>JAREIS010000011.1:4975000-6289375 GCA_030060385.1 Muscicapa striata striata
AGCTGTGGGGCTCAGACTGGAGAAAAGGAGGCTCTGGGAGGACATTCTGCTCTCTACAACTCTCTAAAAGAAGATTATGGTGAGATGGGAGCTGGTCTCTTCAGGAGCAAGTGACAGGACAAAAAGAAATGTCCTCGAGTTGCCCCAAAGGAGGTGTAAATTGGATTCTAGGGAAAATTTCTTCCCCAGAAGGGCTCTCAAGCCCCAGAACAGTCTGCCCAGGGCAGTGGTGGAGTCCTCATCCCTGGAGGAATTTAAAGGCCGTGTGCATGTAGCACTTGGGGACACAGGTTAGTGGTGGACCTTGCAATGCTGGGAGAATGGTTGGAATCAATGGTCTTAGAGGTATTTTTCAGCCTAAATAATTCTCTGATTTGGTGAAGCCAAAGGGGAATTCTATTGCTCTTGGCAGCAACCTGTCCCTGCTGGAATGGTGCAGAGGAGAAAGGTATGGACTCTGCTTGGACGTGCCCAGTGATGAGATGAAAGGTATTGGCCCAATATGTAAGATGGGAAATTGCACATAGTTATCTCAGACTTCCAAGAAAATAAGTTTTCAGAAGTATCCCATTTCTGAGATATCTCATTTATTTCTAAAGAGCATTTGACGCTGTATTTTCTCCAAGCACCCAGTTAAGCTAAGGACAGTGTTGGAAGTTGGCAGTCTGCATTCACTGACACAGAGGAGCATCCAGCCTAAATGAGGGGTGTACTTTTGGGTACTAGCTGAGCTGGGACTTGTCCTGAACCCATGGAAAAAAAAATATAGACCTCTATGATGAAGCCTGAACCATTTACTGAAAGTTTACCAGTAACCAGTGAGATGCTAGGGCAGCCACAGTCCAAACCAAACAAGCCTCATGTCCTTTAGACTATCCTTGTGCTGAGACTGTTAAATAAGCAGGTCAGGTTGGCCCCAAGGCTCCTACAGACTGCTGTGACTTTGTATGATTGAAAGTCATTTATCAGAGTAGTGTCTTGGTCTTCACAGAAGCTGCTGGGAACAAAACACATAAATATCAGCTCCTGAAAACCTGTGATTTAAATGTGGACCAAGAGGACTTTATAGCAGCCTTATGGGTTCACACTGAAATTTAGCCTTGCCCTTTAGAGCTTATCAGAGCTTGAGGACAACTTCTTCCGTGGGGAAACTCCAGTTTTCCGTCCAACAGGGAAACATTTTCACAGGTGAAAACTGGCTGGAAACGTCAGCTTGGTACAGTTGCAACAGCAAAACCCAACCTTGGACTGCTCCCCCTTCATGAATTTCATGGCCAACTGATTTAACCTGCTCTGTTTGTTTTACTCGTTATCTGTTGTCTCACTGCTGATCCATCATTCTGCTGCTTTGTGTATCATCTCGTATTCTGTTGCTTGCTGGGGCAGTTTGCTCATTCCATGATGATCAAGATCCTACTCTCCCTGTTTTGTGGGGTTTTTTTTTAATGATGATCTACCACTTTTATAAATGATCTGCTGGATTTCCAGACATTCAGCAGCCTACCTAAAGCTGTGGCTTCCAGGGTACTGCTGGCCATCACATGGCCAGATATGCATGTGCTGTTGGTCTGATATGTCCAGGATTAATTAGGCCAATGCTCATTTGTGGGGTAAATATTTCTTATATGAAGATCCTGGAAAACTAGATGTTCTTTTTGGGAAGTTCTAGCTGCCCCATCACAGTGTGGAAGTTGGAGAATGAGAGAATAAGTGTTTCCCACTGTCTCATGGGACTACAGTCCCTGCTTGACCCCTTTGGAAGGTAAGCCAGGAGGTGGAATCCCCACACAAATACCTTTGAGAGATTTCAAGTCAGAGCTACAATTTAATAGGAAAATTACAACAAAGGCAATAGTACAGAACACTGGCTTAAATTTATAAAGTCAGAATATGACCCGACACCCTGTTGGTCAGGGTGGCAGCAGCAGTCTGATTAAATGGTGGCTGCAGTCCTGCTGGAGTGATGGATGTGGTTTTGTTGATCCTGTGGAAAGGTCTCATCCTTCTCTGGAGATCCAGTGGTGGCTGTGAAGAGCTCTTGTCCTCTGGGTATGGAGTGGGGGTACTGTGGTGCCCCAAACCCCAAATTATACACAGGGGGAGTGTTGGGTACATCCCCCAAGACAGGGAATTTCACAATGGGATAATGTAATTGTGTGAGTCATTCTGGGGAGTCTTTGATGATCCATCAGCAGAGTTGGCCCCTCAGTGATGCTGCTTCCCAGAGGGAGTTATCATGAGTCATGGAGAAGATAAATAGACACTGCTCCTCTCATTTAAACAGCTCATCAGAAGGAAATGTAGATGGTGGTAGACCCTTGGTTACACCTTACACTGTAAGCTAAGACACTCCTGCACTCCAGTGTTTGGGTCTCCAAAGCTCTGACTCCATGGTGACCCACAGATACCCTGGGAGCAGGCAGCCCAGACAGCAGCCTGGCTGACAGAGGGCTCCTGGGGTTAGCCATGTGCTCTGCCAGGGACTGCAGGTCTGATTAATGCCACAGTGCAAGTTCTGAAGGATGAGGAAAATACATTCATACCACTCTGTGTAAATCATACTTAATTTTTCATCAGAGGCTATGGGGAGGAGGACTGGGAAACAGAGGTTGAGTGATTTACTCCAAGCTGAAGGGCATTGCAGGATAGAAATTTCCAAACCTGCAGACCAGTCACTTGATTACTGGGTGGGGGGGTCTCAATTTAATTAGCTAGTGTGTTTCTATTTAAGAATGACAGTGCATTGCATTTGCTTGTAATTCATGGGCATCACCCCACTGTGTGCAGACAGAGATCAAAGAGATGGCTCCTGCTGCCAGCTGTGCTGCTAGAAAAAGTTTCTTTTCTTGCCTTAAATTTGAGAACATCAACAGTATCTAAAACATTAAGCAAATTATTTCTTTTTTACTTGACAGCAGACTCCTTTCAAATAATTTACTCTTCTTTGGTGCAGGTTTCCACCCTCTGAAGGCTCCATGCA
Source organism: Muscicapa striata striata (assembly GCA_030060385.1). NCBI lineage: Eukaryota > Metazoa > Chordata > Aves > Passeriformes > Muscicapidae > Muscicapa > Muscicapa striata. The sequence goes on from JAREIS010000011.1 coordinate 4,977,981, forward strand.
GAGACCAAAGAAGTAAATCAGATCCCAAGCATTCAGCCCCATTGCTCATTTTGCAGATCCATGTTTGCAAGAGATCATTTTGATGTGCAAACAGCAGCCTCCTCACAAAGCTGGCAAAATAAAAATAATTTCTGAAATCACTGGCCACCAAATCCCTGTATAAGGTGGGAGTGATTAAACCTGGGTTGTGATAAGATATGAGTGTACATGATGCCCTGTGCAGTATCTGGATGGGCTCTGCTGCCACAGTATCAGATCTGGGGGTAATTGCCTCCCAGCCTTGTGTGATCACCATTCCCTTCACTCCTGCCCTGAGAACATGGTTGGATTGTTTTTCCTGACTTAAGGGATTGTGATCTTATTCAGTAAAGGGATACTCAGAAAAAAAAATCAGGTTCATGACTAATAGAAGCTCCCACTGAGCTTGGGCAATGTTAACTCCAGGAAGAAGACCAGATTGGTTGGTGGATGGGCTTCTTTTTATGATGAACACCCAATCTGATGGTTCCTCCAGCATTGCTCGCTTCAAATTTCCCTTCTCTGTCCTCTCCTGCCTTCTGTGACTCTTAGTAGACACCCAGCAGTGATGGCACTGAGAGGCAGAGGGCAGGTCAACATTTGGTGGCTTTGCAGGAGGGTAATTTTTGCAGTGTTCCCAAAATATGTTCCCAAAAGAGGGATCTGTGGAAGAAAACCCCTAACTGAAGGGGTAAGCTAGATGGTTTGGATCTCACTACCTGATGGGAATAAGTAGGGAGGGAGGTGACAGCCTTGGGGCATCATGCCCTTGCTCTCAAGACATCCCAGCAGCCACTTGATGTTCACTCAGAGGGGTGGGGGCCAGGTAGAAGGTCCCTCCTCACCCTTCCCTTCTCCAGAGTGTCCTTGCTCTGCCATTGGCACATTTAGGGTGAGCAGAAATCAGATGCCCTCATGGACCAAAAGGCCCATGCTAGGCCCAAATTCATGTAATTATCCAAGGATGTGCCTCCACACTGATGTCCTGCAGGGCAATAGTGATGGATTTAGTGAGGGCAGGGGCTGCTCTGTGGAACAGCACAGTGCACATCCTCCCATATCCTGGAGAAAATGAGTGAGCTCTGCTCTTTCTCATTAAGGGGCATGGTTTTGCCTGCTATTGCCTCACACTTACCATGTGCTAAGGACATGGATGTGGGCAGTATGATACCCTGCACTTTCACACCCCTGCCTCTGTGATTTGCTCCTGTGTCCACCCAATTTTGTATTTACATTACCCAACAGAAGCTGGTTAAACCACTCCTGTGTCCACACATGTGCACCAACATACAAAAGGTTTATAGGTTTGGCAAAAAAGATCCAACACAGTACATTGCACAGTCTCTACGAATGGCATATAAATTGTCCTGGATATATCACAGAGAAAAGTATTTGTATTTCAAAATACAAGTGCTGCATTTCAGTGCTGTGCAAACTGATGCCTCAGATAAGAAGCATGGCATCGGTGGAGTTTTTTGCTGGTGAGGTGCCTTTATCCTGATATAATGTCCCAGATATTAGCATAAAGAATTACAAGGGGGAAAAATGATGCTTATCTTGTGTATCAGCAGTGTCTAATGCTGCCAAGCGTAAATATTCATGTAATTAATTCGCAGTTACCTGGTAACCACAAAAAAGCATACATAGAAAATGTAATTACAGAGGCTCCATAAACTCATTTTAAATCATCACCTATAGCCAGGTACATATCATTAAATACTAGATTCTCTCTTAGATCAGAACCTCATGTTCCTCATTTCTAATTTGGAATAACTATCTCCTTATTGTAAAGCGACAAAATGTAAATGGAGTCACGTAAATCCTACTTCACAACTCAGTTAAAGAGATGTGGTTACAGATCTGGAAGTAGATGCAGATATTCCCAGGGAAGGGATGATGGCAGAAACCTACAGGAAGCAGTCAGTGCTTTCCAGGGGTCATTTGTAGGGGAGCACATAGGAACAGAATTTCCATTGTTATGCACTTCAGAGGATGTGATGCAGAGAGGAGGCAAGAGACCAGATTCCTATTTTGTAAGTGCTTTGGAGGTTTCCATAAGGAGTCAGTTTCCATTGCTGAGTTTTAAATATTGTCTAAGCTCACTGGGAACAATATACATTTTCACTGCTTCTCCCTTTTTGTCTTGTGAGGAGGTTCATGCTCTTGGCTTGCTCAACCACTGCCTTTGATTCCATGTTGGAGGGGGTGGGATGAGTTGAGATGGAGATGTCATTTTACACACTATCCCAACAAAAGCCAAAAGAGATGGAAAGAGATGTCCTAGAAGAGCTCTGGACACAACAGGCAGGAAAGCAGGTGCTGCATGAACCTGGATCATTTCAGAAAAGTCAATCTGTCAGGTGCACCATGAAAGTGTCTCAGTGAAAGACCCTTTTTGCCCAGCAGGACACTCTTGGGATGATGTTGGAAGTGCAGCATCCCTGGGGTGGCTCAGTGTCCTCAGCATAGCTGATGATGAGCCAAAGCATCAGTGAGCCCTAATGCATGCACATGCCAACCTTGTGCAGAAACAATCAGGTGTTCTTACCAGGCTGGATGGCTCTGGGAAAAAAAGGTCTTCTCCAAACCCCAGAGAGGTGTTAAAGTCACAGGCAGTGGCTGTAAGGGGGTGGGAGGGATCAGGGACTAATATGAAGCAAAAAAATATATATATTTGGTTCTATATATATATATAAGATATAAGATATAAGATATAAGATATAAGATATAAGATATAAGATATAAGATATAAGATATAAGATGTAAGATATAAGATATATAAGATAAGATATAAGATGTAAGATATAAGATGTAAGATATAAGATGTAAGATAAGACATAAAATAGATATAAGATAGATATAAGATATAAGATATATAAGATATAAGATATAAGATATAAGATATAAGATATATCCTGCTGCAGGAGCCCAGGAGCACAAATAATTATTCCTACAGAGAACACATACTGTGGCAGAAGGTGTCAAGAAATAAATTCAGAAACACAGGGATGTATTTGCAAACACTCTTAGTCCAGAAAAACTGAAATCAGGGACAGACACTGATCCTCAGCTCCTGGTAGTTACTAAGTCAGTGTTGAGTGGAGCTTTGCTCTACCTGCCTACCTATTCTCTGCCCTTGGTTTTGTTGCTCCATCCCAAACTGCTTCCTCCTAAAGGGAGAAGACAGAAAACAGGATTTCTCTCTAAGGCATTTGTCACTCTGTTATAAATCATTCTTCTTTTCTGCTCTGAAGGGATGGTCTTTTAAGTTTGCACTTCCTGAAATCTGAACATGCAAACATATACAAAAATGCATCAGAAAAAAAAAATAAAAATCTGTCCCCTCAAAAAAGATCGAGTTCAAGAGAACCACCCAATTTAATTTGAAATCCAACTTTTTAAGAGTCCTTAGTGTACTTTTTTTGTGTGAAACAAGTGCTTGCCCTGTGAAAAAAAGATCAAAATGTTCCTTTCCATGAAGGTGCAGACACACAGACACTGGATATTGTCTGAATGTGCCTGCTTAGTTTTAACTCGTGATGTGCTGAAGTCAGGACTCTGAAAGTAGTTTTCATTTCAGTGAAAACTACTTCCTTTGGTTGTGAAAATAAGAGTTTTGACTAAGACTTTATGATTACTCAATTTATGATGATGGGACCAAATTATAAATACAATTTGTGTATCAGAAATCTCCTTGAAATTTCAATTATATTTGATATATATGTTTTCTATTCCTAACTGACTTTGGTTTTGGGCTGAATTCTTCAATTTTTATTCATACTTTAGTAATTGGAGTCATTCTTGCTACACACTTCAGATCTGATCCTTTTCTTTCAAACTAATGCAGGCTTTTCTGAAAAAAAAAAGAAGACCAAACTCATTATAAGAGCAGCAGTTCTTTTTCTGTAACTCTCCATCTGCTACGTGATCTGTGATCATACCTCCATGTCATTATGCTTGTGATGTTTATTGGAAAAATCAATCTTTAACTTTAAGACTTTACACAGGAAATATTAAAGTAAATTAGGGCCCTATACATCCATTTTCAAATTTCCTTTCAACTTACTTTTCATGAAAATAATCAAGGGATTTTTTTCCCCAAGTCCTTCCATTTTTTGTATAATTGACAAAATTTCCTGGAAATGCAATTTGCCCAGCGACTTTCCTTATTATCTCCAGCCCATAATAGCAGCTAAGCAGTTGTTGACATTCACTATTGGTACTAAGGCTTCATGAAGCTTATGTAGAATTTATATACGAATGTCAACTCATTTTTGAAATATGTAATAGGAAAAGATCAGCCAATTTCTGGCCACCTACATTTCAGAAGGTATTGGCTGGTATAAAGTAGTGTGTATATATATATATATATATATATATATATATATATACACACACAATCATTTTAGGAAAGATCACATTTTCTGGGCCAGAATCCAAGGGTGTATAAAGTAGTTTAGTCAGTTGTAGCTGGATGGAGAGCTAGATGGAAAACACCATTCTCAGAGAGTTTGGGTGCATGTGGATTTCTTTCCAAAAGTGATGCAAGTGGGGGGTCATTAATTTTACTTTTATTTTGGTGAATGAAGTTTTGCTCCTCTGGATACTCCCAGAGAGCAAAGTGAAGACATCACATGCCCAGTGAAGACAGGACCCTCCAGCCCCCTCAATTCCTTCTGGCACTGAGGCTGAACTCACCCCACTGATGCTGCTTCTGGGTTGGGACAGAAATACTGTGACAAACAATTTTTTTAAAAATATAATGTATTGCAGTGACAGTTTTGATTCTGAGGACAGACAGCCTTGTGGGATGAAGACAGACCAGGCAAGGAGAGGAGAAAATGCAAAGGACCCTCCAGCCTCTGGTTCTCCCTGCAGCTCTGACCCTGTGCTGCTCAAGTCTGTGCAGCCTTTGCCACTCAGAGCTAGAGAAATAAGGAGAAATTTATGCAATGCTCACTTTGTCCCTCTGCTTCTGCACTTTTAAAAGGGGACGAGGCTACTTTGCAAATCCAGTCAGGCAGTTTGGTCTGTTTGCAACACAGCTGTCTCCAGGTGGAAGGTGCCAGTGAGGGGTGAGATAATCTTGTCCTTCACTGCTGATATTTGATCCTTTTGATATAATTAGAGCTGATGTGTCCTTGAGGCTTTTAATGAAACCAACTCATCTCCATTGTCCCGAGAAAAATCTATGTTTAAACACAGCTAAGAGATACAAGGCTGTCTTTAATGATGCCAATGGGAGGTTGCATGATGTTAAAATAAAGTTTAAAAGTAATCAGATCTCTCTTAAAAATTGTGGGACCACATCTATCAGGGGAAGGGAAGTTTCAGGGAAGTTTCAGGGAGAAGTTTCAGGGAAGGGAAGTTTCAGGGAAGTTTCAGGGAAGGGAAGTTTCAAGGAAGGGAAGGGAAGGAAGGGGAAATTTCAGGGAAGGGAAGTTTCAGGGAAGGAAGTTTCAGGAAGTTTCAGGGAAGTTTCAGGGAAGTTTCAGGAAGGGAAGTTTCAGGGAAGTTTCAGGAAGTTTCAGGAAGTTTCCAGGGAAGTTTCAGGGAAGGAAGTTTCAGGAAGTTTCAGGGAAGTTTCAGGGAAGTTTCAGGGAAGGAAGGGAAGTTTCAGGGAAGGGAAGTTTCAGGAAGGAAGGGAAGGAAGGGAAGGGAAGGGAAGGGAAGGGAAGGGAAGGAAAGGGAAGGGAAGGGAAGGAAGGGAAGGGAAGGGAAGGGAAGGGAAGGAAGGGAAGGGAAGGGAAGGGAAGGGAAGGGAAGGGAAGGGAAGGGAAGGGAAGGGAAGGGAAGGGAAGGGAAGGGAAGGGAAGGGAAGGGAAGGGAAGGCAATTACAAAGGCAGCTGACAGATGCAAAGAAACTGATCCAAACTTTTCCAAGGCTCTGCAACATCTGGATCACAAGTTTGCAGGTGACAAGTGGCATGTCTTTTATCACATCCCATTTCTGCAGGTAGGAATCATTTGTGTGTTCCATTAGTCAAATGCACCCAGAGCTATAACCTCACAGGCACAGTGCTCCCAAGAACAGAGTCCATATCCTGAACTGGAAATAACTGGTGAGGGAGGCAAAACACTTCATGAAAGCTTCTACGAGTAGATTTTATGTGGAGAGCAACCACAGGCTGTGTAGGACTCAATTGAAAGAGGAAGAGAGAAAGAAGGAAAAAAGCCAACAACATCTTCCTTTGCAGCATGACCTACTAATTTAATATCTTTTAAAATCTTTTTTCCCCCAGGCAGATGTATCCTTACTTAGCCTTTTGGGATCATAGATTCATAGAACAGAGTGGGTTGGAAGAGAATTTTAAAACCATCTAGACCAAGCTCCATAGCAAGAAGCAGAGCCATCTTTCACTAGACCAGGCTGCTCAGAACTTTGTCCAACCTGTCCTGAATTTTTTCCAGGGATGGAGCATCTAGCACCTCCCTGGGCAATCTCTGCCAGTGTTTCACCATCCTCATTGTAAGAAATTCTTCTGTGCAAAGGGTTCCCTGCAGACCAACCCTTTAGACAGTGGGGTACAGGCAGCTGGAGCAGACCCAGCAGATCTGACCATGAGATTATCTAAACCAACCATAATTCCACCCTGTGGTTCATGTATTACAGTTCTCTTGGGGGAAAGAGAAAATCCTGTGAGATTGGTAAGTTTTTCTTCTCGTGGGGCAAAATTTGTGTGGGTCTCGGGTCCATTTAACCTTAACCTGCCCTTTGCTTAATGTCTTGAATTTCTTCTCCACATACAGGCTGCTGCTTTGTTCTGATTTCATTAGGCTCCCAGCAAAAGTGTGAGGGTTTAGGGATCAAAGGATGGAGTGGTTTAATGCTACAGCTTCCATGGAAACTTCTCATGAGCTCACCCAGTCACCTGCATTAATTCCAGCTGTGCTCACAACTTCATGTGGAGAGAATACAGAGGAGAGAAAATGCCACTTCATCTCAAAAAGAGAATGGTCAATCCTGAGCATCAGGGAAAAAGAGAGAACTACTTCAGATCACCTGGAGATGGAGTCTGCAGGGAACTAGGGTGCAGAGAGAAGGATTGTCTTGTCAGCGAAAAAAAATTCTAAGGAGGTAAATCACCTTCTGCCATTTCTTTTAAAACAGAGCACAATATAATCCCCATTTCTCATCTAGACACCAGCAGAAGAGTGATGGGCTGCAGCACATTGAGCAGAGGCTCTTAGAAACCTCTCTGATCCTGGCCAGGCCAGACACATTCAGGGAGGTGGGTACCCCCACCAGGCTGGGTACCCCCAGTCTGCCCTCTGCATGGATCCTGCTCACTGTCACAGCCTGGCTGAGTGCACAGGAGGAACCAGTGCTGTGGCACATCTCATCCCCAGTGTGCTTTTGTCTGAGTGGCATAGGGAGAGTCTGGCCAGAGGAGGAGAAGCAAAGGGGAGTGATACCACTCCAGCTGTTTGCAGACCAGTGTAGGCTCACCCCTCAAATTCCCACCGTTATACTCCCCATCAGAAAATCTTTAAAGACTGCAGGGTCTCAGAAGATCAACAGCAGGATAAGAAAGAATAAATATATATACTGTAGCTGGCAGATGGGAGGGAAAGTAAAAGTGGCAAAGTTGTGAAGAAGAAGCAGCAGTATCCCAGTAAAGCCAATGTTAAACTGAGGTGAAGATTTTTGCATTTCAGGAGCTGCAGCTTCTGTGTGTTGTACTGTCCTGCTTTTTATGGGAGCTTGAAGGCAAACAAGATAACCTTACAGTTTGCTTGCACTTTTAAGAGGATAAACTCATGAGCCAATAATATATCTCAGATTTTTCAGAGTGTTGCTCAGTTATTAGTCCAACAAGGCCAAAATTGAAGTCCTGGGTCCCAAGTGAAATAGAAATCCCAGCTGTCCTTAGCTTTGTTCAATCAAATTGTGGTGAATACTGCAAAGTGGGAAGTTTCACTTATAGCCTTGTAGGCACATCTCTACCAAGTTCTGCTGACCTTGTCTGAGTGGGAAAAGTGTGGGAACAAAAATGTAAAGGAATGAAGAACCCCTCCCTAAATCCAAAATCCACAGGAATATTTGGGATAATACCACCAACTGCAGATGAGGCTAAACCTCTGAACATAGGATTTTTGTGGCATTGCTCCCCAAGATAGCTAGAATCAACTTTTCTGGAGTTGACATGGAATCATAGAATCATAGAATCATAGAATCATAGAATCATAGAATCATAGAATCATAGAATCATTTATGTTGAAAAAGACCTCTAATTTAATCATCAAATCCAACTATTAACCCTGCATCACCAAGGATGCCACTCAAACACATCCTAAAGTGCTACATCTACACAGTTTTGAACACTTCCAGGGATACAGGGACTCCACCTCTGTCCTGGCAGCCTGTGCCAGAGCTTGGCAGTATTTGGGATATGCTTTGGCTTGGACTCTTACAGCCTGGTGAAAACCCCTCTTGATGTGTGAGTGGAATAGAGGGGATGCTGTCTGCTGTCACTTTCCTGCTCTCTCCCATGTCTGACATACCAAGACAAAGCTTTAAACACTTGAACTGTCTGTGCTGTTCTGCACGCCTCCTAAGACTGTGTCTTGGCTCAGTGCCACAGCTTGGCTTCCCCATCTTGCAACACCAGGCTCAGGGCCAGCCATCTGGATATCAGTAGGGTCCCTTGTATGTGACCAAACACACTGAAACCTGTAGGTCTCAAGAAGAGTTGGTGTGGCACCTCCTTGGGAAGTTTTCAGAGTCCTTCCATTAAATATGTCCTTCTACTGCAGAACCACTGCACTGTCAGAGACAAGAACTGTAGGAGACCTGAGTTTATGGACTTTCTCCTGTCTGAATCAGCCATTGTTTGGGCTGAGGAGAGAATGAAAGCCTCAAGGAATGTGATTTCTGGGGGAGTTGTAAATCCAGTAAAGTCTGCATCACGTAATGTTGCTTCATCATCCCACTCTGCAGGAGCTGGGGAGAACCATGTCATCATCTCCCTCTGCCTCACACTTTCCTGAAGATACAAAAGGAAACACAAACTCCCTAAAAATTAATTTGCCCCTTCCAGGATAGCCTTCATTGCTTCTTTATTTTTTCCTAAAAAATTTTGGTATCTGGTGTCTTGTCAGACCCTCTTTTCCATATGACGGGTGGCCTTATGAGGTTCTCAGTTTTGTTTCCTCCCAAATTTCAGAGGAGCTTATGAATGAAGGAAGCAAGGGCATCCAGGAGCCACAGGAACCAGAAGACAAAGAAAAATACTTTCAATTTAATCTTGTTCTGCTTTTGTCTGTTCTCCTTAGCAGAACAAGTTGGACATCTTTTCCAGAGATTTCAGCTTCTTCTGTCTACTATGTGGGACAGCTCAAGACCAGAACTCAAAGCTGCCCCAGAAGTTTGGATCATGGCCTGCTACTAAATTAGTGGGGAAGGAGAAGGTCTCTTGACATTACATTTAAAAGGACCTGTTTCTTTGTTCTCTATTGGAGATGCTAAATCACAGCTCCCATTGCTTTGCTGCATGACACATCAAGGAATGTGCAAGTAGGTCTTTTATTTAGCCCTGGGAGTTTATTTTCAGGCTCATCCTATGTGGTCTTCAGCCAGTCTAGCTGAAACTACATATTGTAGCCTTTTATTGAATACTTGCATTAAAAATATATTAAATTTGTATATTTATTGTATTTAGAAAAATGTTAAGAAAAAATTTTAGGAATGGTGTCTGGCTAGTCTGAGGACAGAAAGAAATCCTGTTCATGGGACAAAAGGAGCTCTGCATGAGAAATTCAATATCTGTGATCAAATTTGCAGAGTTTGCTTTTATTTTGTGGTATCTTAATTTTAGAAGCTACTCAGCTTGAGATAAACCATAGGGACATGATGGGTGGGTTGAGCTCAGCATTGAACTGGGGCTCTAGTGGAATCCCTTTTTGGACAAACCTCAGAAAGTGGAGACACCCAAAATGCCACATTTCTCTTGAAAATATTTGTGTGGGCACTGAGGACACAAAAACAAGCCTGGATTTCAAAGCTGGGTTCCAATTTAGAGTTCTAAATTTTGATTCATTTACTGAAGGAAGGGTGAGGAGGAGACCCTTATTCCCAAAAGGCTGGTAGTGCTCTGAGTTTGCTTATTTTTAATATCTAGGGCAGGGAAGAGGTGACAGTGCAGTCCTGCTTAGATGTCCATTTGGTACCTACATGTCCTGCACACCAGCAATGCCCACCATCCCTTTCTCAACAAACGCTGGCCATTCATTGCTCTAAGGGGACACAAGGAGGAAAATTTCCAGCTTGGATTTGCAACATCCCCTTTGCTTCCCTGTTTTCATTTCCCTAGCTCTCCCTCCCCATGGCAGAGCTTGAGGCACAGAAGTGCTCAGTGAGGAATGTGTTTTGGGATGAAGATGAATACCTTGTAGGCTGACAGTGTAAACACTAAGAGCATGTTTGGCTTCTCCCAGTGCCAGCTCCATGGATGGATTCAGAAAGCCCCTTCACCACCCGTGGAGGTTCCTGGGCTCCCTCTGACGAGTTGAAGCTGTTCTGACCCAAAGCAGATGGAGTCAGTTATTTACACCACATTCTGCTTGGATGCACTCTTGACCCACTGCTCACTGGTCTCACTAGACATAAGCAGTGCTGCTGGCTGATTGTTTTGGAATGACACAGAGAACATTAGTGGAGAAGAGCCAGACAGAGGCCCTTGGAGGAAGAGCAACCGATGAGGATTCAGTGATGGGAGAAGCCTTGCTGGCCCCATGCCCAGTGGCTGTGCTTTGAGCTCAGGTGGCACGAACAAAAACCTCTGAGCTGTTTGGTGGGTAGTGGTGGGAGTAATGTGGGGTGCCATTCTTGCTGGAATGTCACTGAGGCTGGGCTCTGAGACTGGTGGGGAAGCCAGGGGAAAAGGAGGGGAGTTCTGAGATGTGTTGGACCCATGGAGGTCCTTCTCAGGGGATAAAGACAACTCAGGGTGTCCAGCCTCTGCCTGGGGCTCCAAGGAGCAATGCAGAATGTGCTGCATCATTTCTGCTCCAGCTCTGCAGCAATCATTTTATTATGTCCATTTGAGTAACCCATGTTTCCCTTACCTTCACCTCTCCTGCCCTGTAGCCCTTGAGTCAGTCAAAGTTTGGAGTCTTTTGAAAGGTGCCCAGAGCTGAAAGAAGTGCCATGAAAGCAAAAATCATCTCAGCTGCGTCACTCAGAGCAAGCATGATTGTACCTGTGAGACAGCTGAGCACAGCAGGCAGCTGCTGTCCTGGCTGCTGAACAAGGAGAGGTGGAGGAATTTCAGAGATAGGATATGGGGAAGGGTGTTAAAGACTTGCAAGGACTTCATCACTTGATGCATATGATTCTTTGAAACAAAGCAAATATACACTTATTTGCTCCCACCCCATTTTAACCCTTTTGCCCATTGTTTTTCCTCCACTGAAACCAATCTTCAAGCTCAAAAGAGGAAAAAAATTCAGCAGGAGTTACATTTTACTGGCTGCTAGCAAAACCTCTTTTTAAACTTTTCAGGTTTTTTCTTTTTTTCTTTTCCTCTTCACTCTGACATACTTTTGACATTTTGGGAGTGGGACTGCATTTCTTGAGGCACTGGCAGACAATCTGAGAGCCTTTTATTCTGAGGTGCTTTTCAGGCTATGATCTGCATTGCCTCAAGCCAGAGCCAGGTTGCAGCCGTGGGCCTGGCTGACATTTTACAGGGAAAGGGGCACGAGGAACCAGCTTATAGAAGTGTTTGAAGACTTAAGTGTTACTTATTAAGATACTCCAAGTTTACCATTCCACACAGCACATTCGCTTGGCTGAAATGCTTACCTGGACTAATTATTGCACTTTGCAACCCTGGACAGGCTGATTCAGGAACATCACCAGGGAGTTTCACCAGCTGTACCTGGGTCCATGAAGTGAGCAGTTTACTCATAGATCTCCTCAAGAGAAGATGTGGCAGACACAAAACATGACTGTGGCCATGAGATGAGTCCTTGGAAGACAGATCCATTGGAGGTTTCTAACTGGACACACTTTAGGCATTTTCCTATGCAGAAAATGGTCGAATCAAGGGTAGAAACAAATGTGCTTATGCTGTTTACATTCCCACTGAAGATACTGGGTTATGTGGTCACTTGCTGCAAGTCAGGCTGTCCATTCTGCCTCTTCTGGAATGAAGCTGGGAAGCTATTTAACATGAGGAGCTAAGGAGAACTGAGAACTTTACATAACTGAATTACATGTGTTTTCCTTTGGAATGTATCTGCAGTGCAAAAGCATCCCAGTGGAGACTGATGTTGCTTTGGTGCCACAAGGATAAGCCAAAGTGAACAAGAATTAGAGGAGAAATAGAGGCCATTAACCTACTGAGAAAGCAAGTGGCAGAACCAGTAATTGAATCCAGCTTTCTTGGACTGATTTATTCACTCCTTGCAGGCAGTGAATTGCTGATAGAGAATGAAGCAGCCTGATTCAGTGAGAAGTCCCTGGCTGGCCTCAGTAGGATTTGAAGTACATAAACCCTATGGGCTGCCTCATCCCAGAGCTTCAGTGGATCTGCAGATACTACAGGAATCATCACATTGGAGTTTCGGGACATTTTGTCCGTGCATTTTGACCACAAGTATTAACCTGACTGATAACAAGAGACTTAATGGTGAAATGCTAGGCTGACTTTCTTCTCAAGAGAGGAAAAAAAAAAGGTCTAGGGATAATGACTTTAAACTACCAGAGGACAGAATGAGATGGGATATTGGGAAGAAACTCTCCCTGTGAGGGTGGGGAGGCCCTGCACAGGTTGCCCAGACAAGCTGTGGCTGCCCCATGCCTGGAAGGCCAAGTCAGACAGGGCTTGGTGTGCACTGGTCTAGTGGCAGGTGTCACTGCCCATGGTTTGGAAAGAGATGGTTTTGAAGGTCCATTCCAACCAAAACCATTCTTTGATTCTATGAGAAAGACCCACTAGGGAGTCCTGATGTCTACATCTGACTTCAGAAGTGATGAATACAGAATTTTCTTTCTCAAACAGCATCTTTCACAATAATGATCACAGAACATAAAAACCCAGGAGGTATGTCACACAAGAGCAGTGCATTGTTGACTTTGAATACTCAATAAAATGTACTAACAATAATGATTATAATGCAGAGATACATCAATTAGTTTAGATAATTTTTAATTGCACATTGGATGTGTGAACAATGGTTCCACGATTTATTTTGGGTGAGAAAAGCACGCTTTAGCTATAAAACAGCTTTTAATCACTATTATTTTCATATATTAGATTCCTTGCCTTCTACAATCTTGCTTCAGGCAAGCAAGTTGGAGATAAATCCTCTGCCAGTGTAAACTGATGCCTCCCTTTCATACCTGTGATGTAAGGTAATTTTACATCTACACAGGCTTTCCCCAGTAGATCTGTCTGATTCCATCTGAAGGCAGGCACAAAGCTCAGACCTGAGCTGAAGGTAAAGAATGTAAGAGCAAGCTGTGGGAGACAGAAGGCATCTGCCAAGTCTCTGGGTCACACAGTGAGAGCAGCTGAGTCTGACCATTGACTCTAGAAGACAATGCCAGGAGGTTTCCCTGCCTAAGGACTCACCTCAGCTCTGTTCCCTCCTTGTTTGAAGATGCATTGAGGCTCTTATCCCAGCTTTTATTTTTGTGCAGAAGCAATAGTGGCTGCTTTTTCCACTCAACACCTAACTCCATATTATTTGCTTCTCTCCAGAGAGCAAACACAGCACAAATGGGCCTGGCTCTGTCTAATAGTGTTGTGGCTGGAAGTGACCCATTTTCTTCAAATTTCTCCTATCTCAGTGGCCAACTTGAAAAGAAGATACTGTATAGCTGAGATGAGTGCTGTGGTCAGCTGTTCTCTTTCATTTTTCCTGTTATAAAATAAAGGAATTCCTCATACCAGATCCCTTTTCTAGTCTGAGATTTTTAAGTACAAATGTCTCCCTGCTGTTCTAGCTTTCAGATATGAGGGAAAATCAGAAAAAGATATAGAGGATATAGAGATTTCAGATAGAGATGAGATGAGAAAATCAGAAAAAGATATAGAGGATATAGAGATAGACATAAAGAGATACAAGTAGAAAGAGATAGAGATGGCAGAGATGAGAGAGATAGAGATAGAGATAGAGATAGAGATAGAGATAGAGATAGAGATAGAGATAGAGATAGAGATAGAGATGAGATAGAGATAGAGATAGAGAGATAGAGATAGAGATAGAGAGAGATAGAGATAGAGATAGAGATAGAGATAGAGATAGAGATAGAGATAGAGATAGAGATAGAGATAGAGATAGAGATAGAGATAGAGATCTCCCTTTTTCTCAGAGGTCATTTAAAGAGCATGTAATCAGGGTCTTGAACCCAGGTCAGGGACACAAAAAGTGCCCCAATAAAAAGAATTCTAGAAAAAAGCAGGTCAGAAGGTAATGAAGAGTAGAACTACTGCTGATGGGAAAATTTCCAGTGGAGTTTCCCTGGGTTTGTACATTGCACCTCATCTGTAGGATTGCTTTTCTTAACAGCAATGGTGGAGCTAAAGGGAAGGAGAGCAGACAAGTCAAATGTGATGCTGCCTTAGGAGTTAAGCACACCACAAACACAGCACAGTCTGTTATCACAGGATTTAGATCATTCTGGCATCTGGAGAAAGGCTGAGGGCAATCAAAAAAAAAGCCAGAGACCAAAGCACCAGTAGAGGAAATATCTGCTGATGTAAAGGCATGGCTGCCTAGGAAAGAGGTTCTGTGAGTTATTGCAGGAAAGCAGCTAAAGCTGTTAGCCCTGATGTGCAGGTGCAGTGTTAAAAGGAGAAGGTTGCAGGTCTGCTCTCATAAATCAGAGAAGGGAGGGACATGGGGATTAGATCTGCGACTGCACAGGGCAAAAATGGAGTGAAATCTTTCTGTTCATTACTGATCAACATATAGATAAAATAGAGCAATATACAAGTGCAGAGTTTGAGAGCATCTGATAGGAGAGAGGAAAAGTGTTTTTTCTCATCAAGCCTTGCAGACATAGACTGGACTTGGTGCAACTCCTTTGGAGCTATTATTTTAGATGTGATTGAAAATACTAATACCTTAAAATGCTTTGAGAGTCTATAATGGAAAGGATTGCATCAATCGCTATGTGACTTATTCTGGTTGGATGCTGAGATCTGAGTTTTTTCCAGATCCTCTTCACAGCAGTGGGTTTGTTATATTTGCACTTCTGTGCATGGGTGTGTGCAGACACAAACAGGGCCAACAAATTACTCAGCCCATCACAGTCCTTAGAAACAAGGAGCTGTTTAAGAAGACTGTCCAAGAGATTTGGATCTGTAACACTGGATCAGTCCACAGTCTCTGTCCCCTCTTTCTGCAAACAGTCAATAGAGAACATCTAGAGCAGCAATTATAAACAGGGAAATGCTGAAATAATGAGCCCACTATGCAGTCTTGCAGCAGTTGTCTCATTTGCCAGTCTGTCTGTTGTCTTTAACATTCACTATCACACTGACCCACCAAGAGCTGGATTCATCACCCAGGCTCCCATCATCTCCAAGGAGCTATTGTTACAGATTTCTCACAATCTTCCTTAGGGATGTTGGTACAGACACAACAACAGGAGGGGAAAAACACAACCTTGATGGAGTTTTTGCTCTGGATCTGTGATAATGATGAAACAAACAACACAGCCCCAAGACCCTCAATTTTCACTCTATCCCTACTTAAGTCAGAGTAATTTGCAGCACCTCTAGGGCACCCTGGCATAGCCAGAGACTAATATTCAAAATACTTATTTCTGCAGAACTGAGTAGAGCAAAACTCAGGCTTGCAAGGCCATCATACCTGCTCTGTGGAATTGCACTGAAGAACTATTTCACTTCAAAGTTTGGTGGTTCATGGTAACTGATAACCCACAAAAATCTTTTGGCCCAAGTATTCAAGGAGTTTGAAACCATCCTGTTGAAGAGCTGCAGCTCCCAGCACTCACAAGGACATGGACAAACACCACAGACAAAGCATCAGCTTGGGATCTGCTGCCAGATTTGGCAGCACAGTGATGAGGGTGGTGAGTGCAGCTCAGAGCATGGGGCCCATTATCAGGGAGAAAAGGGATGAATGGCAAGAAATACTTATAGAGGGAGAAGGTTAGAAGGCAACAGCAGCTGTGAAAGTTGGAATTCCCTGCAAGAGATGCCATGAAAATGTGTTGGTGCACTGTGGTTCGTCAGAGAGATAAAGTGTAAAAATCAGGAATTGCTTTTCCCTGCATTTCATAGTAGACTGAGCTTAACAAATGAATGTTTCTCTCTCCCCCAACAGACTGTTCACACAGACCAGCCAACCAAAAACCATACTCACAATGCTGTTTGTAACCTCACTTGCACCTGCTCCTGGCAGCTGTGCAGTCCATTCAGCAGAGGAACCATTCTGCCAGCGGTGCCTTGAGCCTCTCCCTCAAATGCTCAAAGTTTGTCACTTGCTCTAATGAAATGATGGTTGTTGTGCTGGTAGATCCACCCATCAGAGCAGACCTCTGCACCTTCCCCATGGACACAGCTCTGCTGGGGTTACACCAGGGCACTGCTGAGAGGCAGGATGGAGTTTTGTGGTGGCAGCCCAAAGCTTTGCAGCACCTTGGACTCCACAGAAGGGCAAGGATCTTTTAGCCTCCCACACACAGAGTGATGTGGACTGTCGTGGTTTGAAGGACCTCTTTCATGCTCTCACCTCCCACACAACCTCTTCCCTCTCACTCCCTTGTCTCTGTTTTGCCTGTGCTCTTTGCTTGGCTTGCTCAGCCTGTCAAACCTTCTTTTGCCCAACAATCCCCCACACAGCATTCATCAAGCCTCATCCTGCTCTTTTACAAAACTCTCCCAGATGGTGAGAAATTTCATTATCCAAAGGAAAAGCTCCAGCTCTAATAACTACACATTATTTTCTATTTGTTAGACAACTGTCTTGCATTGTGGAGCACTCCTGTTTCTTACTAATGTGCTCTGTTCTCAGTGTTGTATATACTATGAATTACATTTATGGTGCCACACATACATTTATGATGCCAGTCTCTGGTTTGCTAAATGATTTTGGCTGGATTGGTTGCTCAAAAATGTGTAGATGTTGGGCCATAGGCCAATGCATTCAGAAATGACAGCTGAGTTGATGTGCCTCACTTTTGGGGGCATATGGTGCCTGATTCCCAGAAGTGTTGAAGACAGCTGACAGGAGCTGGCTATGCTTCACATTACTAAACCCTGCATCTTTTGCCATAGCTCATTTCAGTACATATTTGGCATTGATGTCTTTGTGTTGTTTAGATGATGAAAAGTGGCAATAACAGACCTCTGCAGGGCTCAGTGCTCATTCAGTGGGTGACTTCAGCTGGGAGGTAAACCACAAAACTCTATTAAATCCCAGAGGGGTGGGAGGGTGCCCATCACAGCACCCAGAGGTGAGAGAGGTGGATATTGAACAACATTTGGGCCACACCCTACTCAGTGTCAAGAGACCCTTCAGGAAACATGATCCAGTCCACCCTAAAGCACACAAGGTCTATCAGAAGCATCTCCTATTTCTTTCCCCAACCATTCTGCACCAGTGTTGCTTGCTTGAAACTGGATCAGTCCCTCACACTGATCCACTGAACAAAATATCCATGCTGCTCCAAGGAGGGAGTGGAAAGTGGGAGACTACAGGCAGAGGTAGAAAATTTATATGTGTTTCATATTAGAGTTAGCTTTAGACAATTTGAAGTGCTAGTGGAACTGTAGCACTCATATCTTCCCTAAATCCCACTGCATTCCACATTTCATCCAAGAGCTCATTTTTGCTGTTTCTGGGGGTTTGGCACATGGGGTTTCCATCAAGACAAGAGATTGTTAAGCAGGGAAGACCAGGCAATTAATACAGAGCTAGATCTCATCTGCCTTAAATTT
Source organism: Muscicapa striata striata (assembly GCA_030060385.1). NCBI lineage: Eukaryota > Metazoa > Chordata > Aves > Passeriformes > Muscicapidae > Muscicapa > Muscicapa striata. The sequence continues at coordinate 4,995,921 of JAREIS010000011.1, forward strand.
CAAGACTGTTCAGAAGTGAAGGTTCTGGTCAGGCATTAATTTAATAATAGCAATGGAACATTTTATTATGATTTATGTTACATTGACTTTCTTTCCTTGTTAATTTTATTTTAGGCACCTTGAGAAAGAAGAGTGTGAGATAGTTGGCTTCCATATGTCTAAAAATTATAGCACAAATGGCCATAACTTGTTGACTAATGAAGTGAGATTAGAAAGTAGACTATTTCTCATGTGCAGAACTGGGAGGATCCAGAACAACTTTCCAAAGAAGTCAGGGCTGTGTGAGAAATTAGTATGTTTTCAGATGGAGCTGACCTTTTTCTAAATTAATGTAAATAATATGAAATATGACTATGTATAATATACATATGAATATGTATATATAATATGAATATGATTAAGTATGATTAACTGGACTTCTTAACCCAAGAGGTCCCATTTCATCTTATGCCTCATGATCTGGTCTCAGTGATTCATTTGTGTTTGCCTATACTCCACAAAGACTTCAGAGCAGGATATTAAGAAATTCATATCCTGTTAAAATAAAATAAGCTATGTGTTTTGAAAACAAGTCTGCATCCATGTTGCATTTTCTGGTGTTATTTCTTCTTATTCCTCTTGAAACTGGTCTTTTATGGCACAAGAAAATCAGATGGTTCCTCTGGGATTTTGTCTGCTATTGTTAATTCTCCTTCAGAAGTTACCATCCACTCTGCCACTGCAAGTAGTTGTTATGGAAATAAAGATGATGTCCATAAGAACAGTGTTAGCATCAGGAGCACAGGGCTTCTTGCAGAGTCTGGGATCTTGTTTCCAGTGATCCTTGATTAGCAAAGACAAAAGAGACAAATTGAGAGGCAGATCCATTTACTCCAGAAAGCTTTGTGCATCAAATGAAGATTTTTCAGAGGTTTATTTTGGCTCCTCCTTAAATTCAGTTTGAGCCAATTGTGCTGTGAATATGTCCAGTTAATTTCTTGTTCATTTGGTAATGAGATTTTTTACATCTCAGACTCAGTGAGACCAACCTCTGATGAACCAGACACTGAATGAACCCTTCCTGATGGAGCTGATGGTACCACTGCCATTGTGTGCAGTTGTACATAAGCCCAAAGAAGCCTAAGTCCAGATAAACACTCAGCCACATTATCTCTGTTTATCCCATCCAGCTCCAGAAACATTCTCACTAGCTGTCAGATCAATGCAACTATAAAAAAGAGCAGGGAGGAATAGCCATATGTCCCAACTGTGTGCTGAAGACATTAAAGCTCATTGTCTGGCACCTCAGACTACATCAAACTCATTGTCTGACATGGTTCCTACCTCATCCATCAGCCTGGATTCCCCAGATCTGACCCTGAATTCTTGAAGAATTTGGCTAAGACTCAGCTGAACTCAAAGCTTGGTTTATTCTTTCTTGTCCTTGTTTTTTTTCTCCAAAATAACTTGAAAAATCAACCCTCAGTCTGGCTGAAATGTTTCTGCTCCTCTTAGGATTCATATTTGTCTCACAGGATGATCTGAATGCTTGGTTTGTTTAATGTCTGGATTTGCTTCCTATTTTTGTCCTGATTACAAAGATTTGATTTCTTACACCTCAATAATGGGTTCCAGATCCTTGAAAGTACTCCTTAATTTGTTTCTGCAAGCAAACATCCCCAGATAATGTCTTATTGTGAAGTATTGCCCGTAGAAGAATCTTAGGAGAAGGTTTTAATTTTCAAGTATTTGGGATTTTTTCCCCTGCAGCACTTTCAATGTTTATGAAGGTCTATAAAGTGGCCCTGAATTTGCCAGGACAGACCCATCACAGCATGTGTTTCCTTGTGTACTGCTGCCATAGCCTGGGGATGAGCAGAGGATATGTTTTAAAAAGACTGAGGAGGAAAATTGGACCCATTGACTAGGAGAAGGGAAAACTCTGTGTTTTCCATGATGACATCGTGTGTCCAGCAAGGAAAGTGCAAGATAACATCTGGATCACATGCAGCATTCATTATTTCTCACTTAGACATGCTCATTTCATCTTCTCTCTCACCCCTTCCAACTCAAAACTTTCAGAAGGGCTCACAACATCCCAATAGCACATATGTGCAATGGAAAAACAGCACAGAGAGAGCTGGAACACATCAGCAGATCCTGTTCTTGTTAGAAATTGCTGAAATCAAAGCATTTTAGAATAGTGGAATGGTTTGGGTTGAAAGGGAACCTTACTGATCATCCAGTTCCACCTCCCTTCCCTTGGCAGGGACACCTCCACTAGACCAGGTTGCTCCAAGCCCTGTCCAACCTGGCCTTGAACACTTCCAGGGATGGAGCAGCCACAACTCTCAGCAATCTTTTAGGGATGGACATTCAACTTGGCTGGAATTATTCTGAGAATGGGGCCTGAGAAAACTTTCCATAGGAAATCACGAGTAATATCTAATTCTGGGATAAAAAAACCTCCCCAGCAGTGAAGTAATCATTCTCTGCCTGGCTCTCACAACATGTGGGCTCTGCTCAGCTCAGGTAATTCTGTGGAGAGAGGAATATGAGAGCATCTAATAGAGAAAGGAAGCAAGCAAGCCAGGCCACCAAAACTAACTTCATTTTCTCCCATCTGAACTGCTTTTCACCTATTAATATCTTCAGAGATTTTGGCAATGCCCTGAACAACTAGACCAAGACCACGATGCAGGACCCAGTCTGATAAGGAGCAGACACTTGTCTTTCACCAAAATGTCAAGAAGCCAAGTGACTTCACACCCCTTGGAGGACCCTGCCTCTAAAATTGTGTTCCCAACACAGACACCAGCTGTTTTGGAAACAAGCAGTGAGACACAAACTCCTCCTGACTCTGCAAAGCCTTTATTCTTTTTCCATACTGGGACTTTGTTACCTTCTTTCTCCTTTTCACAATTATTGCCAGTGCTCAAACCACTGTGCCTATTGTGGGCTGCCCAGAAGTTCCATTTCATCACAACCTAAAGACACATCAAGGCTTGACATAAGCACTGCAACCATTTCCCAGTGCCTGCTCCAACACTGAGCTGTGAGAAGGGAGAGTGTGTCTGCCCTGAAAACTCCCCTTCTGTATGACAATATTTCCTGTTTCCATCCAACCATGATCCAGGCTGCCTTTTGTTATCTCGAAGCATTTCCACGCCAGCACAATTAGTTAATGAGCATGTCGAGTCTCAAGCAAAACACGTGTTTGACCCTGAAGATTTAGCATGTATGCTTTCAGGGGAAACAAAAACAAAGCCATGAAAAATCTGTGCAAACAGCCTCCCTGGCAGATGTCAAGAAGGAGCAAAAAAGTTCCATGGACTGCACAGTCTCAGAGCAAAAAGAAAATAAATAGGTAAATGCATTAGCACTCATTTATTTCGGGGTCAAATATAATTTTGCACTCTGTGTAGACTCAATCTTCTTTCCAAACACCCAGATCAGCTGCTGGGCTAATGGCAATGATTTCTCATGAGGAAGAGGTTGACTTAAAGAGATTCCATGCTTCAATATGTAGCAACTGAATTGCTCTTCTAGAAGACAAGAAAAAGTGCTGAGACAGGAAAACATCCCTTTAGCACTCAGAACAAAGGGTTGTTAAGCACCTACAATTTTGAACTGTTTATAGAAAAATCTTCCTAATAAATGTTGTTTCCTTTTTCATCTCAAGGCTGAGTGAAGGGATTTGAATAACAGCTTTCAGGTCTTTAGCTTGTTCATCCATTCTGCAAACTCCAGAGGATGATTTCATGGTACCAGAGAAGAACCAGGGAAAAAAGCACCCCAGAAACTGCTTATTCCTCATCTGACTAGCCAAACAAAATGTCCCAGTGTGTCTGGAACTCTTCAAAAAGTAATACAAATCTGGTCTAGAATCTGCAATAATTTACCCTCAAAAAGTGGTTATAAGACCATTAAAAACCTGCCACAGTTACATGTGCTGACAAACCTGGGTAAGAGAATATTTCTGGTCTCACTGGGATACACTGCTGGTTTTGCTGGAACTAGACATGACCTGACCTGAGTCTTGATCCCCAAGACTTTCAGGCTCAGATAACACAGCATCTGCCTACAAATCATCTTTCCTTTTTCTTGAACTGCCTGAACAAACCCAAATATTATCCCCATCAATGGACTCACCTAAAGAATGGGTTTTTCCCTACTGAATCTCCATCCATTAAGTTCTTCAAAATTGGACTGGTCAAGTCCCTAAGAAACCAGGTCTAATTAGACCTGGTCAGAAGAGAAGCTAGGACTGGATGACCTCCAAGAGTTCCCACCCAAACTCTGATTCTATGATTCTACAGAAATGCAAAGCTGAAACTGGGATTTAAATCATTTCTAAGTGCTGCCTGTAGACTGCTGGCAGCAGAAATTCAGAAACTCAGCAGAGGAAAGATGCATTTCTACAACCTCTGATTGGGAGCTGCTTCCCTTCATATCAGGGAGTCATCACGGGCTCCCTGGTTTCTGACATCCTGGAATTGAAATTTCAAGTTCATTGTGTTGCCTTACAAGACAACAACTCATGAAAAAAAAAAAAAACCTCTGTTTGTTTAAGCCTTGCTTTTTACATGATTTCCATAAGCAGGAACTGACAAATTCTTTGAGGGCTCTTAACAGGAACAAAATCGATTTTGAGAAGTGTCTCTGGCATGGCCAGGAGTTGTGGCACACAGGACTCTGTTTCCTGGAGGATTTTCACACTGGACCTCACAGCCTCACACTCTGAACACCCAAGGTGGTAGTGTCTCCATCACCCCCAGCTTAGGTGACAATCAGAAAAATGTTTCCAGATTTGGGGATTGGCACCATCAGTGCTCTGTGTCAGCATCAGTGCTTTGAGAGGAGCAGGGATGAAGGCAGCCCTTGTCAAAGCTGGGGTAACAACAATTCCCTTACTACTCCCAGGACTCCACTGGGGTGGAGGGGCTAGCATCTCTGGGGATGAATCCATTAACTGGGCAAGAAGAGAGATTTTGGCAGGACAATCTCTGTATTCATCATCTTCTTCTCCACATAATGATGATAATACCTCACACCTTACTTCACATGGACGATCTGCTGAGATCTTTAATGCTGAAGGAGTGATTGGATGCCAACATAAGGCATATGAGCATATTCAAATAGATTCTTCCTAACATGGGCAGAGATAGTAAATATTTCACCTACTATCTCTTACATATAAACATTTGAGGCTAGTTCATGAGCTGTGCCTGCACTTTCCCAGGCAGTTGATCCATTTTAGGAAAGTATTTCATTTACAGACATTTCCTGCTGCAGCAGGATTTATACTCAATGAGGAATAACTCTGCCCCATGTGAAAATCTCAGAAAGTGTTTCTCACTGAAGATAAGGGTGTTCATCAAGGGGTCAGAGGTGGAAGGATTTGGCCAGGTGTCTGGCAGAACGTGAGATGTTGCTTCATTGCTGGTGTGGTGATGGAGAGCGTATCCTGTTACAGAGGAAACCCTTTTGCCATGTCACCAGAGGGACAGAGGTGTCTCAGAGGATTGGATGATGTTCTGGACCTGCTCCATGCACATAAAACCATGATTTATTCTTCAGTTGTCTGCTGGATTCCTTATTGTATTTTCCTTACAAGGTTGTCCTTTAACCAAATGGCAGAAGGGATGATGTGCTCTAGGGGCATGCATGTGAACCCTGCCACCTGATCATGTGTTGAGTTTTTAGCTGCTTCAGCTGCATCACCTGAGAGCCATTTGTGCCTGCAGGTCCTTTTTCATTGTTTTCTGCTGTATATAAAAGAATTAAGAGTTGCAATTTTGATGCTAATTAAAACCCACAAAAATAGACACATTGGCATCTTCCATTTGGTCACCTCCTCTGAGCTGCAGTGCCATATCACAAGAGCACTGCCCAGGCTGGCTTTAAGAGATTTGAATTTTCCATCCTTGTCATGAGGAGGTTTTATTTCATAGTCCACATCATTTCACCGGCCTCATATTGCTAAAATTCATTGAGTGAATAAAGATGTGAAATATGACAATCTCTCAGACCCCAAATGCCAGTTTCTGGAGGTCTCTGGTGGTCACATCTCCAGATTTGATGTGTCTCTTTATGTTACCTTCACAAAAGCAGGGGAAACTGCCCAAATGCAAACACTTTAAACCAGACAAGATAAAGTCCCCTCAAGGACAGCACTGAGCTAAAAAGAGGCTGGATTGTGGGTCTGATCCAACTCCCATGCAGCACATGGAAAGGTTCCCACTGATGTAATCAAATCTGGATCAGGCCCAAAATGATAGGTGATTAATCATAACTATTCATTTGTTAGCACCAGCAATGGATTTGAAAATTTACAGGATATAAATACAAAACAGATCCTGCCCCGAAGAGTTCAGCAGCTGAGTTCTCTGTTTTTACAAGGAGTGGCACTCTGGGAAGCCCACATCAGGTATTAATTTAGCATGATTTTAATCTATCATTCCACACTTACATGTTGCTGGGACAGGGAAGGCATTTAATGGATGAAGGGTTAGCACTGCTGAGTCTTCTGGAGGAAGCTTAATGTGCAGGAGGGAGTTGGAGTAGGTGGGAGGACCTGGAACGTGGGGAGGTGGAGATCACTGCATGGATAGCAGAAGATATGGGGAAAATTCCTCTCCAGGGCTCCAGACCAACAAGTCTCAGAGGCAGGGAGGGTGGTGGGAGAGAAGCTGAACCCAAATGTGGAAGAGCAATTATAAGAGGAGAGCAGAAGCTGCAAGAAAGGAGGAGTTAATTTAAGGATGATGGCTGTAGAAGAGTTAAAAAGTGGTTGAAGATGGTTCTCAGCAAAACTAGGAAAGCACACACATGTTCATGCACAGGCTGTGACAGACATAGCCTTCAGTCATTTTCTTGAGTACTTCAAGTCTACTCAGCTCTCTGGCTGACCAATCTTCTCTGCCCAAGACAGCAGCAAGGGCTTGCTTCACTAAATAGGAAAACAATCCACGTGTCCCTCGTTAAAAGCAATTGGTGATTTAGGGTCTCAGTTTCACTGCAGTCTGTGATAAAGCTCCTGCTGCCCACAGTGAGTGTGTAATTAGGGCTTCAAACCACACCTGGGCAATACCAGAGGAATGGCTGGATCTTTCAAAAACTAAATAAAATAAAAAAAACAAAAAAACAAACAAACAAAACCAAAACAAACAAAAAACCCAACAAAAAACAAAACAAAAAACAACAACAACAACATTGCCCTTTTGCTTACTTCACAAATCTGCAGTCCCAGGCACTCAGGAGGAACAGCAGCCAGTGCCCACATGCTCTCCTCTTCCTGACTCCTCTTCCATACACTCACTAAACTATGTAACATTTATACAATCCAGAAGGCTCCATCTCATAACTCCAGGCAATTCTGAAAGAAAAGGAGATAGCATCAGTGTCATAAACCCAGCCTCACATCATCTGCTTTCATGCTTTAGCTACCCTAATATTTATAGATCACATATCCCAACCACTTCAGTTCAGCTTGTGACTGGTTTTCAAGTCTGCAGGCTCCAGGAAAAGACAAAATGGGCTGTTCAACTGGAATTAAGGAAAATAAAACCCCTTTAGGTTCATTCACATGTATCCATTTTACTACCCTGGTCATTCTATATTTGTTAAATCTTCTGAGGTCTATCTGAACTATTTTTAATGGATATTTTCTCAAAGTTTTACCTTTAATTCTTAAAAACTGTCCTCAAAGCGCACACTGGAAATACCAAAGTGAAATCTAATGTTGTTTGAGGACTGTTAAGACAGTTTTATGTGATGTATCAGGGAAAAAATTACCGTAGTAATACAGACCCCTGTAGTAATTAAAAAAACAAACTTAAAAACCTCTTCAAGTGCATTTGGTACTTTTAAACCCATGCATTTCAGGAAGCAGTCATGAACACACACACTGTGCACCTCTCCAAGGTCAGCTCTGTCTCCTTTGGGGCTCGCAGCAATGAGTGAGGAAGTTCTGTTTGTCCAGGATGCAGGAGAGTGGAAGGACCCAGAGGTTACCCTGGCAGCTGCAGGCTGCTCCCTGATGTTCCAAGCCAGACTCACACCCAGGTGCACTTGGAAGGCAGAGCAACACCTAAAGAGGTCAGCATGGTTCACTGAGCCCAATGTGCTCCTACTAAGCAAGATCTTTAGATTAGATATAAGGAATAAAGCTTTTCCTATGAGGATGGTAAAATGCTGGCACAGACTGCCCAGAGAAACTGTGGCTGCCCCATCTCTGGGAGTGTCCAAGGCCAGGCTGGATGGGGCTTGGAGCAACCTGGTCTAGTGGAAGGTGTCTCTGCTCATGGCAGGGGGTGGAACTAGATGATTTTTAAAGGTCCCTTACAGCCCAAACCATTCTATGTTTTTATACAAAAATCAACTACTGATACCAACAACCATCTCACCTCTGACATTGAAAAGCAGCTCCTGAGACCTGGAGCAGACAGGACTCTGCACAGCCAGGCAGATTCCTCATTGTCTACAGGAGACTTTGATTGCAAGGAATTTGATCCAATGCTAAGTGCCTTACCCAAATAAAAAGGATGAAAATTCAATTTCTCTTGATTAACTTGATTGGAACAGAGGTGCTATTTCTCTGGAGAACGTTTTACAAAGAAATTGAAGGTTGCCATTTAACATTAAACAAAACTTGGGCAGAGAGTCAAGTTTTTAGGAGTGGCCCTTTCTTTTTATATATCTCCAGCTTTGTTCTGAACCTTTTATTTTATGACAGCAAACTTGGGCAGGATTTGGAGCACTTCTGCAGAGCTTTAAAATCTTCCTATTTAAAAAAAAAACAGGATTAAAAAAGCTTACACTTTTGAGGAATAATTGATTCTCAGTGATCTCAAGTCTGAACACCATATTTCCTGAGGGAAATATTTAAGCAGGGACAGCTTGTACTCTACTGCAAAATACCTGGTCTGGTCAGTCTGAGCAAAAGTTGTGCTGGATTTCTTAACAATTTCGGTATGAAGCTAAATCTCTCCTCTCCTCTCCTCTCCTCTCCTCTCCTCTCCCCTCCTCTCCTCTCCTCTCCTCTCCTCTCCTCTCCTCTCCTCTCCTCTCCTCTCCTCTCCTCTCCTCTCCTCTCCTCTCCTCTCCTCTCCTCTCCTCTCCTCTCCTCTCCTCTCCTCTCCTCTCCTCTCCTCTCCTCACAGAAGTTCCCTAAAAAGCCAATTTTATAGGTGGGAAAACTGAGGCTTAGAAATTGAACAGCAAGATTCATGAAAGCATCCCAATTAAAGATGAACTACTCTCCCAGATGGATGGGAGAGAGGGGTTAGTAATGGGTCATTCTCAAACCTGAGAGAAGTTTTCCTCTATGTTATATTCACACCTTGGAGAGAAGGATTTCCAGCAGATTGATCAGGGTGTAAACCCCTTGCCTGCAATGAACAGCTTCTCAGCTCACACATGGGTGGCTGCTGCCTGTTACAGTTCTGAAAAAAGTGCTGGAAAGGAAACTACCTAGTCATTTCTGGTTTCATTTATTGCATAATTTGCAACAGAATTATAGAGAAAGTACCTCATTCCTGGTATTTAGCTCTCATTCAACCTCTTCATTTCCTCTGTGTTTCCTTTTTCTTTTTATTCAGAGTCCAGAAGAAACAAAAATAGGATTTTTTAATGTTAAATGCCAAGACTAAATTGCCTTGCAAGGATAGTCTTTTGTTTGGAGAGACCCCAGTCCATAGCTGAGCAATCCTCTTCAATGCAGGGGCTTCCCTCTGTTTCATGTCTTATAATGTAGAGGAAGCCCAACCAATGTTCAAGCAACATTTTTTGAAAAAGCCAGTGGTAATGCATTAGGAATATCTCTGACCAGTGGCCCTTTTGCTGAATAAGAGCTGAAATGTAGTCAGTGTGTGAATGCCAATCTATGTGTGTGTATAAGTGCCAGAGTGGGTGTTGCGCATTCATCCAGAACACAGATCTCTAAATACAGAATGATGTCTCTCACCTCTCTCATGAAGGTGAAAGTTGGTATTTGTGCTCTGCTGCTGGAACAGAAGTGAAAAATAGCAAGTGCAGAATGTAAAACATAAGGTACTAAAGGTATTGTAAATGTGGTAGTTAAAGTATATGAGATATAAAAGGAAGGCTCCAACCTTGCCAAGGAATTTTGTCCTTTCATCACTGTGCAGATGAATGGCTTTTAAACCATTTGCATTGGTTTTAAATGTCTAGAATTTGGAGTTAATCTGAACAGAACTGAATTTCATAGTAGGCACCAGAGAAGGTTTGTTTTCCAATGGTTTTTCCAGGGACCTGTTGCTTTAGTCTGCACAGGATAAAGGGGAGAAAACTCTGGAAACAGTTCTTTGAGCCTCTTGGTCAGATGCCAGTGCAGGAAGCTCACAGAGATTGAGTTACATCAAAGAAAGGCAGAGACATGGCAACAGAATCATTGAAAAACAGAATCCATCACATCTCTATTCTGCATGAAAACTGAATAAATCAGGCAGCTCCTCCTGTTGAGGATTTGCTCAACAACTCTGGAAGGATTCAAACCCTCCTGGCTGGGGAAGATGAGGGAGGGCAGGATGCTAAGACCAAGGTCCAGCTTAGATGGTCTCACCCAGGTCCTGCAAAGGAAAGAGTGGCTGTAGAGATTGGGCAGTGACCTTGATTGAGATTTGGTGTTACAACAGCATCTTTGCTTCTATTCAACTCATCCTCTATCCTCCATGCTCCATGAAAATTATTTATGACACATTTTTACTCCTTCCAGATGGCACACTGGACCAAACTTTACTGAGGAATTTGGATTTGTTGGCTGCAATGCAAAGGGGGAGAAATCTCATAATAAAGCAACAGCCTGTCAGGAGAATTAACCACCTTTGGCGTCTTCACAGGAGAGTGAAATGCACTGCCTCAGTGAGCAGTAGGGATCCTATCAGTGTCTGTGCAATAAAGGCATTTAAAACACATAGACTCTTCTGCAAAATTCATCTCAATATTCCTTAGAGAAAGTCAGATGGATCATACCTGCATTTATACTGATATATAAATTTGTTACAGCTTTTGCCCAGAGAGTTTGAGGTTTTTTCTATCTGATGATGGGAAAGTGTCATCTGGGGTCTTTTCTGGTATTTCCCTCCTGAAAAAGGAGGAGTGAGAATTTCATAGCAGAACACATTTTCATAGCCTTAGTCTTCATCACACTGGCTGAAGTCTTCCAAGGGAGGGGAACAAGATGGATCACAAGATCAGAATGCTCTTACTATGGTTACTACGAAAAAATTTTGGCAACCATTAACAGGCAATAAGGGAGAACACTTCAGCTGGTCAGCTTTGGAACTAGATGATTTTTAAGGTCTCTTCCAATCCAAGCCGTTTTTTGACATTCCTTCAAGAAGCTGGGAAGGTCATTTGGCTACCCCCTCCAATGGTAAGCCATGTGCCCTGGGCGATGGTGAGAGGACAGCCTTACAGTTCATCTGAGAGGTAACAGGTGGCATCAAAATTCTCAACATGCATTTAGAGTCCCTTGAATTGACATGTAGTCAATCCCATCAAGCAGGTTTAAAGGGGAATTACCTGGACAGTGAGCACACAGAGGAGATGGACTCATAACAAACCTCATATTGGCTAGTCCCCAGAAAACTCTAGAACATCCCCCTATTCTTGGTGATTCTGGAATAGGACAGGACACCGGGACATTTACACCTGTGCTAGCATTGCCACTAAACCCTTCACTTTGCAGCTCCAATTCACAAAAAAACAGCTGATCTTGCATGAATTTAGCAGTCCAAGGAGGTGGTTTTCCTGGTCTTATTCTCTTTCCCAGAAGACAGGTATCTCACCTGTTTGGCAGTCTGAGCAGGGATGAAAGAACAGACAGGGGAGTTAGGTCTCAGATTACCAGATTAGGTATAAATCACGTTTTTAGAGCAACAGAGACATCTCACAAGCTGTCTTGGTTTGAAAGACAGGTGTCTGCTAAGGAAGGCAAGAGCCTCCCTTGGAATGGAAAATGTAACCCCCTTCCCTCCAAATTATTATAATTTTGAAATTAAGGGGCTCTCAGGCAAAAGATAGGAGGATAGGAATAACAGTTATTTATTAGTATGTGTAATAAAACAAACAAACAAACAGCAGCAGCAGCAATAACAGACAGAACCAGAATCCCCAGCACAGCCCTCTCTGGGCCGTGGGCCCTTTCCCCTCGGTGCAGTTCCGGTCACAGCCAGCAGGGGCGCTGCCGGCTCCCGGCCGGGCAGGGCAGGGCCGTGGTTCCTCCGAGCCTGCAGGGGGCGCTGTGGCGCGGGCTCAGAGCCCTCACGGTAATGGTGGCCAGGCCCAGACGGGAAGGGATGGAAGAAAGGTTTTGCTTCACAAACCCAGTGCCCAAGAGTTCTCTCAGACGCAGCAAACTGAAATGTCAGGAATGAGCAAAAATCCTGGGGTGGTGGATGAGATGTATCAGAAACTCTGCAGCCGTAGCTGGAACTGCGGGAGGTCTCAGCAGGTGGGGTATGCAGGGGGTACAGTGCAGCCAAAGCTCGGAGCAGCGCCCAAGGAGCGACAGAGGCAGAGCAGGCAACGGCTCTGAGCAGGGCAGGGAAAGGCGAGCTCGGGATCCCAGGGGTTTCCCTTGAGGTACCCAAGATGGTGAAAAAGTCCCAATGCAACAAGGGTCTTACGAGCCGAGCTCCACTCATGGTAGAAGAAAGGCACCAGGAGATGGAACCTGCAGTGGTGACGATTTCTCCCCACAGCAGCCACAGCCTCTCCACCCTGCCAATGCCGAGAGCACAGCAGAGCTGGGGGCTGCACCAACCCCTCTTCCCCACCCCAAATCTTGTGGTTTCTCTGCCCTTCCAGAGAAACCCTCAGGTAAAAAGAGAGAGTAACCAGCTGCACCCTTCCCCTGAGTTACAGCAACTTCTGTTGTCTTTCTTCAGTATCTAGTCATTATTGTCTCCTAGCAACACATATGGGGAAAATTCCTTAAGAAGAAAAAACAAAAGGAGAACTAACTCCTAAAATCCCAACACAAGCTTACAAGGAAGACAAACAACAAAGATTTCTGCATGATGGAATATTTCTTCATCTGCAAATTGTCTTCTGGTGCCTTACAATTCTACCTTGCTACTATATGGTCCAAGCACTACCAATCCTTTGACTGAAAGATGGTTCTTATGGTCTGTCTCCACTACACTCTCTCCCTGAAATCATGGATGTATAGGGTGTGACCCTGCTGGTTCACCAAGCAGAGCATTCTGTTCTTGTAACTAAACCTATTTGTCATATGAGCAAGCTCTGTTTTCACAGCCCCTGGACGCCTGTTCCAGAACTTTGCTGATCCAATGCTTAGGAAACTTCTAATTTCCAGGCTTAATTTACTTCAGGCCAATTAAAACCTACTTGTTCTTGTGCCAACTTTTTTTTTTTTATTATTCATTCCAATGTTTCCTTTTGCTTCTGGCTGTTTTAACTTTCATGTGCAACACCACTCATTTCCCCTTTCATCTGCTTTTGTGCTGAGCTTAAAAAGCTGAGTTCTTCAGCTTCCCCTTGGATGACAAGTTCTCCATCTTCCATCCATGTCCTGGCACTTCCCTTTACCTGCTTGGTCTGAATTACTCATTCACAGACAAGACCCTAGGCCTGAAAGGAGATAATCTTATCAAACCCTCTCACTTCCCTGAGCATTAAATACAAAAACCCACAAAATACTGCTCCTGAAGGTGAGTATGAGGAATCACTCTTGTGTTTCCACTTATGCTTCTCTTGACCCAGGAGATTTCTTTTATCCATGCTGGGATCCTTTATGTGCCAGAAAAGACAAAAGGCATCTCTTGGGCAGTGTTAGCTGTAGGTGGTGATTTGCAGCCTCATGGTACAACTGGTAAATTGCAGCTATCCATCCCATGCCACAGCACATTTCCTTCTGCAAATGTCTCCTGGGTTCAGGGCAGGAGGCAAAGGCACGTTAGAAGAATGCTTTGAAGTTCATTCTATATTTTGAAAATCCAGAAAAGAAAGAAACAAACTCCACAAGGTGACAGTTCTAATATGAGAGGACAACTAGCTAGATCCTAAGTTATTGCCATTTAGTAATCTTCCCTCCTCTCACCCCTTCCCTCCCCTCTGCTCCCTTCCCCTTCTCTTCCCTTCCCCTTATTTTCCTTGCTATTCCTTCCCTCCCCTTTTCCTTGCTTTTATTTTTCCTCACTTTTCTCCCATGGAAGCCCATAAGCTCATAAAACTTTTCATAAAGATGATGGATTTGGAAAGTAAAAGTCATTATTGGAATGAAGACACTAGAAACAAAATGAGTTATTTTTCACATAATTAGTAACTTAATGATATCATGACATGCCAAAGAGGTATTGCCATCAGCATTCAGAACTACACCTTGTTAGGTTTCTATTCACTCTGTTTATTGATGGCAAAGAAAAAGCCACCCCACTCTGTGCATAGCTCGTCTATGGGATGAATTTCACCCACAATGAACTAAACTACATTATTTCTTTTGAAAACAGTGCCACAGATAGTGAGTCACTGGCCAAAGAATATAAGGCCAATATTTTTAATCTGGCCTGTGTTGGTGTTTGATACTGGCCAAACACCAGGTACCGCAAAAGTTGATTGCTCACCCTCTTCTGTTATAGTTGGGCAGGGAGAGGGAAAAAAAGATTAATGAAGAGGTCATGAGCTGAGATAAGGATTGGGAGAAAAAAGCATTTTAAAGGCAAAACTTAAAATTTAAAGATATAAAGTAAAATTATTAACAGACTCAGAGGATGATAGTGAGAAATAAAATAAAATAAGCCTTTAAAACACCTTTCCCCACTCCCACCCCCACCCCAGCCTCTCCCTCCTTCCCACTAACAGCACAGGGAGACAGGACATGGGGGTTTTGGTCAGTTCATCACTCAAGATCTTCTGTTGGCTCAGGGAGAGGGGTCTTCTTTTCCTATGCAGAGGGGCTTGTCCCACAGGCAAACAGTCTTCCCAAAATTGCCGTGGTGTGGATCACTCATCCACAGGGTGCAGTACTCTAAGGACAGGCTGCTCTACTTTGGAATCAAGGGCCCTCCCTCTCTATCCCTGGAATCAAGGGCCCTCCCTCTCTATCCTGGAATCAAGGGCCCTCCCTCTCTATCCCTGGAATCAAGGCCCCTCTCTCTCTATCCCTGGAATCAAGGGCCCTCCCTCTCTATCCCTGGAATCAAGGACCCTCCCTCTCTATCCCTGGAATCAAGGGCCCTCCCTCTCTATCCCTGGAATCAAGGGCCCTCCCTCTCTATCCTGGAATCAAGGGCCCTCCCTCTCTATCCCTGGAATCAAGGCCCCTCTCTCTCTATCCCTGGAATCAAGGCCCCTCCCTCTCTATCCCTGGAATCAAGGACCCTCCCCTCTCTATCCCTGGAATCAAGGGCCCTCCCTCTCTATCCCTGGAATCAAGGGCCCTCTCTCTATCCTGGAATCAAGGGCCCTCCCTCTCTATCCCTGGAATCAAGGGCCCCTCCCTCTCTGTTTGGTCTCCCACTGGATCACAGCTTTCTCTGGCACCCACCCGCTCCAGCACGAGCACTTTTCCCATGGGCTGTGAGTGGATCTCTGCATCCCCCGTGCACTGCATGGATTACAGGGGGACAGTTTGTTTCACCATGGTCCTCACCATGGCTTGCAGAGGAATTTTGGCTCTGACACTTGGGGCACTTCCTCCCCTTTTCCCACTGACCTTGGTGCTGCCATGTTGTTTCCCTCACATGTCCTCACTTCCTCCTCTTCTCTGGCTGGAAGAAAAACTGCTGCTCGTAGGTGCCTTTGCCATCGAGTCCCACCAGTTCAGAGATTGTGGCAGGATCCCGCAGTGCCCAGGGCTCGATCTCGTTCGGGTTCCACGTTGGGAGCGCTCGCCGTGTTTTCCCCGCCGGCGCTGCGGCCTCCATGGCCGGGCAGTGGCAGCGCCGCGGGGCTGGCGCTGTTTGAGCCTCTCCCATCAGGGGCGTGGGAAGGGGAAGCTGCCACCGCCACCCTGCCCTTCCAGGCAGGCAAGGCTGGCCATGGGTCCTGGCATCTGGCAGGCAGCCCTTCTGCCCAAGGGCTGGCCATGGGTCACACTGGCATGGTGACAGCCACTGCCACCCTGCCCTTCTGCCCCAGGGCTGGCCATGGGTCACACTGGCATGGTGACAGCCACTGCCACCCTGCCCTATTGCCCCAGGGCTGGCCATGGGTCACACTGGCATGATGGCAGCCACTGCCACCCTGCCCTTCTGCCCCGGGGCTGGCCATGGGTCACACTGACATGGTGACAGCCACCGCCACCCTGCCCTATTGCCCCGGGGCTGGCCATGGGTCACACTGGCATGGTGACAGCCGCTGCCACCCTGCCCTTCTGCCCCGGGGCTGGCCATGGGTCACACTGGCATGGTGACAGCCACCGCCACCCTGCCCTATTGCCCCGGGGCTGGCCATGGGTCACACTGGCATGATGACAGCCACCACCACGCCTCGCCACCCCCAGAAAAAACAGCATGTGCTGTTTTGATTTTCTTCTTAAATATTCTTAAATATGTCATCAGAGAAGCATTACCAGCCTCTCCAATTGGGCCAGCACCATGTCCATCTTCAGAGCCATCAGGGATTGGCTCTGTTGGACATGGTGGAACCTTCCAGGAGCTTCTCACAGAAGCCACCCCTGTGGCCCTCCCTTACTACCAAAAAAATCAGGCCATGCCAAATTCACACAGCCTGAATTTAAACTGCTTGAGTTTTCAAAGGTGACAAGTGTCAGCACCACCTTCTAGATGCATCACTGCAAGCTTGGAAATCATCTTTTCTTTTACTGTAAATGCTCAAATAACAAGTACTTTATCTGAATTTCATCTTTCAAAATCACAATGAAGTAATTATTTTCATCTATTAAAAATTATGATAATATGTTATTAGGTCCTGGCCAGAGAACACAGCCAAATGTGTCAGAGTCACACAAATGCAAACACAGAGTCAGACAAATGCAATACTTAAGTGCTGCCAATTCTTGTGATTTTATCTGGACCTTTATTACTTGTTCTAAAAACTCCAGACTTAGGATCAGGGGATTAGATATGTATCTCAGGTTCCTCATCTTTGTCTTTCTTTTTAATACGGGGAAGGAAAATAAGTCTGAAAAGGCTTTTAAGTCTATTCTATTGATTCAAAAAACAAATGAAACACTGGTTGGCAAAGAAAAGGAATTTAAAAATTTAAATGAAAATTGGAAACTGTTAAAGAATACTATAAATATTTAAGGAAACAAGGCCCACAGAAGCTGAAAAAGAAGAGTAAACAAGGGTAGTGAATGCAGCTATGAAAAGAAAAATAAAACTCCAATATGCAATAACCAGGGGAGTTTAAAAGCAAAAATTAAAATCTACAAATTGTAGATATTTTTGTGTGGAGAAAGGGAGAAAGGAAAGCTGGCACAACAAGTAAAACATCTTAATAAATCAAAATCAGAATGAATCTTAAGTGCAATATTGGCTCATGAATATAGAAAGAACAGACATAATAACATAATTCAGAAGCAATCAATGTATTCAGAAAACATTTTTATTCTAGTTTGGGGGAAAATATATTTATAATACACAATGATGATTAAATACTTTACATTAAAACAGAAAAAAAAACACATGAAAGAATAGTTAATGGTATCAGATACATAGATATTAGATATCTGTATAACTAACAGCCCAGATTTACAGAAGAACTACCTAAGGACCAATATGTGCTGTTTAGTTTGAGGAGTAACTTGCATCCTGGGAACAGAAAGAGTCCTTCTGGGACAGAGAAACAAAATAACCCCAGTAAGTTTGGGCTATCAGCCTAACTCCAGTCATGGAAAAAATTGATGGAGTCAATGACATCACTGAAAAAATAACACTGATTCACACAGAAAACAAATCACATCAAGCCAATCTCACATAAGTTTTGATAGGCAAAAATGACAGTATGGATGTAGCATATTTACACATAATACTCTAAATTACTCTAGCACTTTTCTCTTATGAAATTGGAACCACCAGATAATCAACATAATGTACATTTGAAGGGCCAACAGTGTCAGATATGTCTGAAACGAGGGTTGAAATGCTTCTGCACATCTTCTTTCTAATATATTTCATAGCTGTACTCCAGATGGATTTGTCTGTAGACTTACAAAATATAAGATTTTTGTCAAAGGCTAAGAAGAAGCATGAAAATTGTGATGGATAAATATAGGAGATGACTCTGGGATTGGCAGGAGTGATAAAAAACCAAGAGATTGCTAACAGGGGCAATTCACTGTGGTTGATATGCAAGCACAAACAAACTACTGGTACTTTCACATGACCAAAAATATAAGACTGCACACTTAAAAATGATACAAAGGGTCATGATTTACAGGGTTGGGGTAGGGCACACAATCTCTGACTTCTCTAGAAGTCAGCAATTCCAACAGGGATGTGCAGGTCCTGGAAGGTAATGGTTGAACCTGAGCAGTCCAGTGAACCCCAAGTTACAGATAGAAGTAGACACATAAAGTGGTGGGAGTCAAAGCTGAGGCTGCAAATTTGGCAAGGGTTAACAGCAGGGGGATAAAGGAATTACTGTAGAAATGGGAAAATGCAGTCTCTGCATCCAGGAGAATTCACAGCAGTTTTATTTTGAACACAGATGTGAATTAGAGTTAATCTTGATGTTCTGGCCCAGGAAAAAGGCTCACCACTTTAGTGATAGCTCCTGGAAGCCAGAAATGGAGATGCTTAAGTTTCACATGAGCCAGCTCCATATACCTGAGGTGTCTGAAAAGGCCTGTTCCCCAGAAAGTTTGGGGTGATCCTAGGGGAGGACTGGGTTCCTCACTGCCCTGTCCACAGCACCCTGTCCCAACCAGCTGGTGACATGGTGATGGGGTGGTTTCCTCCAGCAGACAGCTGTAGTCACTGCAGTAACTCTCAGGGAGGATTATTTCTCTACCACCCCCACCACACGCTTACAATTTAAACCTGCTTTTCTTGCAGCCCTGGTGTCAGTATATAGACTTGTTCTTTTCCCCGGACTTTTCCTGGAAGGAATACAAATTTCAGGTAGTAAACCATCCTCTATCCCATGGGACCTGATTTCTAGGGAGAGCATCTGCCTGGACTCCCTGTGGTGACTCCAAAGGAATATTCTGAAGCTCTTCTTTCTCCTTGAAGTTGTCTTGTCCTCTTCCCCTTTGAAGGTCCATGTCCTGACTAGCATCTGACACCTTTAGAAGGTTAAAAAGTAAATACTTGAAAGGATCTGAGCAGAGCTGAAAATCTGAACCAGGTCTGGCTTTACTTTGTCTGTGGAAAAGTGAACTCAGGGTAGGGCTGGAGAGTGGGAAAATCAGGGAGTGCTGGAAAGGGAATGCTGAACCCTTGGGTGTTTTGTGGGCTGGTGACATCCATTCTGTGCAGCCTGGGTGCTCTGAGACAGCACAGTGGGGACCAGAGGAGAATAGCCAGAGGACAGAATAGGCAAAAGAGGTAAAAAGAACCTTTCACTTGACTATCCTGATGTAAGTCCTGTGGGAAGGGTTTGTCTTTGGCCCAGTGATACCACTCTTCATACTCATTTGTGCCCCAGCTGGAAGTGTAACAGACCTCCTTAGTAAGGGGATTTGTACAATACATGGCACTGGGGATTTGAAACTGCAGAATACCTGCCTCTCAGCTTGGCAGCCCTTCTGCACCTCTGTTCTCCATCTGCATGGAAAATAAAGGCTCCAGGGAAAATAAAAGTTCTGCTCACACACTAAAGCAGCACAGCTTACTGGAGTGAAGGGGCTCACAGGAAGAAGTGGCAAAATTCTCATTGCCTTTAGAGGGGCCAGGACTTTGACTAACACTTTTCATTGAGGTTTTGTGTATGGTTCCCACTGGTTTCCAAGTGGGACATAGATCTTTTGGGGTGAAAGAGCTTGTCAGTGATCCTGCAGCAAAAAGAAGAGAAGGAATGAAATTCAGTACAGGGAGTGTGATGGAGCTTGCTCAAATTCCTCTGAAGGAAGGAAAAGGTTTTATCCTGTTCCTGGGCATATGGCAACGTACAGAGCCCTTTCTGCTTGCTGTATCACACGGCTAATAAAACTCCTGTGCTCCACACTCAGCAGATGGTTTTGTGGTTGATGAATGAAGCAGAATGGGATCCTGTTCCCTTTCCTGCAGCTTTCCTGGCTGTGCAGTGCCAGAAGGAGCAAAGGTCACCTGTGAGTTGCTGTATATGTCGATAATGCAGCAGAGCGGGGCTGTTAAACCTTGACAGCTCAAACGAGGGATCATCAGGGAGGTGGGGAAGAGAAGAGAGATGAGTGAGATTTCAAATGCTGTGCTGAGAGACACTGCAGAATCTTTCATCAGAAAGGAGAAGGTATTTTAAAAGCCTCCTCTGCCGAGAGACCCTTTGCAGGACTGCAGTGACACAGCAGACTCCGAGGCCAACCTTCCCCAGCTGGCCTTCTCCCTGCACCAAAAATATTTCCAGATTGAACATGGACTCCCCATGCAGAAAATTGCATCTCCATAATTGCATCTCCCACTTTTCTCAGTTTCCATGTAGTGGCCATGTGGCACCAAAAGAGATCCTCCACTGATAGGCTGAAATTCCTGGAGTTTAACTGGCTTTGCCAACCACTTCTACTCCCTATAGTTTGGTAACAAGCCATAATCAGCCTCATAAAAGTGTCTGGAAAACTTTACATAGAGTTTTATATGGGGCAAAAGAAAGGTTTTTATGGCAGCTTGAACCAGGACTATGTGTGCATAAATACACTAGAAATTGTTGTCTCTCAGGGCATAAATCTGCTATCTCTCCATCTGCCATACAGGAGAGAGGTCAGGACTATGTAATGTCTGAAGGGGCAAATTGAAGACTTTCTTCATAATAAAAGATGAACATGAGAACACAAAGGGTGTAAACAGTGTAGTGATGATTTCTGAGTCTGCAGTTTGAGGGTTGAGCTGTATCAGCTCACACAGTGTTGGCTTCATGGGGTGCTCTTCATGACTTTTCTCTCCTGTGATGTCTGTGTGGGGCAGGGAATTATAAGGATTCAAAAAAGCCCTGCAGAAAACCTGTGGAAAAGGAGAAGGAAGAATTCTCCACGTTGCTGAAGCCCTCCCTGCTGCTTCCCTCCTCATTACTCCTCTGTAGACTCCAATAAATAGCAAACAGCTGCTGGGACTCATTCCTTGCTGTCATATAACAGTAAGAAGTGTCCAAATGGAGCTTAAAAAAAAAAAATCTTCTAATAACAGCATACCTCCCCTAAACTGCTTCCAGCACAGCCATTCCACAGAAATCATCCCATAAACACTTTAGAAGATCCCAGTAAAGCATGAACAGCTTCCAGTGGTATTATTAGAGGACTCCTTGGAGTAAACTGAGAGCAGGCAGCCACTGCTGGTGCCAGCATCTCACTTGCTCCATTCTCTTTTTCTCCTACTCCCCCAGGGCTTTTCATTCCCTCAGTTAGTTAAATGTGTCCTGTGATGCTGAGACTATCTTTGTGTTCATCTGGTGACCTGCTCTGCCTGTGAAACAACCCAGCCTCCCTGCCAAGCTGGGACAGCCATTGCAAGCCCCCAGCCCTGGCTCTGCAGGATAATTCTTCCCTACATTTCAGCAGACATCACTCTGCTGGGCTGGGGCATCTCTGGAGGCAAGAGAAGAGCCAAGAGGTGGATGCAGGTAAATGCTCCTCTTCCTCTGGTGCTTACAAACACAGCCCTGTGGAGTCCACCCAATGTCTGATCCCTGCAAATGAGAGACTGAACTGCCATGGGCTGCCATGAGCACAGGAGAGATACTGCTGGGACAAGTGCCTGGGCACCCGAAATTAAAAAAACAAGTGTCTTTAAAAAGAGAAGGAAGACCAGCTTTCAAACTCAGCAGCTGCCTTGAAATAGCTGAGCAGAGAGGACAGGGGCAAGGCAGCTTCCCTGAACTGGGAAGCATTGGTTTGAGAGAGGCTGCAGGGAAATAGGGAGGGAAGACTGCAGCAAGTGCAACCTGGTGTTGGAAATCATCCCCATCACCAAGAACCTGGGCCTGGCTCACATTCACTCATACCAACTGCAGATGGACATGATGGAACATTCCTTGAAAGTGCTGCCCTGACAAAAGGAGCTGTTGCACGAGCTGCAGAACCTGTGCTTGGAAGCTGTGCTTGGTATTATTGCATTTCTCATAAATCTTAAACTCTGGCTGAAAGTTTTCCCATCATCAGTATATCCAAAATAGCTTTTTAAATGGGGATTATCTGCTGCTTAGCAACACAGTAACTTTGCTGCAGGAAATGGGGGATTCTCTCCCTTCCATCAGTTTTTGCAGAATTTTCAAATTTCCTCTCTCTGAGTCCTTTCTTGCTCTGCCAGAGCTGGACCAAATGACCAGAGATTTCAAAGCTCTGCAGAGGGACACAAGTATACTCACACAATGTATGATCAATAAACATAGTTCCCTTTGGAAATGCTGACCACACACATTGCTGCTGAACTTAATTTTCCTTCTTTTGCAGCACATTTCTGGAAATATCAGTTTCTAATAAAGTCTGTCTTTATCTAATCTGGTTAAAATAGTCCATGTGGAAGCTGAGTCTGAAGCTGAATTATTCTTACATAAGTTTCATCATGAGAAATAAAATCATACAATAAGGGTTTTTTTTTATACTGGCATTTCCCAGGTGTTCATTTTACAGCTGTAAAGTTCTGTGGATGTAGTGTTATTTGTAACAAACACTGATGAGAATGAGAATGCAGGAATGACCTTTCTGGGACAGATCAAAGGGGCCATGTGCCCTGGTGACTCACTTCTGACATTGGCTCATGTTGAGAAAAAGGGTATTAGAAATCAGGGACCCTTCCCCCAGCTTTCCTTCAGATTTTCTTAGCTTGAGGTTGTATCCAGACCCATGGACCAGCTCTCCATGTGGTCTTCTGCAACCTTTACACAGACACAGTGAAAAAATCTGGACTTCCTTTAAAATCCCAAACTCAAAAGCAGTTAGTTCAAAATGTAATAAATCACTGAAATTAGACAGCTAATGTTGAGATTAAAAATTATCCAAGTCAGGCTTATAAGGCTTTACCTCTTGCTCTGCTTTCAGGTTTCAAAAGGATGTTTTCTTTCATTCTACAACATGCACATACTACCAGAGTTTTATTGGGAAGGGCTTGGAGTAAATCTCTTTATTATTAAGGAGTGGGTGGGATTCAGGGCTTTGGATAGGAGAGATTTAATTCAGTTCCCTCTATCTCTGAGACATACCTGCAGCTGCAGCATGAGATAGAGTAGTTTTCTCTCCCATTTCCTCCTGACAAATGGCAAATTGCTCCAAGAGGTGTTCACAGCTCAGCAGGACAGGCATTAGCCCAGGCAAAGGTCAGCAATGCCATCCTGACCCAACAAGGGTGTGACATCCAGGAGCCTGCCTTTGACTAGAACCAGCACAAGTATTTTCTTGGGAAGAGGCAAGAAAACATGGAATAACCTGCCCATAATGTCGTTATAAACACTAGTTTATTTCTAGTTTCTAATATCCAAATATTAGTGAGAGAAAAAAAATATTATTTTTGCCACACATCTGGGGATCAGCTTTGACTATTAAATGCTTCCAGAAATAAATGGGCCAGGCTGCAAACCACCCCTCAAAAATGAGGAAATGTCATCTCTGTCCAGTTTCTCTCTCCTGGAACATCAACAGGAGGAGGTTTTAGGCACCAAGGGAGTGCTGGCCCAGCAAACCATGGTCCCTTCTCAGAAACCTTTTCACAGAAAAGACATGAAATCCCAGCACATAAAGGGGAGCCCACTTGCCTAAACATCATGTCTGCCTTACGTTCATCATAACCAGACACTGAGCAAATGCAGTAAGAAGACACATACATTAAACTGGTTCAATTTTATCATCCACCTATGGCTTTCCCCCGGAAAAAACATTTTGAAAATCTTTTGAAGATCTACAAAAATGAGCCCTTGATCTGCATGACTGTGGATTTTCCTCACTCTGAGGTGAGATGCAGTCACTTGGGAACAACTCAATTTTCACAGTCTAAATAAAAGTCAGAGACTTAATTTGCAGAGTCCTCCATCAGCCTGAAAGGTTTATACAAGTGGAGCAACAGTTTGGACAAAGTCTCAATCCCAGCCATAAATCATCAAGACATTAAAGCTCCACAGAGGCTTTTAGATCTTGCAGCAGGTTGAATGACATCTCAGAGTTGCAAGGAGTCCTTTGGGGCAGACCAGCTGATCAAATAGATATCAAACGTTCCCAAAGGATGTTGTCATTGAACTCAACCAGTTCTTAGACAGTGGGACTGGCTGCCCTCCCAGGAAGCCTCCAGATCCCAAGAGATTTAACACAGAGAAATGTAAATTTTCATGTCAGGGGTGGGATAACCCCACACAGCAGCCCAGGCTGGGCCAGCTGAATAGACCCAAGGGTTCCAGGGGACTGTAAGGTGCCCACAAGCCAGCATTGTGCCTATGCAGCACAGGATGATCACATCCACAGATCAACCAGCAGGCTGAAGAATGCAGCTCTGCTACTCAGGGGATCTATTCTGGGTACAACACACAGTTATGAGACAAAGGAATGAGTATCTTGAAAATGAAGTGTCAAAGAAAGCTTGTCTGATGAAAGGTTGAGATTGCCAAACAGGATACAGGTGGTCTCTGGTCTAAACAGCACCAAAAGAGAAGACATCTATTTAATAGATAGGTGTGGTTTTGTTTGGGTTTTTTTTTTTTTCTTTTTTTTCTTTTTTGTTAGAGGGCTTTATGGCTGTGACTGTTGTAGACAAGCAGCGACTCATGGCTTAAATTACAAAGGGGTCAAGTAAATCCTGTACTTGAAGCTGCAAGTGCCCCCAGCCCTGGTCCCACAGAAGCACTCATTGCCTCCCACCTACAACTGGCATCTTTCAGCAAAACACATCTCTTGAATGTACAAACAGGGACAACATTACCCAGCTCCACTGATAGTTCATAAGTCCAGCAAATTTCTGAAGCTACTGTGTTCTGGACAAGGTGACCAGAGTGACCTCCTTGGCTTTGTCTTGTGACTTTCTTAGTGTTCATGAAAAAATTAAATGCTAACCTAGATGAGAAACACATAATATATTCCTGCATAAAGGAAAAGACCAGAAATACACAGAGATAATAACTCTTCCTACATGAAGGAAATTAGTAACTCCAGAAATGATACACAGCTTCTTAATGCAACAGATCTTTTCTTTGGATAAATGTAGGTTTGGGAATGGTTTTGAACCTTGACTGCTGTTTTTTCTTTAATCCACTAATCCCTGATCTCTCCTCCACCTCCATTCTCACTTTCTTTGTCTTGGCTTGTCAGGACACGGACGATTTATACTTTAAAAGTATTTTGCTGTGGTTCTGTATCACATTTTGGGTCATACTAGAGATGAGATTTCCAAACTGAAAGAAACATCTTTTACTAAGTTTTTCATAACAGCTGCCTGATACAAAGAGCTTCTTCCGTGGTGATTCCTGGGACAGCATTTCCAAACAAAGCAGGTAAAACTCCTTTCCCTAAGCTGAATTTTGTTTCTGTAAGAGCAGCTCTCCCCCCCCCCAGGCAGCTCTAACATGACATCAGAGCCCAGCATTCAGTTCCCACTGAACAGCAGCACTTCCTGAAGCCAGGAAAGTGGCAGAAGAAAAAGAGAGGCCACCAGCATCAGAGGGACATGGATCAAATCCAGAGGAGGCCATGGACATGCTCTGAGGGCTGGAGCCCCTCTGCTCTGGAGACAGGCTGGGAGAGCTGGGGGTGCTCAGCCTGGAGAAGAGAAGGCTCCAGAGAGACCTTAGAGCCTCTGTCTGTCTAAAGAGGCTCCAAGAGCTGGAGAGGGACTTTGGACAAGGGCCTGGACTGACAGGACAAGGGGAAATGGCTTCACACTACCAGAGGAAGGGTTACATGGGATATTGGAAGAAATTCCTGGCTGCAAGAGTGGTGATGCCCTGGCACAGGTTTCCCAGAGAAGCTGAGACTGTCCATCCCTGGAAGTGTTCAAGGCCAGATTAGACAGGGCTTGGAGCAACCTGGTCTAATGGAAGATGTCCCTGCCATGGCAGAGGGGTTGGACTGAGATGCTCTTGAAGATCTCTTCCTACACCAGGCATTCTGTGATTCTGTCACAGGATTCCAGGACCCATCCATGGCTGCTGCCATGCTCCCATCACAAGCACTGGCAAGGCTCCAGCCAGCACCCAGCTCCTTGAGAACCAACTCCATCCTGAGGCACTGCAGTCAGCTTCTGACCTGCTCCAACTTACCCACATATCTATCAGACATGCTTTTATTAACTGTTGTCCATCTAATCACCAATCTCCAGCCTGATCCAAAGCCCCCAAGTCAACAGAAGTCTCTCCTTGTCAAAATCTCTTCTGATCCCCCAGTGCTGCATACAGTCTTCTTTCTCTCAAAAAAAAAAAAAAATTCTAAAATTTATTATTTTAATCTCATGCATTGTAAAAATGAATTATGATTTCCAATGCATTTTGGAGAAACTCTGCAAAACATATGAAGTCACTAACTGAGATATAAATTACATGTCCTTTGTTGCTGCTTTCAAAGTACGATTTTATCTGTGTACATTTTAGCTCCTTCTAGGCTAAACTGTTTTGCTATGCTTACTCATGTGAGTGATTGTAGAGCACTCCAGGTTTGTTTTTTTTTTTTTTTTTTTTTTTTTTGAGTAGCTCTTTTCAGTGTAAACCAGCCATTTCCAATTTGGCCTTAATTGATAAAGCATTTCCTCCAGGAATTTATTATTTATTTATCCTGTTAACCAAAAGAGTAAAACCTGCTCTTCCAAACCCTGTCTTTTTCTTCAATACCTGCTCTGAAAAGCAAAATGTAGAGCCATGAGGGTCATTTATATCTGGTTTCCAACCAACTTTAACAATGTCATGTTGGTTAGATCTTGCCTCCCCTTTTCCAGCACTGCTCTGCTGCTCCAAAATTGAGAAATCCAGAGCAAGAGAAAGTGATCAGACACTGTTGGGCTGTGTCTTCCAAGTACCCATGACCTCCACTGCTTTTTCCTTCCCCCCCAGCCATGAGTGAGGAGAAGATTTTTGACTTAGCATCAGGCTAAGACCACCAATCAGCAAAGAGATTTGACCACTTGTTAAGAAATCTCAACAACTGTTACAGGCAGAATGGCTTTGACCTGTTCTTGCTTGTTTTCAATATAACTGCACATGAAATTAATTTGACACAAACAATAGCTGCACTTATTTATGTTCTTAAGTCATGTTTGCTTCTGTGTTTCCCCTGCAGTCATGGCTCTGACATTGCCTCCAAGCCTCTGATGCAAGGGAAAATTCGTGTTTTCTCCTGAATTTTACAAACCTGCCTATGAAGAGCAGTTTCTACCTTCCTAGTGAGATGTGGGACATGATAAGGTTTATCTCCAGCCTCACATATGTATGAACACATATGCATGTCTGGAAATTATGCATTCCCTAAAACTTCTGTTACTTCATGTCAGACCCACATCTGCACATCATGGTGCACTCAACCCATTTCCATGCTGGTTATATTAAATATAGGTGCATATGTGCCCACCTATACATACCAAACCTGTGACTGTGATGATATCTTGTGGTATGAGAATCAAGTGCTTGAGTTCAGCCCCTGTGCTAAAAATTATGATGACCTCTGTGGCCATCCTCAGAGGTATAAAGATAATTCTCATTATTTGCCACTCACTTAAGCTTTTTTTCGAGTGCTGAGTATTGACAGATTAACATTTAGAAAGGTCTCATATAAGTGTTAAGAATCTGGCTTATAAATGCACACCTAATATATAGTTCCTTAAATATTAAGCTGTAACCAGGCTACAGGAAATTGTTAAAGGAATTGTTACAGGTAAGGTAATGATAATTATTTCCTCTGAGAGTGATGTTTTATTACCCTGGAGGCAGTCAGATTTGAATTAGATAGAGATCATAAAGAACTATGAACAGCAACTTATATTTATTTATATTTCCTTGAGGCTGGACATCCTGAAGGATGAACCTGGGACTTTTTTCCTACTCAGTGCCTGCAGGTTTGGCTCCTAGGCACTTAGCACAGACAGTCTTTGGGAATAGAGGTTGGTGAATCTCTTACCCGCAGATTTTGGTGCCCAGGTCCAACATCCAGGGTCTGGGACAGAGAAGAGCAATTCACCTTTCTTCCTGCAGGATGTGGGAATTCCTCCACTCCTCCTCTCATCACATATCACAAATACATTGAAGATCACACTCAAAGCATAAACAGTGGAATTCATCTAGAGAAGTCTTCCCAAAAATGAGGTTGTTTCTTCACCCCAAGACCACCAGGCAAAGAAAACCCAGGGAGAACAGCCATGGCAGAGGGAAACAGCCCTTCCCATAACCATTAACTGATTTGCCCTTTGGAAAGGGTAACTGGCAATGTATTCAAAAGTGCTACAGGCTTTCTACAGAGTCATACCTTGCAGCCACTATTTGCACCCTTACAGATGGCACATTTATCAGCTGTGCAGGCAGCCTTCCCCCTCTGGCCAACATAGTCAGAAAATTTCCATCTACAGCTTCTGCTTAGAAAATCTCCTGCTTCAGGGCTTCTGTGAGACACAACAAAGCTGTCAGCATGACCTTTAAAAACAGGTTTTATCTGTATCACACAAGGTTATTCCTTTCAGTGGAGACAGAAGGGAGTTTGTCTTGGTAACATTGGGGGATTGCTGATTTATGCCTTTCACACACCCCTCACAGCTGAAAAGCTGATGAGATATTGAGAGCAAAGCACAAAGTTAATCTCATTTCATCTCAGGTCCTGGTTTGACAAGACTTCCCAGTACAGAGATTAAAGAGGAGAGTTGTGTGCCTCAGTTGTCCCTTAACCTGTGACCAGCAACCAGATTTGGGCATGACTCAAAAGGGATGGGAAGTAGGACATGTGAGATATACAATTAATTTGACTACAGGAGAAAACTTTGGCTATATCAAAAGTGGTGGCAAAGTGGTGCAGGCTCAGCTGTGCTGCACAACTTCCACCCATTCAGGGGCACCTGCAATGGTTTAAAATCAGCCTTGTCATGTCTGTAAGGCCATTTCTGCCTCCCACTGGTGCCCTCCCCTCCCAGTGTGAGATGCTGACAGTGCCACTGGCCTTGGCAATGGTGTGCACCATCAGGCCATGGCTGCAGCAGGACACTAAGAGCCTGTGAACTGTATTTTTGCTGCATGGAGTGGCTGAATGAGTTGGGCTGGGTCTTGTGGCTTCCCAATGCTTCATCAATGTCTCTAGAGAGGAAGCAGTGAAGTCTAAGGGCACAGTGACTCTCCCAAGCAGTGCTGCAGATTCAGTCCCCTGCTCAGCTCTGCAGTTCCACGTTGTCCAGCACTCTACACTCACTCTCACTCCTGTGACATTAAAAACTCTTGTCTTAACTCTATGAATTCATATTGAGGGATGAGAAGATAACATTCTTTGAGTCTTCTTTTCAGTTGCAGCATACTTTCAGCTGAAACTCTCAACAGAAAGGTCAAGAACTGCAGATTTTTTTTTTCCTGTTAAAGTTTCAGAGCCTTTTTCCAAACCAGCTGACAATATGAATGTGGAATAGCTTGAGAGAGCTGGAGTCACCAAATATTGGGGCTGGCAGGGGACTTCATGGACTGTGGTGATCACTGCAAACTAGACTGAGGGACACTTCAAACCATCAGCTGCAGGGAAAGCCATGATTCACTGCTGCTTTCATTTCTATCCCCATGCACTTTGCATGGTTGGTTTTGTCTCACTTGGCTGTGATCCAGGCACACATCCTTGAAACGAAGCAAATCCACACTGAGGATCCCTTTGCTCCTGGGAACTGGGAGCCTGCTCTGCTCCACGTGTCATTTCAGAATGTGCCCGAAGATTTTTAACTTCTTTAGAGCTCAGAGTGGGTATTAAGAGAAGACTGGAGCCAGTGGAATCCTTTTGAAGGAGATGCCAGCAATGCTCCCCTCTGCAAACAGGCTGCCCTTGGCCACAAAGCCAGCACATCCTGCAGCTCCCACTAAGCTGGGTGGGCCAGGCTCCTGTCTCTGCATGCTCAAGTAGTTCTTTCATAAGCAAAGTGTCACCTCATCCGCAGGGAATTTGCATCCAAATTACACAGGGCTCCTAGCAGCAAAGAGACTGCAATGGCTGTTGGCAGCCTGTTCCTCTCTCTGTGGGGACTTTAGGGCAAGTATGTACCCCCATGCCAGTCTGTGGCTTGTGGCTTCCTGCTGCTGGAGTAACTTAGACTCCAGGCATCCATCTGTGTTATGTAAATATTGCAGCCAGCATAGCTGCAAACACACACATGGATTAGGGTATAGCAGAGCACCCTCCCCAGCTCCTGCCTGCAGGACACCTTCCTTTTGCATGGTGACACAAGAACATTGCTCCTCTCCCTGCTGCTAGTGCACCTCAGGTCAGGTCCCCATCCCTTTAGAATACACTTAGAAAAGCTTGAAACTGCAACATTTAGGTATTTGCTGGGGTTTATTCCAGCACCAAAAGGCCTTGCAAGGGACCTAGCCTCTTCTTTGCAGTGCTGGACCCATCAACATTGCTATGTATCCTCCAGAGAAGATAAAAGGCTCTCAGGAGCTGGCAGCAACCCTCATCTCATCTAGATCTATGCCAAGAGGATATCAAGGACCCTTTTCACATTCCCCATTAAAACTGTACTGGTTACACTGCACATAAAATATTTCTCTGACCCCCATCCTTCTACTCTTCCTCTCTGGCATAAGGGAGAAGGAGGTGAATAGATATTTCAGCCTGGGGAAATGAATGGTGAAGCAGAGCCCCCATGGATGGACTTGATGGCAGAATGGTGGAGCACACGTGTAAGCTGAGCTTTCTGGCCAGTCTGTCAGAATATCCCAAAATGCTCTCTGCTGGTAAAGGCATTTATCTGCAGTGCTGAGGCTGTGCTTGCAGCTGCTGGAGAAGCTTCTGACTGCAGAGACAGCTTGAGAAGACCACATTAGGTCTTCAGGTTCTGGGTGAGACCATGGTAGGTCTTTGAAGACTGGATGTTGATGGAGCTGTTTATAGTAGCCAAGATGGGCTAGGTTCCCTTTCCTTTCTCCCTGTTCTCCTTTGGGCTTTGATGAGACAGTCACCCATGAAGCCTGGAGGAGGCATTTTTGAGCCTTCTTGGCAAAAAGAGCAACATATGAACAGTGGGGGAAAGCAGAACTCAACACTCTTCAAAAAAGTTAAAAGTTAAACCCATTATCCAAGGTGATTTAGAGAAATTGTGGATTAAATGTATATCCTTATGTACTGCTGGTTTATCAATCAGATATCAACACAGAGTGGAAGGCAGCAGGAGGGGAGAAAAATTTCTCATGGCAGCTTCTCTGGCAACCACTGACTGCTGTTTATGAAATGTTCAAGACACTTTACAAGGCACATGTGCTGGGGGCTCTGTGCTAGGAGTGGTCTATGAATGCAGTTCCTAAAAATCCTACCCCACTTTTGCTGTGGGACACGTGGAAATTGGTCCCACTAGCTGAATGTGTGGGCTGTGGATCACAGACTCATCTCTGCAACAGACAGAAGAGTAAAAACATCAAGAGCTCATTAAGAATATTGAAGCAGAGGGAGTGTGAGGGTGAAGAGCAGGAAGGACACATTTGTTCAAGTTACTGAATCCTAGGGCTGCTCTGTAAGCAAACAAAACCACCACAACCAATTTTTGAGTGGAGAGAGATGGAAACCTTCACATCATCCAGTCTAGCCACTGAGTGCTTGCCTGGGTCTGGGCTGCTGACCCACACTGAGCATCTCAAAGAGATCCCAGAGAGGGTTTAATTAAAAACCTCAACCAAGCTTATAAATGCACTGATTTTTATCTTCAACTACCACTTTCAGGCTAGAGAAAGCTCACAGGATTTATGTGACACCCCAGCTAGAAGAAATACTGCAAGGCTTCATGATACAAAACCCAGAGATGCCCTGAGAGAAGGCAGGTGAAGTAAGCAGGAAGAGTTGTTTGGTTTCAGGATTTTATTTAGATGCCTCAGGGCAAAGCGTAAAACTTAAATCCTTTTTATTCCCAGGCCATTGGGTCTGAAGTTTTGGCTCAGTTAAGGGATGAGTTTAGGAGAAAAACATTCTGGAATGAGTGTTTCCTCAAAGAAAAGGGTTACAACAAACCCTTTCTGCCAATGAGAAATGAATAGTAATGGATGAAAGTGGAAAAAACCAAAGTGTTTACTGACAGAGTGCCCACACAGCATGGGAAAAGGTAAATAAATGCTAAATATGGTAGCATTTATCTTCTCCAGCCCATCCCTCTGCAGAATACATTTTGGTATTTGACTGGCACCACATCAAACATTTCCAGCACCTGACCTAAAGTAAAACATTAAGAATCAGATATGGCCAGGCTTGAAACACCACCAGCATTATTACAGCAGAAACACTTCCTGATGGCATTAACGAGCTCTTTGAAGGAGGCTACCAGCAGGATAATCCACCCAATCCCTGCAGACAGTGAGCCAGGGGAAGAAAGAAGATGCTTCAGATTTTCCTAAGGAACTACAGCAAAGTGAGCAATTATCCACTGACAAAATGTGACAATGGCCAAGGGGGTGGTTGATCCCACCACCTCCATCCCCACACACCATGCCTGCCTCCTCATGCTTTGATCATCAAGTATGATTGTGAGAACATGCAAGCCACAAACACTGGCTCGATGGCTATTTCACATACCCCATTAAAACCAGGTCCTGAAACTCAGATAATCCCTCAGTTGGAAGCAAAAGGAATGGAGGAAAACATTTAACCATCAGAATGCCAGGAAAGCCCTATGGGACATGCCACCCCAGGCTCACCAGGTAGTGGTGTCTCCTCCAAGTGAATTGGAGAGGTGATGGAGCACAGAGCAGGTGAAGGCAGCAAAGAGGATCTGGGTGACCTGAGGCTGTGAAAGGTGATGGGATAGGAATTTTGAAATTTCTACAGAAATCAGCAATATGCAAGAGACCCTGATCAGGCTGATGTGCCACCCCAGCCAGCTGTCATGTGCTGGCTGGTGGGACACCAAGCACTGTTTGAAGAGTCTGGCCCATTCATGGTGCAGGGAGTCCTTTGGTACATTGCCTGGGGCTTAGGAAGCCATGGCTGCTCCAGTGGGATGCAGTCTTAGCTCCATCAGCTGGGGCCAGGCTCAGCTGGGTCTACAGGAGCAATATTTTATGGCTCCTAAAATTTTCATTGCCCAGTTTTGGATTTCATCAGTGAGCGTGCCTGAGTGTCCCTGAGTGTCCCTGAGAGTGCCCGAGTGTGATGAACCTTTCTGTCTCTGAAGCTGGCCAGGACAAGGGGATGACTTTTGGATACTTTAGGGTTCCTTTCATGGCACTTAAGGCAAGGGTAAATAAATCAATGGCAATTCTTGGGGCTCTGACAGCCAGGCTTAGTTTAATCTCTGCCTCTGAATGGAAGTAATGCCTGTTGGAAGGAGCCTCTATGTGCTCCAGGGCTGGACACATCCTTTCACATATGGTAGCACAACCCCTAGCAAGGGATGGTCAATCATAACCTAAATAAAACTAAATAATGTAACAGGGAATTCTTGAGGCATAGATGATCAGATTCTGGGGCAGATGAGCAGCCTGCTGGGTAGGACCCCATCCACCCAGCCCTTTTGTGCATACTCTGCAAGGCTTCTTAATCTTTCCAAAAATTGGTGTTGTGTGTGGAAGAGGCAGGTCTAGAGTCCCAAGTGCCTGGTATCTGTGCTGGGAAGACAGCTTGCTGACTCTGATGGCTGTTCCAGTGGGAGAGCATGGCATCTCAATATACTTCAAGCCTTGGGGACTCATTTCATGGCTGGGTAGAAAGGGGGAGGTGGATTCTCAGCCCCTATCAGCAAATTTCTTAGCTTTTACCCTTTTTTTTTTGCTTTCCTAGGTATCACTGGTTGGCTCTGAACCAAGAGAAGCAAAGGATGATAGGGCCAGTTTTAAAATTAGACATGTGAGGAGCCCTTATCTCCAGCTATGCTTTATCAGACAGGCAGGCAAGCCTTATCCCACCATGTAATCCCCTCTTCTGGAGGCTCTTGAATGCCAGCAACAAAAAAATGTGCTGTGTAGTTACTGCTGTCCAAGGAAATGTGAAATATCACATGAGGGCTCCCCTCACTCTGGCCCACCAGCCAAGGCTCCAGCTTTGAATCACACAAGCAGGGCAGCCCTTAGTGATGCAGTGGAGATCCCAAAACTGAGTGCACCCGTGTGCTATGCATTCAGTCACCAGCATAACTGTTTGCCATTCCTGGAGGGAGGGCTTTTATCCCCAGCCTTCAGCCCCCAAAAGATCTTTTCAAACACACTCAAACAACTTCAGCAGAAACTGGATCCAAAGCAATATTAGAAAAGCAATCATATCCACGTGAGTAGAGGAACACAAAGTAATACATTCACAAGAGCAGCAGAAACCCATTGATCTGCAATTACACTTTCATTTATAACTTTCCCATGCAAGCCTTTGAAAGAAAACCGGATTGCAAAGAATTTTGTCATGATGAAAAGTACCTAAAAATGTGTCTGCTTCTCCAAATCATCCTTCCAACTTAGTCTGAAAAAAAAAAAAAAAAAAGGAGATCAGGGTATTTTAGGAACAGTTATGCCACAATTTTCCACCACTATTTTGGCACAAACACAAGGCTCACACGGTTTCAAAAACTTTCTGATGGTTTCAAAACTTTCATTTTAACCTCTGAAAAGCAGCTCCAGTGCAGACTGCCAGCTCACATGGCCCTTCAAAAAGTCAGCCTCAGACTGGTCCTCCAGAGTATTTACAGGGGAGATACACTTCACCTCCTCTCATTCTTGCTGTCCAGGTCTTCATTTCTTATTTTGGTCTCCTCTCCAGGTTTGCTGTGCTCTGTGCAACAGAAAGCTGCCTTTGACTGATGAACAGAGTGACATTTGTGCATGATAAAAAAACCCCTTTGGGTTGTTTTGCGGTCAAGGAGGCTACAGGAGGCCAAAACTAGCTATTGATTAATATGATGGAGCCAAACCCAGAGTCCTTTCAAATACCCCTGGTTTTCCATTCCATTCCTTAATGAGCCCACAGGATGCACAGGATGGTCATTTTTTCCCTGTCATGCTTTCATTTGCAGACCTCCTAAGACAATTTGGGGGAGAGGGGGAAGGGGGAGGAAACTGGTTTGGAGCTGGGTTTTTTTTTGTTGTTTTGGGGGTTTCTTTTTGGTTGGCATCCCCATATGTCTTCTTTCAGCCAATGTGAACCACTACAAGTCCCCAGTCCTCCACCCCAATACAACCTGGATCCAGCTTCTGGAGTCTAATGCAGCACCAGCAACAAGGACTGAAGGCTGAAATCCCTACTGCCCTAAGCAAACACAGCCTGGCACAGGTTTTGGCACAGATTGCAGTGCAGATTTTCATGCAGAGAAGAAAAGGAAGCTTCTTTCCTCACCAACTGCAGAGCCTTTTCATGGTCACCACTGCATCTGCTCAGAAGGGTTAGCAGTGCTGAGTGGAACTGTGTTCATGATGACATTTGTCTTTAAAATGCTAAAAAAACAGTAAAGTCTGTCTTTCCTTCTGCAGCCTGGATATTGGAGCACTCAATGCCAAGATGCAACAGGAAGAAACAGAAGATATGGGACAATTGGACCATGAACAAAAAAAAAAAAAAATTTAAAATTACCAGTTTCAAACCCAGCACAGATATGGGGAGGCAGTGGGGTTTGGTCTCTGAAAGGATCATTCATGGTAGATCCAATTTCATATTTCCACACATAAGGAGCTTGATTGGTTTCCCAGTCAGTGCCTTTACTGTGCTCATCTGTTTCAAAAGCTTTGACAAGACAAGCTGTAAAGAATCCCCCAAAAGCACCTCAGGGAACAACCCCTTGCTTGTAAAATAAGACCAACAGAAAATAGGCTGTGAGTAGCAATTCTGCCTCAGCAAGATGAATGGATTGAAATTCTCCCAGGTCTTTTTAAGCTCTCAATGTGTCCCATGCCATGGAGTCACAAACATTCACCCTGGCTGAAGGTTTGGACCTTGTGTTGGAGCTGGCTGAGAAGTGTGTCCTTTAAAGCACTTCACAGCTTGTTGGTGTCACCACAGATGAGCAGGTCACAGTCATCCCTTGCTTTTTGGAATGGTGAGGTCCCCCCCATTTTATAGTCCTCATTAAAATATTTCTGTGTCTTTCTCAGTCCTATTTTTTTTCCTGAGGTAAGTGTTGATGGTGCATATATGAGGCCCACAACAACAGTAAGAAGGGTATTACACCTTGTGCATTCACTTGCAGTGGGAATTTCCTTAGCTATCCCCAAAGTTGAAGAGACAGGAAAGCCAAATATGAAAAGCAATATAAGGAAGACAATCTTGACGATCAGACCACCCCATGATTTTGTAATGTGAGTTGTGAAAATCTATTGCATAAATAAATGCTGCAATCCTCTTTTTTATAAGGAAATTGAGCAAAATGAAGTTTTTGACAACTAAAAAATCTGCCTGAGGTGCAGCAAATATGGCATGGGTTTCTTTCTCTTCCTACCTCTACTCCTGATGCTTTCTGTGCCAGGCATTACCCCACTAAGCATTTCCTCAATCCTACAGCCCACACCTAAGCACAGTCCAATGAGCACACAAACTCTGGTATGTAAATTAGTCATACATGTAAGACATATTATTTCCTCACAGGTAAGTTAATTTTGACTTTCTGCTAACTGCTGAATGTTTTCTTGGTTTGAGAAAGAGTTAGGACTTTATTTCATCCAGATGAAGAATATTAAACAAAGCCATAGGTGGTGAATATTTTTCTCAAAAGACTTTCCAGGCAGATGTCTCAAGCTTGTCCTCTGAGCAAAGACCAGCAAAATGGGCTCATTCTGCTCCCTTTCCAACTCATAGTTGTACTTGTGTTTGTGGTCTGGAGCCCCTAAGCACCATCAGGGTAGAAGGGAATGATGCCAGAAGATGTGGAAGATAAGGAAATTGTCCATGGATGAGGGCATTAGAAATGTTGAACTCCTTCCTGGCAAGTGTTTATTGTCTTGACCCGAGGTTTGTGTACCTGGGAGGATGCAGATGGGCAAGTCAGTGCCCAGCCCAGCCATCAGGCCAGCCAGATGCTTTGAAGAGGGGACAGCACTTTGCCAACCACCCAAGAGCTGTGTGGACTGATCTCTGCTCTCAGCTGGGCACATCCAAAGCTCTCCTTCACATTTCAACCCCCCCTGCCCCAGCAGGACCCTGTTTTGACCTGCTGACTGTGCCATGCAAACTGAGCTGAAGTGAGAGGGGCTCCCAGGAATGGATCAAAGCCTTGAGCAATCCCAAGTCCTGTCTCAGACTCTGGCAAAAAACAATGTGTTGGGAAAAATGCAAAAAGCCCAGAATAAGTAAATGTGGATCAACAGCAGGAATCTCTTTCTAACTTCCAGCAAATATTGACTTAAACTCCCAGAGCAGACATGGACAAATATTGCCTCATCAGACCTTTTGGGGGGATTAAAAATGTCTTTTCAATGGGAAAAGAAAATCTACTCTTTTTTGTTTGCTTCTATTCAACTGTGCTGAATTTTTCTCTTCTGAAAGGAAAGCTCAAGTATTTTAATTTTTGGTCTCTCTGTTCAGAAATCCTTCCATGGCCCTCAGAGAAGAAACATGACACATTAAAAAAAAAAAAAAAAAAAGTAAAGAAGGAGTAAAATTGGAGTTTTACATCAGATTTGTACTGGAGACTGAGGATTCACCTCCCATCAGAATCTCTGTTTTTCTTTTTATCCTAAAAACTAATTATTTTATTTCCTGATGCTCTTGTTATCTGCATAAACATACACTGCTGAGGGTCATGGCATACTATTATAGTATGTTGAATTTTTTCCTGAGGCTGATAATCTCCTAAATAGCCAATCCTGACATTTAAATACTTGTGGCAAGAAACAGAGAAAATGTATCCAAAACTGAAGCTGGCCGAATAAACAGAGCAAGGCAAAAAGTTCTTGAAGAGCAACAAAGAAAAGGCTGAAACAGAGAGAGGAGTTAAGTGGGTTTAACCAATAACTTTTACATCTGTGTCAACCACCTATAACACCAGAATGTTCAACTGCAGAAGGGTTAACAATACACACCTGTGGCTGGCAAAGCCATCATTTTATGGCTATTCTGTTCTCATATTCCTCAGCTACTGCTAGGAAATTAGTTGAAACTCTTCTTTAACTTCTCTGCACCCACCCTTAGCTGTGAACTTCTGCCCCATCCCTCCGTCCATGGTATACTTCTTCTCTCCTTCAAATAAATTCCCCTCTGCAGGATGTTGTGATGTCTGTGTCAGTCCTATAGCTCAAATTAAAGATTATCAACCTGCATATCTGTATCCAAAAATGACCACAGGATCACAGTGTTGTTTGGTGGGAAACAAATCTCCAGTCCACTCTCTGGTAGGTCAGACATCACTGTCACCAGCAGCCTTCACTCACCCCTGTAGAGTGAAGTGGGATGACACACAAAAAAACTGGAGGTGTTCTTCCTGGAGAAGGTTCCAGGCAGACCTTAAGAGACTCTGCCAGTGCCCAAAGGGGCTCCATGACAGATGGAGAGGGACTTTGGACAAAGCTTGGAGTGGCAGAAAAGGGGAAGAACATCTTTTCCGTGGAAAAACAAAATCTACTTTTTTTTTTTTCTTCTTCTTCTATTCAACTGTTCTGTTTTCCTCTTGTAATTTCCTATTAGAAAAAAAAAAAAAAAAA
The DNA here is from genome assembly GCA_030060385.1 of Muscicapa striata striata. NCBI lineage: Eukaryota > Metazoa > Chordata > Aves > Passeriformes > Muscicapidae > Muscicapa > Muscicapa striata. Next base: position 5,034,714 of record JAREIS010000011.1, read on the forward strand.
AGAGAGTTTATCACAGGTGGGAATGGAAAGCAGGATAGCTTCATGGAGAAGGAAAGAGGTGGTGTTCCTCAGGCTCCTTTATTTCTTAGTGAAAAAAACAGTGTGAAGAAGAAAGAGAGAACAGAAAAGAGAAACTCGTCATATGCCCTCTGACCTCCCAGACTTGAGTCATACTCTGGGTTTCCCCTATGGAATAAGCCTCCCATCCAATCCCAAACTGGCACAGAACAAAGCAACAACCAAAACATAGAAACTCTAATGCAGTTTAATTGTGTTTTAGATTACCTTTGAGCATTGCTACCTTAATTGTGTGTCCTCTGACATTTTCAGTCTAGTTACTTATTCAAATTATTACAGTTATATGGATGGTTTTTCCAACACTATTTGAAGACCCTCTCACAAGAGTCCCAGTTAGCTGCCAAGGGTCTGGGGATGAAATGACACCCACCTGCTGCCTCCCTATGTCTTTATTTATGGTTAACTTTGAGAAGTTGAGCTGAAACCAAGCACCAGGCTGATACCTGACACTATCACTGTGTCAGACTCTGGCTGATTTACACTGGGGAACAAAGCCAAATGAAAATACAACTGTATGAGGAGAAGGATTTGGAACTGCAGAATATGGATGTATGCAATCAGGCAGCATGTCAATGGAGGCAGTCCATTTCAGAGCAATAACTTCGTTCCTCCTGTACCTTTTTCATTTTCCATGTTAACAGAAAAACCTCCAGTAGCTGCTACCTGCTGTTAAAACTTCACATTTTTGCTGTCATGGAAGCATCATAGTCTGGGACAAGAAAGGCTGCTCGGGTTTGCATCCAAAATTTCCCATGAATTGGTCCCATCCCAGCAGGGGATAGAGCTTGACATTGTATGAAAAGTCCCAAAGATGAACAGAAAGAATTTAAATGGCTTTACTGTAGCTTTCTCCTTTCACAAGCTCCAGGCTAAGAAATAACAAGACAATGAAAATATTGTCACCAGCTGGGTCACCTACATGCATCTATCCACTCTTTGAAGAAACCATGCAAAAAGAAAGGACAGATTTGGTCTGCTGGTGTTGGCCAAGTGTAGAATCTGATCTTAAAAGTTTAATATCTGATATGCCCTTAATGAGAGGATTTTATATTAAACAGGTTATATAATTTTATATTAAACTTTGGGGCAGGGGAGCTGGACCTGGAGCTTGCTGTCTGTGCTTCATGCATTGCCCCAGTATTGCAGTGACTCTGGGAATGGTGCAGTGACAGGTTTGAGTTGCACCAAAAGAGAGGTGGGCCAGAAAGTCAAAGAAGGTGAATCTTTCCCTTTACTCTGCTCTCATGAGACCCTACCTGGAGTTCTGCATCCAGCTCTGGGTTCTCCAACATAAGAATGACAAGGGCATGTTTGAGCAGATCCAGAGTAGGGACACAGAGATGCTCCAAGGGCTGGAGCCCCTCTGCTCTGGGAGTGCTCAGCCTGGAGAAGAGAAGGCTCTGGGGAGAGCTTAGAGCTTCCAGTGATGAAATGGGGCTTATAAAAGAGGGAGAGCAGCTTTTTATGCGGGCACATAGTGATAGGAAAGGGGGAAATGATTTTAAACTAAAAAGGAGTAATTTTGGATTAAATGTTAGGAAGAAACTCATCCCTGTGAGGGTGGGGAGGCCCTGGCACAGGTTGTCCAGAGAAGCTGTGACTGCTCCATTCCTTTAAGTGTTCAAGGCCAGGTTGGATGTGGCTTGGAGCAACCTGTTTCTAGTGGAAGATGTCCCTGCCTATGGCAGGGGAATTGGAATTAGATGGTCTCTAAAATCCCTTCCAACCCATGGCATTCTGTGACTCCAAGCAATCCACATGCATGGCAAATACAGAAAACACCTTCAGCTGCTCACTGACAAGCTGGTGCTGGATTCTTTGCCCTTGGGCAGCAGCTAAGGCCAACCAGGCAATGGGAAGAAAGCTGACAGGAACTGCAGACCACGTTCACAAAAGGCCTTCTGAGGTTCCACAAGGAGTTGTCTTGCTCACAACAGGCTCTGCTGGGTCCTGCATTATCCATCAGCACTGCAGGAGCTCTGGGTCCTTGGTGTGTTGGCATGAAATGTCAGGCTGCATTCAGGATGAGATGGCCCAAAGCATGGCACAGCAGTACTGCAGGATCACGAGATGTATTGACTGGATCTCCAGATTAATTAATGTGCTGTGAAATGCCTGGTGGCAGTGCTGAATGCTGATCCTCAGCAGAGGCAATTTGATATTCAGTAGGTGAAAACACTGATTTCAGCCTGGCTGAGGTTTGCCATGCACAGTCCCAAATATGTCCATAATATAAAAGCAAATAGCAAGGGGGGAAAAACCCAGACCACTTGCCCACCACTCCTGCAGCCCCCTCTGCAGCCACCTTCGTTCATCTCAGAGGGAGGTCTTTTAAGCCTGTCTTTCATTGTAAAAATGATTAATCTCCATTCTTGCAAAGAACAAAGGGACCTACAGTGGGCTTTGCATCAAGCAAGGAAAACCAAGATAAAAAGAAAAATAGCAATATTTCATTTTATACGTAGTCAGTCATAGGCTACTAGTTTTTAGTAGAAGAGCTGAGCCCCCCCTGTGCAGCTGTGCCAGACCCAGAAGGGATCTGCTGCAGACACAGCTTGTTAGAAATGACCAGGGAGCTGTGAAAACTCACCTCCTTTGAAATCAGTATGAAACAGTTTGATTTTTTGCTCCATTTAATACGGGCTCAGCAGGAGCTGGAGATGGGTGCCAAAGTGAAGCCAAGCAAAAATCACTCAGCCAAGCCTTCCCAATGCCTCTGCTGCTTGCTAGTGCATTTGGTTACAGAGGCGTGAATTCCTTGTTCTTGTGCCAAACATATTGCTATGGGATGAGTAATTTTGCCTCTATAAATTGAGTCATCACTGGAGTTAGGCAGACACTAACACACAATATTGCACACAGTTCTCCCAGTAATTCCCACTCTGGTATCTCTGTAGTGATCTTGTTGATAATATTGCTCAAAGCACTTTAATTTTAAACATTATGCAGGATTTTAAAAAAATAAAATTCCCAAAATAATATTTTTGGAGCTGGGGAAGTGATCTTTCTTAAGTCCAGCTCTTTGCTCTGAGAAATTTTTTTTTGCAGATTTAAAAACTGGTGCTTGAAGGAAATCGATTGAAATGCTCAAGGTTTCCCATGAAGAGAAGCAAGTTCAATAACAACAGTTATGGTTCATTTTCTGGAACTAGAAAAATTAGTAAAATAAGTAGGAGGGTTTCTTCAAGTGATATTAAAGCCATGTGTAATAATAAACAGCATGACTAAAGAATAGTTTTATCAGCACCTCTGTTGTGTCATATCAGATCTTTTCAAATATTTATAATTTCCATCTGAAATTACATCTGAGGAAGAAAAAATATGCCAGGTCCTAATTTCCACTCTTAAAATCTGTTCTGCTTAAATCAAATTAGGCTAATTCATAACAACGCACTACCTCATTTCTTTTCTGAATGCAGAAACCTAAATCTCTTTCTGCTTGCCTTTCTAAAAAGAGTTCAAATTATTTTCTGAGAAAAAGCAATCCAGAAATATACATTTGTAATGGAGGATATTGTATTTCTTCCTTTTTCATCTGAGCAAATATGATCAAAAGGTTATAAATAAAATATTAATATTGGCTTCAATGATCAAAGAACTGGGGAAAGAAGAAGGACAGGTTAAGATTTCAGTCATAGCTTTGTGGAAACATCACACACTGCTTTTCCCCTGGGCAAGGATTTTCACTAGAATATGTCCTTTTTATTATTATGTCCAATTATTACTAATTGTCTGTAATAGGCCTTTTCTCTCATCTATCTCATGAATATGTTATGATTATCATTTCAAAGGCAGACAATATTTTGGCAAAAAACAACTTGGCAACAGGGATACACTAAAGACCACCCACTGTTATATAATAATGATGTGAACTTGAATGCAACAGGATGCCACAGAGATGGAACTGTCCACATATTCCATTCCATGTATGTAAAGGACATAATTTCTTCCTAAGAAATGGATTCAGGTAATACACCAGAATTTGCCACATCTATGTGCCTTTTTTGTAGCTTATGCCACATCTGTAAGAAAGATGATTGTGTGCCACCACTGGGAGAAGCTCTAAGAAGAACCAGACAAAACAGGCTACAGCAAATGGGTCCTCGTGCATTTAGAGTGAAATGCAGAGATATATAACAGGTTATAAGGGAAAAAAAAATACAGCTTTGGGTTATATGAAGAATGAATTGTCCCCAAAGATTTGTGTTCATTTATTTGGCAAGATGCTCTCTGTGATCAGCCCAGAGAGCAATGTCTCAGCAGAATGTCCATCTGTTCCCTGAGGATTCAGGACTTCAAGCTGCTCCCAATGGTAAACAATTTCTCACTCTGTCTATATTCCAACATAAATCTGATGAGTAAAACAGGAGTCAAAAACCCACACTTCAACTAGTACTCCCCTCCTATCAACTACTTTGTCTACATGTGCTGTTGCTGTCATTTCTGGACACAGCATATTTCCTGCTAAGACTCATTTCCACTGTAATTTATAGTCTTATTTCTACAGCAGATTGAAGGTTCTTTGGATTGCAATTGGAAATATGCTGTTTATCTGGCTCATTTGGAAGTCCAATGGTCATCTGCCTGAGACATGGTGCACTCATCCATCCAGGAGAATATTAGTGCTCTATCTATCTATCTATCTATTTATCCAGGTGAGCTCATCCATCCAGGAGAATATTAGTGCTCTATCTATCTATCCAGGTGAGCTCATCCATCCAGGAGAATGCCTTGGTTGGTGTAGGAGTTGTACACAAACCACTTGTGATACTCCTTGCTGATGGATGGCAATTTTCACACCAGGAGGCATCACACCCTTCTCCTGTCTGGAGGCTGCTCCACTGGAAGTCAGGGGAAAAGGTGCTCAAGTTGGATTTCACAGGGATGGGATGATCTGGCAGATGTCTGCAGCATTCACATCTCACTCTGTGACAGAATTTGATTTATTTTCTAGCCTGAGCCTGCAAAAACACCACAAAACACTTGAATGAAGTGCAATGCTGGCCTTGCATTCCAGGAGGGTTCCTGCCTTCCTTGGCAGATATCTGTCCTTTAAACCAAGATATTAATTGGCTCCCAATGTGGGGCTTTGAGAGAAAAGGATTAAAAGAGAATAACAGTTCTTTGGTGGCCTGTTTGTGTATTGGATAGAGAAACCTTATTAGGCATCACCATGTGGCCCAGTTTACCTCAGTTCTGTTGTCATATGATCATGGTTACATTTTTTTTTTCCATTTGCAGGTCATTATCTAAACATGGGCCCTATAGCTAAGGCCATTGTGACTGTTACCAAGTTTCTAGAATGAGTCGATTGAGTGAGGAATTCAGTGCTTGAAAACCTCTTTTTGATTGTGTGCACCTGACTCTCTAACTACCACAGCCCAAACTGGGGTTTCACCAATGATGGTTCACCTATTGTGGGGAAGGAATGCAGAGAGGTGTTTTCTGCCAGCACTTCTTCAGCCCTACCACAACAGCTTTTGAAGGGTTTCAATTCCCTCTAAATGCTAAAGATCCAATATCCTTGCTGATATTTTTGCTAAGTTTATTCAATAAGGTCCATTCAGCATTTAAAGACAGGATGAGGTTGCTTCAAAATCCTGCCCCAGAGGCAAGGAATGCTGCCCAGAAACCTGATACAGAGGCTGTAGACACTGCACAGCAGTACCACAGAACCCACAGATAATACAACCACCCAGGTTCAACCACAATGGCAGCCCCAGCCAGCAGCAGTCTGTGCAGAGGGAGTATAAAACCAGATACAAGGGCCCTCACAACCAGCCAAGGGGCTGGAGCCTGATCATCACTGAGTCCCTGTCATCTGATAGTCTCTGCAGTCTGTGAAAAGATGCTACACAACAATGGGCAAGGCTACTCTGCCTTATTGACTCGAATTTGGGACCTTATGGGTGCAGGTGTACAACTTGATGGTACCGAAGCAAAGTTTTGGGGGCCAGGACCCTTTCTCTCCAGGAGCAGCTTCTAACAAATGTAAGAGAGAGGTTTAGACAGATAAACATTTGAACTTACATGGAAAAGTCTAAATCTTAATTTGATTTATGCCTGTAACAACATTTATGTTTATACTAATAAATGCAACACATGCATGGTAGTCTCATGCAGTGCAGTTATCCACTCTGAGCTGAAAATAGCTCAGCTAATCCCAGGTAAAATCCTGTGAACAGGGCCTGACAGCATCATCTCCTGTTATTTGTCTTTATCCAAAACACTAACAAAAGTGTCAAGGAATGGAAAATGAGGTCTCTTGTACAAGACCTTTCAGAGTGCATTTGATAGAGCAACAAATATCCTTTGGGGCTGGATTTCCTCCCAAGTGCCCATGAGATCTGTGTGTCCACCAGTGCTCATGCATCTGTCACCTCAGATTAGCAAAATTTCTGTATTATTCTTTAAAAGGCAGCATTGATTTATTTTCTGTGTAATTTATCATTTCAGCCTAGGACATGGTCTTCTTCTGAAGGCAGATGAAATACAGCCTTGAATGACAACACATCCCACTGCCAGTCCAAGTGGTGTATCCCCAGCAAGGGACTCACTGGTGCTCCTGTTCCTCCAGGGCACCATCACTGAGACAAATCCAGGTGTAAAAAAAGCTGCAAGGGGGAATTTAGGAGAAACCTAGAGAGGGGAGGACTCCAGTCACATCTCTATGGCATTTCCCTTCTTTCCTCTAAAGAAAAATTAATTTCACCAAAAATCCTGTCATTTTCCCAAAAAGTGGTTTCAGAAATGGAAATCTATTTTTGGATGTTTTTTCCATTTAATCAATGGCTCAGACATGGTAGTCAGGAAATCTGGTTTTAATTCCCAAGCCCATTATGGGCTGCCAGTATAGCTGGGAACACATATATGTCAAATGACGTAGCAATACCAGGTCTGTTGATGTCTACTGAGCTGGAATTGGGCTGGATGCTGCATAAATGTCTTTCTCTGTGGTTCTTCTGGGTGAAGTGCCCAAATACTTTTAATTTCCACATGACCCTTCTTTTTCAAAATTTTTCAAAATGTGGCAAATCAAGCTCCCAGAGTGGGGTTACCAAGATATTCACACTGCTTAAAATGCAAAAAGATGCCTCATGGGATTATCAAAAATACTAAGACATCTAAATCCCAGCATTTTAAGAGACTGGAGCGTACTCTGTTTGGAAGCTTTTATAAATCCCAGCAGTGTCACTCTGAATTTTTAAGCTTGCATTGCTTTTTCCAGGACAGTGCCTGGTTTCTGCTACATTTTCTGACAGTTTGGGTTTTCTTGCCATCACTGGAAGGTTACCCTGTTAGTTAGACTTTCCTTTCTAGGCTAAGGAGGAGATTGTTTTACACAATGCCTTTCATCTCCCCTAATATGTGCCATATTATCCTCTTGATTTCTTCCATCTGGGCAAATCTTTTGTTGACCTCACCTGAAATCTAAAACCTTTCAAAATAAGCTCTTCCACTTCTGTTCTCTGATCTAGTAATGTTGGATGTGACTGGAAGGTCAGAAGTCTGAGATTAGTCCTGACCTCACTTTTGGGCTTCACACTGGCAGCAGGTTAGAAGCTTTGAACTTGGCATCCTGACAAATTGTTATTGCTGCCTACCAAAAATCAGCTCACCCTCATGTCTGGGGAGGGTGTGAGGCAAAAGACAGGGGAGATGGACTCCTTCAAAGAGTGAAGCTTTTCCACACAGCATGACATGGAGACAGGAAGGGTTTAATGCAAGGTAAAATTTTGACAGACACTAACTCCTGAAAGATATCCCAGAAATGCTCTTAATTGAATCCTAACTGTGTTAGATGATGTAGACAATGAATTCCACTTTAGCTTTTACTTAAAGAGGGTAAGCTGCCAACCTCTCATGAAAGCTGAGTAGGGACCAGATTCTGCACTGACTGGCTCTCACATTTTACAAAGTAAAGAATAAATAAAATCAGGCTAACACGATATATTTAGTATATAAACCTAACAGACAAGATCTTCAGGGTCGTCTGATCGCTATCAGAGACAACTGCTTGGACAAAGAATGTATTCAAACACATCAGCCTCCATCTGAACAGAAACGTTTTCCTTTAATGTTAACTTTTATCATTCTCTGTTTTTAGTCTGGAGAAAGGAAGCTACTGCAAACTTCTCTCTGTGAGACTGAGAGAATGTGTGTGCTCACATCTGTCCATTCCCAGTCTAACAGCATCTGACTCTGTTGGCCAAGCTCAACCACTCCTGCAGGAGACTAGAGGCCAAAAAGGCTTTGTTTGGCATCCTCCTGAGAGCAAGGCTTTCTAGTCAGTCAAGCAGAGAGGCAGACTCATAACCACATTTGAAGCCAGACAAATACAACTTGAAAATAGAGTCTGCTTTTTTAAGAGCACAGCATAAAATGAGAAAGCCTTCAGTCAGATTTTGTGTCTTCTTAGGCAGCAGTTAGTCAGCCTCAAAATACAAATCCAGAGGAAACCTGGCTCCTTTTGATCCAGAACTACCTTTTTCTTAGATTTTAAAGCCATAGTGGGCAATAAGATCATCTAGTCTGAGCTCCATATAATATGGACCATAAAATTGCATACTCCAATAAGGAACACAATAACTTGTGCTTGGCTGAAACCTGTGTTTCCACAGGCATCTGCTCACAATCTGAAAGTATCTGAAGAGAAACACTCTACTACCTTCATTGTTTGGGTTTTTTTTAACACCTAATCATTCCCACCGTTAAAGTTCTTTTTGAAAAGAAATGTATCTGCTTTTGGGTTCCAGTCTTGGACCTCTGATAGACTAAAAGGCTCTGTTGCCTCTGGCTCTTTTCTCCCAAGGACAAACTTCCACCCTTTCTGAGCCTCCTGTTGCCCTTCCCTTGGTAAGTGAACAGGTGGAGATCTACCATGAGATTTGGTTTTTTCCAAGCTTTTGAAACTTTCAGTGACTTTTCCCCTTTTTGAAGGGCCTTTCAAAATAGGTTGGCATAATAATAGCTGGAACAACTTACAAAGTAGACTTTTATTGATGCAGTCAATGGACATGAGGGAAAAGAGTGAGGGGTGAAGAAACAAGAATTGAAACAACCCAGGAGTTTTATTTCTCTGTCTGATGGGGACATTTGACAGTGTTAAAATGTTCATGTTTTTTGATAAGATCATCTCCTCTCCTAAAATTATAAAGTCAGAAACTAGTTTTCAAAGGGAGACAGAGGGAGAAGCTCATTCAGGGCTCACGAGAGGTTTCCAATAAGGATGGAGAAGATATGACAGTGTGATATTCTCATGGCTTGCTGAGCATGTCATGGTGGCTCATCTAGTTTCACTTTTGGAGTTCTTCTGGCAGAGCCTGACTAGATCTCCTGCTCTAAAGGATGTCCAAATTCAGCTGCAGTAGACAAGAGTGCACAGAGGCTATGCACAAGCAAGCCAATGGAGTTCAGGGAAGGTGAAAAGCAGAACTGGAGTATTTGTGCAGACTAAGTTCAGCTCTTCAGGCCCTCACTTCCTGGCCCAGTGGTAACACAGCCCATAAATCGCTCCTTGCATAGTTTTCATTTTTAAGCTCTGCTTTAAAACAGAAAACCTACATCTGGTGGAAGAATAAGCCAAGTATAACAATGGCTCATGGAGTGTGATGGTAAAGCAGCAAAATGTCTCATTGTGGATGAGGAAGCACATATCAGAGCCTTCCTCTAGATTCAGGACATGACCACCCCCAGTACCTTCCTGCACCACAGGTCACCAGCAGATGGATCATGGCATACACAGATGAGTGTTGGTGCCTTCTGCTCAGTACCCAGCTCTGCTTCCAGCCTGTGACCCCATCTGCAGCCCAGCCCTGAGGGAATGCAGCAGCCAAAGCCAGAGACCCTTCCCAGGAGCTTCTGCATCACAGCCACCAGCAGAAAGCAAGCTGAGCCCCAAAAGGGAAAATGGTTAGTCAGAAAGGGAAATCAGTTGAAATGGGCCTGGGGAAGTCTAGCCTGCAAAGATGCAGCATGTCCTTCACTTATCACCGTGGTTTCCCTGGTTTGGGAGGCTTTCTGTAGCACTGGAGGGGAGCAAACAAGGTTGCTGACCTGACAAATGCAAATGTTGTGATTCTTGGGGTGTCTTGTTCAGGCCAAGGAGGTGGAATCAATGATCCTTGTGGGTTCCTTCCAGCTGAGGACAGTCTATGGTTGTTTTATTTTATCTCTATCTTCTCAAGTATTCTGTTGAGTGAGCAAAGGAAACAGGGACCTATCCAGCACTTTGTGACAGCCTGATGTTATTGTCTCATTAGGATACACCAGAGAAGTGTCCTGGTGCTGAACAGCAGATCCTTTTTTTTTAATTATTTTTACTCCTCCACTTTCTGTTTGTGGGTCTCCTGAGATGAGACTGCCACACATCTCCCTGACTTAAAGCATGGGGGATCCAAAATAAAGAGAAATTGGATTTTTTTGGGACTTTGGCCAACAAACTCCTTCAAGTGCTATGCCACTGATGTGTGCAAAGTGTGTAAAACAGCACTAACAAGGAGAGGGTTTAATCTTCATTACAGAATCCATAAATCCCTATCCAGAGGATGAAAATTGAGTAGCAATTCTATGGCTATAAAATCCACACACTATGCTAGGCTGAGAAAACAGCAACATTGGAAATAGGAGATTTTCAGAGCCCAAAAGAAACTCTAAGCCTTTCTAAAGGCATTAAAGTATCTATAAAGTGTCTTTGGTAACTTTAGCAAGCTTCCTTTCACCCCCCAGGGAAAGAAAGAGGCAAGGTTTCCCCACTGTGTCCCCCCATTCCTGCCAGTTCAGAGGAAGGAAGAGGCCCAGCTCCTATTAATGAAGGAAAAGTGAGGGAAGTTTCAGAGACGTTTCAGGGAAGGGAAGTTTCAGGGAAGGGAAATTTCAGGGGGAAGTTTCAGGGAAGTTTCAGGGAAGGGAAGTTTCAGGGAAGTTTCAGGGAAGTTTCAGGGAAGGGAAGTTTCAGGGAAGGGAAGTTTCAGGGAAGTTTCAGGGAAGGGAAGTTTCAGGGAAGGGAAGTTTCAGGGAAGGGAAGTTTCAGGGAAGTTTCAGGAAGGGAAGTTTCAGGGAAGGGAAGGAAGTTTCAGGGAAAGTTTCAGGAAGGAAGGGAAGTTTCAGGGAAGGGAAGTTTCAGGAAGTTTCAGGAAGGGAAGTTTCAGGAAGTTTCAGGAAGTTTCAGGAAGGAAGTTTCAGGGAAGTTTCAGGGAAGGGAAGTTTCAGGGAAGGGAAGTTTCAGGAAAGGGAAGTTTCAGGGAAGTTTCAGGGAAGTTTCAGGAAGTTTCAGGAAGTTTCAGGAAGTTTCAGGGAAGTTTCAGGAAGTTTCAGGGAAGTTTCAGGAAGTTTCAGGAAGTTTCAGGGAAGGGAAGGAAGGGAAGGGAAGGGAAGGGAAGGGAAGGGAAGGGAAGGGAAGGGAAGGGAAGGGAAGGGAAGGGAAGGGAAGGGAAGGGAAGGGAAGGGAAGGGAAGGGAAGGGAAGGGAAGGGAAGGGAAGGGAAGGGAAGGGAAGGGAAGGGAAGGGAAGGGAAGGGAAGGAAGGAAGGGAAGGAAGGGAAGGGAAGGGAAGGAAGGGAAGGGAAGGAAGGGAAGGGAAGGGAAGGAAGGGAAGGGAAGGGAAGGGAAGGGAAGGGAAGGGAAGGGAAGGCTGCCAGTGGGATAGGGAAGGCTAACAGGTATAAAAACCTACAGCATCCCATGCTGGGGCACAGGTTTCATGGCTTTCTCTGTCTATGGCAGGTCACTCTTTAGCTGACTGGTGCTGTACTTTATTGGGGTTGTTCCCAGAGATGTGGATTAGGTAATGGTTTATAAACCTTTCACTTCTGAGTCAGTGTGTTTGGAGTCCACAAAGGACACAAAGGCCTTCAGCTGTTCCTAGATGTATGTGCTGTAGAAACATCCAAACCACGTGAAAAAGCACCGGTCTGTGCTACTGGAACACAAAGGTATTTAACCATTTATGATTTATGCCAAAATATAATGGCATAAATTGGGACCATCCCATTTTAAGCAGCTGCACTTAGCAAGCCAGTTCCCTGACATGAGATGACATTAAACCATGGCTCTCTCCCATGCAAGCTGTTTTGTGAGCCCACTGTGACACCAAAGTCTATCTCAGTTTCAAGCTCTGGCGTGAACCAGCTCCAACCCAGCTCATGCTCTTGTACTTCCAGCAGGACATGCTGGCACTTTACCACACATTTCATGGTATGCTGTTATTAGTCTGGGCACGTGCAAACATTCTGTTTTGTTGGGTTTTTTTTAACTGCATGTCATACATGGTTTTGAACATGAAAGGGAGGGATTTCTTCCCTTTACAGGTTTGGATTTCATCCTCTGGTTTTAGGGTTTTATCTCTTAATAAAAACAAAATGCTGGAGTACAATCTGTCAAATTAAAGCAAAGATTTACCAAAGGAAAATATGCCTACAAAGTAAATATAAATTAATTTAATTGGTTCCTATTATCACTTCCATTGGAGCCCACAAGTTTAATCTGGTGCTGAAGTAATTAATTGTGTGTGAAGTAGCTACTGTGCCAAAACTTACTTGTAGGAGGTGAAACTCCCAGACTTTTTGGCCTGACTTTTACCTGCAGCATCTTGGCTTTGTTATTTTGTAGAAGGGAATGAATTGAGTGCCAAACTCTGCAATCAAATGCTCAGACAAATACTTCATTTTGTGTTTTTGTGACGAGGTGGTTACAACTACAGGCGTTTTCCCACCCAGGCTGGGTCAAGACTTCTTTTGGAAGGGAAGTCAGCAGATAGGTTTAGCACTTCTGGGATTGTAGGCACTGATTTTTGTGGTTTTCTCTGTCTTAATAAAGTCTCAGCTTTAATTGCTCTGTTTTTCACCCCTCCCTGCTCTGGCTGTGCAATAAAGGAGCTTTGTCTGGTTGTTTGCAGAGGGGATGGGGAGCAGTGGTGGGTGGAGGATGCAGTGTTGGTACAGAAATCAGCAGCAGCATTGAGACAGCCATTACTCATGGTCTTTCATTTCGTTTTGCCAGAACAGTCACTCATGCAAGCTGGGAATTAGCTCAGGCTAATCTGGATTAAAATAACCCAGGCTCAAGTACTGCAGAGATTTTGAGATCCTGACATGTCCTGAGAGGATGCTCAGCTGCTGCAACTGGAGCAAACAGATGATGCTTCTTCCCACCTCCTGTAGGTTTGGGATGCTGGGTGTTTCCTCCCATGCAGCTCTCCAGCCTCCCATCACACTTTCCAGCTACTGTCACCTGCCACTTCAGGCAGGTCCCTCCTTCCCTGATGGCAGCATCCACAAGCAGAGCTGGGTATCACTCTCCCATTCATCACTTCCCCTTGGAGCATCTCTAAACAAGAGGAGTCCCGTTATGTTCACAAGCCAAACTCCTCCCTGGACTGGATAAAGATGGAGCTCAGCTTGGGAATTCACCCCACACTTAAACATTTGCTTTTTCTCCACTGTGTCCATCCCAGGAAAGCAGGTGTGAGGCTGGAATGGTGCTTGGCAAGAAGAGCTACATGGCCACCCCAGGGGCCAGGCTGTACTCGGGGGGCAGGAGCTGAAATCAGCTCCAAGCTCACGTTCTGCCCCCTCCCCTGCCCCTCCTGCCTCCTGGGTCTCATGAGCAGCTTGTGGCCATGTGGCTTTTGGGGACTGCTTCAAGACATGCACAAAAATTTTAGAGCAATGAGACAACACCAAAAATACAAGGACTTTGGGGTGATTGCTGCCCACGCAAATTCCTGATCAAGATTAGAAACAGACTGATAGAGACGAGCCTTTACATGCCAGGACACCAGCTCTGTTTCCTGGAGTCTGCAGTAAAATCAGCTAAGACAAAAGAAGTGCTGCTATTACTAGAGCTAATGAAAATGCAGATTACAAAAAAAGGGGGGGGGGGCTTTCTGAGCAAGAGCCCAACCTTAATAGGAACAGCCTGATCACTATTTTCCAATCTTTTTCCTCAAGGGAAAGCAAAGACTGACTCTTATGTTATATACTTTTAAAGTACCATCAGTTTCTGGTTCTCATTAAAGATTTAATTTGTTTAAAATTGTTAAGGTTTTGGTCTGTGAAACTTATTCCTTTCCACCTATTCTTCTCTCTCTAAATATTTATGTGCATATTTAACCAAAAACTTATTCTTAAATACATATTTCAGCAAGGGCCAGCATCTTCTGTATGAGTCTGCAGTTTTTTTGCCCAATTCCCAGCCCTGCCAAGGCCTCCTCTGTGCATCCTTGAGACCCTCCAGAATTTCGTTGTACCTACATATTTGGCTAATGCAATCTCACATCTCTGATGGGACAGGGAATTAAAGTAATTATTGTTCACAAGCCACGCTAATTCTCCTGAGTGCTTGCTCAGGACCAAGGCAGTGGGATCACAGAATCCCAGATCATAGAATAAACTGAGTTGGAAGGTTTAATCCAACTCCCAGCCCTGCATATCACCATCCCAAAGAGTCACAGCATGTGCCCAAGAGCATTGTCCAAACACAAATCCATGATCACAGTGTCTTGTTGTATTTTAGGGAGGAAGTCCCAGGTCACTCAGGAGTCAGCAGGAATCAAACTCAGGATGGTGTAGATGCACCCCAGTGTGAAGGCACCCCAGAAACATGGGTTTGGTCCCCATCCAAACTGCCCAGACCTTTCAAACTGATGGTGGGTGTTTTCCAAGGGCAGCACCTCCCTCCAAAGCCCTGATGGAGAAAAAAGGAGTAAACCACACAGGCAATTCCAGGTAGCCTCACCATGAGCCACTGAGGCTTGGAATGATTGCAACTCATGGGCCAGCCCCAGCTGGAGAACCTCATAAATCATGAGGAAGTGCAGAGTTATGAGTTCCCTCAGACAAAGACTTCTAATTGCAGTCTGCTCTCAGTGCTGGTGGGAGGCCATGCAACTTGTTTGTGAGCCTGGGAGGGGAGGTGCTGGGTGGGGTGATGCAGTTTCTGAGATGGATTAACACCCCTGCTGAGGTGCAAGGCTGGAGCACAGCCCAAATGAACATCATCCCCTGACAGTGCTGTCCCAGAGTCAGCAACCTCAGCATGCAGAGTCTTAGCCCTGAAAATTGTCTGAATGTGCCCAGTTTTACCCCTGTGAAAGCCAGCACTTCTGAGCAAAGCAAAAAGCAGCTTAAGCTGGGAGGAAAGGCAGGCTGTGAGGCTGGCATCAATGGGAGCTCTGTCTGCAAACAGTGATTACTTGGTGGTGCAAATGCTCCAGGGCTGGGTCTGTGCAGTAAAGCAATCCTTGTGATCACTCCACGCCTGAGCTGAGTGACCCAGAGCAAAAATAATTAAATATGTTAATAATTATCAGGGCCCCCTTTGATTAAAACAAATAAAGCTTGGGATGTGTAAGCAAGGAAGAATGTGTAGGTTTGCAGGACTCATCTCACAACCAGGAGCTGATAGCAAAAGCAGACGTGGTGCCTGAGCCAGGCATCAAGGGTGCTGGGGCAGGCTGAGTGCACCCCACACAGAGGTGGCAAGGGTGGTCAGGAATCCTTGTAGGAAACCCCATCCTTGATCCAAACACACTGTCTTAAGGCCAGAGATTAAACAGGGGCCTAGAGGCATCATATCTGTACACCTCAGCCCATCCAAATGGGAGACCTGCTAGGTTTGGGGTAACTGGTCCTGGAACCAGCATCATATGAATGGGAAGGTGAGAATCAATTTTGGAAGTGAAGAAAATATTAAGTGCAATTAACTGCACCTTGAAGCATGTTCTTTCAGGACATGGTGAGTGGAGGAAGGCATCCCTGAAGGGAGGTTTATACTCACACGGATTTAGTTGGATTTCTGAGGTGCCCAGAGGAATGCAGGGTTGATGGCTTGGATGGTGGCTTGGATGGAGCAGTGATTGTCAAGTGAAGCAGTGTCACTAAAGGACCCTTCTGGTCCCACCCTTGCCAAAAAGCTGGTGCTGCTTGAGGGGAGATGTGGTGACCACTGTGCTGAGCTTGGAAGGCAGCTGCAAAGCACTTCAGCAGAGACAGAGCTGCCCAGACAAGGGGCCCCTCTGGTCCTTGCTCTGGGGGTGGACAGCAGTGCTGTGTGTCACATTCTGGAGACAGGCACTTTTGGCCAAGAGAGGAGATGGTGTTGGTGTGTTGCTTTTGGAGGAGAGTGTGGAGCCCCTCTCCTGTGCTGGAATGTGGCCAGAACAGGCAGGCTGCAGGGCACTCAGAGCAGAGTCTGGAGCTGCTTTTCAGGGCTGTTTTGATCTCTCAAGTGTACAGGTGATAAGAATCAGTGTCCAACAGTCCTGGAAGGGCATTTATAGACAAAGCAAAACATGCCTGTGAGGCAGGAAGGTGAGTTGAAGTCATATCACACCTGAGATCTGTGATGCTCTAGGGAGGGAATACCACAACTTCCTGGCAGGGTGTGTTTGGGTGGCACCACAGGGCTCCTGTGCTGTGACACTGCACAGCTGCCAGCAGCAGGAGAGGACCCACCTGCCCCAGCTCCACCACAGGAAGGCAAGCTCCAGCTTGAGTGGAGCTGCAGCCACTGCATGAGCAAAGCATCCCAGGGTGGAAATGCTCTTTGTATCCCAAAGTGCTCTTAATCCCAGGATGGAGCTCATGTGAAACACAGGATTCAAGTTGTCCTCTCTGCATGTGCAGTGTCCCAGTTCATGAGCAGGTGCAGATTTTCTACTGGAATGCACCTCCTCTGGGGCAATCTGTGAGAGCACAGCAAAGTGCTGCAATCACTGGGGTGCAGAAGCAAAAAAAAAACAGCTCCACTTCAAACCAAGGGGGAACCTCAGGATATTCAGTGCATTCCCCCTCTCTGGAAATCAGTCAGGGCCCTGGACCTACCACACCTTTGCAAGCCCAAAAGAGACCCAAAGGCAGAGAGCAGAGAACAGTACCCACAAACAGCAGGCAGCTCCCCAACCTTTCCTCCCCACTAGTGGAGATGGGGCATGCAGGGAGAGGGTAGCCACCACCACCTTCTTCTGCCACATGGGCTGTATCTGCTAGTTTGCATCCTGCTACCTTGCTAATAAAACAAACAATATCCTTGTAGTGCTTTCCTGGGGGGAAGTATAAAATGCGTTTGGAGTTAGTTTATTTTTCTAAAGTCCTATTTAAGAAAAGGAGAGGAAAGGGATCCCTGCACTTGCTAACATGGGAGCACAACATGCTTGATTGCACTTTCTTCTCCCACGGTACCTCACTGACCCCCTGGAAGGCAAAACATAGGAGGGGTTAGGAGATGCAGCTACATCATGTACGGAGCAGCAGCTCCTTCACATGTGGTTGCAGTTACACAGCTGGGGAGTGCACACGTATTTTGGGAAGACACCCAGCCGGTGTGCAGCTGGCTGTGATCTGACATCCAGGGTAACTGCGCCACCTCATGGTTCCCAGAGCCCAAAGGTGGGACAGCATAGTGTGACCCGGGTTCCCTGAGAAGCATCTTCACGGCCACCCCTGAGGAAAGCTGCAGCAGCAGTTTTATTCACTGTGGTGAAATCACCTCCTTCAGCAAGGCTGAAGGCTCCATGGCTTTCTGCCTTATTTTGGCAATACTCTAAATAACCTCCAAAGGAACTATTATTCTTCTAAAACAAAATAAGAGCTGGAGGTGACGGTGGGCACAGTTGTCTCCTGCCTGTTCTGGCACTGTTCCTCAGAGCACACACACATCCAGTCCCTCACAGCAGTTGTGAGCTCACAGCCCAGCAGATCCCATCGTGGAGGAGGGCAGTCCCAGATTATCAGGTTCTGTTTCCTTTTCCATTGATCCACTTGAAATAATCTCTCTGGTCTGGCACCCCAGGCAGCCCTCCTTTCAGCCTTCTATTCTCACCCTCCACTTGAAGCTGATTATTAGCTGTGTATCTTGCAGACTGTCAGTTGGACATTCAACTGGAATTGACTGGAATTTCCCAGTTTTTCCTGTGTAAGAGACATGGTAGGAATAGTTTTCACCTGCTTGAGTCCAGCACAAGGTAGTCACCTAGTGGTGTCCCACAGGAAAAGGGAGAGCAGGGTATCACCAGGGTCAAGGAAATCCACCCCAAAGTCCTGTGACCCTCTTCTGAGAATGCCTCCTTTGTCCCCCGTGCTGTCTCCTCCTTAACCACGTTCACCATGCAGATTGCATTTCTGTGGGCAATTTCCCTTATTATTATTATCAGCACCAGGCCCTGTCTGCAGTGAGATAACAATAATGATCACCCTTAATTTATGACAATGTCATGCACACCGTGTGTCCACATATCACTGACTCTTGGCATGGGTGGTTCCTGGCATCATGAGACACATGTGTAGTGCAAGAAAATGGAAATCTGATGTATCCTAAATCTAGATGCAGCTACTACTTTTTGGACTTCCCCTCTATGCCCTCTACACCACTATTTGTTCATAAAAGAAGGCTTTCTGAGAAGATGCAATTTGCAGCAATGGGCTCAGAGCCCTTTTGGTTATTGTTCTGCATCGTTTTCCTTATTCCCTTTGTGTGTCATAGAATCCCAGAATGGTTTGGCTTGGAAAGAACCTTAAAGCTCATCCAGTTTCACCCCCTCTGGCCTTCTCTGTCAGTATACCAGGCATTTAACTATACTGCACAATGCCTATCAGCATCAGTCTGGAATCACCTACAGAATGGATGAGCTGACAAGGACTAGAAAAAGTGTGTCACATTCCCATTTGAGTTCCAGCTCTTTCCTCTAATTTAACGAAGCAATGAACCAGTTTGGTATCTTCATGCCTGTGGCTGTAGCATCCTGTCTCCATCTATGATCAAAGGAGTCCAGGCACCACAGGCTTTGGAGCATGCTGTAAGAACCACTAAATGAAAGTCAATGAGCTGGACAATGAATTAGATCAAGCTAGACTCAACCATTCTTCAAATAAAGGAAAAATCACCATTTAACTCCTCTTAAGTGCCAAGGGTGTTAGCAGTTCTGCAGGAAAAAGCACATATAAAGCCATTTAATTCTGTGGAGAAAAGCAGTTTAAGGGCAGGGAGTTTTGAATGGTGTTTGACTGTTTGATTCCTGGAAATAGCCTCAATGCTGGAGCACGATTTGCACATAAAACCTTACTAGTTTTCTTACTTGGTGTGGCACAGATGCTCATGCTGTCATCTCAGTCCCCCAGGACTTGTCAAGTATATAAATGTCACAAGCTGTGTGGGTCACTATAGCTATTCTCTGCTTTAAGATGGTGAAACTGAGGAGTGGAGATGTTCAGTGCATTACCTTGCCCACAGAGTGGGAAAGTATTCCTTTGCTGTTCAGAACAGTACTCATTCCCATGCCAAGTTTTGCTACTGACCTGAGTCATAATAAAGAAAGTAAAGATAATAAATGTGGATGGCAGAAAAGGGATTTGCACTCAAATGCACATCAGTTTTAGGCACAGCATTTCCCTTAGTGGGAGCAGGGAGACACCCACATATCCTCCCCTTCTCAGGTCTGTTTTTTGGGATGCCACATCAGATTTGGGGATCAGCCCAAGCTTTGGATCCCATCTTCTTGTCCAGTAGCTACTGGTATTACCCTCAGGCTGAGTGTGCTGTCATGTTTATTCAGAAGATATGTTGACCATTTTTGACAGTCCTAGAATTTATATCACACTTGTTTGTCAAAGCCCCACCTATCCTGTACAGCACTTCCTTTCTGATAATTGCTGCTGAGATACAGAGCTAAATAGTGGAAAGGGGAGAAAACTCTCACCATTGTCTTGAGGCAAGTCTGTTAAAACATGAACTCTGATATTTTCTTCCAAGGTCCTCCCTTGTGATAGGCTGCTGAGCATCCCTGGAATTTCCTTGCATTTGGACACTGTCCTGAACTGTCATGGGAAGCATACTGAGATTGGGAAGGTGCCATTTGGTGTTGAAAGATTCTCAGTTTTCTCGAGAATGAATGGAAAGAGTGGTGAGCTGCTCTTAGTCTACAGCATTCATGCATATCCAAGGAGAACAAACCTCCTGGAAAGGAAAAAATAGACCACTAGGGAGATGGGATGCAGAAGAAAATCAAAATATCAAAGTAGAAAACAAGTGCTCCAAAATAGGACCAGTGATGGATGACAGCAAGAGTCTTATTCCCATTGTGGCACTTGGAAAAAGGAGGCAGATGAGAAGATTCTCACTGACTCGGTGTAAAGAAGTATTATCAATTAAAAACTAGTAATAGTAATAGTAATAGTAATAGTAATAGTAATAGTAATAGTAATAGTAATATTAAATATGATTTAATTCCCCTAAGAATTAAGAGTTACAAGCAGGTTTTGTCACAGCCTGATTTCCAACTTGGGCTCTGCTGTTCACCAGGGAAAGCAGCTCATCCCCTGCTCTGTGAGGTCAGCAGGACATCTAGTGGCAGAATAACATTGAAATACACAGGAGAATATACTGGACTCTGAAGATTTGCTTTGTTTTTTGGACAGCTCGATTATCACCTTCTTTCTACCACACATAAAAAGGACTGGTTGAAATATATTCATATATATACTCAACTGTATATTTTGAACTTATCAGTTGAAAAAATGTATTGAAATTATGCTTTCCTATCTCTTCCAAACTCCATCTTTATTGAGATAAAACACTACTATAACTGCTGTGCTTCCTGCCTGTGCTCAGCCTCCCAAGACACTGTTCACACTGTTCACCCTGACTCTCTCTTTTTGAGGAGTTGGACAAACCACTGTTGTGTCTGGTTCTGGTTATGTTTTTTTGCCCACATCTATATGCCATTGCTGCTGGGCTGATTGACATGATCTTGTTAGACAGCTCATAAGATTTTTTTTTCCATCTGTTCTTTCAAACAAAAAAGGTGTTAAGGGTTTTTTGTAATTTGGCTTTGATGGTACTGGATTTTGTTTAAAGGCCCCATTACCTGTTGTGTTGAACATCTTTCTGCAGCTGTTCCATTTAGTCCAAGTTTGTTCTTCACTGAACACAAACCAGTCACTATTCAGCTTCGGCAGCTGCTTAAAAACAAAAACCTAAAAAAAAAAAAAAAAAACAAAAAAACAAAAAAAAAAATTAGAAACCCTAATCTTTGCAATGGTGAAATTAATTTTTTTGTGGAGGAGGAAATACTGCCATTTTACCTACAGTGAATCATGGAATCATAGAAAGGTTTGGAAGGGACCTTAAAGATCATCTTGTTCTACCCCTCTGCTATGAGTAGGGACACCTTCCACTAGACAAGGTTGCTCCAAGCCCTGTCCAGCCTGGCCAGGCACAATTCCAGGGATGGGGCAGCCACAGCTTCTCTGGGCAACCTGTGCCAGGGCCTCACCACCCTCACAGCCAAGAATTTCTTCCTAATCTCAATCTACCCTCTTTCAGTTTAAAGTAATTTCCTCTTTCCTATCAGGTTTATAATCCTTCAGTAAAATCTGTATTTATTCTGCAGTCACAGACAATGGTAAATCCATAGTGGTTAATAATGGTTAATCCATTGAATGCTGCAAATGAAAGATGAAAGATACGCTGTCTGGGACTAGGTAGTCTAACTCTAGGTAGGAATTCTCACTTTTATAATGACTTTGTAGTTCACAAAAGACCTTTGGCCAATAATGGGAGATTGTTGCTGTAACAGCAGGACAGTTGCTCAAGCAAGAGTGGCTGTGGCCCAAATTTTAATGGGTATTTTGCAATGTTCAGTACTGCTATGCCTAAAGTAAACAATCAAGAGCTAAAGTAAGCAAATCTCTACTCATCACCTGGTCTGTGGTACCCAACTACATCCATGGTCCTACCCCAACTCATTTGTAACTGAAAGCCAGTAAACTGCTGCCTCAGTTTGAAAAATCAAATTTAAGCGTTGCAGTCAATTAGGCATCACAAAGTGAAAAGTGAAGCACCTAATCACCCACTGGGTGGGCCAAAGAGATAGCTAGGGATCTTCAAAACATTTGGAATCAGATATTTAATGTGATTCCATGTCAGCTATGAAACATTAAAAAGTTTAGAGGAATGAATAGGAAAAAGAAATATGAGGGGGTTTTTAAATTACCCTTTCAACTTTAGCAGTGATTTTTAGTAGTGATTTTTTTTTTGTAGTCATGTTTTTTGAGTGCAGTTCCAACATTTTAAGTTGCAAAGAGAAGCACCACTTTTACTAGTAGTGTCCACATCAAATCCATTAATCAAACCAATGAAGACCACTTTTAAATTGTCTGCAGCCTTTCAGCTGTGCTCTGCTGAATGCCTCCTTCCTCTCACTATCACTCCTCCTCCTCTCCTTTTGACTTGTCACATCCAGCAGAGAAAGTTTCCCCCTCCAAGCACAGCTGCAGACAAGGAGACACGGAAAGTCAGCCAAACATTGGCTGTGCTGGCAAGAGAGAGCCACTTGTCACAGGGAAAAGGGGGAACATCCCCCAGGAGGATCTGGGAGGATGGTCACCTTAGGAGGGGCTGCTGCTGTCCCCTCTCCTGATCTCCTGTGCAGCACAGGCTGCAAGATCCCTGCAGAGAGCACAAACCAGGACACTGCTGGGGTGAGCTGCAGCCACCCTCCCTCCCCTAATGCCTCTGCACCCAGCTGGAGCACCATGCTGCAGAAAAATATTCAATAATTTAACTCTGGAGCCTTCACATGATAAAGAATGCATTCTGCTCTCTAATGACCTGCTCCAGTGCTAATTCATCACCCTGTTGACAACAACCTTCTTCCACCCTGAACATTCCTGCCTTCCCTGTCAAATCCTTGTCCCCAAGCCTGTTACCTCCTGCAGTCCTTCTGTCAGAGACTGAAACATTATCATTTATGGCTTAAACATTTTTATGAAGGATTTTTGCCTAGTATAGCAAAACTGTACAGCAAAAACTGCATGGAAGACTACCACACCCTGAGTGGGCCTCCTGACTGAGGCCCTGGACTGCAAGTTGATGGAGATAAAATAAAATTACTCATGTCTGGGCTGAGGAGGAAGAATACATTCACAGGAGGATTAAGCCCAGCACCTTTGGGGTGCAGACTGCAGCCCCAGGCTTATCTGCTGCCAGGCTGGTCAGACCCTCACACCAAAGGGTGGAGGGAGGAGAGGTTTGGGTGTTTGGTGAAAAAGCCTCTGGTCCAAGGCAGTGAACCCATCCTCTGCTGTGCAGGCCAGCTCAGCTCTGGGCCCCTTCACCCCAGGAAAAGCTGCATCCATGAGAAGGACAGCTGAGGGGGTCGGTCATGACCCATCAAAGCCCCCCAAAAAGGGTCCCCAGACCCTGCTCCAGAGCACTGCAACGTGATGCACCAGATCCAGACTCTTGCAAGGGACAGATTCAAACCTAGCCCCATCAAGGGAGGCACCTGGGTGTTCCCACCTGCCAAAATGTGTATTAATCCATTGGATTCTCTACTCTTCAGTGTAAGGACCCTCATCACCAAGAAGACCAGATGGAAGGAAGTGACAATGCTGGAAATTATACAAAGTTCAAAAATTTTTACATAACTTTATTCAGTTTTATTCCCCTTTGCCCTGGGGGAAGGAAATTGAAGTTTCTTTCCAGGGGACTTTTCTACCAGGCGAGATCTAAGGAGTTTAACATCCCAACAGACTGGGAGTAGCACAGAAGATACACAAAAGATAACAACCATTAATGACCATTAACGAACAAAATTTCCAAATATCACCCCTGGCATGGCTGGAGAGACCTGATCAGGGAAAAAAGGTAGGAATGAGAACCTAATTAGCATCAGAGGAAAGAAATTAATATCCAATAGGAAACCAAATACTATGAATTGTGCAACTTGGGACCAATGAACATTGAACCAATGAATTTCTACGGGTTTTGACTGTGTAAAATATGTGAAAAATCTAGTAAAATCTATGTGTGATGGAATGATTTTCTCTGTGCACCCGGGCAATGTGTGGATGAAATTATTCCTGTTGCACACCCTGGCCAGAATAAAGTAATGCCTTGATTCTGTAATACTAAAAATATTGTTGGAGAGTGTTTTGTTTTTCCCACAGTTTTGGTGACAATGAGACATCATTGGGACCCACAAAAAGGCGATGTGCTTCTACCTAATCCTTGTCACCCTTCCTTCCTTCCTTCCTTCCTTCCTTCCTTCCTTCCTTCCTTCCTTCCTTCCTTCCTTCCTTCCTTCCTTCCTTCCTTCCTTCCTTCCTTCCTTCCTTCCTTCCTTCCTTCCTTCCTTTTTCTCTCTTTTTCTTTCTTTCTCTTTCTTTCTTTTTCTTTCTTTTTCTTTCTTTCTTTCTTTCTTTCTTTTCTTTCTTTCTTTCTTTCTTTCTTTCTTTCTTTCTTTCTTTCTTTCTTTCTTTCTTTCTTTCTTTCTTTCTTTCTTTCTTTCTTTCTTTCTTTCTTTCCTTTCCTTTCCTTTCCCTTTCCTTTCCTTTCCTTTCCTTTCCTTTCCTTTCCTTTCCTTTCCTTTCCTTTCCTTTCCTTTCCTTCCTTTCCTTTCCTTTCCTTTCCTTTTCTTTTCCTTTCCTTTCCTTTCCTTTCCTTTCCTTTCCTTTCCTTTCCTTTCCTTTCCTTTCCTTTCCTTTCCTTTCCTTTCCTTTCCTTTCCTTTCCTTTCCCTTTTACTACTAAATAAAATGTGACTTTTTTTTTTTTTTTTTTTTTTTTTTTTTTTAATCAATATGTAGCCTTGTTTGGTTTTAATCAAGTTTTGGGGTATATTTTGAACCTTTCTGGGTTCTACCTGTTTTATTCACAGTCCTGGTTTTCTTTGCTCTTCTGTGTTTAGATGGGTTCATAACACCTTCTCTGCAGGCAGGCAGTAACCTGAGGGCAGTCAGCATCTCTGCACCTCAGAGCCATGTTCATATTAGTGGCTACATCTCTTGTAGTAAATATTTTGGGTCCTGCTTTGTGCCAACATCCTTCAAAGGAAAGATCAGCTGTATAAGGATAAAAACACTATCCAAAGCTGTAATCAGGAACATTAGTCTTAAGGGAGGCTATAAATGCCTATGGCTTTATGTGTGGCTGAACTTCAAGCTACTATGGAGAAGGAAGAGGCCAGGAGAAAGCTTTTGCTTCAGGCATCTCACCTTACAGTACACCCTAAAGAGCTGTTTGGGATTTTCCCTGTGGTGTTGTCTGGTCAGTGTCTGCACAAAGATACTGAGCTGAAGTTTTAGTGAGAATGACAATTTCAGTGATACTGCAAACCAAAGAGGCCCATCATTTCCCAGGAAAAAAAAACAACAAACTGACAATAGAAGAATTGTCCAGCATGGCTTCTCTTTTGGGAATGGGAGGACACAAAATAAGTAAGTGTTTAGCTCACAAAACTGGGAGGATCTCTTTCTCTGTATTATTGCCCTAATGTAGGAACCAGTGAACTGGATTGTCACTTGATACTTCATTTCAGTGCAAACCTCTGAAAAGGTTCAAATCCACAACAAATTGAGCTCTAAGTACTTCCTCTGGACAGACTTGGCTGCTGTTCCCAGAAACCTCCTCCTTCTCTTCCCTCATCTTTATTGGACTTGCTCTCAAAGTGTCAGCCCATGAGGTAAAGGAAAATGCATGGCCAGAGACCAGAAGATTCTTAGGTTTTACAAGGCTCCTTGGCATCAATTCCAGCTCCCCAGCTATTGCTTTTCACTCATTAAGAAATATGAAAAGTCAGTCCAAAAAGGCCGAGGGAGAGTCAAGACAACCTCTGAACTATCAAAAACAGGCCTTTTGCCTAAGCATTTAGAAATGACCACTGAAGCAGACAATCACTTACTGAGAGCAGGCAACCAAGGATTTTATTCCATAGAATCATGGAACCATAGGAGAGTTTTGGTTGGAAGGGATCTTAAAGTTCACCATGTTCCACCCCATGCCATGGTCAGGGACACAGACCAGGTTGCTCCAAGCTTCCTCCAGCCTGGCCTTGAACACTTCCATGGTTTCTCTGGGAAACCTGTGCCAGAGCCTCACCACCCTCACAGCCAATAATTTCTTCCTAATCTCCAATTTAAATCCACCCTCCTTCAATTCAAAGCCATTCCCTCTCATCCTATGACTGCACACCCTTGTCCCAAGTCCCTTTCTAGGCTTCTTGTATTCCATAAAACCAATTATTGCAGTCTTTGCATCCCTTTGATAGTCTTTCAGTGCTACCATTTCCCAGAATAGCTGAAGTACTCAGAAATCTGAAATTATATGAGAGAAGACATTTTAATGGAATCTGATTTTAAAGGCACTGTCCATAAACACACAGCTAGGGGCAGGAGGCTGCAAATTAACCAGTTGAGACCTGAGGCATCCATCACCAGCCTCATGATAAAATCTGGATACATTTGCCAGTAACAGATGCTCTCCCTTCTGGTTTTCCTTGCACATCCCTAGCTGTTCTGAGCACATTCAGATTAAGGCAAAGAAGGTGGCTGTTCTTGAAATGCAGGTGGTTCTCTGTAGACAGCTCCATAGGGCCGTGCAGAAGGCTGCCAAGCAGCAATTTAGCCTTGTCTCTGTTTGCTCAGAAGGACCTCAGTGACTTGGAAAGCATAGAAGAAGGAAATGTTTTCTCCATGACATACTAAGGGCTGTGTACAATCAGCATCCTTCCTCAGCAGCTGCACTTGATAAACGTTGTCAGCAGCCTGAGAGCCCTTTAGGGCTGCCAGTGTCAAGAATGACTCTAAGGGAATCATGCAGGGACAAAACCCCTGCACCAGAATCACACTGATCACACAGCAATGGGTACTTGCATGGCTGGGCTGCAAGACTGAATTCTTCAGTGTTAATTCAATTTCAGCTGCTTATTGGGAATCAGCAAGTCTAGTGATCTAGTCTTTAGTAAGCTATTCAGACCTAGCATATGCATCATATTTGAAACCTAAAATAATCCTAATATGCCTGATTTTTCAGTAGGAAAAAAAAAAAAGTAAATTAATCACACTGCTCATCTGCTAGAATATACTAAATTGCCAGAGAGAAATGGTGATAACAAGTTTTGCATGCTCTTACATATACTGCTCTTCAACTTGATATTTTCAGCCCAGTTTCTAAAAGAAAAACAATTTTTTAAACCCTGTACATATCTTGGGCTATTTGTGTAAGCTTATCAAGCTTCCACTAGAATCTTTGAACCAACTGGGCAATTTCATACAAATATGGGGAAGGAAGATGGGTCCTGCAGAGCCACAGGAGAGACAGACTCTGAAGTTCACCTTGCTAGAGGACACAGCTGGATGTGGGCTTACCCTTTATCAGACAGAGAAACAACACAGGTGAGCTCTCCTTGGAAACATCAGTGAAGATGAAATGAAGCTTCTTTGGCTCTGCTAATCCCAAATCAACTTAATTCTCCTGTCATGCCAGCAGTTCCAACTTCCATTTCCTACCCCAATCCTGTGCCATCACATATTCATGTGACTCCCCCAATTTCTGGAATGTTTTCTATGCAGTTGATTTATTTGTTTTCATAAAACCTCTGTGATATAAGGCCCAGTTATCAAATATGTGAAGTGATTTATGACCTCCATCTGGTCACATGAAAAATTTGCAGTGAAACAGGACAGTCTGTCAAGGTCTCCCAAACTCCTGCCTAGTGCTATAAAACAATGTCTTTAGTCCAGTACATGTACAGATCTGACATGATGAGAGACAGCAGAAACAAGACAAATAATACTTAAAGAGAAGGGGTAGCAGGGGTGAGTTAGTTTGGAGTAAATGAAATTTCAGTTCATGGTATTCATAAAAACTAAGGCCCCTCCTAACATAAGTATCAATTTAGATTCATGCTTTGTCAGCAGTGGACAAGGAAGGATCACCGGCAGAGGAAGGATTTTAGAAATTCATTCCACATGGCTTTGGTTATTTAAGCAACTTCTCCCTGACAGCACTGCCTCCTCTCACAGTGACAGCAGTGTTTGAATGGTTCTACTTCACCTCTTCTTCTCACCAACACACCCAAAGATGGATCCTCTGCAGTAAAGAAGGTGGGAACAGGTTGGTGACAGGAGTGTGAGTGTCAGGAAGGTGTGTAGGTGAGTAACATCCATTCAAATTATTAAATACCCAGAGCTGAATCAAAAACCTACCTCCCATGTTAATCTAATTACCCTCCCAAAAATTAATGAATTCACTTCTTTATTTTCAGCAAATCAGTATTTCCTGAAGTATTGTGATACCTGAGTAGAGCTGAGCAGAGCTCCTCTAAGATTTTCATTCACAGACAATTTAGCAATACTCTATTACATGTAAGAGTTGTGCTAGATCAGATAAAAACGTGTCTTGCATTCATTGGTTGTCCCAGAGCTGCTGCACAGTAGATGTTTCAATGTGCTAAAGACATAAAGAGCTATTAGTATGCAGTTATGGAATTTTTTTAGGGTTATTTGGATATATCAATGATTTTACTACTTCTCCTGGGCTCAGAAAAAATTTGGAAAGAGAACAATAGGACAGTTGGTATTTTTTTTATTCAACAATAATCCTGAAAAATAAAGAAAGGATATTTTAAAAACAAAAAGTCATAATCTGTTGTGAAAAAAAAATATACATTTTTAACCCTCTCAGCATTAAATTGAAGACAGATTAAGACAAACTTTTGTGGTTATATATTATCAAACTAAAATATTTCATCCTAAAAACAGAGTTACATTCCACCTGAATGAACTATTCAGGAAAACAATGCAATTAACACATAATTTTCCCAATTTAGAGAAAATTTCAGATGAGAAAGGTGGATGAATGCTGTCTACATGTCTTTACCATCCTGGTTCAACTAATTTTCATAATAAAAATAAATTAAATCTTCCTTTTGTTTTGTTTGGCTTTTTGATCTTATTATGTTGCTCATCTGATTTAGAGTGAAGGCAGAGTGGAGCAGTGAGTAAATCTTTTGTTCAGGGTTGGGTTTCTTTGCTTACTTTTATAGATAAGTAACAAGTGTTACAGCTGCAGGGTGAGGGGGAAAACATTTTTGGTATGTGAACAACTTGGGAAATTTTTTAATTTTCCCATGGGAAATTAAACTGTATATTTCATTACAGAGCAGTCACCTTAGACCTGACATTCCTTCGTTTCCTTCCTGTATTAAAAAAATTGCAAAGAACAAAAACACCTACACAAGCAAAGATATGGCAGTGACAATTTCTCACTCGGTATGCAAAGTAGGCATTTAAACTTTGTTTCCACACAGGTGAGATTTGAGGTAAATGCAAAAGAATTTTGTATGTGCAAAATTCCTGGAGTTACTGAGATAGGTGTGCTTGAGAACAGACTTTCCAGATGCTGCAATTAAATCTTCAGAAGTTGCTCTGGAAAGTTATACCACATTTGGAGCCCCTCTGCTCTGGAGCCAGGCTGGGAGAGCTGGGGGTGCTCTGCCTGGAGAAGAGAAGGCTCCAGGGAGAATTCAGAGGGGGCTAAAGGGGCTCCAGGAGAGCTGGAGAAGGACTTTGGACAAGGGCCTGAAGTGACATGACAGGGGGAATGACTTCCCACTGCCAGAGGGAGGGGTTGGACGGGACATGGGGAAGAAGTTCTTGGGTATGAAGGTGGTCAGGCCCTGGCACAGGTTTCCCAGAGAAGCTGTGGCTGCCCCATCCCTGGAAGTGTTCAAAGCAGGACTGGACAGGGCTTAGACCAACCTAGTGTAATGGAAACCTGGACTAGTGGAAGGTGCCCCTCCATGGCAGGGCATGGAATGGGATAATCTTTAAGGTCCATTCCAACCCAAATGGAACTAGTCTGGGATTCAACGATTCAACTGCAGGTTCCTGGTTTCCAGTCTCCTTGGACCATGAGGTGAGCACAAGGTGAAGTGCCTACAAAGAGGAGAGACCTGTATACTACACCAAAGCAGCCCATGCTCAGATTTACCATTCATACAAATTAGTAGGGAGTGATACATAATGATATGAATCAACATTTTAAAAGCTGAGAGCCAGAGCAGAGAAGATAAAGAGACATGCCAGTGTAAAACCTAGGACATTTTTTCATCAGTTTGAGATGTATAATGTCACCTTTTCCCCACAGCATAGCTCTCTGCACAGGCAAGACAGCACGAGGAAAATACAATCTTTACTTACTATTTGAAGAATATTGGTGTTTGAAGCAAAGTGAAGAGGAACTTGCCACTTATCTACATTTGGATTCCATAAAAACTTCATTTTACAATGTGGGGAAAAACAGAAAGCTAGAGAAAAATTATGGGTTGGTTTATTTAAAAAGTAAACCTAACCCAACATATCTTGCAAATATATCCTGATCAGAATAGAAAAAAGTCTTCTAAAGATCAGACTGATACAACATGTGAACTGAAACTGAGAAGCAAAGGTTACTTTGCAGACAAACAAAATGGAAGACTGTTGGCCTGAATTTGGGAAGGGGAAATGAAAAGGTGTAAAGTAGGAAAAAGTACAGCACATGTAATATTTAATAGCAGAAACACAGTATAGTCTGATTTTTCTATTCTCCAATCCACCATTAAAATGAGTAGATACATGAAAAAGGCAAATTTTGAAATTGTTTAGAAAGATTTAAGTTTCCCAGTACCTACAGAAAGCCACCTGGGGAATGGAATGAAATACCAAGGTAGCTAAACAAGGACAGCCCCAGTCCTGTATTCAGATGCTGAATTTTATTCCTGAATGGAGATTTTCAAAGTCTGTGCTTTTTCCTGCCTTTGTGCATGCCCAGCTTGACACCACTTTCACGCTCCTTTCCACAGAGAGGGGTAGTGCTAAAAAATCTCTGAAGCCCACAGCCTTTGAATACATCTCCAAATGGGAAATGTAAAACACAGACAGCTAAGAACAAAGCTAAGACCTTCAAAACACATGACCTTAGAAGGCAGCAAGTTGGGCACAAAACTATGGGGCATGCAGCTGCAGAAAAAGAGCACCTAGAACTGGAGAAAACCTGTTCTCCTTGCAGTTCTTTGCCTAACAGTCAGTTCTGGAAGAAAAGAAGGCCAGTGAGACTTGAAGGACCACACCAGCAGGTGTTCAGGAGCTTATGCATACCTTGGAGAAGCAAATAGGAGACAAAACAGCTGTGTCTACATTTTCAGCACTTTTTTTCCCTTGTAGTTTCACAGGAAGTATGTTGCATTCTCAGATGTCCAGTAGCTCCTAAGTATCTTTCCTTCCCCAAGACAGCAAGTGCTTACTGTACAGAAGTGTCTGTGCACACTAGGAGATTCCAGGAAATGGTTTACTAGGAAACACCTATGAAGACTGAAGTGTTGTTCCAGGAGTAAGAAAAAAAAAAAAAAACCCAAGGTCCTGGTGAGTTCTTCTCAATCTCTGTGTCCTTGTGACAACAGATGGTGAAGACTCTTGGCTGCCAGAATCTACTTGCTAAGAAATCACCCTGAGGTTTGGGGGCTGTGCAAAAGGTATTCTCTTGCAGATCTCCTAGAAGTTCTTCCAGGAGCAAGGAAAGACTCAGATGTTTGCTGGCTGAAGAGATGACAAGTTGAATTTTCACTCTAACAGTGGTGTGTATGGCCCCAGCTCCAACTGTGGACTGCCACAGATGATGAGAGACTCAGCAGTCTCCTCTCAGTGAAAGATGCCATGAGACACCTGAAACTACTGGCAGATGTGCTGAGCTGCCTCCAGCACTGACTTTCACAGGAATCTCAACTTTTAAAATGTAAATCAGTGTTTCTCAGTACCTTTTAATAAAGGTGGGGCTGCCATGGACCCATCTCTTGGGGGCTCTAAGGGAAGCCTGGCTCCAGTTGGGACTCCATGTGCCAGGCTCAGAGCATGGTATTGTATTCAAGAAGGCACCCGAGTGGGTGCCTATATAAAACAACTATTTTTGAAAAATATATTTTTATTATAGTGTTGCTTCGGAGGCTGTGGCCATGAGGGTTTGAGGAAGGTCTGTCGATTGCTTGGGTGGCTTTGGGGGGATGGCAGCAGCCATCATCTACTCTGCACCTCAAGTTCCACAACTAGAAAACTAATTTCTGCCTAAGGTATTTACGTCAGCTAACATGCATGGGGGGAGCATTGGGAGCCTTATGCAACACAGGAATATCCTTTACCTTAAGATCACATGAGCACTCACATGGCCAGTTTGCCCACTGATAAATTTAACTCTGGGACACCACAAAACAGAGGAATAGGGGATTACAGGTGTAATCCCTGCTCTGTCACTGCTGCTTCTCAATCTCCCTGAACAAACTGCACTAGTACTCACACTGACCACAAGAACACTTCCAGGAATAACTCTTACCAGCTTAAACAGAAGACCCACAGGCATAGTTTTAAGAAAAAAGCAAGCTTGCTGCAGGAAAATAAATAATTAGAAACACTGCACAATATGGCAATAATAAAATGAACAATGTTATGGAACATGCACATTGAATTCTATTTGATCAAGTGTTATTTTTCAAAGTAAAGAAAGCTTATAAAGAACATGCACATTTTGAAACTGCTATAGATGTGTTTAAAATTTCCAACTCAGTTTTTTTTTCTTGCTGATGTCTCACTAATTACATTTAGGCAAAATTCCCATTCCTTGTCGGAACTGTTTTCCTTAAGGAAAGTAGGGAGCACTACAGGTCTGGAATTGACAGAATGTTAAGCTTCTTTGGAATAACACCTATTGTTATTCTAGGTTAGTGGCTGTTTCTTGAAATAGATACGATAAAGAGATTTATTTTCCTCTGCTTAAGAGTAATTGGGATGTTTCTGGTCACTCTGAGATTTTTCACTGTTGCACAGAAAGTGATTGTGGAAGATAGAATAGCTGCACCTAGAATCCTTAAGTGGTCCTGCTCCTCCACTTCTTTACAGCACAACCTTGGCACCCAAACAAGTGGATACAGGATTTCTGAAGACAATGACAGAAATAACACTACAGGGGACAAAATAAAACATACTCCTTTTCCAAGTATCAATACTGGTTTCTAGCAGGAATTCTGTGCACAGGAAAAGGAAATACATTTTGTGTATAAAACAAGCATTGCTTTCACAGAGCACGATAAGCTGAGCAGTTATGGAAATCCATTTTCACTAAAAATAATATCTGAGCAGCAATATTCACACTAATTTTAACAGACCAATCAGTTCATTACACAGAGTGTGCCAAAGTGCCAGGTCAAACCAAGGCAAATACCTCACATACACCTTGGAAATACACACTGCCCTGAATATATCCTGCCCTGTCTCCAGAACCTGTTTGACAAAACAGAATCAAAGTTTATCTTCAGTGTTTGTTTTATTTTCAGACACATTTATACCAGTCTCAGACCTGCTCCAGCAAAACTGCATGACTGGATTACACTTCAGTGGCATTCCTTCTGTGCAGCCCTAGAAATCAGATGGGAAACACTATAGTTTCAGTAAATGGTTTTCCTCCACAGAAACCTCTGCTGTTGAAGAGGCACATATCACTGCAACCTGCTGTGCCTTTGCTCCTGCACATCACAGACCAATCACAGAATCCCAGAATGATTTGGGTAGGAAGGCACCTTACAGACCATCTCAATCCACAAGACATCTTCCACCAGACCAGGCTGCTCCAAGCTCCATCCAGCCTGGCCTTGGACACTTCCAGGGATGGGGTAGCCACAGCTTCTGTGGGCAACCTGTGTCAGTGTTTTACCATCCACACAGAAAAGAATTTTCCCCAACATCTAATCGTAATTTCCCTTCTGTTAGTTTTCAGCATCCTTACAAATCATCACTATCCAGACTAACTCCTATAGGTGTCAAAAATCAAGAGATGCCTCACAATAGGACAAATCAAACTGTAATAAATCAAGAGCTCCTGATTTATTACTGACAAGCTAAATACCTCTGTGAAAGGCAGTGCAAAACCAAGAGATTGAGCCAGCTTATTAGCAAGGCTTATCACAAGCGTGTGTCTTCAGCTGAGCTCCAGCAGACAGCTAATAACTTATGGAGAGTTTTAATGCACTTCCCTTCCTCAATTTGTCTCAGTACATTGGTTAGAAACTCATTTACACAGTCAGAAAGCAGTCTTCAGCTCTTTTTGGCCAATTATGTTGTACTGAATATCAATTTTCCTCCTCTGCAACTCTAAGCCCAGGCTCATCCAACCTGACTTTACTGACACAGAGCTCATGACCCTGAGGTCATGACCACCACACTGCTGTGTTTAGCACGGGAACTCAAAGAACTCCAAGATGGGAAATATTTTGAAATGTATTTTATTAAAATTGTAATTGAGATCATCTTTTAAAAGAGCCAAATTTCCATATGACTTTTAATTTTAAAATGCTTTTTATACCATTAACCAAGATTTCTGATCTATTTTCATATATTGAGAGGAACAGAGAAAGGTAAAACACTTTTTACTATTGAGACAAGAATTGCAGTAACATAAAAGCATGTCAGAAAGCATATACAAATACTAGTGGAAAGAAAAGACAATGCTTAGAAAAGTGGGGTTTTTTTCCAAATTTGATCTATTGTTTTGACTACATTAGAACACTAAGAACTCCTAGTTTTTATAATCATTCAATTTGCTGTTGCTGGGGCTTTCTCACTGCAACTGTAGAGTATGTAAAAGTATTGTAATTTCCCACCTACCCTCAACATAAGAAGGACACGAAGTTGGTAATGGGACTGGAGCACCTCCCCTGTGGAGACAGGATGAGAAAGTTGGGGCTGTTCAGCCTGGAGAAGAGAAGGTTGTGCAGAGATCTCACAGCACCTCCCAGTATCTGAAGGGGCTACAGGGAAGCTGGAGAGGGACTCTGCATCGGGAACTGTAGTGACAGGACAAGGGGGAATGGCTTTTAGCTAAAAGAGGGGAAATTAACATTAGATATGCAGAGGAAATCCTTGGCTGTGAGGGTGGTGAGGCCCTGGCACAGGTTGCACAGAGAAGCTGTGGCTGCCCCATTTCTGGAAGTGTTTAAAGGCCAGGCTGGACAGGCCTTGGAACAACCTGGTCTAGTGGAAGGTGTCTCTGCCCATGGCAGGGTGGAACTGGATGGTCTTTAAGGTTCCTTCCTACCCAAACCTTTCGATTTTAGATATTTGATTTGATAAATACGTTATACAATGGTCATGCACCAGGATAGCTGCAAAATTTTACTTTTGAACCCTTTCGAATTTAATCTTTCTGCCTGATTGTCAGAACTTCCATTATTAAAAATGCTGTAGTTAGTGCTATGTCAAAATACTTCAAAAAACATGCAGATGAGCAGTACTATCAAAATTTCTGCTGTCTTCAGAAAATGCTGCTCACTAGAATTGCAAAAACAGTGAAGAAAAAATTGCTAAAATAAAAGGCATTTTACAGAACATATTCCCAGAGGCACAGCTTTACTAAGAAGTCCAGTGCTATGTAAAAAGCAATTCACATTTTATTTTAAATTTCCATAAACTGTACAAAAATGTTTCATTCTCACCAAAAATAACAGCAATATTTTCAGTCTTACTTCTAGACAAACAACAAACTCTTATTTTAATCTTTCCAGAGTGAGTTTACAAATAAACATACTATAAGATGCATGGGTTTGTGTCAGAGTTGGGGCAGAGCAAACAGATTTAAATGTTTGTGGAATAAATTTTAAGTTTTTAGTGTCATTTAGGAATTTAAATACTCCTGCCATACCTGTTAAGCTTAAAGAAAAAAGTTTTGTGTCTGACACAAAGGAATGTAAACAGTCATCAAGAGATTAAAAGGTTGACTCTCCCAACAAAACCGTAAACGTACCCCTATATCACTGACATTCACTTTACACTGAGACCTGTCCACAGCACGGGCATTGTGCAATAGCTGAATCCAATCTCCAAAATGCCACTCAAATATACATCAAAGACTTTCTTAAAAGCTTGTTTTTTAAAAAAAATTCCTAAGTAACAGAACTGAAATAGATTATACCTTTTAATATTTTGAGTTTCTTTCTTATCCTAATTCATCAGTGAATACGTAACAGCCCCATCAGATCTACAATCATAATGTACTTTTTCCACGATGCAATAAAGTAAATGAGCACCTAGTTAAGCCAATCAGATGTAGAAAGCACCTCTGCCAAGAGCATGGGCTTGTGTCAGGCTTGATTTTGTTTGCCAAACACATTTAGTATGGACTAACAACACATAATTTAGGTCATTGACCACAGCTTGTTCAGTCCAAGGCCTAAAATGGAAACACAATTGCAGTGATTTTTGAAGATTTCACCGGTTTTTCTCCCCAGCTTTGAAACTTAATTAAGAACAAGCTGTTTCAACAGATTGGTTAGAGCTTTAAAAGTTAGGCATCATCTGTTACTTCAGAATTGTTTGAAGGAATACAGTCTTGAAATTCCACTTTATCTGGATACAGTTTAATATAAGTATCCACCATCAAATCTAAGTCATGTTTTATGTCAAAGTTTATGTTCAGCAAAGCAAGGTTGCTTGACCTTTGCCCTGTCAAGGTGTTTTTCAGGTATGCCTTTAAGCGCTTTCGTCCTATTCCATATTTTTCATTCTCCACCTTCATCAGTGGAAGCAAGCACAAGACTTTAAGTAGTGCATAAACATTAGGGAAAAACTTTATGTCGGGTAAGTGAAGTGCTTCATAAATAGTAGCTGGAAGTTCAATATCTTTTCCTCTGTGCTTCCACTTGATTCTCCAACAGTGAAGCTCAGCAGAAAGTGTGTCTGGATTGGGCAAGTCATTTTTGAACATGTCAGCATGATGCTCCTCAGATGTATTGAATTTGAGTTGTCCCATGACTGAGGGCACCAACGATAAACATTTAAGAGCTTTTAAATGTTGTTCTGAGAAAATATCTTTCAATTCTTGAATAATATGCTCTACTGTTGGGATACTTAGGATTTCTTTGTAGTAATTTTCTGACGTCATATCAGAGTCAAAGTTCCCCTGTTGTGCCCTGCGAAATTTTCCTGGGAGTCTAATTTGTACATCCAGTTTTGTAGCCAAATTTGTGGCTTCCTCAAACCAAAATTCATGGTAAACTTCAATATTCTCCATCACTTCATTCAGAGAGTGCAATACTGCTGTTAAGCTGCCAGCTGCAAAGAACACATCTGATGTTTGTCCTTGGAGATTTTTTCCAAATGCTCTCGTAAAAGACAGAACATTTTTCATAATTACAACAGTGACAATGAAATCAAAATCTGTTAATGCACTTGAAAGTACAAATGCTCGACCAACGATGAAGTTGTTCCACCTGACAGACAAGTCACTGCTCACAGCATCCAAGCACATTACCAGTGCTTGCAGGAGGTCCACCAAAACCTCAAAAGTATCATGCCTGCTTGTCCACTGAGAACGGCAGATCTTCTTCAACTCATTACCCTTCTCATCATTGTCCTGAAAAAGAGCAGAAATTGTGTTGTCCAGTTCTACTAATAATTGTGGAGACTGATTAAAAAGACAGCAAACTTCTTCAATTGTTCCTAATGCAATGGAAACACCAACAACAGGAACAGATTTTGCCAGCCAAACATTTAAGGCACAGGAGGAACACAGAGTATACACAGCTTGTGGGTACTTTTCCAAGAGTCTTGTAGCCACAACTTTCATTTTAGAAGCAAATCCACTGGAGACGATGTAGGCTTGACCCCGACAGTACTCCATGTTTAGACCCCACTTTTCAGTAATAGTTGCGTGGAACTTAACAGCTAAAATTTCAGGATCAGCCTCGTATGGTAAAAATCCTATGAATTCTTCTCTTAGATTGTGAGAATCATCAACAAACCTCACCAACACTGGCAAATGTTCCTCTCCTGCTATGTCTACCACTTCATCAGTGACAATAGAAAAGAAGTGCGAGTCTCTTACTTCCCTCAGTGTCTCCTCTCTAACACAGTTTTCACAGACCTCAAGCATTTGTTTCTGCTGAGTTTTCGAACAATACTCAAGGTTGACTGCAGTCATCTCGAATCGTTTCCTCAGAATTTCATCGCCACCGTTTATTCTATATTCCAGTAGAGCCTGAAAGTTATCTGAAGCAAAAATACCTTCTGGAAGTTCATCAACATTATGGCCATCCAATGGAATATTTTGTTTACCCATCAGGATCAAAATTTCAAATAATGATTTAAGGTAATCCTTGTTTTCTCTTTCTTCCAGTGTTAAGGGGACAGCTTTTTCCTCTTGTTCTTCCCCTCCTTCCTCTGACACAGTATTTTGCTCATTGTTTTCATTCAATTCTTGAGTTGCCTGTTTCCGTTCAAAAGCTTCATCAACTGCAAAATGAAAAATACTGTAAGTATCAAAAATAAAACATAAATTTACTTGCCCATTACCTTTGAGTCCAGAGAAGAATGTTTCCAGTTTAAAAGTGAATGAGTATTTTGGAAACAATTTAGACTGGCTGGCTGAATCAAGAAGGAACTCAATTATCCTCCTGCTATATATAAACTAATAGTTATGAGTCCTGCATTACCATGGCAGCCTTAGCAAATAAAGTTCTCAATTATTTTGACCACTTACTCTTTTGCTGCTTCAATGTTCTTATTTCATCTTCACTCTGAAAAAAACAAACAAAAAGAACTTATATTGATGACAATGTCTAACACATGACTGTAAAATATTAACACATCAAGATCAGATACAAACACTGTAGATGACACCAGTTAACATTTGCCAAGAAGTGCTAGAAATTCTAAGACCAGAAGGTCTCTTGAGGTAGTTCACTACTGCCATGACATGTATCTACTAACTACATGAGAACAGTTGTATTAGGAGGTTCTTCAATATGTATAATTATTAGTAAATAGATTCCATTAAATAGATTCTATTGCAATTTGATAAAGTACTGCCAATAGACAGAACTATCTCTAACTCCATTTTCAGTCAATAGATGCAACCAAACTCACAAAGAAGTATTTAGAAACTGTCTGTAATTTTTCAAATATAAACAGATTAGGAGTGGAATTCCTCTTAATTGTCAGGATACTTATAACCACAGAGACACTTTCTCCCTAAATGACACACAAGACACAATCCCACAAAAAATTCTCAATATTGGTTTTATCTATGGATCATTTTTTAAGAACAATAAGCTAAAACAAGCATGTCTGAATTGATTCAGATTTCAGAAGTTAAATGGGTGAACTGACGATCACAATCAATACGTAGCAAGAATTTTGGGATATCATGCATTAGTTGTGTTCAGTTGGCATTGTAGTAACCAGGAAAAGAAAACTAAACACTTGATTTGGATGAAAGAATCAGCTCTGGATCAATGCATTTAATTTTCCAGATTATTTTTTAAATACTTCTGTAGTAGATAAAATTTTTATCATGCATTTAACTTATAATCAACAAAAAAGATACAGGAATAGGTAGCATAGAAAATACAACCACTCAAGTGCTAAATATTTTTACTTTACTTTTTTTGTGTAAAAGTTTCACATTAACTTACTTGCCTTTTTTTCTTTTAATAATAAACCAATAATTTTACAGTAAAAACTTACCAGCTCTTTTATCCTTTTCCTATGTCTGCTGTGGGGATTGTTCAGGTGACTTGTAAGATCAAATATAGTTGGCACAGCATTATCCCGTAGAACTGTTCTGTATGGGCTCTGTAAGAAAACAGACATCTAGACGAGCTAATTCTTTGAGAAATTTCAGACAATGTGTCCTTTTTCTCTCCTTTTCTTGTTTATGTTATTATTCTAAAGCACTTTGACTTTTTGATGTT
This sequence comes from Muscicapa striata striata, assembly GCA_030060385.1. Lineage (NCBI taxonomy): Eukaryota > Metazoa > Chordata > Aves > Passeriformes > Muscicapidae > Muscicapa > Muscicapa striata. The sequence goes on from JAREIS010000011.1 coordinate 5,074,334, forward strand.
AGCAAAGAGAAAGTTAAGCTATGCAATTCACATTTCAGGGATATCAAGAGAACACTGAAAACAGGAAGACAGATACTACAGGAAACTCCAATCCAAACTGCAAATCCTTTTTTAGTCCCCATTATCTTCATATCAAAGACCCTGGATCCAATAATTTTAATTTACTGTAATACTATGATTTTTTAAAAAATAAACATTCTGGATAAAAAGACATTTACACATCAGAAAGGAAACATTTTGTCACTATTGTGTTTTGGGTTTTATCACTTATTTCACAATTCTAGAAACATTTCATTGTGAAAATGTTCAATTGCTTCTTTTTGTAGAATTATGAAGGCCACCAAACAAGCATTACTGTGAAAGATCATATTGAGGGAAAATTTATCTGTGAATAAAAAAAAAAAAGAAGAAGAAAAGACTTCTAGATGATCATGTAAGTGCTCCCAGTAAAAAAAAAAATATTTTAAGTAAAAGTTTGCATTTGGATATACTGTAAACCTGTGTTGCCTATACTGGCTAATTTCAACTAAGTACAAAATTGTAACTGATGGCATCTGTTAAAAAACATTTCAAACAAACCCAGTTGCATAGATTTTAATTTCAGACTCATAATTCCTCCCAATTTTAATTTGTTTCTGGGATACTGGCTAATTAAAGACCTCATCATGTGTAATACCACCAGGACTTCAGAGTTTGACCTGTACATTTTAATTATCCTTCATAACTAAAAGATTGGTTTTGCTTATGTACAGCCCAGAAATTAAAATTTTATTGTATAAACTCCCAAGTCCACCCTTTCCTACCGTTATGCAAGCTGTTAAAATCATATTCTTGACAAAAAATAATAATTCAAAGCTATTATTTCATTAAAAGAAAGCAATGCTTTGATTTTAGCTGGATGAAAATGTAACAGGAAATAAAAGCTTGACACATGTAAAGAGTATTTAAATCTTGTGGCAACAACAGTGTAACTTAACCAAATCACACCATGCACATAACTTCAGGAACAGGACATTACTAAGTATAAATAATTAGAGACATTCAAACTAATACCACATAAAGTTACATAATATTGTAATCTCCAGTGAAACAAAACAAGCATGTGATAAGCACTGCAGTGAGGACCAGTTCAATAAACACATTAAATCTCTAGGGGCACCATTTTTTCCTCTCTCCTCTGATTCCTCATTGACATTATCATTTTCAATGGTTGTGAGCCTGTGTGGAGCCCCAGACAATGGCAGTGATCCCAATTAAGACTAAGAAATTAATTTTCCTAGGGACCAGTTACCCAGGAGCTGGAAGATTAAAAGGCAGCATTCTGGTGAAAAATGTCAGCCACATTTTGCAAGATGCAGTAAACAAATGCTTGTTTTTACTTACACTTCTGCATATCATAGAAGTCTCAAAATGTTTAGCACACAATCTGTAATGCTTGTTGAGTTGATCTGGAGTTTTATCTTCTAAATCTGCCCTTCGACAGTTCTCTACCCATCTCTGACATCTGCATGTAAGAAGAATTAGATAATCTTAGGATAAAACAAAATCCCTTACAGTTTCAAGCCACACTCAAAACTGGAGCACAAATGAGTGCAAGTGCCCTTGATGCAAGGCTCAGGAAAGATCTTTACAACTTCCTTTGGAACATCCCATCAAATCTTAGTAAAAACAACTTTTTCTGCTTTTGCTTACCACTCAACATCACCCCAGCAAATTCAGGAGTCTTTTCCCTTAATTTATATATTCTTGCCTTTGTCACATACACATAAACACACATACACACAGAGCAGATTGTAGCACAGTTGCTCATGAAACCTATTTAATTCTAAAGAATTTGCTCTTAAAAAGAAAAATTAAAAACCAAAGAGATGTGCTTGTAGTCTAAAGTCATAATGTTTTCTAGGCAGTTTTTAAGATACTTGTCTTCTCCACCTCCCTTCAAAATACAGTGTCCTTCTTATTTATTGTGGTCACTAGGGAGTTTAGAGTAGATTTATGAAAGTGGAATAATAACAATGGAAAGGCAATCATTCTACAGACAGTGCTTCCATGCCCAAAGAAAGTTCTCCTTCATTGGCAATTGGTTCATAGACAAAACATATTTCTGGAGGGCACAGAAAACACCAGATGAAGTTCTTACATGATCTTCATACATGAAGATCCATTGGAGAATGGATCCACATGAATGGAAAATGACACACAGGCTACACAGGAATGAGAAAATTAGAGGTACTTGAAGTAGAACCTCTACAACACTTGGTGAATGCCCAAGGGGCTGAATTAACTTGCATTAGGAAGACCAGCCCAGTGGGGATGTAATTAATGAGTGACTAATTCTAAATGTGCTTTTGGAGAGTGCCATATGTCTACACTACGGAAAGAAGCACAGTTTTTTATGTGGTCAGAAAAGAATGTATGTAATGGAACTGAAATACAAGTGTTGCTAGAAGCTACCAAGCTTGCAAGAGAAATTGCTTTAGTACACTGTGCAGCTCACACCAAAGGCTACTGTGAAACAAAGAAAAATGAAACTGCTTAAACTTGTGGTCAGGTAGATTTTAAAGGGTCTGGAGTTTAGGAGTAGTGCTATGAGATAGCAAGATGATTGTAAATAACTCCCACCAAACTCTAGAGTGGTCATCAACAGGAATAGTGTTTGATAGAGCATTATATCCAGAACCAGCCTCTTAGAAAATAAATGGTTGGAGACCACTTCAGACAAAATAATAAATGACAAATAAAACAAAATACAGCTGCATGACATACAACCTGGAGATGAAGGATTAACAAAGGTATTTTCAGTAAAATCCAAATGGAAAGTTAAATAGGAAGGACTATATACTGCCACATACTATTTACTGTAAGCTTTAGGTAAGGAAACTGGATATACCATTCTCACATCAAACAAGTAGTGGATGGTCAACTAGTTGATAGTGATTTTTTATTGGTAACCATTTCAGTATTTGTGCACAAGAATCTACAATGTTTTACTCTACCCTATGGTAATCCTGTTTTGTTGTATTTGTACTTGGAATAATGCTGTACATAAGGGCAGCAGTTACAGAATGGGTGCATAGGTTGTAAGGATATAAAAGCCCAGGAATTTCTTGGTTCAGGGTCAATCCCCAGAGGCATCAGCTCAAGCTGTTATCACACTATGATTAAAGTGCTGAAAGGAATCAGAGATCTGAGACTCTGCTACAGAAAACCCAGGGTCGAGGCTGGAAGGGAAACTTGTCTGCCACCATGAGCATGGCATGTCCAGGGAGTCAAACGGCACTCGGTTTCACCAGAGCCACCTGCCCTGGAGGAGCTTTGGTCACAGCAATTAAAGTCTTGATTCATGCAAACTGGACTCCAAGTGTGGCTCCTGAACGGTCAGGCAAGAAAGTTTCCTTGATACCACTTAGGCATTGCTCATTAGCTGCTTAGAAGCTCATTAGCTTTTAAGAAGGTTTTCTTCAGTCACAAACTTTACATTTTCAGAGATCTGCTGACATCTCATGGAAGTGGAAATGGCATCATACTGAAATGCAGCTAGAGTATATATTACCTCAGTACTGGTCATCTGCAGTAGAAAACATCTCTTTGCTTAAGTAGTATTTTGTTCTAAACACTCATATCTCAACTGTAACTCAAGTCACCATGATGAACAGAGCCACAATCACAGATGAGAGTTAAACAAACATATCTTACTGTGGGGTTCACTGCCTAGACTGCATCAAACTATAAAATACACAACCTTATGGAGGTAACAGAGGCTACTTACACTAGTTTGATATGAAAAGACAACATACAACCCATTAAATGCGGGTGACTCTTCTCCAAAGGAGAAGGGTTCTCTGGATCCTTTATCTTCTCAAATAGCCAAAATGAAAGAAGGTAGTCTTAACAGTTAACTCTCACTGACTTCCTAATACCTGAAAGATCAGACTTGGAATATCTAACTGGAACTGCTTAGCACTGAACTGGGAAAACATTAAATGCAATTATCCAGCTATTATGGAAACACTGAAAGCAGTAAGGTAGTAGAAACAATTTAGCCAGAACTATCCATTTACCATCAATGATTTTCTTAAATTAAAATTTATTTTAAGATGTATTCTAACAACTCTATTTTCAGCTTTCCCACTCTAAGCTGCCAAGTGCAAACAGCGTTTTGGCACAAAGTACTTTGCTCACCATCCCAGTCTGACCTACAAAAGTGAGAGCAAGCAGTATACAGAACATATTGTAATTTCCATCTGCAGGCTGCTGTAGATCAACCCACAGAATAAACCAACACCCTCAAGTCTGTAAAACCAAAAGGATACATGGATTCATCAGTCTCTAAATGTTCTTGGTAAAATAGAATGTATGATAAACTTCAGACAGAAAGTTGTAAGATACTAAGGGAGAGAACTTCTGGAGGACTTATCTTTGTCACTGTTTTTAAGAGCACAAAGATTCTATAAACAGTTTATGCATAGTTTCTCCTTTCTGTGGACAGAAGATTCTGCCCCTCTCGTGAGACCCCATCTGAAATACTGTGTACAGTATACCCCAATATAAAGAAAGACATGGAAATGTTGGACCAAGTCCAGAGGAGACCACAAAGTTGATAAGAGAACTGGAGCACCTCCCCTAAGGAGACAAGATGAGAAACTAGTGACTGTTGAGCCTGGAGAAGAGAAGGTTGGGTGGAGACTTCACAGCACCTTGCAGTGTCTGAAGGGGCTTTACAGAGAAGTCAGAGAGGAACTCTGCATCAGGAACTGTAGTGACAGGACATGGGGGAATGGCTTCAAACTGTACGAGTGGAAATTTACGTTAGATATATGGAGGAAATGTTTTATAGTGAGGGTTTGGAGGCCCTGGTGTAGGTTGCCCAGAGAAGCTGAGGCTGTCCCATTCCTGGAAGTGTTCCAAGGCCAGGCTGGATGGGGCTGGGAGCATGGTCTAATGGAAGGTGTACCTGCCCATGGCTTGGAATGAGAGGAGCTTTCAGGTTCCTTCCAACCCAAATCATCCTAGAGTTTATAAAATACAGTTTTAAAAATACAACCTTTAAAATGTAATCATTTAGTCGCACACCTGTAACTACATCTCTGCACTGCTACCATGGAAAACACTCATTAAAAATGTCCTGCCATAAAAAAATTACAAACTCAAGAGAGTATTTTCTTCATAGTCAACAATCACCTATTGATGAATTCTGTACAGCTTGATGTGGTCCACATTTTACAGCATGGACCTCTTACAAATTAGGACTAAAGTTGAGACAGCACCAAATTTCAATTCAACACAAACTGCAGACATTCCCTTTGTGTAAGATCCTGAGGGTCTCACAGGACAGAAGGTAGAAAGGGACAACAGCAGGAACAAATCATAAAAAATGAAAGAATAAGAGTAGGTAAGCAACCACTTTGATTTCAGTTCTTATTAAAGCAAAAGCATATTGAATGTGGATTGTACTACAATGCCTTGCCTGTACTAGGTATCAAGAAGAGGTCTGGATAGCTAAGCTTTACAGCAAGGCATGATCTTCATCCAGAAGAACTTCTTAACATACCCAAAGTCACAACTTTAGAGAGCAGCTACTACCTATATAAGCTTTTTGTATCTTCATTTGAAATAGCTTAAGAGGGTCTGTTTCCCTAGAAAATACTACATATGCATAATTCTCATAGGGTTTTGATTTTTCCAAAAATCAGGTCAAGCGGCTTCAAGGAAGGAAGGAAGTAAATATCACGCACAAATCATTTAAAATTTCAGCCTTAACTATCTACTCTTAGAAAAGAGGTAACTGGTATTTGCACTATGCCTATGCGACTTTCAATACTGTGAGCATCATGTCAAATCAAGAGATTTTAAGAGTGTTATCGCGATTTAAGGACAAATCTTTACATGGGGGTTTCTATGTACAAACACATGATTTTTTTTTTTCGTAGTATTTTCCACTGTCTCTCACACAGTTTTTGCTCTACTAGTACACCACCCTTGCTTTTCACCCATTGGGAATTTCTCCCATCACTTCTGCTGTTGCTCGTGATGCCTTGCCACCATCCCAGCAATCCTGTGACAGGTGCTCCCTTGCCGCAGCAGTGTCCCATTCGCCACGCACACACCTCATGGCAGGACTGACAGACCTTCACTGCTTGAGCCACTGCTGGCTCCCCACAGCGCAGGGCTCCCCACAGCGCAGGGCTCCCCTAGCTCAGCCCTCGGCTCCGGCACCCCACATCTCTCTCAGCCACGCACCGCACCGCACCGCACCGCACCGCACCGACTCACACACAGCGCCACCCTGCCACAGGCAGGCTGACAGCCCCTCACGCCCCTCTGGGCCCAGCACCGCTCCCCGCCGGGTCCCGGAGCGCCGCCGCTCCCGTCCCCACCACTCCCCCGAGGGGCGGCGGCCGCAGCCGGCCCCGCGCAGGCGCAGCCGCCACAGCCCGGAGGGTCCCGCGGCCCCGCCCCGCCGGCGCCAGAGCGAGCGCGGCCTCCGCAGGCAGCGGTGGCGGTGCGGGCGCCCGCCGGCCCCGCGGGTAAGGAGGCGCGGTGAGGGAAGCGGAGCGGGCGGGAGGGAGGCAGCCGCTCCCCAGCACGGTGTCTGCTCGGGCAGGCAGCGCTGCGGGCCGGAGGGGGAGCCCGCCCCTCCCGAGATGGTCTCACCTGGCCGGATCCCGGGGGAAGCGGAAGAAGGCCAGGTCGGACTGGGTGCTCTTGCGGGTGCAGTTGGGCGCCGCGCAGAAGTTCGGCATGGTTCCGCCGGCCGGCGCCGCTGCCCCTTTAAATCGGCGGGCCGGCGGGAGGGGGGGGGGGGAGGGTGCGTGTGTGGGGTGGAGGAGGAGGCGGCGGCGGCGGCGGCCGGAGGGGAGATAGGGCGGGAAGCGGCTCCACAGTGCTGTGAGCGGCCGGGAGGATTCAGCGCCGCGCTCCGCCGGGCCGGGGCCGCCTCCTTCCCACACTGCACCGCACGCGCCCGCGGCGGGCACAGCGCGGCGCTGCGCGTGCGCATGGGGAGCGGGCACGGCGGGGGCGCGCATGCGCGGGGGGGCGCGCTCTGTGTGTGAGTTCCGCAGTGTGCGTGTTATGTTCTGTGCGTGTTATGTTTTTCCATGTTACACCGCGTGTTTTCGTTGCTCTGTGTGTGTGTGTGTGTGTGTGTGTGTGAGAGACGGCCTGTGCGTTTCTGTCACACCGTGTGTGTGATGCCCTCTGCTCGTCTGTGACACCAAGTGTACGTGCACACCTTATGGTGTGCGTGTGTTACACCGTGGCCACTCCAAAACCCAGTGTAGGAGGGAGATAATAAGATTTTTTTTTCGTACAGACAAGCACATTCTTCTCCAGTCCAACTTATTCATGTCAGCCCTGTCTTCCTGCTCTCTCCTTCTACATTATCCCTTTTTCTTCATTCATGTATTTGCAGCCCTACATCGTTTTCTCATCTAACCCCCAGTCTCCAAGCACAGTACCTCCAGTTCCTCCATTAACTTCACAACTGGTTTCCCCCCTCTCTTTGCTCCCAGCCCCTGGTCACCAGGCACAGGTCTCCAGCTAGCCAGCCTCATTTTACAGTTCTGATCATTTGTGGCTAAGTTTCTCTTAGTTTACCTCCCTGAGGAAGCTCACAGATGGGGCTGCTCCCTGTCTCTACATATGCTATACTCTGCTTTAAAACCAGGCATAAGGTGGACATCTATGTTCTAATGTTGTTCTCTTGTCTTACTTTCTTTTGTTTGGCTCTAGGAGGATGTTGCAACTCTGCAGCCTGATGGATAATCCCACAGAGAATCACTGAACCAATTAGGTTGGAAAAGATGCTCTGCAATCATTGATCAGCCTATGATCGATCATAACCTTGTCAACTGGACCAGAGCACATCCAGGCTTTCCTTAAACATCTCCAGGGACGGTGACTACCACCTCCCTCGGCAGACCCTTCAAATATCTAATCACCCTCTCTGTGAAAAAATTTCCTCCTGATGTACAACCTAAACCTTCCCTGGCACAGCTTAAGACCTTGTCTTCTCATCGCTGGTTGCCTGGGAGAAGAGGCTGATCCCAACCTGACTAAAACCTTCTTTCAGGTAGTTAAAGAAGTAATGATAAAAGCCACAAGCTTTTTAAGTAATGGGATAATTAGACAGAGGTTGTACTGGTCAGAAGCCATTATTAGGTAAAAATAAAATAAAGCTTATTAAAAAAAAACAGGGTACAGAATGGATGGTAGGTAAGGCTTCCCTCCTCAAATATGTCCTATTTAAAAGTAGGTAGAGCATGAAATTATAAATGTTGATGGCAAGTGATGATTCTTTCAGGTGTAATACTGCTGTAGTTTTAAGAATTCAGCTGTGATACATCCATTGTGTATCTTCACATAAAAATTCCTCCTGTCCTAGAGATGTGCTGGGCTTTAGGAAGGATAATCCAAGGACACTAAGTGGTCAATTTTTCAAAAAAATGCATAAAGGAAAAATAAAAAAAAAAACCCTACTTATTTGATTCTTTTTGAGCTTCAAATATTTTAAGCTTTCTTTGTTTAGTATAAGCAGGATTAAAACTGTCTTTTACATGAGGAAGTCTTGTCACCAAGCGTTCCTGACCAATTATAATAACATTGGTTCATTTGGTGTTAATTGTTTGCCTGAATTCTACCTTGGGTATGTAGGTGAAATAGTTTTGAGTAGTCATTTAAGCAAATGCTAAAGATAACTGTAGCTCCATCCCATTGGTTTGATTTTACTGGGCAGTCACCGACATTCATGGACAGTGAACTGTATAAATGAATTAATCAGATAAGTAATATTTTTAAAAATAAACTTAGGTTAGATTTGGTCCACATAGCTGCCATCTCATCTGTGGTGCAGGTTGCATAAATGTTCATGCTGATACAAGGAAATACAAATTAAAGAGAGCAGGATCATTTTCAATTATAGTAATAGTATAGGAGCACAATTGCATAATGTTAGAGTGAATTTTAAAACACTTAAAATCTGTGTCAGTAGGAAAAAATCACTTCTTCTCACATAACTAATATGAAAATTATATGTTCCGCCCAATATTGAAAGACCTTTTCTCCAAATTGCATTACCAAACTCCTTTTGGGGCTCTAAGCAAACCAGACCAGAATGTTATCATGGCGGTATTAAAATTAAATTCGCCATTGCATATATTTCTGAGCTGCCACTTCTGACCAAAGTCTCAGTTGATACTGGTTGTATCATTTGAAGCACTATACAAGTATCTTATGGCTGTTACCTTCCAGATGTGTGTATATTTGCATTGGAGCTATCCTAATGAAATGAAGGCAAGGACTTGTTTATAAAGTGAACTTACTGCAGTCTGGATGGTGGTTTTTATGTGGAGACTTAAGATTCTTAAGTGCTTTCTAGGTAATGGAAAGAAAATGAACTTGATAGTTTTCAAAACCCAGTACCAATACTACAAACACTTTATTTAAAAAGAAAGATTAGTTTACATTACTACTTAGTGGGAAATTTCAAAAATTATCTTCTGTTGTAGAGTGCAGAAATCCCTGAAACCATTTTTCCTGCACAGTAGCCTCTGAAGTATACGTATGTATTTTAAATAATCTTGATTATTTAAGTCTTATTCACAGTATGTTTCCAAGTACACCTATAGAAATTTAACAGGGATTATATACTGTATTAATGTTCAACATACAATCTGATTATTGTATAATTTATTTTGATAAATTATTCTTAAAGGAATTTTGTGTGTTTGCATTGCTTTTTTCCCCATATCTTCAAAGGTTAGCTGTATTTTAAATACAGGATTTTCTTTCACATAACAGTGGGTATAGAATAACTTTTTCTGTGTGCTTCTGGAAATGGACTGTATGTCTCTTTCCCAAAGTGAAATTTGATATGCCTTAATTTTCTGGGAGTACTGTTAGTGTAACACAGTATTCCTACAGGTTTCCTGCTATGAAAAATTTATTTGCAAGCAAATACTTAAAGTCTGAAATGCTTCCATGATTCTTTCTTTTTACTACTACATTTCTCTTCCAAGCCCTTATAGCCTCATTGTTGAGATAACCTGAGTGTAAGACCTAAATGGATTTCGGGTTAGTCCCACAGAGCTAGTTTTGTAGATGTGTATTTAGAAGTATCTATTCACAGTAACTCTGTGAACCCCAGGAGTTCACAGTTCACAGAGACCCCCAGCTTCAGGGTTCAGGGAATCACACAGATTCACAGAATCACTAGGTTGGAAGAGACCTTCAAGATTGAGTCCAAGCCATGCCCTAACACCTCAACTAAGCCACATCCAGTCTTTTTTTAAACACATCCAGCGTTGGTGACTCCACCACCTCCCTGGGCAGTACTTTATCACTCTTTCCACAAAAAACTTCTTCCTTATATCTAACCTATATTTCACTTGGTGCAGCTAAGACATTGTCCTCTTGTTCTGTCAGTTGTTGCTTGGAGAAAGAGACCAATCTCCACCTGACTACAGCCACCTTTCAGGGAGCTGTAGAGAGTGATAAGGTCACCCCTGAGCCTCCTTTTCCCCAGGCTAAACACCCCCAGCTCCCTCAGCCATTCCTCACAAGGTTTGTGTTCCAAGCCCCTCACCAGCCTTGCTGCCCTTCTCTGGACACATTTGAGCATCTCAACGTCCTCCCTAAACTGAGGGGCCAGAACTGGACACAGCACTCAAGGTGTGACCTCACCAGTGCTGAGTACAGGGGAAGAATGAGCTCCCTGCTGCTGCTGGCCACACTATTCCTGATACAGGCCAGGGGCCACTGGCCTTCTTGGCCACCTGGGCACACTGCTGGCTCATGTTCAGCCTGCAATCAAACCCATGCTGTTTGGGTCTGATACCCTGGCTATCCTGTAAATGCTGTGTGATGGCACTCAGTATAAACTGCTCCATTACTTTACCCGGTACTGAGGTCAGGCTGACTGCCAATAATTACCAGGACCCTCCTTCCCACCTTTTTGAGAATGGGTGTCACATTGGCCATCTTCCAATCACCTGGAACCTCCCCAGTGAGCAGAACTTGGTAAGCGATGGAGAGCGGCTTTGCCAGCTCATCTGCCAGCTTCCTCATCACCCTGGGATGGATCCCATCTAGTCCCCCAGATTTATGAACATCCACCCTGCCTGCTTCCTCCTGGATAACGGGGACCATTCTGCTCCCTGACACCATCTACCAACCCAGCAGGACAGTTGTCCTGAGGACAAGCCATCTTCACACTAAAGACTGAGACAAAGAAGGCATTTAGCACTTCTGCCTTCTCATCTGCAGTTACTAAGTTCCCTGCAGCATCCAATGGAGAACAAAGGTTGGTCTTACCCTTCCTTTTGCCATTAATATATTTGTAAAAACATTTTTTATTTTCCTTTACAGAAGTTGCCAAATTAAGTTTGAACTGAGATTTGGCCTCCCTAATTTTTTTTCTACATGCCCTAGCAACCTCCTTAAATACTTCCTGAGAGATCTGACCCTCCTTCCAAAGCTGATATATCCTCTTTTTATCCCTGTATGCCTCCTGTTCTGAAGAACTGGGAAGCAAAGATGGGGAATAACCAAGTCTTGCAAGTGGTGTGTGTCAGACCTTTGGGGACAGGTGAATTCAGGCTGAGTAAGCAATACTAGTGACCAACACACAACTTAATTCCCACCCTAAGTTACAGTAATGCAGCATCCCAGCTCCTCCCCTGAGGTTAGCTTTTTGCAAATTAAAGTTAACAATGTCTGTGATGATATTAAAAAGTTAACAGATGAAATTTCCCTTGCATTTTCCCTATTTCACTGGGATCTTTTTATGGTTCTGATTCAAAGAATGGTGATTTTCATAGGTGTCCTATCAGATCTTCAATATGAGGAATCCCAGACAGCCACTGTCTTTGCAGCCGTGGACTTTGATGTGAGGATCTGCCCAAAAACCACGGTTTTGTGGACAGGCTGTCTGTATTCTTACCTGCTCTAGTTCTTGCTCTTTTCACTTAGCTGTGTATTCTGGCCTACAGATACTTCCCTGCTGCAGAGGGAAGCAGCCATCTAAATTCCAAGCAGCTGCTTTTAGTCTGGGCTTCCACCTGAGCTGCTGCAGTTTCTGAAGTTCCATCCAGCACAAGATCACAGCCTCCCCACCCTGTGCTGTGCTGCAGGTACATGGTTACACCACCATGAAGGAGTTAGGAGTGAGAGTCTCACTCCTCTTTTTCCCATTTGCTTGCCCCTGCTCCAGGTTGTCTTTATTTGTCTGCATAAACCTTGCTAATCCCCAGTGTTAACATCAACCTCTTAAAGCACATGAACTTTGCCTAAAATTTCACTGAAAACTGCAAAGTGACAATAGTTTCTGGTTTGCAAATGCAGAACCAGCTTGCTTTTCTGTTGCTGTTGTCACCCTACGACAATACTGTAAGTTTAAACTTTCATTTACAAGGTGTTCCAGGATCAATATAATTTCAAATACCTATATTAGGATTATATAACCTTTAATATTCACTTCCTTTCTCAGTATTTATAGCATACCCAGCCTTGTAAAAATAATTAGTCAAAACCAGGAGCAAGTAATTTGTTGGTGAGTTGATTTGAACTTTAAAACAATAAACAGTCTGTTGATGGGTAAAAAGTGTAACTTGAAAGAGAAAATGCAGGCTTCCCTAAAATACAATGCAAATCAGGTCCCAGTGTGACTGAATTCTGCTAGTTGCTGATTTGGGATGTATGTTCTTTGAATGGCAGAAGCTTGTTAGAAATACCCAGCATTTGTAAAACAACAAAAGCATTTGTTTAATAGAATATGTATTACATACACTAGGGGGTGAAATATCTATTGATTGGCAACACAAAGCTATCTTTAGTGAAAGTAGTTGAAATATGTGAATTTAAATACAAATAGTCCTGAGTGACAATCTGTCTGACAAGGCTGTGTATAAAAAGCTCCTCTGCAAGCTGCCAGCACCTAGACATTGTTGAGGCTTCTGATTTTCTCTTAGGCAGGAGGAAAAATGTGATGAGAAAGTGTTTGAGGAGGAAGAGAGATTTTAGCAGTGATCTGAAGGCAAAAGATTGACATTAAAATAGAGATGCTATGCCAGGAAAATGTATCGAGTCACTGAATAACCTGATAACCTGTTAGGAGAAGTGAAAACTCCATTGGTTGAGCCACTTGGAAACAAAAACAAAAAAAAAAAAAAAAAAAAAAAAAAAGGCCAAGAAATAATTTAACTTCTGTTAGAATCTAGGCTATTTCTGTTTTACGCAAGACATGGAAGATAGTTTAAACTATCCTTAAATTCCCTAAAATTTGAAATTATCTACAGTGTTGCATTCATCTTAGTGTCAAAAGCTAGTGGATTTTTTACTTCTTTCTCAATTGCTGGCAGACTGAAACAAATACATTTTTCCTCTTGATTTTTCAGTTATACTTCTAAAATTACTTGCTTAAGTCTCTTGGAAGCTGGAAATTCACCATTTACCTCACAAAAGCAGCAGCTGAAGTAGCTGTGCCTGGTTCCTATATAGCACCAAGCTGAAGCACCTCTCTTCTACCCATGAAAGGCTGTTCTGAAGAAAAGGGATTATTGCAGAGCCTGTATCAATCAGGCTGTAGTGATGTGAGGGGAGCTGCAGTTAATAACCCAGGGAGAACTACATCGAGGCTGCTCCACTCATTTCCTATGAGCTCCTAAAGAGCTGAGAAATGCAGCTTTGTCCTGGTGACCTGAGCTGCATACAAATCACCTCCCTGGGAAAATCATAGCACTTCCTCGAGCCATCTCACTGCTGAGGCTTCCAAGCTTACTTCCTTCTCTCTTCCATTGTCTTTGAGGATAAAAATAAGTGTGCTGAGGCACAGAATATTCTGTTAGCACCCAGAAAGTGTGGTTAATTAGATTAGTGCATGTTATTGATGAGATTCATATTACTTAAGCCAATGGGGAATCTGAAATTGTTGGGTTGTAGAGAACATAACAAAAAGCAGTAGAGATTGATGGTCATTTCCTTCCCTTTCTGGAAGGAGGAACAGATTTTGTTTAAATGCATATAATTGAGCACATTCTTAAAAAGAATACTCTGCAGCATGCTTTTACAAAATTAATCATGGAATCCTAGAGTGGTTTTGGTTGGAAGAGACTTAAAGATCTCCTGGTTACAGCCCCCTACCATAAGCAGGGACACCTCCCACTAGACCAGGTTGCTCCAAGCCCTGTGCAGCCTGGTTTTGAACACTGCCAGGGATGGGGCAACTACAGCTGCTCTGGGCAACCTGTGCCAGGGCCTGAACACCCTGCACATAATGCCTAGCTGTTATATCACATTGTCTGTCATTAGTTTTTAAAATGCTTTAAAAGTGGGAAATAAAGGCACAAGAGAGATCACAACAGCTTGCAGAGTGTTGCTCATCAGGTCACCATCAGGTTTGACCATTTGAAATCTTAGCTCCCCTTGACTGACAAATTAATTTCGCCTCGTGGGTTTTTTTACAATGTTGAGCTTTGCTTTCTTAGGAAAGATGACAAAATGCTGCTGTCGACAAGTTTGCATCTTGTTTTACTTTCTGGACACTCGGAAAGTGGTCTGTAATTTTGGGCCTCCTCTAATGATGACTCAGAGAGCAAGGATGTAGGTAATGAGAACTGAAAAAAATATTAGTATCCGTGAGGCATCTAAGGCTAGAAAAAATGCTGGCATTTTCATGCTGCATGTTTTTCCTTTACCTACAATGACCTCTTTTATTTTATATGAGTTTACTAACAGAATGTGGGATATTTAGCCATGTTTCTGTATTAATGTAGTAAGCCTAAACTATATAATCTTTTTTTCTTCTCATTTTTTTAGTCTGTAACTGGAACACTTGATATTTCGGTCATCAGACATAAAGAAATGCTGTCAAGTCTCAGTCTCCTGGATTAGGCTAGGAGATCTGAGATGGCAGTGTGCTTTCATCCATGTTGGAAAAAAAATTAAAGATCTAAACAAAATAGATCTAATTATGTTTAATGAATTTAGCTACTAAGGAGGTCTGAAAAAAAGTATTTCTGCTCCTTCTTAGCTACATACTTACTTAGCAGTGATTTCACTCTGAGAACAGAGCACTTTCAGAATCACGCAAACTCAAACAACATGGAGCTAAAATCTAGATCTGAGTAGGTAAGTTTTCTTTAAGAAGGCAGGTTTGGTAGTTTTTGCTCATGAAATAATTTATTCTACAAATATTTGGGCTGGCTGTTAAACATCTTGGATGCAATAAAACTCATACTCTGCTAGAGCATCACAATTATAAATTACAAATAAACCTCAAAAAGGTTATATTCTGGTAAGTGCCAAGGCTGTTCTTGCCTGTTCCTCTTGACCAGAGTAGTCTGACTAAAGACACATTTTGAGCCATCTGGCTGAGTGGAAAGTGTTACTGCCCACAGTAGGGGTTTGGAACTGGATGAGCTTTAAGGTCCTTTCCAGCCCAAACCATGCTGGGATCCTGTGATTTCCAGATTTGAATTTGTGATTTCCTTTTCAGTGGAGTCTCCGACCCGGAAAGGAAAACTTCAAGTTCTGGCACAAACCTGCATCTTCCCATTTGTGCAAATCTTAGGACATTTATTAAGCAATATTATGCAAAGATGATGCTACTTGCTTTCAGCTCAGTTTAGGAAGGCATTAAAAAGAGAAAAAAATTTCTACCTGTCTTGTACTGTTCAGCATAATTGTTTTCAAGTACTTGAGATTTATACCACTGTGAAGAATAATAGGAAACTGCGAGTGAGAAAAAATTCATCAGTGATAACAGGGAAGAAACATTTCCCTCTATAGGGAGATGGAAAAAACAGCCCTTTCAGATCTGCTGGAAATAGGTGTTATGATTCAGTGCACACCATCCATCCTCCTAGGCAAAGGTCCAGCATTCTGGGAAGCAAACTGTAGCACACGATTTTCTGGGAGAGAGCAGAACGAGGAGGCTTCGTTCGTCTTCACCAACCTGCCTGGCCCCAAGCGCCCGTGTCCAGAGCACAGCCAAGATGGGAAGAGTGCCTGCAGCAAAAATGGAGCCTTGTGCTATAGAGAGCCAGGAGCAAGCCTCATCCTTGAGAGGAATGACTGCTTTGTCTTCACAAACAAGCTGTGGGTCTGCTGGTAGATAAAACTAGCACTGAGAGATAAAAGAAACAATGGGATGGACTCCGCTGATTGATGAATGGAAAAAGATATTTGCCTTTACAAACAAACTGTAGGCTTGCTGATAAATGAAATTGGATATTGATATTGAAATGGGGAAAAAACATGAATTCTGTAAGAATTAAAAAATTGAAAGGGAGGGTTATACATTAGAGGGGAATCTCAGGTATCAGGTGTTCCTGGAAGTCTGTACCTCTCAAGTACCTCAGACAATGGGGGAAGACAGAGGGAAATGTGGCCGGGAAATTCGGATAAAAAGGAGGCTGTGTCCTCCAAAAATCTGAGACACCCCAGGGGAATGCCCCATGGCCTCTCCCTTTATTCGAATAAAGTAAAAGGTCTCCTCTGTCTCCTTTTTGGACATAAACCTCTGGTGTTTGTGGATGAATTTTCCTGACTATCTGAAAGGGCTTGGGTGCGATTTTCCAGCGGTTTCCTTGCAGGCAGTCTTATGGATTGGATTCTTTTAGACTTTCTCGCTGCAACATGCGGCCACAACTGGATGCCTTGCTTTTCAGCCGCACCCCAGAGACATTTTATTTTCTATTTCTAACTTGATCCGAGGATTTTCAAAGAGATAAAATTTACTGCTTTTCACGGAAATCTTCAGGACAACAAGTTATACTCGCTGTAATATCCGAAACAGTGGCCAGGCCTGGGGCTCTGACACTGGCGCTCGCGGTGTTGGGGTGCAGGTGGCTGCTGAGGGGGGAGCAGAGACACCCCGGAGCGGCTGTAGGTGCGGAATTTATACCCTTATCGTTCCCGACAATATTTTCAATATTTATTTCCTCAATGTTCCCTATTGTTCACTACAGTCCCCCGCGCCCGTTTTAAGTTAGAAAATGCAAGTGACCAAATGGCGTTGGGGTGATGCTCTCCTCTGCCAGATTTCGTTCCAGGGGTGCTGACCAGCTGTTAATTCCTAAGAGTCCGAGCGTACGCGACTGCGTCCGAAACGCGAAGCGCGCCCCAGCCCGGGCAGAGAACGCGCAATGTGTTTTGTCCCCTCCGGTTGCCCGTACCCGCTAGGCGAGCTATGGCGGGACGGTGGGCGCCGCTTCCCACGCATCGAGTAACACCGAGAGAACTATTCTTCCCGGCATGGTCCTCGTCATTGCGCATGCGCAATGTTCACCCGAGCGCCCATCTTGGCATCCGCTTCTTTCAGTTCCTCACGGTCGAGGGGCGGCAGAGACTACAATTCCTAGCGTACTTCGCGGCGCCTGCGCATGCGTAGCCCGCTCGCCCGCCATCTTGGCCCGAGTAGACGCCGTCGCCGCCGCCACTAAACAAACCCGAGCGCGGCATTGGCGAACGGTGTGGGGGAGGGGGGTGCGGCCGCCGCGGAGCCTTCGATGTGCCGGGCACGGCCGGGCAGGTGGGTCCTGCTCCCCGCCCTACCCAGGGCGCTCCGCCTCGGGGAGAGGGGCAGCTCCGTTTCCGGGACGGCGGAGACCCGCCGCCCCCTTACGGGCCCAGGGCAGCGCCCGCTGGCGCTGCCGCTCCGCCCGATGCGGGGAAGCAGCGCCTGCCGCCGCCCGCTCCCTCTCTCTCTTTCCCCGATCCCAGCGGAGACCCAGCGCCGCTGGCTCCGGCCGGTGCCCCGCGCCCAGGGCCCGGGCAGGGCGGCGGGGAGTGCCCGGTGGCGGCTGCCTTCGGGCGCCCTTGGAGGAGACCCTCCCCCGCTCCAGCCCCTGCTGGAAGCTGCGACGGCGCCAGGGCTTTTGTTCCCGGTGCCCACTCCTCCCCACCCCCGCTGTCGTGCCGCTCCCTGCCCGGGCTGAGCCCCGCTTGCCCAGGTCGCCTCCGGCTGCTTTTTTCCCTTTATTATCCTCGTCGCATCGAGGGGATGCGCCCTTTGTCATCGCCACCCCCGGAATCTCGCTGCGTTGGGGTCGAGGTGTTCCCGTGTTTGGTTTATTTTTTGGAGGGGGGGGCCTGGTGTTGGTATGTGGAGAGCAAATTTTCACACACGGTGTTTTTGCCATCCTGTCATATAATATAGGCTGGCGCAAAACGCGTTCGCCGGGGGGAAGGGGAGCGTGCGGTTCGCTGGAAGAATTCTTTTAATAGGTACTCTGCATAAAGAGAGGGAGGAGACTTGAACATCAATTCGGAGAGCATTTCAGCGTGAAAAAAAAGGCTTGAGAAGGAGATAAGAAACTCCGTAAAAAGGCTTGGGTGATGCATTTGAGCTGGAGAGTATAGGAAGTCCATGGCCTTGCGAAACTGCCGAATTCCTTCATGCCGCTACAGAGATTGGGGCGGGAATGGGAGCGAATGTGTCGGTGGAGTTGTGAGCAGGCTAAGAGGAGTTTGCATCAATCGGATGCAAATCAATAAATTATGGGCTCGAGCGTTTATATTCTTTTTTCAGTGAGGCTGAGCTCTGCGGGAGCACAGACACAAGGGAAGGATGCCTGTGGTGTGGCCAACTCTTCTGGACCTCAGTAGGGATGAGTGCAAGAGGATCCTTCGCAAACTGGGTACAGTAAGATACAATTTGTGGGTCTGTATTTTGCCCTTTTAAGATTTGCTTTCATGCTGCTTGCATGAAATATTTTAATATGTCTGCAGTCAGCTTGCAAGTAATTTCTTGCATTTTCCATGTGTTGTTGGTTTGACAACCCTGGCTTAAAGTAATGTTTGGCCGACACTCAGCCCTAGCAAAATGAATGTAGAATTGTTTTGATTTGGTCGAATCTCTCTTGGATGTCCTAGCTGCCATGTTGCAGGGCTGGGTTTTTCTGTCACTATTAACATGTAACAAAATTTTCTTTGAAAGGAAAACCTTTTGGTTGATTTTTTTTCCTTTTTGTTTTGTTGTGTTTTTTGGTTGTTTCCCCCCCCCCACCCCGTTCTGTATTAGACACCTTTTTGTACCCCAAAAAACCATAGTAGAATACTGGTTTAACTGGTACTATAGGGATGAATTCAAGTATTGGAGTTATTATTGTGAAGACATAAAACAGGATTTTAAAAAGTGCTTGTATGTGATTTGCAGTTACACAAGTTGTCGGGGAAGTGAGAAAACTTATGTCCTCACTCAACTGCCATTGAGTGCACAGGAGCATTTTTCATTGTTTCAAATGTATCTCAGTATTTGAGGCCCCTGCCCAAGAGATAGACACTGGGAGATATTTCTGTGCTCTGTCTTTGTAGATCTAAGTGTATGAGGAGAGATGCTTCTGTGTTTTGTGAAGTAATAAAAACTTTTACTTTTCCCTCACTTATCTGCTTTTGGCTACTGCAGGGGAGAGAATCCTTCGTTAGAGCTTCAATCTCATTTGGCTTAGTTGGTTTTGAGTTCTTATGGCTGAATTTGTGTAATTAAGGGTTTGGAGTTTTGTCAGTTAAATGATACTAGATGGGGGGAAAAAAAAGCCTTGGATTTTTCAGAGTTTCTTCTGAGGACCGTAATCTAGGAGATGATGTCAAGAAGAAAGTTGAGGCTCCCTCTAACTTCCTGTGACTGTCAAGTGACAGCTTTTCTTGGACTGCTAAGAGATGGTGTGCTGTATTTTTTAACTGTGCCAAGGTTCTCATGTGTTGTGGAGCCATCTGCTTTATTTTTTGAGAGTTGAGAATTTATTTGCCCTCTCTTTGCCCTTTTTATTTCATTTCTTGGGAATATGGCATTTGTGTGCTGTTGAAACAGTGATGCAGATGTTGCACACAACATTGCAACAAGCTGTGCTATCAGTTAAGGTGACAGCCCTCAGTCTTAAGCAAGGCGCAAGAAGGACAAAAACTAGGAGAAAGTGCAAAGTGCCAAAAACTTTTGACCAGATCTGTGCTACTGAGTTTCATTAACATAGCTGTGCTGGCTGGAACCGTGGAAAAAAAACTTCCACCCGAGCTGACAGGCTGGCAGAACGTTTGCTGGTGCAGCTGAGCCAAACAGAGCTGCAGCTACACCTCCTTCAGTGACATAACCTAGGCTGACAGGAAGGAAAAAAAAAAATTTAAAAAATCATCATTTTTGTTTTGCTGGAATGAGCTGTGTCCCCACAAGGGGGCCCTGCCAGCAGGGTAAGGCTGAGGCACTGCCTCTGTGCATTGAGAGGAGGCAAACCATGGGACTCAGGAGTGAAGGAGCACAGGCAGTGGGAGAATAGCTGTGTGGCAGCCACATTCAGCAATAGCCATCTGCTTTAGAGGGTCCTGCGTTTCCAGCTCACAGCCCAACATCTGATTTGGCTGTTGGTACAGCAGTAGTGGGAGTACTCTGTAAGGAGTGAGGCAGAGATGGAGGTAAGGCTAAAAGGTGTCTGGAGGTATGCATGAGCTGGTGTTGATCATGGTTTATTACTGAATGAGGTGATGATGGTAGCACCTAACACTAGCAGTAGTGACATTTACTTGCCAAACCCATTTTAGCTATTTCATGTGTTTTGTGTTGGAAAGAGAGAGCACCAGTTAGTGATTGCTGCATAAACACAAAGGAGAGGAAGTTACAGCTGTTCTGTAACCCTTACCAGCTTCCAAAAGATCAGACTGTGCATTTTTACAGCTCTAGTGTAGAGGATCGTTATTTATAATGCAGAAGGAAAAATAAAAAAGTTTGCTCTTCATAAATAATTATATGGTTGCATCTGAGAATTACTTTAAGTTGTTAACAGAGGAAAATCATTAGTATCGTAAATATTGTAACATGATTGTCTAAATAAATGTTGATATTAGTAATAACCATTGCATTAATTAGTGAATGTTTTATAACTGAAGCTGTGAATGCTTCTGTAGGTCACTCAGCATCCCTGTGCAGGCTGCATAATTAAACAAAATTATTCTGGTTTTTTTTTTATCTCATTAATTGGGACAGGAGAGCAAAGGTTTTTTTCAGCACAATTCCATGATTTCATTTGTAAATTAGCTCTTTGGAATCCTAAACTGAAACCTTTTCAGAATAGCATAAATCTTTTATTTTTTTTGCAGCAAACTTCAGCAATGTTAGGTTTTGGCCTGCACCTTTTATTCTTGGTTTTGGTTAACTGGGATCTGTTGTGGGGCTGTTTGGGCTGCTGAAATGGAGGTGTCAAATGAAAGGCACCTATGTAAAGATCAAAATAATTTTTGTTTCTGGTTTCCCTAAACTCTGTGAAGCTGAGAATAGCAAGTCATTCTTTCCCAAATTACCAGGCTTCATTATTTGCATTAGGAGTATCTTCACCCTATTTACTAAGACAAAATTCAAAAATAGCAGTAGCCTTTTACGGTTCTATTTTTTTAAATGTTGATGGCATGACATCACAGTCACCTGGAATTATACATTTCTGGTAAATCAGAGTTGCATTTTTGTGAGTTAGTTATTGTGGTAGCTCTATGTTTAAGAATTGCTGGGTTGTTTATTTTGTGTTGAGCTGGTTTAATTCAGCGTGTTGCATTTCTTTTGGATTCAAGCAGTTGTACCATATCAAATAAATAGACATAAAAGATTATGATAATCATACTTAACAAAGTAGAGGTGATGTTCTCCATATTAATTAAGGAAAGATATTTTAAAAACCCCTCAGTTGTACTTTTGATAGTGTATTTGTTTTCCAAGCCAAGCTTTTCTATAAAACTCTTAATGATATGTGTTAGGAGAATTCTGAACTACTCTACAAATAGTTTCTTCAAGCTTTTTGCCTGAATTGTCAGGTCAGAGAGAGCTTGACACATTCATTTGGGTTTATAAACTAGATGATCCTCTGTGATGAGATAATTGATTCATAGAAATGTTTTATGCTGCAAAGTAATTGACTGAGAGAGTCCGAAATCATCAGTCTCTTCTGAAAAAGCACTAAATAATTGAAAGACGTGTTCCTCTTAATGATTTTTGAAAATTATTAGAAAACTGTCAGTAATATGGAAAACATTCTTCCCCCTTTGCTGTGAGCATTAAATAGAAATATTATTTGCTCTAATTCTTCAGAACTGGAGGCCTATGCAGGTGTCATCAGTGCCTTACGTGCACAGGGAGACCTTACAAAAGAGAAGAAGGATCTTCTTGGAGAACTCTCTAAAGTGCTTAGGTAACCATAATCTTTTTTAACTAAGAACTGTGACCTATTTTCTTTTAAGGGGTTGCATACTTTTTCTTTCACTAGGATCAAAATGTAAATCTGAATTTGGAGAAGTAATGCTCCATGTTGCTGAGGTGTCATTCCTGTTCTCCTTGGAGTTTTTAATAAGGAAAACAACCATCCTTCAGTGGCAGAAGCCTTACTGGTTTGTTGGTGCTTTATGGGATACTGAATGTTAAAAATGTTACAGCCAGGTCATGAATGTACACTGGCTTGTGGTTTTGTCAGGGTGGAACTCCAAGGTTTTGTTCCCAAGGTACCTCAAGAAAGAATGCTGCATGTCCTGTGTGAATTTTTCTGCCATATCCTTTAAATGTATTGCCATCATTAGGAGGTTGGATTTTAGCTGTTTTTCAAGGGTGCCCTGTGAGCAGTAATGTTCTTTTAATTCTTCAGTAATATTTTTGAGCAATAATGTGATTGATTCTCTCTGTGATAGCAGGGGTTAAGTGACAATCTCTTGAATGTAAAGTCCTGTTCCCTTTCTTCTCTTTGATAAATTATTCGTAAGTTTAATTTTAGCTGGAATTTTTAGATGAGAGTTCATGTCTTCCTCTGATTAAAATATATTACTTTATTGTTTTTTTTAATAGTATTTCAACAGAGCGACATCGCGCTGAGGTTCGGAGAGCAGTAAATGATGAACGACTGACAACGATTGCACACAAGTAAGTTCCAAATCTTTTTGTTGCTGATTTCCAAAAGTACCTTTTGGGAAATCCGTTATGCCTTCACTGAATGGTAGAATTTAGAAGATTGATGGTGGTTTAAAGAACCAGTAGTTAAAATACTGTATGGATGAGGGAATTACTGTATCAGATCTACAGGGACCTAGAAGCAGTTATTTAGTACTTTTACATTTTGGATCCAAGGCTATCTCATTCACTGTACATGTACAATGTAAGAAACAGCTTTTTGGCATGGAGACCTTTCTGTAAGAGACCAGAATGAACAGAGAATGAAGAAAATAGAGAAGCTCCTAAGTAGGACAAACATGTTTGCTATTGTTTGTTTTGCTTTTAGTATTATTTTAATCAGGTTGGAAAGGCTGTATTAAGAGGAAAGAGAAAACTACATAGGAAAGACAAAGAGAGGGAAAGAGGTGGCAGATTGGTGGAACACAGTGTATCAACCTAGAAAGGAAAAAATGGTGAGAGTAGGAAAAGCTGCAGCAAGCTGATGACATCAGTGTCCGCCAGTGTCTGCGATGCAGCTGCTGTGCTGACATCAGCTGGGCTCATTCCTCCTTGCGTTTGCTTTCACAAGCTCCGCGTGATTTTGAGAGGCGGACAAGCAATAGATCAAGTGGTTATCTTTGATAATTACTTAATAGTCTTGCTGTTAAGGACTGTCTTTAAACAGCTGCATTGTGTCTGTATTTTTTCTTTTTCTGTGTTACAACTATTGACTTTTTAAAGTTTGTTGTATCTTAGGTGTTGTGAGGAGGAAAGAAAGGAAATAATGTGAATAGCAGGCCACTTGGAGTTAGCAGTTGTTTGATCTAAGTCTGATCAAAGTCAGCTGGATTAGTGCTGTAGAAGGACTTTTAATTTTTCATTGTCAAGTTTAAAGATTTAGAAGTATGCTGCTCACCAAACAAAACCCACCAACTTCCTTACACCCCTTTAAAGAAATGGGGAGGAAATAATGAAAGCATATAGTTGTCAAATCAGGATTCTTTCCCTGAATCAAGTTTTCCTTTAAAGTGTACTTCTGGTCTTAGCATTTTGCAGAGCATGAATAGTTTGTTCTGAGGTGCTGCACTTCAATTAAATTTTATAATCAGACAAGGTGTGGTTTTGAAGTGCTGCTTTTTGTTATTTTTCCTATAGTTATTTCATTATGAATGATGGTTAGTAATACAGTATTTGGCTAGTTCTCTTAACTCGTTAGGAAAGCCTACTTTGCTAGCTTTTGTACCCTTCATTTTTTGTTTTTAAAATGTAATTCGACCTCAGCTCTCTTTATACGATATGCATATGTATGAGGAATGCTGAAGCATATCAAGATTTAACAACAGGGCAAATATTCTGCATTTTACAAACTACTTTGTAGTAGCTCTTGCTGCAACTTGCTTGAAGTATTTCATGTGAGAAGTTATTTTTTTGAATATATTAATACATTAAACAAGTTGATTTGCTTAAAAATATTACAGCATTGAAAAATAATTTGCTATTTTGGTTTTGCTGATTTGACAAATGACTCGTGTAAAACAGTCAAAAATATTTATCCATCTAGATAAAGACAGTCTTTTTATGAAACAGTCTAGTGTGGGTGTAAGTAGTAAGGTTAAGAGCAAATTAGAGCAGAAGACTGCTTTCTGTTTAGAAAGATGCTTAGGGTGTATTTAAATAATCTCATGTTCTGTCACCTTGTTTGGGGCTCTTTTAATAAGCATAAGAGACTTTTCTGTTCAGGTAAAACAAAATTCGCTGTAGAAGCTGAGAGTTTTTCCTTGTAACATAATCCAGTTCTCTAGTCTGTTAGGACAGCTGTTTGGTTTCTTGGTGTTTTTGTGATTCAGAGAGTGTACCAACTGTACCTGAATAGTGGCAAACCTAATGTGGGGGGTTTGAGTATGGCATTCACACACCTCTGGCCCTTGAACAGCTCTGTAAAACAAAACAACAAGAGTCAACTCTTCAATTTAAAATGGGAGGTTTTTTATGTCAGGTGACAAAAATGCAAGGACTTTCATGAATTAATGAAAGTTGAGTATTAGTGCTCTCGTATTTCTTAAACTGCCTTTTAGACTTGTGCTATTGGAAAAAACGTACTTAGAGACAGAATATTTGGAAACTTGTCAAAATACTTACAGAACATGCATTTCTGTTTAGTATGTCTGGGCCAAACAGCTCTTCCGAGTGGTCCATCGAAGGTCGGCGGCTGGTGCCACTGATGCCACGGCTTGTTCCACAAACAGCTTTTACTGTTACCGCAAACGCTGTCGCCAACGCAGCCGTTCAGCACAATGCATCTCTTCCAGTTCCTGCAGAGACTGGAAACAAAGAAGGTGAGAGAAAGATGGGATTCTGCTGCACTCTGTTGGAATGTAAAAATAGTGTCACAGTATAAATTGGTGTCTTAGATTTAAAGTGTTAAATATTAAAGAAATTTTTTTGAGGCCAGGTTGGACGGGGCTTGGAGCAACCCAGTCTAATAGAAGGTGTCCCTGCTGATGGCAGGGGGTTGGAACTGGGTGAGCTTTAAAGTTCCTTTCAACCCAAACCATTCTATGAACCTATGAAAAAAAATCCATGTCTTTCTTATCAAACATTATTCACAGAAATATAAGACCCCTTTTTTCAAGATAACTCTGTGGTATCTGCAGCATTAATCTGACTGTTTTGTGTTACTGATACTCTAATAACTGAAATATAAAAACAACCCATTTTGTCTGGAAATGACATTCACTGATTAATTTCTTCAGCTCTGTAAACTTTAAAAAGTTGGACTAATGGCTAGATTTTGTAAAGTTCTGTAAGTGATGAAAGCTGTTTCAGAATGTTTTATTTTAAGAATGCCGGTAGGTTTTGGTGAAAGTCAAGAAAACACAGCTTTGAGTTTTATCCTTCAGATTAAATGTATTATGGTAACAAGTAAAAAGGTCACTTTCTGCTTTCCCTATGCTTTTTAAATGATGGTAGTATCCATTCCAACTAGCTTGGCTCAGCAGGTTTGAATTAGGCTTCATACAACTGGAGAATGTGTAGCACTTCTTGAAACAAGTTGCTTTACCCTGGTTTTGTGAGAAATACTGTATCATTGTGATATTGCTTAAAAGTAGTGGTTTAAAAAACTGATTAGCATAATCAGTTCTTCACTACTGAAAGAATATTTTGGTTTTTTCAACTAATGTGCTGTTGAGGCAGTAACACTTTTCTATCAGTTACTAGTCTACATGTGATCACTGACAGAAAAGCAAGAGGATCGACATACTGAATTAATGCTCAAATTAAAAATGACAAATAAAAAGTAAGACAAAGATTAATACAAAAAAAAAAATCTCACATTGGCAGCACAGATTTTTGGGGATGGGAGGATGGAAGTTTAGATTTTTGTGTTGTCTTTGAAGACCATTAATTCCATGGCCATGCTTAGCTCAAGCTGGGGAGTATTCCACAGTAACAGAAATTCAGAGGCAAATACACAGATAATGACCCAGTAAGTCTTTGGCTTCCATTTCAGTTGTAAAAATAGTGATAGAATAATGGGATTCTGCACTTCAGTTATATGGAAGGTGTCTTTTCTCCTCTTCAGTGGTGGTTTGCTATTCCTACACAAGTACCACTTCAACCCCAACATCTACCCCTGTTCCAAGTGGCAGTGTAGCAACAGTGAAGTCCCCCAGACCTGCCAGCCCAGCCTCCAGTGTAGTCGTCTTGCCAAGTGGAAGTACTGTTTACGTCAAAAGTAAGTGATACTAGCAACTGGTTAACAAAAGGGAAAGAAAGGGAGAACGTGGCTGAAGCATAGACAGAGTTTAAACACTCCAGTAATTGGACAAGTCATTTAAGGCCTTTGTGCCTTCATTTAGTCTAGAGAATGAATTTATTGCTTCCCTTTTTCACATAAATAGTGTTCAGGATAAATCCACTCACTGCAAAATGCTGCAAGGAGCACTAAAGCTACAAGGGCAACAAGTGAAATATATTTTGAAAATTAAATATAGAAATTTCTGTATATCAGTGAATTTCTGATCCATCTTGTTGAGAACTAATGCATAGTCACTTACTTGAATTAGAAGAGGTCCCTCTTTTCCACTTTCACAGTTGACAGAATTTTTTTACTTTTGGATGCAGTTTGGCAAGTGTTTGGTTTGTGCTTACATACTATGTCTGGCCATTTTGTGATTTACCTAGAAGTCAGTCTTAGTGAGGCTTGTGTTCCTCAGCAGCTGCAAAATCTTCGTTCAAATTCCTACCAGAGACCCATCTTCATGTATTTAAATCTGGAAATCCAGGACATAGACTCTAGAAACAGTCTTTTTTTCTTGAGAGTGTGTATGTGTCCCCATCTTTGTTTGGCTAAAATGTCAGCTAATTCTAAAAGCAGATTATGCTCTTGTATATATGCTCTCATCATGGATAGTTTTATTTAACTATGAAAATGTTTCCTTCAGTTTTTATTTGATTCTATCAAAACAATAAGTGAAGATTAATAGTGAAGTAGGTAAATGCTTGCTCTGTATACCTTTAATATTTAAAAATATATTTATTATTTATTGAAAGTTACTGTTTTATGCTATATGTAAACATCTGTATAAGCTTCTAGCTAATCAGAAATGCCACATAATACATAAATATAATGTTATTTGCAAAAAAACATTGTTAATGGCTCTATCAACCCATGAAACCCATCACATTAAGGTTTTTCATTTTTCTGATTTATGCACTAATCACTTGGCTTTAGTTTGAAGATTCAGGGGAAAGATGTTCTTAACATCTTGAAATTTTATTGTAGACTTTATTGAATTAGTACATGGTAATGAGTATCAAATAAGTCTAGACACAAGATACCAGGATGGTCATTATTATTGTCTGTCCCTAGATTTAATTTTTTCCCTACTTCATGCACTTAATTTTGTTGTTACTGTTTTTATTGACTTTTTTTAAGGAATTGTGTGTCTTTCAGAGCATGTTACATCAGTCACATTGATCTTAACAAACCTGCTTAGGGGCAGATTCAGGAGGTCTGAGTTACAGTCAGGACTTTGCTGCTGGTCTGTGGTGTAACCTCTTCCAAGTCACAGTCTGATTGAGCCATTAACCTTTCCATGGCTCTGCTTCCTTCCTTGTCAAGTGTGAGTTACAGTCAAAGCTGTATTACATTTTAAATAAATATCTGTGGAAAACTTGGTACAGCAATTTCTAACATGAAATGATAGGAATAATATTCTTGCAAAACCCCAGCAGTGAAAACAGGAGGTGAAATGAGCTGTACTTAACATAAAGTAATGCTCTGCTAATTTAATGTTATTTTCTTATGACTTGGTTGATTGGTTGATGGGTTTTTTGGTGGATGAGGACCATAAAGTTTTCTCTATTTCTTGGTGCCCCACCAAAATAGCAACTGTGTCCTCACATGCTAACTGAATGTGGATTTTGGATTTAAATGGATTCTGAGATTTTTAAATTACTGCACACGCTTAATATGATTAATCATAATCTTTAATTATGATTAAATATGATTATTTAATATGATGAACTATGATTAATCATAGTTACAAGTTTTTGTAGTGCACCGACAGTATACTTAGAAGCCTGTCCATAATAAACCTTAAAGTGATGTAATTAAACCTCTGCTTTTTAGAAGGAGGTTCACCATGAGGCTTATTCAGGGGTATGAAGTGAATTATTGATTAGAGCTTTGAAATCTGGTTTTGTAGATCCACTCTTCACTTGTACTGCTACAGCCAACTAAAGCTATATGTTTTGAAATTTGCTTCTCTTCCCTAGTTCAGTTTCCTGTCTCTGTAAGTGCAACTGTCAGCCTTTGGACACGTACCTGTGAATGAGCTGCTACTCCTGCTGAGAGAGAATACCATCTTTCAGAAATTGCCTGTTGTAGTGCTGAGCAGTTTCTTGTCCATGTTAGTTCTTGCATCTTCACTCTGAATGCCAGAATATTTAGTAATTTTAATTAGAGATTGGCCATAATTAAATCTTGGCCCTGATTAGAGATTGACTACCAACCAAGTTTGCTTTGATTACCAGCAAGATTGCTTTTTGCTGTGATGGTGTTCTTTGTCTTTAAGCTCCAGGCAAACGGAACAAGATTTTCAATAATCTTTTGCATAGGCAGGATTGTATCTGTTCAGCTTCTCTCAGATTGTTTTTCTTTTTAAATGGTTTGACATAGGTTAACATGGTAAGCTTAAATAACAGGATTGCAGGTTTGTCAAGGTTGGAAGAGACCTGCAAGATCGTGTAGTCCAACCATTAATCCAGCCATCATCATCATCACCCCTAAACTATGTCCCCAGGTGTCTCATTCAGATACCTCCTCAACACTTCCAGACTGTTGTCTCCCCAGGCAACTTATTCCAATGTCTGACTACTCCTCTAATGAAGTTTTTTTTTCCTAATATCTAAGGTGGATCTCTCCTGGCAGAATTTGACGATATTTCATTATGTCCTGGCACTTGTTACCTGGGAGGAGAGCCCAGTCCCCATCTGGCTATACCTCTCCCTCCCAGGGAGTTGTTGGGAGCAGTAATGTGCCCCCATAACCTCATTTTCTCCAGTCTGAGTCCCCCCAGCTCCCTCAGCTGCTCCTGGTGCTCCAGACCCTTCCCCAGTTCTGTTCCCTGCTCTGGATGCACTCCAGCACCTCTATGTCTCTCTTGTCAGGAGGTGCCCAGAAGTGACCTCAGGACTGGGGGTACTTCCAGCGCAGGGAATGGTCACTGCCCTGGTCCTGCTGCCACTCCTGTGCTGGTACAGGCCAGGTGCCATTGTCCTTGCCCATCTGGGCACACCAGGCTCATATCCAGCCAGCTGTTGGCCAACATCCCCAAGTCCCTTCCTGCTGAGCCACCCTTAAGCCACTCTGCCCCTAGCCTGTAGCTCTGCATGGGGTGGTTGTGATCCAAGAGAACCTGGCACTTGGCCTTGTTGAACCTCCACCCGTGGATCCAGCTTGTTCAGATCCTTCTGCAGAGCCTTCCTGCCTTCAGTGCAACCGAGTAGCTGTAAGAGGTTTGCAAGGTTATTAATCTGTGTCTTTCTGTAATTTATTAATCAATCTGTTGCCTACTTTGGCAAGTTTCATTTGGATTTAAGATCCATTAATTATGCTGTTATCTTTTGCTGAGCTGAATATTGCAGCAGATTTTTTTTCTATCTGTGTAGTATATGATTGTGAGGAAGAAAGAACTCTTTTTGAGCCTGGACTTCTTTCGTTTTTCATGGTTGTGTGTTAAGTGCTATTTTATATCTGTTGCACAAAATGCACCAAAGAAGGTGAAAACTGATGAAGTGAGGATTGACCTCCTCAGTTAAACTATATAATAAAAAAAAAAAAAAATCTCAAGATGCTGTATTGAGGTGAAAGACAGAAGGGTACTGTAAGGATAAACATGACTTGAAAGTAGGTGCAAAGGCTGAAGTCTAAGGGAACTACAGGAGGATAAACTTTGATAGTCCAGTTGCTGTAAACAAAACCACCACAAAAAAAAAACCCAAAGTAGTGTCAAGTTTTAAACTAAAATGTGGTGACATGATCACAATAGCTTTGTGTGTGTAGTCTCGCTAGTCAAACTTCTTTAGACAGAATGAAAACCCTGTACTGGCTCTTAGGTTCTTTTAATCTCTCAAACTGAATGAAGTAACCCATTAACTGAATAGCTTGAAGTTTTGGGTGATCTGTCTCTGATTCATGGCACTGTGAGTGTGGCCCGTATCAAGGACTAAAAGCATCTGAGGTGTGATACAGCTTGGTTGTGACCATAAGATGTAATTTATTCTTTCTTTTTATCTTACTTGAAAGAGGTTGTAAGACTCAAAAAGGATGTAGTATTTCAGGAAGCACTGAGATCTGCAGACGGGGGAAACATAATTTAGAAAAAGTATTTCTTTTCCAGGTGTCAGCTGCTCAGATGACGATGAAAAGCCCCGCAAAAGACGGCGAACAAATTCTTCTAGTTCTTCCCCTGTTCTCCTGAAAGAAGTCCCGAAGGCAGTGACTCCCATCACTAAAACTATCACAGTGCCTGTAAGTGGGAGCCCCAAAATGAGTAATATAATGCAGAGCATTGCCAACTCCTTACCACCACACATGTCGCCTGTGAAAATAACCTTCACTAAGCCCTCAACACAGACAACAAACACCACAACACAGAAGGTATGTGGGGGAAGCTGCCAAATGTTGCTTTATTCTGCTTTTATCAATGAATAAGATGTGATGTTTGACTCTTCCTTTCTATGATCTGACTAGCTGTTTTTTAAGGATTGCACTTGGGATAAGGTAATCCCTCTTTAAAACGAACAAAGGGAAAACCAAACTCTTGTATGAATTTAGTTCACCTGTGTGTGAAAGGACCTGGATTGACAGCCGTGGAGACTGAAGCCCTCTTTTTATCCACAGAACAGGTACAGCACAGGCAGCGGGAGTGCAAGCTTCCCCCAGACTGCCCCACCAATGTGCCTCAACCCTGACCTGAAGGGACCACTTCTAGGGATGAGAGGGGATTCAGTCTCCATGCTCATTCAATTCTTGGCCTGTCTGGTGAGACTGCCAACAAGGTTACCAGTTAGTACCATTTGTGGTGTTGGGTTTTGTGATATGGACACTAGTCCACTGAGAACTGGATCACATAGGCCACTGAACAGCCTTCAGATGGTAACAGCTGTTGGTCAAAGGTAATCTTTCTTATTTCTATTTTCCTTATTTATAATTATTCTTTGCAGTAGAAGAATCCCAGGAGAGGTGGCATGGGCTTTCCCTTGCCAAGCCTTTTATCTGGAGACCAGTTTTTTGGGGTCTATAACGCTTACTCTTGGAGCTGGTCAAAGTCCGGGGGGCTTTCTTTTCCTTTCAGTGCTAGTGTGCCATTTCTCATTCTACATTAACAGTGTTACAGTGGTCAAAATCAGTTGCATTATTTCAGCTGAGTGTGTCTAGCTTTCACCACAATGCAGTGTGCAGAAAAAGTTTTCCTTGTTTGAATTTTGTACTGGACTTAGGTTTTTTAAGTGCCTAATCTATGGCATGACTGTATTCCCATTCTTTAGGAGGCATTTCAGTTGTGTCCATTTTTCTTTCTTAAGATTTAAAAAAAGGTTAATTGTTCAGACCAAGCTCAATCTTGGTACAGTTATTAATTACAGCAGACTTCAGGGAGAGGTAGGGTCTCTGTGGAGTTAATTTTGCCTCAATACCAACAGATTTATGTAGGCTGGCCACTAACAAGCATTTTTTTCCAATGTGAGAGTTTGACTGTTGAGCTCAAACCTTTGCATGGTATTTGTCATACTAGTCATCTTAATTGCTTTGTGACTTTTCTTGGATTAGCAGAGTTCCTGTGTCTTAAATTTTGGAAACTTTAAAACCAAGTAAGATTAACTGAAGTAATGTGAAATAAAGATGGTGCTTTCTGACCTCTTCCCACTCCAGGGAAGAGATTTTCATTTGATTCACTGTTCATTAATGGTGTCCTTAATCAAATTTCATCTCTGAATACATGAGTGTATAAGAGAAATCCATGAGTGAGCATAAACCATCAAATTAAATTCAGTGCAGCAAGACCACAGCTACTACAGGGCTTAACCTATCCATCCTGTTGCCCATTAGGGTTATAATTTGTGCAGGAAGAATTTTTTACCTTAAACATCTGTAGGGTTGTATTAAGTATGGATGTTATATATCATGAAAGTTAGAGATGGAGTGTACCAGGTCTCCAGAAGGGTGGACTGTTGATAGGATCTTTCCTGCAGTTATGCCTCTCCACTTTTTCTGACATGGAAACTTTAGCGTTTGCTTTGCGTTCTGTTATTTGACTGTCTTACTAATCTGCAATAACAGGAAAATCAGTGTTAGGCAGCCAGAGTAGCATTTGCATCTGAAGTTGTCACAGTGCCCTCTTTTGTTGGATTCAGGTATGCCAAAATATCTGACTGGTTGATTTTGGTGGGAGAAATGCCCTTGAGTAGTTTTAAATTAAAAGTCAGTCTTGTTCATTCATATCCAACAGCACATTTCCAATTTGAGTGTAGTTGTTAGATATTAATGAAGTTGTTAGATATGAATGAAGTTTCTTATTTCTGCGTGCCAGCTCTTTGAATTGTTTTGACATTTTGGTAGGTTGGAGGAAGTCTTGTCATAGCAGCTAATAATGTCACAGCTCCAGTTTCTGGATTTTCTTGTAATACAGTCACCTGTGTAGGACATGGAAGGAATCTAGCTAGTGAAGCTTCTGGCAGTTACAGTTATCTTATTTTTTCAGGGTCTAAGTTTTGACTTCTCAAAATTGAGCTGACAGGACTAAGTACATATTGGGCATTAGATTTTACTATAACAATTAAAACCAACAACAACAAAATTACCGCCTTGACTTATGTGTGTGTTTAAAGTCAGGCAGTTTCTCTGCTGTAAAACATGGATGCAGTTTTGGTACCCATGAGATTGTTTGGATCATTTCAACATACGTGACAAAATAGTATTTCAGAAATACAGTGGTTGTGGTTTGAACTTTAATACTTAAATTTTTACTTGAATTTTATATTTTCTGGATATACTTCATACATGAACATTACTGAACTTTGCTCTGCTCTGTTAATTTTGAAAGATGAGATAGAATAGACAGACACAAACTTGCTTAGTCACAGTATAGCAGTCACTGTTGAACTGTAATGATTTACAGGCTTTATTCCTTCCTTGATTAAGTAAAGTATTTTTAAATTATAATCTTGGATTTAAGGAAATGCAGTGGTCTACTGCATTGTTGTGGTGCTGAACTTGCCCTGCTGTAGTATAGTTCATATTCACACTAATAATCTGACTTTTTGAACTGCAAATTGTCCTTTGACTGTGTTCCAAAATCAGTTACCCTGGGTGGAATGGAGCTGACCCTAAACTTCAGACGGTTGGAAGTATTCCTAGTGTTAACTAGGACAGTTTAAGAAACAGGATAAAACTCCAGAGGCATATCATAGAATCCTTTCACTTCCAGTTCTTACACTAAAACAAGCTGCTTCATGTTCAGCTCATCTGCATGTTTGTAGCAAAGAGCAATTTGAGAAAGGTGCTTTGGTTAAGTCAAGATTAGGCAGAATGCAAAAATAAGATGCAGAGAAAATGTTCTCACTGAAGACTGCAATCAAGTAGAAAAGCAGCAGATTGTGTCCTGCAGACACTGGTTAGTTGTGGTCAACGTGCTGTAGCTTGTTGTACCTTGGTCGTAAGGTTTTGATTTTCCTAAGATCAAGATATTAAAGGTTTATCTGAGCAGCAGAGGCCATCAAACCAAGAAGTGAGGCTAAAGGAGAGGCAGAACTAGCCATGGTGGTGAAATTTGCTACTTTTATTCCATCCATGTGGCTATTTCCTTTTTTTTTTTTTTTTTTTTTTTTCTTTAAGCAAATTATACTCATAATCTCTTGCTGCTTGATTCATTGCTTAAGTCTATTTCTGGTGCTGTTATCATATTATTTCTTTATCAGGCAAGGTTTCAGTAGTGGTTGGCTAGCAGTGTAAGACTTTCTGTGTGAGCTGACACAGGTTTTCTTTGCCTTTCTTGTACCTTATTTTTCTATCAGCTTTTGTTGCATTGAATCATTAATAAGTTTAAATCTTCAGGGTTTTAATAAACAAAATTTTTGTTGTGGTAACATCATTATTAAAATAATTTCTCCATATTCTTGCATGATAAACTGAAAATGTTGTATTTTTGTGCTTCTTTTTCTACTTTAACTGTGTAAATACAAGAAGGGACATATAAATTGAATGGAAGGAATTTCTTTACATAAACAGTCCCTATATTCAACACTTAATAAATGTTCAGTTTTCTAGGTCAGTTGCATAAGGACAGACTTCTTCTGATGCTGTCATGAATTCTGTGTTTTTCTATGTCAGATCAAATTCATGGAGTCGTAGTTGTAACTTGCAGTGAGGTGGTGTTTTTTCTCTTCAGACAAATGGTTTTCACACAAATCAGAAAGAATTTCATGTTATTGAGAGTGCTAAATAAAGCAGAAACTGCTTCAGACCTGAACCATTTTTCTTTCACTGATGAAATACTGTTTACAGTCTTGTAGATCAAAAGCATTTCCCATTGCTGACTCAGCAAGTGCTTGTTAATTGTTATAGAAAAAAGAATCATCTATTTTCTCTCATTGCTGTTTTGTGATATTTTTGCAAGGATTGGACAAATGTCACTTAAAACTTGCTGAAAATCGGTTCAGTTTCTCTTTAAATGGGTTTCAAGCTTCCTGGCCCAGTTTCATGAAGTCATGTTCATTCCTGTCTGTTTGCCTTCAGACATGAGAATTCTACTTTAATTGTTTTCCTCATAAATACTAATTTTAAGGAAATGTTAATCACCACTTCTTCAAAATAGTTGAAACTTTTTCTTGTGAGCAAATGTGATTGACAGTCCTAAAAGCTGTTAATAAACATGTATCCCTAAAACTAAATGTACAGACATGTCACTGAAATTCTGAATACTGAAATAGATGCAAGGAACAAATGAATTTCTTCTTGTTCTTTTTTTTTTTTTTTTTTAGGTCATAATTGTAACCACCTCTCCAAGTTCAACTTTTGTACCCAACATCCTTTCCAAGTCCCACAACTATGCAGCAGTTACAAAACTTGTCCCAACATCAGTCATTGCTTCAACTACTCAAAAGCAGCCTGTGGTTATCACTGCTTCCCAGTCCTCTGTGGGCAGCAGCAGCAGCTGCTCCACTCCCTCCTGCACTGCAAATACCATTGCTGTGACTGCTGTAGTGTCATCCACACCATCAGTGGTTATGTCAACAGTAGCACAAGGTATGGCAATTCTCTTATAAAGGCTCTTTCATTGAGGAATTGGACTTGCATTGGGATTAGTATTGGGGAGATGCACTTTTTGTTTACATATGAGTAAAGTGCAGGACATGTGAAAGAAATCTGCTGACAAAACTAATCCAAGAGACTCCATAAAAGTTCTTGTTGAACTGTATTCCTCTGTACTTCAGTAGTTAATATGCAGAGGATCTGGTGGGCTGATGTGACCTAGCTGTAAAACAATATGACCTCAAAATCACTGGCTTTAAGACCTTTGTCTGGTGCATAGAGAAATGTATATTTTCAATATTTGAAGGTGACTGCATCTCTAGAAGCCCAGTTTACAAAAACATGCAAACTTAACATCAAGAAAGTACAATTTACTGACATGCCCAGATGACAATTCTGAAAGGTAGAGAAGTGTTTACAACTTTTTATTGGTGTATTTTACCAGCATGTCAGTTTTAAGGTCCTTTATAGTTAAGACCTGAGTGGGCCTGATTGAAATTCCTAGGTTTCTGATTTCAAATTCCAGCTGTGTATGCTAGCCTGACTGTTTCAGCTTCACAGCCACCAGCTAGCATTTGAAAGGGAAACTGTGAATGAATGAATGGGCCTTAGTGAGCAGCACTTGAAAGAAAAACTGCCTGACAATGACAGGTGTCACATCACAATTTTTCCTGGTCTGTATTTTCCATTCTTGTTTCATTCCACAAAACTTTGGGTAACCATATCGAGGCTGAGGAGGTATTTTCCTTCACTATTGCTTGTATTAATAAAATCAGATATTAATCTTTGGAGCAGAAGGGCTCACAACAGGCTTTCATATTATTTGAACTGTTGATTTTTAGTTGGGTTTGATCATGGAGGAGACTTTAATTCTAGAGTACATTAGGTGGAGTATCTCTCCAGCTGGTTTTTTTTCCAAGACTGTCAGTGTCATTGCAGAAGATGCTGGTGAAAAGTTTTGTGGCATGAACTGATATTATCTTCAAATGTAAAGTTAAACTCATGAATGGAAAGAGCTGCCCAAGGAAGTGGTGTAATCATCTTAAATGATGCAGTGAGAAAAGGGTTCCTGATTTAGATGGCCAGATTTGTACCTTTACTGTGATTTCTGTCATTGTCACTGCCATCTGTTTCTGTTTTCCACTGTAACTGGGATTTAGTTAAAAATTACTTCACAAGATACAGACTTTTTTTGTCTGTTTTGGTGCTTATGGATGTGTAGTTTAGAATTACATACAAAGCCAGAATTTGCTGTAAGTGTTGTGACAGCTGTGTAGAGGAATGACAGAAATAAATACTAAGATTTATTTGGGAACTGTGTCTTTCCATCTTACAGCAAACTTCTTCTAATCAGTTTTACTTAGAAGATCACCTAACATTACAGCACAAAACAGATGACCCACAGTTTTATAACTTACATACAATTCCTTGATTTTTTTAAAAAATGCTAACCAACTCTTTGCTAAAAGATACATTCCCTTCCAAAGTTGTTGGTTTGATATTTGACATCACCCTATTGCCAGCTTTTTGTCATTGTGATTTCAGAATCATTGAATCACAGAATGTTTTGGGTTGAAAGGGACCTTAAAGATCTAGTTCCTGCCCCCCTGCCAGGGGCAGAAACATCTCCCACTAAACTACAGGTTGTTATAAATATTTATAAATATGAATATATATCTATATATATATTTAAGATACTTTAATTGTAGGTATTTTGTGTCTTGAAGCTTAAAGATGAAACCTTGAAAATATTATTGAATTATTTGTACTACAAAAGGTGGTGAAGTAGACTGGGTTTGTGGTCTTTCCATTAGCTGCTGTTCTGCTGCCACATTGAAAATTTGTATAAAGCTCCATTGCCTCCTAACTTCTGCTACATTGGAGCTTTATTTCCTCTCATACATCAATGCATTTTTCAAGTAGTAAAGATAATTGAAATGTAAGATTATTTTAGACGTTACAGTATTTTTCTTTCTCATTGCACTGTTGAATCTTAAACCCTTTACTCTTTCGCAGGTGTATCTCCATCAGCAGTTAAAGTTGCCTCTACCAGACTACCTTCCCCAAAAGGTTTGGTTGGGAATCCAACTCAGATCTTAGCACAGTTTCCCAAACAGCATCAGCAGTCTCCCAAACAGCAGCTGCACCAAGTCCAACAGGCCCAACAGCAGCAGCAGCAACCACAGCAGCAGCAGCTGGTGCCGTGTTCTGTAGCCCAGCAGCAGCCCCAGCAATCTCAGTTGTCAGCTGGCATCAAGCCCACCATTCAGATCAAACAGGAATCAGGTAGTTGGAGTTGGTCTTGGGTCACATTGGTGAGGTCTGACTGCAACTCAGGAAAGCAGGGCAGAATTCTGTCCCAAGATGTGCATGGGGGAGTGGTCACAAAGGCATCATTTCTTGAGTACAGGATTTGGCTTTAAACATGAATATAAGTAGGTAGTGAAGGATGTTTTAATGTTTTTGAGAAACAGTAATTAAAGAGTTTGGTTCTTTCATTCCTCTTGTTTGGTTCCAGTATTACAGACCATGTTTTAGGTACATATGTTTTTATCTTAGAGATGGAGAGGTATGTAAATAACTTCAAAAGTTATGTGATTGGCAACCTGAAACACAGCAGTTTTCTGAAGATCCAAGAGTTGTTCAACTCTATCACCTGGAAAAAGAAGTTACTCCATGTTTTAATTATTTCTTTGGTCCAGAAATCAAAATGTACTTTTGAGGTACTTGTCAAAACAAATGCAGTTAGACTGGATTCCTTTTGTGACATTGATTCATTCAGCTGACTTTGGGCAAGTCATGTAATCTTTCTTTCTTGGCTTTTCACTGCTGTAGCACACAGTTTCTATCTCAGCAAGAAGTACTAAGAAATAAAGTGTGCAAAGTTATCCAGTTCTCAGAGAAGTGCTATACAAGTGCAAAGTATTTTTATGTATATTAATTTAAAATCAGTATTTTATTTTATTCTATTCCTGACAGTAAAATTATTATTTTATATCATACTCATTAGATCAAGCAATTAAAATAGACCATGGAATGAAAAAATAAGCAGCCCTACTCCTGTCCTTTGAAAAAAACTACCTTTTGGATTATAGGACCATTGCTTAAGAAAAACAATAACTGCTAATTAAGACACAAAAAAACCCTTCCAGCCACTGAACAGTATCAATATGAGCTCCATTTCCTTGTCTTCTACAAGGAATTTAGGCTCATAGTTCTTCTTATTAGAAGTTTCTTTGGAAATACCATCTGATACCAATTCTTTCTGGAAGGTATAAATCAGTTTTCATGGAGACTTGACTTTTTATCCAGTTTTGTATCTGGATGATGCAGATACTTCAATTTCTCTTTCAGTTTGGAGCTTACTTGCTCTGTACTGCTTTTATAGTGAGTGTAGAGAGAAGAAAACATCTCTGGAGGATGTTCCACATCTCAAGTGGACAAAATTTTTCACCTAGGAATACTTGTGTGCAAACGTAAGTGCTTCATCTAGATGGGATTCATCCAGGCTGTGTGTTCCATGGCATTTGGCCACCACAATGCAATGCATTTACCTCATCATGGAACAGGTCACAAGATGCACATCTCCTGGATGTATTTTTGAACAGGTGTTGTGAATCCACTGGTTTACTGAGAAGTGAATCTCACAGAGGTACCATTCCCAAACACAAAATTGAGAGAGGGGGAGTAGAATCCTGGAGGTCCTGAGGTGCCCTCATCCTTCATTCTTACTGATTTTACTCATAGCCTAAGCCAGATACCTTTGTGGCTTTAAGATATCCTGTAAATCAAAGGGAAAGAGAGCAGTTTACTTAAAATAACCTTCCTAGCCAGTGTCACAGTTGCTTCCTTACAGTCCCTAATACTCCTTGTGCAGAAATCTTTTTAATTTATTCAGGATGGTGAAGTTTGTCTAAGCTTATGAAACATTAGGATTTACAGACTGAATTGATGAAGTATTACTTTGCTTCTAGATGGTTCATGGTATATGAACCAATTCAGTCTTGGTTGTAACCTGTTGGCTCCTGGGAAAGTTCTTGTTTTTTGTATCATGGACCAGGAAAAATAAAAAATTACATTAACAAATCAGTGATGGAATGGACAGTGGAAGTAGCTAGGAACTGAAACAGGCACATGAAAGGCAAAGATGATGACTTTCTTGGTATTTGC
This sequence comes from Muscicapa striata striata, assembly GCA_030060385.1. Lineage (NCBI taxonomy): Eukaryota > Metazoa > Chordata > Aves > Passeriformes > Muscicapidae > Muscicapa > Muscicapa striata. The sequence goes on from JAREIS010000011.1 coordinate 5,114,215, forward strand.
GGTACAAACAAAAAAACTCCACCAAAACTAAACAAAAAATACCCCTCAAAAATTAAATAACTTTTTTCATGATCAAGAATACATGGGCTCAGAGTTGAAGCCTTGTGGGGCTACTTGCCCACTAGGGCTTGGTCTGAAAAAGCATTTCAGAAAGTAACTTATCGTGCCTGTATTTTAACAGTGACCTTTCTCCTTTCCTAGGTGTTAAAATAATCACTCAACAGGTGCAGCCCAGTAAAATCCTTCCCAAACCAGTTACAGCGACCTTGCCCAGCAGTAGCAATTCACCCATTATGGTGGTTAGCAGTAATGGGACTATCATGACAACTAAACTGGTCACTACTCCCACTGGTAAGTTATGGCTCTGAGAAGGGAAGGGAGGGTAAACCCAGACATACAGGTGATCAAACATGGTTTCTTAGGGTTTAAAAAAACACCTCTTCTGAACAGGGAGCACAACAGCACATTCACAATCCTGTTATTTATTCTAGATCAGGATTTTTGCACTGGGTGCTCTTTTATTCCTCTGTTTGAATTGCTACACAAAAATACCATTGTTTCTTCCCCACTGGGTTTATTGTAAAGGAAGTTTTAATGCAACCTATATGGATACTTTGCACTTCTGTAGTAACTTATATTACATGATTTATACTGATTTAACTCAAGTAGACAGGTCAGCACCATTCCTGTTTTGCATAGATGGACTTCAAATAACATGTGACTTGCTCATAGTCCTGCTGTAATTTTATAAAAAGACTGGTATGTTGAAATTTAAGCTCTCAGTGTGTTTCTGGGCATCTGATCGTGTTTCTAATAGAGGATAAGCAGACTGTTCTGATTGTAAACTTGCATGAGGAAAACTTGAAAGGTAGCTTTATCCTGGTTTTCAGAAAACTCTTCATTTCCAGATATGTTTTTAGCATGGGCTGAGAATATTAGAGCCATAAAATCATTACAGTTGGAAAAGCCCTCTAAGATCATCAAGTCTGACCATTAACCTGGCACCACCATGTTCACCACTAAAAACCTTGTCCCAAGTGCCACGTCCTCATGGCTTTTGAATGCTTCCAGGGATGTTGATTCCCCTACTTTCCTGGGCAGCTTGTTCCCATGTCTGACCACCCTTCCCACAAGCAATATTTTCATAATATCTTACCTAAACCTCCCCTGGCACAGCTTGAGGCCCATCTCCTCATGTCCTTAGAATAAATTAATGATTAATATTCTGTTTGTAACTTACAGTACTCAACAGATACATTTTTGAGTACATGAGAAAAAACAAGTTTTGCAGTTCATTTAGTTGGTAAAATCTGTATTGTGCTCTCCAGGATGTGAACACACCTTTCTTGACAAAACAAACTGCTTTGCTCTGAGATCTTTAGCAATTAAGGTCACTATCTGCAGCAGTACAATTAGAGTGGAATTTCAGTGTTTGTGTAGCTGTTATTATTTTTGAACAAGTTTCTTCTGTAAACTCAGTTCTCTTTCCATTCAGAAAAGGACTAGTTCTAAAAAAACAGCATTTATACTATGTTGAGAGGTTTCTTATGTGCTGCTGTATGCTAAGTCCATAAAATAGCATCATCATTGTAAATTACATTTTTTTCTAAGGGTGTTACTTAAAACAGTCATTGGTGGTTCTCTTTATAAGCAATCTGTCATGTAGAAGTGTCATTCCTGAGAGGAAGGGATGAGTTCTGGTCATGTCATCAGATGCCTGACTCCTGGGCATCTGAGGGAGCAAGAGGCAAACCTACAGGCAGAATCTGCACTTTTATTGAAAATTACAGTCTTATGCACAAGGACATGAATTAAAATAAGGCAGTCATGGAACATTTGTCAAAATACTCAGAAGATTGTTATATCAATTTAAATTTAGTATATACTTCAGTATTGCTCTGTGGATTTAAAAATTACTAAAAGAATTTTAAACAGTGGTAATAGACTGCGGGCTGGGATATCTCTGAATAAAAACGACACTTTTTTCCTAAACTAACATTTTTCCATGAATATTTGTAGGGGGTTGTGTTGTAACAGTGAACTTTTTTTTCCTCTCTTTAAAACAGGAACTCAAGCAACATATACACGGCCAACAGTGAGCCCCTCTTTGGGAGCTCGGGTGGCTGGAACTCCAGGGGCTGCTACCTATGTGAAAACTACAAGTGGTAGCATCATTACCGTAGTACCAAAATCACTGGCTACTCTAGGAGGGAAGATCATCAGCAGTAATATTGTTTCTGGTAGGCATATGAGTACTATTGTTACTGTTAGGACTTTTTAGGACTTTTATTTCAAAAGTAACTTGGGCTTGCTTTAATTCTTCAGGGCTTTTCTGTGGGTTACATGCTCAAAGAGTTAAGACTTTTTTTTTGGAGAATTCAGAAGAAAAATAGCTGGGCATGAAGAAGAAGGTTGTAGGTAGAAGTTTGAAGGTGAAGTGTTCTTAAGGATTGTGGTAGTTCTTGTGTTTAAGAAGGAAACAGCAAGTGAAAACTGGGAGGAAAGAGAAATGTGGGACAGGGACTAGTATGTTGTATAGAGGGCAGAAAGATCAGAAAACACTATTGGCCCAAATTTAAAGCATTTTATAATCTCAGTGCTGCCCTTCTCTGTTCCACTGCATGTCAAAAGAACCAGAATAAAAACAGACTCTGTATGTTAAATTCAGCTATGCAGTCTCCACCTTATCTTGATGGAAGCCTGTCTTTCCTTCAGCCCATGTTCTTTCTTAAGCTTTCCCTCCCAGCTTTATGCAGACTGTGCTGCTTATCTTTGTTAGTCTGCTGACTAGCCCTGGTTCTCCCTGCTGGTTCTGTACTGGCACAGGTTGCCCAGAGAAGCTGGGACTGCCCCAGCCCTGGAAGTGTTCAAGTCCAGGTCAGACAGGGCTTGGAGCAAACTGCTCTAGTGGAACATGTCCCTGCCCTTGACAGGGGTGAAACTGGACAAGCTTCAAGGTCCCTTCCAACCCAAAACACTCAGTGGTTCTATCGTCTCTAAAGACAGAGTCTCTCTGGGACCAGGACCAAGCACACTAATACCAGTGACAGTTTCTTAGTATATGTTTAGGACTTTGTTTAGCAAAGACCTGACATGGCACCAGCCAGCTCCAGTCACCAAAAGATGTTGCACAAGCTATCCAGTAAATGCACTCTTGAGCTGTAATCTGGTAGAGCAGTTTTATGGGTTTTGATTATAGTTAATGATGATACAGCATCTTCTTTGGCAACAAGTAACATTTTTTAGCTTGGTATGGGTATGGTGAATTGTTAAGACAATTTCTAGGTCTTGTAATAAATTGTACACAAGTGGAAGTATTCTCCTGAGCAGCAGCTCATGTGGAGAAACCTGTGCGTGATCCTGATGAGGATAATAATAATTGTGTTGAAAGAGCTCAAGTTTGGAAATCATGCCTGCTTTTTTTCTTTTGTTTGCTTAATTATTTTTCCTAAGGGAGCACTCTTCAGATGCCTCTGAAGTCAGTAGGATTAAATAAATAATAATCTTGTCAGCATATCTTCCCTTTCCCAGAATTAGTAGAATTGCCAATCTGAAATAGGTTGTGAAGTATCTACAGGCATGACTAATGGGTCGAAGGTAGTAAAGGGAATCCTTGGGTTTGCAGCTCTGTTTGGACTGAATGGTGCTTTCCTCTGGAAAAAGGGGAAATCGTTGATAAAAAACTAAAAACTGCAATGGCAGTCCAATAGCACTGATGACTGATTCCAGTGTATGTACTTTGTGGACTGTGGAACACTGACCAGAATTACCTGTCACTGCAGATAGCTAAAAACCTGATAAAGGGAATGGAACTAATTAAATACTAATAGAAATAGCCAAGCCAACTCTTGAAAAAAAAAAGGAACCAACCAACCAAAAAAAACTCCCAAACAAACAAATCACAATCCCTGCAGGGCTCCCCCCTCCCAAAAAAAAGAAGCCAAACCAACAAACCAAAACCACAAAAAAAGCCACCACACTTCTAAACTTAGCTTTTATGGACTTACTGTGAAACAATAGCATGTTTTTCTTTTTTCCTTCTTTCAATCCACTACTCATCACTTACATTACAACAGAAAGAGCTGGTGTTTCTGTTGACTGGAGATACATCCTTGGTATGTAGATTCTTCTATAGAGATCATCTGTAGAAGAGCATTTGTCTGTGCAAATAGGACCTTGAGTTGAGTATTAGTAATGTCCTTCTCCCACCCTAACTCTGGCCTTTGAAAAGTTCTACATGTTTGCCTGAGAAAGCTGCGTTAGTCTGCTCTGTAACTTGTGAGAAGGGTTGCCTGTCCTAATATAGAATACATTATGTTCCCCTGGGCACACCTGTTTTTACTGGAGGTGAAAGATTTGTCAAGTTGACATGGAATCTTTCTATGCTGAGTTGGGTGACGTGAATTCCCATTCCAGATGCTGCTGGTTTCTTGATGTGCTGTCAGATTTAAATACAATGATTCTTCTGTAGCTTAACAACTTCTGTGGTGAAAGAAAATATACAAAATGTGATAAATTGTGCATTATTTCTTTTCCCACAAAAATTCAGGAACTACAACCAAAATCACTACAATTCCAATGACATCAAAACCCAATGTGATTGTTGTGCAAAAAACTACTGGAAAAGGAACTACAATTCAAGGGCTTCCAGGCAAAAATGTTGTCACAACACTGTTAAATGCTGGGGTAAGTAATTGTTTCAAGTCTCAAATGGAAAGCCTAGTGACAAGCTGTGTGGTGGCTGCTGCATTCATTCTGCTAAAGGCTCAATTAAAAGCAAACTGTGCATGAGCTCCTTAATAGATCCTGCATGCCTTGATGTCAGGGATGTTTGAAAACTGACTGTGGTTTGCAGAATATGATTCCATGCTTAAAGCAAACTGGAGATGTTTTCAAAGGTAAAGGAAAATATAAACTTTAGAACTTGCTTTTTTCCTAATGGTTAATGAATTTGTATTCCTGAAGGAATTAAGTAGATGAAAATTACTAGAATCTTAGCCTGTTTGCTCCAGTGAGAACCAGGGTGCTGTGTTAGTAATTTGCATCTCCAGCCATTTGTGTTTTGGTATAAAGGCCAGAAATAAACTGTGTCTTCACAGTAGGGGAACCACTTTAAGTTAATGTGATATGTAACATGGTGACATCCTATGCCCTGGGTATTGCATAGTGGTGAATTATTTTTTGTATAACCTGAGGTATACCTTATAAAAATCAAGTTTCTAGCATCAGCTGAGCTTATTTGTAAGTACTAGTAAATAAAAATGAACAATGTTCCTACATAAAACTGTGAGATTTAATGCCTTAATGCTGTAAAATTGAAAAGGCTGCTTGAGTAGCAAAACTACTGAAGAACCCGTCAAGAAAGTATTTTTAAAATCTTTTATGGTTTTTGTTTTAGATTTTGAAGTTCTCTAGATTTAGAATTAATGGTGTGTTTCCAGACATGTGGAAATCTTATGATGTTACACAATAGTAGCCACCAAAATGGGATGGTATTTCTTAAACTAGTATGGTTTGAGGGATTTCCAGCATTTCATGGATATTGATAGGAACAGGCTACTGATGTTGTTACTCACTTGGTTTGTTACAGTGCAGAGCTTAAAAAAAGCATGCTCAATGTCTTTGCTCTCCTTAAGCTATCAAGAGTCTAGTCATATGTAAACACTGTTCTATAGTCAAATGATTCCTGTGAAACAGCTGTGAATCTGCATTTTTTGATGAAGTGAACTGTTAGTTGAAAAAAACTCCATAAGCATTTAATGTCCTGGTCCTAAAGACAATGCAAAAATAAATATTTAAATAATTTTGGTTTAGAATCTCAGTTCAAGTTTTGTAGATGTCTTGCCAAAGTTAGTGTTAATAGAAATTGGTGGTCTTAAAAAAACATTTGTCTTTGAAGAAAGTTCCAAAGTTAAAAACTCTGTCTTTTAGTTGCTTCTTTTTATTCATCCCTTCAGAGCTGCTCGAAAGGTAAGGTAATGGAAAAGTGGATTTTTGTAGCTTTTTCCATTCAAAACCATAAGTTCTTTTGTTCTTGGTCATCTAATGTATTTTGTATCAAGTAAATGTAATTGTAGCAGCAGATCTATTTCATGGTACACACACTCACATATAACTGTATTTTTTTTTTTTTAATTGGGTCTCACTGAACAATTCCATTAAGTTAACCTGTAAACTTTGACTTCTCTACAGGGGGAGAAAACTATTCAGGCAGTGCCAGCAGGAGCAAAACCTGCTATCATCACTGCCACAAGACCCATCACAAAAATGATTGTTACACAGCCAAAAGGAATAGGGTCCACGGTCCAGCCAGCCACCAAAATCATCCCAACTAAAATTGTTTATGGTCAGCAAGGGAAAACACAGGTACAGAGGACCCCTTTCTGTCTTGGAATGTACCCCTAAATTTTAATGGGAAGTAAAGAATTTTTCAATGTGTTTCCTCATTTGTTCCAGGTTTAATAAATATCTGTGGGGAATGAGACTTAGTGGTATAATGAAGTGGCCTCAGTCCTGATTTCTCAAGCACAGTATCTGCATCCGTTAGCTTTTTGTGAAGGCCTAGAGCAAGCCAAAAGGATTTACTAAGCCTTTTCTATAGCTGGAACTGTCTGGCCATGGCTTCAGATACTTGTTTCCATCTTACAGCTAATGGTTAGACCATTAGAAATAAAGATGCAGAGTCTGGGACATAGGTCATCCATCAAATCCGAGGTTTTATTGAAGTTTATTTTCTGTTTAATACCTGTTCTGGCTGTCCCTGCAACATTGTGTAGTTGGTTGGGATGTATACAGAGAACCTGGCTTATTTCTGGATGCTTTCAGTTTCAGCTTTTTCTCTGGCTGCACTTAGTATTTGGAAGAACTAAGCTTTTATCAGATGTAACATTTTGTGTGTTCAAGACTGTACTTATTGTGGAAGTGCTTGTCCTTATCAGTGCAGTGCATGTTCCAGCTCACTTATGTAGCTTTCTCTTACCACACTAGTTTTATCTAGTCCTGAAAAATAACTGTTTTATGGTTTATTGTATTAAACACTTCAAATTACTGGGTGAGAAGTACATTCTTGTGCATTGCCGTTTACTTGGACTTTGTGGTTTAATAATCAAAGTTACTGAATTTAGAGATAGACTTTCTAAGTAAAAATATTAATATTATGTAGGTGGTGTACATAAATCTGAGTGGCACCCTGTACTTTGATTGCTCCGATCTTTTCTTTTAAGTGCTTTTACTCTAAACAAAATTTACCTTTCTAATTAGGTCCTCATAAAACCAAAGCCAGTGACATTTCAAGCAACAGTTGTGAGTGAACAAACCAGACAGCTGGTGACTGAAACGTTACAGCAGGCTTCAAGGGTAGCAGAGACAGGAAACTCATCTCTCCCAGAAGTGAAAGAAGAACCACAAACCTACACTGACAGTAGCTCTTCTTCTACAGAGTCTTCCCAGAGCTCTCAAGGTCTGTGTTGGTGTCACATAATATATGAGTGGACTGTCTTTCAAGCATGCCAGCTTGCCCCAGACAGCTCTGTGTTTCTCCTTTTAGCACAGGTTTCACCCCATCTGTTTGCAGTGAAGCACCACTGTTCCCTTACTTTATATTTTTCTTTCTTTTGAGCTACTTATTATGTGATTTCATTAATCCTGAAAAAATAAAGGGGTGTTGCTGGGCTCCAACTTGCTGTTACAGTGCAACCTGTTTCCTTCCTGGAGAGTCTGCCAGAGGTAGGCAGGACAGCAAGTTTAGGAGGTTATTTTGGCAGCCCATGCTCTGCTGCTGTCTTTCTGGAGTGTGTAGAAGTATCTCTCTGCTGCATGTCTTGAAGCTGCCATGGGACCAACACAAATCTTGGTCCTTTTATAGATGTGTATGTGGATCAGGATGTGTATCAGATATGCAGTCCTGGTGGGAATTCTGCCCTGGCTTCAAGCCATGATACTGATGCAACTCTTTGTGTGTATGAGGAGCATAAATAATAGGGCATAAACAAAATCCAACCTGTGTTTGGGTGTGACCATGATATGTATCACTACAGCAAATAAAAGCAAGTGTCTCAGTGAATCCTTTCTACCTTTTCCATTTAATTTTGTAACTGTTGGTCTATATGGCCATTTAAGTAAGTTTTTAAAAAGTTTTGAAGATCCAGCCGGCTTACCAAAATTTAGGTGCTGTTAGTTCAGAATGCTGAATACATGCTGATCACCTGAAGTGGTGAAACCTTCTGGTAAAAAAGTTCAATCCAACATAAATTCAGCATAAACCCTGCTGAACTTCGATTTTTCAAACAAAATCTTCTACAAAAAACTACTGTTTTTTGCTGGAAACTGTTCATAACATCAACAGTGTTTTGCTTCAAGAATCAATTGAAATGGAAACTAAAGTGTTAAAGAATGAGAGTATGCATCCTTGGCAATGTTCAAAACTAAAAAGTAATGAGTAATTTGGTATAATTTTGAGCCATCACCCTGCTTTAAAGCAAGAGGTTGCATGAGAGCCCTCCAGCCCAGAATAGTTCTATGGTGACTTGAACTGGCACAGATTGCCCAGAGAAGCTATGACTGCCCCCATCTCTGGAAGTGTTCAAGGCCAGGTCAGACGGGGCTTGGAGCAACCTGCTCCAGTGGAAGGTGTCCCTGCCCTTGGCAGGTGGTTGGAATGAGATGAGCTTTAAGGTTTCTTCCAACCCAAACTATTACATGATTCTATGATGTGCCTTTGTTGTTTTGTTTGTTTTTTTTGTTTTTGTTTTTGTTTTTTTGCAAACAGATTCTCAGCCTGTAGTCCATGTGATTGCTTCAAGAAGTCAAGATTGGTCCGAACATGAAATTGCTGTGGACACAAACCCGACAATAATTTACCAGGATGTATCCAGTGAATCTCAGTCAGCTACTTCCACAATAAAAGCTTTGCTGGAACTTCAGCAGACAACAGGTTTGAAATTGTTTAGGATAACTTCAGAGGTTAATTTTTGCTTAAGCAGGCTTTTGTACTAAGTTTTGTATCAACTTGGTTCCTTCCTTTTTATCCTATATCAGTTTGTTTGCATTTATTCTATAGCATTCACTATATTTAATTAAACTGGTACATTGATATTATAGGCTTATTCTGTTTTAAAGGTTTATATATTAGAGGTTGATTTTATGCTTTGCTTTTCTTCTAAAGCAGTGAAGGAAAAGTTGGAATCAAAGCCAAGGCAGCCTACCATTGACTTGAGCCAAATGGCTGTTCCAATCCAGATGACTCAAGAAAAGAGGCATTCTCCAGAAAGTCCTTCAATTGCTGTTGTAGAGTCAGAACTAGTGGCTGAATATATCACAACTGGTAAGTGGCTAAGGTGGTGTGAGGGTGGCTTTGCAGTTGAAGTCTGAGGACTTAATTTTGGAGTTTTCTTACAGTAGGTTTCATTTCTGTGGTTTTGCTGTAATTTTCTGTGGAGGAAATGAGTCTTCCACTCCTGAGACCCTGTGCATGGGATAGAGATTGCATCTGCCTTGCTGGGCATAAGGGAAAATATTTCTAACTGAAACAAAGTGGTTGCTTCAGGATAGCCTACTTGAGTAGATTTTCTGTTCCCTGGATGTAAAAGACAGACTGTCCCACCACCCTTAAAGGAAAATACCCAGTAAGGAAAAAGCAGAAAATGAAGCTACAGAAACCGTAGCCTAGTTTCTGTATATACTGAAAGGAGTCAGACATTGAGTGTGTTAAAATCCATTTAGTCCCAAAATAAAGCCAGGTATGCATTTAGCATGCTAATGTAGCCCCAGTTTCTTCACTTGCTAGAAAGCTTTGAACTAATAAATATGCACTTTTAAAATGACTCCTCATATTTGGACATTGATTTTGTGCAAGTCTTTTCTCTTGTATCTCTGATGTTTCCTACTACCCCAGAATACTAGGTATGAGCCACTTCCCATACAAACATGAAAGGATCAGATTATCTGTTTTCCTTTTTAATTTCTTAAACCCACATTTTGGTCTCTCTATTATTTGGAAAAAGAAAGCAAAAATGTATTGAAAGTCTACATTGGAAAAGAGAAATAAAACTTAATAGTATTAAACTGTATTACTACATATCTGTAGCTCAGGTGATTTTATTGCTAAATGTCTAATGTGATATTTTCATTTTGTTCTGTACCTTCTCCCCTTGCTCTTATCCCTTGAATGGCCTGAATTTAAGTCGTTTGAAATTTGAGCTGGGGGGATGTCATTGTTAGTCCTTTAAGTAGCACTTATGTGTTTGGCTTCAGTTTCAAGTGTTTGAATCATGCTCCCTTGGAACTCCTTTAAAACAAACTTAGAGTATAATATGTGGTGTTAAGGTGCTTTCCAGCTAGTAGTTAGATACCTTCACTGACATAGCTATTGTGCATTGAGCTTCTCTTAGAGGTTCCAATTTTTGTGATGGGTCTTGCTGTGAAAGTTGATTTACCAGAGGACCTTTTGCAGAGAGGATGGAAAATTACAGTCAGTGTCTTTGTAGACTTCAGTACTTTCTGTAGCTTAGAAGCCACACAAACTACAATGGCAAAAAAATTCCTAGAGATGGAGATAATATTTTAAATATTAGGATCTCTGTAAACATTATTTGAAATGTGGGAATCTACCAGAGAAATGCAGGCTCCTATGGGATGGCAGAAGTGGATTCTGCTGCAGCACTAAACTGGTTATTTTGCATTTAGAATTTTGTCCCTTCCCCTAGTTTCTCTGAGCATTGCCAAGAAATGCAGGTAATTGAGTTTCTTTTTGGTTTAATTTGTGCTTCTCTGAATTTATCAGTAACCCACATAGCTATATTTTCTGCTAAAAATTCTGTAGTAAAATAGTAAAGAATCTATAGTCTGTTGTGAAATGTCCTGCATGGGCCTAGACCAGAGGAGCTGGTATTTGGGAGCTGGGATTCAGCATGTGCTTCCTCCTGAGGTGAAGGGAGCAATTCACACATCTTAGTGTCACCATTTTTTGTCTGTCTGCAGACTCAGGAAGACAACACTGTATTGGTTCACATTCGGAAGAATATCTACACAACCATATAGGTTAGAAACTTTATTTTTACATAAAATTTTCAATTGTGTAGGAATTGTTGGGAGCTATCCAGGATAAATCTGGCACAGCATGCAGGCCAGTATTGATATAAACCAACTTTCTCGGAGTGAGAAAGTAAAATTACCATATTTATTCAAAATATGACCTTTCTTTAAGTTACGTTACAGTGGAGTTTAAACTTTGCTTGTTCTCCTTCAGTGATTAAATACTTTGTAGCTAAGAAGTCAGGTTACACAAATATTTGCTTATTAATATGGACAGGCATAAAGTGATTTGGATTAATATCTTATCAGTGACTGGAATATAGAATGTTTTGTTGTTGTTCCTTTTCTCAGCAGCACATGATTTTCCACTATTTAATTACAGGCCTATCATTATAGATCTGTAATTCAAGCTAGATCTGTTCTCAGAAGTGACACAGACCCATACCAAGGTCTTCATTTTTTGATCTGTCTTTTCTGATCAGCCTCACTTGCTTTAATAATACCCAAACATTCTATCTGCTAATCTTTCATATTTAGCTTATGCTCTGGGGAATATTGTGTGCAGTTTATCAGTGGTAGAAACCTGGTGAGCAGGGCTTGCTGTTCTTAATTGCAGTCAACTGTGGAGGCGCTTTTAATACTGTAAAAACCACAGAATGACTTGTGTTCTACAGCAATATTCTAGTGCTATATAATGAACCCAGAGCTAAAGACCAGCTATAAATTCTGCTTGCAGAATTGGTGTTTTGGGAAAGGATGGCCAGAGGATGTTTGGACCAAGTGTGGTTACTTAGGAAACAGAGACAAAAGCAAAACCCCTGAGTTGCTACTTCAAGAGGTTTCTCAGAATAGATCTATCCATTAACATTTAATAGTTGCCACTAGCACAGAGTGAAAGACACTTTCCATACTTAGATCTTTTTCACTCGTGTGCTTTCATTTGAAGCTTAACTGCAAAGCAGACAGTTTGAGTTGCTGCAGTTAGTTCTGGAGAAGTGCCACTGACCTCTTTGCTTTCAGTCAGTCATCGGTCCCAGCCCCACCAGTCATCTCAGCCCCAGAGGACGCTGCTGCAGCACGTGGCTCAGTCGCAGACAGCAACGCAGACTTCTGTTGTGGTGAAATCTATTCCTGCATCCTCCACTGGCGCCATTACCCATATCATGCAGCAGGTTGGATCCTTTCTTCTCCCAGCAGTCTGTAAACAGCAGCAGGTCATATAAATTGCATAGGACCAGGGCTTATTCTGAATGTATGTGTCGTGGTGCTGCCACCAAAAATGTTCAGTACACAGGCAAATTAATGATTTCAGTATCACTTCAATAGCTGTAAGCCAAAGGAGAGGAGGTTTAGATTAAATATTAGGAATAAAATTTTTACTGTAGGGGTAATGAGGCACTGGCATGGGTTGCTTAGGGAAGTTGTGGATGCTGCATCCCTGGAAGTGTTCAGGGCCAGGTTGGATGGAACTTGGAGCAGCCTGATCTAGTGGAAGGTCTCTCTGCCCATGGTAGGGGTGTTGGACTAGATGGTCCTTAAGGTCTTTTCCAACCCAAACCATTCTGTGGTTGTGTTTTGATGATGAGGGAGGTTGTAGTATTGCAGTGGCCTGACCTCTTTAGGTTATGTTGGTGGTAGTGTAGAGGGAAGAGAGCTGAAATGGAATTTTGGTCAGTACACAGAGCACACAGTATCTTTTCCATTTGATGTCTTTAGTTTGTGAATAGGAAGACTTCTCTGAATCAAAATCTCAGATCATATTTAGGTCAGGACTGTGGGGATTCCAAACAATTCAAATAAGCAGTGCAGCTTGTGGAGAAATCTTGCTGAAGCCTCTTAAATTACTTGATCAGGACCTGTTCAACTCTGCATTGCTTTGATTTGTGGGAACTTCAGCTGCAGACCAAAACATTACTGTGTGAGAGTTACAAACTTGTGTCAGGCAATATATTTTTATAGGTGTTGGATTAGGCTGTTTGATCTTGCTAGCACCATTTGCCAGTACATTTATACATTTTGGTTTACAAAGCATAGGTTGCTTGTTCCCTCAAAAAGTCAAATATTTGTGTAATGCCCAAGAGAAATGGCAATGCAATTTTGAGAAAGGAAGGAAAAGATCTCTGCCTGAAAGAGGACAGCCTGTAGTTATATGGGGCCCTGCAGAAGAAACCCTAGGGAAGATGATTAGGCTTTCAAGAGGCAGAATAAAAATTTATTGTGCAGAAAGGCTCTGGCTTGAATGAGGAGCTTCTGGGTCAGCCACCTGCTACTCCCTGCTGCTTCATATGCACCTGCCAGGCAACCTTAGGAAGCTTTGAGCCTGTCTCACACAAGCTAGATCTGCATAATCCCACTGAGGGTTAGTTGTGGAGCTTGTGTTCTCACATAGAGGTGTACCGCAGTTTAACATGATTATAATAGATCTTGATTGCTTATATATTGTGAAATAGCCACGTAAGAGTATCTTTTTATACATGAATTGGTAGTCTGTAATGGTAAAAAGAGTTAAAGCAGTCCATTTGAAACGTTAAAAATTATTTCTAGATTGTGTATTCTGATATTTCTCTTTACTAACTTGCTCTAAATTCTTCTTCTTCTTAAGGCCTTAAGCAGTCACACTGCATTTACCAAACACAGTGAACAACTTGGAACTGAGGAAGGAGAAGTGGAAGAGATGGACACCTTAGATCCTCAGACTGGCCTGTTTTACAGATCTGCCCTGACACAACCACAGGCACAAAAGCAGCAAAAATTGAGTCAGCCACAGCTGGAACAGACTCAACTGCAAGTGAAAACTCTGCAGTGTTTCCAGACTAAGCAGAAGCAGACAATCCACCTGCAGGCTGATCAAATCCAGCACAAACTCCCACAAATGCCCCAGCTTTCCATAAGGCATCAAAAGCTAACCCCCCTGCAGCAAGAGCAAGCACAGACCAAACCAGATGCACAGCACCCCCCACACCATATGATGGCCAAAGAAAGGCAACTCCCTACCTTAGTGGCACAGCCACAGCAAACTGTAGTACAGGTGCTTGCAGTAAAAACCACGCAGCAGCTGCCCAAACTGCAACAGGCACCAACGGCACAAAAAATCTTCGTGCAACCCCAGCCCCCCCAGAGTCAAATGCAGCTACCTGCCTCTTCAGAGAAACAGCCAGCAAGCCAGGTAACGGAATATTGATAGCATGCAAAATACACGTCGCTGTTCAAGGAAAAAAAAATTAAAACACCGACCCTGTCGCTGTAGCAGTGTTTTGTCCTGGCAAGAGAGAATCCCTCATTCCGCTGGTAGTAATTACCCCAGCAGAAGGTTGACACTAGGAGAGAGAAGCACATGTTATAGGGGAAAAAATCCATAGAGCTCACAAACATGTTTTGTTGGACAGTTTTTACTTATTTCAGCCACCACTGGTGCATGGGATTTGTCCCTATTTTCTTTTAATTTTTAGGTAATGACACATTAGTAATTTCCATTCCCGTAGCATTTTTATTTCTATAGAAATAAAGATGAATACACTGCAGTCTCTTAAGGCTCTCCATTGTTCCTCTTCCTTTGTAGTTTACATCTGCCTGAAGTTACATGGCTTTCATGTAGAGGAGTAATTTGATTTTCCTTGGGAGGGAAAAAAGGCAGGGACTGAGGAACATGGGGAAAAAATGTATTTAACTAACTCCAAAAAAGTACCTTTTTTTTTTACCCTTTCAGGAGTAGATGTGAAAACTAGTAAACATACCAGGGGGCTGTAAATCCCAAAGGAAAATTAGGCTGCTGTGGTGTTACACTGCTACAATCCTTATCTAGCAGCCTAAAAAGCTGCTTTTCCCCAGGCTTCAATTAACTGTTGCCCTATCATTGCTAATTCCTTTGTTAAAACACTGAGTTTCAATTGTCTTCCTAATAGCAAGTATGTTGTTTGTGCCATTCTGTCCTTGGAAATATTGATGAGGATTTCAATAAAAAAAATACTAACTGTAATATGCACAACAAAAAATGTGATTTTCAGGTGCAGCATCTAACTGTAATGCAAGGATCCACTGTTACAGAGATAACTTTTGAGGGGCATGAGCCTCCTTTTGTTTCAAAGGTAGCAGGTGGCAGTTCTGTGCCCAAACTGGCATTGCTGGTTACCAGCCTATTTCCCATGCAGGCATCCACGGAGACATCAGTAGCAGATATATTGAGAGTGTCTATGGTGGAAGCTCAGATTGATGCAAACATAGAACACACGCTAGTGGATCCCCCAAACAAGGCCACGTCCACTAGTAGAGCTGCTAGTGAAGCAGAGTCGTCACCTTGTGCCCAGGGCCCGAGCGTGGCTGCAGTAGGGATGGCGGCACCTTCCATCCCCCAGCAACAGACACATGCAGAGTCCAGCTCAAGTCCTCCTGCTGTTGGTCCTACTTTAACAGAGAGGAAACTCGATGCACGAGGAACACCTACAACAAACCAGTTCATACACATTCAGAATATATCACAAAAGAAAGCTGAAGAGAGCTCATCAGAAATTGTTGTCCAGGTAAGAGAAGACTGAGCGAATAAGGCAGAGATTGAGCAGAGCAAACACGTGTCTGATGCAGTCATAGCCATTGAATGATGTTCAAGTACTTGTGGGTTTATTCCTCAGGTTTTGGTTCTGTTTCTACTTTTGTTAACAATTGCTACATTGAAGTATAATTATTTTTAACTGGGCTCAGGTTTCTCCAGTACTCTATCATTCACTCTGTCCTCAGTGTGTTCCTTCTTTTGTTAAGAAAACAACCAAACTCATCTCATTTTACAAAGTACTTTCATTTGCAATGCTTAAAACTGCCTCAATACTTAGTATGGAGCTATGTGCTAGAATCTTGTATATTATCTATTAAAGTTGCTTCTGCCTATAAAATTAATGACATAGTAGGGTTGTGCTTACTGGAAAAGTTCAGCAAATAAGGACTGAAATCGGAAGAAAGCTTTTTAACTTCACTTAAGGAACACCACTTCTGAGATAAAATTGCTATTGATCTTTAGCCTAAATGCTGTGAATAATTTCCTAACTGCTATGCTTGATATTTTCATTGATTCTGCTGCCTTAAATATGATGGTGTATGTTGTAATAAGTTGTCAGAATGTCAACTGAGGAGGTATTTAAGTCTTCCAAGTATGATGTGAATCTTTATAGACAAGTTGGCATGACTTATGTTCACACAAATGGTAGCGTGGATTGAAATTGTTTTAATATGTATCATACTTGTGTTACCGTGAAAATACTTCTGATGTGGGAAACAATCTATGTGCAGAGTTTTCAAGTTTTTCACGCTACTTTGTGAGGTCTTTATTGGGCCTAACTTCTCTTTTGTAGAAATTACTAGTTCTGCATTCACTTTTAGTCCTCCTTAAATAGACAAAGATTGCTTTTTTTACTTCAAACCTGTATCTTTTGGGAATTGGTACTATTTATCATTGTGGCATGCTATGAGCTGTTTCACAAGTCAAATAGTGACCAGAATTTCAGTTGCATAAAGTCAGAGATTTATCTTCTAACCTCTGAAAGAATTAAGTAAAAATAAATAACATAATAACCATAATAATGATAATCTTAGAAATAAATACCTATTGTGTTTTCTCAGCCTCTGAGCTGCAGCTCTGAGCAGGGCCAGAGCTTGAACTCTGTTGTACACAAAAAAAAAGTCGTCCTTGAGTGCCTGGACAATGCACTGCCTGGTGGGATTCTTGGGGTTGTCCTGTGCAGGGCCAGGAGTTGGACCTGATGGTCCTCGTGGGTCATTCTAACTCAGGTTATTCTTTCACCAGCACATCTTGTGTGAAAAAGATCAGGCTGAAGAAAATAGTATCTCTGCTTTGGGTTTGCAGAGTGGTGGATGATGGGCACTAGTTATGCTGTCACAGACCTTTAGGGAAGATCAAAGGCCAAGATCACTGCCTGGGGAGAGCAAGATTATTCAAATTTCGTCTTTCACAACCCAACGCAGCAAAAGGGTGCTTTGAAGCCTTAGTTAGGGAAAATTGCCTTTGGAAACCAAATAATCCCTTTTCCAGAAATCTCTGTGCTTGCACAGATAGCTTTACCTTCAAAATTGTTCATTAAACTTAAATATTTTCTTTCTTTCAGACTATCCCTCACTATTCCATCCCTTGTCACTCCAGCTCCAATGTGGTGGTGGAACCCAGCGGGCTCCTGGAGCTCAACAACTTCACCAGCCAGCGCCTCGATGATGAGGAGACAGCGATGGAGCAAGATGTGGACAGTAGCACTGAGGATGGCACTGAGCCCAGCCCCTCTCAAAGTTCTGCTGAACAATCCTAAAGAATAGGGACACTGGAGTGCACTTTAAAATATCTTGGGATTTTGAGCGTCCAAGATGCCCTTCTATTGTGATGTCTTAGAGCACTTTGCCTATTAGAATTGTTCGTTGGACTCTTGAAGCTTCAGTATGTTTTAACAAGAGAGTGTTGAAAAAGCTGCATCTTAAAAATTGTTTTGGAGAAAAAGAAGAGATGTAGGTACCAAGATGTAGTAAACTTGTGACAGTGGAATGTACTCCTGTTCAAAAACAAATCTGCAGTGAATTCTACAGCTTGTGCTATTGAAGCCCTTGCCCAGATACTGAAACAGCTTTAAGTGAAAAGGGATCATTATTTTGCTGTGTCTCTTTAGCTGTTGAGCAAAACACCATAAAAAATAGAAAACGTTTAATAAATATTTTTATTTTCAAATAGCATGTGAGAGAAAATATGTCTGACAGTGCTGGAAAAGCTCCAGGAATTTTGGAATTGGTTAGCTTTCTTGCACTTGTGCTCACTTAAAATTTTTTTTCAGAAGCTTAAAAATATTTTTTAGAAATTCTTGGTGAATGTCTGGAAATAAGCAAAACTGCTAACTGGTAGCAAAGTAGATTTGCTAGTGGAGTTTTGTTTTCATGCTTTACAAGAAGTAGGGTAGTGGTAGATGAGGCATTTCTTTGTGCCCTAAGCATACAAAATGCTCATCTACTTCAGTTAACCTTTGATTATTTATTTAAATATAAAATTTAAAGTGACGCAAGTTGTTGAAAAAGTTCTGTGAAACAGGCAGTTGTATTAATTCTATACAAACCAGGGAGAAGGAGGTGTATTTTGCTATTAATCAGTTTTTCAAAATCGGGGATAAACAGTTCAACATCTTTCCAAGTTGAACTTGAGAATTTAAAAGTGAGCTAAGACTTTTAAAAATCTATATTTTACTCTTACATGCTGTTTTTGAAGTTGACAATTTGGGGAGTTTAAAAGCTTAAATGGGTGTACAATGTTAGGTTTCCAAAATTAGCCTTAGCCTTGGCTTGTTGAAGCAATACATTGGGGTTTTGTGATAGTTACAAGTCACAGAGAGTGGTTTGGGTTCAGAGGGGACAAGAGAACCAGTTTTAATACATTCTGGTAATCAAGACAATACATTTTTTTCCAAAATGTATATAAAACCATGTTTTTAACCGTTTTGTATAGATTTCATTATAAATAACTGAGCATTTTATGACTTTGACATATCATTTAATTGTATATACATGTATAAGCCTAACTGCCCACGTTTTGGTGCTGAAGTACTGTAAGTAGATTTCATCCAAAGTCTAATACAGCTTTTTGTGTCGTTCTTTTTTTTTTAAGCTGTCATTTTACTGTTGATACTGTCATTAAGGTGAAATTCCAGTTGGAGTAACTCAAACTGAAAAATACAAACCCTAAAAACCATTTATCTTACCTGAGTATCCACCGATGTTAGAACTCGCAGTAACCCCTAGAGGGGGCTCTTGGTTTTCTCTAACCTCAGTTATAAACTAAATCCCTAGGACCTTCTTATACTTCTTTTTTCCTTCTGTTTTCTTTTTCCATCAACGTTAGTTCCAAAATAACATAGTTTATAATTGTGGAGAAATGTCCTGATGAATTTGACATGCAAATACTGGAGTAGTGGGTTATGAAACTAATGATTTTTTGTTACCTTTGTATTGAAATAAGTATTGGTTTGGATTTTGCTGTCCTTCGTGCTCAGGATCAAAGAGAATAATATTATTATAAATGAAACATTCCACATTTTTTTTTAAAGTTAAATAATAACCCTGCCAGTATGTCAGTGTAGGTAGATAAGGTTTTGATAACTATTTGAGAGATTTTACTCTTGTTTTAATGAAGTCACAGCAATCAACAAAAGTGAAGAAGTTATGCTCTAAGCTGTGAATGTTCCACGTTGCTACAGAATGACAAAAAGTGATTAATAGTGATGTTACTGGCAGTGGACAGTCAGTTGTGCTTTGCATAAGTCGGCATAAGGAATGGTCTGTATTTCCATACTGAGTTGTGAAAGGCCCAAAGCAGGAGACACACACAGTTCTTCTGGCTTGTATCAAATTTTCATTGTCATCTGGGCTCTTACAGTGCATTGAATGTCCCTGGCATATCTAGGACTGGAAGGTCATGAGAGTATAAGAGAGAGGAAGATTTTTCTTATGTACTTATGACTAAGAACATTGCCCTAAGTTACAGTTTCAGTTTTAGGTGAAGGTACATGCTCTCCCCAGCCAAAAATAGATACCAAGAAATGGCCTATGATGAATTCAACACCTAATGCATTCGCTATATTGTTGAGTTCTGGTCCAGTTTATTCTGATTTTTTATGTAAGACTTGTTTGCCTCATTAATGATGACTGGAGCAAAGGTATGGATAACTACAGTGGACATCTTGACAGTTCTTTGGAGACAGCAAATTGTTTTAACACCTGAAAGCTTTTCATTTTTCTATGAGACATGATTGATTTAAGGTTGGCAAGTTGAAGCACGTGGTGGGGATGTCTAGGGGTGACATAAGAAATTCAGAAGAAGGAACTTTGGTTATCAGTGTGTTCATTCTTGACACTCTTCTCTTGCTGCTTTCCCAAATTTCAACTTGGTTTTTTCAGATTCTTTTATTGAATTTGTCTGTTTCAGCACTTCATCATATGAGCACCTTTACAAACAAGAAGTAGACAAGATGAGCTAAAATGTAGAGTAGATATAGTTTGGTTTTTTACTTGATTTTTGATAATGACCATAAGACGAGGTGCTTGGAGCATTTGGCCTTCTCTCCTTTGCATGAACTCCAGACATCAGTGCCTGTTTTTTTTGTCCTGCCTGGCAGATGTGCAGCATTTTCTTATCTGCCCTTGGAATACTTCATCCCCCTGCAGCCATGTATCCACTTCTCACAGCCCTATAAAATAGCCTTTGCTAAAAATAAAACATCAGTATGTAAAGCAATATTTGCATATCCCATGTCCCTCATAAGTTGCATCTTCATTCCTGAAATTAATTTGATGTCCCTTCTTGGAATAGAAGAAAGAGTAGGTATGGTGGTGATAATTTTTGGTGCTGAGAATTAGCAGGCAATAGACTTGTATCTTATCAAAAAGCTGTGGATAAATTGTAGAGCAAGTGAAATGGCATTAATGAGTTGCTTTGGATTCAGCAGTTTAACAAATTGCTCTGGTACTGCAATAACACACATGAATTTTCAAAAAAATGCTAAGAAAGTGAACTGAAGTTAGAGGTATTACTGAAACTAATAGGGGGTTTATGTGTGCTTTAAAGATGCAGGGAATCATAGAAGACTGCATGTTTTCTGGAAAGGTTAAACCATTGTGTTGACTGTATTTTCAGTCTCAGTCTTTCTTCCACTGGCAAAATAAGCTTTTGAAATTTCAGGGCAAAAATAGAAAAAGGGCCCTTAGAGCCCTTTGAACAGAACACATGACTAAATGGGGTTTTTAAAACAAACAAACAAAAAAACCAAACAAAACACAAAAACCCACCTATCTAAAGCCTTCTAAAAAAATTTAAAATCTTGAATTAAGACTTTTGTTTCTAATGCAGATATAGTTCCTGAAGTCTAATGATTTCATAGGTGAAGGTGGTTGTGCATCCCCACAGGTGCACACAAAGGGAGATGATTTCAGCTTGTCAATATTCAATCCAGAGAAGACTGATCATAATTTAGGATAATGAACTAGAAAAATACTACTTTGGGGTTTGCCTGTATTGGAAAAAAAGTATCTTTAGCAGCTATTTGTCTATGCTCAGCTCCTTTCCCTAAGTAAACCGTGAAGAATGTTTGCTAACAGCCTGTGCATGGTTTCCTTCCACACTGTGGGACTGAGTTTTTCCCCTACTCAGAATTTGCCCTGAGAATCTTTGAACCTGTTTTCTTCCAGTAGAAAATACACACTTACCTTATGATAAAATTAGAGCTTAACATAACTTATCAAAGAGAAAGTTAGGAAAGAAGTATCTTTAGATGTATTTGTGGCTTCCTTTGCAAGAAGAAATTGTTGCTGGGGCATCAGTCAGGTACAGAGGCAGAGTATCATCATCAAATGATTTGGGTTGGAATGGACCTTAAAACTCATCCAGTTCAACCCTCCAGCCATGGACAGGAGCATCTTCCACTAGAGCAGGTTGCTCCAAGTCCTGTCCAGCCTGGCCTTGATCCCTTCCAAGGATGGGGCAGCCACAGCTTCTCTGGGCAACCTGAGCCAGGACCTTGGCACTCTGACAGAAAAAAAACAAAACAATCTTGAAAAAAAATCAACAGTAAGATTGAGGATAATGAACTGGGATTGACAAGGTATAGTGTTTTCTATCATTCTCAGTCTTTTCAATCAGCACAGATACTGCAGGTTGAAATCTAGTGGCCTCATGTCTCTGATAATGGCAATGAATTGAGAGTTGAATTGGTATGCTAAGGATTTAAACTGGGAAAAAAAAAACAAAACAACTTGGTGGTACCTTGAGGCATGCAGAGCTATGACTGGCATGCAGAGATGGTTAGTCATCTTGGATGGGTTTGGGGGAGTGGTGTTTTCGCTGTACTTTGGTGAAAAGTTGCTGAACTGTTAAAATAGTAAAATCAGTACCTGGGAACTTGCTCATTAATTCTAGAGAAAAGGATCTTTGAATTAATTGGTACAGAAAAGATACTAAGAAGTTGTAAAACATTGTGGACTGAAGAGTAATTAAATGGTCTTGCATGATTTGAAGCCCAGAACTGCCCCCACAGAAAGGGACTGAAACAGGGTGATTTATAAGGTCCTTTCCAGCTCAAACGATTCCGTGATGACTGTTAGAAATGTCCAACAAATACTCCAGATCTGATCCTTATCAAAACTTCCTATGTTTTTAGTTTTGCTAAAGTTTTTCTTGGCCTCTTTTTAAAAAGCCAGGAGTTTTATTTTGTTTTTGTGGGGGTTTTTTTGTTTGTTTGTTTTGGGGTTTTTTGGGGGGGAGGGGTGGTGTGGGGTTTTTTTGTTCGTTTTTGGGGTTTTTTGTTTGGTTTTGTTTGTGTTGGTTTGGGGTTGTTGTTGTTTGTTTTGGTTGGTTGGTTGATTGGTTGGGGTTTTTTTAGATTTCTTGGTGTTTTCATCAGCTTTCCAGCTCAGTAAGCTTTTTAGCAGTTTTGAAATTTTCTGTGATCCTGGTGATCCTGTTTTCTGTAGCTGCCTTTATTGAATGGATTTAGAAAAGCTGCTGTTGTCACCTACCTGGGCTACAAACATGGGCTTTTTGGGCTATCATTGTCTCTTACGGACTCTATATGGGTTTTAGACTCCATAGAATGGTTTGACTTGGAAGGAAGGACCCAAGATTATCTAATTGTGTCACTTGAATGCCCAAACTACCTGACATGAATCCTTTTTGATGGCACTTTTACTAAGACTTTGATAATCCTTACTTGCAAGAGCCTAGTTTATTACTCATTACAGCAAACATTGTTCAGAAATTGTCTTTTATGGTAAAAAAAAAAAAAAATCAGCTTGTCACAGCTCTTAGCCAGAACTGCTCCAGAGGCTCATAGATCTCCAGTACTTTGTGACTTCCTTCATGTCAGGCTCTACCAAAAGCCAGCTAAAGGCTCTGGAAGTCTCTTTGCACAGACTTGTGTTGCTGTTAAGGATGCTGCCCAAGAGCTGCATACAGCGAAGAGCTGGGAGCAGTTCTTTGTGCCCACGCTTCACTGAGGTTGGCAGGAACCTTTGGAGATCATCTGGCCCAGCCCTCTTGCTCAAAGCAGGGTCAGACTGCTCAGGACCATGTCCAGCTGGGTTTTTGGAGACCTAGCATGGTGGAAACTCAGCAACCTTTTCCAGTGACCACCCACGCATTCTTTTTTCTTCTTTCCTAGTATGTGCTGTGTTTTCTGGTTTTTCTCTTGGTTTGTTTTGGATGTGAAATGGAAATACTATATTGAGAAGAGGCTCACAATGGCATGAGAACAAACCCCAAGGAAGAAGCACAAATTTAGTGAGAACAAAGTGTTGTTGCTGCTGCAGTGTTTCCAGAAATAGGGATATTTGTTTTCCTCTCCAGACTTCAACTTGTTCAGTTCTCCTTGCAGCCACTTCAGGAGAAGTGCAGAGACACAGGGTTCTAACAAAACACTATCATCAGGTGTCACTTTACAGTATTTCTTAATATTAAAAAGATGTCCAGAGAAGGATTTGAATGCTAGGAAATGTTTTTTCCAACTGCATCAGTCTACAGGTGGATGCAATAGTTGTTACTGGGCATTGTGCAACCTTGGTTTTTTTTGCATTAAAATATATAATATAGATCTGTAGGTGACCACAGCACAGTTTTAGCTCTTGATTTACTGCTTTTGTTCAAATCTGCCATGTAAATGTAGACACATGCAAGCCCAGAATGACTAATTTGAGAACTGGAGGGCTGCCTTCCCTGTGAAACAGGGATTTTGGTTGGGGTGGAGCCTTGCTAGAGCCATTCCTTGAGGATGCACATACTCATTTGGTTGCAGATTGTGCTCCCCTCTGAGTTTGTCCTGAGGCATGCATGAGTTCTCCTGCAATAAATAGAATCGAGGAGACCAAAATCATAATAAAAATCTGCCAAAGCATCTTAAGACAACCCAGGAAGATGCTGCAAAGCAGAGCTTGCTAAGTACAGAGAACACAGGAGAAGGCTTTACTACAATTAATTGTTATCAAATGACTGTATTACAAAGAATTGCTATGAAGTTTGACTGATAGTAGGGCATGGACTCAGTGAGCAATTTCTTCGTCTGATCAGCCACTGTGAAAGTACCACAGGGTTTGGGGTTACTTTTGATTAGGGTTAGCACAGGTGCTTTATGGACAGTTTTGCTTGGAAATGAAATAGGAACTTCAAGCTGAAGTAAACTTGGGTTGAGGAACAGGGGATGCAAAACTTTAAACTTGAGGGTAAATGTAACCTGGATCCTTTAAATTATTTCAATCAAGGTGCAAGTGGCACAAGAACAGCTCTGGCCCCAGAGCTTTAGTCCCATTGCAGAAGCTGGGCAGAAGAATTGCTCTGGTAAATTGCTTGATTTGGATGTACGTGGTATGTACAGATGGAATGTGGGAAATGATGGTGTCCTGTGCCAGCAGGACAACTGGAGAGCAATTACCAAAATCCCCTACAGAGAGCTGCAGCTCCTGATCTGGTGAGACACAGCCTTGGTTTGCACCCAGATGGTTGATTTGGTAGTGCTACCTCCAACTGCAAAACTTACAAGAACTCAGAAAGTCACCAAGTTCCTGACTGAGGTGGACTATGCCCCCCATTACCTTTTTTCTCCTTACCTTTCACCCCTAAAGAATTAAGTTACCCAAGTTCATTCTTAAGGCTACCGGAAATCACTTTTCCTGTCCAACAACTTCTTTATGAGAGTGAGGTCTGTTTTCATTACAAATCACATTCTTGATCTTGGTTCAGGCAAAAAGGGTGTCCTTTCCAAAGGACGAAGGTGTGATTTCCAAAGGGCTTCATGATTTCCCTTCCCTTCTTCTCTGTCCTTTTCTTCCCAGACTTTATGGTCATATTGCAGTAATCTACAGCCTAGAGAGCAGCAGGACAGCAGTAATGTAAGGAATGGAGGTTCTTAATTTAGATTTGATCTAAGTTCCCCTTGGAAATGGCCAAGAAATTTCTTAGTTGTTTAGGATGACTGTGGAAAAGCATGAGACAGCTTCCTCAGTGTAGGCTTAGAAGATGTGGATTTCCATGCTATGGAGACTGCCTCACAGAAGTGAGGTTTGCTGTGGGGTGGGATGCTGGAACAGGCTGCCCACAGAAGTGGTGGAATTGCCATCCCTGCAAGTGTCCAAAAGTTGTGAACGTGGCTTGGTGGTGAATATGGCAGTGCTGGGGTAACAATGGGACTCAATTTTTTCCACCCTAAACAATTGTGTGGTTTATGATCTGGAGGAGAGGGCGTGGCACTCTGACTGTGTGGCACAGACCAAGGTATTGATGTTGTGTTGCACTTTTTCTTTGGAGAGACACCTGAGCTACTGCACAGGTCAGTGGAGTTCATGGGGCCATGGAGAAGCAAGAAGGAAGGAAGAGAATGCCTTCTGCAGCCTGGTGAGCTCAGCAGGTGAGATGACACATCAGCTTGCAAACTTCAATCACAGCACTGAGAGATGTGGTGACATCAGCCATGCAATCCTTATTCTCCCATGGGATGTGTAAAGAGTCCTGGATGTGATGAAATTAAGCTGTACAAAAGCAAAGACAGACATTGTGACCCCCAAGGACCTGTAGAGTCTCCTGTGAGGAAGCTAACATGTTTTCATCCTTCACCTAGTTTTTTGGCAGGGTGCTACACAGTCCTCCACAAATAAATGAGTTGACACCACAAAAACATTCCCCATTGCCAGACATCCCATTTGCTGCTGCATCCTATGATAATGTCCCTTAAAGCAAGGACAGCTCCTGTATTACTTTTTGAGCTCACTCATGAGTCTGGAATATAATAGGCAATGGAAACACCAGGATGCACTTGGACAGCTTGGATTTTATTCCTATGGAAAATGGTGATTGTTTCTCTTACAGACTTAAGAATCTTAACTTATGTTTCAACTTTTTGGCTTGGTGTTTTATGAAAATTCAAAGTTTTGTGATTTGACCCCTCTTTTTGTTATATTCCACCCATCTTGCTGATCATAATATTTCTTGTAGAGTCCTAAGTTTCCACCAAACCAGTGCAAGAAGCCCAATGAAACAGAACAGTCTCACTCCTGAAATTCTGGTGGGTGTCTTCCTGGTATGACATGTCCATCAGACTTGTCTTCTGCTTCCCTTGGCCAGACATGTTTTGTAATAGCAACTCAAAATAACACTTATTATTGCTGCTGTTGGAGTATCACCAAAAATGTTGTTTGGTATTTAATTTCTGCATTTAATTTCTTGATACCAAAATTAATTTTCCAGCTGGGGAGAGTTTAGTGTAGATATCTTCTGGTTTGGCTTGGCAGGAACCCAGCCTACAGAGATCCATAACTGTTCCATGCTGTGCACAGTGTCTTGGCTACAGTCTTGTCCCTCTTAGTTTGTGGCTGTAACATGCCCATTTTGCTGTTGTGGGCTGTTAAAATTTGTCCTGTTCTTTCACAAACATTTTGAAAAATTTCTTCCTAATGCTAGTGCCTTGTGTTGCTTACAGTCTCATATTAGCACACAGATTTAGTTTTCTCTTACTATTATTTACTATTTTATTACTATTCAGGTAACACCAGTCCCTTCTGAACTATGTAGGATACTGCTTGTTTGTGTAATAAAAAAGCAAGGAGTCTCTACAATTTCTAATGCACTAAGGACAAGGAGTAGCTCAGGGCCATGAATAGTGGATAGGTTAAAACTAAAGGCCAATTATAGCTTGGATTTCATAGAACCATAGAAAGGCTTGGGTTGGAAGGGACCTTTGAAATCATCTTGTTCCAATCCCCCTGGCATGGGAAGGACACCTTCCACTATCCCAGGTTTCTCCCAGCTCCATCCAGCCTGGCCTTGAACATTTCCAGGGATGGGGCAGCCACAGCTTCTCTGGGCAACCTGTGCCAGGGCCTGACCACTCTCTGGGAAATAAGTTTCTAATCTAAAATTCTCCTCTTTTAGTTCAAAACCATTGTCCCTGATCCCCCTGGATTTCCATGGGTTTCTCTGCCACAGCTTCAATTTCTGTTTGCTTTCAGGTACAGCTTCTCAGAATTCATTGTTTCATACGAATAAAAGCAAATAGTTTTGCCAAAATAATATAACTTGATTATAATGGAAGTGAAGAAAGACTGCTGTTTGGAAAATACTGTCTCTCTTAATTGGATGCTTCATTTTTGAAATATGAGCTCATGATTCATATGTTTCTGTTTTTCTTTTATGAGTGATGAAGGATTTAGCTGGCAGAAAACGTAGGTGAGTTTTAAATTCAACGTATGATTTCACTCTGTCCCCTCAAAAACATACAATTATTGACGTAAAAGACAAATCAAAGGGTCAGGTGCCTTAGTTGGATGCCACCTGCATGAAGCTCTCTAGGAATGTAGCCAGACTTCTCCAGCCATGCTGTAAACTCTCTCTTGTTTTCAGGAGTGTAAACAATCCCCTGCAGATGTGTCACAGCAAACCTAAAAAACAGCCCAAACTGCATCATGCTATAAATGGTTTCCTGTGAAAAACAATACCTGATCAGTTTTTATGTTGCACTTTGAGTGTGGTGGCAAGCTGATTTTCATGATCTTTTGACAAAAGAAATAAAAAAAATCAAGTTAATACCAGAAAATCTCCAAATTATTTAACCTGGTTATGCTATGTACCATGACATTATAAATATGGATTTTTCACTATGAGAATTAATTCTTCACTGTGGGGTTGGAAGCAGAAGGTCTTTAAGGTCCCTTCCAACCAAAATCATTCTATGATTCTATGTGTCAAATGGAATTTAAAACTTTTGCTTCTGCATTAAATTTCTTATTCTGCTGCTCACGCATCTCCCATATTCTGCTTTTACAGGTGAACTTTTGTGATAGAATCTTCTAAGCACAAAAGGCTTATGCTGAAGCAAGGAAGGCTGTGCTGTATCCAGATGGTGGGAACATCACCTAGCAATGATCAGTTTTGGTACTGAACACCAGTCTAAAAGCCACAAGGGAGTGTTGTTTTGGGCAAAATGTGTTAACCTCACCAAACTGTTCAGAAGATGGGAAACACAGCTGGACCAGCTGTGGCTTCCAAGTTGAGAGGTATGCAGGAGTCCTTTTGGTGTAGTCTATGGAAAAAAACCCACATGAATGGCTGTGGTAGACCAATATCTTGCCTCTCATCAGGGCCCATCCCATTATTGGATCTCATGAGCACACCCAACAGTATGATGCAGCGTGAGCTCTGCCTCAGCTTGGCACATTTATAATAATGTGTTTCTTTTTCCTGTGGAAAACTGTTATAACAACAATGTGGTTGTGGTTTTGTGTGTGTGTGTGACACTTCTCCACGATGTGGCAGCTGGGGACATGGTTTAGTGGTGAACACAGTGGTGCTGGTTTGATGGGTATTCAATAATCTTAGAGGGTTTTTTCCAATCTTAATGTCTCTATGATTAGTGTTTTCCTTATCCTCAGACCTTTTTTCAAATAAACACCAGTAGGTTGCTGATCAGTTCCCTCCTTTGGGGAAAGCATGCCTTTGTGGTAAAGATGCTTAACAAAGGCTTGCATGACCAGAATCTCTGTGACCCCAGGCTAATAAATCACTTGCTTTGCTCTCTGCCTTGGCTCCCCCAGCCTCTGGCTATCTCCCTTCTCCACAGGGCAGTGTAAAGATAAAATCCATTTGTGATTGAGTCGCTTGGATACTGCTGGCACTTAGGGCAAAATTAAAAGTACATAAATAGAAAAATGCATCTTCTAGAGGCTTTTCTCTGATCTCCAACCTTCCTCATGTAATTAACCAACCACTGTGTCTTTCCTTGGGCCAGTTTGACATCCCAAGTTGCTGCTCATCTGGTGTCCTCGCTCAGCACTTCTCTACAGGGCCCTGCAACTTCTTTCCCCAGCTAGCAGGTCTTAATTGGCAAATCATCACTCTCTTTCAGCACAACTCCTCCCTTCCCTGCAATGTTCCTGGTGATGCCTGAAGGATAAGACTCAACTAACATCCTCTTCCAGGGCTTTGCCCACACTATCTGCTCCTCTGAGGAAGCTGTGTTCAATTTAGCCCTATTTTGCTATTAGATTATTATTAGATTAGATTAGATTATTATTAGATTATTTTGTTTATATAGAGAGAGATTCTCTGATTATCTGTCTATAACCTTTATTACTTAATTCAAGTCCAAGTTTATGAGTTAGACTAAAAAAATCCACAGAAGTCATGGCTATGACTTTAGAAATTAAATGATGCAGTGATGTCCAAGGTGTTTGTAGTTCTGATAGGAGATAAAGTGTTTTACAGAGTTAGATGAAGATGATTTAGCTGGGTTCAAAGGGTCTGTCCCTCAGCCAGTCCATGCTCATGGTAGCAGAGCTACACTGGATGAAACCTGCTTATGAGCTTCAATTCCACTAATTTTTAATATTTTAAACTGCCTTTTGTTCTATTCCCAAATGATCTTCCCACTATATAGAAGGTCAGGAGGTACCAGTTTGGTGATTATAAAGGAAGTGGAGGTCATTCTGGATATTTCTGAATTGTCAAAAGCCACTTTTATCTTTGGTTACTCCCTTTCTCCCAATTTATGGCACCACACATGGTCTCAGTAGCCTAACTTCATGGACTGCAGCTCTCCCAGTAAGCCCAGCAGGGTCAGAGCATGGTCATGTGGTTGTCAAGACTTTAACAGCTAACACAACAATTGCCATTCAAGCAAAGCAATCTGAAATGCTTATTCACAGATCTGAGCACATGCTTCAGAGTAAATTCCTCCTGAGTGGAAGCCCTGAAGCAAAACTCAGCATTTTGCTCCAATGGAAAAAAAAATAATTTCTTTATACAACAAAGCAAAATCTCACATGAAAGTTACAGAATCACAAAATGGTTTGGACTTGAAGTGCCCTTAGAGCTTTTCCAATTCTACCCCATACTTCCCAGTACATCAGGTTGCTCCAAACCCTGTCGAACCCAGCCTTGAACACTTCCAGGGATGGGGAAGACACAGCTTCTCTGTGCCAGAGCCTCACCACCCTCAAAGGGAAGAATTTCTTCCTAATATTCAATCTTTATCTACCTGCCTTCAGTTTAAGGCCTAATCCAAGTCTTCACATCACTGAGTTCTTTGTTTCAGGCTTTCAATGCTTAACTTCACACCTTATCTCTTCTTCCTCATCCTGTTATAGCTGATCATAAATACAGTGCAATGACTTCCATTTATTAAATAACAATTGTAGGGTACCTTAGATATGAACAGTATTTTATAGATTGCATGTAAGACTTACTTCCTGTCTAGGACACTTTGCAATCTAAAGAAGTCAAGTTTAACACATGGCAGGGCATGAGAAAATATTTCATCACAAGGATTATGTGAGGTTGCCAGTGATTAGAAAAGGGGAGTGCTGATTGGTGAGCTGAATTTTAAGCAGTGCTTTGAAGAAAAGAAGACCTTTGACAGATGAACACAGAGAAAGGGCAAAGGCACAAGGCCAAGAATGTGCAGAGATAAAAAAAGGAATTAGATGAGAATATAGAGATAAGCCAGCACACTATGAAATAGTAGTCTGAATCTTGGTCCTGGGTGGAAGAACCCCAGTTATGGAGGCTGGGGAGTAGTGCAGGTAGAAAAGAAGAGATCATAGGACAGCTGTGTTTATAACTTCAACTCTGTGATTGAGTACTGTGTGATTTCTTGGTCTCCAAGAGGGAAGTGTGGACTTGGGAATGAAAGAAAAGCATGAGTGATGTTCTGCACCAAGGACAGAAAAGGAGGAAAAAGAATCAAAGGTCTGTGAGTGAACAAGGAGAGTTGGGATCTGGGAGGAAAATGTGTTCACTTCTGAGAACAAGAGGTGTGTTTGAAATGCAGGTGTTGGTAGTGAGAGCTCCCTGTGTCAAGATAGAGGGGGAAGAGAGGTCAAAACTCAGTGCTGAGGTCCAGCATCGTGGCTGGATGGCAGGAGAAGCATGGATGAAGTACTTCAGGAGAGAAGGTGGATAGAAGGAAACATGGAGAACCAAAGTCATGATCCAGCCCAAAAATACACAGAGTAAGATTAGAGATAGAGGAGCCCTTGCAGAAAGGTTTGTGGGAAAATGTTCAGGGACACCTTCTTCAACTCTATTCTGTCAAAGACATTCCCTCTGTCTTGTCCAGTGTAGAGAAGCCAACTGCTTCTGCCTGGATGTGGCCATTGCTGCTTACCATAGAACCATGGAATGGGTGGGGTTGGAAGGGCATTAAAGATCATCTAGTCCAACTCCCTGCCATGGACGGGGACACCTTCCATTACATCAGCTGTACTCCCAAAACCACAAGTCTGTGCTTTTCCATTCTGTGCTTTACCCTTGATAAAATTCCTCTTTGCAGAAACTTTGATGGCTTTTGTTGAGGATGTCTGCTGCTTCCCTGTGCTCCCCTGTCTGTACTGAGCTATCTGCCCCTTGCTTTATTCTTTGAATGTGAGTCAAGAGACCCTCCAGATGACCTTCAGGGTGCTGCAGTGATGCAGGAAAGCCATGTCCTGGTCTAGGTTTTCCACCCTGGCAGCTGATGCAGAATGGTTATCATCCTTCTCTTGGCAGGACTGGTGGAGCTCTCTCCATTGTGTATAGAAATATGTGTCCAAAAAAAACCACTCCACCTTTATGCTGCTAATTTGTACAAGAACCTGAGTTAAAAATTAGCATCATGATATGGATCCTGGTTTGGGGCCCCTGGCTGGACACAGAATCTGAGAAATATCCTGGTTTATCCTAGCACAGAGAATGAGCTGCCTCCAGCAGCACCAACATAACAGAAGAGAACTACCAGCAGTTGATGAGTGGGGAGGTGGATAGATTAAAGGGAAAAATAAAGAAACACATAAAAAAAATCAGAAAGGCAGCTCTTTTTTTTCCCCCTTGTTTTTTTTTTTTTTTTTTATGCCTGTGCTTGGTGCAACAATTCCCAGGAAAAGAAAATGAGTTTAGAAAAACAACAGCCTTTCACAAGCCAAAATTTGATTATTGGTAGAAAAACAAACTCCTCTAACAGCAGCTGCTGTTTTATATGTTGGCCTTAAAGCACATAGTATTATGAAACTTGCAATAATATTTAGCAACTGCAGTAATCCAGTTCATTTTTTTAATAGACGTTCACTTACATCCTGTTTATAGGATGTCCCTGAGCATCTGCAATATTACAAAAATATATTGTCACAACGAGGTGATTAGAGGAGATTGTTTGCTTGGGGTGGTGGTGGTGATTAATTACAGTTTGATTTACAGTCTGGAAAGTAAAGTGAAGCATGTTAACACTTTGGTTGAGAGGTCTTCAGCTAGTCCAAGCTGACCTTGGCTGTGAGAAACACAGCTCACTCTTTAAAATTTTTAAAGGTTTATTAAGAGATAAAAGGGACAATACTCAGCACTGGGGTGCCTTGGCTAAATGCCAGAAGCATTAGAGGTTAGCTTAAAACAATTTTCTTACATACTTTTTCAGTCTGGGAGTTACACACATATTAATAAGATCATACATATCCAAACATTCCTATGAGTTCTTTTACTTGTTCCGGGAATTCTTTTAGCTTTGTTGGACCCTTGACCTGTGGTTCAATAGTGTAGATTTTATTCTGGGGAGTTGTGTATATGGTTTCCCTACAATGTATATTCCATTTCCTCACAGCCATCGACAGGGAATGCAGAGTCAGTAAAAGGAGTTTTTTCACATCCTTTTTCCAATGTTATCTCTGTGGTTCCTTCAACATTATCTAATCATACAGACAGTTTCACCCATTTCTAAGTTATTTTCACTAGGTGTTAGCTAGTTACAAAATGAAAACATCCTGGAAAAGTTCACTTTTTGCTAAAACCTAAACTGATACATTTATCACACTACTATTTATATGCATACAAAAGATAACAGCTTCTACTATATTGAATTAGTTAAAAGGGATTACAAATAGTACTACATCGAAATTGTTGTGATTAATAATAATTTACAAAACACATAACATCAAAACCCAATAATTGCACAGCTACTTATAACATCAGCCATTTGACTAAACTCTGGTCTGCCTTTTTATTCTTGGTTTTAATCAAAATCAAGTCATTTTACAAGACCTTGAATTTTGTTTACCTATTTGCATTATGGTTTTTGGCATTATTTATGCTGTGTTTTATTTGATGATGTTACCCAAACCATGTAAATTGTTTGGAATTGAACTTGAGTGTTTATTAAAAATCTGGTATTTACCTAAAGAGCTTTTAACTCAGGAAGTCAGAATGAAACAGGGAATCAGGAGAGGGCTGTGTAAAGATTCCAAGTTCAGTGCATATTTACCAGGTTATAAAGTTTTCTTCAACAAATGTTCCCATGCAAGGATGTCCAAGAAGATATCTGTGTATGACTGAGGAATCTTATTCTGCTTGTGGGACTTGGATCTGGGGCCAAGTGCTTGCACAACTACTTGAGTGACTGCAGATTTACAACATAGGCAGGATGTGAAAGACTTTCTTACCAACCTGAGCCCTGAGCATCTTCACTGACATGTTGGAGGCAGAGAGATGTAAATCATCGAGTAGTTTAGCAAGATGGGCAAATCTCACAGTCAATTTCTGTGCTGGTATCTCTGATTTCATCACTTCTTGAAGCAAAGGAAGCAAAAGCAGAGCAGCAGCAGATGCTGTGTCTCATTTGACCATCTTGGTGGCTCCTTTTGCCAGGGCAGTGTAGGGACAGCCTGCATGGCCATGGTCTCTCCTCCACTCACCCTGCAGACAAACAGGAGGATTCTCTCCAAGACCTATTTGGCAGCTTCCAACAACTCCAGATTTTTAGCAGAGAGCAGGAGGGGGATGTGGGAAGTGTGGAAACCCCCACCCTGTGCAGTTTGTACAGTAGTAGCAGGGATTGTTTGTGACAGTAGCCAAACAACCCATTCCCCTGGAGTGCAGCAGTGTGCAGAAGCAAGTCCAAAATCAATAATACCCAGAAACATAACAACAATCAGCACACATACACAATTAAACCTCCCTGCCTAAAATATCAGCTCAGAGCATGTATTTACCTACTTATACTTCCTACTAAAAATAAACAGATTAAAGTCACAAACCTACTGTGTGAGTAGGTGGAGGGAAAAACATCACATGTGAAGCATAGCCTGTGACATAAATTCCTCTGTGACATGTGCTCAGGCTCCATCCCATCTCACCCTCCTTGCAGCAGTTTAGATTGAGTTGCTAGACAGTTCTTGCCAACTAATACCAGGACAGTGGGTCTGCTTTGTGTCTATGTTGATAACAATTATCCATAGCTACTTCAGCCACATTTCCAGGCAAAAGTTATCAGAAATTCTTACCTTATTTTGTGATTTTTTTTCTTTGTTTGTTTATTTGGTTTTCTAGTGTTTGTTTGTTTGCTGGAGACACCAGGTTAGGATTCAGATCCTAAGGTTTTTTTCTGGCTTTGCCACTGATTCACTGGCATTGAGGCTGCACTCATGGCATGCAATTCTTATAAATACATATTATGGTGTTGGCTTTTCACAAATATTATGGTGGATACTATATGTGTGGTGTTGAAATGGTTTTTAAGATAGAGTTTTCTTTAGGAGTAGCACAGGCTGATAAAGTGTCTTTGTGGTAAATGAACTACCTGCTTGGTTGGGTAACACCCAGTGAAGACACCTGCTCCTGATCCCTGAAGCCTGTTCTAATCCTGCTTCTTCTGGGAATCAAGACCATGACACCTTCCCAAGACACTTTCTCATGTATTAGATATAAACAACTAGCAAGGAAGGGGGCTTCAGAAGGGGTTGAACTAAGAGAGGGAATTACTTCATTACTTGTATTTCTAACTGGAGATTCTTGTCAGTTATGCTAATTTGCCAAACTTATAAAACTGTATTTGCCCTGTACCTTGTATGCATTTTTAATGCATTTTCAGCATGTATTTCAGCATGTATTTCAGCATGTTGTGCACCTGCAGGGGCCCTTCATTGAACAGTAACTGCATTTTTATCACCTTAACCTTGTTTGGCTCAATTTTAGGGACTTAAGGCAACAACACCAGAATGATCAAACCCCCTTGACTTGCAAAAGTCTCAGTAATGCATCCTTCCTTTCAGTGAATACCCACATATTTCCAAAGTATTTTTTCATTTGGGAGAGCAGTTTTACTTCATTTAGCTGACAGTCAATGCCAGTGATGCTATTTTTCTGCAAGCTCTCAGAATCCTGTGAGGCAGCTTTGCAGTGTGAGCATTATTTTTCAAAATAATAGAAAAGAGAACAAAGCAAAAAATTACAATGAGATATAGTGAGACAAATAGTAATTTGGTTGAAGAGATTCACATCTCAAAGTTTCTTATTTTTTTTTTCATCTGTAAACTAAGTAAGCACACAGATATTAATATAAAGTAAGTTTTTATGAGTAAATAGCACAAAAATTTACTTGATATTAATATCTGTGTGCTTACTTAGTAAATAGCACAAAATTATGTTTGAGCCAGCTGGAAGATGGGTACCCAAGTTCAAGAAAGAAACCAAAAACCTCTTGCAAATTCATCTGATGTTCTTGAAAAACTGAGGATACACATTTATTTCAGAAACTTAATAGGAAAACAAAGCGATGTTAAATTCAGAGGATCCCTTACTTCATCTGAGTTGATTGTCTACCAAAGTATCTGTATTTGGGGCCAACCACCTCAACCAGAGACCTTCTGGAAGGCACTTTAGCTCCCTTCTCACACATGAATGCAGGTTTTCTTGCTGAGAAAGCCACCACAGGAAGAGTAGAGGAAGGGATGCAGTTGGGTCTTTTTTTCTTTTTTTTTTTTTTTTTTTTTTTTTTTTTTTTTGGGAGGAGAAAAATTATTTGTGGTTTTGTGGTTTCTTTCACTAGCAGCAAGAAAATAGGTAACAGATCTTTTGATTTAAAACTAAAATGAAAAATCCATCATGCAGCAAAGATCTTTGAATAATATCTTTGGCTATCTCCAAGAAAGGCAAACAGGTCCCCTTATTTTTTAAGTGATCTACAGCCCTGAACATCTGTCCCAAAATATGCAGGCTCCAAGCTGCCAGCAAAAGGAGGACTGGAGGTTAAGGGCTTGACCTTCCTGAAGAAACTGTACTTGGCCAAAAATTACTTTGGCTCAATGGCCCACTGGGGGATGGACAAAGTTTCAGCCAGAAACTGATGCCAGTAGTTTGCTCAGATGCAACATTTTAACTGGAGATTTATTGAGGGGTTTTGTTTGTTTTGTTTTCCTATTGCTTCTCTTTGCAAAGTTGAAACTTCTTCAGTAACACTCTGTTTCAGTCTTTTATATAGATTATCAGACACTTAAGAAAATCCAACAAACAAACAACTTAAGCTCAGAGTCAGCAAGTTTGTAATGAAAGGTGGACTGGTGACCTCTCAACAAACCTTCCACTGAGATTTTGGCAGAACTAGAAATAAAAAACTGTTTTCCTTATTTGGTGCCAGCATTTTTAGATTTCCACCAGCTTCACTGGGCATCAAATGGGTACTAAATGTGGACAATATCATTTCCAGCACAATGCACAGTGTATGAGTCCCCTGACAAGGCTGTGTTTGTGGAAAGTATTGCACCTCGTGGTCTTTAACTAAACACAGGCAAAGATCACAGGTGAGTTTATTCCCAGTAAAGTCTGGAATTACTTCAGCTATCACCATGGAACAGAAAGATAAACAGAATAAAGTAATGAACCTTAAGAAATCCTCCTGAGACTTCAGCCCATCCATAATTTGCACAGTAATTTAACAGAAACTGCAGTTGTAGGGGCAAGGAATATGGGCTCTGAAGCCAGATTTTGGGCTTCATAATAGGCTTGGCAGACATCTCTCCATGAGTCTAAGTTAATGTCTATCTAAAGGCACCACTAAGTCTATCTGATAGCAAAAGAGGGTGTCACTGAGCTCAGGGTCAGGACCTCAGAGTTGCAGATTCTCTCCATAGTTTTGTTTATTTCAACCCAAACTTTGTTTCCTGGTTCAGCTCAGATGTAACCCAGTGCAACCCACCCCTCTGACCCTATGAAATTTCCATTATTTATATCTTATGGGATTAACTTCATTATAGGACACAAAACTGTCTCCTAGGCTAAATCTTATAAACTCCATGATTTCTTTTATGCCTAATCCACACCCATCTCTCACACCACCCTCAAATCCCACCCAAATTAAGGGAATGGGTTTCTCTATCCAAAACCCATGAAGTCCCCAAGAGGACTCACAGTATCTGTGATGATATGTCTATGTGATTGCACCAAGTTTATGTTCTTTCTGTTTTACAGCAGTGGAGGGAATTTGCTCAGGGACTTTGGTCTCCAAAACACCCCAGCTGGCACCTCTAGTCTGCATTAACATTCAGAGTGAAGGCAAAGGTGCTGAAGAATAATGGCAAGATGATTGTTCTCTTAATGTAGTGCTCTCAAAGGAATGCTGGGCAGGACAAAAACTGCTTTGCCAGGAAACTAGCTGAGATTCACAGCTGAAGGGGACTGACTCACATACAGAAATTGAAGAGCTGAATAGGTCTGAAACCAAATAATAATAAAAGTCATTGGCTTTTTTTTGAGCCAATTTGGGGAAATTAATTTCTGCACAGGCTGAGTGGAATAAGTAGGTTGGAATAGTCATAAATGTGACTGTTGATTACATTAATCAGTGTATTGGGTCAGTCTGGAAATGCCAACTCTGCTTCAATGACATAAATGCGGAAAAAATTGATTTGGGCTTCTTGTTAAGCAGCAGAGGGAGACAGTCAGGGATGTATCATACCTTTATCCCTGCACACCAATGTAATTTGCTCAATGGATGAGTAACCATGCAGAGTGAATCCAGAGGAGGCCACAAGGATGCTCCAAGGACTGGAGTCCTTCTGCTCTGTAGACAGGCTGGGAGAGCTGGGGGTGTTCAGCCTGGAGAAGACTCTGGAGAGACCCTACAGCCCCTGCCAGTGCCTAAAGAGGCTCCAAGACCTGGAGAGGGACTTTGGACAAGGGCCTGGAGTGGCAGGACAAGGGGAAATGGCTTCCCACTGCCAGGGGACAGGGTTAGATGGGATATTGTGCAGAAATTCTTGGCTATGAGGGTGTTGAGGCTGTGGCACAGGCTGTCCAGAAAAACTGTATCAGCCCCATCCCTTAGAACTGTTTAAGGGCAGGTTGGATGGAGCTTGGAGCAACCTGGTCTAGTGGAAGGTGTCACTTGTCATGGCAAGGAATTTAGAACCAAAGATCTTTTAGATCCCTTCCAACCAAAATCATTGTTATTCTATGATGAATATTTCTAATTCATGTCCAATCTCAGTGCTTTAGATTTTTGTTCTAGACCAGTGGTTGCTCTTTCCCTTTTTTCCCAGATCCACACCAGTACAGTCCATGGGAATCAAAGCTTTTCCTGAAGTAAACATGGTGATGCATCAAGGGAAACTGGTGCAGTTATTAGTCCTGCTGACCAGTCTGTAAGAAAGGCAATCAATATGGCACTGTCCTGCAGGTTATCCAATGTGGATATGTGGATAGAAGTAACTACTAATGACTAAGCAGACTTCCTCTGCTGCACCAGGAAACCAGCACAACACAAGGTTATTGGCATTTACCAGAATCTTGGTTATCCTGGAGTTTTCCTTCCCGGCACGTCCAGGAGCTGTGAACAACACAGCACTGTTGTGGCCATTAAAAGCTGGGCATTGGGTACTTACTGAATTCCATTTCTGACTGCCTCCCACTCCACAATACAGATCAAAGCTGCTGATTGCCTTGACAAAAGATTGCTCTTGACCTTTTCTCTTTTCTTAGCACCATTTCATTTGCTTTCTGCCTTATAAATGCTGCATGCATCTCATGGCAAATAACATAGATATCTGTGTTCTCCATTACATAGGGCACTGGCTTCTTCTCTCCAGCCCTTTAGTCCTATCTCACCATTGTAAAGTCATGAGCTTCTTTTCCTCTCTCCTGCAGTGCTTGCTTTTGGCCTGGAACAGCTGGGGAATTTCCACTTAAAAATTATTTATCAGGAAGCCTACATGGTGATCCATAAATGTCAGAGTCTTTTGATCTGAAAGACAAATCTTATGTGGTGTGTGGGAATAATGGGTTGGGGTTGCTGGTCAACACATTTTTCTTTGTCCCTTCTCAAAGTTGCTTCTGACTCCAGGGCTTTATGCAAAACGTTGAGTTTCATAGAATCATAGAATGGTTTGTGTTGGAAAAGACATTAAAGACCATCCAGTCCAACCCCCCTGCCACAGGGAGGGACACCAGGCTGCTCCAAGCCCTGTTCAGCCTGGCCTTGAGCACTTCCAGGAGTGGAACAGCCACAGCTTCACGGGATAACCTTTGCCAGAACCACACCACCTCCATAGTGAAGAATTTAATCATCTAAGCTCCCCTTCAATTCCGTGTAAGAACAAGAAGGAGGATCAATGGGGGCCCAGAAGGGTTTGACTGCCTCAAAATACATCAAAACAATATTCCTGGGGGGCAGGTGGGTGGCATAAATTTATAGCTTTACCCACACAGCCTCTGGTGCCTTTATTCTGTGCTGCAGCTGAGTGCCTTGGCTGGCTGCTTGCTGAGCTCCGTGGTGGTAATGTTGCCAGAATTATTTTTGCTTTTATTATATTCTCTATATTCTTTACACATATATTTGTAGCTCTGTAGCCTATTATTGTATTCATAGCTAGTCCCAGTATTTGTCCCTACCTTTTTCCTAGGCAGAAAGACAAAACACATTCCAGATCTCTAAGCCCCAGCAGGTACAAGGACCCCTATCCTATCTTGGTTCTTCCTGGGAACCAAAGTTGAAAACAGCTTTTTGAGACACGTTTTCATAAACAAAATTTAGATCCTCATCTGCGGGTGAGGATTTAGGAAGGGGCTGAAGTGGGGAGGAGTTCTCTCACTACTTGTGCTCCTAATTGGAGATTTTTGTCAATTATGCTAATTTGCCAAACTTATAAAACTGTATTCACCCCGTGTAGGGGTGGGCATTTGGGAATTTGGCATTTGGGCATTTAGGCATTTTCCATATCTGGCCCTTGGAGGCCTCCAGTGAAGACTAGTCTTTATATTACCTCCCAGACTAATATTATCTCGAAAGCATGTTGTTTCATTTCTAGGTTCTCAAAGGCATCAGTATCACCTCTCATGGTGGTTTCCAGGCCCCCAATGAGCAGGCACCCAAAAACAGCCTCTAAGGCACACCCTGGGGATGCCCCCACCTTGCACACACTGAGATCACACACTGATGAATTCTCTGCCTGGAGGATGTGCAATTGTCCTTGCAGCAACATCTGGAGCCCTGTCCCATCCCATTATCTTCTTGTGCAGGTCACTGGGGCTGGACAGTGGTGGAGGAGTGTGATCACAGCTGAGCCAGTGCTGCCAGGATGTGTTTTTAGGTGTTTTTAGGTGTCACTTCACCCATGACATGACACCCATGGCACCACTCAGTGCACTGCACAGTCAATTGTTTTGATATTGGGTGGTGTGAGAGCAGCACTGCCCTGAAGCCTGGGAGAAGGGATGAAGCAGCAGAGCAAGGATTTGACAGAGGCTGGGCCTCAAATGAGCAAAAGTGATCAGTTCTGAAATCCTAATCCTACTGATGTGATTCCTAATAGATTTTTTTGAGACAGTTTCTAAGCTCAGTTTTGCATAATACTGGTAGAAAAAGGTTTTTGCTGCTCAAATTACCCCTGAATTCAGTTGTCTGAGTCCAGTGTTTGGCTCTGTGTTCTGAGGTGAAATCCACACATATTGTGTGACAGATAGGGGTTTTGGTAGCCTGGATGTCTTCAGATTTTTCCCTGTAAGCTGTAATTAGCTGTTGAGGACTTTTGGCCCAAGAAGGTTTAGAACAGTTTCAAATTATCTTCCCCTAATTTGTGACAGTAATTTCTGAGAAGGGCAAGACGTGCTTGAAAACCCAGCTCTGCCTTTGTGCGTGGGTAGAGTTCTGTGTGAGTCTAAGCTGGTCTCAGTCACCACCATCCCCTTCTGGCAGATCTGGAGGGTAAAAAGTCCCCCAGACCTGCTGCTGCCACCGCAGTGATGCCACTCAGAGATGTGATGCAATGTTTCCCCCAGCAGCAAGGTCTCCATTGCACAGACTGCTTCCATTTCCTCATTTCCTCTGCCTTAGCCTGATGTCATCTCCTGCTCTCACTCCCACCTAGCGACCTTTGCATCCTCAAAGCACTTTCATTTTAATTACTTTTATCAGTACTCACTTGCAAACCTGTAGTGAGAACACCTCATTCTTGTGTCTGGTGGAAACTGGGTCTTGTTCACAAAAAGAGTCTAAAGTGTAATATTGCAGCATCACACAAAATTAACTGCTTATGAATCTCACAGATTTACAGGTCTGAAGGCAATAAACACTTAAACTCTTCACTCCCAAGGCCTGTAAGGGATTTTGAAGCCTTGAACAGGGGATGGATTGACATTAAGCTTTGCAGAGAGGTCAGGTCTCTTAAGATGCTGTCCCAAATTTGGCTGAAACTGAACATAAAGAAACACCATTTCCATCTAGAAGTTGTCTGATAGTCAGTAATAAGCAGAACCTAACAGATAGGAGCCTACAGAGCATTAAAAGGTTAAACAAAGGGCACTGTGATGTCCTAAGCTTGATTCTTCTGCCTAGGAGAGGTCTTCTGCTATTCAAACTGGGAGGGGACTGGACATCTGGGACGTGTCTGGAGTAGGATGTGTCAGTGAGTGGTAGTTTCTTCCTAATAATTTGTTGCCATCAAGATAAATCATCTTGTGCAAGTCTTTGGAGTAATGAAAATAAAATTGTTCCTTCTTACCACATTTCCTCAGGATGTGCTCCCACCACAAGGTCAGATGAGAGCAAGTCCCCTGAGGAAACCATTGACAATTTCACCTCAAATTGGCAAAGATTGCTCAAAGCAAGGCCAGACAAATTAGTTGCAACAACTTGCCACAAGATTTTTGCCTAGTTTTTCTCTTTAAAGGAATTTTTTTCATACTTCACATTCAGCCAGTTACAGCTTATTTTGTTGCTTACTGTTTTGATGCCACTATAATTCCTTGGAGGGACTTGTGACTTGTATGGCTGTTAGAATAAAGACACTTTAATCTGCTTGATGAAATGCTTGGTTTGATCCCAAATTTTGTTTTCCTGCTGGAGCCACACCATATATTCTTATGGATAAGGGGTGCCAAGAGTGTTTTGGGATAATACCTGAGTGTGCAGGTCATTCTTGAGGGGAAGGGATGGGAGGGAGGCTCAGGACACATCATCTGACCAGTGATGTGCTCAGTCATAGCAGACCATGCTGTCCATGTCTGCAGCTGATGCACAGCTTAAGAGCTCTGCTTGGGTTTGCTCTGAGGAGCTGGGAGCTTTGGCACACCAGGAAAGGACATCAGATGCCTTGGAGATGATGGTCAGCAATTTTGACTCAACTTGGTGTGGGTGAGAAGAGCAGAGATGGGAGCTCTCTTCTGAAGCCCTTGTGAGTGGTGATGGGCTCTGCAGTGTGCTGTGCATCTCAAGATGACAAGGTGGCAAGCACAGCCCTTCCATCACCTCCAGCCCCAGCCCTTCCATCACCTCCAGCCCACTGGGATGAGGCCCAGGATGTATCACTGTGGCTCTGGTGTGTGGTGTGGTCCCACTGTGCACACAACTCTGTCACCAACTAACTTTTCTTCTAAGGGTGTAGCTGATTGTGCAGCAAGACTGTGGAATTAGGGAGGTGACAATGTAAGCTGGTTAAGCATTTTAAACCACACATTCCTCCCCCCACTTTTCTTCTGAGTTTAATTTTTAAAATGGTCTGTAGGGCTTTTTACCAAATACCATTCATCACTGTTTTTTGGTGAAAATTTCACAGCCGGGGACTTTCCATGGTTATTTGGAAAAAGTGATGCAAACTGTAAATCATGTCTTAATTTGACTTAAAATATCTAAGCCTCAGACAATATGTCATCATACTGAAGATAATACACACGCTCAGAAAATTAGCAGGTATCCTTTGAAAACTCTCACCTGCAATAGAAGTTCCATTTATTTTTATAAATAACAGTTAAATTCTATAGCTGATCCTAAAATGAGATAATTAAATTTATCCATAAGATATATCTTTTTTCTTCCTCCTGACTGATAACAGGACCATAGAAGAGGATAACTGAGGAGAAATAAATGGCTGTTAAATAATTTTAATGGGATTTCAATAAGCAACTGGTGAATTAGCTACATTTCTTTTGATTTGTTGGTCCAATACAGAAAAAACATAGCCTGGAGTGTAAAATCTACATCTTCAACTAAATACAAAATCATGGAGTCATAGAATGATTTGGGTTGCAAGAAATCTTAAAGATCATCCAGTTCCTATGGCCTGCCATGGGCAGGCACACCTTCCACTAGACCAGGTTGCTCCAAGCTCCATCCAACCTGGCCTTGGACACTTCCAGGGATGGAACAGCCACAGCTTCTCTGGACAACCTGTGCCACAGCCTCAGCATCCTCACAGTGAAGAATTTCTGCCCAATATCCCATCTAAGCCTGCCCTCTGACAATGGGAAGCCATTGCCCCTTGTCCTGCTCCTTCAGGCCCTTGTCCAAAGTCCCTCTCCAGCTCTTGGAGCCTCTTTAGGCACTGACAGGGCTCTGAGGTCTCCCCAGAGCCTTCTCTC
Organism: Muscicapa striata striata; assembly: GCA_030060385.1. Lineage (NCBI taxonomy): Eukaryota > Metazoa > Chordata > Aves > Passeriformes > Muscicapidae > Muscicapa > Muscicapa striata. The sequence goes on from JAREIS010000011.1 coordinate 5,157,890, forward strand.
CCCCAGGCTGAGCACCCCCAGCTCCCCCAGCCTGTCCCCAGAGCAGAGGAGCTCCAGTCCTTGGAGCATCTCCATGGCCTCTTCTCTGCTGGACCACTTGCCAGTGAAGACCAAGACAAAGCATCATTTTGTATCTCCACATCCTGGGTGACCAAGTCTGCCATCTCCTTATCAAGAGGCATACATTTTTCCTAGTCTTTCTTTTATCACCAAAATACCTTTAGAAGCTTTCCTTGTTGCCCTTGCATCCCTTGCCAGATTTAATTCTCCTTGGGCTTTAGCTTTCCTAACCTGATCCCTGGCTGCTCAGACAACCTCTCTGCACTCCTCCTATGCTACCTTTCCTCACTTCCATCCTCAGAAGGCTTTTTTTTTTCATGTTCGATTTTGTTCAATTTCTCCTTGTTCCTCCACGTAGGCCTCCTGGTGTTTGTGTCTGAATTCCTCTTTGCTGGGATGCACTGCTCCTGAGCTTGGATGAGATGATCCTTGAATATTTAACAGCTTTCTTAAGCCCCCTTCCTTCTGGGGCTTTATCCCATGATACTCCTCCAAGAAGATCTCTGAGGATGCCAAAGGCTGCTCTTTTGAAATCCAGGACAGTGTCCTTCCCAAAGAGCCTGCATCCCACCATTGCAACACTCCAGGCACAGCACCCATCCCACCACCTCTCCATGGTCCTGGTAAGTTTGCAGTGCTGCATTCTCCTCTTGTATTTCCCATGCTGTGTCTATTTGCACAGAGGCATTTAAGCTGACCTAGTGACTGACTTCAGGTGCTCTTCTGCTGACCTGTGATCTCTCTCCAGGTTCTGGGCATCTGTTGCTGGCCTTGGCACCAAACTGGTGGGAGTGGGATGGATTGAGGTTCTCTTTCCCCAGCAACTTCAGTTTACAGCCCTCCTCGCCAGGTTGGCCAACTTATAACCAAAATTGCTTTTTCCCTTTTCTGACAGAAGGACCCCATCAGTCCCCAGCAGAGCAGGTTTCTCAAAGCAAGTCCCACATCCTAAATATCTGAATCCCTGGCTGTGGCACTAGTCCTGTAAAGATTTGTGGAATCCACAGATTTAACTGGACTGGTCAGACCCCTTTCCTTTGACCAGGAATATCCAGGAAAAAACTACCTGTACTCCCTCTTACCACCACAGCCAGGGCTCTGCAATCCTTCCTGATGCTCCTCATACTTCTCCTGGCTCCATCCCTGCTGCTCATACAAAATAATGGCTGTGGATCACAGTCAGTGTGCTGCACAAATCTCTGGGTGACATCCCTGGTACAACACTCTCCTGTCACATGCTGCCGTTGATGACAGGGGTAAAGTTTGAGAGATTCTCATGTTTTTTTGGTTTTTTGGTTTTTTTCTCTAATCTCAGATCATTGCATCACTCTTCTGAGTATTTCCCAACAAAAATACAGGACAGAATGTTTAGCTAAATTAAGAATGCAAATGCACGTCATTCAGTGGAAATTTATCACATGTCTCAGTTAAGTGACATCTTACCAAAACTGTTCTCTGCTTTTGAAGCCTGACATAAGGCATGTGCACATATTTGTACAACTTTTGTTAAAAATTCTTCCTTTGTTAAAAAAAAAAAAAAGTCCTCATACTTTGCATCTTGAAGGGATTTATAGGACTATATTCATGATAGATATTAAAAACAAGGATTTAGAATAATTTAAATTTCCTCAAAATGGAATGGGACAACATAGACAGTACATCAAGCTTATTTTGAACAAGTATCTGAAGTCTACTGAAAAGCAACTTCTTGGTAAGGGAAATAATTAAAATTACAAGTATATGATACTACATTGCACTAGAGATTTTATAGTCTGTAGATATTCAAGGGAAGAAAAACCACAGAATTTTCTTTCTTTTTAAACCATGTTCTCAAATTAGACCTTAAAACCTATATTTAGACTCTTCAAGGGTGATAATATTTCAAAGGTACTGAGCACCTCTGCTTTCCATGGCCACAGAAAGCTGAGATCACATTTCTCAGAAAACCTAAACATGGTTCTAGGAACCCAGTTTTGACTCACATTCCTGCAAATTTCACTCAGTAAAACTGGGTCTCTAAACTAAAGACAAACTAAACTGAACTCCAAAGTAGAGTAAACCCCAATGCTTCAGGGGGTTGTGAAAGATGTACATGGTAGTTGTGATCCTCTACAGGGAAATGTAGGTTTACCAAGGAATTTGATCACAAAGGCACCTCCAGGAAAGGTGACCAACTGTGACAAAGTTTATTAACTCTCTTGTGTGCCCAGAATGTAGAGGCTGGTATTGAGTCCTTAGAAATTCTGTCATAAGGAGTCAAGCAACACCTGAACATTGCTCCCCATCCTGCTCTGAATCCAGCCAGGGCCACCCCAGCAAAGAGCAGAGCTGATACCAAGATGAGGAAAAAATCCCCTTGCTTGGGTCTTTTCCACCTTATTTCAGCTGAAGGCACCCTTCTGCCATTTCGAGGTTTCTGGTGGTTTCAGCCTAGAGACATTGCAGAATTCCTCATTTCTTGCAGATCTCCATGGTCTGCTGGAACCATCCCAATGTAAAGAAATAAGAAAACAAAACAGTGTCTGAGCTAAAGAAACCTGTACAGCTCCAAACAGTCTTTTGCAAGTGCAAGGTGCCCTGGAGGAGCTTCAGCTGGATCATGGTTTTTCTTGCAGGCACCTGACATTGTTGAAATGCCATGAGACCACTGAATACATGCCAGTGGACCATCTCCAGATGAAAATGCCCTCTTCTAACCACTGACTTTTCTCCTAAAACCCACAGCTCATAGCAAAAGTAGGATGGGGTGGTGTTTGGGTTCCATCTCTGGGACAGATTTCATTTGTGTCAAGTCTCAAATCCTTGGTGGGTTTGTCAGATTCCTACTCCTTTTCCAGGAGGAAGCTGGAAGAGCAATCCATCTTCTCCATTGCTGTTTTGAACTCAGAAGTGCAGCAGTAACTTAGGGAACAAAAAGTAATATAAAACACACATTGCAGGATATTTGGGGTCAGGTTTTCCACTCCTGGTGTATCAATTGCATCAACTGTATGCATCATACACAAAGCATGAGCCTGATTCCACACAGATCCCCCAGAGTCTTCACTGGGACTGGCAATACTATTGCAGCAGAAAGTTGTTGCACTTCCTATAGTCCCCAATGTCTTGACTTCCTATCGCTACAGAGATGTAAATATGATAAATAACAGGGTCTGAGTCAGATTAAAGTCGTGGGACCCCAGTCCAGATTACCAGTTGGATTTAAAAAAAAAAAATTTATTTTATTTTATTTGTCTTAAAGAGGAGCTTCTGACTTTGCTGCAATTGCTAAATGGCTGTCAGGTGCTGGGCAAGCCAGAGAAGATGTGACTCCTCACACATGACTTTAGATGTTTGTGTTGATGTCTGTGCCTGATTGAGCCATCCATGACTGCCCTTACAGTCAGTAGAGAGGAGGCACTTCCAGGCTGTGGTTCATCTGATTTATTGTAGACACTGCCTTCCCAAGAAGGTGAATTGCACCCCAAGAGTGTCTTGGGTTACAAGGAGAGCCAGGAGTGACTCAAACCAAAGGATGCTTTTGGTCAGACTGATCCCAACTTTGGTATGCCTCTGTTTCCCCTTCCCCTTTCCTTTCCACCAGGAAAATACTGTTTCATGTCAGGGAGTAACTTGCAACTCACAACTGTGGTTTCACTGTCAAGGCCCTGTGGTGGTCAGAAGTGGTATGGAATGTGTTAGACGAAGTTATTTATAAGTTAATTTGTGGTAGTGCTTAAGAAGCCAGGAGAATGAAATATGATGCTGTAGAGTATCACATCTAAATGGTTCCAGGGCTACTTGAACTCTGATTTCATAGAAGCATAGAAAGATTTGGGGCAGAAGGGACTTTAAAGATCATCCAGTTCCACACCCCAGCCATGGGCAGGGACACCTTCCACTATTCCAACTATCCAGGTTGCTCCAAGCCCTGTCCAACATGGCCTTGAACATTTTCAGGGATGGGACAGCCACAGTTTCTCTGGGCAGCCTCTGCCAGGACCTCATCATGCTCACAGCCAAGAAAGTCCAAGAAAATCCGCTGTCCATCCTCTGTCTATCCACTCTTATCCCTCTCTGCTTGAAGCGGTTTCCACTTTAATAATTTCAATGGATATGGAAAGACATTTAAGAAGCCACGTTTTCCATGTTACCTTCAATAAACATGTTTTCAGGTTTCCCCAGATAATCTATTCTGCTGTGCTTGTATTTTTTGAGCAGTAGATACAGAAATTACAACCAAATGTCACACACTGGACTATCTGCAGTTCAGCATCGATAACTTGTTTTCTGTAGTGTTTCCCAGGACAATTTGCTGGCTTCTTTTTGAACCATTTACAGCCTTTCTTCCATGGAATAGGACATACCAAGTCTTGATAGCAGTATTTATATTGGCCAAATTCCTCTGTCAAGCTGACAGATAAAAATGTAGATTAACTATGGAAAAATCCTAGAGAGCCTACAAGAAGGGTGGAGAGGGAATTTTGAGCTGGGCATGTACTCACAGGGCAAGGGGAAATGGCTTGAAACTGAAAGAGAGTGGATTTAAATTGGAAGAAATTTTTTGGCTGTGAGGGTGGTGAGGTCCTGACACAGCTTGCTCGGAGAAGCTGTGGCTGCTCCATCCCTGGAAATGTTCAAGGCCAGGTTGGATGGATCTTGGAGCAACTTGGTCTAGTGGAAAGTATCCCTGCCCATGGCAAGGGTTGGAATGATCTTTCAGGTCCCTTCCAACCCAAACCATTCCATGATCATTAAATCAAGATCACGCCTGAGTCAGGAACCTGCCTGGCTGCAAGGTGATCACTCCATCATGAGGTTTTGAGCCCTGTCCTACCAGTACCCACTCAAGGTAGGGGACCTGGTGGTGGTAGTGTGAAATCTTGTCCTTTTTTCTGTTTTCAGCAAAAAGTCACCTCATCATGATACCAGAAAAGTAAAGTCAATATGAGCTAAGTCCATGCAGATGAGAATCGCTCCATGGGAAGTGCTGATCAGAATAAAATAATGACAAATAATTTAAAAACTTTAGTTGATGCTGACTTGTAGAGTGCTCACTAAAAAAAAAAAAAAAAAAAAAGAAGGAAAAAAATGTTGGGATATTGCTGTGTTAATTCACTGCCCAAGAATTTCCCTTCCTGCTGCACCAGATTCATGACTAAAAATTCTTTCCCAACCTGTCTGTGCTGTAAGGGAGTAAATGAAAACAATCTTGACTGTTAGGGCAATAATTGTTTGCATCAGGATTTTGTTGGTTTTTTTTTCCTGTAACAGGAAGGTGATCAGATTATGAGTTGGAAAAAAAAAATTATATAAGTAAATAAAGTACAAATATACATATTCCCAAAACATCCCCAGGTTCAGAATTGCTGTTTCTCTTGAAGATTTGGAGAGGGCATTAAAAGAATTCACATATCTCTTGTGTGTCCACTCTGCTGTTGGCAATACCTTCTTCTGCTGCTCAGGGGATTTTGATTTTTTTTTGTGAACTCCCTCTGGAGTTTGATGTTCTCTGCTCCAGCCCCATATGACAGCAAGAATAGATGTCCAATATTTATTATAGTTTATCCACCATAACATACAAATTTCCAGTATTTCTGAAGGCATTTCTGCACCCAAATAACTAATTTCATCAGGAATTTCTCATTGATAATAGAATTTATTTTCCTAAAAGTGTCGTTTTTGCTGAGGTTCTGGTAGCATCTGATGACTTCATCTCTGATCAGGGCTGTGTGAAATGTTCTACAAATATGGACTAAATGGCATAACTAGAGCAAGTAGTTAAAAATAGTGGGCAAAGAAGATTTATTCTTCTGTATACTTTGTGGGAACGGAAGTACAGAAAAAAATCTCCCAGGAGGGACATAGCCAGGAGCTGAAACATGCCATCCAGGTCCACATATTATTGTTTTAGAGGCCTAGGACATAGCAAATATATCAACTGTAGATGAAATCCAAATTTTTAGACTCAAACCATAAAAAGCTAGGATAAAGCGTAAAGAGGCCTGAGGTAAGAAAACTTAAAAAAATCTGATTTTTGATTATGAACTAAATTAAAAAAAAAAAAAAAAAAAGAAGCCTATGTTGGTAAAAAAAGTAAGGAGAAATTATTAAATTAATTTTAAACTATTTTCTGAAAATCCTTATTTTGCACTTACCAAAATGAGTGTAGAGGAAGTTGCAATGACTGAAGCACCAAGATGTATCTGTTGGGCATGGCTGGGAGAAGCCATAGCATGAATATGTATAACTGAAAGAATGTACAAAATTGCATATAGCCTAGATGGAAGAACTCAGAAAAACTTGGATGCTGAAGACGACACTGTGGGAAGATGCTGATATCTTCCAGGCTTCCAGGTCATCCTGACCTCATCTTTTTTACAGCCTTAAAAATCTCATTTGCATTTAATGAAATATAAGGATTTTAAACCTTTTGACCACAGTCCTGGTCTGGTGGGCAGGTGCTCTTGCTTATGTGCGTGCAGAACCCCAGACCAAGGTATTCAGGTGAGTTGTGCTCTCCACTCCGTGTTGGGTACCATGTTCTGTGTTGCCAGGTGCCCTTGGGACTCCCTTTGTGTGTTTGTTCACAGCCTGCCCTCCTGAAGATGATGGATGAAAAGGATTTTTTTCCCCCAGGTGTTTTGAGACTTGCTGATTCAAAATGCTAGTGTAATGGTTTTGAAAACAAAACCAGTGAGAGACTCCAAGTCAGAAGTACAATTTAATAGGAAAAAAAGAGAAAAAATAAAATACATGCAGTAGTACAAAAGGAAAAAAAAACACTGACAGACTCAGAATACAACCTGACAACACGCTAGTTAGGGTAGTGGTAGCAGTCCAGATGAAGTGGTCTTGTTGAAGCAGTGATCCCATAGAAAGGTCTGGTAGCTCTTGTTCTCTGGAAAGGCTTGGCTCCTCCTCCTGGGTGGAGCATCTCCCAATGGGATGATGTAATTTTATCAGTCAAACAGTGGGACTCAGTGGCCCATTAACAGAAGATATCTCCCTGGAGGGAGGACGGGTCATGGGAAAGATAAAGATGATTGTCCCACCTGTTTTTAACAGCTGGCCCATTAGCAGAGGATATCTCCCCCAGAGATAAGGATCACTGCCCCACCTGGTTTCAGCTGATGGTGATAGAATACAGACTTTTGGGCACATCTTCACATTGTAACCTAGGACGACTAGTCCCATATTTATGCTACAGCCTGGAGCTGTAGCCATCTCCCTTCTTCCTTGCGAGCAGAATCAGACCACACAAAAGCAGCCTCTTACATGGGCATCAGCTCTTTAACTAAATTTCATCTTTATATGTGAATCACTGGTCAGGTTGCCCAATGTAGCAGTGGCTGCCCCATCCCTGGCAGTGTTCAAGGCCAGGTTGGACAGGGCTTGGAGCAACCTGGTCTACTGGAAGGTGTCCCTGCCTGTAGCAGGGCATTGGAACTGGATAATCTTTAAGGTCTGTTCCTACCCAATTCTATTACTCCATGATTCCATAAATATAGATATAATAAATATATAATAAATAATGGCACTATCTAGAGTGCCATTTTTCTCAAACACAGGTACTGTCACTGGGGCAAGGCCTAGAAAACTAAGCAATGTTTATGTGTCCTCACAGGTCAACTCTTTTTCTTCTGAATTGCTTTGTATCAGCAAGGAGGTTTGTTGTCTGGTACTAAATATTAAGTTTCTCATGCACCATTGAAGCAAAATCTGTGGTAGTGCTATCTTGGGACAAGAATCTTTGAATTCTTAGTATTCTGAGCACTTTATAGACCTCAGTGGGTACATTAGTAAAGAAATTGAGATATAGCCAGCAACAAGAAATCTGACTCAGATTTGAATTGAGGAAAAAGCATCTGGATTGGTATGACTGTAATTCATTACTCAACACTTGAGTGGACCCCCAGAAGATTTTTCTCATTTAAGTCACCAGAACACTGAGTATGTGTTAAGTGTTCCAGATTTGTCAAAGCAGAGAGGCCCATGCTAAATCCTCTGCTCTTCAAATGGAATTTAAGCTCTGTGCTTACTAAAAATGGACACTTTGAACAGGATGTAATCTATAAGCCCTGGAGCAAATGATCAAAAAGTATATAAAATATTCCCTCCTGGCTTCTCATTGAAAACCCCAGGGTCCTTTTCTTCACAAGGTCATCACCCACAGCACTGATTGCAAGGTCACATTTCTAACTGTGCCAAAGGAAAGACATTTCCTCTGATCATCCTATGGGAACCATCCAGCATATCCAATGGACAATGGCAAGACTCTTCCAAGAAATTATTTCTTCAGTAAAAAGACTCTTTGAAGAAAGGCAGTGCCCTTCCAGAAGCTGCATTCCAGCAGTTGTCCATAGCATAAGCCAAATATTTGGTTAGAGGTCTGAAGTTTGAAATGCAGAGAAACAAAGAGGCATGTTGTTGCTCTGACCTTTCCAAGTTCCCAGCAAATAAACTCTGTAGACCACAGAGATGATGTGCATTCACTTCACAACCTGTTCAGCAACCACTCTGAACACAAGAAAAATTTGGTGTGAGGATGAATAAGCAAACATGGTCATCTTAGGCAGGAGATGTGAGACTCTCAGTGGGATCCCATGTTCACCATGACACCAGATGCTGAAGGATGTAACTTCTCAGTCCAAAGGACCAGAAAATTTTGGGTATTCTCAGTTCTTTTTTTCAGGATGGGTGAAACAACCAGGCTGTGGATGGATCCTGGAGATTTTAGCCATCTTAGACTTTAGATATCCAGCCTGGGTTTGAAAATGAGCAGCAATAAGGGACTTGGTTGGGCTTTTGGCATGGAAGGAGATAAAACTAGTTGTGAAAACACTTAAAAAGCTCTAGCTGCGTTGTCCCATACATTTCTCTCTTATTGCAGGAAATGGGGATTGTCAATTAAATCCTATAATTTATCTCCGAAATAATTCCCAATTCTGCCTCCCTGATTATCCCAAGTAAAGAGAAGCTAATTTATCTTTAGGAATGAGCCAACTCTAACTTTTCACCCTCCACTTCACAGTCTTCCATCACTGCCCAGAAGATCTTGTTTGCCCAGTCCCTTGCAGGACACCCCATGTGCACCCAAAGACAGACACATGTCCTGGCCACCACGGTGTAAAACATCATCTGGGGCTGCAGTATGGAGTTGATGGATTCAAATGCTTTTCTGAGAAAACACAAGCACAAGGTATGAATATAGTGCCAACAGCTATGCACTGGAGACAGAAATAGGATTCCCCATAGTCCCTGCCCTAAGGATAGACCCCTCTCCTTAGGATGAGCACCTTTAGTAAAGTAGTTGTGACTTTTGATGCCTGCAAAAGACTTTAGAGATCAGGCAAATGCCCTTTGTAATCCTGAGACCCTCTTTCAAAGACAATTGGCATGATGCAGCTTGTGTGAGTTTGCATTGCTTCCCAAGTTTCTGTAGAGGAAAGCTAAAACTGTGGGTAGTCCTCATCCTTGAAGTGGGACATGGCTTTTTATGCAATGTGATCGTGTCTGCTTTGTCAGAAACCATGGATTCATCAGTCAGAAATGGAAAAGGCAGAGCTGGGTCATGGTCCACCAAATGGTAACTGAGGCATGTTTCATAAAACTGACATTGCAGCAGTTGGGTGAAACCATGTATTTCTAACTGGAAAATGGCAGCAGAGGAAGATCTGGGTAGAAATGTCTGTCTAGGAACATAAAGCATTTTCGTGCTGCTTGAACATTGCACACACTTCCAGCATCTGTTTATTATTCGATGCTGCCATGGAATCTTTCTGCACACAAGATGCTTGAGATAAGTTCATCCCAAGATCTGTGAGTCAAAGCAGCTGCAAAACAGAAATTTTCTGTTGCAGGAGGGCATGGTGGAAAAGACCTTTGCAATGAATTATGCTCTTACTACAGAGCAAAAGGAATGCATGGAATGGTTTAGCCAAGCTGTGTATAGCCCAAGGCTCTGTGCCAAGGAACGAGGGAAGATAGTCAGATCCCTTTTATAGCTTTTTATAGCCCCACCCTGGAAAGACACAGGGCAAAGTGGCTGAAATAGCACAGATGGAAAATACCAAGAGTCGTAGAGAGCAAGAACAGGGAGCAGGGAGAGCATCTGAAACAGCACCTGTGAGGAGCTTTTATTCCAAGAGAAGGCAAAAGGTGCTTGGAATTGCCACAGCAGACAAGTTTGGGCAAATAGGCATAGAGATTGGGAGTCCTTGAGGCAGAAGCCTGCAAGGACATGAAGCAGCAGCATGCTCACATTGTGCTTCAAAGTCTCTATTTCTGCAGAGACATGAAGACATGAAGCTGTCCCCCTGGTAGCTGATCTTTGCTAGGGTTAGTTTAACTCTTGAGGGAAGGAGAGACTTGAAAAGGACCTGGTGGGAAGTCATAAAAAAAGACTATCACAATGCTTGTTCCTCATGGAGACACAGAAAATGCAACTTTGAACTTGTTGGCAGTCACCAGGGCAGTGACAAGAAGTTGTGTTAATATCCATAGGAATGACAGAAAGTATTTAGATTAAATAACAAATACTGTGGCTCTTTATAAAGATGCATTACCTAAAGGCTCAAGGTAGTGAAGAGCACACAAAGTCCAGGCTCCAGTTTTGGATGTTCATTTCATTATCCAAAACTTTCAGGTTCTGCAGATCTCTGTGTTTCTCCCTGTTTTGCTTGAGCTTCTTTCTACCTACGGTCTTCCCATGACCAACCCTTGCTTAATTTAGGGAATCAACAATTTCCCAGCCATCCTGCAGCCCCTGGTGCCCAGGCTGCAGTATCTCTGGCCCACTTACCTCTTCTGCAGACAGTGTGTGAGGGATCAGCACATTCAAGGCTTGTAGCTGAAGCCCCAGAAGTATTGATTTGGTACCCATGTCTCAGGAAACTTTTTCTGTAATCTAATGGCATAAACCCCTGCTTGGATGAAATTCCCAGGATCATCATTAGATTGAATACATTTATTAGTGTACTTAAAATTCCTGTCTCACAACCTTTGTAATTAATAAACAACCAAAGAACACATTTTACAGAAACTTAAAAAAAGAAAAGTTTGAGGGCCATTAATATGTTTTTTGTTCATTGCAATTTGCATTGGAAAGGGGGTATTTTTTTTTTCCTTATGAGCAGGGACAAATTAGGTATGATAAATACAGAAAAGTTCATTAAAAGGGAGAGCAAATAGCACAACAAATGTGTTCATGTGGTTGAAGCACTTGACTGCAGGTCAAAGGGTCAGATTTTGATCCCAGCTCTGCCATGGAGTAGTCTGTGGGCTTGGCTAAAATGCTTTACCAGATCTGGCATCTATCTAAATACATTAGTAGTTGTCTGTCACTTGTGATGGATATGACAGACAGAACTGCTTACTCAACTACTGTCCAGACCTGCTAGTTGGCACTAACATGTTCATATCCTCCAGCCAAGGCTTTGATCAGACTTTACATCAAGTCCCAAAGACAAGTCTTAGGTTGGTTCTGCTGTCTGATTTTACAGAGAAGCTCTGAGCCTTGAGCTGATGCAGCCTGCACAAGGGACAGCCAGGTGACAATGTTCATCTATGGGTAGTTACTTCTTCACTTAAGTGACCCAGGATCTCATTCTTGCTCCATTGCATATAAGGAAGAGACTAGATTTACCTTGAAGCCCTCACTCTGAGGATCTGCAGCCAGCAGCAATAGGAGTTTTCTTCCTAACAGCAACTTTCACACACACACCATGATGAGCATTTTGGGTGAGCCATCACCAACATTCTCAGACCACAGAAAAATATCATCATTTGGTGGCTCCAGAGATGGCTGGAAGACATAAAAGGAGAAAGGGTGGGGCTGGGGGAGATCCCAAAGGACAGAGAGTAGTCTGTTCCCACACAAGGACTGGAGGGTGGGATGCTGATCCCAGCCATTTGCTCAGGGCAAACCAAGGGCATGTTAACAGAAGCCAACAACAGGAATTAGACTGGGTGGTTGATAGAAAAGCCATTTCCAGAGATGCCATCACTCACAGATGAGGTCCTAATGGGACCAATATATTGAGAACTCTGAAGATAAAAATCCCATATCAAAGCACTGGGGTAGAGAACAAAAATCCAACACAATCATAAGCTGAAGCATTAGTCATCATCTATAGAAATGAAAGCTGACAAGGCAGCAGTTGCCTTGGTGAGAGCTGTTTCTTATTTTAAATGGTCCCATATAGAGAAATATTGACTCAGAAAATGCAGGGAAGCCAAGAGGGAATGAGACATTAAACCACCACAAAGGATAAAAGGGAAAATATTTCAATATGTAAACAGTCAGAAATCTCCTAGCAGAGATGAATATTAGAACAAGAGGACAAGGGCCAGTGATTACACAGAGTAAGAGGGATTGAAGCTGAGTTGGTTTTGCTGTCTGGTCTAGGTTTCACATCCAAATGGATTGAAAGGTCAATGAATTGGCATTTCCTGTCTGAATCCTCATTGTTCAGCCACTGCTGTTTTCATTTTAGTGTAGAATTGATATTAATTACTTGCAGAGCATCACAGATGTATCATAGACCTGCAGGAAGCAAGGCATGGGATCAAGACTTGGGAAACTGGCATTCAACTCCTTCCTGCACTGTCCCACCTCACAAAGCTTTTGGCCAGACTGCTTTACCAGCTCTGAGACTTTGCTCCTCCCCAACAAAGATGAAAATCTGCCCTGGTCTCTCTTGCTTGCTGAGATATAAGCTCCTAATGCCAACATTGCTGAAGGGATGCCTTGGGTTCCTCCAGGTCTCCCACCTTCCTGGGAAGTAGCTGATTTTGCAACTAGTCTTTTCAAACATTTCTGAAAATAACATTCTTTGTTCTGATCCTTTAAAATCTTTTCTAATCCCGCTATATTTTTGATGAGAAGTAAAGATCAGAGTACAAAAGACCTTTCAAAAACCTGTATACTCTGCAGTTTCTTAAGTGACATAATCCTGTAGTTCACTCCCTTCTCAGGTAGAGAATAACAATTCCCCATAATAGCTTTTTCTGAGTATTTTTAGTCATAGCTGAGTGTTTAGCTGACATTTTCACAGAGCTCATTTTGTATGACCCCAATCTTTTTTTATTGAGTTCTAAAGGGTGTTTCAGAGACAATCTCTTTGAGGAAAAATGGATTGTTTATGCTAATCTACACAACATAGTCTTTATTGCCTTTGTCTTTTATCCCTCAGCCACTCCTTCTACACATTTTGGTGTGTAATGGAATACAACTCATATTTTTGGCAGTTTCCTTTAGTTACTAGAAATATCAGCTGATGTGATACCTGCCAGTCCCTCTGCTGCATTTTCCTGCCTCTGGCATTGGCCAGCAGTGACTGCTTGGAGTGTGAACAAACTCCTCTCTGCTTGCAACATCTGTCTTGGTGAGCAGGTACTGGAACAAGACAATTCCACAGCAAAGTAACCAACTGAAGCAGAGGCATAGCACTTTTTAATCAGGCTATTCTGTCCTTCCCAGGACTTAACCATAGAATGAGAGAAAGGTTCAGATTGCAAGTTTTTGTTTTAAGTCCCTTACCTGCCCAATTCTCATGGTATTTCTGTCCCTTGGAGAGAAACTCTAAGATAAGAGAAGTGCAGCCATATTCTGTCCTCCCCTAAGCTTGGCCACTTCTTTTGTTTTTTATGAGAACCCAGTTGTTAGTGTTTCCTAGAAACTTATGGGGAAAAAAATCTATACATAAAAAGGAACAAAAGGAAAGAAACCTAACCCCCAACACCTAGATCAGGTTGGTCCAAGCCCCATCCAATCCAGCCTTGAACACTTCCAGGGATGGGAGAGCCCTGGAATTTCTCCAGAAATTCAATCTATTTCTCCAGAAAATCAATCTATTCTTCTCATGCATTAAAAGAAATTTCACCTCCTTTACTACCACAATGAACAGCAGCCTCCCAGGTGAGTCTCAAAGAAAACCCTTACTGGCAGGCAGGTATTCAGATCATTTATTTATTGCATCTCTGGAAAGAGTTCCATTATAACCATTTCTTGAGTCTGGAAAGAAACACTTTGTGTGAGTTGCTCCAGCATTTAAGGACCTCCTACCATGTCTGACTGACAGACCAAGAAAATGGTTTTCCTGCTAGGTGGGATTAAAACAAAAGAAGTGTCTTGGTTTAGTCTTCCTGAACTTCTCAAAAGCCACAGAAAAGCAAACAAGAAGAGAACAAAACAACCACCCAGCCATATAAAACTATTTCTCTGTCTCTTCTCATCCATGCTCCCAGGTGGAACAGCTTGTTAAGAGACACCAACTTATGGCCAGCCTAATGTCCTTCATAGAGACCGAATAACAGGTGAAAACACGAGTGCTTCTGACAACAGCCTCTGTCTTAACAGACAGCAAACAAGGGCAACACTGGAAAAGAAAGCTGCTTCCCTCTCTGCTCTTCATAAAAACCCCTACTACCTAAATAGGGCTGGTAAAGCTTGTTCAAGGTATCTCGACAGGTTAATTTATTGTTCGTCTTTTTATAGCTAAAGGATCCAAAGCAAAAAAAACCCACCTTTTTTGGAGATTTGGCCTGAAGCTTATTTCCAGGTATCCAGGGAAATGTATCATTCCCATCCTCTCTTTGGTGTGTATAGTAGGGATAACTCCAAGTTTGGGAGCAATAAACTTTATTCAGCACAGTCACAGAACCACTTCATCAGTATGAAGCTTGACTTGAATCTCCTTAGGCAGTCATGTCAAGGGTCTGATAACATTTTTCTGCACCAGGGCTACTCTTCCAGCTGTGTGAGGTAGCAGCCACCCCAGAGCAGAGGCAGGGGCTGTGTTGGAGCACTCTCACCCATCCCCTCAGAGAACCTCAGCAGATACCAGGGCATGACTGTCTCCATGCTAATGTGAAGTCTAATAGACAGTTGGTTTATTTGAGATATACAAGCCAAGGAAAGCAAAGCTCTTGCTGTGGGAGGACTGCTTCAGAGTAGCTGGAGGTCAAATCAGAGGTGAGGAACATAAACCAACCCCAAATCTGCCTTCTGGATGACTAATGGGGCTGAGCCACGACTGAAGATCAGATGGTGTCTCATCTGCAGCCAGACTCTGCTATCACACTCCACTGGTGCTAAAAATTAATAGTGTGAGAATCACCTCTCCAGAGGAGAAATCGTTCACAGGGTAAAAGGTGCATCTCACTTTCTGAAATGTCAGGAGCACTACAAACACAAGAAATTATATATAAAGCCCAGTTTCCTAATGAGCTGCAGCTCTTGGTTGATTCCTTTTGGTCCTGTAAAGCTGGTGAACTCTAACTCACATTTTTCTTGCTTTGGAGTAATTTATAATATTCTCTCTCTTACTCCAGTCTCAGATGAGCATTTGGAGGATCTCCCTCCTGCCCACCTGATGGGAACATGACACAGCTGAGACATGAAATAAATACAAACGTTCACTCACAACTTACAAAAGCCTTCTTCTGGGGATTGTATGTGGTCAAAATTATTTACACCCAAATACAAAGGAATTAGAGAAAATTCATAACTTCCAAGACTTTGGGGTTACCTGGAACCTTTGAGATAATCTTACCTGGGTTGTACAACTCAGGCCAAAAAACTACACTAAATGGTTTCTGGATAAAGCCTTTTTCTTTTTCCTTGTCTAACAGGCATTAATTTATAGAACAAATAATAAACTTGGATTCAATAGATGAACAGTCAGTATCTAATCTTCTGTTTCACTTTTTGTTACTTAATGAATTCTGTGCTTCAGCTCCCTCTGGGCAAAATACAAACAACAGTACTTCACTCTTTCACATTATTGTAGCTACTAAATATTTGTAGAGTCATTCAGATACCACAGTAGTGAGAACTATGTAAAAATCTATACATAAAACAGAACTGTTTATGTTTCTGCTGATAGCAGAGATACCACAGAGATTTTCTTATGTAAGTGGGGGAGGTGTTGGGGGGGTTGTTTGTGTTCTTTTTTTATAAAATCCCCAAGTGCAGAGTAGATGCTGCTTCTGTTTCATTACACACTGAAAAAAACCCTTAAGCTCAGCATCATCACAGTATAAAAAAAGGGAACAAATACTTCTTAGCCACAGTGTCATTCTTCACATCTTCAAAGCACTTCACAAATATCTGCCAGGAAGCTGACTTTCCACTCCGATGTTCAGATTCCCAGGGTATTGTTTCTATTTTGGTGAATTGTTTGTTATGACAGCATGACCTTCCTGAAGGAATAGCTTCAACATTTGAGAACTCATCCCTAGCAGAACTACATCTAAAACTGCTTTTTTGCAGTGGCTCATCTAAAATATATCTAAAAGCATGTGTCGATAATCCCAGTATTTCTTACAAACTGACAAGAAGTTGTTCATAAAGGCATATATGAACAAAGACTTTCTCCTCCAATGCCCAATAAGGAGGAATTCATGGAAGGAATTTATATTTAAGATTATAAACACAGCTTCTGTGGGGAAAAAAGAGAAAAGTTAAAATGGCATGTGCTAAGGAGACCATCCTCCTGTCATTCCCATCTTTGGAGGTGATGAAGAGCGTGGAGAGCTCTTGGGGCTTCTGAGACAGTGAATTGAGAATAGAAAGTTGAGCTTTGGGAGAGATGCTTGAAGGACTTGGCCTTGGCCCTGGGCAGTTAAAGTCAGTGGTCATAGGAAGGAGCCCTCCTCAAATAATTTCTCCTGGAGAGCTCTGAAATAGATTTGCCTGAGGAGCTGAAACCCCAGAAATCAGTCTAAGGACTTCACTCCAAGCTCAGGGGTGGGAATGCACCCCTTTCACTGTAAGTGAGCAATGCAGCATGGCCAGCATGGGTTTGGGGCTGGTTCCTAGGGCAGTGGCACTGGGTGAGTTGGCATCTCTGTGTAGCAGAAGGATCTGTTTGCCAGACACTTCTTTATAAACCCAGTAGTGAATGTGTGCCAGAGGGCTTCAAGACAGCACAATGAAAACCAACAAAGTCTCAGTAAAGGGTCCAGCTAAGGGAAAAGCTGTAAAATGAGCCCAGACAACAGAAATCACCTACATAACTTCACTCAGGAGGAAACCATAGACTTCCTTCACTTGAAATCTTAGATTCAAGGCAAAACTTGGTCATTGAAAAGGAGGGAGGGAGGCAGAAAAGAAGAAACGGCTCGCTCAAGTTTTCCACTGTGAAGTTCTGCAGTGGTTTGTTTTTTGCTTCCCTCTCCCCACTTAAACATTAAACTTCACTTTTTCTTGTAAGCAAACACATCCAAGATTCCCAGCAATATGGGCACTGCAATCCACTGCCAAGGCAGAACAGCCTTGCTGTACTCTTCTCTAGCATAATGCAGTGCAGCAGCAAGCAGTGTAACCACATCAGCCTGGAGAAATAAACATTAGACCAAAGATTATTTAACAACTGTTTTTAATTAAGTAATTTGCTGGCAAGGTTGGCAGCACAGGCTCTCCATGAAAACCTAGAGGATTGTGGTCTGCAAGAAGTGTAAATCAGGGGAATTTCTTTGAAGTCCAGATACTGTGACAATTTATGTCCAGATAAGGATGTGAACCTTTGAGCTCATCACTTATTTCCGCTAGAAAAACGGCAGGCCCAGGTTTTGTTACTAAAAGAGATCAAAGAGGTGCAGTTTCTTGGAAACAGGGGAGGAGGGAAAGCCAGTCCCTAAAGATTTCCTGCTGCTCCTGTAGGAGAAATGAAGAAAGAGCCAAACAGAAAAAGCAAGCAACAGGGTGCCTGGTATAACCAAGTCTCCTTTTAAACATCTCTCTCCATCTGGGATGTGTATAATTGCCATCTTCCGGTTCAAGCCACAAATAAAAGGCACTGTAAACATTTTAGAAGGGCCTGGATTTATCCTACCTAAATATAGGCAATGAGCTGTGCTTTCCATGTTATAAGCACGTCATTCTAAGCTCTGTTTCTTGCTAAAAGAGTGTGTATACTTTATATGCCACTAAACCAGAGCAGCAATGACAGAGACCTGGTCTAAGGCTGATATTTGTGGTTTATGGTTATCACTCTCTAGAGTCAATGGTTTGCTTTGAACCTGCCCAGCCTTGACTCTGCTCTGAACTGTGTCTTCAAGTCCTAAAAAGCTGCATCAAAAGCAGCATGCCAGCAACACAAGGGAGAGGATTCTGCCCCTCTGCCCCATTCAGGTGAGACCCACATGCAGTGCTGCCTCCAGCTCTGAGGTCCACAACATCAGAATGATTTAGAGCTGTAGAAATGAGTCCAGAGCAGGCCATAAGGATGCTCCAAGGACTGGAGTCCCTCAGCTCTAGAACTGGAGGTGCTCAGCCTGGGGGAGAGAAGGCTTTAGGAAGACCTCAGAGCCCCTGCCAGAGCCTAAAGGGGCTCCAAGAGCTGGAGAGGGACTTTGGACAAGGGCCTGGAGGGACAGGGCAAGGGGGAATAGCTTCAAACTGCCAGAGGCAGGGTTAGGTAGAATATTGGACAGAAATTCTTGGCTGTGAGGGTGTTGAGGCTGTGGCACAGGTTGCCCAGAGAAGCTGTGGCTGCCCCATCCCTGGCAGGATCCAAGGGCACGTTGGATGGCTCTTGGAGAAACCTGGTCTAGTGGGAGGTGTCCCTACCCAAGGCAGGGAATGGAATTAGATGGTCATGAAGGTCCTTTACAACCCAAATTGGCAGTGTTGGTTTTAGGGCTGGACTGGAAGATCACAAGGGTCTTTACTAACCTAAATGATTCTATGATTC
Source organism: Muscicapa striata striata (assembly GCA_030060385.1). NCBI lineage: Eukaryota > Metazoa > Chordata > Aves > Passeriformes > Muscicapidae > Muscicapa > Muscicapa striata. Next base: position 5,176,630 of record JAREIS010000011.1, read on the forward strand.
TATGTGGTTTTCCATTCAGGCTGTGCTGATCCCACCAGCAGAGTGTGGCAGTGATATGAAAACACAAAGGTTTCAAATGCTCTGGGTGGTAGATCAGGCCACTGGGAGATGTCTGAAGGTACAAAGCTTTTTGAACCAGTGTTGGAAGTCTGCATGACTGTTTTTTCTCCTCAATCGACTTTGAGCCTCAACAGAGCCAGAGGGGTAGGGGAAAATGAACAGGGATGGGCAAGCCAGATTTGTAGGCTTATGTACCTCTCTGGCAGAATTTTCTTCAGTACCATCTGTAGAAAACATTTATTTAGGAGTGCATTGATACACACAGACAGATGCTTTAAGACCTGATGTCCTGCTCATCAGCTGTGATGGCTGTACGAAGTACTAACGTGATTCAGTGGTTATTTGCCTGCATATCAAATTGTGTGTGTCATCACCTCATCTCATCCCCTTCTGGTGACTCACATGGTCACCCTCCCAGCACAAGTGTGGTACAGAGAGAATTTTGCATCCTGTTAGTGCAGTGCAGCAAAAGGATGCTGATTGCTGTGCCCCAAGAGAGCAGGGATGCTCACATGGGAGCTCCTGTGCTCAGAGTACCAGAGCCTCCTTTCTCACTCATGTATTAGTGAGTTGTGTTCCTAGACAGTTCAAACTCTTAGCTTCAATAAACTCATCCTGGTGTGGTTAGCTGCCCTGATGACTCAACAAGTGTAAGAAAGGAAATAATTCTTTATCCCTGATAGAATATTATAAGACATGCGTAAGCGTTATGTCTACAGAGACAAAAACTGGGTGATAGAATTTAAGATTAATTGGAGAAAAAGCATCAAAGAAGATAATGTGTTGATGGGTCATGCTCCATACTTGGCAGTTTTGATGGGGTGGACTTCTTGTCAAACTGTCTATGGATTCACAGTCAGCATTCCTTGGAGAACATGTTGGTGATTGCACACAGATGTTCACCGATGGGAATGAGCAATGTTGAGTCTCTGACAAAAGTGGAGAAGCTGTTGGCAGCTCTGTTGGCCACAGCTGAAAAGTGAAAGGGCTCTTGCAGCACGTACACATCAGGGTGAGTTCTTGGGAGAAATGAGTACAAGGTGATGCTGTCTGTCTTGTTCACTGGTGGTTGTTTCCTAGAGACCTACTCAGTCCTTTGGGGAAACATTGAGGTTAACAGGAATTTTGCTTGTAAGCTAAAGTGCTCTGTGTTACCCCCTTTGTGTGCTTACATGCCAGGAAATTTTTTATCCTGCAAACCTATAGAAAAATATGAGACATCTTCTTTACCTCATCTTTGTTTGGAAATCTGGAGTTGCTTTCTATTTTGTGTGGTATCCTTCTACCTTAGACTTCTCCATGCACATAAAAGGTGCTGCCATGGAGGCAATGAAAGATCAGAGTGCCCTCTTTGAGCTAGAGGAGCACTCAAGCTTACTTTAAGACAGCATATTTGCTGTAAGTGAAAGGAGAAGATCTGGTGTGGCATACAGCACTTTTGTACCAGCACAGAGCTTGATGGTAGTTGTTACATCTTTTATCTTTTGGAAAAGAAGATTGTCCTCTAGACCAAGACAATAATACTGGTAAGGAATCTGAAGGTAGCCCAAACCAACAGACCCCTTTCAGCATCACCATTTGCTATGCAAGAGCACATAGGGAGCAGAATAAAGGGGATGTATGATCAAAATAACAACACCAACCAGCTTTATTAGATAGGTTGAATAGGGGAAAAGTATGGGACTTTTCCCCCTCACAGTAATTGTCAAAGGGAATGTGTGTTTAACCAGATCCTAAAGGTCTCACAGTATTTTTAGGTAGCTGAAGGCCTGAAAAAACATGAAGACTCCCTCTCCTCACCAAAGTGCAGGGAGCTGTGTCCTGCAAAAACCCAGATGCTAAAGATTCAAAAGAGCTCTCCCAGACATTTGTTGTGACCATGACTATCAAAATCACATCACTGTTATTTGAGCAGAGGGAGTGGCTGCAGACTCAAATACAGATGCTTGTTGCCTGAAAAACTGTGGACTCTGAGAGTTTGATAAATTTTACTGGGAATTTTTTTAATCCAAAATCCCCAGAGGTGAATGGGAAAACTTCAAAATAACTGCAGCCTCTGGCTGTATGTATTTAAGGAACTTCACGTGGGGACAATATGACTCCATACAGGGACACAGAAAAAATTTAGTAATTCTTAGCTAAAACGTCTCAAGCAGTGAACCCTGTAGAAATTCCTAGGATTCAAGCTGAGTTAAGGAAGAAATTAATAATATTCAAATACTGGAGCCAGAAAAGTTAGGCTAGTCAAGAGAAAATAGTTCTAAATCAGTGAAGGTCATTTACTCCCTTCACAACCGTGTTCTGAAGAGAATTGTGGAGTGAGTGGTCAGTTTAACATCAGCAGCTGCAGATAAAAGCCATCAGAGGCTGCTGCTCTGGAGGAAATATCAGCTTTATTTCACAAATCAAAAAACTGCCAGGAACAGGACTTACCCACACTAAGGAAAGTTCTGCCAGACCCTCAGTCTGTCATCTGCAAGGATTGGAGGCCTCCTCCAACATTCAATTTAAAAGAATGTATTTTGGGAAAGAGGGGAAATGCCACTTGGGTATTGGACTGTGAAGAAGCTGTGGTATCACATTTGCTTCCCTACCTGACTTTTGGTCTCTTTAAAGGCTTAAGTTGCTCACCTGGGAGGATCTGCTATAAGCCATCTGTTTATGGATTGGTTAGTGCCAGTATGTTTGCTGGTTGTAAAAGTCCCATTTCTGCTTTGCTCATGTCATTGCACCAGGGGCTGAGCCAGCTCCAGAGCCAGGATCCCTGAGCAGGACAGCAGTGGTACTCATTCCCAGGGATTGGCAGATAATGAGTTGTCTGATAGCTTGTTCCTCTGAAAATCCTTGTTGTCATTGTCTGGGTCAGAAGAGGAGGCAGATTAGGATGTTAATTTTGACATGTTATTTTTTCAATATCTGATGGTCTCCAGGCCAGAGACATGCACTACTTGTCCAGGCTTCAGTAGGACTCTGTTAGGACAAAGTTATCCTCTTGCTCAGAAAAAAAAAACATTTTTTCCCTTCACTCTTCTGCTGCATATTCCCATGGGGTGAGTTGATCACCCCATGGGTGTGGCAGAAGAGGCAAGACTGATAACTGTACATACCAGGACACATATTCAGAATAATATTCTAATATTTGAGACGGATTAACTGAAAACATATGTATCTCCACAGAACTGAAAGCTAAAGCAAAGCTGTTTATCTGGTGGATTTTATGTACTAATACTGGCAAAGAAATGAATTATGAATAAACACTGTTGAAAAAAATGAACAGTACTTCAGGATTGTCCTCAGAAATGCCCTTTCTTCTCCAATGCAATTATCTAAATGGCACCTACCTCTGAGCAGGCAGATGGTGAGGCTGCTTTATTCATGCAGCTGACTGCTGCTCCCAGGGGTGTGTGGAAGCCTCTGTAGGGAATGCTAATTTCAGATGGCACAAGTGTTGAGCACCTGAACTGGCATATTGTCCACAGGGACAGCCTGGCTGTCACCTGGGAAAAAGTTATACCTACAAGACAGTTGTGATTTGTCCAAATGACAAATATATAAATTGAATTCCCAATCAGCAAAATAAAGTATATGTGATTATACATACATAAATAAATATAAGTGCCATATGTGCCACCAGCAAAATCTCTTTGCCTTCGTTTATTTTAAATTCTGTCTTCTGATTTTATTTTCCCTCCTCATTTCTATTGTCTGCCATGCCCAGAATTTCTGAGATCTGAAAGCTTTTTACCCTGAGCTCTGAGTTCACAGACTCTGTTCCAGATAAAGCAGATAAACATCTGAAGCAAAGGGGCGTCTGCTAGAGCACAACCCAGCCAGCCTGGGACCTCTCAGACCAACAGAGCTGGATACAGCTGGTGAGCCTGGGAGAAAGGAACAACCTCAGCTCAGATCAAATTGTTTAACTCTCTGAAACAAACTTTCAGCTGGAAAATGCAGTCCAAGTTTGACATCTTTTGGGGATGGAAAATATACAGCTATGACTAATTTCACGACTGTCTCATTTTTTCTCCTTGATACTTCTATTAGAATGTTTTTTCAGAGGAAACCTGTGAGAAGCTGAGGTCTTGTTCCAGTGAAGTGTTGAGATCACACAGCATGTGTTTGGTTTTTCTTTTTTTTTTTTTTTTTTTCTGGTCTCAAAGCAGAGAGAGAAGGCAAGCAATGTAGGGGGGAGGTCAGCAATGAAGTTATTTTCTACACATGCAAACACACACTTCAGATCTTAGTGATACAAGCCAGATGTTCACTGTCTGAGTCTTAGGAAGACATTAATTTAACTCATCCAGAGTTGTAGAAAATATGAAGGCATCTATCAAAATTTTGCCAAAAGAGTATTTAGCTATTTCTAATAGTAACTACGCATTTATATCAAATATCCTCATTATAAATTGATGCCTGATTGGTTGAACTATTGTTCTTTAAGTATTTTAAGTTTCTAATACTCCATTATTTTAAAGAAAAAAGTTTCACTGAATTTTTTTTGTTCTGTGGTATGAGTTCTGAAATTTAACTCCATTTTAATCACTCTGATGTCATCATTTTAAAAATAAAATTAATTTCCCTCAGTCTCATAAGCACATTTATAACTTCATAAAATTCATAACTCAGTTGGAGCTGCTGCTGGATTTTTGGTTTGTTTTGTGCTGTTCATTCCGGTCTGTACTGGCCTCTGCTTCTGGTTTTGTTACCAGTAGAGTTTTTTCACATATGTGCTTCATATGGTATCATATGCTTCATATTAACCTTCATATTTAAGCTTCTTGGTTGCACACAACTCAAATAGGAGTACCACAGCCCCAAAATACAATTTCAGTGGTAGTTTTCAAGTCAATAAATGTTACAGTTTGTTTCAGAATTCCCACTCTCACTCTCATAACTCTCCAATAACCAGTTACAAGACCTTGTTAGACAAAGTGAACCAAGAGCTGGGTTTTAATTTAAGGGTGTGTTTACAGCTCTGGTTTAAGTCAGTATTCTGCTCTTTGGTTATCAATTGTTATCACACTGCTCTTCAGAAATACACCACTGTTTACTTAGTCTTCTGATGTAGCTGCAGCACTTCAGGTGAAATTAATTCCCCTTATTTTGATGTTTATGAAGTGGAGTTCTCAGTATTGTCAGCTCAGTTGATAACATATATCTGCATTAGGTCAGCTGAATCTCACCCTCTTTGCCTTAAGCCCCAGTCAACACAAAATTCAAATGCATTCATTCAGCAGTAAGTGATGTCATTTCCTCTCTTTGAGAACCATGTAGTGATTCCCCATTAGTTCTCTGACTTTTTCTGCTCTAGCTAAAGGACCTACTCTACTTTAAACAATTCCAATCACTAACTGTTACAGCACAGCCAGTCTGTAGCTGGGCAAATAATTCAGCCATAAGTAAGAAACCCAGTTCAGCTAGCCAGGTTTGATAAACAGGTCCCTGGGTGAGCAATGATAGGATACAGTCAAACTCAAACAGAGACTGCACCCAGTGATGTTCCTTCATGAGCTGCAGACACCTCACTGGTCAGAGAGCTGGGCAGTCTGAGCTCCCAACAAATCAGCTGTCTAAGCCTGGGAAATTCAAACCTCCCATAAAAAGGGGTGGGCATAACAAGCTCAGTGCTGTTTGTGGAAGAGCCTTGGTAAATTCATGTGTCCTAGGTTACAATGTAAAAATATGCCCAAAAGTCTGTATTCTATCACCATCTGCTGAAACCAGGTGGGGCAGTGATTCTTATCTCTGGGGGAGATATCCTCTGCTAATGGGCCAGCTGTTAAAACCAGGTAGGGCCATGTTCTTTACCTTTCCCACTACCCATCCTCCCTCCAGGAAGATATCATCTGCTGCTGGGCCATTCAGTCCCACTGCATGACTGATAAAATTACATCATCCCATTAAGAGATGCTCCACCCGGGGGAGGAGCCAAACATTTCCTACCTAGCTAAAAACTGAGATTTGGAACACCAAAGCAGCCCTTACCCACTGGTTTCCAGGGGACAAGAGCTACAGACCTTTCTATGGGATCACTACTTCAACAAGACCACTTCATCTGGACTGCTACCACCACCCTGACAAGCAGGGTGCTCAGTTTGTATTCTGACTCTGTCAGTGGTTTTTCTTTTGTACTGTTGTATGTGTCTTATTTTTCTCTTTTTTCCCTATTAAATTCTATTTCTGACCTGGAGTCTCTCACTGGTTTTGTTTTCAAACCATTGCATCATGTCATCTCTGTCTACAGCCAAAGATCCCATTGTAACAACTACCTACCCTATGTGAAAGCAGAGATACAGCCTTTATGCCACTGCTGTTACGAAATAGCTCTAAAATCTGCTTGAAACATCAATGGATGTTTGTCCAGAAGACATCAGTCTGTCCCAGCCTCTGAAACATGGCTGTAAGAAGGCTTTTCAGGTGTCTTTCATGCTTCATGTGGTGCAGGGTGGGACTGGATGAAGACAGTTTACGCAGAGCTTTTCTTGCACCCCTTTCCCAAGCTGCAGTTGCGGGTGTGCTCCAAGCTGTGGTAGGTCCCCAGATGAGCATGTAATTCATTTCTGAGAATCATGTTCCTGGATAGCTAGGGATGTGTGAGAAAGGATTAAAGGGGTTTATATGTAAAACTTGGCACAGGGATGACTGAGGAGGATTACAGGATAGGAGTCAGCTGAGATGTGAAGGATGTGAGTATGAAAGGAAGCAAAGGATTATTCATGATTATTATTTGCGAGAGGAAATGGCACCAATGGGATGAGGCCCAAAAGAAAATATCAGCCTGGCTTTCAGAAAACTGAATGCATTTTTAGGATGCACATAAGAAGGATTAAATAAGCAAATTAAATAAGTGTTATCAGTCTCACTTCAGTCACTGGTAAAATCATGCAAAAGAGTATTCTGGGAAGTACTGAAAAATACCTGGAGAAAAACACAATCATCAGAGACAGGCAGCAAGGCTCCATGAGGGGAAAGTCCTTCTTGTCAAACCTGATTTCCCTGTATGACAGGGTAACCCACCCAGCTGATCTAGGAAAGCCAGTAGATGAAATCCTCTTGAACCTCACCAAAGCTTTGGACAGGCTCTCTCAGGATCCTTCTGAACAAAATGTCCAGCCCACAGCTGGATAAACACCTCATGGGGGAGAGCAGCTGGCTCATGGGTCAGGAACAAATGGTGACAGTGACTGGGGTGGCACCAGGCTGGCACTGGTCCCCGGCTGGGCTCTGCAGGGCTCCATCCTGAGCCCTGTGCTCCTCACCATCTTCATTAAGAACCTGGACACAGGACTCAGTGGAACACGCTGGAAGTTTGCCACTGACACTAAACTGGGAGGAGCTGCCAGCTCCCTCAAGGAGCTGCAGAGAGACCTGGACAAATTGGAGACTGGGGCAGTCACCAGCTGGGTGAAGTTTAACGAGGACAAGTGCCAGGTTCTGCTCTGGGAGGGGGCAGCCCTGGCTGTGTGCTGGACTGGGGAGTGAGAGCTGCAGAGCAGCTGCACAAAGGGACCTGGTGTTCCTGGTCCATGGCCAGCTGAGCAGTGCCCTGGAGCCAGGAGGGAAATCCGTGTCCTGGGGGGCATCAGGCACAGCATCACCAGCCAGGCAGGAGGGGGGATTGTCCCCTGGGGCAGCCTCACCTTGAACATTGTGTGCAGTTTTGGGCACCATGGTTTAAAAAATGGCATCAAGCCATTGGACAGCATCCAAAGAAGGGTCATGAGGATGGGGAAAGGCCTGAAGGGGAATCCATATGAGTGGCTGAGGGCATTTGTTCTGTTCAGACTGGAGAAGGGATGACTGAGGGGAGAGCTCATTGCAGTTACAACTTTCTCATGAGGTGAAGAGAAAGGGCAGACACTGATCTCTGCTCTCTGGACCAGTGACAGTCCTGAGGGAATGGCATGAGGTTATATCAGAGGAAGTTCAGGCTGGATATTAGAAAAGGTTCTGCCCCAGAGGGTGGTTGGACACTGGAGCAGACTCCCCAGGGGGGTGGTCACAGCACAAAGCCTGACAGAGTTCAAGAAGCATTTGGACAATACTTGGAAGCAGAGTTGGCATTGTTGGAGTGTCCTGTGCAGGGCCAGGAGCTAGGCTTGATGATCCTGACAGGTCCCTTCCAACTCAGCATATTCTATGATTCTATGATTCTATTTTCTGGGTGCTATTCTAATTTCAGCTGTAAGTAGTCTTCATCAGGGTCAGATTTACAAGGAGGATTATTCAGTGTAGCAGTGATTCTGATGCCTAACCTCTCCTGGGCAGCTCCTGCTGGATTTGCCATAAGAATTACACCAAGGAAAAGGTTTATGTTGCTGAGCAGAGTTACCTATGATAAAAACCAGAAAATGCAATGGGAAGACTGGGCTTTGACTTCAGGCTCTGAAGAGGATCAGCCCTGCCAGTGCTGACCTGGTGGAAGGTGCTTCTCAGCATTAATCAGGTTTCTCCTTGTGCTACCCAAATCCTTTCTGATACAGTATGTTGAAAGAGTAAAGCTTCTCCCATTTAACTCAAGGTGACTTTAAAGCATTCATGGAAGACATGACACACTGGATCCAGGTTCCTCCTCTCTCTCAGGTGATGAGAAGATAAAACTCCAAAATCAAAGTGCTCTTGTAGTATTGCTAAAGACCATGCCAGTACATTTTCCCAATGCTGTTTTGTGGGGCAGGGCAACATCTGGATGTCTCTACCAGAGCAGATGCTCAAGAGGAGACAGTAAAACATTTGTTTCATGAGCTCCATTGGATTTTAGGAGCCAACTGGGGATTAAAAGGCTGATGCCAAAACTTACACAGTCCTTTTCTTACCATCAAGAGACTATCACAGGCTGCCATGGAATGCCACTGGGAACGTAGGCAACTGGGGTTTTAGGGATCTTTAGGGTTAACAAGCAGCTAATTGAGAGGGTTTGGCATTGCTCTAGTGCTAGAAGTAACAAAGAGATGCTTAGTCTTTTGGTGGAATTTAGCATCTAAATTTTGAAAGCTTTTTTATTCTGATTTCTCAAACACTAATGGCGTAACCACTTTCCACCATGTTAGAAGAAAATTCCCAGGAAACTGAGAAATTTTGAAAACTACTTAAAACTGAAACAAGGATGTGATAGTAGCAACAAATACAAGGGCATTTTCTTTTTCTCTCACAGCAATAGTCCTCTGCTGGGACTTTGCCTTAAAAATGCCTGCTGGGAGCATCCCTGGCAAAGACTGAGCAGGTGAAAGGCTTCCAGGCTAATGAGCTCTGATAGATAAGAGACTTATCTGGCTAAGAGATGCCTCCTTTCTTTTTCCTTCCAAAGGGGCTTTTAGAGAATCACTGTTGGATATCCACAATTCACATAAAATATTTGTTCTTTGGAAAATGAAGGTGAGATAGTCTTGAGTCTGTCAGAAAAATCCCAATAATCTCCAGAGAGCATGGAATGTGAAAGGAAAATACCCTTGGCTCTGCAGTTCAAAGAACAGATAAAAAGTCTCCAAACCATGGTTTTTCTTTTAAACCATATTTGTAGGCTTTATTGTAAACTCTTCACATGCAGCCTCCTTGCTCTAAATTTCTCACTGGTTCCTGTTGTTCCTGGTTTTTTACAGGCTTTAAGTGGCACACAGGACAGAGGGTCATGTTCTCTTTGATGTGTGTGTGTACCCTGCTGGCAGAGCTCCAGTGGCATTGGCCATAGCCTTGTACAGATGCACTGAAATGGGATCCTGCTACACAAGGAAGGATGTGACAGTGACAACCTTTCTCTCAAAAAGATTACAAATGAGACAGATGAATAAGCATTTTTTGGAGTGAGAAGAGAGTACTTAGTCAGCAGATACAATAGGGTATGTTATATAATTTGCTGAAATGTTCAAGGTTAAGTGTGGCTCTCAGTGATCTGTGAGAGAGATTAAGAGCTATCCCTTAGACCTAATACTGGAAACAAGAGTCCTGAGCTCAGACCCTACAGGCAAGCCATGGCTTGGGCTCTAAACACTGTGAGGGTGGTGAGCTGTGTCTCCCCCACCCCTGGAAGTGTTCCAACCAGGTAGGACAGGGCTTGGAGCAACCTGGTCTAGTGCAAAGTGTCCCTGCCCATGGCAGGAGGTGGAACTGGACGAGCTTGAAGGTCCCTTCCAAACCAAACCAGGCTGGTATTCTATGATTCTATAATTATATATTGCAAGAACTGAAGTGGGAAAACTAATATAAATCATTTTAAGCACCAGACAAAATTATTTTGCTAATCTTCAAACTAATCCCAAATTTTGGCAGAATTTGCCCAATAGTTTCAACAGGTAGCTTTAGAGCTGGAGATAATGATGAAGAGGCATTATCACAAGATAATGGAACCATTCATTGTTTTAGTCCTGTTGTGAAAATGGAGACTCAATCTCTGCCTTGACCAAGGACATCACATCCTCTTAAGCTCTTCTGAGCAGCTTGTTTTTCCATCTCCATCCCTGATTGCTCCATCCTTTCAAGGGGAGAACCTCCCACTGATCTTTGAACTTCATTGCAGCAGATTTATTCATTATTTTTACTCTTTCATGGTAGTTAGAATTATAGTTTGTTTGCCTCCAGATGACATACATGATATAAGGTACTAAGGAAATGTTTGAAGCTAATAAAAACAGCACAAAGCCCTCCCAGTTCCTCCATCCTGCTGACTTCAAAATACACCAGTTGAACTAAAAGTAACTGCTAGGACAGACAAATGTAGGGATATTAAATATTTCTGGTAGTAGCTGCTAAGATGCAAGCCAAGCATCTTATGTTAGGATCATATTCATAAATCAGGAAAGAACTGTGAACTCATTCTCACAGTCCTCACTACCAGTCCTGGAGGAAGGTTACCAAAAACTTAAGGATAGTACAGATCACTCTGTTCTCACTTCCGAAATTTTTGAATTCTCTAGTATTTCAAAAAGGATAATGCTTTGACCTAGATCATGAATTAGCAGCATGTTTTTTCCCCAGAAGTAGAAAACTGCAAATTACAGTCTTAGACTTAAACATTCCTTATTAAACCCTTTTTAAAAATCAGCTTAGAACTAATTAAATACACATTAGCAGCAGCATGCAAAAAAAAAAAAAAAAAAAGGAAAAAAATATTTTGCAACATTTAATCTTTAAATCAAAATTGAATGCATTTCTTACAAATACTCTTTTGGGCAAATAGAAGCTTGCCCAGAGGAGCCTATTCTTTGCCTTATGGAGGCAATCAGGTTGAAAAATCAAACTGATCCACTCTGGACTTACGATCTATGAATCAAACTCAGTTTTACTAGTGTGGCTGAGAACAAAGTCATACATGGATGGCAAGCATCAGCAGACCCTAAGCAGGTCTCTGTCCTTTTCTGAATCCCACTAGTCCAATCCTCTTGGATGGGTAGGCAGAGACATGGTCTTTAAAGCAAAGTAGAGCAGTTGCTTTCAACCATTGCTTTACATAACTAATAAAATATTAGAAAAATAACAGGAAAAATAGGGCAAAGGTGAAATCCTGAAGAAACCTCAATTCCCAGCGTTGCCAAGGAAATCCATGGTCTAATAATGGGTGCTTTTCAGGCATAACTCACTGTCCTTTGGCATCAGAGGACAACGAGCTATGATAGCAGAAACAGCAGTTCTGAGAACAAGCACGACACAAAGGGCTTCCTCTTGCATTAGGCACCACATCTCAGGTTTCAGGACACTGAAAGGCAGATGAGTCAGTCATGCTCGAGACTCCCATTCCTGACAAGCCTATGGAGGAGCTTCTGCAGATCCCTTGGGGTTGAAGTGATATAAATGAAAGTAAAATTTGACCTGCGTATTTCTTCTTTCCTTGTAATGATAAAAATCACAAGTCAAAGCCAAGAAGAATTAAATATCCTGCATCAAGTTCTACAAAGTCTGGTTTCCAAATACAAAAGCACTGCTTCCACTTTGGCTCAGAGTAGCAATTCACACACTACACCCTCAGGGCCATGATTCAACCTCCCTGCATACATTTTTTTTTTTTCAGCTGGGAACAGCCTTTAATTTTTTATCATAACTCTGCTATCTGCCTGAATTATTTATATTATTTGTACACATATGTATCAGATCCTCAGTTAACTAATTTATAGCCACTGAAGCATGCCAAGAGCTGGTATTTAATTTCCAATTAAGTACATCCTTTTCTGCAAGCTATGACATTATTCTCAAACTAAGTAAATTAAGTGGTTTTTTTCACTTTGGAGCGTAATTTATTTTTTTCTTTTAAATTTTGTTTCAGGGAGGTTGGTAATTTGAGGTCTGTTCTGCTTCCTCACTGGATCAGACCCCACACTCAGAGTATGAAAGCCTTTGTTCTGGGACATTCTCACATGAAGGGGCTGTATTAGTTGTCTCTTCAATGACCAAATCAGTGGGTTGGTTTTGAGGTCAAAGCTATGTGTGTGCAAGAGGGCTTTGTGGTAAGCCAACTCACTTAGAAATCTCTAGTGGCTTGGGATCAAAGAAAATAGCTTTGTTTGTAATAACTTGGAGAAAAATCTGTGGACAACATTTGCTGGAAATGAGCTCATGGGGAAATAAGAGACTCCTGTATTTGACATACTCTTTTTTTTTCTGCTTGCTTCTAATAAATGTGTTAATGGCTTGTTTTGTGCCAGCTGAACTTGATAAACTCCTTGAAGGAGGAGCTGAAGGATGATAAAATCATGTGTTTGGAACAGCTGAGCTAGGTCCCACAGCAGAAGGAAAGGTCTCTGTTTTGCCTTGGGTGGAGTTGTCAGCTGCTGGAGTGGCTGATAGTTGAAAAAGGAGTGAGGTGGATCTGGGACCTCAGTAATAAATGCTGGAGAAGACCTGGCTTCTCATGCCAAGCAGCCAAGAGCCTGGAGGAGAGAGTTACTCACCAGAAGGCTGCTCCTCCCACTGCTGGTGGGGTGCTGGGGTGCTAAATTCTGTGCTCACATGGGAGCAGTGTGGATCAAGGTTATGGGTGGGGTCCAGGGTCCATGGGCTGAGGAATTTGCTCAGGAGCCTGCAGTAGCATCCCATGAAGCCTGTGCCCCTGGGAACACACATCCTTAGGGAATAGCCTATCATGGAGGGCAAATTTTATTTAGACAGCCTCAGGCTCATGCCAAACATCAGGTCAGCTCAGAAACATCTGTCCAGATGAGGAGGGATCCAGCATGAGCAGGGAATGAAGGAGCAGCGTTTTGTTGTCACCAACATCTCTGCACAGCCAGCAGAGGAGCCAAACTGAGGGTCTCCCTGAGGGAAACTACAGAACTAAGGACAGCCCTTGTGCAAAGAGGGCACCATGAACAAACCTCTCAGCTTTTCCCCAGAGAATGAAGCCTGACATGTTTCAAGTGCTGATGTCTGTCCAGGACTGAAGGGAGGCACTCTTGATGCAACTTGATGTGAAAAGGAAATGAGAGTGAACAGCACTGATGTTCCATGTAACACAAAGTGAAGCAAAGAACTTCCATCTGCATATGAAGAATAGCATCAGTTTCCAGAGACAATATTCATAAATGACTAAACTCAATCAAAGCAAGGTTTTCTATGTTCTGCTATTTCAGTTATCATTCCCTACCCATTTTCTTAGGGAATATTACATCTTGGGAGAGATACCTTGACCATTTGCTGTTTGATAATCCTACCAGAGCCTTGATGTCACTGAAATCCACAACCAGTTATTCACAGGTGACAAAAACACTGCAAAAAAGGCGAAGGATAAAAAAGGAAAAGGATAAAGGGGAAACTTAATGCCATAAAAAACATAAAATCATACAGTATCAAAACTGAAAGGCACACCTACATGATGAAGAAGATTATAGAAAGCACTAAGGTTGGAAGAGACTTGTGAAGTTTCTGCTTAGATGAACATAACCATCTCATAATATCTCAGAACATATTAGTAGGGGAACTAAACAGAGCAACCAAGTTTGGACACATTCAGGAAAAGAACCAAGGATAATTAAGGTGTTAAAAAATTGCCTTGCAGCAAAAGTCATGAAATACTGAGACTGTGTAGCTGTCACAGCTAGGAGAAAAAAGTGTGTCTTGATCAGATTCTTAGAGTGCTCTGGAAGATGGCAGGAGAATTTTCAGTATTAGGAGAAAACAGTAGAATGAGCCCTAGAGGACAGAGGCTGGATCTAGATGTGTAACAAGTCATTGGAGCAGCTTGGAACAGAGAATGTGGATGAATTTTCATTGCTAACAACTCTCCAAATCACCACAGGGTATTTTTCTCCATTTTGAGCCTGAATTAACTGCCAAAATCCTAATGACCTCTTAGACAAGAAGTCAGACAAGATGGTCAACCTTGGTCTCCTCTGATCTTACAGCCTATGACTAATGTATCATGTGTTTGTTCTCTCATTCTCTCTAGGGAAGAAGGAGATAGAGTGGGCTGTTTTGTTTTGGAAGTATTATTGGGAGGTTTTAGTGTTCTGTACTTACTTTAGAGGCGGGAGGTCAGAAATGTGATAGTTGGACTGTTTGGGAGGGTTCTTTATGGGGAGCTTGTTCCATCCTGGCCACTGAGAGTGCTCTGTATTTCATACCTCTTCTGTTAGAATGTGTTGTGGTGCCAAAGGATTGAGATATTCCAAGTCAGGGAGCTGTGGATGATCTGCACTGAACCCTTAAGGAGCAGGTTTATGGCTCAGAGTTGTAGGAAACCACTGGATACAGAAAAGGCATTGTCTGATTCCTTATCTGATACCACTTGATGCAGTGCTTTGGGTCCCATGCAAAGATAACCCACTGCTGATTCTGAAGATCTGTGTTGCTCCTCTGCTCATCCACAACTTTTCTTTCATAGAAAATGAGCAACATAAAGCCCACCAATTCTTGCTGAGACAGTACTGGCCCTCTGAACTCTGCCAAAGTTCAAAGATGACCAGCAGGGCTTCTTAGTCACTTTTCAAATATTAAGATATCTCATACTAACTCTTGCAACCAGCCAAAGATAACTATGGAGCTCAGACATATCGAAGCTGTGACTAATAAAAATTATTTTTAAGGAAAAAAATATTTATCCAGGACAACAGATTATATTCTGATTTTAAAATGTCATTGCTTTGCAGTTCCTAATGAAGCATACAAGATCAGCCTTGCTGTTACTTTCTTCTGCAACAAGAAACTATATATAGAGTGTGTGTCTGTATATGTATATATATATAATACTAAATCAGAAATAATATGGTATTACTATAAATACACAGTCTCACACTTTGTGACTTTTGTTACAAGGCAAATTTTTAACGCTTTAATTATCCTCAGTTCTTTTGTCTGAATGTTTCCAAACTTGGTTGTTGTGTTTAGTTCCCCTACTAATACATTCTGAGATATTATGAGATGATTATGTTCATCTAAGCAGAAACTTCACAAGTCTCTTCCAGCCTTAGTTCTTTCTATAATCTTCTTCATCACATAGGTGTGCCTTTCAGTTTTGGTATTGTATGATTTTATAGTTTTTTATAGTATTAAGTTCCTTAATATAATATCAGAAACATAAATACTATATCAGAAAACACCATGTCTCCACAGCAGAGGTGCTCCAGCCCTTGGAGCATCTCCATGGCCTCTCTTGGGCTTGCTCCAACAGACCCAGGTTCTTCTTGGGGGGGCCCAGAGCTAAACAGTTCATTCAGATGTGAGTTTTAGACCTTCAGTTCCTTGTGCAGTTTAGACCAATATTTAAGCTAATTTTTAAAAATTAGTAAAAATAGTTTGCAAAGGAGAGGAGATTTAAAAATTAACATTGGTCAAAATTACTCCTCAGAGATCTTGAAAAGGTCTATAATAATAAAAAATACATGGATATATTAATAGATCAAAATCAGTCATCATAGATCTTGGGAAGGTTTATTTCAATATATATACATTAATACATTTGTAGATATTCCCAAGATCTATCAGAAGTGGTTTTGAGCAATATTTCTTTTTTATCTCCTCACCTTTGCAAAGCTTTTTTTTTTTTTTACCGATATACTGTGAGAGTCATCCTGACACAGTCTGGTGTGCACTCCTTGATGGTGCCAAGAACTGTTTCTTGTCTCCTTTCTCCCACCACACTCCTGTATTTCTGGTGAAGGAACTATTGTAACTCACATGACTCAGGTTTATTCAGCCTGCTGCCAGACCCGGTGTGCTGTCAGATTTGTTTATTGGAATTATATCCTTCCAGGCCTTTTATGGAAAATCACAGAAAGCCTCTCTTTCAGCATGTACACTTTTGGTATCAACAAACCACTGAGTAACACAGTCCTCCTTCCCCTCCCTGATAGCTTGTCATATAAAATTCCCTTGTCTTACTCTCTTTTCTGAACTTACCTGGTTTTACCCAGATAAGGAAGATTCAGACAAGCTGAAAATTTTTGCAATATGTTTCACATGCAAGTTTGCTAGCTTGCATACCATTTCTAAAATTTGGGAATGCAGAGGTGCAACAAGAACAACAACAACAATAATTAAAAAAATAAAATTAAATTAAAATAAAAATTAAAAACCTGCTTAAGAAAGAAAAACTTCTGAAAGTGTCCCTTTTAGATTGTCCTGCTAGTCAAGAGTCACTGTGTTAAGATAAATGCTTCTGAATAATTTCAGTAATCACTTCAGCTTCAGCTGTGCAAATCTTTTGAGTGTTGCTCCTTTCTGGAAAGAGACAGTACAGATAAAATCATGATTTATTTTTCAAGGGGGTTACAAGACCTTTTCCCAAACCTACAGCAAGATCTGTGCAGCTCCCTGGGCTAGAATAGAAACTCACTCCTCATCCCTTGCACAATCCCTCCCATCTCTCACAGCAATGACCTTTGAGCAGTGGGTTTGAAGAAGGATGGCTCAGCTTTGGCAGCACATCTCCCCTGACCTTTTCCAAAATGCTGCTTGTTGTTAAGGTGTCCTCACCATGCATGTTCCTGCTCCCAGTCCAGCTTGGCTCTGCAGGGAAAGGCTCCTGCTGGAGCAGAGTCGTGCTCTTGCACATTAAGAATGTGCACCAGCCAAGTACCAGAGATAAAACAACAATTCTTAATCACCCACTAGATTATATTTAACTGCTAGTCTAAGGGCTTGCTTTTACTTTTCAACCCCTTCGTGCTGATAGCATTTATACACATATTTAACTTTATGTACACAAGTGTCTGATGTCAACTAGCCCACTCTGATAAAAGCATAACACATGCGTAAATGCTTGCAGGAAGAAAGTTCTGGTCCTGTTTATATCATTCATATCTCTAAAGGAAAATACTCTATGGTCTGTAAATCCAGTCTCTAGAAAAACTCATTTTGTCACTTAATTTTGCTGTTGGACAATGATATTGCTGCTGCTGTGGCATATGAGCATTGCAAGAGGACACTGAGGGCTCGAGACAGCCAGTCCTAGGTGAAGGTCCTTGCACAACCTTTAAATCTGGATCAAAAATGTCCAGAGTGAGGGAGAAGTGTCCAAAGTGAGGGAGAAGTGTCCACAGGTCAGAAACCGAGGGAAAATTTTGCTGCATTCAAATCAAAACCCTTGCCCTTATTTGATGCCAGAATTTTACCACTGGCATTTGGCTTTGAGCATGTTAAAAAAAACTTATGTCAAGTTGCCAACCTGTATAAAGTTAATGCATCATCAGGCTTAGCAATGAAGTGAAATAGGAGTTATATATCTTTTTAATTAAGTTGAAGTGTAAGGTGCTGTTCCTAGAAATGGCTGGGATCTGTAACCCAAGATGTGCCCTCCACCTGAAACTGGGCAAGGGGACACCCATTTCCTAGTGGCCCATTTAGCTTAGCACTGTTGCTGTCCCTAAAAGTGGGATTTGTCACCTGGTGTGCAGACAGCCAATCTCAGTATACCTCTGCAGAGCTATTTGATTATTTTATATTTTCAAAGTGCTAGGTGCTAGGTAGTAAACCCACAGGAAGTTAGCACAGTCTCTACACTATATATATATTAGCAAACAGGGAAGTCTTGGTTCATTGGCCACAAATTGCCTATTTATTTTGTTAATTAGTGTCCTACCTTCTGTTGGTTGGATGATTCTCTTGCTTCTCATGCTAATTAGTCTGCATGCTCAGTCTTCTTTTGAGCTGGTTTCTGGAGGCTGTGGTCCATGAGTCAGTGGTCCCAGTCTCACCCATGGATTTACCTCTTGCTGCTTGGCTTTGTGAGCAAAAGCTATAATTAACCCTTTCCATACACACATGAAGAAATCTTTGCCTTCTCCAAAGATTAATTATTTGCATTGCTTTGATTATTATGTGCTGCACTCATCTCGCCATTCAGCTTCATTGTAACAATATAGTAGAACGTGATCTTCAGAGGTTTTTTCATTCATGGCACCTTGAAAATCAAATACATTTCTTTGATCCCACGAGTTTATCAACACCTGCTTGTTCAAAGCCAGACTGTAACTATTCTCACTATTGGAGGACATGCATGGAATTTGGCTCCTGGTGCAATCTGAAGAAACCCACTGTGACATATAGTCACATAAGACTGTGGAGAATGTGCAATTTTCAGTTCTACATTGGCATTCTCTTCTCAAACCTTCCAGCTACTCAGTGCTAATCATCTCCTTGCCCAAGCATCTGATCTTTAGACAATCAGAAAAAGTATATTGAATTGTAAACTCTGAGGTTGATCCTCAGCCTTTCACGTTATCACTCAATAGCAGAGACCACAGACACTTCACCTCTAATAAACATCATATGCATAGCAATGGCTTTGGAGATCTTCCTTTGCTAGAGCATAGGAGATACTCAGGCTATCAAGACTGCAAATATTCAAGATTAAATTGCACAATATGTGTTTTATATTTGAATCAAATTGGTGGGATTTGCCAGATTAAACATAGATGTATGTGATACTAATATTTGTGTCTGATCTCAGAGGTTTTGCCACTGGAGAGAAAGAGGTACTTTTAGAGACTGATTGTAGAAGAATCTGATCCAGCAACTGATCCCACACAGTCTTACAGAGATAAAGGTTGGGAAAGCCCTGAAAAGGTCCAGTATCCTCACTCAGTCTCCAAGGGTGGATCAAGCACTTCTGAATCTCCCTTAGCAAGTGCTTCTCTGAGCTCTTTCTAATAAAAGGGAAAAGGTGCTGTGTCGACTCCAGTAGAAAAGACTTAAAAGGTCATTAAGGTGGCTTAATCCCACACTAATTGGTGAAGTGTTAGTGGCTGGACCTGACACTTAATTTCAGTTTCTGAAAAGTTCTGTACCTGCTTTAAGTTGTGCTTTTGCTGTTGGACGTGGAAAGAGAGAAGGAATGATGAGTATCCTTCATATCTCAAAATAATAAAATCATTTATTGGTATGCAACTCCTCTGAAGGCAGCTCTGTATCAGTGTTGGTTGTAAATCAACACTCAACACCTTAAATTATCTACCAGAATTAAGTATGATGGAATGAATCTGACCAGCATCAGGACAGCACCCAGAGCCCCAATCTGAAGAATCATTTTTGTAAGATCACCCTGAAGGTGTTAAGATTCCAGACCAAAATCATGCCAGATTGGGGAGAAAAAAATATTTTAAAAAACCTATGAGGTGAAGTGAAAGGTTCTTCCTGGAAATTATTTGGGGGTGTTTTTTCTCAGTTTCAGTTCTGTAAATGGCCCATCTTGATCCTTTCAGAGGTCCTAGGTTAAACCACACTTCTTTTTTATACAAGATTTTTTAATAACAGAGGTGCACATACCATGCAAAATCTCACAGTTCTGTTACTAACTTTGCAAAATGCCTGAGGAAGTAAATATTGTGGAAAGAAATGAGGACAACAATTACATAAATAAGGGAATAACTTAAGTGTCTGAGACAGGATTTCATATGACTCTTTGTTAATCATTACATTATTACACAAGCTTTATATATCATTAACAGTCTCCCTTTGTAATATGCATATTTTTTAAATATAAGATTCCTTTGATGATAGTCCATTTTATTATGCTTCATGATGTGATGTTTCTAATTACCAGGATCAGTGCATTTTTTGCAGCTATTGAACTAATTAATGATCTATGACTTTTTTCCCCTTTTTGATGTCTTTCCCAGTTCAACCCATTATGGAACAGGCAACAGTTTGCTGTAATGGGAAATATAATTTTGAGAATTAAACAGATTTTCCCAATGACTGTTTCTAATGCTTTCTTCTTTTCTGTTGAAGCCCAAGCATATGTTTGTAAATGTCTCTTGGTGTCAGAATGCTGTCTACATATTCTGGAAACTCTGAGACTGAAACTGCACATTTTCTAGCAATGATGCATTGATTTATGCTGGCTCCTTTAAGGACTGACTCTTGGTACTTTTCAAGTCCTCAACCAGTTGTTCTTAAACTTCATCTGGACTTACGTGAATCCCAGGTCTCCTGTTAACCTCAAGTAATGCTACAGCAGTAAGTGAGACTGGAATACCAAAACTAGAATGCAATAAATCTTAATTCATTCAGAAAAATATCAAAGACATATCTGCCAGGAGTTAAAACTGTGAACAAGTATTTCAAAATACAAACAACAGGCCAAAGAGAAGAGATTATAAAAAACAATGAGTAAGGGTTTTTTGCATTGTTTATAACTGCTTTATGAAAGTAGCACAAACAAGTTTGGAAGCACAGATCCTCTCAGTTCAGCCTTTGAAATAAGGATTAAAGTTGTCTGTGCCACTGAGGCATTAGTCAGCTCTGCTCTGTTCCTGCTTCTTGAAGACATCTGCTTTGTATTTCATTGAGACTACTGCAAAATTGCTTTCAGCTATTAATTTCCAGGGCATTTTTTGTTTGGTTGGATTTTTTAAGGTTGGCTTGTTTGGGGTTTTTTTTCTGGGGGGTTTTTGTTCGTATTTTCCAGAAAATGAAAGACATAAGTGGCACCTTACTAGCTAACAAATATTTCCTGGGCCCACCTAAGGCTGCAGATGCTGCTCTGAGGGGTAACTGTCTCAATCTAGACTAAAGCTGGTAGAGACATGGTTGATGAAGATTAATCACATCAATTATATTGCTGGTTTAGTTACCACAGAATAAACTGAACAGATAGGTTGTGTCAACTTCAAATGAAATTTTCAAGCCATCTTCTGTTAAGGTGGTTCACTCCTCCTTCCTTCTCCTTCTCCTTCTCCTTCTCCTTCTCCTTCTCCTTCTCCTTCTCCTTCTCCTTCTCCTTCTCCTTCTCCTCCTTTCCTGGTGAAATCCAGCAGGACATACAGCACAGGTGCAGCCACGATTTTGGGTCAGCTGATGTGGGGTTTTTTTAGACAAAAAAGAATGAATATAATCTCAGTCTTGTTGGAGCCGTGTACCTGTGCAGTGAGGCTTCTTGAGTCTGCAAGGGTGTGTGATCAAAGCTCCCTTCCAGTTCCTCTTGTCCCAGATGAGTAGAATAATGCACAGTGAGCCTTTCTTTTTGCTGAATGATACATATGTGGAGCTGCATACGTAGTTCTGTAATAATGTTAGCACATTGGGTTCAATTAAGTCTGTAGAGCTGGTGACTGATGCTGCTATTTCCACTGCAACCTCTCACAAAGTGATGATATTTTACCCATATGCAGATGTTCAACAGAGGCCATATGCAACTCAGTTTTATATGATGTCAGCTTCTCTACAATAACCGTGGTTGTCCCACTGAAAAATACCTTCAGCAGCTGGAGTTCGTCTGAGAGCCTTCAGAAATCTTTTGAAACTAAATGTTTCTATCTCAAGTGAAATAAGTTTAAAATATCACAGAATTACAGAATATGATTTTAGAAGGATCACAAGGATCATCGAGTCTGGCTCCTGCAGTGTGTCACTGCTCCTCGAGTGACTGCACAGCACCACCCTGTCAAACCCTGTGTCCAAACACCTCCTGAGCTCCAGCAACCTTGGGGCTGTGAGCACTGCCCTGGGGAGCCTGTTCCAGTGACCAGTCACCCTCTGGGTGAGGAATCTTCTCCTAATATCGAACCTAATCTTCCCCTGAACAACTCCAGACCATTCCCTCGGGAGTGTCACTGGTCACCAGAGAGCAGAGATCAGTGTCTGCCCCTCCTCTTCCCTCACAAGGAAGTTGTACCTGCAATGAATTCTCTCCTCAGTCTCCTCCAGGCTGAACAGACCAAGTGACCTCAGCTATTCCTCATACAGCTTCCCCTCAAGGCCCTTCACCATCTTCATTACCCTTCTTAGGATGCTCTCCAATGGCTTCATGTATTTCTTACATTGTGGTACCCAAACCTACACACAGGATTCAAGGTGAGCAGAGTAGAGTGGGGAAAACAGCTGTTTTTCCTGATCCCTGTAACAGCTTGTCAGCATGCTGGAGGGAAGGGATGTCATGCAGAGAGACCTGGACAGTTGGGAGAGGTGAAGGATGTCATGCAGAATACCTGGACATTGGGAGAGGTATGGGATGGTGTGAACCGCATGAAGTGCAACAAGGCTGAGTGCAAGGTCCTGCATGAGGGACCCAAGCACAAACACAGGGAAAATGGAGAATGGATTGAAGGCAGCCCTGGGGAGGGCTTGGGGGTGCTGAGGGGTGAGAAGTTCAACATGCCCTGGCCGTGTGTGCTGGCACCCAGAAATCCCTCATATCCCAGGCTGGTCCCACTGTGTTGGCAGCAGGGCAGGGAGATTCTGCCCCTCTGGATTCTGTGGGACCTCACCTGCAGAGCTGCTCCCAGAAACACCAGAAAGATATGGACACTAAAAGGGAGAACAGATTCCCATTGCCAGAGGTTTAGATTGGGAAGAAATTATTTTCTTTGAGGGTGGTGAGGCCCTGGCACAGCCTGTCCAGAGAAGCTGTGGCAGTTCCATCCCTGAGAATGTTCCAGGTCAGGTTGGACAGGTCTTGGAGCAACCATGTCTAGTGGAAGGTGTCCCTGCCTCAGAGGAACAAATTGCAGGTGCTCCCCATAATGTGGAAGAAGCCATGTTATTTTTCTTTTCACCTATTTTCGATTGAGTTTGACAAGAAGATCTTCAGACACGATTTGATACACACAAACACACCTGATCCCTGCAGGACTCTCAGTATGACTGCAACATGGACAAGTTCTCACCAGAGGAATGTAAAGAGAGCATTCTACTTCTTACTCTAACTAGGTTCAAAGATTGCATTGATTTTCATTGTATTTTCATTGATTTTCATTGTATTTTCATTGATTTTCATTGTATTTTCATTGATTTTATGTAGGTTCTGATTAAAAATATGGCTTTAAAAGTACTTCCCAAGTTATAAGTTTTCAATTGCTGCTTTCAAGTCTTTTGCATATGCTGTACCTTAGGGATAACACGCTCTACAACATGATGGATGAAACAATGCTTTTGTCTAATCCTGATGATCCAGAGTGGAAATCAACAGATTCAGGAGAATATTTCCATGATATAATTCTCCCATGAAGATCTGACCTTCCTCCCTTTCAATAGGACTATGGTGGGGGTTTTATTCCTGTTCTATGACTGTCAAGACTCGACACCATTTCCCCTTGGTCTGCATCCTGTTTTTGAGAACAATAGCTGCATTTTTGACTGAGTGCCAGCCCATAATTCATGTTTGCCTGCATCCTTTGGAGAACAGATTTGGATGATACTGTAATAATTTGGTGCATTGAAATGACTGTTCCAATTAGAGCAGGGCTTTGGTTGTTTTTTTTTTTTCTAGTCAATAGTAATGTTTCTATTTAAATTTTTTATTTAAATAAATATTTAAATATTTTAAAAATAATAAACAAGGAAGAGAGGCCTCACCTCTTGATGAAATATGTGAGCATAAATTCACTTGACATAATCTCCAGTCCACTCAAATATGATACAGCTCAAAAGTTCACCTTGGAATCAAATTTTGTTGAGTTTTTGTCCTGTTTGGGACAGATACCTTGAAACAGATAAGAGGAATCCAGTGAAAAAACTGAGGGGGAGGAAGGCAGTGGTCAAGATGGAATAAACACAACAGCTGGAGGAAAAACAAACGCATTTAAAAAGTGAATATTTTGTACAAAGCCTCAGTTTTGATGGTGTCACTGTTTTTCTCCCAAATTGTCCTCTGAGCACAGTCCAAACAGTTGCTGGATGCATGGAACTTGCTGAGCATCAGTCACTTCAGTCCCCTACATGGTGCTGGTACCTTTTGCAGAGCAAAAAGTGAGCAGCAACAACAGTAGTGCCTTCACTGATGTGGCAGAAGCTATCCCACCAAAGGGTTGCTCCCAAGCAGGAATTTGGAAATGCTGATTTAAGTATTCTGGGACAACTGTTATTCAGACACTTTTGTTGATCTCCAGGATAATGAGAATTGGCCTCTGAAGGCCTGAATAATTTCATTTATTAATTATTCATTGATTAATTTCAGCATTCCTACACCTGTAGGTCCAAACTGACAGGAAAGTATCTGCTCCCTTTCCCATGCATAAATCCTCTTCCAGGAGACAGACTCTGCTGGATTCCTCAGGTTCAGGATTGAATATGATCCCAACATATATTTACTTCTCTCACACCAGTGAGACCATAAAAATCCACCCAACATTTGACTTACATTTTCTGTGTGCTTCTTCCTTCTTCCCTGCTGTTTCAGAATGTTTAAAACATCCCTTTCTGTTTATGTGCTTTAATTCCCCCCCTTTCCACTGTGAAACAATTCTCATAACCTTTCTGCAAAGGTCCCTTTTTCACACCTTTCCCAGTTGCTGCTGCATCCCCTCTGAACTGTCTCACACTCTCTGGCTGGAAAACTTTGCCAGGTTTTATAAACTCATTCTTGAGACCTGAAGGGATCTTGGGGAACCCCACCTGGGAGCTCTGCAAAGCAACACAGGAGCAGCTGCCATGGAGCTGTGTCTCATGACCTAATAAATTATCCCCAGTCACTATGTAAATGTTACTGGACATAGTCTTAGCCTGGTCCATTTGTCAAGTGAAACATGAAGATGAATTAAACTGATGATTTAAACTACTTCACAAGCAAGGAGAGCTGTAGAGAGTTGTGAACAGCCTGTAAGTTGACCTCGTTCATTTACAGCTGATGCATCTTCAAAACTGCTGGTTTACCCAGAAAAATAACTGCCATACCTTCCCAATGTCATAGCATGTTCAAATTTGTGGGATATCTGAAATAGTGCAGTGGAAAAGCAAGAGATGTTACCTTTAAGGAGCACAACATTCTGCATATTGAGACAAAACAGTTTATGAGGATAAATTGGTAGGATCCATGTAGCACTCCCATGGCCTGGAAAGGAGGACAGCACTTAAAGAATAGAAAACACCCATGAGGGTAGAGGAGAGGACTGGAGTAGCCATCTAGACATGGAGTTATGGCAGCTCTATTTCCAGCTACACTTCCTACACAGCTTTATCCAGAAGGGATGCTTTGGCAATATCTATACGCTTAGAAGACTTGGTAGAGGAAAGTTCAAAGAGTTCTGTTGAGGTTTGCACCATTTTACTGAAAATGGTTTTGTGCTGTTTGTGACATTCCTGAATATCCCAAGAAGCAGAAATTCTCAGGGAATCACATCACACATAGTCCTCTAGAGACTTCAGGCATCACGTGGAAGAACCAGCAGCTAAACAAAGCCTGTGGAGATTTATATTTTGGGTTTAAATATCCAGAGTGGCAATTAAAGCACACAAACAAATAATTTTCTGGATCTTCACCTCAGTGGGTATCATTCTTTGCAAAGAGGAAAGGAGCTTGATTTAGGGGTGATGGGTCAATTTTAACAATTCAATTACTTACCTGATGCCTGTGGTGGAACACAGGAAACATTAAAGAAAACACACAGTCTTCAAGCACATATGGGAGGCAAGAAACTTCTGTTGAAGTCTGGTACAAAGTGTTTTCCAAGACTAAACCATCGATGAAAATGGAGGTTTGAAACTCTTCAATCCATGCTTCTTGTCAGAATTTTTTGTAACAACATTTTAAAGTGAAAGGCAGTGGACACATAAAACTTGTAAATATTATTTTTAAAAGCATGAATTACAATGTAAGTACTCACAATGGAAGAAATTTCTACAACATAAAACATTTTTGAATTAAAATTTTACCTGATGGGTCTCTTTTGGAATTTTGAATGGTAACTACCATTATTTTATTTTATATTCTTCCCATGTCCCAGCACTAACTGATATTTTAAAACATGAAAATATTTATATAATTTCAACAGCCTAATATTTTATGCCTATTTTATTTTGATTTATTTTCTCTGCTTAATTTAGTGATAACTGGGAAGGATTTTGTCTAGCATTAGCTGATTGAAATATTTCCTTATCTTCTTTAGAATAAATATAGTAAAGGCAAACTGAATGTAGGATGATTTTTTTTTTTAGATTTTATTGTATGTGCTCTCAGCAGTAGGAATATTTGAATTAAAATTAAAAGCTTTGGCTTTATAAAGGAGACATTTGCCAACTTCATATTTTTCAGAATTTTCATGGGAAATTTTGGAAATATTAACTTCAATTTTGAGCTATAAAACTCAGGAGGAAAAAAAAAAAAAAAAAAAAAAAAGGTAAAGATTATGTGAACTCAGACTTCCATGAGCTGACTAGCTCTGTTGACATCTGACATCATCAGCCACTTTTGCCATGTTTCCTGGACACTTCTCCTGCCAAACACCTTCCACTACTCCAGTGCAGGGAACAGATGCCAGTCACAGGCTCTGTTTCTCTGTTACTCTATTGTTTACCTAAGTGCATGACCCATTCTTGTTTTCCAAAGATTTGGAGAATAATTTGGAACAGAAGGAGCCTCTGGAGAACTCCAGTCCAGCTCCCTGATTGAAGCTGGGCCAACTTCAGTGTCAGAAGTAGCTGCTCAGGGCCTTGCCCTGATGAGTTTTGAAAGTCTCCAAGGCCTTCCCAGAGTCTGGCCTCTCTCACTATGAAGAATTTTTCCCTTATGTTTAATGTGAACTTCCCCAGCTGCAGCTCTCAGCATTTGTATCTTGTCCCTCCAGTGAATACTCCTGGGGGGAGCTGATGCTTTTCCTTGTAGCTGTCCATCCAATAATGACAAAAGATTTCTCCTCCAGACTGTCTCTTCTCCAGACTGAACTAGTTCCTGCTTCTGGTTCTAATTTCATCCTGGCCATTCCTTCCCCTTTCTTCACTGTAAGGGTGACAGAGCACTACATTAGGCTGTCCAGAGAGATGGTGGAGCCTCCTCCTCTGGAATCTTTAAAGCCCACATGGACACAAACCTGTGCAATATGCACTGGGTGAGCCTGCTCTAGCAGTGGGGCTGAACTGTATGATCTCCAGAGGTGCCTTGCAACCCCAACCATTCAGTGATTCTGTAATTTGGATTCCAAATTCCTGGTTTAGCTACTCTTATTCCCATTCTCTTCTCCTTGTGCCATACCTCCAACCTAGTTGCCCATTCCAAATCTTTTTCTCTTTGGTGAGTTTTCTACTGCAAATGGAAGTCTCTCCTTCACTGGCCTTCAGGACCAGGGACTCCCTTCTCCACTCCCTTTTCTGGGAATGTCAGGAGCAGTAAAGAGGAATCTCTTCAACAGTCACTTTCCAGGATGTTTCTTCATAGAGTACACTGCTTATGAACTGGAAAATCATGAAATTGCCAAATGGTTTGGGTTGGACAGAACCTTAAAGAACACCCAGTTCCAGTCCCCTGCCATGGGCAGGGACATCTTCCACTAGACCAGGTTGCTCCAAGCTCCATCCAACCTGGCCTTGAACACTTCCATGGGTGAGACATCTACAGCTTCTTTGCTGTGCCAGTGTTTCACCACCTTCACAGTAAAGAACTTCTTCCTCAACTAAATCTCTGCTCTTATTTTAAAGCACCTTTTCCTGTCACTATCTCCCTGTGTAAAAAGCCACTCTTCCTCTTTATTACAAGCCCCCTTCAGGTATGGACAGGCTGCAATCAGGCCTCCCAAGGTCTCCCAAAAGTGTGTCTGATGTGACAGATGCTAGAAATGGACTGGAGGAGGGAATATGTGAAACTGACTTGGCTCTTCAACGCAGCAGAACAACTGTGATCAATAGCTTGGGAGAAAAGAGACTCAGTGTTGCAGGATTGTTCCCTTATATTTGCCAAAATTTTGCTTAATGTCATGTTGCATCAGCATCCAAATATCTTCGCTTGTGAAATAATGTGGTATAGCCCAACAGGTCCTCCTCAGAAAGTTCTTCCATGCATTTTCAGTTTCTTCTTCCTCCCATTTCTGTTTCACCCCATTTCCTTGGTTACTTCTACTTCAGTTTGTTTCTCCACAGGCATATAAAAGAGTACTGAATGACATGGGGAATAGATAGGGTGAGGAAATGTTTTGAGTTCCCAAAATATTAGGAGGCAATTCTGTCTTGTGCACTCACCCATCGTGGATAGTTTAGGGCTGAGCAGGGTCCCAGCAGAAATCCGTGGCCAGAGACAGGTAACCTGTGAGGGTGTTACTTTGTCTTGGCTTTGCAGAATAAAATCAAGTTTTTGGAAACTTTCAGGTGCTTTCTAGCCCAAACCAGTTTAGGATTCTGTGTTTCCATTGTCCTGTCCCATGCAAACAGCTGCAGAAAGGAAGCTACTTGTTGCATGTGGCAACTTAAAAAAACCTAAGTTTGCATTGACTGCATAAACCCCAAATCTCTATCACAGAATCACAAAAGGATATTCTTTGGCTTAGCAGAAGGAGCTCTTTGCATCAACAGAAGTTTTTGCAAGGACTTTATGAAAAAGCAATTAATTAAGGTGTCAATTTTGGTTGCAAAATTACAGGCTGTATTGTGCCTACTGTTGTGATTCCACTGGGATAGGCTTCATATTCTGCTGCATTAAACCATGACACCAACTTTCTAGGACAATGGGTTGACTGGTGGAAAGATGTGTAATGTCTTAGTGATGGCTACCTTTGATGCAGGATCAGGTGCTTTGGCATTTGGTCCCTTGCAGGCACAGTGTCACACAGGAGGGGAAAGAGATGGGGCTGTCATCATAATATCCCTATTTTGAATAATTTTGGGCAATGTAATGTGGACCTCCCATTTCCCTGTTTTCCCTCTCTTTGTGAATTTAGTCATATTTTTTTTCCTTCACATTTCTCATCTCATCCAGAGTGAAAGAATTGGCTGAAGTAGGTTCATATCACTACTTGGTAGCTTATGCTGCTTACAGAAAAATCCAAATGAGCCATGCTACACTTCTGAGACTTACTCCTGCAAAAACTATTTCTGCTCCCAGGGAAGTCAATGGAGGTCTAATTAGTCCCAGATGTTTAGTAATAACAAGCACTTCCTTTTTGTAGATCAAAACAATAGCAGTGTTAAAACCATTAATTAAATGGGTTTGGCTCTGTCATCAGGTTATTAACTAATTCTAGTCACAGCAGCCAAGCTAATACTGGCTCTCACAGCAGGAGAAATAGTATTGCCATGCTTGACACAAAAACTATGAACTCAGTCTGTGGTAAATGGGCTCTGGGCACAGAGCTTGGCTTGCTTTTGAGCTTCCAACTAATCCCTGGGATCACTGCTTGTGCAAACTTCTCCTACAAGATTAAGTGCTTGAGCCATTGGCTTTCATAGATGTTAGATCAGGCCCTATTGCTGTTGATGGTTTGCTCAAATTCATAGGATCACAGAAATCACAAAATGGTTTGGGTTGGAAGGGACCTTAAAGATCATCTAGTTCCAATCCCCTGGCCGGGGCAGGGACATCTGCTAGACCAGATTGCCCCAAACCCCGTCTAATCTGGCCTTGAATACTTCCAGGGATGGGGCAGACACAACTTTTCTGGGCAACCTGTTCCAGATTCATGCCTATAGCTCCAGTACATCTCCTTATCCTCCATTGGTTGTACTCTGTAATATGGAGCAGCTGTGTCTGCTTCAGGACCAGAAGGTAAAGGTCTGAGGTGGAGTCCAAATGCCATAGAAAAATAGGAAGACATTTTTTTTCCATCTGTGGAACATTCCAAGCTCATGCTTTAATATATCCACAGCCTTGTGCTTTTTATAAAATTCAGTTGTTTTTATTGTACAAAATTCCACAATGAAAACCACCAGCCAGTTTCATACGTAACTGCTTAAAAAATATAATTATACACCTTTTTTGTAGTGTGGAAGTTTGGACATTCACTAGCTGGAAGAAACAGAAACGGAGCAGCAATTTGACTCTGAATTATTTACCTGGACAGGTTTCAGCTTGACCACTCTTTCTTTCATGTGCCTGAATGGACAGCCCCTGGAATTAACAGGACACCTGATATAGTTCCTTTTCAAAGCCACTGAACCCTGTTAGCAGGTCAGGCTCCCACTCACTGTCATGTTCCTTCCAAAAGGGTGAATTTTCTGTGAGAATATGGGACATAACATTTGTCAGTGTCAACTTTTAGCAACACAACAGGCTAGCCATGTTAAACACAGAACAGAATGAGGACCTACAGCACTTTTCTTGCAGCACATTCTCTAGACAATAATGTATTTTTGGAGAAAGACAGTAGAAAAACAGATCTGAATAATGGCCCAGGACTATGTTCCCTATGCATTATTTCACACTGGTATCTTCAAACACCTTTTTGCAGTCTAACCTCCTGTGGCGTTTAAAAATAGATTTACTATTCTTCTGCATTGAAATGCAACCATATGCAGTGATTTCCCAGCAGTTTTTCTTAGAAATATAAACATGTCAGTTCAATGTTAGCTGGTTGAAATTCATGCTCCAGGTTTTTTTTTTAAAAAAGCTTTCACCCCAGAGATGACTTTCTTCACATTAAACTCAGTTAAATATATATATTGCACATTAGGGCCGAATTTCTCCTCTTTGAATTAAACCATGGATCTGCAAAACATGGCAAATTCTCCTCCCAGTCCCTGCAACCCATACCAGTGGTGCAATTCAGGGGCACTTCAAAAGTACTTCAAATCCACATCAAAGATGAGAATTTTACCCTTCATTTCTACACAGTGTCAGTGTAGCACCCAATTTCTTCAGTTTTCAAGGCATTTTGTGTTACTATGCTTTAAACTGATGGGTAAAGTTTTGCCTGCGGAAGCAAAAAAATGAACCCACACCAATGATGATCACAGATAAAACCAACACAAGTGTTAAAATAATAAGGAAGTTGATTTTCTTCAGATCCTCTTTTTCACAGTCTTCTGGTCTAATGTTCCTGATGTACATTTCCTCCTGGTACCCGAAATTCTGAGTATGCTGGCACATTAAATACTCCACGTTGGGGATCTGGACATTTTTGTTCTGGATCATTGATGAAAGCCAGATGTTCCCACAGCAGCTGAGTGGGTTCCCAGTGAGATACAAGTTTTTAAGTGAATTTTCTAATGCTAAAATATTGCTGTTCTGTAATGTACTGAACCTGTTGTTCCGTAGGTCCAGAACTTCTAGTGGAGAGTCACTATCCCACTTAGGCAGCCAGCTCAGCTGATTCTCAGAGAGGTTTAAATGTTTAAGGTGACTAAAACAAGGCAAGTCAATATTTAAATCTATCAGGCTATTACCATATAAATACAAACGTTCCAGAGACTTTTCCAGACCTGATAATGCTTTAAGTTCTATTTTCAGTCCAGGGTTCATGGAGAGGTCCAAGACAACCAGAGAGGTCTTGTAGAAGCTGTATGCTGGTAGGGTGTTCAGCATGTTGTCAGCTAGGTACAGGTACTGGAGAGCAGGAGAATTGACAAATGACACACAACCACTTTCCTCTCCAGCAAGTCTTTGCTTAGCTAATCCTGAGTACATGCTGCAAAGGCTGATATTATTGCTCTGTAGATTAAGCAGTCTAAGGCTAGGAAGATTTGAGAAGGTATCAAACTGCAGGGTTTGAAGATAGTTGTTTTGGATATGGAGCTCCTTTAAATTTGACAATGCACCAGCATCAAGGAGAAGGCTCTGCAAAGCATTGTAGCTCAAGTCAAGGACAGTTAAAGTGATCAATGCACTGTCATAATTTACTACAAATGCCTGAAGACAGTTTTTACTGAGATTAAGGGTGTGAAGGGACAACATTGATTCAAAGAATTCATCTGGAATGCATTTGATTTTATTATAACTTAAGTCTAAATACTCAAGATGGGATAAATAAAGAGAACTTTTGTTTCTACTTTGCTTCTGATCAAGAAGACAGAAAGAAGCATTTAGCCATTCATTTTTCACATAGTCCATTTTATTATGAGGGGATTCAGCAGTGAGCTGGATTAAATTCTTCGATAAATTCAGAGTTACCAGCTTATTTACCTGAGGGAACACTGGGAAGTGAAACAGTTTGTTTTCACTAAGATCCAAATACCTTAAGCTATATTCATCATCTGATTTGGTGGTGTGGAAGGTCTCAATGCTGTTCCTGCTAAGGTCAAGTATCTCCAGCTGCCTGAGGTTAAAATCAGAGATGCAAGTAATTGAATTCTTTGAGAGACTGAGTTTGGACAGGCTCACTAGAGTCTCAAAAGCACCTTCTTCTATTTCCATGATGATGTTGCTCTGAAGATCTATCTCCACAAGATTGGGAGATCCCTGAAACATCTTTCTTGATATCATTATAATACTGTTGTCTGCCAAGGAAAGATACCGCAGTGCTGGAGCTTCTTTAATGAAATACTCAGCCATCCCATTGTAGAGACTGTTGTGGGACAAGTCCAGTATTTCCACCTTGGGTAAGAGTCCAATCCCCTCTGTGCCATTCTGAGCAAGCTCATATAAGTGATTGTTGGCTAAATTTATTTCCAGCAAACTCTTCATGTGTGCGAAGACTCCAGGTGTGATGAAACTTATCTGGTTAGAGCTTAAATCCAGGCACTGAAGGGAAGTGTAAAATGATAATGACATTTCAGGAATGCTTTGAATCAGATTTCCCGACAGATCTATTTTGTTTACATTTGGATGGAGCTCACGAGGGATTTGGTGGAGGTCTTTGTTGTGGCAAAATGCCTGAGAGTTTGCCTGCCAGAAAAAGAGAGAAAAGGAGTTGTCACATGACAAATGAAAAATGTCTTTGCATTAAACATAAGAAAAAATAACATTCAGCATTCAGGCAGATACTGCTTCTGCAACACTGATCACTTTTTCTGAGCATTTAGACAGCAAGAGCAACAATCCCAATTAGCTTCTTTGCAGCTAACAGCACTTATTTGATTTTAAAGAGATTTCTGACTTCGAATAGTAGAGTTTTTTCTGCATGTGACACCTACTAAAAGTTCTCCTTTTTGTACCTTTCTCCTGGACTCATTTGAACAGTCCTGAGTTTCTCTGCAATCAAGCACCATTTCCTAATTTTTGTGCTGATGTTTAATTTTCTCACTTTCATCACTGTATTAGATTTTGCAGACTCTACTTGCAGTAGTACTTGGAAGAGCTTCACTCTGTTGGCAATGTGGGCTCCAGAGTAAGAAGATGTAAAAATCTATAAAGATCCTATGGCACAAATCCTGTCTTTCCTTTGCAGCCACATGTTCAAATATGCCTTTCCTTAGCCATGGCTTAGTTAAGCAAGGCAGCTTTAACCAAATAGGGTCATTCAACAGCTGTGACATTGCTGATGCCAATCTCCAAACCCATTCTGCTTTTATCTTCCATGTTTATCCTTTTCCTAAGGCAACACTTCCCTTCTACGTGCATGAGGACCAGGCCTTATGAAGCCATGCACACAGGACACCTGTGATACAACACTGAAAACACAAATTACGTGAATTCAGTTTTTGAGAGGGAAAAAGATGTGATGTGCAGTGGGTGTCAGGCGTTTTCAGGCCACTTCTCAGCATCAGGGAAAAAAACCCCAAGCATCAAAGCCAAATCCATCTTCTGGATGCATCTGTGTTTAATTGCAGCTAGGACTGAGTCCTGTGTCCAGAGCAAAATTTGATGTGTGTGTTCATAAGGAACATTGGAAACATGAACACAACCATCCTTACATAAGCATCAAGTTCTATTTTGTTGTTATGGAGAACATACAGCAGCGGGAGAAAATGGAAAGTAAAAGGCTTAGGCAGCATTTAATGTACTGGAGAAAAAGTCTTGTTATTAATGTATGTGGGGAAAGGGAAGGGAAGTTTCAGGGAAGAAGTTTCAGGGAAGGGAAGTTTCAGGGAAGTTTCAGGGAAGTTTCAGGGAAGGGAAGTTTCAGGGAAGGGAAGTTTCAGGGAAGTTTCAGGGAAGGGAAGTTTCAGGGAAGGGAAGGGAAGTTTCAGGGGGAAGGAAGGAAGTTTCAGGAAGGGAAGGGAAGTTTCAGGGAAGTTTCCGGAAGTTTCAGGAAGTTTCAGGGAAGTTTCAGGAAGGGAAGTTTCAGGGAAGGGAAGTTTCAGGGAAGTTCAGGAAGGAAGTTTCAGGAAGGAAGGGAAGTTTCAGGAAGTTTCAGGGGGAAGTTTCAGGAAGGGAAGGGAAGTTTCAGGGAAGGGAAGTTTCAGGGAAGGGAAGTTTCAGGGGAAGTTTCAGGGGAAGTTTCAGGAAGTTTCAGGAAGGGAAGTTTCAGGGAAGTTTCAGGAAGTTTCAGGGAAGTTTCAGGGAAGTTTCAGGGAAGTTTCAGGGGAAGGGAAGGAAGTTTCAGGGAAGGAAAGGAAGGGAAGGGAAGGAAGGAAGGGAAGGAAGGGAAGGAAGGGAAGGGAAGGGAAGGGAAGGGGAAGGGAAGGGAAGGGAAGGGAAGGAAGGGAAGGGAAGGGAAGGGAAGGGAAGGGAAGGGAAGGGAAGGAAGGGAAGGAAGGAAGGGAAGGAAGGGAAGGGAAGGGAAGGGAAGGGAAGGGAAGGGAAGGGAAGGGAAGGGAAGGGAAGGGAAGGGAAGGGAAGGGAAGGGAAGGGAAGGGAAGGGAAGGGAAGTCTATTGAATCTTAACTTCTATGGAGAAGCAGAATCCAGATTCTATGACACAAAGCTTTTCAGAAATCAAGCAAATATTAAATGTCAAAAATATTAAATCCCATCTGTTTTATATAAACTTTGAGGTGAATGAAGTGGCAGATCTGTTTAGGAGAACTGGAGCTAGTCAGCATTTTGTGAATGTCTTTTGCATCATCTTAGTTCTGGAGACCAAACAAGAATGTGCCAGAGAAGTGCAAGTGCTCATCCAAACTCTAGATGTACACAAGCTGCTCCACAGTGCTTCCCATGACACATTTTTCCCAATCATCCCAAGTAAAATGACTATTAAAGCCTAAAGCCCTTCCTCTTTTCCCTCCAACTCACTCAAATCTCCCTCAGCTAAAAATATATGAGAATAATAAAATAAGGAAATTTTCTGGCTTCTCTCTGAAAATATTTCTTTCCTGCAAAGTGACCATACACACTTCCTCATTTTGAGTTAAATTATGCCCAGAGCTGGCCTTATTTCTCAGGCACAAACAGCAGGGTGGGAAACCTCTTCTTACTGATTTGTGGAAGATGAAGAAGCCAGGAGGATACAAAAATCCAGAGTGAAAAAGCAGAAACTGCTTTGCATCCTAAGGCAGATGCCAGGCTTCTTCTCACACTTTCAGCCAGATCCCAGCAAGTGCTGGGCACCCTCCATTCCCCTGGGCACCTAGAATCTTACCAAAGTCCTGATGCAACTCCTGTCAATGCCAACAATCTGCTTTTCACTGAGAGATCAGCCACTGTTCTCCATGTATGTTGCACAATTTGGCTTTTAATCTGCATCCACAGAACCCTCCCAGTGATAAAAAGGACTAATAAAATCTACACTTCCCCCTGTCTGTCATTTATTCCTATAACATTTCCACCCTCATTTTTCTTTTTAAACTTTCCTTCCTTTTCACTGACTGTTTTGATCCTCACTAAATTTCTTATCTTTTGTCTTCTGTACCATATTTTCTCCTCCAAACTCAAACTGCATGAATTTCATTCTCATCAGCAGTAGGAAAAAAAAAAGATGAGGCACATCTCTGTGGGATGGAGCAAACAGCATCTGTTTGGTTTATTTATCTCCTCTCCTCTCACCCCTTAGTCCAATGGGTTGGTAGCCTGAGACTGGAAAAGAGGTTTTTGTCAGTCTCATGTTTTGACTTCATCATCTCTGCCAGTGCTGCCATCAGTTTGTTTCAAGTCCATTGTCAAGAAGCACTGGAGGGTGAGGACCACTTGGTCCCATTAAGATGCTGGCAAAAAAAAAAGACCCAACATCACTTGGTTTCTGACTCCTGTTCTTCACTGCTCAGCACTGGGTGGAAGTTGTCAGCCACCTCAGTAAGAGCCCCACGAAGAGGAGCTGGGCTCAAGCCTGCCTTTGAGTTCTCCTTTATCAATTCATGAACATTTGAACCAAGAATCTGGGCTGGAGCCACTTGGCACTGACCTGTATTTGTGTGGTGTCCATGACTATTCTTAGAAGAGCTGAGATAGAGGCTTAGCTACACAATCAAACCTTAACATTTTGCCCATGTACCTCACATCAGCTGACCTATGACATCTGGTTATTCATCTGTCCTTGCATCATCTCAAAGCAAGGTAAAATAGAATTGTCTAAAATCTCTTCCTTTCTATAAATTATTTGAAATCTCCTCCTTTGTCAATTAACATGATTTAGCAAAATCATCTTTCTTTGGGAGATAAAATATGATACAGTTGAAGCTTTGCCTATTCTTGGAAAATAATGTGAGTTAGGAAGAACGTCCTGACATTTGATCTGTTCCTTGTCTCACAAACTGATAGATGTGCTGAAATGGGCATCAGTGCAGTTCACCCCCATGTCAGGGGTCTGGTAGGGACTGCTTACCTCCTAAAACTTCTTATAAAAGAGTTTAGTTCAGCAATAGAGCCATCAGAGTGACTCAGAAAGCAGCACAGGTTTCTGACTCATGCCTCTTCCATGAGATTTGAGATTAAAGTTTCCATTCCTGAGCCTCTGCTATTCTAAAGGTGTCACCACAGGGAAAGTGCTGTATAAAACAGCAAGGCTGTGATGCAATGCAGGACTGTCAGTGGACAGCTAACCAGCTAATCCAGCAGCTTCTTCCTTCTTTGAGCTGTGTTTGGATCCACACCAAATGCCCAGTGAAGGAAGGCAGTCTGCATGGACATTAGCAAGGCTGAGCTGTTGATTTACACCAGATGAGCATCCTGGCTCCCAACTGCAGCGTGTTTTCTGTCAGGGCTGATTTTATCCCAGCGTAGTCGTGCTGCTGGCTTGATGAAAGCAGTTTACAGTGGAGTAGAGCAGGCAAGCATGTGTTTACTTCTCAGCAATCAGCCTGGTCTGTGACCCATCAAGGAACAGGATGAAGCTGCTTGGATTATTGCGTGTCTCACCAGCCTTCATGTGACCATGACGTGGGACCCAGGCTGCCTGTTTACAGTGGCTGCATCACTGCTCCCTCTCCAGCCAAGGAGCTGAGCTACCCAGTCACCTTCCCAAGATCTTTTTATATATACACTAGGTCTTAATTTTTTCTGGAATTCAGGAAGTGCAGCAATATGGCAGGGTGGGCAGGAATGGAATGAGTCCCACAAGGGAGATGTGTACAGCTAGCAAATTATTTTTTCCCTATTTTGGAAATTCTTGAGGATTTGTGCTGAACAACTTCAATGTTCAAGGGGGGAAAAAAGTATTTTTAAACATCCTAGTACAGTCAGAAGCACTTGGAGAGGGAAAGGAGAAAGTTCAGCTGCGAATAACATTTATAATACTGTACCAGGTGCTTGCAAAAATTCAAGGAACAAATTTATCTTTATCATTTCTCTTGACTCCAGCAGCAGTCAGGTACAACTTCCCTGGCAGAAATGCTGGGTCAGGGTAGAGGAGGTCAGTCTGCTTGTTATTATAAAAGAGCTGTACAGAACTATTTAACAGAAAATGCTTTAATTAAAGCACAAAGAACAACCGATATAAAGGAGTTGATTTTAAGTTTGTTTTTTGTCTGTCTTAGCCACGGAAACCCTGTACAATCTTAGGGAAATCAAGTCAAATTTCTTTTAACCAGCTCATCTTTAGGAAAACTGAGATAATGCCCCTTCTTTTCCCATCCTTTCCCCTCCCCCTTTGTTGTCACTACAAAAAGGACACAGCCTGATGACAGACAGCTAAGCATCCCCTAAACCTGCAAGTGCCACCTCTGCCACCACAGGAAGCCTGGTCCTGGGGGTTTCCCTTCTTGGAGACTTGTGCAGTGCCTGCAACAAGGGGGTCCCAGCCTCACTCAGGACCTCAAGGGGCCTAAGTAGAGAGACAGCCTTACCATTTCACAGGATGCCCCCTCTGCAAGTTGATAGTTAGAGGTTTCTTTGTTCACCGCTGCCAGGAAGAAGATGATGTACAGTTTCATGGCTCTGCAGGTAAAAACAATTACAGTTAGATTTCATATGGGTCAACACATGCAAAAGTTGGCACCAAGTCATCATCTAACATGGAGAAGAACACAAGCAGTGCAATAAATTAAGCCATCTCTGAGCATACAGCACTAGTGCCCCATCTGTGTAGCTTTGCATCCCTTTCAGCCTGGTGGAAAGAGACCTATAGGAGGATTGAAAGGAAGGTCCAAGGCATTTCAGGGGTTTTCCCCAGTGTGATTTCAGCTGCTGCCTAAATGATATTCAGGACACTCAACAAAGTACAAATGCTCAAGCAGGGTGTCTGGCATCATGGAGAAAGGAAACTACTGAAGACCAAGTTATCTTCACACTCCCCATAGACACAGCACAGGTGCTTTCAACTGGGCTGAAGTTTTGGGTGCAAAGCCAATGGGTGCCATTCAGAAACAATCAGAAATGGGAACAGTTTTCTTTTCCATCCACAACATTTCCTACTCCTCTTATCCCAGAGTGTCAAAGAGATTTTACATGTATATCCTCATTGAGTTAAAGCAAACAGCTTAAGGAGTAGATCGAGATTTTTCATTTTGCACATTCCAGGTATGGACAGGCTTTTAAATACATTTGACAGGAGATCACAGAACCATATGTTCCACAGAATCACAGAGTATGTAAAGTTGGAAGGAACCCACAAAGATAATTGGGTCCAGCACCTTGTTTTGCACAGCACCATCCCCAAAGCCACACCCTATGTCCAAGAGTGTTGTCCAAATGCTTCTTGAACTCTCTCAGGCTTGGGTTGGAAGGGATCTTTAAAAGTTATCTGGTGCAATCCCCCTGCCATGGACAAGGACAGAAGCCTTACAAGGAGACAGATATAAAATAGAATGGATTTGTGTGAAACAGAGAATTTATAAGAGTTTAAGTGTTTGAAAAGCACTCCATAAAAGAGCACAGAACTGCAAAAGGAGCAAACAGCACTGGGAGGCCTATCACTGGACAATGGGGAAAAATGGAACCAAAGCCAAAGGCTTTGCTTCAAACAGCTCCAAATGCAACCCCAACCCCACTCACAAGCCACTGGCATCAATGTACTGTTGCTCACTGGCTTCCACCCACAGAGCATTGAAAAGCTGGAAACAAAAGAGCTCATATCATTCTCAGCTGATGGAGATCCCTCTGCTTAGTCACCTTGAAGGCTGCAGCTGATGGCCCTTCATAGCATTGACAGTCTCTGAACAGCAATGCCAACGAGTTCCTGATGGGAATCTGCCCATTTCTCCCCTCCTCAACCAGAGAACATAGCTGTGTGCTAGGAACAGAAGAACTGGGGAGGATTAGACCACAGCTACTCTGTGTACAGTTTGCATATTCCTTCCATTTCACAAGAATACCCCAGTGATAGAAGATGTTCTGTGACCTCAAGGTAAGAGAAGGGGTCTCAGTAATGGGATCAGAAGTGTGTTCCTCCCTGTTAAAACCAAACCAATTATGTTAATTCTCTACCATTGAATCAATGTTTGCAAAATATTCTGAAAACTTCCAAAGGAAGGAGGAATTGCAGATATCACTATCTATAATGTTTCTGTTGTCCCCCTCTGATCTTCATTCCCCATGCTTAGAGCAGCTGGGACCTCCTTTAAGGAGGAGAAATCTGTTTTTATCATTTGTTAGTTTGCTGAGGTGGTGATAAAAAAGGAACATCCCAATGATTACAAGGCTTTTCTCTGAGCTTTCAAAGGGAAATCCTTTCTGTTCAATTAATTAAGCTGAGTATATTAACCACAACAGGGCACCACCCCTAAGGCACAGCACGTGGCCCATGTGCTCTGAAATGTCTTCCTTTGCCACACTGTCAGTGCAAAAAAGGTCTCTTTGCCTCTTAAATAATAAACCTGACACAATCCAGGGTCTTAACATCCTTTGTAACTTCCTAAATTTTAAGTTTATAAAGCAACTGGGAAATTGATGTATTTAAAGACAAAAAAATTAATGTAATGGTTTTCTGTGTAAGGCAAATCTGTAATAAGCAAGGATGCTGTCCATCAAGGTGTTTCTAAGGTGGCTGTCACATCCTGAAGCTCATCAAGGATGTGGTGGTCTCTTCCAGCATAGGACAACATAGACTCTGTCCTCACAGAACCATTTAGTTTGGAAAAGCCCTCTAAGACCATCGACTTCAACTGTTCTCTCAGCACTGCCACAGCCACAACCATCCCATGTCCCTATGTGCCACATCCACGAGTCTGTTACACCCCTACAGGGATGGGGTCTCCACCACTGCCCTGGGCAGCTTGTGCCACTGCTTAACAGCCATTGTGGTGAATAATTTTCTCCTAATACCCAAACTGAGCCTTCTGTGGCACAGCCTGAAGCTACTTCCTCTTGACCTGTCATGGTACAGCCCAACCTCCTTGCTCGTGGAGATTCCCTTCCTAGGGTAGTTTTCAGTTCAGCTGTCCAGCTGAGGAGCTTTTCCTGCCTAGCTTTTCTCTGAACAACCTTGAGATGCTTCTCAGCAATCTCTAGTGTGACACATCAGTGCACCCCTCTCTTTTCTGCCCTCTGGGCAGGTCTCAGCATCCCCCCACCCTCTCCCAGTGCCAGGCTCAGGTTTACAGGACTCCCATTCCCTCAGTGTGAGAGAGGACATCTACTAACACTAAACCCTTCCTACTGGCATTGATCTCTCTATCCACAGCTTACAAAAACAGTTTGGGAGCCGCAGTAGCAACAACCCAGCTTAAAGGAGCTTTTATTGCTTTGAGGCTTTCCCAGAGCTGGATCAGCTTCATCATCAGTGCCAGCTTGTTCCCACTGGAAGCTTTGACAGAAACCCCAGCACAACTCAGAGCAGGATTGAGCTCTGAACCCTATTTAAATCCACAGCTTTCCATCACAGCACTTCAAAATTACCCAGTGCCAACCCCAGCTGAAAAATACAGGTGGTTTAAGACAATATCATTCCCAAAGAGTATTAGTAAGCCAGTCAAATAATTCTAGAAAAAGTGTACCCTAACCATGACAGCATGTCCACTTTAAAAAATAGGAAAGGCAGGGAAGGCAGAGAAGGCAGAGAAGACCAGTAATTTGCCCCAACACACATTTCAAACTATGGAATAATAACAAATTATTCCCAGTTTTCACTTCAGAACAATGTTTGCCTCCATTTCTATCACAATATTAATCCTGAAACCACTTCATAGATGAAGTTTGCAGCTAATAAAAGCAGCACTTTCCAGATTTCCCCCAAACATAATTTTTGTTACTGCTTAGACAATTATCGGAGATGCTCTCCTCTGCCAAGGAAAGTTAAATACAAGAGAACACACAGAATACAAATCACACTCCCCAGGGTCTGATCCTTTTCCACATAAGACTCTTTCCTGTTAAGTTAGAGCCTTCAGGGGTAAAAAGAGTAACTATTTCACATTTACCTTGTTTCAAGGGCTTCTTGCATCCCCAAACACTGCTTATCATCTCTTTAAAAAGCATATCCAGCTCTTCAAAATCAATTCAGTCCTGGTATCAATGCAATTATTCTTCAGCTTCATGTTCACCCATTCAGGACACCTAGAGGCTCACTCATAACTTCAGAATGAAGGCGTTTTCAGGGAAATAACCTTATTTGGAACAGTGTGTGCTTTAAATTATGATGCTTGTCTTCCTCTCCACTCCTCCCCGGGCTCTTGCTGGGTCCTAGCCACCGCTGTGCTCTGGATGGAGTCAGCTACTGTGTGACATCCTGAAGCATTTCCTTGGGGCAGGCATTGAGAAACAGGGGGATTTTTGCCAGAGGAACTGTCAGGATCAAGCTGTGGGTTTGCTCAGAAGAATAAGTAACTTATTGGTGATGCCATTGTTTGGCTGTGTGCGTGGGGCATGACACGTGTGTTTATTTTGGGGTTTTGTGTCCAAAGTTACATTCCTGCAGGGTTATAGCCTCCTGCACCTAAATTTCTCTCTGCATCTTTAGGAAAACAGTGCTTGAGGATTAAATGTTTAAAATTCATGGCTGATAAATATAAATCCCAGAATGTGGAAACCTGTTCCAGAAGAAATAACTTTTCTTTTTGCAGTCATCCTACTAATGAGAGTGTGACTGCAGCCTGCTGGCAGGATGGGGGTCCGTTGTTGGATACAGCATCCTTGATGGATTTTCATGGCATTAAGCAGGAATTAGGGATAAAGGCCTCCATAAAGTCATTTTCAGATGAGCTGCTGAATTTTTGGCTGTAAGTACATAGGGCTGAATATACTGGATCTTCTGGGAAGAATTCCCACTGCAAAGGAGTGCTTTTGTCATGCAGAAGATGATCTCAAATTGCCCAAATTCAGCTTCTTATTTATTATTTCGTGCTGCCCTCTAGAGCTGGAGCAGCTGGTTTCCACATTTTCTTTTGCTAATTAAGTCCTGCTTCAGGAAAACCCACATTTACATAGATTTCCCTGCTGTTTTCTCCCAGAGACACAAGCCTGAACTGCCACAACACAGTTTTCCCATGGGTGAAATAATACTCCAAAGAGCTGTGCTCTTAGTTTGCTTGGTAATGCACCCTGAAATGAGAGGTGTAAATCACAGAATTATAGACTCTCAGAATGGTTTGGATTGGAAAGGACCTTAAAGTTCATCTTGTTCCAACCCCCTGTCATGGGCAGGGATACTTTCACTAGACCAGGCTGCTTGTCTGGCTATAAAAATACTATGACAAGGTGATGGGGAGGGCATGATTAGGTGCAATGGATAGAAAAATTCACATTAAACTCTCAGGAGAATTGTCCACCAGTGAGATTATCACAACCTCAGACAAGTTTCACTTGACTGGGTTCTCATCCCATTAGTCTTGACCACCTTCTCCCAAGCATGTCATGTTTTCAGCTTCATTTTGCAGTGCTTTTTTTCACTTCATCCCTTTGGCATGCTCCCTGGAGTCAAGTTCTCCATCTGCAATCCCCTTGGGGTAAGCAGGAAACTCACACTGAAACTGGGGACCATTGTTATATCCAGAGATTAAAAATATTTTTGATGCTCTGAGTTTAGAGTTTGCCTTGTCAGCAGTGTGCAATAGCACTTGAAAAGCACAGACACCTTTGCAAGGCAAACCTCAAATATTTGAGGTCTCCAAGGAAAATA
This sequence comes from Muscicapa striata striata, assembly GCA_030060385.1. NCBI lineage: Eukaryota > Metazoa > Chordata > Aves > Passeriformes > Muscicapidae > Muscicapa > Muscicapa striata. The sequence continues at coordinate 5,219,991 of JAREIS010000011.1, forward strand.
AATACTTTTTTTTTTTTTAATAGGATATTTTGATCTGATTTGGACTGTAAATATCAAGCCTCTAATTAAGAGCAGCAAGTGACCAGGATGATGGCAGTTTCAAATTTTTCTACACCTGGATATTCAGAGCACTTTAGGAAGTTTGGATTTACAGGGATAAAAATAGCAGAGACTTTGTGCTCTTTAAAAAGCCAGCTCTGATCCTTAAGCTGTTTTGTTGAGTAACCAGGTAGCTGTGCCAGCTGAACTGTAAAGAAGAGCCTGGAGAGAAACAAATGCCAAAGCAGGAGGGAAGGGCATGCACTGATTCTACTGCTCAGGGCTTTGCTTCAATAAAACCACACTCTCAGAGGATACCAGCTGCAGTGGGAAAGATCAGTGCTGTCCTTGCCATCTTTGCCCTTTCCCAAAGGGGATCTGGCAGCAAACAGGGTGAGACTCCAAAGCATTTGGCAGATTTCCCAAATTTTCAGTATTTTTGGCTTTGGGCTACCCAGCAATTTGCACCTTAAAGTGGTGTTGAAACATTAGCATGGTATGGGCTTGGTAAAACACATCTGCAAAGCAAGTGTCACCTGCATCAGTCAGAGACTAGGTCATAGGATCAGAGAATGGCCCAATTTGAAAGGAACCTTGAAGATAATCCAACACCTTTCACTAGAATAGGTTGCTCAAAGCCCCAGCCATCCTCATCCCCATCACACAGATTGGAGAATCAAGCTTTTTTGCTCACAAAATAGCAAGAGCTGTCCCATCCCAAAGGGTTTGCACCTGCAACTCTGTGAAATCCTGATTTTCCAGTGGTGTCTCAGCAGTCACTTCCTACTCAATTTCTGTCAATGTCAGTTGAATTTCATCCTCTGTCACCTGAAGTGAGGGACACCTTATCAAACCTCTCCTCTCCTCTCCTCTCCTCCTCTCCCCTCTCCTCTCCCTCTCCTCTCCTCTCCTCTCCTCTCCTCTCCTCTCCTCTCTCCTCTCCTCTCTCCTCCCTCCTCTCCTCTCCTCTCCTCTCCTCTCCTCTCCCTCTCCTCTCCTCTCCTCTCCTCTCCTCTCCTCTCCTCTCTCTCCTCCTCTCCTCTCCTCTCCTCCAAACCCTTCCCCCAGCATGGCCCAGAACAAGAAGGAAAAGCAAATCCTAGCTTTTGGCTCTTACCAGTCTGTCTGTAAATTGCTGCAGGTTCCCAAGGGTTTCAGAGGAACAAGAAAATGTCTCGAGTCTCCAGACCTTTTGGAGTCTGTCCATCCATAATGCTGCTGCTTTCTAAGGCACTGCTTTTGAGTCCTGTGTCAAGCTCTATGAATCAAACTCTCTAGAGAAGTAAACAAAACAAGTTCCCGCCTTAGAAAGTGTGTCTCAACTCTGAACACAGGAGTGGGACAAGTCTTGTCCCTTTTGGCTGGAATAGCTCTCTGGTGATTCATCCCACAGGGGAGCAGGGGACAGCATTAATATTAACCCTATTAAAAAGAATAGCCAATGCCATCCTGAGCCACAGACTTTGAGAAAAAGACACAGCTCCAGCTCCTGGCACTCTACAACATCTCCAGGATCTGGTTCTCCTGGCTTGCTTTGCTCCTGCAATCTGTACTGTGCTTGGCATCTCACAGGAAGATGCTGCCCCTAATCTTTCTGGTGTCAAGTCCACAGACCAAAATAGAGACTCCTCCATCTCTTGCAAGCCCAACACACTTTTATCCTGCCTTTTGAAGCTGCTGCCTTCCTTCCTTCCCTTTCTGTCCTCTTTCCATGTGCATCTTTATTGGATATTCAGCCAACAGCATTTCCCTACCAAAAATTAACATTTCTAATTATTGAGATTTTAGCCAGGTTTCTATTTTATTCACCCTTTTCCCTCAGAATCTCTGCAGGAAAGAAAATGTAAATGAACAAGAACTGAATGAAACCCACAAGCTTGGAGAATTTGTGAGGGGATGGGCAAAGGGAGAGAGGGAGATGGGAAAATAAAAACTCTTACATCAGCAAAAAGTGACATGTACTGGCATTTGCAGATTAAACTGTCTAAGCATGAAATACTCTCCCTGGAGAACAAAGTTCAGATTAGGAACCAAAGCAGAATATTTTCTTAACAGTTTATAAAATACACTTTTAATTCAGCAATATTATTTTTTATAGACAGTGAGGTCAGTATTTGGGAAAAAGTGTACTCATTTTATAAGATCTAGTAAGAGACAAAATGAGGTGAGGAAAATTATTCCTGATAGATTTGATTTACATGATACTGATATCCATCCTTGAATCCACCCATCATTGTATTAGTAAAAGGCCAAGCACTGATACAGTCTCTAAGATATAACCATCTGCTTTAAAAAGACATGACAGGTTGTAAATTTTTGTTCTTGAAAACTAGAGGATTTCAGAATTTTAGAGTAATGTGTTTATTTTAAAGTATAAATTAATACATCTTAGTAAAAAACCACAAATTATCACTGTCGTGCAAAGCCAAATTATTGCTTCTATTTAAGGGAAGCATATTTGTCTTTTATCAAAAATACTTTTATCCAAATTGCAACTGGGCTTAGCCTTAGAAAATTTACTGTGATTTTTATATAAACTATGATTTGTTAAAACTTTACTACTTCCAAATATTGCCTAAACATTCATTCTCATGATAACAGTCCAGATGCAGCAAAGCTGTCTCAGTAAATCATCGTTCACCCAAGGTGACATTCAAGCTGTCAGGACCTTAAGAGCAGCAAGATAACCTTGCCATCTCACACCTCCTGCTCCAACAGGGAGAGTTCAATGGCAGCACTGACCAGAAGAAGAGCAGACAAGCCAAACAGCATTTTGCCTATTTTACCCAGGGACTGTGTGATTTGCCCAAAGCTATACCAGGATTCAGTGTCAAAAGGCAGGGTGAGTGGCATTTCATTAGTGTACAATGCTGATCTCTGCAGCACTCCTAGTTCAGAAGGCTATAATGCAGTAATACCATAAATAGACTGAAGTCCTGTGAAGAAAGAAAAAAACAATAATCTCCCCATTTTCCATTCCTGCAAACACAGAGAACAATAACAAATAGAGTGTATGACAACTGTACTGTTATAAACTAACTGGTGCCTCCTTAACATAAATGATCTAACTCACACTGTGCAAGTCCCTGATGGATTAAATATATAACTGAGTTGATAGAGCCATCTACACAGCGTGTTTAGCAGTTCCTCAGCCTATTCATAAACACAGAACATTTTATTTATACAGTACCTTCCTCATCTGTGTTAGTTTTAAAGGCTGCAGCTCGAAGTCACCAGAGCCCTCATCTCCCCTACAGTTGAAAGTGCAGCTTTCCAGCAGGCTCCCGGGTTCACACACACCTCCACATACCTGCTCTGTGGCTGGAGGAGGAGGTTTTGTCTCTGCTTGCAGCCTTTTTTTCCCCCGACTCTCCCAGCAGCCTTTCCAGCGCAAGCGAGGAAGAGTTTCCTTGGGGAAGTCGTACCTCTGTTGCATGCCAGCTGACTAAAACTCTGCGAGATCCGAGAGAAGTTTGAAGTCACAGGGAAAAAAAAACTCCCCATAGACTAGTCCTTGAATTCATTCCTTTGCAGTCATAAACTCTTATATATTCCCAGGCTCCCCAGAGCACGTGAATACATACCTCCGTAATACTTTTAAAATATGTGTGTCCTCTGAGCTTCTCTTTATTTTCCATTTTATTCATTCAGCCTTTGTTTATTTCCTGCAGTTTCTCAGCTGGTAATTATGCTCCTCTCGTATTGACACATGAAACAGTCTGTGAATACCACAAAAAATCCCCTCCACAGGCTTAGGGGACACGTGCTTGTCTCTGAAGTCATCCGTGCCTGTCCCACAGCTGTCAGCCTGGAGATTCTCAGGGGCTGGGATAAATCAGGGGCACTGAGCTGGCTGCAAGCCTTACATTTCAAGCCCATGCAGGATGGGGTGTGTAGGAAAAGGGTATATGGGAGTAGGGCAAACACATCATGTTTGGTGTCCCAACAGGTCATTTGTGTCTTCATGGCACAGCAGTGGGATGGCTGAACACAGCCTTGGGGGAAAGATAAATTCAATTTAATGCTTGACTGGGTAATAACATAAATACCTTCTAAGAAGGGTTCGGGATGAATTCAGCTTTTTTATTCTGGATGTGAAGCTCCCTTTTATTTCAGATGCAATGCTTTTGGGGGACATGCACATTTTCTGTGTTGTCTTCTGGGCAGGTGTTCACTGGCTCTGCATGTTTGTTTGCAGCACTGTAAACCTCTGACAAGGTTATACCAGCTCTTCAGTGGATGTCTTAGGACCAAACTGAGTCAGCTTCACCAGCCAAAGATCTCCCTTGTGCCACCCAGCTGGGGAGCTCCCACAGGCACCAAGGATCAAAGGAAACATCCCAGGGACCACTGCAAATCCCCCACCTTCTCCACTGTGAACATCCCAACTGAATGATCTCCCTAAGATGAGGGATTTTCCTTCAGCATCATGTGTTTTATCCCCTTTTCACTTAGATATGCAACAATGGCCAAGAATTTTCACAAAAAAAAAAAAAAAAAAAGGTGCTGGCTCCCTTTCTCCCAGACAGCATCAATTCTGTCCTGCTCTCCTGGATCTGCTTTTATTAAAATCAGCTGAAAGCTACATCTTTTTATACCATGTGCCAAACAGCTTTGTGAATTCTGCTGAACATTTGCAGGATCCAGCTTTTGCTTCTCTGTGACAGGTTTGTTCTCTGTAGCACACCAGCTCCTCTGAGTCAGTTACCTCAGAACTGCACCATTCTGGGAGATTCAAGACAAAAACATCTACAGATGTGAAAAATGTCGTTTGCTAAATATGTCAGTCAATATATCAACATACTTTGCTCATGTTGTTGCAATAAGATTGTATTAAGATGAATCAGCTTAATAGCAGCATGTACATAATGACAGCAGAGGAAACAATAATGGTTTTGTTACTGCCTTGGCTATTGCCTACTTACAGGTGTAGCTGTATATGCATGGTGGTGGTTGTTGTTGTTGTCATAGTTGTTGTTGTTGTTGTTATTATTATTATTATTATTGTCCAAAACTCAACTCATAACCCACAATAGCTTATTTGGATGCATTGACAAAGGGAGTTCACCAAGGAAAAAGCAAATATTGTATTCCCTCCTGTCACCACAGTAGGACAACCTGATGGCCAAGTTGATGCCAAGTAGGCAAGCCTGGAGGATCACTGTAGACCTGCTTCTTAGAGATTGTATTTCCCAGGTGGTGCATGGCTAACTTGTAGGGAAATAAGGATAGAAAGTCCATCACAGGAAGGATAGCAAGTCTCCCAGCATGAAATTTTGGACTACATGGAAGCAACAGGAATAATTCCCACAGATTCTGCTGCTGTTAGACTCCATCTCTGGTGTGTGGGCAGCAGAAACTTGGGTCAGCCTATGGTTTACTCCCAGTGACACCTAAGTGCAGATGGCTTTTCCAGTTACATCTCTCCCACTAAAGATATGTCTCCCAGTGGGTGATCCCTGGCCTCATCCACACAAATCTTGCCCTTCTCTATTGGAAGTTGGACATGTCCAGGTGTGTAACACTCAGTTATCTACCTCTGGATGGTGATACCCCACTACCCTGAGATCATAGTTTCACCTTGTTTTAGAGTGCCCTGAGTAAGGCGGGGACAGGTGCAAAGCTGCTCTAGAACAGTGCAGGAGGGCTCTGCAGAGCAGAAGCAGCCAACCTGACACAGGCCATGGAGAAAACCCAAGGACTACGCCCAGCTTGGAGGGAACAATCTGGTTTGGTTGGGAAGGGTACCCATGAGAGAGATAGCTTTCAATGTGGTCAGTGTGAGGAGCCAGGTTATCTGACACCATTGATGTACCCCTGAATACTCCATGAAAGAACCTGAGGTCTCTAGGTCACCACACCCTGCAGACTTGTAGGATCTTGCATCCAAAACTGCTTGGAAGCACCAGCCCTGCAACAATTTCTGCTGGTACCTGCCATGCACAAATCCCACATTCCTCTGTACCAGGGCAGCAGGAGGTGGCAATTGGCAAACAGCACTTTGAAACAAAAAGCCCACAGGTCAGTGCTGGTCACACCAAGTCAATCTTCATCATCTCCTCACCCTCCAAGTCACATGGGATTCCCACCCTTCCATAGAAGAGCTGAACAGAATCGTGAGGCTGGCATGAAGACAAGCAGAAGTCCATGAACAGAAAGCAAAATTTCCAGCTGCTGAGATGCTCCAAGACATCACTGCCACTATAAGCATCATTATCTTGAACTGATGTTAGTCCAGCTGCTTTCTAGAAATTACATTAAAAAGGAAAATAAATAAAAAGAAAAATAAGACAAAAGAAAGAAGACAATAAGAAAAGAACTGGCAATTTTTAATCACTTGCAAAAGATTAGAGGTTGACCATGTGCTCACCTCACACTTAAAATAGGTTCTATCATGTCAACAGGATGCCCAACTATAATTATAAATTATATTTCCCAAGACTAAACAAAGTTTAATATTTATGCTCCATTTCCTCCTGCTCTGATTATAGCTTGTTCTTTAAAAAAAAACAAACATGAGGAACAAGAGGTCCAAGAGCTTTGCTCTGGCCCCATTTTCTATTCCTGCTGGTGTTGAGGGAAGTTTGACACTGGGAATATGATGATGCATCACATGCTAGGATTTTGGCTTGTCTTGGTGCTGATGCTGGCAGTGAGCAGAACACGAAGTTGTCCTGGTCAGCTGTGATTCCTGTCCCATATCAGCCTTATCATATGGTGCCTACAGCTCTCAGGTACCATGTCTTCAACTGAACTCAAAGAAGAAGCTGCTCTTGGCATCTCCCTGGCCTAGGCTTGGCTCAGTCCCCTGTGGTCCCAGCCATAATCTTCCTTAGGTCCACCTCACCTTGGGCCATGAAAACATTGGCCTTGCAAGATGCAGACAGCTCCATGTACAACTGGAAAACAGACATACCTTAGCTAGCTCCAAATCAGCTACCAGTGAGCCAAGTAGCTGTGGAACTCATCCCAAAAGCAGAGTAAAAGACACATGTCCAGTTTTCCTGGGACACTTCACACTCACCCAACCAGATATGACCAGCTATGGAGCAGTCAGCTGCACCCATGCTATGAATCAGTGATTTGAAGGATGAGCACAGTCCTGGTAATAGTCCTGGCTTATCTTGTCACTCTTAGGTGACAGGGTTCCCAGGCACTGCTGGATGCCCTGGCAGGCAATGACAAAAAATTGAGCAAGAATGCAAAGCTCACAGTGCTCAAAATGTTCATGGAGTGCTTTGGAATGTTGTACATCATTTGGAATGGCAAATTGCGGAAACTCCTGGTGTAAGTAGGTATTACTGCAGGATAAAGATGAAGTGGCTTTGGTGATAAGGGTCTTCTGCAGACTGAGAGACTAAGAAGATAATACAAATAACAATACCTAACACAAATAAGTTGCAACAGAAACATCTCCCCAGATGTGGAGGCTGCTGGGACTTGCTGCAGTAAGGAAAAAGGGAGAGGAAAAACACATGGGCAAAACTACCAGACAAGTAAACTCATATCACAGGAGTTTCAGAGTCTCATAATTTTTGGAGGATTGAAATGGGGCAAACGGAATTTGTGTGTGAATTGTGAGGGGCCAAAACTGTCTCCAGAGCCCTCTGCTTTTATTTTCCATCCTCTGTGGACCATAGACATACACCACTGCCCAGCAAGACTTTGATGTATGGCTTGCAAGTAGAGTTGCCAGGTGTATGTCTCAAGAAGATGGAAATAAGGGCAGAGAGCTCCTGCCTCACTTGCACTTGCCTGCCAGCTCAGATGGTTGGAGGCAGCCTGCATCCAACCCAGATTTCAGGTGTTTCTGTCCACTACTATCTCCCCACCACTTTTTCTGCCCACTACTATCTCCAGGGACATCTTCTAGCCTGTGTTTGATCATCCCAAAGCCTAATTAGCAGGTTCTGGAAACTGTGCTCCATGGGACAAACCTGATTTATCTTGAAATGCACATCAAATGAGACTGATATGGTTTCTATTGCAAGTATTTCCCATAACTCTGCTCTAGCACTGCAATAGCAGGAGGATCCATGAATCAAGTGGTGCCAAACAAGCAGCAGGACAGTTTTCTCTGTTGTCTGTGCTAATGGGGTTAAAGATCATGTTTTACTTTTAACCTCCTGCTCCATTTAAAGAGTGAAATGTTCTTCCTTTTCTTGGTTTCCTTTTGGGTGGAGGAATGAATGCCATTCATGTCTGGCATTTTCAGTCCCTGCTATTGACTCAGACCTTATGAAAATCAGTTTAAACTATCAAACACCATTGAAATAATCAATTTTCCTTTTTTGTTGCCCCGCCTTTCCACCTCTTTATTTTGGCTAGGTGATGTCTTACTGGAGGGAAGCTATAATGAAATTATTATTGCCATTCTATGTACAAGGTCTTGAAGCTGATGATGACACAGGTAATTTTCAGATCATGGAGAAGAGGATTTTATCACATTGGTTGAGAGTGTGATTTTGCTCCTTCTATGTCCGTTTTTTTAGCCAAGCACCGAAAAGAAATTTGCAATCATAATCCTAGGGAGAGAAGAAATTGGTTAGAAATGCTCTATTTTTGTCATGTCCCTTAAACTCTTTGATCCTTCACATAACAAGCCCTTGTTCCATCACTATGTCATCATTTTTTTATAGCTCACAGGTGTGTTATTTCCAAAATGCCTGTGCTTCCTGCACAGTGAGTTAGCTTTTCTTGAATAATGTAACTTCCACCCAATGACATACTTTGGAATTTTTCTCCATGAAGGAAAATGATTGAAACCCTGACTTAAACCCTGAGCATGGTCCTTGCTGTGCAGACAGTCTGCCATGGTAGTACCTGTGTGTACTGCTTCAGGTAGAACACACTGCAGGAGGAGAAAATTATCTGCACCATCTAACTGATGCCCTGGGGTGGCTACCTAGAACAGAGGCTAGACAAGATTAAGAGAATAAAAAGTAGGTATTTATTAAAGGCACACCTTGGGTGTAAATAGGTACACCTTGGGCAGTCAAAAGCCTCTGAGAGAGGCTACACCAAGATGAATGACAGCCATGAGTTTTTCAAACAATTATGTGTTTGGTCCATTTACATAAAAGGGGTCAATCCCCCAGTTACAGCTTCAGATAAAGAAGTCATATACCCCCAGTTTGCTCCCACGCCAACTCAATTTTGTTTATACTTTTCGAGGCCTGAGGCTGTAGGGTGTCCTTGAATTTCAGGTCTAGAGGGACTGCTTTGTATGACTAAAATGTGAAGACAGTTAACCAACACTTTATATGGAGTTTAAAGTTATGCATGAATGCAGTACAGGATCTGAAAAATATAAAGGCTAAAACACTAAGGCATCATAACAACCCCTTTAGACCAAAGAATGAAGCTGGGGATACACTGGGAGACATAGGGCAATGTTCGAGTTATTTCAATGGTCTGAGAAAGCAGACGTAGGGCAACAATCTGAAGGAAACAATCCTGCTTATCTATCTGATTTTTCCAAACACTGAAACCTAATTTGCTGCTGAACATCTTCTAGATTTCAGAGGTGGGATGAACTCTGCAAAAACTTCAGAGCCAGTGCACAGGCTACTTTTCCACTAGGAAGTTTAGTGCACTGGAATGGTGAAATATGGGCAACACACAAGCATAGATAATTATGCTCAAATATGTATCACCAGCTCCCTGACAGGTAGAAGAGGTGATGACAGCAGGTTTGTAGAGCTGAGTAAACTCATGGTCTCCTTTTTCTCATAGAAAATTGTAATCCCAGAATGATGTCATAGTGAAAAAATGTGATATCTCTGATCAAATGTACAAGGTTAGTATCTATCAAAGGACACATTTTGATAACCTCCACAGCTCATGGAGGGAAATAGAAGCTCTTCTTGCTTGTGATTCATCTAATTCTCCAGCAGATGGGTCACCAAGAAGCTCCAACCTTCTCCTGTGAACAAGGGAGTGGTGAATGACTAACACAGACATGGATTCAAAATTAAGGGAAATTAGTCCCTCTTGTAGTCAGAAAACAGAGAATTTGGGGTTGTTGGGTTTTTTTGTTTGTTTGTTTTTTGTTTGGTTGGTTGGTTTTTTTGTTTTGGTTTGGTTTTGGTTGGTTTTTTTTGTTTGTTTGTTTTGGTTTGGTTTTGGTTTTGGTTTTTTTCTGTTTGTGGGTGTACCTCTTGCTGGTGTAAATCCCAGCTTTTCAGCCCAGATTGGATATATCCTTATATCCAATTCCTTAAGATAATTTCCAGGTTTCCTTGAGAGAAGCCAGTTGGGGATGGTATCTCTGGATGTGCTGCAAATGTTATAAGTGATTCTGCCATTCTGTTGTTGCTTTGAGAGTCTGACATCCATCATCCCCCTGAGCAAAGCCCTGAACAGGATTCATCCATGAAGAGCCTCAGTATCCCTATAAAGCATGAATATGCTTTCCTCATATGAAAGTGTAAAGATCTTTGTTAAGAAATTGGCATGCAGCTTCTGGGCTTAGACTGTACACCCTTTCTCCTCCTCAGGTCAAAAGCACTGTGTATTAGACATTGATCCTTACAGATCTCATGGCTCATCCAGAAGGTCTGTCTATATTATTAGATGCCATACTATAAGCATCTCCTGGATGAAGGGGTGTGCTTCTTTGGATTTGCTCTCTAGCATCAAGATTATTTTTAATCCTCTCCATATCATGAGTGAAAAGAAGAGAAGCTCTTCTCTGCTCATTGGATATTTTCAAAAGGTCCCTCATGCTGATAGCACACTTCACAACTTAACGGATGAAACCAGCTCTTCCCAGGACTAAGGACTATTAGAATGGACAAACCTATCCATGCTAAGTTTAGATCTCAGTCATTTCAGCTCTCAGGTAAGACATTCTTGATAAGGGACCATTTCTTTACCATACATAAGTGAATACCCACTTACACCCAGTGAAAGGTGGGTAGACATACAGCTCCTACTGACCTCTCCCTTTCTGCAAACACACACATGCCAACACCCATGCCATCCATGAAAGATGGCCACAGCACTTACCTTTCACTTGTGACATTTCTTGGGGTTAACACATGATGAACCACTCTTAGCTCATACCATTTCATCCTTGAAAAATGCAGAGCACTTCTAAACAAATAAACAAAACAAAAAGCAGCCATCAAACTGTGCCCTATGAAGTTGGTGTAAGGCTTAAGATTCAGAATAAAAACTTTTTAGAAGGGCCTGTTGCACTAGAACAAGGAGTAATGGTTTTAAGTTAAAAGATGGATGATTTAGTTTAGATGTTAAGAAAATGTTTTTTACGAGGGTGGTGAGACACTGGCACAGCTTGCCCAGAGAAGCTGTGCTTGTCACATCCCTGGAAGTGTTCAAGGCCAGGCTGGACAGGGCTCTGAAGCAACCTGGTCTAGTTGAAGATGTCCCTGCTCATTTCAGGAAGACTGAACTACATCACTTTGGTGCCTTTCAAACCAAACGATTCCAATGATTCTATAATAAGAAAGTCATTGGAGATGATTAAAGAAAACAGTGGTGGTATTTTCTGCCCACTGAATGATTTGCTTATTGGCATGTGCAGGGAACACACAGGACAACTGATTTTCATATTCTTTGTCTGCCCTCTTGTGGTGAATGGGTGCTGATTAAATGTATGCATATGTATCTATTTCTATGTATGCATATGAATTTATAACTACATATATATGTATGCAGTGACATATATAGCAGAAAGCAATTTTGTTAGATTTGTACCTTGTGTTTTGATGTTACAGAAGTGAGCAGTAGTTAATTGTTCTTTTGGCTGCTGCTGGTCTTTTTAACGCTGAAGATTTTCCTGTGATTGGTTAAAATTTAGTTCAGATAAAATATTTCAGCATGAAAATAACAGGACCATACTGAAATACTTTTTCCAGCTTGGAGAGACCAGAGAGGCCTCCCTGTGTCCCTGTGTCACTCTGCTGACACTGGGTGAGCTGTACAAAATCAAGAGCAAAATGTTTTTCTAGGACCAGTTCTTCTGGCAAATATGGGGCAGCATAAAAACAGCTGCCACAGCATGAATGTGCCTGTTCCTACACAATGCCAGTATGGGATAGCAGAGGGGCACAGAAGGTGAAAGTTTAGAGAAGATATATTCATTCACCTTTGGTGGGGTTTATTTTCAAGTCATTTTAAACTCATTTCGCCTTGTAGGTGCAAAGAAGGATTTGCCATGTAGCCTGTAACACCTCCTAGAAATGTGTCCAGCAAGAGGTGTGAGGTACTGAGGGTAAATGTGTTCAACACTGCATTTCCTATGACTTACATAAGTATCAGAGGTATTGCCTAAGCATGGTGTTCCAGCCTTTTCTCTTTGGATGACCTATTACAGTGAGGACAGCAAAGGTGATATTCATATTGATGGGCCTTGTCTATGTCCAGAGGAAAGTGAACATGAGTAACTTCCCAATATCTTAATTCACCTCTTAGTGAATTTATCATCATCCTGACTACACATTCACTTGGGATTTTGTTTTGAAGCCATGTACAAGGATCAGCACACTGTGTCTCTGGGCTTGTATAGCCTTAGGCAACATGGAGATTATGCCCAAAGTCCCCAGTTCCCGGGGACACAGTCACAACCACGAAGCCTGCCAGAGTTGGAGAAGTGTTTGGACAACATTCTCAGGCACATGGTGGAGTTCTTGGGATGGCCCTGTGCAGGGCTAGGGGATGGACTTCATGATCAATGTGGGTCCCTTCCAATTCAGGATATTCTGTGATTTTAACCTATGATTCCATATTATCCAAACCCACCATTTATTGCACATGGTCCAGTGACTGGGGCAGTACTTTTTTGCCTTTCTGTGGTGACTCCATCTGGACAGGTCACCAGTTCCTGAGTGCTGGATTTACCTGTTAAATTGCTACCACCAGTGGTCCCTAGCCCAACAAGCACCCCCTAAACAACCTTGGGGCACATCTGGGGCCACGGATATTCCAAACATGTAATAGGGGTGTTTGGAAGGGGAAGGCAGTTTATTAACTGGCTCCAGTGCCAAGGAAAGGTATCAAGCAGATGCCATTTAATCACAAAGGCATCTCCAATGCTTTCTGAGCAGCATTATTTTGTGCCTTTTCTTTTCTGAGTCCATGGAAGCAACATGCAAGGCTTGTTCCTCTCATTGCTTAGGGCCTCCTGTTGCTCCAGATATGGGGAATAATCTGCTAGAGACCTCTCAGGATGTAAAACCTTCTGTCTCATTACAGCTGGAAAACTTCCAGTCTGGAGAGATTCTTCACTCATTTTCTTTCCACCTGCCCATTCTCTGCTGGCTGGGTACATGTGGACAACAGTGCCTGGGTGGGCAACCAAGGCAAGTTCATCCTAACTAAATGAAGACCTTTTTGTCCTCTAACCTCACTTGGTCAGGGCATTATTCTCATGTTTCCTGTTCCTCTCCTCAAACACAGCCACCAGTGTCCACAGTCTGCAGTCTTCATAATATCAGCCACAAGGACAAAGCTACAGCAGCAGGAGTAAAGAGGAGAAGGTTTTCAGGCTGATCTCTCCCCTCCATTGTGTGAGAAATGGAGTTCCTGGGGTCAGCCTACAAACAGGACCTGAAGCTTGAACCCACCATGAGCAGGGTGTCATATTTCCCTCTTGTCCTGGATGTGTTGCAGTCAGTCAGAGCAACTTCAATGACATCTCTCCATTAATAAACTCTGGCACATTATTTGGATAACAACCCTCAGTTATTTCCCCCAGTGCTTTCTATGTGATGATGGTGTTCAGGCAGCCAGAGTTACAGATTTGGCCAGGCAGACAATCACCACCAAGGGGCACCCACAGAAGTATGTTAAACAAAAGCTTTATTTCCACACAGTGTTCTTGGGACCATGGTGCCAAGGTTTCACAGACAGCTCAAAACAAGGATTGGCAAGGAGTGCTGTGCTCCTGTGATGCTTCTTTTTGCAAACAGCCACAAGTCTCAAAATGCATATTCAGAGCCAAGCCTGAAATTTCTTTAAAATCAGAACTGTTTAGATTAACAGTTTTCAGGTTTGTTCTTTAAAGCAATAATGTACCAAAGCAGAGTCCACATGCAAGGGAGTATAGCTCTGTGTACCTTGAGGTCCTTCTTACATCATATGTGGATATAATGTGTCAGAATTAGTCATTGGCCCTGTATGTGCTTCGACTGAATGAACTCATGGAAGCTCCTGCTTCTCCCCATGGACCATTCAAGGTAGCTGCCACGACAGCTCACATCAGTTCATACATCCAATCTGGCCACCTTGAGCACTCCTGCCAAGTGCAAGAGTGAGGGGCCCTGCAGCCCCTCATTTTCATGGGACCTGCCTAATCACTGGACTGAGCCCAGTCTCCCAGCTTCTCCCTGAGACTGACTTGGAAACAAGAGGTCTAAGGATGAGGAGAGGAAGTCTGCCTGGCTGATGCTGTGGGCTGCACTGGGGAAGGACTCCCTGTTTTGGCTCTGCTAAAGGAGCAACAGTAGATTTTCAGTCCGCAGTTGCACTTCCTTAGCCTTGAAAATGAAGCAATCTGAAATCTTGTGGGCATGGAGCTGGCTCCTGAAGGTGACTGGCCACAAAGTTTCAGCACTGTGATTTAACCCAGCCCCTGTTTTGGGACAGCCCTCAGCAAACTCCTGCAAGATGCCCAAAACAATGGCCTGCCTCCAGCTTATCATCCTCTTCAGGATCCGATGGAGACTTGGCTCTTGGTGAGAGCGTTGAGGCCCTGGGGCTGGGGACATGGCACAAGCCCAAGTTGTCAGAGTTCATACACCAACCATAGCAATGTAGTGCTGTACACACACACAGGATCTCTCTTCTGTCTGGGTATGCACCAGCAATAGTTCTGTTGGGGCTCTGGATTTTCATCTGACAGGGACACCCAGACATACCATAAGCCAAAAACCACCTGAGTTCATCTTCTGTGGTACAAATGGTCTCAAACACAGAAGTATTCAGTAACAATTATTCAGTATCACCCTGAAGATGAGTTGATGAACTCTATTTTTCTGGCTGGGTTTGTTCCTCTTCCTGTTCTCTCCAGCATATTCAGAATCTCTCCCAGACACCCCACACTGAACCCATGGTATAGATCTACATTCTCCTTTATCCTACCTCTCCTGTTGTGGCCTGGTTTCTCAGCTCCCCTTTCATAATCTATCTGGTCACATCTGCATTTTTATTAAAATTAAAGCTAAAAAAAGAAATTACCAAACTCCTCCACATTTCCTGCATCCTCCTCTGTCTGTTCTTTCCTGCTGAGCAGTGAATGAAGCTCTTCTCCATCTACCTCTCTTCATTCCCTCTATGGATCCCCTGCACCTCTGCTTTTCCATCAACATCCTGCTCCCTTGTGTTACCCTCCTCAGTTCAGTCTCCTCATATTCTCTTCTCTCTGATGCTCTGGTGATCAAGGATTTGTGCAGCCCCTCCACCTCCCTCCTGGCAGGCCTCATGTTTCTCTGTGCTGCCAGCATTTTCCATTGCCCTGGTTTCAGCTGGGATAGAGTTAATTTTCTTCCCAGTACCTGGCAACCTGCTGGGGTTTGGATTTAGTATGAGAACAAGGTTGAGAACACACTGACATTTTTGCTCAGTAGTGCTTACTCTAAATCAAGGACTTTTCCTTGTCCCATGCTGTGCCAGTGAGGAGCTGCACAAGGAGCTGGGAGGGAGCATGGCCAGGACAGCTGACCCAAACTGGCCAGAGTGATATTCCATATGTCATGGGTTGACACTGGTCAGATGCCGGGAACTCAAAAAAGCCACTTACTCACTCCCTGCTGCAACTGAACTGAGAAGAGAAAATTTAATGAAGGGTCCATAAGTTGAGATGAGGACTAGGAGAAATAGCTCACTAAATACCATCAAGGGCAAAACAGGCTCAGCTTTGAGATATGAATTTATTGTTAACAAAATCAGAGCAGGATAATGAGAAGTAAAATGAGCCCTTAAAAACATCTTCCGTACAGTTTTCCCTCCTTCCCAGCTCTGTGCCTGCCCCAGCAGTGCAAGGGGAAGGGAATAGGGGCTGTGGTCAGTTCATCACCCATGGCTTCTCCCACTGCTCAGGGAGAGGAGCCATTCCCCTGCTGCACTGTGGGGTCCCTCCCATGGGAGACAGTTCTCCATGAACTTCTCTGACGTGGCTCCATCTCACGAGCAACAGCTCTCTGCAAGCTGCTGAAGCCAGAGTCCATCCCATGGAAACAGCCCCCAAACTGCTGTGCCATGGTCACTCTTCCACGGGGTGCAGTCCTTCAAGGACAGCTGCTCCAGCCTGGGGGCAGGGCCCCTCTCTCCATGGGTCTCCCACAGGGTCACAGCCTCGTCTCAGGCTTCCACCCACTCTGGTGTGGATCTCCTCCAGGGTCTGCAGGTGGTCTCTGCATCCCCCATGGATCTCCAAGGGCTGCAAGGGGACAACTGCTTCACCATGGGCTGCACCATGGCCTGCAGAGGAATCTCAGCTCCAGCACCTGGAGTACCCCCTCCCCATCCTTCTCCACTGACCTTGGTGTCTGCAGAGTTGTCTCACATATTCTCACTCACTCTGGAAATAAAGCGGCACCCCAACCTTTGTTTTTATTTTTTCTTAAATATGTTCTCACAGAAGCATTACCACCATCTCTAATAGGCCCAGCCTTGGCCAGCAGCAGTCCATCTTTGGTGCCATCAGAGATTGGCTCTACCCAACGCTGTGGAAGCTTCAAGAAGCTTCTCACAGAAGCCACCTCTGTGGCTCCCCTGCTATCAAAAACCAGGCTGTGCAAATCCAATCCACCACACCACAGAACATCACATCCAGTACATAAACTGTGGGCAGTTGGCCAGGAGGGGACGGTCACTGCTCAGGGACAAGCTGGGCATCGGTTAGCAGGTGGTGAGGAGGTGTCCTATGTATCACTTGTCTGTCTGGGGCTCTCATTATTATTATTGTTGTTGTTGTTATCACTATTATCATTATTGTTAGTATTATATTTTACTTTATTTTAATTACTAAACTCTTCTTATGTCAACACACAAAAGGTTTCCTTTTCCTGATTCAACACCCAATCCAACCAGGGAGGGAGAGGGAGAGAGTGTCTTTTGAATCCTCATGCTCCAACTTCATTCCCACTGAAATTGGCATTGGTACCTTTTCCCTGGCAAACCCTTGCTTGAAGCTGAAAATGAGAGTTCTGTTCTAAGCATGGCATCTCTGTTTTCCACAAGAATAAGCCTCATCCACACACTCTTCCTTTTAGCAAGATGCAGAGAACCCAGAAAGCCACATGCCTTCAGCTCCTCACCACACATCCTGAACAATGAGGTGGTGATGCCATCCCCAGGCCCTGGGAAAAACAGCAGAGGGTTTGAACAGCAAGATGGGCAGCCAGGGCACACATCCAGGCTGGGGAGCACCTGGGGGGAAGAACCAGCATCAGCTTTCATGGCTGTCATCTCCACTGCAAAGTCACAGAATCACAGAATGAGCTAGGCTGGAAAAGACCTTTGAGATCATCCAGTCCCACCTATGACCTAACACCTCCTCATCAACTAAACCACAGCACTGAGTGACACATCCATTCTTTTTTTAAGTATGTCCAGGGGTGGTGACTCCACTACATCCCTGGGCAGATGATTCCAGTTCCCAATTATTTTTTCAGTGAAATTTTTTTCCTGATGTCCAAGCTAAACTTCTCCAGGGGCAGCTTAAGACTGTGTCCTCTCATTCTGCCAGTGGTTGATTGGGAGAAGAAACCAACCCCCACCTGCCTACAGCCACCTTTCAGGGAGCTGCAGAGAGTGATAAGGTCACCCCTGAGCCTCCTTTTCCCCAGGCTAAACACCCCCAGCTCCCTCAGCCATTCCCCACAGGGTTTGTGTTCCAAGCCCCTCACCAGCCTTGCTGCCCTTCTCTGGACACATTTGAGCATCTCAACGTCCTCCCTAAACTGAGGGGCCAGAACTGGACACAGCACTCAAGGTGTGACCTCACCAGTGCTGAGTACAGGGGAAGAATGAGCTCCCTGCTGCTGCTGGCCACACTATTCCTGATACAGGCCAGGGGCCACTGGCCTTCTTGGCCACCTGGGCACACTGCTGGCATCAAGCCCATCTTGATCCCTCACTGCCCTTGCCCTCCTTGATCCCCAGGCCCCTCACAGCTCTCCACTACACCCCCCTCCCCCAAACCCCAGGGTCCCCAGCAGATCTATGTCATCTTCAACTCCTTTGTCCTCTGGTCACTCTCAACCCCTTTATCACTGGTCACACACCCCATTGCCTTCAAGCTTGGGGTCTCCATCCATCCCCTGGATGAAGGGTGAGTGTTTTGTGGTAAAACCCGATTGGATTTGGGGTCACTTAGCTTTGCTGGAGGCCAGGGGAGTTCCAGACCTCCTCTCGGCTCTGCCCACTGTGGGGGTTGCAAAGCATGGTTGGTATCACCCCCTAACTTTGGGGTCCTGCCAGTTTCGAGGGGTTGGGACATCTCAGCTGCCATATGGAGGTTGTGTGTTTTTCAAGTGAGATGCTGAGGGATGAGCCATATGCCAAAGAGGAGCACAGGGGAGAGATGCAGCACACCAGAGGAGGTCAGTCTGTGTGTGGCATAGCAGGGAAGAGACAGCTGGTCCCTCTCTGCCCTGAGTGGCCCTGGAGGGTGGCTGAGGACCCTGGGATCAAGGGCACCTGGGGACCTGGGCTCAAGTGTGGTGCAGACGGTGGTCAGGGGCCCAGGGGGGCCAGGGCCAGACCTGGAGGTTGACGGCAACCAAAGAACCCAGGTCATAGGCAACCTAGGGACCAGGGGGTTGAGGGCATACCAGGATCAAAGCAATGGCAGAATTCATGGGTGAAGGGTGGCTGAGGACTCTGGAATTGTGGGAGGCCAAGGGACTCTGGGGTCAAGGGCTGCTAGGGGACTCAGTGGTCTAAGGTGGCTGAGCAGTCAGGGGTCAAGGGCAGCCAAAGGACTCAGGGTCATGGGTGGCTGAAGAACTCAAGGACACCACATGAAGAGCCACTTTGTCTTGTTTGTTTTGATGCACCCACTGGTGGCTTCATTGGATGTCCCCACAGTCACAGTGCAAAATTTGGGAATTTAGGTTGCCCAGAGAGGTAGTAGATACCCCATCCCCGGAAATATTAAAGGCCAGTTTGCACAGGACTTGGAGCACCTTGGTCTAGTGGAAGGTGTTCTGTGGAAAGTTCCTGCTCATGGCAGGGGTCTTGGAATGAGATGAGGTTTAAAAGCCCTTCCCAACCCAAACCATGTTGTGATTCCCTGATTTACATTAGATAGTGGAAAGAAAGTCTCCCCTGTGAGGGTGGTGAGGCGCCAGCACAGGTTGCCCAGAGAAACTGTGGCTTCCATCCCTGTAAGTGTTGATGTGCCAGGGGGTGGCAGTGTTAAAGCACAGAAGGAGGAGACTCCTCCATGCCAGTCGGGAGCCTGTGAAGTCCCAGAGCTATAATGCCCGAAGATGTGAACATCCCATATCCTGCAGCCCAGCAGCTCTCCAGAGAGTCCTGTGCCTCCAGCTGAATTTTATTTCTATGCATATCTCTGGGCAAAGTGAGGAAATAAGAATAATTACTTTAACTGAAAACTTTTAGCTAAGCAAAGTGAAAAATGAAACAGCAAGTTCTGGGTTCCCACTGCTCACAGATTTGTATCAGCTGGGACTGCCCACATCTGCACCTTGAGTGGATCCTATGGCTTTTTGCCAGCCCATTTCCCCATCTGCCCAGTCTGGGCTGTTCAGATAGGTTGCCCTATGAATCAGCCCTCTGATACCCACCTCTCAACCCACTCTCCAGAAAACTCATATCTCTGCCTATAAATTTGGGGCTGCTCACCTGAACAGCATCCTGGAGGCTGTGTGGCATGAGCTGCATGAGAATAACCATGCATTTGAGAATCACCAAGTCCTTCACCCCTGTGTAACAGGATGGCACATGCTTGGTGCACAGGAAGATCACAAAGACAATGGGGAAGGAGGGTGTCAGGGTACCCCTGATCCTGTACCTCTCTCAGTTCTTGTTCTTGCAATTTGAGCTCTGGGGATGATTTATATGAAATTCACATGCTGTAGGGAAATGCATTTTTAGGGCATCCAAATACAGATTAGATCCAGCCACGTCACTCACCATATTCATAGCATATCCATTTATTAATCTGCCCTTATTCCTCTATTTTATTAAAAACTGATTTTGCATGCTTGGTAAAACTGGAGAACTGAAGAGTGATACCAAGTGTTTTACCTCCATAAAAAGAAATTAGCATTTTCCTACCCAGAACTTTTGCAATTTCACATCAGTGGTGTGGCAAGTAATTTTTTAAAGTGGGGCAAGCAGGGATTGTTATTCCTGAGGCATTTGTTTGGCCCCATCTGAGATGATGCCCAGCTCCAGCAGAGAGCAGGGTGGAGGGGAAGAAGATAAGGTGAATGCAAAGCTGACATTTGAACTCCCCTCTATCCCCCATCCCCTCCCACTGAGATAGGAGAAGAGGATGCTCTACAAAATCAGTAAAGGAATCTACTGAAGGAGAGAATAGGGGTCTGAGCAACCTGATCTAGTGCAAGATGTCCCTGCTTATGGCAGCGGGTTGGACTAGATGACATTTAACAGTCCTTTCAAATTTGAACCATTCTGTGATTCTATGAATAGTTAAAGACAGACATGCATACATGCTATTTTAATTTTAAGAAAAAATTAAATAAAGAGAGTAAAAGTTAATTCAGATAGCATCAATGTAAGATTTTTTTTTTTTTGCATAAATCAATGCTTCACTGAATCTTTTCTCTTTAACTCCGGGATCTATGTGAAAATGAAAGTATTTCCCAGAAAGTCATAATTAGGAGAATGAAAACCCTTCTGTACCCTGGGACATGCACAGAACACAGCGGTGTCCATGAGTTTTCTTACAGCTGGACAAAACAAATGGTTCTAGGATGATGCCTGGCATCTGCAAAGCAGCCTGAAGTGTAACCTTTCTCTAAAGCCCAAGTCCCCTGGAGATCCTTCACATGGCAGAGCTGCAAAATAAAATAGAGTTGAAAGGATTTAATCTCATTAGAAGTCCCACTGCGTGCTCTCTAGGACCCAGGCCATCTGATGCTCAGGCTGCCTGAGGCTTCAGCATGCTCCAGCCATAGCTGTGCAAGCCTTGATTATGTTTGTCCCTGGATATTAATTATTATGAAAAGCATTCCTAAGACTCCAAAGATCTCCAAGCCACTGAGAGACCAATTTGCACTGTTTTTGCTGATATTGCCACCCGAGTATTTCAAAACAACCATGCTTGGAAATACAACTTCTCTCAAATGTTTGCAGGAAATATTTTTAATATGAGTGTCCAGGGACTCCACCATGAGGGGCACAATGTCCGCTTGTACGCAATCAGAAATTCAAGTGGGAAATTGCTCTGACAATCATAGGATATAAAATCACTGAATTATTTGGGTTGGAAAAGCCCTCTGAGATCATCAAATCCAACTGTTCTCCCAGCACTGCTAAGCCCACCGCTAACCCCTGTCCCCAAATGTAACATCCATGTGGCTTTTAAATCCCTCCAGGGACTGGGACTCCACCAGTACTCTGGGTAGACTGTGCTGGGGCTGAACAGCCCTTGCCAAGAAGAAATTTTCCCAGTATCCAACCCAAGCCTTGGCACAACTGGAGGCTCTTTCCTCTTGTCCTGTTGCTTATTGCTTGAGAGAAAAGACTGACCTACTGATCTGGCTATAACATCAGAAGAACATGGACCTACTGGATCAGGTGTAGAGGAGGTCACTAAGATATTCCGAGGGCTGGAGCACCTCTGCTCCAGAGACAGGCTGGGAGAACTGGGGAAAAGAAGGCTTCAGGGAGACCTTAGAGCCCCTGGCAGTGCCTAAAGGGGCTCCAGGAGAGCTGGAGAGGGATTTTGGACAAGGGCCTGGAGTGACAGGACAAGGGGGTAATGGCTTCCCACTGTGAGAGGGCAGGATTACACCAAAGATACAACGTGGGAAAAAATTACCAATCTTCCTTCAGAGTTTCCCATTGGCCTTGACACAGCAGCCCACTTCCACTACATTATAAATGCTGGATAGTGGAAATTCCTCTTTTGCTGCTCCTGAGTATATGGTTGTACCATCTCCATCTACTAGAGGGGTTCCAAACTGTTGTGATGCTCCTTTGGGAAAACAACATGTGGGTTAAATGAATGTGTAGGCTCGAGCCAAGAAGATCTCCTGGAGAGCAGGGCAGCAGTCTCAAACGTGATCACTATCAGCAGTAGCTGTGCCCATTGATTTATTGCAGGAGTTATGCACTTCCCACTAAGGATAACACTCAGGAAGGGGAAAACCATGTTAACTCCAAAGTACAAGTGAGTTATTGCTGCGACTATTCAGTTAATAGGAAAATATTTTTCAGACTAATTAAGTGTTTTATTGTGATTTATTTTTTCTATTGGGGTCCAGGATGGAAAAAAATGATTGTAATCCATGTCTACAGGCTCCAAGGGATGAGAATTTGATCTAATATGTCTGAAAACAACTTCAAATCAATGCTAATATTAAGGACTTTACATGCTGGGAATTTTATTTTGGTACAATAAATTATCTTGGGTTCTTTAATAGCACAATTTTTTTGTATAAATTACATACTCAAAGCTTACCAGTTTAGGAAAAAAAAACCCAAGGAAGAGGAGATGAGAGGTAGAGAGTAAACAAAATATCAATTGCATTTAAATCTCTGAGTGGCAGAAAATCTATTTATTTGTAATATTAAATGGATACCTCCTATATGGTTATGAAGAGGAGTTTCTAGGTGAAAGGTAAAACTACCTGAAAATTACCAGAGATTTAATAAAGTTCGGAAATTGCATGAGATCAACCATTACTCTAAACTACTCATGGCCATGCACAAAACCTTTCCAAGTGAGTTTTATTTCCCCTCTCTTAAACTGGGATAAGGAAACCAAGGAAAGGCATAAAGACTTAATTGAGACCTAATTTCTCCTTCTTTTTTTAGCTTAAACCTAACAAATACAAGTTTGGGGTTTTTTTTTGTTTTCTCACAAACATTATCTTAGTTATAATTTACATACTGTTAGAGAAAAGAGATAAATCCCCAAGGAATTTGTGCCCATGAAAGGGCAGCAGCTCTTTTCTGGCTTGAATTGAAATTGCTGGACGTTTCCAAAATGCTGCTATTTTTTTTCTGCCACAAATAAGCATATTCCACAGGTTTTGGGAGAATAGTCCTTTCTGCATTAAATCTTTATGAGCAACAAATAAAGTATTTCTGTTGAGAAAGAAGAAAATCTTTGTACCTCAAGAATTTTAGAAGCTCATAATGTACAATAAATGGGAAAGAGTTGCACACACTGTCTTAATCTTCCTGGACAAATTCAAAGAGCATCACAAGTTTATATGAATAATACAGCTGTAGAACTATGTTACATAAAATAAAGATGTGTAAGGGCTGTGAGCTGCCAGGGTGTGTCCCCCTCCATCTGAGCTGAAATCACTAGCTCATTCCCACTACGGAGTCTTTGAATGTCATGAAACATTTCCTACTATGGTAAAAGATATGATGATGACCTCCATCAGACAAAAGAATTACAGTGAAAATTATTATCAGTAGTATTTTATGTACCAGGAAACAACATGGAAGTCAAAAGAAATTTACATTTTCCTCTGAAATTCAGCAACAACAGCAGAACATGACTGCAGTGACAATGGGAAATGCTGGAAGTATCCAACCAGTTGCCACTTGAGTATGAAAAACAGTGTGGAGGACTTTGGGTTGCAAAGATTGTAATCTAGCAAAAAAAAAAGAAAGTTGATGGACTGCTCCTGAGCCAATTCCCTGAATTCATTAGAGAAGTGGGCATTTCCATAACATGGTTGCTTTTCTTCTCAGTGCAGAATGGAGTGAAGGATCTGCATGGCCCCAAATATGCCTTTTCCCCACAGACCAGAAAAGGGACCCCAAATGACCAGTCCATATGGGGAGACTCTGAATGGAGAACACCCAAAGCAAGGTGGGTCAAACCCTTGACTTTTATGCCCAAAGCTGAAGAACATACAGACAAAATCCACATCTCCAACAGAGAATCCAAATCATCTTAATTATGAGTTAGAGATAAGAGGGGCTGAGCTGTATCTTGCAAAGGGCTCAGCTCTACGAGCCTTCCTCCTGACACCTAGAGGAGCTGGAACAGAGACTACAAAGAGTTAAGGGGAATAAAATGGGTATTTATTGAGAGGCCTTCAAAGGCCACACTCTGGCAGTACCAGTGCCACAGTCGTGGCCCCTGCCTGGATGGCTCCAAGATGGAAGCAAAAGAGGGCTTGGTCACAAGATCTCACATCTTTATAGACCTTATTCCATCTGCATACAGGAGTCAACTGTCCATTTAATAGTCTCAAATTGTGAAGTTTCATCCTCCTTGCTTGCTTGCTGGTCTGCTCTCCTCTTTTCACGTTGTTTATGTTTAGGGCCTGAAGTTTGAAGAAACTGTTCTAGAGTCCCTAGCTGGAATCAGACTATTCTGTCTTCATGACCCAAGCACAACAGAAAAGCACACCCAAGCAGAACAGAAAAACTTACAACTTAAGGCATCAACTTTAAGGGTTTTCCTCACAGAAGCTCTGCAAATTTCCTTAGGGAAATATCTTGAACATCAGCCTGTTTTATGGACTCACCATTGAATCACAGAACTATTTGATTTGGGAGGGAGGTTTAAGATCATCCAATTCCACCTCACTGCCATGGACAGGAACACCATACACTAGACTAAGTTGCCCCAAGACCCATCCAACCTGGCCTGGGAGACTTCCAGGGATGGGACAGCCACAGATGCTCTGGGCAGCCTGTGCCATGGCCTGACCACCCTCACAGGAAAAAATTTCTTAGCAGTGTCCAATCTATACCTCCTCTCTGTCAGCATGAAGCCATTCCCCTTGTCCTGTCACTCCAGGCCTTTGTCCAAAGTCCCTCTCCAGCTCTCTCAGAGTCCCTTTAAGCACTGGAAGCCTTATGACCATTACCCTGCCACCTGCAACCTCCCCTATTACCCAGCCAACATGACAAAATGAATGAGCATCCAGCTAGCAGTGAGCACCTGGATCCCTGCACTGCTAACACCCAGGCCCACCATCACACTGACCTCTTCACTAGCTTAGAGACACAAAATCATGGGTCACAACTGCTTTTGTGGCTGGACAAGCCACATGCTTCGATTTCAGCGCCCATTTCCAGACACTGGGGTTCCCAAAATTGCTGTGACAGCGTTGGTCATCCCTCTGGCCTCATCACACTGTCATTTGTCCATAGCATCCCCTCAATACCACAGATCAGTTCCAAAGGAGGAATGAAACCTTTATTTATTTATTACTTCGCTCCTCTGATTAATTAAGACATCATTGCCTTAAGCATTCTATGTGATTTCCCTGAACTAGGGCACATGCATTAATATATTTCAGCCTATTTCCATTATTCTTTTAGTCAACTTGCAATAGTATGCATAATTTCCTAGTCTATCATCTGTCCTTCAGTGACTAAATCACCAGTGCACTAAATATAGCCATGAATGCACTAAATAAAGCTGAACTTGAGCATTACCACGTTTCTTTACACTTTTCTCCACCATGAAGGATTCATTCTTTTAATTCCTTCCTTTAAGACTTTCCAGGGTGACAGAAGTTATTTTCCCTACAAATGACAGAGGTGACCCCAGACCTCATTGTTCCCAGGTAAGGAAACTACAAAATCACTTCACAGGACTGCAGAACTGTGGGGAAAGTAAAAGATAATTAATAAGGGAGTAGGCACAGCCGGATGAAACCATGTCTGTGTGCAATACAGTGCTATCAACCACTTCTTACATCCAACAGCCTGATTCACAGGCTTCTGCATTAGGAAGCCAACATAAAAACAGACAATAAACCAGCACAAAACACCAATTGTCAATGTTATCAAACATCAGGAAGTAGGATTGTTCATCTAGAGTCTATTCACTTCTTTTTTCCTCCAGAGCAGGCCATTAGTGTAGTGGAAATCTTTGCCCTTTTGAGACATGCCTGGATTTTTCTGAGATTAGCAGACTGAAATTTGTCTTTCCCACAGGATGTGTCAAACAGAACCTTTCAAAGCTCATTAAAGGCATTGAAGTGTGCAATAGATATATGGGGTAGCCTTGTGCTATTTTCTTGCTCATTCATTAATATTTTTGAGATGATGATTCAGTCCAGATTCAACCCATTGCTTCAACAGTCCATGTAAGCCTAGAAGGGTCTCTGTTCCTCCATGCAGTGATATCACCCTCCTGCAGTCAACCCCTTCCAGCCTCCAAGCAATGGGCCTCCAGCCAAGGGTGCTGAGAGAACAGCCAGATGTGCTGTCTATGACATGGACTTTCCTGCACTGTCCATTACCAAAAATGTACACATAGATTGGAATTCATTGATTGTACAAATAGATTGGAATTCATAGAAAAAAAGGGATGAGAAAGAATTAATCTAAACATAGCAGTTGATTTGGGTGGAAGATGTTGGTTTTAAAATGTCTATAAACTTCCACTGTTTCCTGTTGAGTCCCCAATGTACAGAGCATCTTCTCTATCACAAGCATGTGAGCAGGAGCTGTGTAAGAGTCACCACAAGCAGTGGCATGGCATCATCTTGGTTGTCTAAAAGTGGCTACCATGCTCAGGGGCAGATGCTCATCTTCCACGAGAGGAGGCACCACAGGATCCAGCCAGGGAACATAAGAGACTCATGTATTGGTTAGCACATGAAAACTCAGCACTGATCCCCTGTCTGCAAGAGGAGACCTGCACAAATGTCACAGGAGAGATCACCACCAGGGACCTTGCTGGCACACTAACAAGCTCACCACACTGAGGTACCTGAAAGGCTTTCATGGGACAAGGAGGTCTCTAAAGAGCTTTGAAGAATTCCAGGATTAGCCTGAGTTAGAGGTGCCATGTATCATAAATTCTCCCTTGGTCCCAGCTTTTGCAGACAATGACCTTCGTATACAGAAGAGCTGACATCTCCTTGCAGCACAACAATATAGTTTGATCTAGTTCAATTGTTTTCAGTTTTCAGTTGAAATCCTTCCACTAACACAGTGTTTAGCAATGAAGAACAGTTCATAATGATCATTGAAATGTTCTATTTGTTTTACTCTCACTGTTAAAAACTTAAGTCTTATTCCCACTTTGGTGTAATTCATTTCCCACCACAAGACTTTTTTTTTATTTTTTGCCTGACACCAGATCCCTGTGGCCCATGTAAATTCACACACAATGATCCAACTCTTCCATATAAAATGAGTGCCCAGAGGCTCAGACTATAAGACACATTTTCCAAACTTTTAACAATTCTCTGGATTTTTCTTCCAATCATCTTTATTTTTTAACATCCTTTTTAAAGAATAACCATAAAGAATCACTATAATAATCCTGTATTAGTTGCAGCATCATAAAACAGAGATTATCCTTACCCAGTGGTTCCAGCATTTCCCTCCGGATATATATAGGATAGTTTGACTCTTCCCAACAAGTCATTTCTGAGAGACAATTGTTCCTGAGGAAAAAGCCCTAAATATATGAATTTCAGCTACTATTTGGATTGCATGGATGTTTACAAGTGCCCCAAGGATGGGAAACAGACAGCACATCAAACAGGGAGTTGTGCAAAGTCCGGCATCCTGGAGGTGCTTATCCCAGAGGGGTGTCTCCCAAGCCATCAGGACATACATTCATAGCATTCAGGTTGAAAAACTCTCCGAGACCACTGAGTCCAACCATTCCTCCAGCACTTCCAAGCCACCTCTAAACCATGTTCCCAAGTGTCACCCACAGATCTATTAAATCCCTTCAGGGACAGAAACTTCAGCACCACCCTGGCAGCCTGTCCTTGGATCCAACAACCCTTTCAGGGAAGAAATTTTCCGTAGTATCCAATCTTGCTTGCACACCTTTTTAACTTGCAGCTTGAAAACTCCTCCCAAACTCTGGGATGGATGCTGGAAAACGATTAAAATTCATTGTAATCCAGAAAGAGAGAGAATATGGCCTATGAGGAAATCGGGAGTGCTGTGCTCTTCCCATGGCTAGTCACCAGGAAAGAAAAACTAAACCAAGGAGAAAGGACACATTTGTGCTTCCCCCAGTGCCAGCAGAGAGGATGTTTCCAGTTGCCATAAAAATCCCCTGGTGGTCGTGGGGGAAGGCTGAGAACCACAAAGCACAATGGGGAATTGGCCACTGAAGCCACAGGAGTGACATGCTAAGATACTTTAGCAGCACCACTCCTCACCTTCCAACATCCATGGGCAAAATAGAGTGGGAGGGAAACAAAAAAATAAAGGGCCACCAAAAAATGAACATTGACACAGCACATCTTAGAAGGCTGCCCAGGGTAGTGGTGGAATCCTCATCCCTGGAGGACTTTAAAAGCCATGTGGATGTGGCACCTGAGGACAAGGAATCAGTGGTGGGTTTGGCAGTACTGGGGGAACAGTTGGATTCAATGGTCTCTCAGAAAGCTTTTGCAACCTTAAGGATTTTGTGATTCTATGATTATAAGGGAATAAATGTCGCCTACACTACAGGTGTCCTCTCTGGTTGTCTTACAGGGACTGTCTACAGGAGCTACACCAGAAGGCATCATTCCAGTACATTTATCTCTTGAAATTATTAACATAAAGCCATGGCTTGAACTTCCATCCCCACCTTGCACATTGCAGTATCACTGGGACTTAGCCTCGAGAAGGAGGGGACCTTTCTGGGACTTCCTGGGAAGGAGAGGAGCCTGAAGTGAAAGGAAGAGCCCAAGTGCAGCCCCTCATTGCCAGCATGACTGTGCGGCAGATTGGTTAAATCACACTCACATAAATCCACCTAGGAAGGGGTTTCTGGTGCTTAGAGTTTTAGAAGCACTGGAGATGTACCCTGTGCCTGACACCACTGCCTGGAACACCATCCTAGGCCTTGAAAAGCAAGACATGACACCCCAGAAGGAACTGAGTCAGAAAACAGGACTCATTTCAAAAAGTCTTGTAAAGACCTGAGCCAGAGGCCATGGGATTGAGTGGGTGTATCATATTCCCTGTCATGCACCAGTGTCTGGGAAAGTTGAATGGTACAACAGACTGTCAAAAACCACATTGAAAGCAATGGCTAGTGGCACCTTCAAACACTGGGATATATATTTAGGGAAGGCCATGTGGTTAGCTAACAACTGAGGCTCCACCAATCAAGCTGGCCCTGCCCAATGAAAACCTCCATGAACCACAGAAAGGGATAGAGTCCTCATGATGCATATGAGAAATGTGTTAGGAAAGACAGTTTGGATTAATCCTACCTCAGGTAAAGGCAAACCCATCCTTTGGATTGTTTTTGCTCAAGGACCTGATGGGTAATGCAGGGGGATGGGGAAACACGTGTGCCTGGGTGGGAATCTGATTTTTCAGAACAGTCTGTTACGTTAAATTCTATAATACTGGTTGTTGAATGATACTGTATGTCACAACTGCCATGGCCAATGAGGATGGATTGCTCCAGATACACCAGCTGGTAGCTCTGGATGCAGCAACCAGCCAATACCACACCAGCCAATACCACACCAGCCCTCAGGCCCTGCCTAGAAGACATCCTAGAAGGGACAGAACCCACAGTCATGGACTGAATGAACTCAACAGACATCTGAAAGGGATGGCCATGACTACAGAAATTACACCTGTGCTTGTGTATATTTGTATGCCCACGTATATAGTTGAAAGGTGTAGGATCTGGGCATGAGTAGATGGTACAGAATCAGGGGGGGATAATGTCCTAATTCTTCTCACAGGTATGGAGAATGGGCAAAACCTAGAGCCATGTGGGCATGGCAAGGTTGTTACCTATATCACTGAAATCATCACCAGGGTGCAGCTTTGGGGGTAAGGAAAAGGTGAATGCACACCAAAAGTGGTGCCATTCTCTTCCTTTTCTTCTTCAGAGCAGTTGCCACAGTTGCCACTGTGGGTTCTGCCCTGCTGCCACTGCTGCCTGTCCCTCCTCATCCCTCAGGAGAGCACAGCTCCAAATGGCAAACACAGCCAGGTCCAGCAGAATGTACATGCCATGGGCACCAGTGCTGGAAGCAGCCACAGGGAACAGAGCAGCAGCAAATGGAGCTGAGCTGAGTTGAGCCAAGCTCAGTTGAATACTGCCAGACACAGCCAAGCCCAGCAGAGCAGTCAGAGCAGTGCAGCCCAGACAAGATGGCTTGGAGAGTTTGTCCCTCATTGTTTTCCTTTGTCTTCAGCTTGGGGAAGGGGAACACCGACTGCAGAAACGACTGCAGAAACAACTGCCATCTTCACAGAATCACAAAACATTCTGAGTTGGAAGGAAGCCATGAGGATCATCGAGTCTGACTCCTGCCCCTGCACAGCACCACCCCAAGAGTCAAACCCTGTGTCTGGGAGCATTGTCCAAACATTTCCTGAGCTCCAGCAACCTTGGGGCTGTGAGCACTGCCCTGGGGAGGCTGTTCCAGTGACCAGTCACCCTCTGGGTGAGGAATCTTTTCCTAATATCGAACCTAATCTTCCCCTGAACAACTCCAGACCATTCCCTCGGGAGTGTCACTGGTCACCAGAGAGCAGAGATCAGTGTCTGCCCCTCCTCTTCCCTCACAAGGAAGTTGTACCTGCAATGAATTCTCCCCTCAGTCTCCTCTCCTCCAGGCTGAACAGACCAAGTGACCTCAGCCCCTCCTCATACAGCTTCCCCTCAAGGCCCTTCACCATCTTCGTTACCCTCCTTTGGAATCTCTCTAATCATTAATGTCTTTCTTATATTGTGGTGCCCAAAACTGCACTCAATACTCTTGTCTTTGTCTCAGGAAAATCTGCATGTCCCTGCCAGGCTGTGGAAACACTCACCACTTTGTCTTTGTCTTGGCAGCCACATGGACTGAGTCAAGGAGGTGAACATCTCTGATGTGTAAAGTACCTGCTCTCTTATATACTCTTGTTATTAATATTGCTGTTACTGTTCATACTGTTCATCCCATTGGTGTTTGCTTTTGGTAAATTGTTATCTCAACCCATAGTGTCTGCCTTTGCCCCTCTCTAACTGGAGGAGGGGTGGGGGAGGGGAGGAATGGCTTATTTGGACTCTAATTCCCAGCTGGTTTTAAACCACTCCATTATGTAAAAGAAGAAAATCCACCCAGAGGATTTTACATAGTTTTGAAACAATTTTCCCCTTTTACAGTGGGACCTGTTCCCTCACTTTGAGGAACTGGACTTTTTCACCTGGAAGTGCTATTTGCTGTTCAAAAGGGAAGCATAAACCTCAGCTGGCTCCTAACACCTGTGTTCAAGGGGAAGGTCAGAGCAGGGAGGGCTGAGAGGCCTACAACTGATGAAGAATACCATCCCAGAATATGAATACTTTTCTACTTCCCTCATTCATCACATCTGACAATATAATAACTTTGCCTAACAGCTAGAAACCATTTCCAACTAATATTATTTGTTATCTGCAGCAATAGCATTATCTTAATATCCACGGTGTCACGCAGCTGCCTTGTACAAGACATTGCATTCTCATAATGCATTTTCTGCTTCACACCTTCATCTCAGTTTTATATGAAATAAAAAATAATAAGAATTACATCAAGCAGAAGAAGCTGCAGGCTCTGAGCACCATTTTTTCCAGACCATAACTGAACCATGAGAGGCACTCTGCTAATGAATACAAACCCCCAAATACTTACAATATCTAAATATTATGTTAGTCAGAACACCACTGCAAAATACCTTATTCTCTATCCAAGCAGCAAATTTTCTTACCTATTACTCCTTATTGCCCTTAAATTACTCCACTTAATCTTTGGGGATGTTTCCCCCCTTCTGCAGCCCCTCCCCATTCCAGAAGCTCAAGCTTCTGCAACGGAGCCTACAAAAAGATGAAGAGAGACAATTTACAAGGCATTGGAGTGACAGGGGGAATGGCCTCACACTGCCATAGGGTAGGGTTAGATGGGATATTGGGAAGAAATTCTTCCCTGTGATGGTGGGGAAGCCCTGGCACAAGTTGCCCACAGAAGCTGTGGCTGCCCTGAAAGGAGCTGACCCATAGCTAACTCATATAAGCATGAGTAAACTATTAAGAGTCAGCAAATATTAATCACAAACCTAAGAAGCAGGATGTGCCTTAGCCCTGTCAAGATAAGAGAAACAGAATGCACCAAGAGGAACAAAACCTATTGTCAGTAGAAAACGCTGAACCAGCCGACAAAGGACTGTGCATGCTTCAGAAAGAAAGCTGAAAAGTGCAAAGTGAGGAACATTCCCAGCCTTCATCAGAACAACCCCTGAGGAAGACTCAGAGCCTTCCTCGGTGCGACCATCAGAGCACACTGCATGTCACAGAGTACAGAGTCACTGCGCTAATGATACTAATGATTGCTGAGAAGTAATTTGTGTAACCACTCCTATCCCAAGGAATGTAATGAATATGCATGAAATTTAAACATATATTGCACTCTGTAGAAGTGCTCTGTGTGTGTGTTAGGAGGAGCAATTCCCCACATACCCAGTGCCGAATAAAGCAAATACCCACCCCACTGAACCAGGTGACTTTTAGCTCAGCATTGGAGTGAATCAGCCCCATCCCTGGATATGTTCAAGCCCAGACTGGACAGGGCTTGGAGCAATTTGGTGTAGCAGAAGGTGCTCCTGCCCATGGCAGGGGAAGGACTTCATGATCTTGAAGGTGCCTTGCAACCCAAACTATTCTGTGATTCTGTAATTCTATTATTACCTGGCAGAAAAAACATGGTTTGATTTTTTTGTTTTCTTCTCATTTCAAAATGAAAGAAAATCCAAAAATCAAATCAATGCATGTCTAGTTTTGTACCCATATAAAAATATTTGCACGCCAAGGGGCTTATCAGTGTCCACATTCATCTGAAGGTCTCCCCTTCCATCGTGAGAGCCCTCTCCCCCTCACCTTGCTGCTGCTTCTTTATGCTGGAGACTCGCTTCCCATGTCACAAGCTTCCATACCATGCAAATTATGTATACAGGGGTGTGAAGCAAAGGCCAGATTGTTTTGTGCAATTGTAACCTGTTGGAGGTTAGGATGTTTCTTTTTTACCTGTTGCCTAAGAGATGAAAATGACAGTGCTTAAGAGAGACATAATATGTAGTCAGGGAGGGGGAATAGTGCAGCTGGCTGCACTCTTGTTCCTTGGGAAGAGCAGAGATACTTTGAGATTTTGGCTGGGGGGTTGATAGACTGGGCTTGGCTCCTCTCTCTCTCTCTTTGCCTGAAAGCCCCTTAATTTCAAAGTTATAATAATTCAGAGGGAAGGGGTTCATATTTTCCATTCCAAGGGAGGTTGTCACCTTCCTTAAAAGACAGCGTCTTTCAAGCCAAGACAAACAATGATAATGTTGATGTAACCTACTTTTCAATCAGAATTTTTTTGCACAAATTTCTTGTAAAAGTAGATAAACTTTTTCCATGGCTCCTTCAGGCTCGCAATTGAACACAAGAACTCCAAAACACATTTCTTTTGTTATTTTTGTTTGGTTTCACTAGGCAACAGTTGAAAGCTTGCCTCACCTACTACCATATGCCATGGAGAATGCACCCAAGGGTACCCTGATGCATCTCCTTCCTTCCAAAAAAGCACACAATTCTCACTGGAGTCATTCTAAAGTCTGAAGAGTGCCACAAGCAACATACCCCTCATTTGATGTTCCCCCTTCTCATCCCTCAGAGCCAACATCTCCAGCTGAGCTCCTCCACAGCCAACAAGGAAAAGAGCCATCCACAACGTTAAGTCATCTTGCCTCTTGTATTTTTTTCATGCAGGAGGGTCTGCACCTGGAAATGTTTGGAATCACCAGCATGAGTGGGCTGGACACCTCTCTCCTTAAAGCAGATCAGTTCTGCTCAGCTCACACAGTGATGCTGCAGCATCCCAGCAGGGAAATGCAAAATCATGCAGTTTCCAGGGATGTTTCTAAATTTAAGAGCCATGGAAATCTGGGTTGGAAATGTCATAACATCTGCAGTAGAGTGATCCACATTTTGATTTATTGGGTTTTTAATTAAAAAAAAAGTAAAGCTCCAGGTTGTGAAGTGGGTGTACCTGCAAGCAGAGCCCTCATTACGCAGCTTCTCCACTGGGATGTGCCACAGCAAAGCTCCCAGAGGATGGAGAAGGAACTCATCATTCTCTTGGTGGTTTAACACCATTTTTCATCCCTTTACACCAACAGTGCACCACTTGGTGACACAGAGATCTGTCTTTAACCCTGTGCTATCTGCATAGATCCTTCTGCTTTTGACTGCCTCCCTCCACTCCCAGGGAGCTATGTGACCTTTGCTGTGCATTTGCCACACCATGAGAGTCTGAAAATAGTTGAGGAGTGAGGGCAAGGCTTTTTGCTTGCACAGAGAAGAAAAGCCTTATGACTTGAACCCCAGAGAGACTAGGAACAACTGGGAAGCCACACCCAAACCAGGCTTTACTGCAGCTTCCTGGCTTAGTGGCTTTCTTCCTCATTTCTTCCTCAGAAATCTGTGCAAAGCCTGTGGACAGCTGGGCATCTTTCAGGGTCTTTCAGTGTCAGTCCCTCAGTTCAGACCTTCCAGGTTATGAAATCATTGGTCTTCCCTACCTGTGATCTGAAATGTCACCTCTCCCATATCTGGGGAGGGTGACCTGACTTTTCAGAGCCAGGATGATGCTGTGTCTGAGATGAGACAGCTGCTTTTTGACCTGACCTGATCAACAGAGACCCTCCTCCCCCTTCTTGCTGCTGGGAGCATTCTCCTTGGTCCCTCCCCCTAGGCTAGTGCCTACCTATATTTGGCTGTTACGCTTTTCAAATTACCTGGAATTTCTATTATGAGGGTGTTAAAGGTTAGGGTTTTTTCTTTGTGTTTTCTTTTTTTTTTTTTTCCCTTTGTCTCAGGGAATTTTTCTCCCATTTGTTGCCTAAGAGATTATGAATGACAATATTTAAGAGAAAAAAGACGTAGCCAGGATGGGGAGAAGGAGGGAGGGGATGCAGTTGCTGCAGTCTCTTAGCTGGGGAGTGAGCTGACTGGCTGGGGGATTTTCTCTTGAAAAGTGCAGAGATACCAGAAGTTGGAGGGGAGGGGAGGGACGCTAACCAAGACTTGGCTGGGGGTCAAGGGACTGGGCTCAGCTCTCTCTTTCTGTCTCTCTCAGGGATTGGAGGGAGCTGGTTGTGGTTTTGGATCGCTGCTGCAGATAGGATTCACTGCTGCTGTGGAGTTTTGTCCTTCGCTGCTTCTCCTCACTGTGGGTGAACCTCTGCTTGCAAGAGTGGCCGTTGAACTGGGACTGCAACTGTTATTCCTTTTCCCATATCTTTGCCTGAAAGCCCCATGATTTCAAAGTTATAACAATATGGAGATAAGATGGGTCGTATTTTCCATTCCAGGAAGGTTCCCACCTTCCTTGGCAGACACCTCTCATTTAAACCAAGACAGAGAGTATACAGAAGCTTGTCTTTACTCCATCCACTTCAGACATCTCTGTATGCAATTCCTCCTTGAATAACTCTTCCTTTTTAATCTTACCCACACCAAAAAAAAAGCAAAAGGAACAAAGTTACCATGTCTTTAAAAAAAGTTTCCTCTTAGTACCTGGTTAATAGAGACATTTTTCACAAGGATAGAAAGTAAATGGAAGACAGCTGGGGTCTGGTTTGAATCCCATGTAGTTTGTCATGCTTCTGGCAAAGAAGGAAAAGGACAAAGGGGGAAAATTTCCCATGACACAAATATGAAGGGTAACAAAATTGATTTGGGAAGAGCTGCTGTGGTCCTGTACTATACAGCAATTGTGTGCTGGCTTTGATTTACATTAATGAGTTGGAAATTAAGCGTTAGCACTTGGAAAAAGGCATGAAGACAACCATGGGAGCTTTCTGAAAACATCTGCCCAGCACCATTAACTGCCCCTTAAATGGAGCAGGGCTATCACCAGCACTGGGAAGCAAACAGAGCCAAAGTAAAAGCATCATCATGTCACACAGTGTCCTGAATCCCCAAATACTGCATCACTGCTTTTATCACTTTGTCCACCTCAAAACTGCTTATTTGGTGTTCCCCCTGCCACAAACCCACCCACAGAAGCTTTTCTCTGGCCCTGGCTGGCTCTGACTCTTCACACTCCAATTGCTCCAATTTTGCTCCTGCAACCTCATGCCATGATCATTGTGCTTTGTCTTTTCTGCTGGGTGTCATTGAAGGGTTCCTAAAAGGCTGATGTCACCCTGTAATTTTTGTCTTCCCTTGGCTTCACAACCATGCTCTCAACAGCACTCCTTCAAGGCTGTAACCTGAGGAGTCACAGGTGACCCAGGAAGCTGGGAGCCTTCCTTCCAAGTGATCTGTCCAGGAGAGAAGCCTCATGCCATGGGCAGAAGATGGGCTGAGCTTGGCCCAGCACCAGGCCCCTGGGGGTGAGGAGAGACAGCAAGCACAAGTAATGCAGCATTTCCATTTAAATGCTCTGATGGGAAGAATGATGATTTCAGCATTAACAGCATCCTGATTTGTGGAATTCAGTTATGTGATACTGGGAATGGCACAAGCTGAGGTCTGGGGGTGGCTGGTAACCAGTGGGAGTTCAGAGGAGAGGGCTCAGGTGGTAAATGGAGCTGCAATAGGACAAGACAAGATGGGAGAGGGTGGGTGGCAGGTGAGGGAGGGATGGTGGCAGCTTGAAATGGGACAACAGTTTTGAGCTCCATCTCATAGGCTTATAGGATGACCCAGGTGGAAGGGATCTCAGTAGGTCTCAAGTTCAGCCTCCTCATCCACACAGAGTCAGTCTGACCTGGTCAAACCAGATTACTCAATGCTTTATCCATCTGGATCTTGAAGACCTCCAAGGATGGAGACAATACCTCAGGGCAACCTCCTGCAGTTGAATCTTCCTCATTAGTGTGTAAGAAATAGGTGTCCTGAAGATGTAATTCCCCTAATTTAGAAAAACTTCTGAACACCTTTCAGTGTTCTTTCTCTTCCCTCCTGAAGGGAGGTTCCAGTCTTTGGGATAACAGCTGGGTGCCTCTGCTCTGAAGTCCTGTGATCAAGGAGTGTGAGAGAAGGTTACATTGCTTCTCTTACTGACACCAGCAACTCCTGCTTCTGTCCTGCTTTTCTTTTCCCTCACTGAACAGCAGAAGAATTTCAAGTTTCCTTTCCACACATCATGCTTCTCTGCAAATCTACCAGCAGGCTGTGTTAGCAGGCTGCTGGGATGGATATTGCACAGTCCCACTCTGGGTCTGACTCCCTTGGGATTTCATTTAGTGCACCTTTGCATCTTGGTAATAAAGACCAACAACTGCTCTCTCTGTCTGTTTAGTATTCACCTTATAGTGAATCTAAATTCTATGGCAAATCTAAATTCTACTGCCACAGTTTGCTTTAATAGCACACACAAAAAAAGCTTTAGCAATGCCAAAATGCATATCTCTGCTGTTTCTTTTCTGTTGAGAAACTCAGTTGCCATGTTTTCAAAGGAAATTAGTTTGCTCTGACATCATTTGATATTGGATATAACTGATACGGTTGTTTTCAGAAACACCTTGATTTAAAAAAATATATTTGCTTTGATTTATATGAATGCTTTTGAAGTTTGTGAGGATTTTTGTCATTGCTGTTCATTGCTTTCAACAGAGCTGTGATAAAATGTTATTTTTGTACCTTTGAGTGTGGAATATTTATAGCAACAGCCTGGCCTATGCCAGTGCACTGTGACTGCATTAGGTGAACAAAATAAGGAGTGACATTCAGAGATGCTGCCTCCTGATAACTGTATGAAGCATTCAGATGAAAAAAACATGACTTATCAGCACTCACACAGTTCTATAAATTGTTACAGTTTCACTGAATTTACTAAGAACCTACCAGGGCAAGAGAAAAATTTATAACAATAACAACAACAACAACAATAATAATAATAAGAACAACAATAACAAGAACAATAACAATAACAATATGCCATTTATTCAACAGAGAGGTGAGTCCCCATGCTTAAAATGACTTTTAATAATAGCATCTTTTTAGCCATGAAAAGCCAAAGCATTTAGAAGGTCTGCAAAAGCCAAAGCATTTAGAAAGTTGTCTTTCTGAAAGAAAACAAACTCTCCTCCTCTTCTACCACCAAAGCACCTAAGAAATATTCAAGGGGAATGCTAACATGTCTTCCTCATTTCCATCTATCTCCCAGCTTGTGCCAAAGAAGCACCCACAACTGTGTATGGTCAGCTTCCTATTCTCCTCATTGCTTGACCAAATCTGCAGATCACAAATGCCACCTGGACAGTCTTACTGTACACTCACCCTTACCAGAGAGGGGACGATGCTGCCACTGAACAATACCATGCTGGGAAGAAAAGAATGCATCCAGCTCCAGGGCCCCCAACATAAAAAGGACATGAAGCTGCTAGAGTGAGTCCAGAGGAGGCCAGAGAGATGCCCTGATGGCTAGGGCCCCTCTGCTCTGCAGCCAGGCTAGAACAGATGAGGGTGTTCAGCCTGGAGAAGGCTCCAGAGAGACCTTAGAGTCCCTGCCAGTGCCTAAAGAGGCTGAAAGAGAGCTGGAGAGGGATTTTGGACAAGAGGCTCAAGTGACAGGACAAGGGGGAATAGCTTCACACTGACAGAGGACAGGGTTAGATGGGATATAGAGCAGAAATTCTTCCCTGTGAGGGTGGAGAGGCACTGGCACAGGTTGTCCAGAGAAGCTGTGGCTGTCCCATGCCTGGAAGGGTTCAAGGCTGGATATACCTTGGAGCAATCTGCTCTAGTGGAGGGTGTCTCTGCCCATGTGTCCTGGGATGATTTTATCATGATACTTTATTTCCTTATCATCTGCTTAATGCCCAGAAATGGCTGTGGTATCTTTTAGATGAACCAGGTTGTGGGGTTGGAGCCTGGGAACGCTGGGCACCAGTTCTGTACAATCTCTCTATCTGGCATAGTTGGACTGTTGCTTCATTGCCTTTGCTGGATCAATTTTGTCTATTTCGGCAAGAAGATTCTGAGTTTTTCGGTTTCTCCTTCCCCTGGCCTGGAGGCTTTTCACCAGCAAATCCTTTCAACAGCCTTTTGGGGTTTTTTCCTTGAACTGTCTCAGTTTGTTGTTTTACTTCGATCTGAGGAGCCTGTGGGGGGCAGCCACAGATGGTCCAAACCCTGGGAAAGACTGACACAGCAAAAGAAGGGACATTAAACTCCATCAACTTCACCTGCTGCAAGAAGAAGACCCAGGCCAGAAATCCAACAGATTCCCAGCTGCTGCATGAACTCTTTTTTCTCCTCCCTTCCCACAGACAAAGAAGGGCAGCCACCACCTCTGCGTCCCAGGCATGCGGCGAGATGGAGTTGGGGTGTGTTACAGACAGGTAATATGATGATTGGCTCTTGCAATTAGGGAATAAATATTGTGTGTATGTTAACAGAGGTTTTATTGATGTATGGTTATGTTATAATTTATTGTTTGGATGTCCTCTGTTCCCCCCATAGTCCCCTTTTCCTCCTTCTGTTGCTTGTCAGGAACATGTGGAGGGAGGGCGTGTACACGTGCCCCTTGCATGAGATGGGAAAAGCTTGACATGCATGGGATGGTGTGTTGGGTTGATGTGGCCAGGAATGTGTATTCTATCACCATTTGTCTATCACCATTTGCTGCAGCCAGGTGGGGTAGTGATTTCCTTATCTCCGTGGCTAATGGGCCATCTTTAAGATAAGGTGAGGCAATCATCTTTATCTTTTCCACAACCCATCCTCCCTCCAGGAAGATATCATCTGCTGCTGGCCCATTCAGTCCCACTGTATGACTGATAAAATTACATCATCCCACTGGGAGATGCTCCAGCCAGGGGGAGGAGCCAAGCCTTTCCCACCTAGATAAAAACTGAGCTGTTGGACAGCAAGTTATCCATCTTTCCACTGGATTACAGAGGAACACTGGACCTTTCCACATCATCACTGGACCTTCAGAGGAAACTGCCTCCTTCTACAGGAGCACTGCTTCAGATGAACCACATCTGTCACTGCAGGAGGAGGATGCAGCCACCATTTAATGGGACTGCTACCAACACCCTGACTGACAGGGTGTCAGGTTGTATTGTGACTCTGTCAGGGTTGGGATTGTTCTTTGTAATACTTATTTTTTTTTTTTTTTTTTTAATTTTCCTAGTAAAGAACTGTTATTCCTAATTCCCATACCTTTGCTGAAAGCCCCTTAATTTCAAAATTATAATAATTTGGAGGGAGGGGGTTTACATTCTCCATTTCAAAGAGAAGCTTCTGCCTTTACTGGCAGATATCTGTCCTTCAAACCAGGACAGATGGGAAAAGCATGACAGTACCTGCACTCCAATCAAGTTGCAGGAAAGTTGTCTCCATAGTGAGGAAGAGTTGACAGACAGACTTTGGGAGGGTCCAGGGTTGGTGACATAACCCAGGGATATAAAAGGCAGAGCAGCCATTTTGTAGATGAGCTCGTGGCTGCTCATCACAAACTCCCAGCACGCTGCCTGTTTTCCTTATTCAATCCTTTGTTGTATTTGTTAACATTTAATAAATCTTCTAAAATTTTTTAAAGTGAGGATTGTTTCTCACAGAAACAATGTAAGATTCAATTTCTTTTCCTGTGCTTTCCTGTATCTTACTTTGTTAATAAACAGTTTTACTTTTTTTTTTTCACTTTCACCCACAGATATTCAGCCCTCTCATGAGCAAAAATGGATTACTGAAGCCCTTCTCTTTAGAGGAAATGCTCATTCCAGGGCAGTTTTCTCCTAAAATTTGTCTCGAAGCCGACACACTATGGCAGGGGTGTTGGACTGGAGGACCTTTAAAAGGCCCCTTCCAACCAAAAATCTTCTGTGATTTTGGGAATACCCTCCCCAGATTACCCATTAAGCAACTGCTACCAGCAGTTAATATGCTGGATGTCAATCAGCTCTACCCAGCCCACACCTGTCACACTTAAGAGCAAATTTTTACCACAAAACTGCCCATAAGCAGATAAATGTGCAAAGGGCACACATAAGAAATACTTGGCTCCACTCAATTCTCCTTTTGACACATTTTTTGTGGTGTCAAATGTAATGATTAAAAAATGGTCTAAGTACATGCAAGAGCCTGCAGCAGTGAACTGATTTAGCAAGGACAGTGCCAGTAATCCCCCAGCTGCCAAGAAAACTCCACTTAAAACCGTGTTCTGTCTCTGGATCTCTCTGCTTTTATGCTGATTAACCCACTATACTCATTAATCCTTCTCTAATGCATAATTGCTCTGTGTTCTTGTACTTAAGGGAAATTCTGGATTAGTTTGAGTAACACCACTTTGGGCTTTTGCAATGTGGTGTAAGCTTTAAAGCTCCTGAACCTACGTCAATAACTGCAGAATCACTTGTTCACTTCCAGGAGGTCTCTGATCTCCAGATCCTGCCTGTGCCCACTGGACACTATCCTAATGTAGTCCTACTCCTTCTCATTTTAAAGCTAATACCTGCAACAAAAACCATGATGCTACATCAGTTCATGTCCATAAAAAACCTCCTGAACACAGTGAGTTTTAATGAGGTGGTAATAAAAATCACTGTTCTGCACCACTGGCTGGCTGTCCAAGCCATTGCCCTGGGAAAGGAGGAATGATCTGTGCCTGAGTGAAGCCACTTCACCAGGAACCAATGCGTTCCTCAATGCTATAACACCCACTTCAATGCTTCAAACATGACTGAAGTAAGCGTAAAGATAATTTTGACACTACATCTTTAAAACACTTGCTTGGGAAGACACATTATTCTTAGTAAATGCTACTAAATTGTGACTGACCTGTCTCTTCACCTCCCCCTTGCTCTGAGTCCTCCAAAGCACCACATGACTTTTCATCTTCTGCTGATTCTGGGTAAATGCACCAATAAGGTGCTGGTGCATCAGCCACAAAGTACTCAAAAATGACTGACACAGAAAGCTCAATTCAATTACTGGAATGCATGAAAATAAATGGCATGCCCAGCTCTTTCAGCTTAAGCAAGAGACTGTTTTTTGCATGAACAAAGCAGGGATAAGCATGGAGCCCAGGGTTGCTGCATACCCCATGGGCTGCCAGCTCTCACTGTCTTCATAAAATCATAGAATAACAGAAAGGTTTGGGTTGGAAAGGACCTCAAAGCTTATCTAGTTCCATTCCCTACCTTGGACAGGGACACCTCCTGCTAGAGCAATGACCAACCTGGCCTTGAACACTTCCAGGGATGGGGCAGCCACAGCTTCTATGGACAGCCTGTGCAGGGCCTCCCCACCCTCACAGGGAAGAATTTCTTCCCAATATCCCATCTAACCCTGCCCTCTGGCAGTGTGAAGCCATTCCCCCTTGTCCTGTCCCTTGAAGACTTTGTCCCAAATCCCTCTCCAGCTCTCTGGCAGCGCTTTTAGGCCCTGGCAGGCAGTTGGAGCCTTCTCTTCTCCAGGCTGAACACCCCTGGCTCTCCTAGCCTGGATGCAGAGCAGAGGGGCCCCAGCCATCAGAGCATCTCTCTGGCCTCTGGACTTGCTCCAGCAGCTCCATGTCCTTCTTGCTGGGGGCCCTGGAGCTGGAGGCAGCTCTGCAAGGTAGGGTTTTCCAGGTGTGCAAGTGCATGAAGCTGCAGACAGTGGTCAGCACATCAAGACAAGGACTGGGACAGGGCAGGTGCTGTCTGCTCCCTGCCTGGCCTGGACCGTACTTGGCCACCAGGTGCCAGACTGCTGCCAGTCATATTAATGGTGACCATGTCCAGTTCCTGCTGTAGGAGCCCTTCATGTTAATCACTCAACTCACACACCTCGGCTATGGGGAGATAAGCATGGAGCAAGAATATTTTCATCTGGTTCTTTTACTAATTTTTACATGTATA
This sequence comes from Muscicapa striata striata, assembly GCA_030060385.1. Taxonomy (NCBI): domain Eukaryota; kingdom Metazoa; phylum Chordata; class Aves; order Passeriformes; family Muscicapidae; genus Muscicapa; species Muscicapa striata. Next base: position 5,262,984 of record JAREIS010000011.1, read on the forward strand.
TGCTGATAAGGCTTTTGTCCCAGTGATGTCTTGGGGGGGGTGGGGGGCAGGGGGAATGTAACAGTTTAATCAGTCCATGTACTAATCAGCACATATTTGTCATGTAAATTGTTACAAGAATTCATTTTTCCCTTTCAGAGTCCTCTTTTGTATTTTTCCACTCATGAACATACACAGAGGGCACAGCTCATTTCTGATTTTGATACAGTTGTCTGTAACGGAATAGTTTCCATCTCATTTTTAGCTTTATTCATTTTCATATATACAAGTATATTTTCGTATATAAATATATACATATATACTGGGGTTGTTTGTTTGTTTGTTTGAAAATTTTAATAATTGTTATATGTGGTTTACACCTTGAGATTTCAATTAAACCTCTTTGAGAGGATGAGGCCAGGCTGGACAGTGCCTGGAGCAACTTAGTCTAGTGGAAGGTGTCCCTGCCTATGGCAACAGGGATGGAACGAGATGGTTTTTAAAGTCCCTGCCAACCTTGACCCTTCCATGATTCTATGTTCAATCACTTATTTCACTCACTTGCTTTTTTAGGACCTAGCAGCTTGTTTCTGGTTTGGGATTTTTTTTTTTCTGTTCTTTTTTCCTTCATTTTGGGGGAAAGAAACTTTCTGCATAGTAAAATAACTCAGAATTTATTAAACATCTAGGTTTTCAAGTTCATTGTATTATATTGCCAAATCTTCTAAAAATACTTTTGAATAATTCTATTTTATTGAATTAGCAAAGTGTTTTTGAAGGAATTTCAAGTAATTATATTTTACTGAATGTCCTATAAGGACACTCTTTTAAGTAGAGAGAAGGCCAGTGACATCCCTTAACATCCCTGCTAGCAGGATGCATTGCTGCTCTTTGCACACTTGGCCTGTGGGCACCTGTGGGCACATCTCTCCCAGAGGAGAAATGGATGATAGATTTTTCCCCAAGAAAGGATCTCCTTGTTACCCAAACCCCCTATTTTCCTGCTGTAATTTAGGTGAGGCTTAACATTATTAAGACAAAGTTGTTCTGCATTTCTTTAATGTTCAAATACTTCTGCTGCTTTTTTTTTTTCCATTAGAAGGGAAAAGAAAAAGTTTGTGGTCTTCTTTTGAGGCAATCAACCAAAGTCAAAGTTTATTTGCTGTACATTCAAATGAATTTGAGGCATAGTCCCAGGAATAAGACTAACTTCTTGCCTTTAACCCACACAGAAGACCAAGTTCCTGACAAGCCAGTGACCTTCTTAAGGATGACTTTCCTGCTTGTATATGGCAGGGAAAAGATTTCTAAGGAAAACAGAGGTGCTGAGTTCCACCAAAAGGGAAGGAGTTGATCAGCAGTGGTTTTAGTAGAGCTCTCCTTTCCGGAGATATGGATTTCACAGCACCAAATGCAAACATTAATTTGCAAGGCAAGAAGTTGAAAATCTCTTTTCTTCACTCTCCTGCGGCACAGAGGAGATGTGTTTGGGTCTCCCAGACCCCAAGTTATTCACTGCACACATCAAATATCTGTACTTCCAAGGTCTTGTTCACATTGTGATCTGGGCAGGACAGTAATAATAATAAAAAATAATAATAAGTTTCTGAGCCACACACAGGAGGAAGCTGGGGAATCAGTGTTGCATTTCTGTACCAAGCTCAGAATGGTACAGAAATGGGTACTGTGCAGGGTCAGTCCAAGAGACCACCCAGCCCCAGTCTCCAACCAGTCTCAGAAGAATAGTAAGTCTTGAGAAGAATATTAATAGAGCAGGAACATAGGGTACTTTACACTGAAACTACTTTCAAGTATTTTCAACTCTTAATTACTCAGTTCCTGAGGGAGAAGTGGTTTCTATGCATTTTGTAACCCAGTTCAGTCTCCCCTTTGGTTTGTCTTGAACCTGGAACACAAGATCATCATTTTATGCTTTGATGGAGGTTAGGGTTTTTCATTTTGTTTTCTTAGGTATCTCTCTTTTTGTTTCTAAGGAACAATAATGACCTGAGAGAGACAAAAGAAGTTGCCCCTTAATTTCAAAATTATAATAATTCAGAGGGTAGGCAGTCATATTCTCCACTTCAAGGGAGTTTCCCACCTCCCTTGTCAGACATCTGTCTTTCAAACCAAGACATGCTTGTTTGAAGAAAGAAAAGTCTTGAATGAAATTAAATAATTAAATGAATGACTGAAGAGACTCAGCCCATAGTTTCATACTAGTTTTATCCAGTCAGTGTCCTTCCATAGCATCTGTCATGGAATCATTTCATTGATATAAATCTGCCTCTTTCTGCAGATTTGTAGAAACAGGATGTGAATCAAGGCAGCTCTTATGAACAACGGTAGGGAGGAAAAACCTCAATGTCAAAGGGCTAAGTCAAAAACACCTAAGTATCCTTTCACTAGCAGAGTGTACAAAGTGTAAATTTGCCTCTCAAAAGCAGTCTCAGAAGTCAAGAACCATTCCTGGATCAGCACTACAGGGATTATCTTGGTTTTCACCCATGACTGTCCCCACATATCCTGCTCTGGCCACCCTCAGCTCTTCATAGCAGTGTTTGTTTCTAACTTGTACCGTTTTTCTTCCTTGTTCCCTCAAACACTGTGAAACCCAACTTCCAAAACATGACACTTCACCTTTCCTTGCATCCACCATTGCTACTGAATTTAAATTAGGTGGAGTGAGAGAGATCTTATAAAAAATGCATGCTCAGGTCTGTCATTTTGCTTTCCTTACAAATGTGACAGAAATTGCACATTTTGTACAACATAGGTCTTATATAAACCCTACTTTTCAAACATTAACACTGGCAAAACTGTTTCACAGGTGGATTTTTTTTTATTTCTGACATCACTTCCAAGGTACCTGCCCCCTCCCAGACAAGTATTATTGTAGACTGGATCTGTCTGGCTGTTAGTGTGAATGCTAAGGCAGAATAGTGGAAGATTGGCAACTATCTGTACTTTACTATTGCTGAGGGCCAGTAAAAAAAAGCCACTGGTAGTCTGTTGAGCTGTAATTGGAAGGATCTGAGGTCTGCTTTCCTTCTGCTCAGTCAACAGAAGTTTTGTTCTTGGCATCAGTGCTCTCAAAGTCGTTGGAGCAATGGTGGCTTTTTTGCTCTTTCCTGGAGAGAAGAGCTCTAACCTCAAACTAATATGCAACAAGAGGGTTAGAGGCTCACTTCTGCAGCACCTCAAGGCACACCACAGGTACAGGCTGAGTGCAGACCCACAAAGCAGCACGAACCAAAATCAGGGCAGTTGTCCTGGGGGAAGTCTTCCCTCTGTTCTGGGATATTCAGACTCTGACAATAGGGAAAGTGTTTTAAGATTTAGGTTTTATTCCTCATTATCCTACTCTGATTTGATTGATAATAAATGAAATCAATTTCCCCAAATCAAGTCTGTTTTGCCTGAGATAGTAATGCGTGAGTGATCTCTCTCTGATTTTATCTTAATCCATGAGCCTTTTGGTAGATTCTCTCTCCCCTGCCCTGCTGGGGAGGGGAGTGACAGAGTGGTTTTATGGGCCACACCCTCACTGCACCCCATGAGAAGTTTTTAGCTATTACAGATCATGAATGAGAGCCAAGACACGCAGGAGCTGAGTAGTCCAGGCTGGACAGGGAAAATAAATGTGCAACTGAGGGAGTCATGAGCCTATCTTGCAGGAAAACTTGTAATTTTGAAACTGAATGTGACAATTTCATTTTGAACATACTTGTGAATGTTGATATGGCAGAAACAGAGTACAGTTGCTCTGCAATTAATAAAGAGTACAAAAGTGGTTTTCAACTTTGAGGTGAAAATGGCTTGAGAAATGCAAAAATCCCTCCTATTAAGCTACAAAAAGACAACTACAATCACATTTCACCTTTTATGTGCTGTCCTCTCTTCCCTGCTGCCTTTGTAGAACTTTTCAACATGACCATGACCTCAGTGATTGACTGGGAATTCCCACTGCCCTCCTCTCACCAACATAGCAAACACCAACAAGCCACACAGCCCACAGCAGCCCATGACTAAGGGCATGAGACTGTCACCTTTGCACCCAGCAGGTTGAACATTACTAGAGTGGCAGCTAAAGCAGAGTTACAAATTTATCTTAGGAGATGGAGCTCACCCAGCCTGTCTCTGCTGTGCAATTCCCGCAAGGAACACAGGCCCACCTCACGATTTGTTTTAGGTGTGTGACCATAAGGATTGTCACTGTGATTTTGGATGGGCCCCTCTGGACTGCAAGCTGGAAGAATTTGAAGGCCATGCCGAGAGTGGAGCACCTCCTCCTTTGCAGAGTCAGCACAATTTGGTGGGATGTCTCTGCACATCATGCTGCCTGTCTCAGCTTCATTTTTCCAACAAGTTCTTCGTCTATACTTTTGGACCACTTCAGGATTTGTTCAGGCATCTCTTTGTCCCTTGCTGTTTGGCCATGACAGGTTATTTATTTCCTCTCCTCTTGCCTTTTTTATCATTCCAGTTGTGCTTTTCTTGCCTGACTATCAGACTACTCTCCCAGCTGCAGATCAATTCAATTAAGCACAGAGGCCAAGCAGCCAGCAAATAGCTCATTAAGATGTTTATGAGGAATGTTGTTCTGAGCTCATCAAAACCCTCTTGGGAATATCCTTCTCTTAACATGGATATGCAGCTGAGCTCCAGTCCTGAGAGGACAGGACATACAGAGATATTTTCCTGCCTTCCTATACATTAGGTGTTCTAAGTCACTCGGCAGTGCTCCACAAACCCATTGCACACAACACCTCTTCCTCTACCCTCTGCTCATTAATTCATCTACTGACAAAGAACTATTAGACTTTTCTGCTGTTTATTTGTCCAGGCAAATGGCCAGATGCTCAGGCAGGAAGAGTCCCCATGGCACTGCAGAATGACAATGGTTTTGGGCAGGTAACAGATTATAGATCAAATCAATCATTCTTCAATTATCAACTCACAGAGACATTTCACCTCTGTGTTCCCTTGGGAAGGAACCCAAGTGACATTCCTTTGATTTGCATTCTATTGCTCACTGAAAAATGTAAACAAATGCTGAAAAAAACCAAACCAACTTTTAAACAGTGTGCGGAGGATAAATTCTCTTATCCTCTTACCATTTTATGCATTTTTTGCAGGTCAGTTTGGTTTATAAGCTTAACTGAAAGAATATGGAAACATGGCTGTAGACCAGGAGAATGTTCAAAATCCCAGACTAGGAAATGAACTGTTAAGGAACACATTTAGCACAGACAGCTCAGGGTTCAAGCTGCAGGTAGAGATCTGTGTGGTGGGAAATGGCAGGAGCCTGAGGCCAGCAGCTGGTGAGCAGCCACTCAGAGACATGCTAGGATCCAATGACTCCAAAGGAATACCCCAGATTACTGCACACAGGATGGATGCTATTAAAAAAAAAAAAAAAAAAAAAAGTAAATGAGAAAATGCATTAAGGTTCTGTTGTGGCCTTCAGGAAGTAAAATCACAGAATCACAGGATGGTTTGGGTTGGAACAGATCTTAAAGATCATCTCATTCCAAGATCCCTGCCATGGGCACGGACACCTTCCACTAGACCAGGTTGCTCCAACCCTGGCCAACCTGATCTTGAACACACCCAGGGATCCAGGGGCAGCCACAGCTTCTCTGGGCAACCTGTGCCAGGGCCTCCCTATCCTACAGCCAAGAATTTCGTCCCAATATCTCATCTAACTCTGGCCTCTGTCAGCGTGAAGCTTTTACCCCTTTTTCTGTCACCACATGACCCTGTAAATAGTCTCTCTCCATCTTTCCTGTAAGCTCCCTCTAGGTACTGAAACGGGCTCTAAGGTTTCCCTGGAGTCTTCTCATCTCCAGGCTAAACACTCCAAATTATTTCAGTCTTTACTCACAGCAGAGGTGCTCCACCCCTCTAATCATCTCCATGATCTCCTCTGGACTTGCTCCATCAGGTCCATGTCCTTCCTGTCTGTGTTGGGACTCCAGAGCTGGATGAAGCTCTGCCAGTGGGTCTCACCTGAGTGGGGTAGGGGTGAACAATTCCCCCCTTCCTTACTGCCCACAGAGCTTTGGATGCAGGCCAGCACACAGAGTGTTCTGGGCTCCCTGTGCACACAGCTGGGGCATGTTCAGCCTCTCACTCACCAGAACCACCAAGTCCTCCTAAGCAAGGCTGCTCTCAATACCATTCCCCACTCAGTCTGGATTTGTGCTTGGACTTGCCTTGACCCAGATGCAGCACCTTGCACTTGGTCTTGTTAAACCTCATGAGATTCCCATGAGCCAGTTCTTGAGATGCCCAGGTCCCTCTGAATACCATCCCATCCTTCATGTGGGTCACCTGCACCACTCAGCTTGGTGTCATCTGCAAACTGCCTGAGAGTCCACTTGATCCCTTTGTCTGTGTCATTAATGAAGTTATGAAGTAACACTGGTCCCAATACAGGCCCTTGAGAGACACTACTGGTCACTGATGTTCATCAGGACTGAGTGATTGATCACCACTCTCTGGATGTGACCATGCAACCAATTCCTTATCCATCTCACAGCCCTCTTGTATCTGCAGAGAATTCTGGCACTTAATGCACTGCAATTAAAGGATAAAATTACTCTACTTTGTGTAGCAGACACTGTACATTTTCCTTTTTTCCTGTTCTGAAAATGTCTCTCTCTAGTTTAGATCTCTTTACCCTGTTATAGTTTTCAGAACAGATATAAACATGCTTTCCCCTTAACAAAGTGATCCATGGTATCTCAACTAAGAGACAGGATTTAACTCACTTCATATTTCTATTTTAATTTTACATAATTATGCCAGAGAACATGTGATTCATCTGCATTTGGTTGAAGGTATCTAGTATTTGTTTTTGAAAGATGCCATTGCCACACAGTCACAGAATCATCAAATGGTTTGGGTTGAAAGGGACCTTAAAGTTTATCTCATTCCAAACCCATGCCATAGAGGGGGCAAAGAATTTCAAACATGAAGCATTGAAGATTCTACTGGATGAAAAGCTGGATATGACCTGCAAATGAGAGATGTGACTGTACCTGTGCGTCTAGCTGTGGCTGCTGACAGAGAACATCCTGCAGTTGTTTGGATTGTGTCATGTCTGCAAAAGAAAACATACCAAAAAGTGTCAGGAAAATTAAGCCACAAACACCAGAGGTTTATGCCCAAAAAGGAGACAGAAGAGTCCTTTTACTTTATTCAAATAAAGGGAGGGGCCATGGGGCATTGTCCTGGGATCTCTCAAAATTTTGGAGGACACAGTCTCCTTTTTATCCGAATTTCCCGGCCGCATTTCCCTCTGTCTTCCCCCCTTGGCTGAGGTACTTGAGAGGCACAGGCTTCCCAGAACACCTGATACCTGAGATTCCCCTCTAATGTATAACCCTCCCTTTCAATTTTTAGTTCTTATTGAATTCATAGTTTTCCCCCATTGTTTCTTTCATCTTTCAATATCCAGTTTCATTTATCAGCAAACCTACAGTTTGTAAAGGCAAATATCTTTTTTCCCCCTCTTCAATCAGCAGAGTCCTTCCCATTGTTTCTTTTATCTCTTAGTGCTAGTTTTATCCACCAGCAGACCCACAGCTTTTTTGTAAAGACAAACCCGTCATTCCTCTCAAAAGGAAGAGGAATAAAAAGGAGAGAGGCTTGACAAATGCCTGGGGCAACAGAAAAAGGGGTAAAGCGAGTTTTATGCTTAGGACTAACACGTCCAGCTCTGGGACCCCACACATCAGCACATGCAGCTGGTGGGCAAGTGTAGGGAAAACCATGGAGATGCTTCAAGAGCTGGAACCTCTCTGCTCTGGAGGCAGGCTGGGAGAGCTGGGGGTGTTCAGTGTGGAGAAGAGAAGGCTCTGGGGAGAAGGAGCCCCTTTACAGTGCCTAACAGGGCTCCGGGAGAGCAGGAAAGCGACTTTGGGCACGGGCCTGGAAGAACAGGAAAAGGGGAATGACTTCTGACGAGAGCAAAGTTAGATGGGATACTGGGACGAAATTCTTGGCTGTGAGGGTGATGAGGCCCTGGCACAGGTTGCCCAGAGAAGCTCTGACTGCCCCATCCCTGGAAGTGTTCAAGGCCAGGCTGGATGGAGCTTGGAGCAACCTGGTCTAGTGGAAGGAGTCCACTCCCCCACGCCCATGGCAGAGGGATGGAACAGGGTAAGCTTCGACATCCCTGCCATCCCAGCCCACTGCCGCACTATCACAGCCAGCCCTTTCGATCATGGCGGCGCCTCAGCGCCGGTGACGGCATCGCCGCGCGTCGGCCTGTGACGTCATGCGCGCGCCGGGCGGGCGGGCGTTGCCATGGAGGCGGCGGACGAGTGGCTGCTGCAGTCGCTGCGACTGTGAGGGACCCCCGGCCCCCGACCCCGGCACCGACCCGGCACCACCCGCCTCACACCCGCCCTCTCCCCGCAGGTACCGCGACCTGCACACCTTCGAGCTCCAGGCGCCCACCCGCCTCATCGAGTGGGCCCGCGGGAACCGTGAGTGCGAGGGGAGGAGAGGCGCCGGGCTGGGCTCTGGCGGCGTGGGGTGGCTGTGCCTGGCCGGAGGAAAGAAGGAGGCCCAGGGGCTGAGCCGGGAGAGGGAGAACGGGGAAAGGAGGCTGTGGGTTTGGGCCAGTCTGGGGTCCCGGAGGGGAGGCCAGGGTGCAGGGCCAGGACCCCAAAAGTGGAGCTAAGTGGGTGGAGCTGTTCCGGGTGCAGGGTCTGGGGATCCATGGGCTGTGTGGTAACTCGGGTTTGTGTCAGGGAGGGCGGGCTGGGCAGAGGGGCAGCCCTCACCGTGTTCCTGGCTCTTCATACCCACCCCACGAAGGTGTCTGTGTAGCCGGGTATGGACAGTCTGATGGGAATGAGATCCTGCAGCTGATCCCACCGCCAACGCTGCTGACAAAGGAGACCCAGGTGGGTGTTGCAGTCAGAGTGGCACCAGACCTCTCTGACCTCCTTGGCCTGATATTTTGAGAGACCAAGCCAGGGCTTGGTGGCCTTCATAAGCTGTTACCTGTTGCTGTGACAAGGGACCTGGCAACGGCCAGGGACTGAGCAGCTTTGGTTGAAAGGTAAAGCACATAAGTCACCTGTTTGTTGCCCAGTCATGTTATCATGCAGCTGCTCTGCAGACACCTTGGGTTGTGGACGCTTCATCTCCAGGTATGTGAATGAAAGCATTTCATGGGGAAAGAGGACAGATGAGGACAGCAAGCCAAATGAAGAAGGGGCTTGCTGAGCATCCCAGGCCTGGGGGACCATTGTGCACAGCACCAAGGTTGACCCTTAGGTAGATGATCTCCGTGCTACAGTAGAAAGTGGTGTTTGGTCACTGGGTAAGTAGAAAGCTCCTGAACCAGATGTGCACAGATGGCAACAAACACAGGCAGCAGCTTTCTCCAGATTTTTGTCCTCTCTGACTATTTTGGGATCCTTCACCTTATCTCCTGTTGAAAAAGGCAGCACTGGACAGGGAAGAGCTATACCAAGCAAGAGTTTGCCTCATGTCTCTGTCATTTTTTTGTGATAACTCAGCACAAGTTGTGCTGTTTGAAGAAATGGCTTTGCCTCTGATTTCTAGGGCCTGTGTCCAGAGAGAGATTTCAAGGTAGAATGTGGTGGATTTTCAGAGCGCCCAGTGTACAGCCTGAAATACGTGCCGGACACCAGGTATGACCACAAGGTCCTTCCCAGGGTGTATTGGAGATGGAGACGGGACTTACCCACTGAGAGCAAACTCCTTTTCCTTGCCTGCTTCCCAACTCAGCTGGTCAGTCCAGCCAGCTCTGAGAGCAGTGTGAGTCTGAGCCAATGACATACCAAGAACTGCTGATGGTGCTGCTCCCTGCCCCACTTCTGAGCAGCAGGGGCCTGTAGAGTTTTCCTGCTCTACCTTCCCTTCCTTATGCATTTGACACTGTTTGGAGATGCTCAGCAGCAGAGTGGGGCACTGGTGGCTGGTGCCACTGCTCTGCAAGACTCTGTGTGTGCAGGTTCAGAAGCTTTTTTTCCTGCTCTGGATTTAGACCAAACAAACACCTCTGGTTGTCTATATCACTTGTTCAGTCTCTCTTCCTACACAAGTCCCCATTGACTACTTTGGGGCTGTCTGCACCATTTTTAGTCTAGTCCTTCTGGAAAATGTGATAATTAAATCACAGAATCATGGAATCATTTAGGTTGAAAAAGCCCTCTGAGACCATTGATTCTAACCATTCCCCTGTCACTGCCAAGCCCACCACTAAGTCATGTCCACAAGTGCCACACACAGCTTCTAAATCCCTAGAGGGATCGTGACTCCACTCTTGCCCTGGGCAGTCTGTGCCAAGGCTGGACAACATTTTCAGGGAAGGAATTTCCAATATCCAACCTAAACATCCCCTGGTGCAACTTGAGGCCATTTCCTCTTGTCCTGTCCCTTGTTCCTTGGGAGCCGAGCCCAATCCCCACCTGGCTGCACCCTCCTGTCAGGAGATGTAGGGAGCAAAAAGGTGCCCCCTGGGCCTTCTTTTCTTCAGGCTGAGCCTCCCCAGCTCCCTCAGCCACTTCTCATCAGAGCTTCATAAAATATTCTCATAAATGGTGTTGCCTGGGACTATTTGCATGGGCTGTGGGGAGCACCCCTGCATGAGGAGTTCTGGGATTATGGTCCTTCTAGCCACCACTCTGCTCCAAGCAGAATCCCTCCTTACAGCAGACCAATTTGTCCCAGGCTGTTGAACACAAGGCTGTTCTCTGCTCCTGAGGAGACTCATTTGTGAGACTCTTCTGTGAGACTCTTCTGTTTCCTCAGCTTGCTGGTAACCAGTGGCCCACCCGACAACTCCCTCCAGGTCTGGCAGGTGTCAGCAGAGAACTCTGGTAAGGGTTTCTGAGCTCAAGCAGTTTCTCAATGCAGTTGTTGCATCTCACACCTCTAACTTCCCCTCTTCTAGTGTCAAAAGTGGAGAGGAGTGCCACTTCCACGTCCTAAGTGACCTGCCTTGTGTGGCACAGGCTGGACAAGGGTACAAGACAAGGGTCTACTCCAGTTTTGGTGGTTTGGACTTAACAGCTCAAACCTTGTCAGAGAATTAGCGTGTTTAGGCCTGTCACAGTAGCCTTGTACAGCATAGTGTTGGCACAGTGTCCCCTTAGTAACTCCAATGGTTAGAAATAAAGCTCCATCCATTGATAGACTGTGATCCACCTTATTTGTCTCAAAAAGGATCACCATTGTTGAGGCTGCTATTGGGAAATACTTGGAAATCACCAGTAAGGAAGTGCAAAAGAAGAAGAAAACTTCTTCATTGAATATAAACATCTCGATTCACAAATTTTCATTCGTTTAGCTCAGTGTTTGTCAGTCCTTGCTGGAAGGGGTTTTACCCAGAAGATGGGGTTAAGCATGATTAGATTTCTTATTGGTTTTGTAGGTCAGTTTTTACTTCTGTGAGGTACTGTGAAGCAGCTTGCTTGGATGGATTGCTTGGTTCTCAATGTGTTTTACATCTGTTTCTGTCTTCTGTCTTATCTTAATAGATGTTATTACATCTGTAAGCACCATAGCAGAAGAAAACGGCAGTGGGCAATCCTGGGCTAAAATTGCCACCATTTCAGCCAAAGCCCCATGGGTCCTTCATGGCTCAAGACTTGACAGAGTCCAAATCACAGAGGTTGAATCAAGGAAAAACGTCTACACAGCAGGTATTCAAGGCAAGCCTAATGTCTTATTTTTGGAAAGGTGGGTAAAGCAATACTAACTGCTTGAGCAGCGAACATTTCACTGAGCAGGTACTTCTGGACATGTGCAAGTAGTTATAAAGATATTTGCCACAAGTATATTGTCTTGAGGAAAGAGGTAACAATGGTCAGGTCCATCTCCAGCTGCTTACCGCTCACAGTAAACTGACTTCTCACATTTCTGCTCCAAATCTGGGCATCACCAGCGTGCTGTGGATAGCTTCCATGTGGAGAACTGGGTTCACAGAGGGGTCCTGTGTGTGCTGTCCCAAACAAGGGAGGTGACAGCCTGGTTACAACAGCTAATGGGTGCAGGTCTGGTTTTCTTGGGAGTCTGGGAAGTCTCTGCCTTCACCTATGCAGTGAGACCCAGTCCCCAAAGAGCTCACTGCTGGGGAGAGGAGAGGGGATGTGTGTGTCTAGAGGCAGGATCACAGCACTGAGGAAAAGGAAGGTCTGTTTGTCACTGTTCTGTGCCACAGGGACTCACAGAATCTTGGAGTGGTCTGGTTTGGAAGAGACACTTAAAGCTCATCTCATTCCAACTCCTGCCATGAGCAGAGACATCTTCCACTAGAGGAGATTGCTCCAAGCCCCAACCAACTTGCAGGCATGAGGCAGCCACAGCTTCTCTGGACAACTTTGTCAGGGCCTCACCACCCTCACAGACAAGAATTTCTGCCCAATGTCCCATTTAACACTGCCTTCTGTCAGTGTGAACCCATAGCCCCACATCCTGTCACGGCAGGCCCTTGTCCAAAGTCCCTTTCCAACTCTTGGGGCTCTGTTAGGTGCTGGAAGGGGCTCCTTCTCTTGGGAGCCTTCACTTCTCCAGGCTGAACACCGCAAGTTCTCCCAGCCTGTCACCAGGGCAGTAGCTGTAGCCCTCAGACCCTTTCCATGTTCTCCTCTGGAATCATTCCAGAAGTTCCACATCTTTCTGATGCTGGAGGCCCTGGAGCTGGACACATTACTTCTGAGCATACATCCTGCTTTCATTCTCAAGCAATACTGCAGCACAGAAATCCTGAAAATGCTCCTCACTGGACCTGAGACCTGCCTCTCTTTTCCAGCTTCCAGAGGCAGCGAGGAGCTCAGCAACGTGGCCTTCCTGGACTGCAACACGCTGCTGCTGTGCTGCACCACAGGCCGGCTGTGCCTGGCCGACGTCCGGCAGCCGCAGAGCCTCGTGGAGGCCGCGGCGGTGCCCTCGGCGCCCTGCAGCGAGCAGTGGTGCATGGGCACCAGGCATGCAGCTCAGGCCCCAGAGCCAAGCTCCCAGCCTGTGGCTCGCCTCTCGAGCAGGGGGCTCCTAACCCTGACAGACCTCAGGAAAACCTCAGAGTTCTTGGCCTTGGCAAAGGCCAGAGTCCCCTCTCCTGGCTCAGAGTTCCTGTGTGTCTCCTGGGCTCCTGCTTTGGAAGGCTACCTTGCCATTTCAGGTAGGTGCTTAGGGCAGAGATCTCCTTTTCTGGGTGCTTTTTTGATTTATATTTTTATCAAGGCCCAGTTCACTCCACCTAAAACCCCCCAGTGACAGGGTGGTTTCCAGAGCTGCCTCTGGAGCCAGCGGAGATGCCAGCTAATTGTCCTCTGCAGCTGCCATTTTCCAGCAATTCCGGAAGGGGCCTTGGCGGGCTCTGGAAGATGTCTGCTGCCCTTCTGTGAGATCAAAGGCCCCAGGCTCACCACAAGCACTGCCCTGATAGTGCCAGTGACAGCCTGGCTGCAAGCTACAGCATTGATAATGCGAGCTGGGTAGCAAGGCTACCTCTTGACCAGATCCCTGCATGTTCACACTCATGAATCCACAAACTTTGGGGATCTAGTCTGGGCTCCCTGCAGCAGCTCTGTCCTTCAGACGCTCCTCGGAGGCAGAGTTGCTCTCCTCACAGACTTCTAATCTGGGCCAGTTTTTCTTGTTCTTGCTGGGAGGTGATCCTGAGCCCAGATGGACTAGAGCAAAACAATTAATTTCTGCACTCTCTAATTCCATTTTATCCAAGGTTTTGATGGCACCGTGCATGTGTATGACACGCAGAGCTGGGACAGCTCTGGCATGGAAGCAGAGCCCATCTTCGTTCACAAAGGCCACGCATTTGGCGGAGCAGGTGGCAGTGGGGACCCTCCCCTGGTCACCGTGCACACATGGCACCTGCAGAAACCCAGAACTTTGTTGTCAGCAGCGAGCGATGGTTCCTTGCATGTCTGGGACTGGGTTCAGCCCTGTGGGAAGTGTGGGTAGGTGGTGTTTTGGTGAGATGGGGCATTTCCTGCCTCTGCTCTAGTTTGTGTGGGCTGCAGGGTGTGTGTTTGCCTGCAGATACTGTTTGGAGACTTGCAGTGAACAGAACAACTGTAAAATTTCTATTTTAATAGTAGTAAAAATTTCGGCTACGTTACTTGTTCCTGTGTACCAGCCTTCAGATGAGAGCTGTGCCTGTGGTTCTGACTGTGGCTGCTGGCAGAGAACATGTGCTGTTTGATCATAGGCTTGTGTCATGTCTGCAGAAAGAGAGAGGAACAAAAAGGAGAGAGACTTGACAAGGGCCTGGAGTGACAGGACAAGGAATGGCTTCACACTGCCAGAGGGCATGGTTAGATGGGATATTGGGAAAAAATTCTTGGCTGTGAGGGTGAGGAGGCCCTGGCACAGCTTGCTTAGAGAAGCTGCTGCTGCCTCATCCCTGGGTGTCCAAGGCTTGGCTGGATGGATCTTTCAGCAACATGGTCTAGTGGAAGGTGTCCCTGCCCATGGCAGGGAGTTGGAACTGGGTGAGCTTTGAGGTCTCTTCCAAACCAAACCATTCTCTGATTTCATGAAAAAAAGAGGAGTTTGAGGAAACAGGCTCTTCTGTGGGATATTTACCCACTGTATTCCAGGCCTGGAGCAGCAAGAAGCTGCACCCCCTGAAGGCTGTTGACATTTATCATGTGAACATATTTCAGAAGCAGTGACCTCCGCTCAGGAAGTTTCAATGTGACCACTTGTGTTCCTGCTTGCAGCCTTCAAAAGGAACAGGAACAACCTTTCTAGCCCCAGCCTACTCCAAACTCTGCCCCTCCCCCTCTAGATCTTAGAGCACATGGCCTGAGACAAGGCATTGGTGTCCTTTGGCTCTTTTCCCATCAACTGCACGTTTAGATTTGATGGAACTGATGTGATTTCCTGGGCTGAGGAAGCAGGTGATGACTCCTGCAACACCCACGCTGTTATAAAGGTGTTAATTGAGAAGTAACAACCTGCCTGCAAAAGGCTCCCTTCTGCTCTGGGTGTCAGCTGAGGTGAGGTGGGGTGAAGGCCTATATTTCAAGAGCACCTGGGGAAACCTTACACTGGGAATGTGCTGTACTGACTCTGTGCCATGGCAACAGTTGTCTGCCTGGTGGCTGAGCCTGGAACCTGTTCCATTCTTCTCCCAGGACAAGCCACCTGGGGATTTCCACTCGTCCCAAAACTCTGCCTGGCAGCATGTGAAGCAGGGGCAACATGTCCTGCCCAAGGCTGGGGATGTTGATGTTTTGTCACTTACTAAAGGCATGGATCTGTGTCAGCACCATCAGCAAAGGGAAAAGCCTGTTTGAATCCTAGAGGAGCTGAGCTCTCCTGCAGGAGTGCCTGAGCATCCTTTCCACTACTGAGGGTCCACAGTAAAACCAATCCAGCTGAGCCAGAGCTGAACTGGGTGAAATGGGTTCTGACCAAGAGCCTGGGTGCATTTCTGCCCCAGTGTGGGCAGCAGGGAGGGCTCCTGACTCTCTAGTCTCTCCATCTGCTCTTGAGTCAGTTCCTTCCGGCTGTGGTAGAGCCGAGTGTGCCCTTCGCTGCACCAAGACCTACAGGATCCTGCCTTCAGGAGCTGCCTTTCTGCCCCATGAGAGGGACCCACAGCTGCCCCACAGACATGGAGGGTTCTCAGAGAGGGATGTTGGAGCTCAATGGGTTTCCCTCAAGCACCCCTGGGAGCAGGTGATTTGGCAAACAGAAGGTGCAGACTCAGATTGTGGGGCTCCTCCTTCCTGGGGGAAACACCCACAGAGGGAGGGTCTCACCTTGGAGGAGGTGGGCTCTGAGGTGCAGAGACCACTGGAGCCTTCCCAGTACCCCAGCCACCTCTTCCTCACTGCCTCCTTTGCTGGGACGTGTGGAGGAGCTGATCCCCTCCCACATCACAGTGATGCAGATAGTGCAACGAGGACAGGGAACCAAATTTGCTTGGCTTTCAAAATGGGGCTTAAGCAATAGCTCAGTTTGTTCCCATCTAAACATCCTTTTTTTCCTAAAATAACTTAAGCCTTCTTGTCCAGCTTGAACCAGATTTGACAGAGGACTGGAGATGTGAAAAATATTAAGTACTCAGAGATGCTGTGGGAAGGGATTATGCATACAGGAGGGATCTGGAGAGTTGTGCTGGGCAATTGCTCCCAGGAATGCACCACATGGAGCCTCTGGCAATGCCCATGTGAGATCAGAGTGTGGCTGTGTGACTGTGGAGACTTTGGCTTTGGTGGAGCCAGGCTGGTCTTTGGCAGGGAAAGCTGGGACAGCCTCTAGCACAAATGCTGACACCCATGAAGTAAACCAATTCAAGGACAGTCTCTCCCTCCCCAGAGCATCAGCATGGCAAGGGGAGCTCGAGCTGCATGGGACATGAATGTGTCCAACCTCTGCTCTCCCTGGGACCATGGAAAGCCCCTCTAGAAGGCCTGTCTTCACTGAGGCCACAGAGTTTTAACCCCTGGGCAAGGTAACACAGCTGGGGACATAGAATCATGGAATCATTCATGCTGGAAAAGCTCTTTAAGATCGTGGAGTCCGATCTTAACCCACTCACAGCTAAGCCCACCACTAAACCATGTATGTCCTCAATAGCCACATCTACACATCTGTTAAATCCCTTCAGGGACGGGGACTCCACCACTGCCCTGGGCATTCTGTCCCAAGGCTGAACAATCCTTTCAGGGAAGGAATTTTCCCTAATATCCAATTTGAATGTCCTCTGGCACAACTTGAGGCAGGATTTCTCCTTTTTTGACTGTGAGGGGACAAGTAGCAGCTCTTCCATGAGGGACTGTCTTTGAATTTAGGCCCATAAATGGAGGTGCTGCTTGGCTCATTCCCCAGTCCTGGCTCCTGCTGCTCTTAAAGGGGATGAGAAGCTCCCTGCAGCATTAACAGATGTTTGGATGTGGCTCTTGGAGACATGGTTTAGTGGCCTTGGCAGGGCTAAGGGAACCACTGGACTCTATGATCTTAGAGAGTTTTTTTCCAACCTCCATGATTCTGTGATCCTTAAAACAATCAGCTCTGAGCAGTTCCTCAGCAGGACACAGAGTAGACATGGCTTGTTTAACAAACAGCTCATTAGTGCCCTGTGCTCATGAGGTACTGTGTGGCCATGCATTTCATTTCCAAAATAATGCCCAGTCCCTGCTGCAGGATACAGAATCCTTCATCTCTTCCTTGGCTCCTCTCTGCATGTCTCTGCACACCAGGGAGGCTGTCATCAGTGGAGGCATGGGGTGGCATGAGCAGGGCAGGTAGCTGCTGCTCCCTGGTCCTTGCACAGGAGGGAAGACATTCCCCTGTGAGGGTGGTGAGGCCCTGGCACAGGTTGCCCAGAGAAGCTGTGACTGCCCCATCCCTAGAAGTGTTCAAGGCCAGGTTGGATGGATCTTTCAGCAACCTGGTCTAGTGGAAGGTGTCCCTGCCCATGGCAAGGAAGATGAAACTGGATAAGCTTCAAGGTCCCTCCCAGCTCAAAGTATTCCATGGTTGCTGCCAGTTCCCCCATCCTTAGCCAACAGAAGTGTCCAGGCATTGGGACTGTATTTTGCTGGTTTTTTTTCCTTTTTTTTTTTTTTTTTCTTTTTTTTTTTCTGAGTTTAATAAACTAGAATAATTTATTTGACAGAACACAGAAACATCACAGACAGGGTGGAGAAACCAAAGCAGCAGGTATCAATGATCAGTACAAAGGAACCACTTTACAAAAAGAAGTACCACGCTGCCCATCAGCTTTACCCAAAAATTACGGGGGAAGGGGGGTGGGCTCAGCTCAGCACCCCACAAACCAGGTCAGGGGGATGGAGCTATCCCCACAAAATGCTCTCAGATGACAACGCTAACTGCAACAGCACAATAAATAGTGGGAATTGCCTCTCAGTGAGTGGTGGGAGACCAGAGACCCTTGGAGGGGGGAGGGGGTCCAGGCACCACCAATCTGGGAGGTACAAGCATCTGCTGAAACACTGACTAGGGTGGCAAACGCCCTGCTTCTCCCTGACCCCCAAACAGGTGCTAGATCCCAGGCAGGCAGAGAGAAACATCAACCAGGAGGGCGTGGCAGGACAAAAGTATCCCTGGCAACATCCCGCTGGGGTCAAGGCTATTCCAAAACACTGCCATGACTGTGAAGAGGCATTTGAAGCCTCTCCCAGAGCAAGCAGTGCATGGCCGAGGGCACAGACCCACAGGGTCCCCTCTGCCACCTTAACCTGGGCCTAGCAGCTCCCAGCTCTGAGCTGGTTTCCTCCAGGGAGATTATTCTGGTGTGAAAACACATGTAACTGGGAGGACCCCTGGAGTTGGCCACTTTGGGGGGGACCTGGGGGAAGAGAAGGGCAGGTGCTGCACACCTGCCTTGTTTGGAGCAGCTGGGGCAGGGGCCAAAGTCAAAGCCAGGCTCGTGCATCCCAGGGAGGGAACACATGCAGCAGGGCTGGACAGAGGGGGACTGGCCATGGGTGAAAGGAGAGGACACTGAGGTGCACAGGTGCCTTTTCCCATGAGAAGGCTGCCTAAAAAAAACACCACCACCCCCCCAACCCCCCTTTTGCTGCAACCCCCCTCTCCATAGTAAACTGGTGTTGAGACTGGGCTTATATAAAACTCATAAAAGAGGCAGCTCATAGGAAAGGGCTCTCTTAAGTGGCAGGAGGCTGGACATGGGTGGGATTACAGTGAGTCCCACTGCCTCCAGCACCCCCCTGGCCGTGCCCTGCACGGGAAACAGCAGCTCTGGCAGCTGGATGAAGAGACAACACGGCACAGCTGGACGGTTATAGGTCCTGTGGCCATCAGGCGATTTGTAGGCTCCCAGTACAGGTAGAAAACAAAATTAATTAATTATAGAAAAGAGAAGCAGCCTAATGTAGGGGTGTCCCTGGGGCAGGGTGGCGAGCAGGGGGGGGGCTCGCTTATCTGTCATTGAGCTGCGGGGAATTTGTCCTCTCCTCCTCATCCTCCTTGTCATCCTTCATGCCTTTCAGTCGCTGGCGGGCGAAGTCTTCAAACACAATGTCATCATCGCTAGGAGGGACACAAGGGAGAGGGGTTTAGGTGGGGTGTAAGGTGAAACACCCCCTGCCCCGAAAAGCTGTCCCAGCTGCCCCAGTGAGCTCAACCTGCACCACCATAATCTTACAGCAGCTCAGGGGGCCCCAAAATCCCACATCCATAGCAAAGAGCCCCGTTTTTCAAAGCCTTATTAGTATTTGCCCAATACACCCAATAAAGAGCCCCCATGCTCTCCAACAGGTGCAGCTTTACCAGGTCTATTGGCATTTTCCCCACTCTGGGGGAACCACAGACCAGCAGGGATTACCTGGGTGGGTTAAGCACCCTAAAACCTCCCAAACATATCACAGCCCAGAGAATGCTGTGGCAACACCCTCCCACACCCCCAACACGATCCCGGCGGCCTCTTACTGCAGTTTCTCCTGTTTTTTGGAAAGCCATGCAGGGAAGGGCGAAGGAGGAGAGAAGAGAGAGGGGAACAGCACACGTCATGCATTACAGGTGACATGTGGGGTTAATCACATGTGGCAATCCCATGGCACAGCAGGTGTTAGAGGACTCGGGGGGGGAATGCCATGCAACCGCCATGTTTCACATTCCCACACAAAATGTGGGAATTGGGGGAGGGGTATATTTTAGTCTCTTACTTTGTATCGAGCTCTATCAGATTTGTATCTATGGGCGCTTCATTTTCTGGAACTGAACAAAGGGATAACACAGGATTAGTCACAGGGTGGTGACTGCCATCCCCCCGAGGTGGGTGACACCCTCCCCAAGATCACCTCTGCCCTCCTACCACGGTGGGTGAGACCCCCCTTGCAGTCATCACTGCCATCCCACTGGGGTGGCTGAGATTCCCCTGCGGTCGTCACCACTGTTCCAGTGTGGATGCAATCCCCCTGGAGTTTGGCTGCACTGGGGTGATGGGAGCACCCCCATGATTTTAATGCTGAGGCCCTGTGAACAGGGTCAGCAGGCGCCAAGAATCTCCCTCCACGCAGCCTCACTGGCCCCCTTTGCCCCCACCACCCCCAGGGATGCTGTCCCTGTCACCCAGGGACAGACACTCACTGTCCCGGTGTACTGGTTCCTCCCTGGGTTTGGGATGCATCAGCGTGAAGGGCAGCTCCACTGCAACGTCACTGCAAGAGACACCAGAGTAAAGCACGGGCCTGCCAGCACTTACATGCAGAGACAGGCAAATTTGCAGAGGGGGAGCAGAATAGCACCCCCCATTACAGCTGCTGTAGAGACCACAAAGTTGGGCAAACCCCTGTGTTATCCTCCATGGAGCTCCTCAGCAGCTCTCATGACTCTTGGCTGAGCTTGAACCCCGGGGTGGGGGATCAGCACAGACCCCCTGGGAAGTAGAGGGGCATCAGGAGGGAGGGCAGCATGGCAAAAATCTGTCTTTAGCAGCTATGGGGGAGATCCAAATCCCTTGGACTTAGGCTGCAGCCAGCAGTGCCATGGGAATGGCAGGAGGTGAACCAAGTTTTCCCAGTGCTCAGTGGGCATGGTGATGTCAGGGCACGACAGCCTAAGCTGCCCTAGGGGCAGGTAGGACAGAGCTCAGACAGAGAAGTGTCTCAAAAGAGGATGAGTAGTCCCATGGTCCCTGTAGGGCCCTGTGGGGGAAGTGATGTGAGGATGGAGACGTGGGAAGCCCCAGAGGCTTGCCTCCCCACATCCAGAGATGCTCAGCCCTATGGAGCCACCTCTGAGCGCTGCTCACTCTCCCCAGCAGCACCCACAGGTCTCTCACTCTGGTACAAGTAGGAGGATTCAGGATTCAAACCCTGCCAGCATTCCCAGCCTCACCACCTCATCCCCACCTCTGCCAGGCTTTTTGCTTTGGGCGAGACAGCATCCCAACACAGCGGAATCCCAAGGACAGGCATGAGATCAGGTAGCACCCTGAGGGGCTGGGGGGTGCAGTGGGGGCTACAGTGAGGATTGGGGGGCACTGGGGGGAGTTGGGTGTTACCTGGAGGCGAGGTCTCCCAGCAGGCTGGCATGAGTCAAAGGATACAACACATTAGTCACCGTCCCCTCCCCAGGACACACAACCCCCACACCTTTTGTCCCGCCCTGTGCTGCTTAGTCCCAGGGGAGCTTTAAGGATGATGGGGCCCAACCTGCAGCACAGACCAGTCCCAAGGTTAGAGAGGAGGTGCAGCACCGTGGGGGGTTGCCCAACACTCACCCTCCTCGTGACACCACCAGCTTCACCTTCACCTTGTAGGAGACAATGATGCCCAGGATCTCCTTGTTGGCTCCATCTCTTAACCTGGAGGAAGGGGCAGGTGGGAATCAGTGAGGAAACAGCCATGGAGACCAGCCCCCTCTCCTCACAAAGATTCCCCCATGGGATCTCCTCCACCCCAAGCATCACCCCTGGAGCAGGGGATGCCCACCAGGGCCAGGTCCTGCCCCCATCCTGCAGGGGAGGCAGGAGCCCTGGGGGGTAGAGGGGCTCACAGCGTGCTGGAGGCCAGGTTGGTGTCCTCGTGCTTGAGCTTCCCGTCCAGCGCCAGCCCCCGCTTCTCCCGGTTGTTGGCAAGGAAGGGGGTCAGGGTGTAGACTTTGCAGAACGTCGAGCTCGGGGCCACCATGTCACTGGAGATGATTGCCACCATCAGGCAGAGCCCCAGCCACAGCTCCCACAGCCCCACATGCTACCCCAGACATGTCCATCTCAGCCTGGTGAACTTCTCCACATATTCCCATCCCTGCCCCAGCCTGATGAACATCTTATTCCTGGAGGACACAGAGAGTGACATCCCCAAGATGCCACTAGAAAAACAGTCCCCATCTCCCTATTCCTGTCACCGGTCCCTGCTTGTCAAGTACAACATCCCAGTGAGACTGCACTGGGGCAGGAGACCTCCAAGGCTCCTCCAAGACCCCCCTGAGGTCTCCAGGGTTCCTCATGATGTCCCCAAGGAGCCAGAACTCACTCAGCATCCTCCACAGCCACTGGGCACTTGTACTGGGCAGTGTTGAAGAGGCAGATGTCGGCATACTGGCGCACTGGGGTGAGACACAGCAAGATGGGGATGAGGGTAGGCTCTCACGGGGATGGGGACAGGAACACTAGTGCAGATGGGGACACAGCCCTACTCCTCACCTGAGATCTTGATTTTCTTCACGGTCTTGTTGGTGTTGTTAGTGACATGCACGTTGACACTGATGGGCTCCCCATGGTAGTAGATCTGTAGAGGAGCAGAGCAGAGAGGATGGTGAAATGCCCAGGGTCACCCCACCAGTGCACATTCCCCAGTGCTTGCCCACCTCCTTGTCCAGGGATGCCTCAAGGTGCAGCGGCTTGTCTGACATGAGGAACTGCCGGGTGGTCTCTGCCATGGGCTGGGGGCCGGGTCTCTCTGGTGCATACTGGACCTTACGGATCACCAAGCGCACAGAGTTCCTGGGGGGAGACAGCGAGAGGAGAACTCAGGCTGCCCACAGGCTATCCTCTTTCTTGGCCCATTCTGGGTCAAATCCCTCTTTTCTTCTGTCTGCTGGGTCAGAAGGATGCCACAGAAGGTCTTGTCTGGATGTCCACAAGAGCTACAAGGGAAAAGCCCCATGGCCGGGCTAGGCTGCCCACAGCAAGTGTTGGGCTCCTTGCACAGTGGTGGACATCCTGGCCCCAAGATGTTCTCTGACCCATCCCTACCCTGGAGAACACCTCCATCCAAGCCCCATCCTGGAAGACAACTCCATCCCATCCTGGAAAACATCTCACCCAAGGTGGGTAACAAGCTCCAGTGCCCCTTTCCTGCTGTCAACACCAGAAAGATGCCACTTCCACCCAGACTGGATGGATCCTCTCTGCTTACCTCTTGTGGATCTTCTCCTCCAGGTTCTCGGCACAGAAAGCTTTGACCTCATAGTCCACCCCACAGGCCTGAAAAAACAGGAAGGAGGGAGGAGGCAGGGAAACCCCTTTGCAGTCCCCAAAGAGGTGACCCCAGCAGTGGCCACACCACAACCTAGTGCCATGGGAACATTGGGGGACCTTACCTTCCCCGTGTCCTCTGGGCCTGGCTGCAGTGTGACGGAGCAAGGCAAGTTGGGGGGGATCTGGAAGGGAAAGGGGGGTGAGGAGCTTTTGGGAGGGCTACCAGTACTTCTCTTTCCTGTCCAAAATGGAAAGAAAGAAATCCAGGAAGGATTTCCTCATTTTACTACTGCATTTCACAAATCCCAAAGTATTACACAAATACATTATTTTAGAGGGTTTTAATTAATCAGGGGATTTTGAGAAATCAGGGCGTCAGGGCCAGTTTTGAGGCCACAGGATTGACTGCTGTAAAATGTCACAGAGCTCCAGAGGGGCGGCCACCATTGCCAAAGCTGTGCTGGGGAAATCAGAGTAGGTGCATGAAGCAGGGGGTCTACCCCATTCCCTGCCAGAGCTGTCCAGTGCTGGCATGGAGTGGTGGATCCCCCAGTGCTGACACAGACTGGCAGGTTCCCCACTGGTGTCTATTTTCTGCTCACGAGTTTGAAGATCCACCACCAAAAGCTGCATCTTGGTTACAGATATCAGCATCTCACCCCCAATCACGACCCCACAGGGCCAGATGGGACCCTGATGTCCCCATAGCAGGGCTCACTGTCCCTTCAAGCACCCTAGAGCACCTGCTGTCACCTACCTCGAAGGTGAAGGGGTAGGCGTGCTCGCCCAGCTTCTTGATGAGCCGCTCCTGCAGCCGTGTCAGAGGCTTTTTGTCCTCGGGGACCGGGGGGAAAGCCTGGGAGTTGGCCACGAACAGGTCCTTGCGGAAGGTCAGCCCCAGAACATCCAGGTCCTCGCGGCCATAGCGGAAGGCGCAGGTCAGTGTCACAAAGACTGGAGAGGGTGACAAGGGCAGGTTGGCAGCAGGGTGTGGGTCATGGAGGGGACCATCATGGTGTGGGGGCACCAAGGCAAGGTGGCTTCCTGGCTCATGCCAGTCCCACCAGCACTGGGAAGTAGTGGTGGCTTGTGGACATGCCATGCTGAGAATATGAGGATTCAACAGCCAGCTGTGCCTCGGGATGCCCACCACAGCACTCCCATTCTGCACTGGACAGGGAACCTGCCATGGGGACAGGGGGCTGGAATGTATCACCAAAGGGCCCAGAGATGCCAATGCCTGGGTAGGACTGCATGGGGATGCTAGCATCACTCTGTGGCAGTGCCACTTCTGTGTGTGGCCCTAGGGATCCCAGGGGTAGACATTACCTTTTCTCTCCTTCAGGTATTCAGGATCCACCAGTACTACGCCATCTGCAACAGAACAGCCGGGTCAGAAATGTGTCACAGGGACAGGGGGGACACACTGGCAGGGTCAGGGAATATGCCACTGGGATGGGGAGACACTGCTGGCAGGGACACACACACTGTCAGGGTCAAGGGACATGCTGGTAGGGTTAGAGGGGAATGTACAGGCAAGTTTTGGGGGGACACCAGCACAGTTAAGGGGGAACATGCCCCCTTTACACAGAGAGTCATCACTTCCAAGCTGCCAGCCAGGGCATGAGGGAACACACTGCCAGCAGGCACAGTCTGCACATACACAAAGCCACAGCAGGACATGAATTTTATCCCAAATCAGCTATTTCCTGTTCCCCCAAATCCTTCCTCCCAGACAGCCCAGCCCACCCTGGCATACGTCTCCCTGCAACTGAGGTCCCCCTCCTGCCACCACATACCCACAGGGTCCACCACGTCGATATGGTCCACAAAATCCCTCTTCCCAAGGTAGACAGTGAGCTGCAGGGGGGAACAGGGTGTCAGGAGTGCACAGAGCAGACCCCTCAGGGTCCTCTCATATTGTCACCACCCACTGGAGTCCATATTCCTCATCATCCCCAGTGTCACCCTGTCCCTGTGGTATCCAAAAGCCAACCCCACCCCATTCCAGTCAAAGTCTGGAACATTTCCAGATGTCCCCAGAGCTGCAGGCACTTTGCATCTGGGGACTCTTGGGTGGCACCCCAAGGGTTTTTACTCCTCTGTCAGGCAGGGATGAGCCCCCCAGTGTCACCCTCTCACCTTTCTTGTAATGGGGAAATCGAGGCACAGGGCAGGCAGCTTCCAGGCAGAAGGTTTTCTGCATCAGCTCCTGCTGCCAGACCCAAACCTCCCCCCCAGGCAGGGTCACCTGCACCCCAGCACTCCAAAACCTGTCTGCTTGACCCCTGACCTTAGGAAAGCCTCCCCTGCCAGCCCCACTGTGCTTAGTTTCCCCTCCTGCTGCCCTGGCAGGATGCTGAGTCAGGCAGCAGTGTGCAGGGTGGAATCTAGGGCTCAGGGACATGCCCAGCCTCCACTCCCAGCCATGCTTGTAGACCCCATGGTTTCCCCCACCATGTCCCCCTTACCTTCCCGTTAGGACTGGCTTTCTTAAACACCCTGCAAAACAGCAAAGGGGGGATGAGTGCTGGAGCAGGGGGTACCCTCCACTCCTGAACCCCCCCAGCTTGCTCATGGCTCCCTCCCCATGGAGCTGTCCAGCTCTCCCCTTCATGAAGGGTCCCTAGGGGAAGAAGCATCCACTGGCACAGGCACTGGGTGCCAGGTGCATCCAACCCTCAGCACGCACTGCCAGGACCCAGCTTTGGATAATGGAGGCATCAGTACCTCAACCCACCCCTTCACCTGAGGATGGTGCCCAGTGACCACTGTGAAGGGCAGCAGCACCCCAGCACCCACCTGGACCTGGGACCAGAGTGTGGGGCCATGGGGTCAAGGCATGCAGGATGGGAGCATCCCACAGGATGAACTCACCTCACCATTACCTCACATGGATGCATCCCAAAGCCACTGAACAAGCAAGAAAAGTCTGGGTGCTCCTGTCCCCAGGGCTCTTTATTCCCATTCCAAACCATGAGACTAGCCCCCAGACACCCCCTCTCAACTCCCAAAATCCTTCTGGAACACCCCACAGAGACATGGGAAAAAGGCTGTGGGTCCATGCCACTGCTGGAAAATGCCAGAGCACTCCCAGCCTGTCTGCTGCAGGCAGGGAGCAGGCAGAGGCAGGTAGGGTGCCTGGCACTGCCAGATTTTTTGGAGCCTGCCCTGGCACAAAGCCACCCATAATGGGTTCTCCTCAGATAATCCCTCCTCGCCTTTAAATTCCATTAAAACCATCCGGGAAGATTAGTAGCGGTTTTAGGCTGCAAAAAAAAAAAAAAAACAATTTCCCAGGGCAGCTGCTTGGCTCTGCCAAAATGTCCCAGGCTGCTACTGGATGATGGACCCTCAGCCACACCAGTGCCTGCAGCTGCCCACACCGAGCCAAGGGGCAGGCAGGGAAGGCAGCAGCTGGTGGGTGCCACCTTGGGGGTGACTACCACCCCAGTGATGGGGTAGGATGCATCAGGAGATGTGTGGGCACACCCCTCACTCCCATATCCCTGAAATCCTCTGTCCCCACCTCCCTGTGTATCTCCATGTCCCTGCATATGTGTGTCCCTGCACTCCTGCATGCCCAAGTCTCCACATCCCACTCTCTTGAGAGCCATGGGGACCAGCACAGCCTGGCCAAGCTCTGCCCAGGAAGCAGGATCTACTCTTGATAAGGGAGTGTGGGGGCTGGGAGCCCTTATTCCCTTGCCCCAGAAAAGCCACAGGAACCCTTTGCCAGACACATAAAATATTGGGGACATCCTTCTGGCTGTCCCAAGCCACTGGGAATGTCAGGAACATCCTGCTGGCTCTTCCTGGATGACTTTTCCCTGTGGGGGTTGGGGGATTTACTTTTCCCAGCCAAAATGGGAAAGTACATCCACAGTAGAATGTTTGTCATGACGGTTTACTGGTGAAGGTGTGATCCTGTGCTGGTGCAAGGAAAGATGGAATTAATGGGAATGCTGTTCCAATTAAATAACTTGGGGAGATAAAGGCCTCAACTCACCATGAAAGGTCATCAGCACCCCACAATTTTTGGGTTTGAAAGCCATGGAGGGATCAGTCTTCAGAGTCTGGGATGGAGGGGCAATGAATGCATCCTCCTGAGAGCCCAGAGCAACTAACAGAAAAATTTTCATGGGTAATTAATGAGGCATTACTTCACAGCAGGAGGAGGAGCATCCCCTGACAGCCTGTCACCCCCTTGTCACCCTGCACCCCACAGACAGCTCCCAAGGGAAACCCCAAAGAGGCTCCAGCATGCTGGATCACAACCTGAGGTGTGCTAGGAAGCCCCAGAGAAGGCAGCCAAGGCTGGAGGCTCAGTGGGTGCCACTGCCAGCCCCCTGGGACACGGGTGATGCTCCCATCCAGCCTGGAGACACTGCTGGAGCCGCTAATGAACCCAGTGCAAGCGAGATCGATGGCAGGTGCTGCGGGAAGCCATTCCTCTCCACTCTGCCTGGCACACACTTGTGCTGGCCCCACACAGAGCCTGGGACCTGCAGCTGCAGAGGCCCCACATGGGTGTTATGGGTGCAGAAGCTGCACAGCACTCAGACACACACAGCTCCACGCTGTGCTGCAGGAGCTGTGCTGGCTCCGCACTGTGGGTACAGGAGTGTGGGGTGCCCTCATCCTGGGGGTGCAGCAGCCCTGCCCGGCCCCACAGCAGGAGTGCAGGAGCTCACACCTCCCCTGCAGCACCGCTGGCAGAAGGGAAGGGGCACACTGGGACACGGTGGCCTGCTGCTGCCAGCAGGGTGACCCTCGCCCGCCACCGGATCTAGAGGGAGGAGAGGAGGAAGTGTGAAGCCTTCCCTCCCCCTCCAGCCCTTCCTGGTGTCGAAACACTGGAGACACGAGGCAGGAAGTGGCCTCCCGCCACTGCCCATCAGGGGCTCGGGGCCTCACGCCGTGGGCTGGCAGCCCCAGTGCCCCTTGAACCTGTCATGCTGCCACACAGCCAGATCACATCCCTCCCGCCCTCTCCCTGCCGTGGATCCAAGCCCTTAAGAAGCTTGTCAGGCACCCAGCCAGGGCTTACAATGGCTTTATTGGGTGGCCAATAGTTGAGTGGAGTCTGTTGGATCTTGGTTGGGAAGATTTATGAGGATTTGATTCCCCTGGGCATTGGAACAGGATCCAATGGCAACACCATTGATTGCCTTTGAACCCAGGGCGGAGAATCCAGGGGTTTTGCCAGCTCTCATGCTAACAAGGTTGGCTGGCAGATCTAATTAGCTGGAGCCACGTTAGAAGGGACCTCTAGGGATAACGGAACCACCAGCAACCACATCATACGCACCAGCACAATCTGGTGGCGGCCAGAAGCTCCATGCCAGCTGTGCTGGGATGAGCCTGGAGAACCATGCCAGCCAATCCCAAAGCAAGAGCATCTCACAGGCCCCATGCTGCATTTTGCATCCCTACTGCATCCATCCATCTATCCTCTGCCCGGCTCAGCAGCAGCATCCCCCAGCTGGGTCAGAGCTCCACCAACTTCCTCGGTGAGAAATCCTGCTGTCATTACCAGAGTTTGCTCTCCAAACAACATGCAGGAAGCAGGAGTCTCCTGTCCTGGTCCACCTTCTAGGGCTCTTTCTCTTCTCAGTGGAGATCCCTGTCCTGCTCCCAGATCCTATGGCTGCTACATCCAGGGGGATGAATGGGATGACAGAGGGACTGACCAGTGGGTCTGGCGGCAGGCAAGAGTCATCCCCTGGCAGCAAGATGCTATGGTGGAATGCTGTGGAGGGGCTGGATGGGACTATGGGGCCAGAGGAAAAGTGCAAGGGGTGCTTAATGCCAACCAAGGTGGGCTCTGGTGTACTAGAACCGCTGCAGCACCTCCCAGCCATAAGGAAACCATGCTCAAGCCACAGCCTAGGAATCCCAGCAGCCAGGAATTCCAGCAGCTAGGCATCCTGTGTGGGGTTGCAGCTGCCCTGGCTGGGTGCTGAGTGGGAAGAGCAGGAAAAGGTGATTAGTGATGCCAACAGGCACCAAACCAGCTGTTTCCTCCAGCTCTTCCCACTGCAGGGCTTGGTGACTCCCAGGAAAAGCGGGGTGCCACAGCAGGAATCAGCAGAAATGGGCTTTTGGGGAATCAGACAGTAAATCAGCTCCCACAGCTGAACCTCCTGATCACACCCAGCAGATTTGGGTTTGGAGATCCAAACTGGAAAGGAAGAGGATTTGTCAGCCTAATTCTTGCCCCCCCCCCGCCTTCCCCAGCTCCCTCCATGCACGCTGCGTAGGCAGGGAGAAGATCAGCTTCTGCCTCTCCTGCCGGCACGCCTGCTGATGGGAATACCGCTCACCAAGCTCCCCCTGGCACCCGAAAAGCCCTGGAGGCCAAACCAGCTGCATCTCGGGGTTTGCACCCAGATGTCGGGGGGAACCCAGCACCCAGAGGGTGCTCCACTGATCTGTGCGGCTGTCTGCCTGCTCCAGGAGTGCAACATGAATTCTCAAGGATTCAGGATACTGAGCAGGGAGGAAGTGGATGCTGTCAGCCACAGCTGGGGCACCAACACCCGGCAGGCTGGCAGCAGCAACAGCCGCTTCCCAAAACGCCGGATGAGTTCAACAGGAACCCACAACTCCTATCCTGCCACCCCAAAACACTGCAATGTTTCCGGAAGGTTCCGCCCAGGCAGGGACAGGCCCCCTCATCCTTCTCTCTTGCCGTGGCCATGGCGGTGGCAGAGGCTGCACCGAAGCCCCCTGATCCTGATGCCAAGGGGACATGGGGACGAGCAAAGGGAGGGTGATGGTGTTGAGGGGTGAGCAGGAGCACCCTGAAATCCCTGGTCCTCCATGATTAACGGGGACAGAAAGGGGTTGGGGTGAAGAATGGGACTGTCAAATCCTTGACCAGAGCTATCCAGTGAGCAGATGTCACAGGAGATCCCCTTGGCCTCCCTGCAAGGGCTGGGGTCATCAGGCTCTCCCTCAAATCCCAACAGCAGGATGTGTTCTGCCACGGTCTGCACCCGGAGCCCTGGGGAGCACGGGGGGGTCCCCATCCAGCTCTGCACAGGGGCCCCCCAAACACAGCATCCCCATGGCAGCACTCCCGTGGGATGGAGGCGTCGCAAGCCCTCGTGTCCCCGCGCTCCAGGGCTGGCACGTGCTCCCGGACACCCCCGGCTGTGCCGCATGCCGGGAGTGACATCAGGGCCCGGGTCCCCTGGCGTTACCGCGGTGACAACAGCCTCCCCCATCCCAAACCCATCCAGGCTCCAAATCCGATGGGGAGGGAGCAGCGGCGCCCGCAATTAACTCCACGGACACAAGGCAGGACCCCCCAGACAACATTTCCCTACCACTCCCAGCCTCCGCGTCCTCACTACCCCTCGGGGGGGCACCACATCCCAGCAGCGGGGCCACCCCGGGGGACCCCCAGGTCCAGCGCAGGGCACGGCAGCGCCTGTGCCACCCTCCCCCGCCATGCCGGGGCATGCCCCCCCGGGATGCTCCGCTCTGTCCCGGTCCTCACTCACCGGGTGCCTTTGTCTCCCATGGCCCCGCCGATCCTGCGGGCTCAGCCGGGAAGCGCCGGCTGGGCTT
The DNA here is from genome assembly GCA_030060385.1 of Muscicapa striata striata. Lineage (NCBI taxonomy): Eukaryota > Metazoa > Chordata > Aves > Passeriformes > Muscicapidae > Muscicapa > Muscicapa striata. The sequence continues at coordinate 5,293,477 of JAREIS010000011.1, forward strand.
GGAAAATTACTGGCTGGATGGTGGAGGGAGCGGCGGCGGGGCGGGCGCGGGGCCCGGTGCGGCCCTGCTCGGGCCCGCTCGGAACCGCTCGAAACGCCCGAGCAGGCTCGGAAACACTCGGAACCGCTGGGCTCGGCCCGGGCGGACGCCACGCCGGCCCGTTCGGGGCCGCTCGGAACCGCTCGGGCAGGTTCGGAACTGCTCGGAGCCGCTCGGAACCGCTCGGAAGCGCTCGGACACGCTCGGAGGCGCTCGGCAGGGCTCGGCCCGTCCCGGTTCCGGTGCGGACGCTGCCGCCGCCACCGCCTCCGCCCGCCCCTGAGCGGCGCGGCCCCGGGGCCGGGGGCGGCGGCGCGCGGGGGGCCGCACAAGGCGGGGAGAAGGCGCGGGGAGAGGATACGGAGAGCCCGGGGGGGCCGGGGCTGACAGGAGGTGGGCGGGAAGGCGGCGAGGGGTAGGAGAGTGTGGGGCAGGGCGCGCGCACGCACACACACACAGACAGGCCCGGCGGCGGGAGCGCGCGCACGGCCCGCGGCGCCCCCCAGCGGCTGCGCGGGGACATGGAGGGGCGGGGGAGAGCCCCTGATGTGAGCACACGGAGACACGGGTGTGTGTAACAGAGACACGTGTGTGCACCGAGACACGGGTGTGTGTAACAGAGACACGTGTGTGTGCACCGAGACACGGGTGTGTGTAACAGAGACACGTGTGTGCACCGAGACACGTGTGTGCACCGAGACACGGGTGTGTGTAACAGAGACACGTGTGTGTGTAACAGAGACACGTGTGTGTGCACCGAGACACGGGTGTGTGTAACAGAGACACGTGTGTGTGCACCGAGACACGTGTGTGCACCGGGACACGGGTGTGTGCACCGGGACACGGGTGTGTGTAACAGAGACACGTGTGTGTGTGTAACAGAGACACGTGTGTGTGCACCGAGACACTTGTGTGTGTAACAGAGACACGTGTGTGCACCGAGACACAGGTGTGTGTAACAGAGACACGTGTGTGTGTAACAGAGACACGTGTGTGTGCACCGAGACACGGGTGTGTGTAACAGAGACACGGGTGTGCACCGAGAAACGTGTGTGTGTAACAGAGACACGTGTGGGCACCGAGACACGGGTGTGTGTAACAGAGACACGGGTGTGTGTAACAGAGACACGTGTGTGCACCGAGACACGTGTGTGTGTAACAGAGACACGTGTGTGTGCACCGAGACACGGGTGTGTGTAACAGAGACACGTGTGTGTGCACCGAGACACGTGTGTGTGTAACAGAGACACGTGTGTGTGTAACAGAGACACGGGTGTGTGTAACAGAGACACGTGTGTGTAACAGAGACACGGGTGTGTGCACCGAGACACGGGTGTGTGAGCAAAGACCCATGTGCCAGCGTAGAAACATCAGTGAACACACAGACGTTCACATATGTGAACACAGACACGCAAGTTTGAACACAGATCTCGATGTCTGTGGACACAGACATGACTTGCACATACATGCACGCACATCTGCACACAGCCGCCGTGCCCACAGACTGCACACACACACACACACACACACACACACACACACACACGTGCACACGCATGCACGTACCCCTGTGCACACACAAACACACATGCACACACATACGCGCACACACAACCCGTGTACACACACACGCGCTGGCGCGCACCCCGCCCCCGAGGTGTCCCTTTCCTCCTCCGGTGGAATCCTGCAGGATCACGTCCATCCTTCCCTCCCCATCGCCTGCGTCCCGCTCCCGCCCGCCTCCTGTCGCCGAGCATCCCACGGGGAACGGGCTTCGGGTGATTCCAGCGGTACATCCATCCCCGGCTGGAGCATCCCCTCCGTATCGCCCCCACGGCCACCGTGCTGTCTCCTCTGCCCCATCCTCGGGGACACCTGCACCCCACCCACGGGACAGCTTTCCCCATCCTCGGGGACACCTGCACCCCACCACAGGGTCAGCCAGGACAAAAGGAGGGAAGGCCGTGATACCCTGAAGCATCCAGGAAGGGATGTCACCCAAGGGCATGGAGCCATCAGTGGCAGAGGCAGAAGTGGGACAGCTCCTGGCTGGGGACCGTAAGCCCTGCTCTGGGACTAATTCGGAGGATTAAAGGATTTAATCCCAGGATTTGAACCGGCGCTTGGAGCAGGATTTTGTAGTTTGGGCAGATTTTCACCCTAATTTTGGCAGCTCATGGAGCGCCAGAGCATGCCAGCACCAAAGCTCCGGGAACTTTTCCCCTGGGTATAAAATGCCCAGAATAAAACTGTAAGAATGGGCTGGGATGAAAGTGCTGCATTGATCTTGGATAATAAATTGCTCCTTAGGTGGACGGCAGGAATGAAAACCACAGCCCTGGTGCACAGATGATGGGCAGACTGGAGGGTCCTCTCTGGAGCTGTGCAGAGATGGATGCAGGAACCAGAGAAGCAGCTACAGGGCCCAAGCTGAATTCTACCCCTGAGGGTGATTTTGGGGTTCATAAGTCTTAACTGGAGCTCCCCAGGCCCCAGCAAGGCCACCCACCAACCTGTCACGGGGAGGTTGACATATGAAATTTATTTAGGAAAACCAAAACCCACCAAAAAAAGAGAAATAATAGTAAAGAAGGAGGAGGAGGAGGGGAGGAGGAGAAACAGTAGGGGGAGGAGGAGGAAGAGAAGGAGGAGGAAGAGAAGGAGGAGAATAAGAAAAGAAGGAGGAGAGGAAGAAAGAGAAGTCATCTCCTCCTTAGGCTCCATTGGAGTCCAGAACAACCAGTGCCGCAAGACAGAAGGACAGAAAAGCTGGAGGAGGTCTGCACACCACACACGCCTGTGCACACCCATGGGTGAGCTGGGCTGGGTGCAGGCTGCACTCCCCACTATCCAGAGGGGTATATACAGGGGCAGGAGCTGGGAAAGCATTGACTACCTACACACACCAGCAGCAGGGGCTGGAAAAGTGGGATACAGCTGGGAAACGGGCATCCCTGTGTGTCCCCACCATGGTGTGGTACCCGGGATGCAGGACCCAAGTGCAGGACACCCCCACATCACATGGAGAGATCCATGCATCCTCAGGCATCCCGGGATCAGCACTGGGGTGCAGGGACTGTCTTTGAACAGTTGTACCTGCTGGCACGTTGGTACCAGGCTGTGCCAGCGTCATGACAGGGATGGAGCTGCTGTCCTCTTGCAGCTTCGGGGTTTGCTGCCTTCTGGGACCATCCCCACCCCCTATGGCAGTGTGGGGAGGGGGAGAAGGGCTTGAGGGGGTTTTGGAGGCAAAGCCACGGGCCAGCAGACAGACTCAGTCACCAGGTGGGTCCCACCAGGGTTTGGGCAAAGCATCTCACTAAAGGCATCTCCGAGTAGGTAAGGCAAAAGGAGTTCAGGTCACTTCATCCACGTGGAGCAGCTCAGCATTGGGGTCTCCCACTGCTCCTGCAGACACACACTCCAGGTATCCCGAGAACACAGGCAAGTCATCGCTTGCAGACAAGCCAAGGAGAGAAGCAGCCACTGTGTAGCCCAAATCCAGGAGAGACCTGCTGTGGCACCACTTGGGATGGTGCCATGGGATACTGCAGAGGAGTGGGGATGGGGCAGCAAATGGCCCCATGTCCACTCTTGATCCCAACACAACCAACACCAATGCCAGCAGTGCCAGAATTTTACCGTGCTGCTCCCATCGCCTTTCCCTGGTGTGGTGGTGGACTCATCCAGCTCCCACCAGCTGGATGATGCAGCCTGGGGGCTCAGTGCACCCTGATCTCTCAAGGCTGAGCACCCCCCTCAGCCCCAGCCCCTCTCCACATCTGGCCCAGCAGGACAAGCTGCTTACTGCAGTCCCCCTGCTCTCGGGTGTTTCAGGTGGCTTTGGCTGGGGTGACAGAGCCCTGGGTCACATACAGCTGGTCGGACTCTGGAGGCTGGTGGTGCCCCCAGGACTGAGGGGGTCCATATGGGTTGGGTTGTGGGACTGGAGACCACAGGAAGGTCAGCAGGGTCCATGCATGGTGGTCTGCAGGACCAGAAAAACCACAGGAGGGTGGTGGGGTGCATGCATGGCAGTCAGGACAAGAAGGAATTAATGGGGAAACATCAGGGTAGGGTCCATGCACGACCAGATCAACCATGGTAGACCAACAGAATCCATGCATGGTGCCAAGTAGGACCGGAGGGACCACAGGAAAATGGCAGGGTCCATGCATGGTGGTCTGCAGGACCAGAGGGACCACAGGAGACCATTGAGGTTCATGCCCAGTGGTCTGCAAGCAAGACCAGAGGGATCCCAAAATGTCAGCAGGATCCCTGCACAGAGGTTGGTATGGCAGGAGTTGTGAAGCCACTGTGAGCCAGGGATGCTCACAACACGGTCACCAGAGAAGCTGCTTGCAGTGAGGAGGCTCTGAGGACACCTCAGAGGAACACCTACGTAGTGGGGACATGGCAAGGACATGGATGGGACCAGATGGACCCCCTGTGGAGCACAGCCTCCCCTCTGCATGCAAACCAGCAGCAGGACCCCCCAGCCTTGGCAGGTGTGTAGCCCTTGTAGGGGACGTGGCTGTGTGGTTGCAGGGGACTGGGCTGTGTGAGAGATGTGAGCCCTTGCACGGGTGAGTGGGTTCAGGGGTCCTAGAGGGGTGGGGCTTTCAGCCAACAGATGCTCAGCATCAAGGGAGGCTGTTAGGAAGAGGCTGGAGCTGGCTCTCCAGTGTGGAACCCAGCAGGGGATGCAGGCACATCCCCATCCCCATGGCCATCCCACTCTGGTGTCTCTTCCCTCCTCCAGCTGGAGCTTCTTCCATGGTCCATGGCAATACCCTGCATATGCTCTACAGCCACCCCACAGCTCTCCCACTGCCCCTTGCCATCCCCACACCATCCCCCTCTGTCCTGCTAACCCGTGCACACCCATGTCATGGTGACCAACCCCTCTGTGGGTGCTTCCACCAAGGATGTCATTCCTCCTGCCATCCCATGGGGACAGGACCTGCAGTCTTAAGGCAGCTTAAAGCACATCCATCCCCCAGCCCCACTGTGTCCCTTGGTGCTCCCAGCCACCAAGGCAGTGTCCCAGGGACCACTGGATGGACAGAACACCTGAACACCTGCCCCGGAGGGAGGAGACAGTCACCCAGTGGTGGGGAAGGAGCGGTGGGTGCTGGCAGCACACAGCCCTTGCTGTGGTTGTCCAGAGTCACAGATATACTCCCAAACCTCTTCCCCACAGGCTGGGGGATGAGGCTTGGGGATGCTCCTGGCCCAGCCATGGCTGTGGCCCCCCCATCGCTCCCTCACTCGGCGCCAGCCTCGGCGGGCTGCCCCGCCTCCGGTTCCAGGCAGCCGTTGAGCTGGGGGTCAGGGGCCTGTGGGTCATATTCCTCATCCAGAAAGTCCAGAGAGTTGTTACTGGGCAGCCCCCGGATGGTGAACTTGTGGGAGACCTTGGTCCACTGCTCCCGGTTGCTGGCCACCCGCTCGTAGAGCTCTGCTGCCTTGGGGAAGAGATCCTGCAGCAATCTGGGGAGTGGGGATGCACTCCATCAGCACAGGGCTGCACCCCTTCCATGCAACCCCCTTGGCTGAGTGCAACCCCCTCCCCACTGCTTGGAATGCCCCCCAAGACCTGCAAGACTCTCCACACAGCACCCCATCCCACCCTAGGGGAGGTGGGGGTGGCAGGGGGTCCTCCCATCCCATCCCATCCCATCCCATCCCATCCCATCCCATCCCATCCCATCCCATCCCATCCCATCCCATCCCAGGGCTGGGGCTCACTTGTAGATGGGCATGGCAATGTGCTCCATGAAGCTGATCTGCAGCTCAGGGATGTAGGCTTTCTCCCGGTCCATCATCTCCAGAGGGCTGTTCCCCATGGCTTTCTCCTGCAGGGATGGCAAGGGGGGGTCACTGCCCGTGGCACTTTCCCCCCATTCCCAGGCAAGACCTCTCTGCTCGCTGCCACACCCCCATCCCATCGATGCTTTTTAGGAGCATAGGCCAAGCCCAACCCTGCCAGGTGGTACCTACCAGGTCACCCTGGGAGAAGAACTCCTTGTAGATCAGCTCCTGCAAGAGACAGGTGTCAGTACATGGGATGATCTCCCATCCCCCTGCCCTCCAGACCCCTCCCCACAGCTCTGAGTCAAGCAGGCACACGGTCTGGTTGGAGGGACTGCTGCACAGTCCAGGGTCCTGCATGGAGGAACCCAGTCCATGCAGGGCAGGTGTGTGCCTGGGGACATGCAGGTGGCCTAGGTGGGTTGTGAGGTGGTCTAGCTCACAGGTGGTGGTCAGGGGGTCTAGCTCCATGGTGTGGCACTCACTGCAATCTTCCTGGTGGTCTTCCAGCCCTTAGTCTGGTCAGAGAGGTCGCAGGAGGTCATGAGCAGGCAGAGCAGCAGGCTGCGGTGCTGCTTGTTCTTGGGGTCATATCCCACTGTGGGAAGAGTGTTGGGGCAGGGGTTGGATGGGGGGCTCAGGACAGAGCTCCATAGCCCCCACCCCACCACACATGAGGACTTCAGGGACAGCCAGAACCTTCTGGGTCACGTCCCAGCCCTCATCACCCCCAACATGAGAACCTCCTGTGCCACCTCCCAGCCCTCGTGGGATGAGTTCCTACCACCCCCAAATGCCAATCCCCATCCCAGCAGCTTCACCTTCTGCCATTTTCTGGAGGTCCTTGAAGATGCGGAGGTGGTGGGCCAGGTCAGTGGCCAGGATGATGTCCCGCATCAAGTCCAGCATGCGCTGGTAGTCCTGCAGGCAAGGCAGCTGCCATGACCAGCTCTGTGCCCCTGCCAGCTCCCACATCCCCTGGGATCCAGGGATGGGGAGCAGGAGGTCTGGAGAGGACACAGGGGCTCAGCATGGGCAGGGGGTGGCCTGGTGTTAAGGTGGGGGGCTCACCTTTCGGGAGAAGTGGTCAAAGATGTTGCAGCCTTGGCTATTGAGGATAGCAATGGCTTGGGCAAAGTGATGCCTCTGTGGGAGAAGCCAGGACCATGAAAGCAGGCAGGGAGCAGGCAGGGATGCTGCCACACAGCCAGAACCCAGGAGAGATGGGCAATGAGAGATTTGGGGAATCTTACCTCCATGACAGAGCCCTCTGAACTGTAGAGCGCGGCCAGGACCGATTTCTGCAAGGTAGAGGAGCTGGAATGATGGAACTGTGGGGGTGAAGACCCCCACAGCTGTCCCCATAACCCCACTCCCCCTTGCCCATCCCAGCTCTGGGCTCGGCTCACCGAGGCCACCTGGAAGGAGTTATTTGTGCCTCTGTGGTCCAGGTCATGGCACATGCAGGAGATGAAGAGGGCAAAGATCTCGATGTCTCTGGGGAGGGGGAGGAGGGAAACTGAGGCAGGCAGGAGAGCAGGGAGCACCCCAGCCAGGCCAGGGGATGGAGAACAGGGACAGGGATAGCACCTGGCCTTACTCCAGGTAGTTAACGAGCTCCAGGTTCTTGTAGAGCAGGTAGCAGAAGTGGGAGACGGAGAATGCGTGCATCCAGTTATGGTAGGGTGGGTCACGGTACCCCTTCTTCACCATCAGACAGAACCTGGACAGGGCAAGGCCATGTGGGGGGGTCTCACCCCACAGGGACCTCCACCTGGCCAGGTGTCCCCAGGCAGGCAGGCACAGGCATGGGGATGGGCATGAAGATGAGGATGGGATGGGGACAGGCAATGGGAGGGGGATGGGGACAGGGAAGGTGGACAGTTATCTGGATGGGGATGGGCATAGGGATAGGGATGAGGATACAGACAGGGGACAGAGAAGGTGGACAGTGATGAGGATGTGGGTGGGGACAGGGACATGGGTGTGGACACGGATGGGGAAGGAGACAGAGGGGATGGGGAGGAGGAAGGGAATGGGGAAGGTGGATGGGATGGAAATGAGGGTGGAGAGAGGGAAAGTGGACAGGGATGGGGACTCACCTGGTGAGCGTCTGACGGTCCATCTTGTAGGTGTTGATGAAATTCATGTCCTGCAGCATGCTCAGGATGGCCTGCAGAGGGGATAGGGTGGGTGGCAAGGAATGACAATGCCCAGCAAGGTCCCCCACGAGTCACCCCTGTCCCTGCTCAGCAGGAAGATGCTCGGGGATGCAGCCACATCCCTTCACCCCAACACCCCAGCACCCCAGGGCTGGGATACATGACCTGACCGAGGCCAGGCAGGGGATGGTGGCAGCTGAGAGTTGTCCCCATGGCCCTCACCATGGAGGTGTCGTCCTCAGGCAGCGAGCGTGGCGTGTAGGTGAAGCTGGCAAAGTTGGGGTCAATGGTGGACACAGGCTGGATGCCCTCGCTCAGCAGTTTGGTGTACTCATCATCAGACACCTGCAGGAGCCAGAGCCAGTGGCCCACACTATGACCAAAGGTGTCCCAAAGGCCACATGAACCACAGTGAGAGCAAAGAGCCCTGGGGTATCACCACCACCCAACTGTGTCACCACCTTGGGGTAACGTGTGGGGCAGTGGGGGGTCCCATCCCTGTCCCTGTCCTCGTGCCACCTCACCTTCATGTGGTACATCATCATCTCATTGGCCAGGTGGCTTCGGTACTGCGCCTCATTCACCTTCTTGTACAGCAGGGACTGTGGGGCAGGATCAGGGTACAGGAGTGCTGGGGTGGGCAAACACCCTCCAGCACCCCCAAGCCCACCCTGGCACCACAGCACATCTTTGTGCCCATGAATTCTCTTCCCATCATGTGGCCACCACCACTTGTCCCCAAGGAATGGGGACCACACACACACATTCCCCCCATTCCCATCCCTCTGAGCTGTGGCAGAGCTGGGACACGCCCTGTGTGTGACCCCCTCCCCGTGGACGACCCCCAGCACATACATGGGCGATGCTGATCCCGCAGTAGATGGAGAAGGCCGTCGCCAGGTCCTCGTCAAACTTGCTGAACCAAGGGCCATTGATCTTGTTGACCAGCTCTGCCACACCAATGACCTCTGGAGCAGAGGGAGGACAGCAGGGGTATCAGGCCCTTGTGCTGGGTACAGGGTGACATCTGTATGCTGGGGACAGCATTGTGTCCATGGGCTTAGGGCAGGGCTGTGCCCAAGTACACAGCACAGGGACAGTGACACTCACATTCTGGGACAGTGCTGTGCCCAGGGGCTGGGACAGGCTCATGCCCAGAGTCAGTACTGTGCTCATGTGATGGCAGACAGGATCGTGCCCACACACAGGGTACATGACCATGCCCCTGTGCTCAAGGACAGCGCTGTGCCCATGGGCTGGGACATAATCATGGCCATGGGCTGGGGCACATGTGCTGAGTGTCTGTAGGGGACAGGATCATGCCCAGGGACCATGCTGAACCCATGGACCAGGACAAGATCACGTGCTGGGGTCAGTGCTGTGCTTGTCTGCAGGGGGACAGGATCACACCCCGGAACTGTGCCCTTGTGCCAGGAAACTGCAATGAGTCCAAGGGCTGGGACAGGACCATGCCCACATTCATGGGACAGAACTGTGCCCTGATGCTGGGGACAGGACTGTGGCCATAGGATTGGGACAGGGTCATGCCCATGTGCTAGGGCGGTGCTCTGCCTACAGGCTGGGAACAGAATGGTGCCCATGGGCTGGGGACAGTGCTGAGCCAGGACTGTGCCCCTGTGCTTGAAGAGGATTCATGCCCACAGGCTAGGCATGATGCTGTGCCTGTGCCTGCATTCTGGGGACAGTGTCATGTCCACATGATGGGTGACCAAACCACCACGTGCTGACTAAGGCACCTGCTGGGCCAGACCTGTGTCCCCCTCTTCCCAGTGAGCCCCCATCCCTCCCTCACCCTGGCTCTCGTTCTTGATGGGGAAGCAGAGGATGTTGCGGGTGCGGAAGCCGGTGCTGTCGTCCACCCCGCGGTAGAAGAGCGGGTGTGAGTAGGCATCCTTGATGTTCAGGATCTTGCCAGTGGTGGCCACGTGGCCAGCAATGCCCTGGTCTGCTGGGATGCGGATCTCATAGCTCTGTGGGCAGGGGGAGAGGATCACCAGCAAGGCCTGGGGGGATGGACACAACCCCAGGCCCCCCAAATCCATCCTGTGCTCACCTCATCATCCACCACGCCACCATCGAACACCTTGGCCACCAGCTCGTGACTGAGCCGGTCTAGCAGGAACACAGAGCATCTGCAAGGCACACGGCTGCCATTAGCACCCAGGGGAGCTCAGTGTCCCCCCCGTGTCCCCTCACCCACGTGCCCTGCCACCACCACTCACATCTCAGCGTTGCTGAGGTTCCGCGCCTCCGTAATGATCTCCTGCAGCAGGACAGAGACATCATCTGCAGGGGGAGCAGGGAAGGGTCAGGGACCCCCAGCCAGGCAGCACTGCCCCTCACTCCCCACTCGTGCAATGGAAATGGGGCAGGGTTTAGCTCAGGGTCCCAGCAGGAAGTTGGGGGCACAGGAGGATGGGGGCTGTGTGGGGCACGTGCACGTGTGAGCAGCACATACGTGTGTGCAGCAGTGCTCACATGCAGCTGCACACGTGCATACATGATTCTGAGAGCTCTGTGGTCATGCAGCCGTGCAGAATCAGTGCATGCCAGGTTCTGTGCCAGCTCGTATCTCCCTTCTGTGACCATTCCCCAACAAGAGCACAAGGTTCTCCCTGGCTGGGGACAGAGACCCCAGTGCCACCACCCTCCAGGGCTGAGCATGGGGAGTGCCCATCCATTCCCCATTCCACTCCCTCCCCATGGGTGCTCTCCAGTGCACCTACCCAAGTGGGTGAAGAGGTTCTTGGCCACCTGCAGCAGGGCCTGAGGGGACAGGGAGGATACCATCAGTGACTAGTGCAAGATGGGACACACACACACACGTGGCACAGCCCTGCACACACTCACCTGGCACTCACACTTGAGCTTCTGCTCCTTCTGGAAGGCCAGGGTGCTGGTGAGCACCGTGGAGGTGTAGCAGAAGCAGTGCTGGATCTTGTGCTCATCCGTGTCTGTGTAGCTGGCGGGGGCACACCTCAGTTCTCCGTCCCCATTGGTTCCCCCCCTTCTCCATGGCAGCAATGCTCCAGCACCCCAAAAGTGAGGGGGTGCAGCCCCACAGAGAGTCCCAGCCGAAATGCTGCTCACCTCTCCCCGCTCAGTTTGTTGAAGGCGCAGGCCAGTGCCACCACCTGGGAGGTGGCCCGGCTGATGACAGGGACACAGAGCATAGAGGTGACCTCGCAGCCCAGCATGCTGCTCAGCTGCTTGTGCTCCTCCTGCAGGGAGAGGTGAGATGGGGCTGGAACCATCACCCTCCAGGAAGCCCCATGGGACACAGGGGTGACACCTGTATCTCCAGGTGTGGGAGGGACCCAGCTGGTGCCCACCTCACTGATGTCCTTCAAGGTGATGGGCTTCTTGTCCTCCACCACCTGCCCCAGGCGCCCAAAGGTGAGCTGTGGGGAGAGGGGACATGTTAGCCCATTGCCCAGCCCCCCTGACCTCCCAACCCCTCACCACGTCCCCCTGCTCACTGAAAAGCTGATTTCCTCATCCAGGACACGGTCTCCCACCACCTGGAAGAGATGGGAAGAAGGGAGTGCCCATGAGGATGACACCATGTCAGCGGGTGTCGTGTAATCCTCAGGGCTGGGGGACTGGCCCAGTGGCACCCACCTGGCAGAAGAGCTGGTGGTTGTCCTCAGAGACGAGCAGGAGGCAGCAGCACAGAGACTGGGTCTCCTGCTTCAGCTGGGGAGTAAGGGGAGGGTCAGCACCCCAGCCTGCTCCAAGCACTCCCCAGGTAGAATGCAGCCCCTCCTCTGCCTCTGTGTGCCCAGGGCACCCACACATAGCACAGAGAACCAGGTGCCCCACCCCAGAACCTCCTCCCGTGACTGAGCAGATTCACTCTGGAGACTACTGATGGCAAGGGGCAGAGTACTCTGGTCACTCCTGGGGGTCATACTGAGGTACAGAATGATAGAGAGCAGGAGAGGAACCTGCACGTTCTCTCAAGGAGTTTTTGGGTGAGGGTGGCACTGTTAACTCTGGAGACTATTGATGGTGGTTACAAGGCTGCTCACTGATCACTGCTGATGACTGCACAGCTGATGCTTGAGGCTTCTCTTGGCTTTGGGGGATTTTCTTGTTTTGAAATAAAACAGGGCTCCCTGATGTGTCCTTAGGCTGGGGGCAGATGGGGACAGGGGGCTGGTGGAGCAGCTACTCACGTAGTTGATGACCTTGAGCTGCAGCGAGGCGGCATCCAGGTCATACAGCTCACCTGTGGGAGGGTCACAGGTGAGGGGCTGAGCGTGGCTTCACCCTGTCCACACACCCCACCCTTCCCAGAGTCTCCCCACCCACCACAGAGCTGTAGGATCTTGCAGTCCAGGTCACTGTAGCTGCTGCCAGGCGCCTTCTCGGGCTTGGCCAGAGAAGTCTGGGAAGAGCTGGTGGAGAGGCTGACCTGGGGCCAGGGCTGCAGCTTCTGCAGGGCTTGCAGGCGCCGGAATGCCACCAGGGCCTGCAGGGTGGGCAGAAGGGACAAGGAGCAGCAGGCTGGGGGAAAGGGTGCTAGGTGCCCAGGTGGCAGTGCCACAGCTCAGGAGTCACTCACGTGTCTCTCCAGCGCACGCAGGTTCTGCTCGTCTGAGTCACTCAGCTGGCCACAGTGCACCTGGAGCAGCAGGGATGTCAGCACCCTCATGGCCAGGCCCTGTCCCCAGAGCCCTGCCCATGCTCCTGCACTCACCAGGATGACGCAGACCACGGCCCCACTGTTCTTGTCCACCAGTGGAATGATGAGCACTGCAAGCAGGAGAGTGTTGGTCCCAGGTGGGTCCCAGGGGCAGTGGGAGCTGTGGAGCTCAGCTCTTGGGGTGCATGTCCCCATTACATCCTGGTGTGTCATGACCCAGCCAGCCAGCCAGCCATCTCCATCTTCCCATCCATCCACTATCCCATCCATGCTTCCTTGTCCCTGAGAACACCCCTCAGTCCCAGTGCCCATCTGTCCCTCATGCCTCCATCCGATCTGTCTGTGCATCTGACCACCTATGGACCATCCATCCATCCATCCATCCATCCATCCATCCATCCATCCATCCATCCATCCTCTCCATGTTCCTCCATCTACCTACCTACCACCCAGCCCTTCCCCCATATATGTCCACCAAGACCACCCTTCCCACAGCTCCCACCTTGTGTGCCAGAGGCCAGGGGGGCTGCCAGGGGTCCCAGGTGCTGGCCAGGGAGCTCGGCAGGCAGCAGCCCTGCACATTCCAGCCGCTTCTGCTTCTGCACAGCATCCCTGGGGGGACAGAGATACTTTGAGCACCCCCTGGGAAGGGCATCTGGGAAGGTAAACCCCCAGGAAGGGGGGCAGAGACACCCATGGGATAGGGACAGGCTCAAGGACTGTGCCACACACGTGCATAGGTGTGTCCCTTTATATACACACAGCCCCTGTGCACACGTGTGCACATCCAGGTGAAGAGGATGGGAAGGGAAAGGGGATGGGCACAAGGACGGAGATGGAATGAGGATGGAGATGGGGACAGGGATGGGAACCCTCCTGCCTTCCATGCACACCAGCTGTGCCCATGCCCACGGCTGGGGAGGCAGCTGAGCTCACCTGAGCTTCCCGTTGGGTGGCAGCTCGTGGGGGGGGTCATCGCAGAGCAGCCGTGCATCCCCATCCAGCAGGTAGATATAGACATGCTCCTGGGGCAGAGAGAGGCAGCACAGGCCTGTGTGCATGTGTGTGCACAGCCACACGTGGGCATGGACACAGCTGCACGGGCACACCTGCACAATGCACCCCTGCACACACAGCCATGCACAGGTGCGTGCCCTCACCTGCACAGGTGTGCACCATTCACACCCAGCCATGCCTGGGGGGCCCCATGGAATGGCACTGGCACATTGCCCAGCCACCACCAGCATCAGGGTCACCAGGATCAGGGCCACCAGCACCCCCAGGGCCACCACCACCCAGCACCCTGGGACTCTCCCATCTACAGGAGAACTCAGCGGTGGGCTGGGGACAAAGAGACCCCACCCCAGGCTGAACCCCAGCATCAACCAGCGGATAATCCACTCTCTACTCCCTCCAGGGCTCCCCCCCCAGTCCAGGGGCCTCAGCAATCCCCACCCAAGGAGGATGCTCTGCCCAGTCCCCCAGGGGATGCACCCCCACCTACCACAGCGGGCAGCAGGGTGACAAGGGCGTGGCGGAGGGCATCACGCAGGGTGGTGGTGTCAAGGGCAGCGCCCAGGCTCAGCAGAGCATCCTGCAGAGGGACCAGAGCAGAGCAGGGGTTACTGGGGGTTGGTACCAGGGGGAAGGGCACTGCAGCACTCACCCCCTCTCAACCCTGCCATGGCACGGGTCCTTCTGCCCCCAGACCCCTTGCAGTGGCCTCCAGTCTGCCTGGTGCCTTTTCTGGAGCCAAACCCTCCTGTGTTGGTCAATGTCCATCATGTGGGGAGGTGGGAGGTCCCCAGAAAGGGAGAGGAGGCTTTGGCACTGAGCCACACTGCCCTTGGTGTTAGCCATGCCATAAAGCACCAGTTGGAAGAGAAATGGGGCAAGGAGATGGATTCAAGCTTGTCGGGGGATTACAACCCCCTAGAGGGACAGAGGTGTTGGGATGGACACGTGGAAAGCTGGGGGGCACAGGGGGCTCTGTGGTGAGACCCTCTCAGCTCTGCTCCTGCCTCCAGCCCTTGTCTGGGAGACTGGGATAAGGATGATGCTATGATGGAAATAGTAGGTGCTTCGAATCAGACACTGATAACAGTGCTGGGATTGGCTCTTCCTCTGGTCCCAGCTTTGCCAGGTGGCTCCAGGCTCCATTCCTGATAAGCAGACCTGGGGACTGTCCTGTAGCCCACGACCCCATCCAGGCCAGCAGCCCCTTGCAGGGCCATGCCCCCCACCCACCCAGGGAGCACACTGTGCCCTGGGGCCAGATCCAAGGGCACTGGGAGCGTGGCTGGTGGGGAGGGTGCTTCCAGCTGAAGACAGCGGCACTGGATGTTATTCCAACAGGGCTGCATCTCCAGTCACTTACTCACACTGGAGACACATGCACTGTAGAATACAGCCAGGCCTCAGCAGGTGGCTGTCCTGCCATCCCTCTGTCCCACCTGATCCTCCACAGTGGCCCCCTGGCGCAGGGAAGATGGGGCAGAGCCTGAGTGGGTCCCTTGGGTCTGCTTGGGGCATCAAATAATGATGGCATTCTTGGTGTGGGGATGGACAGGTGGCAGCTGGACATGGGTGGTGGCTTTATTAGGGCTGGGAATACAGGTCCATCCCTGAAACAGTGAGGGGAAAGGTGCAGGAGCTAAAAGAAGATATTCCCAAGACAAGAAGACAGCAGCAGAGGCTGGCAGGAGGGTTTGCAGCCTAGCAAGAAGGTAGGGAGAGTGAGGGTGGGCAGGGAAGGACATCACATTCATTCCACTTATCCCACTCATCCTGCTGAACTGCTTCTCCCACTCATCCTGCTCTTTCCACTAAGCTTATTCAGTGTATTAATCCAGTTCATGAAACTCATCCTGTTTGATGGCTCATCCCACTCAACTGCTTGTCCCACTCGTCCTGCCCATCCCACTCACCCCACTCACCCTGCTTGTTCCATTCATCCAGCTCAACCCACTCATCCCACTCAGTGGCTCATCCCACTCAATGGCTCATCCCATTCAATGGCTCATCCCACTCCCTCCACTTGTCCCACTCATCCTGCACATCCCACTAATTCAATTGTCCCACTCATCCCACTCCCAGTCCACATCCTCCAGCCCAGAGCAGAGGTTTACCCCAACACCCTCAGCCCCTGTCACCCCACATCCCTCAGCCCTGAGGATGCTGCAGACCCACTCTGGGGGCTCTGCTAGGACACAGCCTGGGCCCAGAGCCAGCACAGCCAGAGCCACCACACAGCCACATCCCAGTAATTGCCATAAACAGCTTTTCCCTTTGCTGTGGAGTCACTATCCCAGCAACCCACACCATCCAGGCACTACTCCAGTTTGGGTGGAGGCTCCTCCAGATCCATCACTACTCCACAGATATCGGGGTGCTTGGACCAGTGGAGAGATGAAGCCATCAGCCACCCCATGCCTGTCACCAGGAATGTCACTGGGACCCACTGGGCCAGACACACATCCCTGAACCTGCACCCAGTGGGGCAGGGGAACAAAGCACCTGCTCTGCATCCCAGCTTCCTTGGAGGGCAGAGCTATGGTAACACTTCCCAAGGGGGCACAGGGGGTTAATTAGCTTCACTAAAACAGGAGAAAGCACAGAGGGATTGCAATTCCTCCCCCTGGGACTCTGCTGGAGCAGAGTCCAACACCCTCATCCCAAGTGCTGCACACCCAGCAGCTCTGGAGGGAAACACTGTCTGGAAATGGGCATGGAAAGATCCAAGGGGATCTTTTTGGAGACAGATCCAGGGACAGAGTGTGGGCAGGGGACACAGCACGGCATCACTGACAGCCCCAGCAGCTGAAGATGTTGCTCCTGCAGAGCAGGTGAGCAGCACCCTGTCCCCCTGTCCTGTCCCTGTCCTGTCCCTGTCCTGTCCCCATGGTGCACACACATGGCCCTGTGGGGCCCCCACCCGGGGACTGCTGTCACCTTTTCTCCAGCCTGAGGGGACAAGGATGCTGGTCTCACCCTGCCAGACTGCTGAGCTGACAGGGTGACCCATGGCAGGAATGTTGCCAGCTCTCCTTGGCCAGCATCCCATGGTGTGGTGCAACACCAGAGCTGTATGTGCCTCAATATTCCCACTGGAGCTGGTGGAAGATTAATGACACCATTCATCTCCTTAGAGTAAGGGTTTGTCTCTGCTCCAACATGGATCCCCCGCTCCAGCAAAGCCAAATCCTGCCACAGACCAGCCTCCAGAGCACTGCCTGCTCTCTCCCTCTTGGAAAATGGCCCTTTTTCTCCCCTGCTATTTCTCCCCCTCTTTATTCCTTTGGACAGCTGCAGCAGCATCCTGTCCCCATGCATGTGGTGGTGGGGACCCCCATCCCAGGCTCCCCAGCCCCCATCCACAGATCCTGCTGGGATTTAAGAGCAGCTTTTTTCAGGAGAGGGAATTCACCAGCAGTGAAAACGTGACTTTTTTCAAGAGGATCAGCTATGTCAGTCCCTTCCCCCCCCATCACCAGCTGTGGAAGCTTGGTTTGTCCCTCCTGGCACCCCCAGCTTCTCTGGATGTTTATGAAATAGAGAAATCCCAGGCTGGCCAGTTTCCTCTCCAGAAAGGTCCATTTCACACCTGCCATGTGGAGGAGGAGGACGCTGACCTGTCAGGCTCTCAGGTCCCTGAGATGCACCCCTTCTCTTGGCCCTGCTCCTGGGAGATGAATGGAGGCCCCCCAAGGGTGAGGAGCAGCAGGCACAGGCTGGATCCACTGCTCTGAGGCACCACTGGGATGTTCAGCCCTGTTGAGGGTACCTGGAATTTGGGGTCTCTCTCTGAGTGGGGGACACACCTGAGCACTCAGTGAGTACACTTTGCATGAGGCAGAGCTCAAAACCAGGACCTGCCACGCACTGGATTCCTGTTTACCATGGGAAAGCAGGCACAGAGAGCCAGGCAGCAATACCAGATCATCCTGCTGGTGGAGGAGTGCTGAGCAGGGCTGCAGTACTGCCTCACTGTGCATCCCAAGGGGATGCTGGGCTGGGGAGGCCCCA
Source organism: Muscicapa striata striata (assembly GCA_030060385.1). Taxonomy (NCBI): domain Eukaryota; kingdom Metazoa; phylum Chordata; class Aves; order Passeriformes; family Muscicapidae; genus Muscicapa; species Muscicapa striata. The sequence continues at coordinate 5,311,186 of JAREIS010000011.1, forward strand.
GATGGATCTGCCATCGCTGCCAGAGCACCCATGGGTGCTGATTCTACAGGGGGAGGCTGGCAGCAGCCCTGGCTTCTGTGGCAGACTCCTGCCACAACCCTCCCCAAGGAACCTCGAGGAAATGAATCATCTCCCTGCCGAGGTTCCAGCCCAGCTCTGCTGTAAAAATTCCAAGTAAATGATCTGCCAGAGGTGACTGCTTGAGCTTGAGGCATCCATGACACCGTGAGCCCTCAGAGCTCACTCGGCTCCTGCCCTCCAATGGGACTTTATCCATCTGTGAATGCAAGGAAAACAAGCCAAATTAATTTCAGCAGTGGATTAGTCTATTAGCCCCTGCCTGAGCAATCACCTTTGGGATGGAGCTGGACATCGCTCTGTCTGGACAACTTCACCCCCAGTTGTGGGCCCCAAATCAAATTAGAGCTTCCAAGATGCTGAGTGTGCAGCTTGGTGCCTGTGAGCAGCACATCCCAGCACCCACATCCCATGCAGATGCCTCCCAAAGGATTTTACAGGCTCAGGTTGCAAGGGATTGGGATGCCTGGGAGTGCAGAACACAGCAAGGAGGGGTCTGGGGCAGAGCAAAGGACCCCCCTGCAGCCTGTCTCACCAGCCCCAATGTCTCTCACAGGGGGTTTGCAGACTTCAAGGACAGAGGAGCTGCTCTCCAGGGAATTCCCTTCCCAGCAGAGCCCTGCATGAGGGTCATGACCATGTGGCCACCTCATTGCAAGGCTGAGAGCCAGGGCTGGGGGCTCAGGGCTTCCTCCCACTGCGGTCTCTTCAGATAGGATGCATTTTTAGCCACCAGCCTCTGGATCTTGTTACATTTGACAGGTGAAAAGCGAAATCCCGTTTGGATTCCTGCCTGCCTCCACTCACACAGCCCCTCAGCACCCCTGTGTCCCACCCACGGGGTGCCTGGGTACCTGTCCCAGCCCAAGGGCTCCCCACTGTGTTAGGTTTGATGTGGCCAAAAAACTGTTATTCCTAATTCCCATATCTTTGCCTGAGAGCCCCTTAATTTCAAATTAATAATAATTTGGAGGGAGGGGGTTTACATTCTCCATTTCAAAGAGAAGCTTCTGCCTTTATTGGCAGATACCTGTCCTTAAAACCAGGACACCCCCCCACCTCAACCCTTCAGGCACAGACACCCCCCCTCTCTCCCATGCCCCAGCTCTGCCTTTTCCCAGTCCTTTCCCCTTTCCAGGGAAAGTGATGGGGAAACTTTCTCCCCTCCTGCCTCCCCTTCAAGGAGGAAGCTGCTGCTTCAGGACCCCCTTTTTTTCCCCCCATCACACCCAGAGCTGTTTCCAAGTGCAGGGGGACAGATGTCGCTGCCTTTGTCACCTCTCCAATGCCTGACAGCACCACGGGGAGCAGCTGATCCCCCCCAGGCCCCCCAGGCTGAGCCACAGCTGCCAGCAAACACCCAGCCCTGCCCAAGCATTCGCCGAGCAATCTGGCGGCATTAAAAACATCCCAAAATATCCCTGAGCCGTGATTCATCCTCCTCTCCCACCTCCAGCAATGCTGAGCCGCCCCAGCCCCGCTGCAGTCCTGGGGGGCTGCCTTCCCCTGGCTGCTCAGCCCCGTGCCCTGGCCACGGGGTTAAATATAGAATATAGCCAAGCTCTCTGTGTGCTGGCAACAGGCAGGGCAGGGCCAGGCAGGAGAACACCAGCCTCTGACACTGGGCTGGGAGGGAGGAAACTGAGCTGGGGAGCAGGGAAGAGACTCCTGAAGGCAGCAGGTTGCAGCCATGCTGTCACCAGCTGTACTGTGGGCAGAGTGACACTGCTAAAACCCTGTCACCCTGTCCCTGTCCCCCGCACTGCTCCTTCATCCAGCCCAAAGGCACCACTTCCCAGGGAATCCTCCCCACAGAGCTGGGGAAATAGGCAGCATCCCTGTTCCCACCCTCCCCAGGAGCATCCCTGATACCCTTCAGCTCTGCCACAGGCTGAGTGACACTGCTGACACCCTGCCACCCTGTCACCCCCACACTGCCAGGTTCCTTCCCTCTGCCCCACAGCCACAGCTCCCCAGGAAATCCTCTTCATAGGGGTGAGAAAACAGAGGCAGCCCCCCAAAGCAGCACCCTGCTAACCCTCCAGCAGTGTCCCTGCAGCAAGGCCCAGGGCATCAGAGGATGGAGGGATGGATGGATGGAAGGTAGAGCTGGCAGCTCTGCCCAACTCCAGCTGGGAAGCCATCCATCCATTTCCTCCCAGCACCGCTCTTAGTCCCAAATTACATTGCTTTAATCTAATCAGGCAGCAACAACCTGTAACACGGTAGCTCCTTAATTACCTCATCTTTTCCAGGGGGATAATGAGGGCAAACAGGAAGGAAACACTTCTGGGATATCTCTTGTCTCCTCATGGTCTTTTGCCTGGGGTCCTGTTGCAATGTATGGATGGGAAGCAAGGGCTGAGGTGCAGGACCCTGTCAGGGAGCCACCCTGGCACCCAGTGATCCAGGCTGAGGATGCAAATCTGTAGAATCAGCCATCCCAAAAAGGCACAAAAGTAGCCCTGCATGCCTGTGCCTACCTCAGTTTCCCTGCCTGCAAAGGTCTTGGCCATACATGAGCTGCTTAGAATGGCACTAGAGTTTGGTCCAGGTGGAATGAGCCATTCTGAGCCCAGTGTCTCCCTGGAGTTTAAGGCATCCCTCACCCCATCCTCCTCCTCCCCCCCATACATCAGCCTGGCTGGAGCCTGGCATGCTCACACTGCCCAGGACATTTGCACATGGAGTTTCTACAGCCTGGAACCAGGCAGACGCCGCTCCCTGAGGACCCTGCACGTTCTGAGTGGGATGTTTTGCTGAACCAAGCACATTTCCTAACCTCTGGCAGCTCACAAGCCCTCGGGGTGCTCCTGGTCTGTCCCCCCACATCCTGGCCTGGCCTCCCGGGGCCAAGAGAACAGGGCTGGAGTCAAGGTTGCTTCCTGTTGATGTCCCTTTGTCGGGCAGGACAAATCGGGACAGCAGCCACACTCCTCAAGGATTTCCGTCCCCAGAACATCGTGGCCTTCTTGGAACAGCCGGCTCGGCCACCAGCCTAATGATCTGTCACTCGTTTGTCACTAATTAGTGCACTGTTCTAAGAAAGAAGGTGGTGAGGGCTGGGGGTCTCGCTGTGGCTTGTCAGAGCCCCGTGTCCCTTGTCCCTAACTCCTGTCAGGGAGGGGTACATGGACTCTCCTGCAGGGACGCTGCTCCACGGTCAGGAGAATCCCTGGTATGTGGGTGCCCTCACCCCAAAGGACACAGGCATCCTGGCACCCAGCTGGCACCAAGCTTTGGGTGCTGGCAGTGGCAGTGCTGGGGCACAGCTGGCATGATGTGCATTCCTGGAACATGGCACTGCTGGAAAACTTCCCTGGCACACAGTCCCCTTCCCATCCACACCGGATGGTTTTCCAGGACTTTCCTAGATGTGGATTAGACACACAGGGGTCTCCATGCCTGGCTCTGCTTGGGACCATCATGGCAAAGCCCTGGGGATGCAGCCAAAGAGGGTTTGGGGGACATCTAGGGGGACAGGAATCAGTGGGATGGGAAGGGGGATGCAGCATTCCCACATCCATCCATGCAGCCCCTGGTACGGCTGGCACTAATGGGATCTGCACAGTGATTAGGGACCTAATTTATCAGCCTCTGATGGGATCTGGGAAAATTGAATTCCTGGCCATCTGCAGCTGGGGAGGAATTCGATTTGGGCAGTGCTCGGGAGCAGGGTGTGGGGGGCTGGGGGCTGGTGGTGCTGCCCCCCCAGGGGGTTCCACTCTCTTGCAGGGACTGCTCTTATTTTCCATGCCTGAGAGGGTTTGGTGGTGGGATGCAGCTCTTATTGCTGTGAGGGGTCTAGGAATTGGGGAGGGGGGGTGTCTCACTACTCAGATGGTGAAACTGAGGCACGGCCAGGAGAAGAACAAAGCCCATTACATGGCAGAAAGGATCTCAGTGCTGGTGTTTAATGTGTCAGCACCCAGCCAGGGGTCTGGCCTCCAGCCCCCCCTTGTCTATGGGGGGGTGCCAAAGCTGTGGCCAGAGCATCCAAAGGTGCCAGGCAGCCTGCATCTGCCAGAGCTGGACCAGGAGCAGTGATCCCTCCTGCACCAACAGGAGGGAGACTCAGGAGCTAGCTCTACTCCCTGGCATTTCCCACCCCATGGCTCCCTCAGGCAGGTCCCCACCGTCCTCTCCCCCACATCCATGGAGTGGCCAGGTGGGGATGCAATGGAATTCAGCTGCAAAGGTCCCAGGCCAGTCCCCAAATCCATGGACTCAGCTCCCAGAGGGCCACCCTCCAGACCCAGGCTTGCAGGGGATCCCAGCCCATCACCTCCCTGCCAAATGTCACAGCTCGACTCCAAAAAGCCAAGGACCCCCATGGGGCCAATCCCTTTCAGGGGGAAGATGCCACTATGTCATCCTGCAACAGGAGCAGCCTGATCCCAGCTTCTCACTGCCCAGGTGCAGCAGGACTAATCCCCTCCAACTCCTTCTGCCTGGGGTGCAGCAGAATACCCCATCCCAGCTCCCCTGCCTGGGGTGCAGTGGGGCACTCCCACCTCAGACCTCCCTTCCTGGGTGATGCCATGGGCGTGAGAGCACTGGAACCTATATCCCAAACCCCACTGCCCCTCACAAACCAGCACCAGGGCACTGCAGTGCCAGCACAGGCTGACTCCACACCTTCAAGCAGCCACTCCTTGAGACCCCCCCACACATTTGGGTGTAGGGACCACCTGGCTGGGGAACACTGGGGTGCACCCACCCATCCCAGCTTGGGGATCTAGCTCTGCCCCCAGCCCTGCTGAGTATGGGAGGAAGCCAGCCCTGCTGCATGTAATGGAAAGAAGCTGCCACGGCCCTTTCCTCCCCTTTACTGCCCTGCTGATGTGTTTGTGTCTGCCGGAGGAAACGCAAGGACAAACGCCCGCACACGCATGTCCCCTCACTGCCCTCAGCAGGACCTCAGCCCCCTGAGGGGGGAAACTGAGGCAGGAGGAGCCCCACCATGCTGGGTGAGGCCACCCAAGCCCTGGCAGGCCAGTAAAGGTGCCTGAGTGCCATCCCCCACAGCCCCCTCCCCATCCCTGGAGAGAGCGGGGGGGCCCAGCCCATCCTGCTTCTCCAGGCTGTGAACATGTATCAATTAGGGTTTGATTCATGGCGCAGTCTGCAGGTAATTGCATTGGAGCTGGTGGCGGGGAAGGAGAGGAGGAACAGACGTTCCCAGCCTCACCCCACGGCAGGGTGTTGGGGGTAATAACGCCCCAAGCCCTCTGCAGCCCCTACATCCCATCCAGGATCGGGGATGGGAGCTCCAGATGCAGCCAGGACACCAGTGGGGCGGGGGTCCTGCGGTGTTCTGTGGGGGATGAGCTGTTCCTCACCCACCCTGAGCTGGGATGTGCTGGGGAAGGAGCAGGATCCATCTCCACTCACTCCTCGTACATCCTTGGTCACACAGCATTGCCACTGTGGCCCCACACACCAGGGACAGCTGGGGCTGCATCCCCAGCACGGGACCCCTCCTCCTCCTCATTGCCACCCCAGCACTAGTGGTCTGGTTCCAAACCAGTCTGCCCACCACCACCCCATCTGGGTGGGTTTTGTACCCCCCAGGCTGGGAGCTGGGGTCCCTTACCCCCACCCCCAGATCCCCTGCGGGTTCAGAGCCTGCCCAGCTGCCAGCACCCTCCCAGGGCAGGCCCAGGTGGGCTCTGGAGGGCTGGGACCCACAGGGATCAGGGATCACTGCCCTGGGCAGTGAGGGGTGTCACAGCCCACCCCGTGCGACAGCTCCGATGTCCTCAAGCCGCCACCTTCCCATCCGGAGGGGAAGGGGGGCTCATTTCCCCCCGCCAGGGCACGCTGGCCCTGCTCAGCTTCTTTCTCTCCGTCAGCAGCTTTCGGCAATTTCCCAGGGAGCGCTTCCTTCCCTTCGCTTCCCAGCTTGAATCTCCGGGTCCTCGCTCCTGTCTTGAACCCCCCTGGAGCCCCCCAAGCAGCTGCACCCCCAGGGGGACCAAGGCCACGGTTCTCGCACCCAAAACCATGGGCACACAGGTCAGGGATCCATCCAGCCGCAAGAGGGGAAGAATCCCTCTCAAGTTACCCCTCCCCAAATTTGGGTGTGCTCGAAGGTAGGGGAGCAGGCAGGACCAAGTGTTTTCCCACCCACACGCTGGGATGCAGCCTCCATCTCCCCAAAATGTGCAGCTGGTGTAGGGAGGGTGGGGGACTCGGAGCTGGGTCCTGGTGGGCGTGCAGAAGTGGGGGTGCAGAGGGGGTCCCTCCTTCCCAGCGCACCCACCCCGAGCTCTGCCCGCAGCATGGAACACGCAGCGGGGCCAGGGGACACGGGGAAGGGGCGACTCCAACCCCCCAGACACCCCCAAGCACACCGCACCCAAACGCCCCAGGACAGAATGGACCCCCAGCCCAGCACAGACCCCCCGGGACCCCTCTCCCCAGGCTGCTCACAGCGTCCTGCAGAGTCCCCATGGCGCGGCCCGGCTCCTGGCGCGGCTGCGGGAGGGCGTGGGGGTCCCCCCGGGACCGGGCCGCCCCCCCTCCCAGTCCAGCCCATTTCCTCCCGGGATCCCGCCGGGATCCGCACCCCCCCATCCCGCTGCCTCCTTCCCACGTGAAGCCCAGCGTGTCCCCAAGCCTCGGGGTGGGGGGACACAAAATGGGGGGCACCCATTTGTGCCTCAGTTTCCCTGTCGAGCTCTCCCAGTGGGGTTCAGAGCCCCTCACCGAAAAGGGGGAGACAAGCGAGTGCAAACGTGCTCGGGAAGGGATGGAGAGTCCAGCAAGCCCCGGTCCCATCGCCCCCCACCCCTCAGGGCGAGTGGGGAGCCCCGCCCCACAGCACAAACACGGGGACCCCCCAACCCCGGGACCGAGCGGGAGGGGAGGGAATGAAGTGGGAATGGGGGTCCCGGCCGGGAGGGGAGGTGGGTCGCGTGTCGTGGTTTGGGAGGGGAGGAGGGTCGAGGTTCCCGGGTGGGAGAAGAGGCGCTTGGGGTGGGGGTCCCCAGTAGCAGGGCAGGTGACTCAGGTGTTCCAGGTGTCGGGGGACGTGGGTCGGGGTCCCGGGTGGGAGCGGAGGCGAGTCTGAGTTCCCGGTTTGGGGTGGGGGTGTGGGTTGAGGGTCCCAGATGGAACGGGAGATAGTTGGGATTGGGGTCCCGAATGGGAGGTGATGGAAATGAGGGTTGAGCAGAGAAGGGTCCCGAGCGGGAGGGAGGTGCGGGGGACCCCTGGGGGTGCAGGTCCCCACGTCCCTACCTGTAGCGCCTCGGGGCCGGGAGCGGCGTCCCCCGCCCGCAGGAAGCCGCGGCTGAAAAAGCGAAGGAGCGCGATGAGGAGCCGCGGCACCATCCCGGCACCATCCCGGCACCATCCCGGTCCCCCCGCACCGCCCGCGGGCTGCGGGCACGCCCCCGCCGCGACACGCCCCGTCACGACACGGCCTATCGCGACACGCCCCGCACCTGCTGCGCGGGGCTCCGACAGGCGAGGGGGGGCGGGGGGCTCGGACATCACTCTGCAATGCGTGGTGGGGGTCCCCGGTGTGGGGCGGGGGTCCAGAGGGTGGTCCCGATGTGGGAAATGGGATGTCACTCCCCGGTATTGGGGGGTCAGCGGTGGGAGTCAGTGTGGGGTGGTGAAGGAGGAACCCATGTGGGGAGAGGATCCCATCGCTCCCCAGTTTGGGTGGCTCCGCTCTGGAGCTGGGGCTGGCAGTCCTTTTTGAGAGGCAGGTACCGGGTGTGGTACCTGAGAGGGCAACAATCCCCCTCCTTGTTAAACCCTCCTCTGGTGGGGATCGGGCCAGGATTTTCCCCCTTGCCCCTTCTCCCTTCTGGGGCATGTTTCACCTCCCAGAACGCCACCCCTGTCCCCTTAAAGGATGCGCCTCACGTTTGGGTTGGGGCGGTCTCCCCTCATCGTCTCTGATGGAGGGGCCGAAATCCCATCCCACCCTTTGCCCTGGGGTAACTCTGATGCAGGGCTCAGTACTGCATCAGAAAGCCTTCCCTGCCCCGCATCCCATGGGATACGGAACGGGTCCTACCCACCACCCCTCTCTTGGACAGGGAGGGACCCACATTTTGGGGACTCCTCATAGGGTCTGCTCGCCCCCACCCTCCTACAGAACCCCCCATTCCTTCAGCGAGGAGTGACACCTCCTCTGTGACACCTTTCCCACCCGCCCCCGAGACAAGCACCAGGATTTCGGGATGCTGCCCCTACCCCAGTGGCCCCAGGGAATCCGCATGGAGGCTCGACTGCTCAGCTGTCACACGATGGCCACTTGCCACACGGTGAGAGGGACACTGGCAGCGCGACAATCTCCATCCCTCCCCTCATCCTCCTCCTGCAGGGCAGGGTGCCCTCCTCTTCTCCGCATCCCGGGACTCCCCAGTGCCAGGCACCCCCGTGTCCCTGCACCCCTGTATCCTTGTCCCTCCACGCCCCTGTGTCCCCGCAGTCCCGCGTCCCACTCCCTGCCCAGGCACCACCGTGTTCCTGCAGCTCTGTGTCCCTGTCCCCAAGGTGCTCTTCAGGGACAGGGTGCTCTGGGGTTTCGCTGCTGACTCGTAAAGGACTCGACCTCCTCGCTTCGTCTCTCACCCCTCGTTAGGGCAGGTGGTGACAAGGAAATGGCACCTGCAGGCACGGGCCGGGCAGGGGAGGGTTTAGGGCCACCCCGCATGCTGCACCCTCCATCTCGCTCCCTGCACCCCGCTCCCCGGGATGCCGGGCCGGGGGTCCCGGGGGAGGCTCGGGGTGGCCAGTGGAGCCGCGGGGCCATCTAGTGGCCAGCGCCACCGGGAGCTGCCGGGCTGATGCTGGGCACCTCCCGCAGCATCCCCGGCCTCCAGGCGGTCCTGCCCCTGCGGGTGACACAGGGCGACGGGCGTCTGTCCCCGGGGGTGACACAGGATCACGAATGCCTAAACCCAACCTAAACCCAAGGCAGCGTCTCACAGTGCCCATCTTTCTGTCTAGGACACCACCAGAGCCGCCAGGTCCCCAAGATCAAGGTGTGGAATCCCCGCTATGGGTTCACCCCGCTGCAGGTACCAAGCATCACTCCAGCCTCACAGATCCTGCTGGCATGGATGCAGGTCCGAGAATCCATGGATAAAGCAGATTCCCGGTGGGAATAGCAGATTCCCTGTGGGGCCAGCAGTGGGAACACCCCAAGGAGCTGGAGCTGGCAGGATCCGTGCCGATCCTGGCACAACCGTGTCACCAGGGCCAGCCACGGAGCAGCTGACAGCCAGCACAGCTGCCCAGGGAGCACAAAGCCATTGCTGGGAACAAGGACACAGCACAGAGCTGTCCCCAGGGCTCGCCCAGAGGTGCCTGGGGGCAGGGGGTGGGACACAGGGGTGCAGGGACACAGGAGCTGCAGGGACATGGGGGAGGACTGGGGGGCAGGTGGTGGGACACAGAGATGTAGACACAAAGTCCTGGGGACAGAGAGTGAGACACAGGTACAGGGACACAGGGAAATGGGACACAGGAGTGCAAGGACATGGGGGTAGAGGGACACAGGAGCAGGGACACAGGAACGTGGCAGTGTAGGGACACAGGGGCACCTGGGGACAGGGGAATGGGACACAGGTCAGGGACACAAGGGTGTAGGGACTTGTGCTGCAGTACCATCCATGCATCATTGTTCACCTCCCAGTCAGTCCCAGGGTAACTATGAGCTGTTCCCTGGCTCTTCTGTGTGCCCCAGGAATGGCATCCCTTGGATGGCAACACCAGAGCAGTCACATGGGCACACACAGCCTCAGAAACCAGCCCTGGAGCTGCTGGGTAATAACTGTGGATGCTGAGGAGAGGCAGCAGTGTGGGCTTCCCACGTTTCCATCCATCCTGTAGTTTTCCCTTGTTCCCAACCTGGATCAACCAGTGCTGTGCCTCCTGTCTCTTCCTGGGAACTTGGGGAGCAGCCACCCCGCATCCCATCTGGAGGGTGTCTGATGGCATCAGTGGGAATAAAGTTCATGCAGGTGAGTAAATATTAACCTTTATTCCATGGCAATGGAATATTCCACACCAAAGACACTGAGATAAACCCAACAGCAGCTTTTCCCTGGGAGGTGCTGGCAGCAAATGGTATCAAACTCCCAAAGTTAAAGATTTTGGGGGATTAAGGCACCAAGATGAACCTTCATACCCTGTGTAACCCTGAAATCCCATTTCTCCCATCCCTAGAACTGCAGCAGCCTGCCCTCCGAGCAGCATCTGTGGGCATACTGGATATACTGGGAGCACTGGGATGGGAGGAGAGCAGGGCAGGAGGGCAGCATGGCTGGCTGTTCCTGGCTGGGCCAGGACTGCTGTGAGTCATGCAGGATCAGCAGTGCTCCATTAAACTGTGGCACTGGCAGCCAGATGCTGGCTCTGGGGAGGCACAGGACCGTGCAGCCTTCTGGAGCATCCCTGTCCTCTGGGAAAGGAGGGGACACAGTGGCCAATGCAGGTGGCACATAGGGCTGGGGTCCTGCCCATAGAACAGAGAGGACTGAGACTCAGCTGAGCTTGGGGGATCTGCTGAATCCATGAATGAATTGGGGTGTTTTTACTCTGGAGCTGCTAATCCAAGGCACACTGACAGCCCTAAAGCCCATCAGAAATCAATCCATCTGCTCTTCCACTCTGCACTAATCCCCACAATGGCGCCTGATCGATATCCCATTTACTGCTCTGTGGTTTCCCCACGGATAAACCCCACCCAGTGCCCTGGATGCAGCTGCAGTGCCTGAATGGGGCAGGGAATGCCATGGGGCAGGGAATGCCGTGGGGCAGGGAATGCTGCAGGGCAGGGAATGCCGTGGGCAGGGAATGCTGCGGGGCAGGGAATGCCGTGGGGCAGGGAATGCCGTGGGGCAGGGAATGCTGCGGGGCAGGGAATGCTGTGGGGCAGGGAATGCTGTGGGGCAGGGAATGCTGTGGGGCAGGGAATGCTGTGGGGCAGGGAATGCCGTGGGGCAGGGAATGCTGCGGGGCAGGGAATGCTGTGGGGCAGGGAATGCTGCGGGGCAGGGAATGCTGCGGGGCAGGGAATGCTGCAGGGCAGGGAATGCCGTGGGGCAGGGAATGCTGTGGGGCAGGGAATGCTGTGGAGCAGGGAATGCTGTGGGGCAGGGAATGCTGCAGGGGCTGTGGGGGGAATGCTGTGGGGCAGGGAATGCTGCAGGGCAGGGAATGCTGGGGCAGGGAATGCCGTGGGGCAGGGAATGCTGCGGGGCAGGGAATGCTGTGGGGCAGGGAATGCTGTGGGGCAGGGAATGCTGTGGGGCAGGGAATGCTGTGGGGCAGGGAATGCTGCAGGGCAGGGAATGCCGTGGGGCAGGGAATGCCGTGGGGCAGGGAATGCTGCGGGGCAGGGAATGCTGCAGGGCAGGGAATGCCGTGGGGCAGGGAATGCTGTGGGGCAGGGAATGCTGCGGGGCAGGGAATGCTGTGGGGCAGGGAATGCTGTGGGGCAGGGAATGCTGTGGGGCAGGGAATGCTGTGGGGCAGGGAATGCCGTGGGGCAGGGAATGCTGTGGGGCAGGGAATGCCGTGGGGCAGGGAATGCGGGGCAGGGTGGGGCAGGGAATGCTGCGGGGCAGGGAATGCTGCAGGGCAGGGAATGCTATGGGCAGGGAATGGGCAGGGAATGCTGTGGGGCAGGGAATGCTGTGGGGCAGGGAATGCTGTGGGGCAGGGAATGCTGCTGAACATGAGTCACATGAGTCACATCCATGTCCTGGGGGACATCAGGCCCAGCATCACCAGCTGAGTGTGGGAGGGATTGTCCCACCCTGCTCTGCACTGGGGCAGCTGTGGGCATCACGAAATAAAAAAGACATTAAGCCACTAGAGAGAGTCTAAAGGAGGGCAACCAGGGTGGTGAAGGGCCTTGAGGGGAAGCTGTATGAGCAGGGGCTGAGGTCACTTGGTCTGTTCAGCCCGGAGGAGAGGAGACTGAGGGGAGAATTCATTGCAGGTACAACTTCCTTGTGAGGGAAGAGGAGGGGCAGACACTGATCTCTGCTCCCTGGTGACCAGTGACACTCCCGAGGGAATGGTCTGGAGCTGTTCAGGGGAAGATTAGGTTCGATATTAGGAAAAGATTCCTCACCCAGAGGGTGACTGGTCACTGGAACAGCCTCCCCAGGGCAGCACCAAGCCTGACAGAGTCCAAGCAGCATTTGGACAGTACTTTGGGGCACGTGATGTGACTCTTGGGGATGGAGCTGTGCAGGGCCAGGAGTTGGACTTGATGCTCCTTGTGGGCTCCTTCCAAGCGAGCAGATTCCATGGAGGGATGACGAAGGGGTGAGGAAGGGCCCAGCTGATGAGGTGATACCACTGGTGAGTGAGCGATGGAGCCCTCAGAGGGGCTCTATGGAGACAGCTCAGAGCACAGCAGGGGCTGGGGGGCCACCAGCAGCCCACACACACGACAGGGCTAATTAGGGGACAAATGGGATGGCAGAGCCCTGCTGGTCCCACTGTGCTGGTCAGTGCTTGGCTCTGTTCCCACACCTCTCTCCATCCTTTGGCTGCTTTCCCAGTGGGCTCAGACAGTCCTCATGGTGGCCACCAGCACCTCCAGCCTGGCTAGTGGGGTTTCATCTCCCAAGTCACAAACAGCCTGTCCCACGAGATTCTCCTGTACGGGCAGGGACAGAGCACACCCCCACTGTCCCCTCAGAGGGGCGGGGGAGAAGGGATATCCATGGGGACAGCCTGCATCCAGGGGGTTAGCATGTGCCATGGTGAGAGCATGCATCCAGGGGGACAGTGTGTATCCAAGGGGACAGCGTGTGTCCATGGGGAAAAATCGAACACAGAGGCACAGCATGTGTCCATAGGGACAGCATGTGTCTGTGGGGACAAACTAAATGCAGGGGGACAGTGTGTATCCATGGGGACAGCCTGTGTCCAAAGGGACAGCATGTATCCATCAGGACAGCGTGTATCCATGGGGACAGCATGTGTCCATGGGGACAGTGTGTATCCACGGGGACAGCATGTGTCCATGGGGACAAACTGAATCCAGGGGGACAGCATGTGTCCACAGGGACAGCGTGTGTCCAAAGGGACAGCATGTATCCATCAGGACAACATGTGTCCATGGGGACAGCGTGTGTCCAAAGGGACAGCGTGTATCCATCAGGACAGTGTGTATCCATGGGGACAGCACGCATCCACAGGGACAAGTGTGTCCATGGAAACAGCCTGAATCCCAGAGGACAGCATGTGTCTGTGGGTGACAGCCTGAACCCAGAAGCACAGCCTGTGTCCAGAGGGACAACCTGCATCCAGGGTGACAGCATATATCCATGGGGACAGCCTGCATTCGTGGGACCAGCACATGTCCAGAGGTACAGGTGACATCCACAAGGACAGCATGCATCTTGGGGACACTCTGTGTCTGGAAGGACACTGCACACCTGGGGACAGCATGTGTCTTGAGGGCGAGCAGGTGCCTGACAGGACAGCATGTTTGCAGAGGGACAGCGTGTCTGACAAGGGACAGCACGTGTCCATAAGGACAGGGGTTGCCTGCAGGGGCAGGCATGTGTCTCTGGAGGGACACATGGATTTTGGGGAAAGCAGGTGCCAGAATGAGAGCAGGAGAAGGGACAGCAGGTGCCTGTGGGACAGCATGTACTGGGGATACAGCAGCCCCTGGACATGCAGTGCCACGCCACTGTTCCAGGTGGCCCAGCAGCAATAAGGAAGATCTCAGCCCAAGCAGATGGAGGACAGGAATTTACTGCCAGATCAAATAAAAGACGAGGAGATGACGTCCATTGGCACTGGCTGTGTCACTCCAAGCTGACCCCACTCCAGCTGCAGGACACGAGGACTTGGCCACCAGCTCTCACTCGTCCCTGCCACTCTCCCTGGCCCCTTATTTAGGGGTGGGGTTGCTGCCAGTGACAATGGAGTATGGTGCCACCATGAGCACGCAGGGATCTGTTCAGAGACAGAGAAGCAAACCTGGTTCCCACCAGCTTGGAGAGCCCAAAGAAACGTGGCACACAAGGAATAGGGTCCCTGTGCTGGTACCTGATCCCACAGGATTCTCAAAATGATAGTGTCACTTAAGAAAGGGATGCTCTAAGCCCTATTCCAATGGGTGCTCCAGGCCCAGATCCCAGGGGTGCTCTGAGCCCTGATCCCAGGGATGCTCCATGCCTCAACCCTAAGAATGTTCCGAGCCCTCCTCCTAGGGGTGTTCCAAGCTCTGGGCCCCCAAGGATGGTCTGAGTGGTGATCCTGGGACACTCTGAGCCCTGACCCCAGGATGCTCTGAGCCCCTCTTCCAGATTCCTGCTGGTGTCCCCAGGATTTTCCTCCCCACTCAGTACAGCTCTCCACGGGCATCCCTTGGCATCTGGATGCTTGCTGCCATTGTCTCACCTGGCACCTGCCTGCTCCAATTCTCCCTCATCATCTCTCCTGTTAGCAAAGCAATCACTCCCCAATTTAACCTGGATTAAAGCAGTATTGCTCACTTGCTCCCTCGCTAGTTCTCTTCCAATTAATTTGTTCCTCGCTTTTATTTCCTAATTAATTCTTCAGGCTCTTTGGCAAGGAAACAACAGTGGTGCCCAGGGTCTCAGGAAGGGATCAGGATTAATTATCCCAATGGGAATGAGCAGAAGGGAAGCAAAGCAGGGGCTTAGCCCAGGATGGGGATATGGATCTGGGGTGAGCAGCATTCCCTGGACCACCCATAAGCATCCCATACAAAGGAGGGCCATGAGATGAGGGGCCCACACCTTACATCATTTCCATCTTCCCTTGGGAATGCCACAGGAACAAAATCCTCACAGAAACCAACAGGATGCCTCTGGGGGGATCACCCTAGGGGCAGGTTGAAGTGGGGGGCCAAGTCCTGCAAGGGTTAATGCACAGTACAGCACAGGGTGCTGGAGCTAAAAATACTGTGCCTTTCTTGGGATTTGTTCCAATGACTCATTCCTTTCTGTAATTTATTGCTCGTTACATAATCACTTTCATTTTCAGCTGGAGAAAAATGGAATATGTTTTTTCCCTTTTTTTTCTGTTTTTTTTAAATGAAAAGGGCATTTTAGCACATGAGTACCAGCCATTTTCCCAGTTCTTCCTGGCAAAGAGCTGGCATGCTGCCTCTGGCTCCAGCCTCCATCCAAAGACTCTGGAGAGTGTGGTGAGCTCTGGGGGCTGCTACAGAGGGAATGGGGAGTGAGAGACCTCAGGGTGCTGAGAGGGCAGAGCATCCTGGGGGCAGCTCAGTGGGAGGGATGGGATGGGATGGGATGGGATGGGATGGGATGGGATGGGATGGGATGGGATGGGATGGGATGGGATGGGATGGGATGGGATGGGATGGATCCACCCACTGTGCCCATTGTCCAGCAGGGTGAACACCCCTTGGCACAGCTGCTGCTGTGTCCCAGCAAACCCAGGGCTGCACCCCAGCAAGCCTAATATGGCCCAGTGCTAGGTCTTAGCAATCCTGGGGCTGCATCCCAGCAAATCCACTTCTGTTTCCAGTAAACCACTGGGCACGGGCCCTGGCTGGAACTGGGACAATTTTGTGGCAGGGAGGTGAGAAGCCCACTCTCTGCCACCCCGCCTGCCACCTCCACAGGGGGGCCAGGAAGCCTTGTGTTTGGAGCTGCAGCCTTGGAATTAACTGTGCCAAATGTTTTATTTGTGTAGAAACGCAATTATGTTAATTAAAGCATATCTGTAATTACAGCACTTAGTGGCCTGTACGAGCACAAGTGACTCTGGTGACTCCAGAGAAGCTGGAGGGCTGGCGGGTGGCTGTCCCCAGCACCAAGGAGCTCTGTGGCAGGGCAAGCAGCAGTGTCCCCTTGGGGTGACAGGGGTGACCCCAGAGCCTGTCCACTCTGCCAGGGATGGTGCAACACGATGGGATGTTCAGTACCCACAGCCACATCCTGACCCAGCCACAGTGCTGCTGCTCTGGGAGTGAAGGCAAAAGGAAGAATATGCCTCCAGCACCTCAGGCAGGAGGGAACAGGAAGAAAATGAATCCCTGAGGTGGACAACAATGCCTGGGTAAAGGGAGTTTTTCTGGTTCTGCAGGTGGCAGGGGCTAAAGAGTGTATCTGTGAGGGGGAAATAAATGGGAAGCAGAGAATGATGACAGCTGGAGCAGAACCCAGCCAGCCCATGAAATGGCTGGGATCACATCCCACAGTCTCCAGGCAAAGGGAAGAGGGGAGGTGGCATCTGTCCCCACCTCAACAGATCCGTCGTTGTGGGCAGAGTGTTCTGGGGGGACAAGGAGCCCAGAGGGAACATGGTCTGGGGCAGAGGAGGGGCACAGGGGAGCCTGGAGCAAGGGAAGCAGCAATGGCAGGGCATGGTGCTCTGGCGTGGGGCTCCAGGACCCCACTCACCCAGACACCTTTCCTCCATCACCAGAGCAGCCAGCCTCCCAGGCCAACACCTGGCAAAGCAGTTTCCATCTCCCCCAGCCTCCAGCAATGACACAAAATTCCTGCAATTGCTGTCCAGAGCAAAACCACTTCACTGGAGCCGAAGGATTTCACCCTGAGCATCCACAGGACAGATCTAGAGGCAAGAAAGGCAGGGATGGCTGCTGAGCTGCCATGCTTGATTTGAAGCCACCAGGAGCCCTGCCCAATTCCAGCCCTGCACAGCAATGGGCAGGTGCTGCAGATGCTGGGCAGGGGCAGCAGCTGGCAGGAGCAGGGAGGGAAGGGGACCGGCGGCACCAAAGCCCGGCCGGGTGGGATTTATTTGCTGAGCAAACGCGGGGAGGCGGCTGATCCGGCTGCAGGAGGCTGAGCCCTGTTTGCTCGGCAAACACCCTGCCCCGGGTGCCCCGCCCTGGAGCACCAGCTCCTGTGCAAGCAGCTGCCCCCTCTGCCAGGCTGGGAGAGCAGCTCCCGGGGCTGCCAGGAGCCACAGGAATGCAGCTGGTGATGGGGCTGGAAAGCCTGGCAGCCCTGCAAGGCTGCAAAGCCCTGTCCACATGGAATGGCAGTCCTGAAAATCCCCATTGTATGGCACTCCTGTAAATCCCATTCCTGTTGTACAGCATCCCTGCAAATCCCTGTCCCCACTCTGCAGCATCCCTGCAAATCCCTGGGGCTGCCAGGAGCCACAGGAATGTAGCTAGTCTTAGTGATAGGGCTGTCCCTGCAAGGCTGCAATCCTTGCCCCTACTGCAATGGGATATCTCCATCCCTGTTGCATGGCATCCTTGCAAATCCCACCACCATGGGGACCTCCAAGCAAAGCCACCAGCACCCCCAGGGAGCCAAGCCAGGCAGGAGCACAGCAAGATGAGAGAGAAAACAGGGTTACCCTGAATCCCTGGGGAATTATCCTTGGATATATGCAACACTACAGATGCTGCCAAGTCACCTTTCAATTAGTCCATTTAGTTGATAACTAGAGGGGAGGAAAAAGCTGCTGTTGACGGTGGTTCAGCATGCGTTCATCACCTACCCTTTGCTTCCTTTTTTTTTTTTTTTTTTCCCTTTCCAGCACTTTTTTCCCCTTAAAAGTAGTGGGAATAGAGCAGGAGCCAGGATCCTGTCTATGCTTTCCATGCCCCATGCTTTCCACGAACCACAGCTCCCCAGGAGTGTCTCCCAAGCAACATCACAGATTTCTAACAGGATTCTCCATCTGTGAGCATGGCACAAGTGGGAGCCACTCAGTGGGCCAGGACTTCTTCCCAAATAAATATTCCCATGAGCCAGAGTTAGTGCAGGGAGTGGGGACCATCTGTGGAGGGACAAGAGAGGACACAGCTCAAAGCCACTCATGCCTTGGAGGCTCATCAGAGCCACAGTGGCTCTGTCTGACACTTTCGACCCATTTCCCAGAGCCGAGTTGAGTTTTTAACTTCCAAAGCCTCAGCTTTCCCTGAGAGGAGGGGAGAGGAGGGAGGTGGGAACTGGCTGTGCAGACTTCCAGGGGTGGGGCTGGTGTGGGTACTGGGGAAATGGAACTGGCAGAGAGATGCAGCTCAGCCCTGGGACAGGCATGGAGATGCCATATGGGATATGGAAACAGAATTGTTGAGGTTGGAAAAGAACTCTGAGACCATCAAATCCAACCATTCCCCCAGCTCTGCCAAGCCCACCACAAACCCATGTCCCCAAGTGCCACAAAACTTCTAGATCCCTCCAGGGATGGGGACTCCACCACTGCCCTGGCCAGCCTGGGCTGCACCCTTTCAGGAAAGGAGTTTTCCCTGATACCCAAACTAAATCTCCCTTGGTGCATCCTGCTGGGCTGGTCCCTGGCACAGCCAAGATCCCACTGGTACTGGGACCAACGCTGGAGCACGTCAGGCTTTTAATCCTCGACCATGCTTTCCATTAATTAATGGCTTTTCTGTGGTTGAACTGCTGGCTCCAGCTTCGCTCCCACACTGTTCCTGGACAGAGCACTGGCAGCCAGGTGACACCTGAGAAGAGTCCCCAGCCTTGTCCTCTTCCCTGTGAGACAGTCCCCGTGACAGGGCTGGTTCAGGAGCAGGGATGCACAGGCAAGGATGGAAGCAGGGCTCCCAGAGTGTCACCATGGTCCCTTCTCCTGGGAGCACAGCAGTTCTCTGCTGTGCCTGCACATTTGGGGTTGCAGGGGGAGGGGACTGGGGGACATAACTGGGGTCCCCCTGCCCACGCCACAGCTCTCTGCACTCTCAGCTGGCACATGGAGCTCCCTGCAGGCTGTGAGCACACCGTGCCTGACTCTGCACTTCTCACCAGCCCACGGACCTGCTGTCCCTGTCCCTGTCCCTGTGCCTGTGCCTGTGCCTGCCTGCCCCGCAGCGGGGGAGAGGGCTTCTCCAGCAGCACCAAGTGCCCACCTTCACAGAGCCTCCATCTCCACCACAACAGCACACCCACACGCCCCAGGAGCCAGCTCCCACGCCATGCCTTTCTTCTCTTCCCATCCCTGCATTCCCACAGCAGCAGCACAGTGGGACACGTCTCCTTGAAGTGGGGGAGATGGTCACAACTGGATATGGGGTGCCCAAGGACATTATCCTGAGCTCTGGGTTTCCAAACATGTGGAGCTACTGGCAGTGGTGGCCCCTCAGCCTGGTCCACAGCATGGCAAGACTCAGCACAAATCCCACCCCAAGCAGTTCCAGGTGTGTCCTGCTGATCTGGTAGGTGCAGGATCAGCAGCAGGTGCCTGACAGGGACCCACAGCCATTCCCAGGAGCCTAATTTTCCTCACTGGCTCCATTATACCCAGCTCCCATCACGAGTAACTTGGTTCCTGTGGCACCCTTTGGAGCAAGAGCTCACCCAGCTCTGCTGCTGCATCCACCTGCATCACCTGGGTCTGGCCAAAGGAAACCAGCACCCAAAAGGCACCTCAGTGCCCTTGGGCTGGTTTTGGGGAATGCTTGGCCCTCAGCAGTTTGGCTAGCATGTCCACATGCCTCAAGACCTGCACTGTTTTTCCTCACCTGAGCTTTAGCAGAACCCTCCAGTTTTGGGGGCTCCATCCAGCAGTGCTGCTGACTCAGCATCTGTCCCACTCCCCAGTGAGGCCAGGCCAGGTGCAAGACAAACCAAACGATGTGACAGGCCCCAGAGAGCCTCTGGCTCAGCCAAAGGAGGAAAATCATGGATGGGAAGGCCACAAGGCTGTGCTGATGGGGAAAATGGAGCATATTCTGCTGCGACAGAACGGAGCACTTTGTCCTGGCAGACCCACCACTAACTCTAGTCTAGCACTAACCCTAAGGCTAGTCACAGACCTAACCATAAACCTACTCCTAGCCATAGCTCTAACCCTAAACTTGGACCCAACCTAGCTCTAAATCTAAACCTAACTATAACCCTAACACTGCTAAGCCTTAAACCTAGCTCTAGCACAGATGATAACACTAACCTGCAGTAGAGTTCTAACCCTAGCCCTAAATCTAATCCTAGGCTAACAATGACCCTAAACCCAAGATTAAATCTAAACCTAAGCATAAACCTAGAATTAGTACTCCTCCTCCTAATACTACCCTGAGCCTTAAGCTTAGCCATAGATCTAATGCCAGCTCTAGACTTAACCCAAGCTCTAACACTTCTCTTAGATCTAACCTGATCCTAAATCTTTCATCTTACCCCTAGACCTAACCTTAAAGCTAAACCTAGCTTTACCCTTAACTTTGAACCTATCCCTAACCCAAACAGTAGCCCTAAACTTGATCATAGCCCTAAACCCTGATCTAAATTTAGTCCAACTTTAGCACTAACTCTAACCCTAACCTTAGATCTACCCCTAACCTTAGCCTTGACCCTAATCCTAACCTCAGGCCCAGCTTCATCCCCTCAGCAGCCAAAGGGAGGCCAAGCTCTACCCCCGAGGGGCTGCAGGAGGACCAAGGGGGTCCCTGCATCCTGCAGCTCCCGAGGATGTTCATGCTCAGGATCCAAGACCCTCCTCTCAGCATCTGCAGGAGTCCCATCCCATTGCAGGAGCTCCTGGCTTGAGCAGCTGACAGTCAAGTTCTAGAAAATTGCCATCACCCTGCTTGACTCAGGAGATTAGGGACTCTGGCACTGGCACTGCTCCCCATCACTAGCACCACCTTCCTTGATCCCAGTTTCTTATTTAAGAAATTTCTTTCCACCTGCTTTTTCCGTGCAGGAAGGATTCTGCCATCCACCTGTCTGTGATCACACTAGTAAAAAACATGGGGAAAGACCCCATTTTGGGGAGAGCAAGGGAAAGCACAGCAACACTCACAGCTTGTGTCCCTCCAGCCAAGTATTGCCTTGAGGACAGGGCTGTGGAGACATCCTCACTGCAGGAGTAAGTACACAAGGCAGCTCTGGTGTGAGGATAAACCCCAAACCACCAAGAAGCTGCACAGGCATCCCAGAGCATCACCACCAAGCAGCAACATCCTCAGCAGGCTGATCGATGCCACCACTGGGCAGGGCTCCATGCCTCAGAGCCAGCCTGGGCACCAGCAGGGGCTGCACATCCCTGTGCTCCCAAATTCTGCCTGCCCTGCCTGCTTTTGCCCTCACAGGGCTCTGCTGCAACAGGGTGAGATCAAGTGTGCCTGTCAACAATGAGGGGTTTGCATGGAGGTTTTCACTGGAGCATCAGCATCCTTGTAACAAGCAGACACTGAACTTCAGGGGACATGGAACTTCTGGCATGGACAGGTCACCCTCCAGACCCCACTCCACAGCCCAGCAAAGCACAGCCACGCTCAGCTGGCACCAGCTCAAGAGAAGAGAAGGGGGAAGAAAACCCTCCACCAGTCTCTGCCTTTTAAATGCTCCTTATAAATATCTTCTCACTGTCTTCTGAGTCACCCAGCTGAAACGTGCAAGTTACTAACAGCCTGGGAAGGGGCTGGGAAACAACCAAGAGCCAGGGGAGGCTTCTGGCTAAGTCAGCACTTTGTCCCAGAGCTGCACCAGCAGCTGCTGTCTGCTATTCCCCCACTGGGTGGAAAGCAGAGGGCTTGGGGGATGCTGAAACACATAGCAAGGCTGTCCTCGATGACCACAATGCTCAGGCTAAGCCCTAACCCAGCCCCAGCCCCAGCCAAAAAGGTCAGGGTTTAATATTTTCAGTGGGAAATGCAACCCATCCCACTTCTAAATCCCTCTCTTTGTTCTATCTGATTTATCACAGAAAACAAAATCTGACAAAGGCTTGAACCCATCCAAGATTCTCCCACATCCTTCTTCCCCTCTGACTCCTCACACCAGTGATGCAGGCAGGGCTCAGATCTTGGATCCAAGAGCAGGATTTGGTACTGGGAGCAGGATTTGGGGACAGGAGAGGACCAAGGGCTGCTGCTGCTGCCAAATAACCAGCCTCAGGGACACTCCTGAGCTGACACTCAGCAGGTCCCACAGGCTGCCACACTGTCCATTCCCTGAGGATGCTGTGTGCGTGACAAGGTTTGGGGACAGCTTCCTATGAGGTGTTTCCAAACACCTTCTTACACCTTTGTAGACCTTCCTACAAGGCTGGATTGGATGAGGAACAACCTGGTGCAGTGGTAGGTGTCCCTACCCATGGCAGGGACATAGGAACTAGATGGGCTTTTGGGTTCTTTCAAACCCAAACCAATCATCCTGCAATTCAGGCTCCAACCCCTCAAACATCAAATCTTGCTGCAAGGCAGGTGAGACCCCCCACCCATTCCTGACACTTTGTCTGGGGGATCTGAGCTTCAGGCTGCCTGCTGCCCACACCCAGCAGCCTCCCCACTGCCTGACCCCAGTGCTGCTGCTGCTGTGCAGATGGAGCCATGGTAGCAAACAAAGCATCTCCCAACACTCACTATCCAGATCACACCCCTCCCAGGCAGGCTGACCCATTAAGGACCACAGGAGAAAGCTGGACAGGCAGAAAGTCCCAGGCAGCTCTGGGCTCTCCTGGCATTTCTGTCTGCAGCCCAGCACAGCTCCTGCTGAGCCATGTGGGAGCTGGGGATGAGTCAAAAGCAAAAGCAAGGACCAGGGTCAGAGGGGAGCAGGAAGAAAGAGGGATTCCCAGAAATGGCAGCTGCATCCAGTTGTCCCTGGAGAATCCTGCATTCAGCCCTAGATGGATGCTCAGCCTCCCAGAGCCCCCAAAGCAGCACAGCCCACAGGGGATGTGCAGAGCTCTGCTGTAGATGATGGCCAGGGCATGCTTGGTCAGGGTCCTCATTAACAGAGCCAGAATCTGGCCCAGTTCCCAACACTTCCAAACAACTGGCCATTCTGAAGCTGAAGATGCTCAGGGAGATGCCCCAGGTGATGGAGGGGAAATTCCTTGCTCTCCCTGGACACCTCCCATGGACAGGTGCAGGGAAGCTCCTGGCATGTGCAGAATGCAGGAAGCTTGCAACCAGGAGTTTCCCCTCTGTTTTCTCTGCCAGGCACCTCCAGGCTTCAGGGTAGGTGGATGAACCTGAAGAGCCCCAGTTACAAGGGCAGGAAGAGCCTGAGGCTTTGAAAAACCCAGAGAACGTCACCTAAGAACCCCAACAATGGGGGACCAGCTTAACCTCATTCCACTGAACCCACTTCCCTGGCAAGTGAGTGCCTGGTGGGGAGCAGAGCCATCCCAGCCAGCCAGGACAATGGAGTGATGGAGTGGGTATTT
The DNA here is from genome assembly GCA_030060385.1 of Muscicapa striata striata. Taxonomy (NCBI): domain Eukaryota; kingdom Metazoa; phylum Chordata; class Aves; order Passeriformes; family Muscicapidae; genus Muscicapa; species Muscicapa striata. The sequence goes on from JAREIS010000011.1 coordinate 5,334,379, forward strand.
TCCATGGCACTTTACACATGCAGTCCAGGGACCAGCAATAACCACAAAGAGTCTGGGGGTTCTCCAGGGGGTTTGACAGCCTGCCCTCACCTTTGCAGGTGCTCCAAGGCTTCCAAAGGGTGAAGCTCATGCCCCCTGCATCCCAGACAGTGCTGTGCCCTGAAGGAAGCCCTGACCCCTCCCAGTCTCTGCTGAGCTGGATCCTTCCCGCAGAGATGCTCAGAGCTGCATCTCCTTCTCTGTGTTTTCCACCCGCAGAGCCCAGCAGCTTCTTCCCCAGCCCCGGCTGCTGCCAGCTGCTGTGACAGCAGCAGCTCCAGGCACCCCGACACCCCACCCACCTCTAACCAGGTCAGCGTCCACCCACCCGGGAGCACAGGGAGGAAACGGGTTAAAACGTGACCTGGATAATGCTGCACCTGCATCCCTGGCAAAAACTGCACCGTGCACATGGGAGAGCAGGGCACCGCTGGATCCCAGCCTCAGGCAGCACCCTCAGCCAGCGCCGAGCACCGCAGGGCTGGAGAGGAGGCAGGGAGCAGGCAGCACCGCGCTAACCCCGGCACTGCAACCCCTCCAGGGAGCACTGCAGGGCCGGGGGCATCGCCCTCTCACAGCTCTTGGGAAGCTTTTCCACCTCTGCATGCCCCTTGGGGTTTATAGGAAAGGGGACAAATATCTGGGAAGGACACATCCTGTGTAAAAGGGGAAAGCAGCTGGACTCACCATTCCCACCTCACCCGCCCGGGGCAGCTTGAGGGGCACAGCCAACCCAGCTACACCAAGCTTTTTTGACATCTACTTCTTTAAAAATCCTTTAAACAGCAGCAGAGGCAGGAGGGAACACAGGGATGGCATGGCATTTCAAGACCTTTGTGTGTTTTGCTTAAAGAAAAGGACGTGTGCACATGTTCAGGCAGCACCAGGGAAGGATCTCTGCAGGGAACAAAGCACACACAGCACCAGGGAGTGAGGCAGGAGAGCTGAGGGAAGGATGCTGCCTGCAGAGACAGACCCAGCACCCATGGAAGCGTAGGAGGATCAGCACCTACTGGGGCCTTGAGAAGACAGATCCAAACCACACAAATTTATGTAGGCAAAGATGCTGGAGGGTATTGTCTATGGAGAGGGACAAAGTTCTCATCTGAAGGTCAACTCCCCAGGATGTGAAAACCCAGTGAGGGAAATGTGTAACGCTGGGGCAGGAGTGGATGGAAGCTTCCCTGCACCCCAACAGTGCTGTCATCACCTAAAGCACCTGCTCTAGGAGACCCAAAACTGCTCCTGGGCACATCCCAGGGCAGCAACGTGCCTCCTGGTTCTGGCAGTCCTGGTGTGGGCTGCTGAGGCAGGCAGTTCAGTCAGACCATGTGGAGCTGGCACTGCCAGACAAAGGAATCCAAGCACTGAGAAGCCTTCCTCCTTTTTGCCCTAGATCTGTATCTCTTTCCTGTGGTTCAGCTTACCCTCTGGCAATGTGGGATTTCCCCCACTGGAGTAGGGGGAAAAGGGAGCACCCCAGATCTCTTGGTACCAGAATCAGAGCACACACATCCTGTGAACTGTCCGTGCAGAGCCTGCTCCCCAGCAGCTGTGGAGCCTCGTGAGTGCAGCACATGCATGTGCACAGACACGGGGGTCTCCAGCAGCCCCAGCCAAGCCTGTGGGCAGTGGGAATTGAGACACTGCAAGCTTCCCCTTAGCCAGCTCAGCCCCTCTTCCCACGTGGGCTCTTCAGAGCATCACCCTTCCGTGCTTCCAGGGAGCGCTGTCATCCCTCAGCAAGGTCACCCACACTCTCACACAAAGCCCCTCGTGTCTGCTGCAGCATGAGACCACCACGACCCCTGGGGCCCCATTCCCACCCCACCATATACAGAGAGGCACTGTGACACCGGGACCCCCAAATCAGTTTGGTGAGCAGCTGGATGTGCAGGGGGTGGCTTCCCTTGCCCTGTGTGAAGCTGCTGAAAGCACAATTCAGAGGCCTGACCTGAATTTCACAAAGTCACCCGGACCCCCCTGCAGCCCACCACTGGGCCAGGAGCCTTCCACCCCAGCAGGAAATAATCATGGGATGAGGGTGATAGGGAAACGGGAGATTCAGTTCACACCAGCCCTCTGGCACAGAAACACCAGAAATTACCTGCCCCAAGGCTAACATAGGTGGCGAGTGGGGAACAGGGAGGGGTCGTAGCCTCTTGTCATTTCCCTGCCACCCCCTCCTTGACAGCTGTCAGGCAGGAGGAACTTTTCCCTACGTCCCTGACGTCTCCTTCTCTCCTTCGCCCAGCATCACTCCCAGAGCATCCCTCCCTCTCGGCGTGGTCCCCCATCCCGGGTGCCGGCGGGAGGGCACTCACATGTCAGATGCGGCCGCCTGGTACGGCTGGGTCCGGCAGAGGATGGAGTGTCCGCAGCCCTGGCCCATGGCTCTGCATGCTTCGGCAGCCCTGCCAGCCCCGCCGCCGCCGCGCCCGATGCTCGGTGCCGGCTGGGAGCGGAGCCTCCCGCCGCGCTCAGCTCGCTGCTGTCACCGAGCCCGATGCAGCGCGCCGAGGCGTGCGGGAGGGCAGGACGGAGCGGGGGCGACGCTGATTGACGGCGCTGCTGCGGCTCCGCGGGGCTGGGCGGGGGCCGAGCCGCCCGGCGGAGGGGCCGAAGGGGCCGCACCTGCCGCCCGCCGCCGCCCGCCCCGCGCCGCGCCCGGCCTCGCCCGTGCGCCGCGCCGCGCCGGGGAGCGCCCGCCTTTGTCTGGAGCCTGGCCGCGGGCCCTGCGCGCCGCGCTCTCCCCCCGGGGCACCCGGCCCGCCCGGCCCTGCTGCGACCGCAAGCCCCGTCCACCGTGTGCTGCTGCTGCCCCGGTGGCATCGGCAGCACCGGTCCCACAGGTTCCCTGGGGTATTGAGCTGCACTAGACAACACTCATCCACAAGCAGGTTGCTTTCCTAAGGGCACTGAGCGGCACTGAGCAATAGATTTCCTCTTCTGTAAGAGGAAATGGCCTCAAGTTTTTCAGAATATTGGTATATTTGGATTTGGTATAAAGGACAATTTCTTCCCCCATACGTTGTCAGGCACTGCAGGCACCATGCGTGGGGGGATTTAAAAAGCACGTAAATGTGGCTCTTGGGGACGTGGTTTAGTGGTGGGCTTGGCAGTGCTGGGAAATGGTTGGACTCCGTGGTCTCAGAGGGCTTTTCCAAATCAGTGTTCTGTGATTTCTGTGGTATTAGACAGCACTGGCCTGCAAACAGGTCCCTGCCGGGGAGCGGACACCCTGCAAACAGTCCCAGCCACGTGGGTGGTCCCCAGCTTGAACCTGCTGATCTCCTGTCCTGGGCCTCATGGGCTGGGGTCTGGCAGTGTGAGCTGTCAGCAGGGTGGGACAGTGTCAGAGGGTGGCTGGGGATGTGTAGAAGTTTGTGCAGTGCCAGCACTACCCCGTGCTCTCCAGCCAAAGACCCGATGCATGGGAGCTACACTCCCTAGAGGGATCCTGGAGGACACCCATCCTACACTGAATTTGGGTCAGAGGTTTCTATGAAACCTCACACCTCCTGGCACAAGGGGAGGGAATAAAGAAGGAGCAGCAGCAGCCTGAGCTTTCAAAGATGTTTAAGCATTTCAACTTCTTCCAGTGCAAGCACTAGAGACAAAAGGTGAAGCTCCTAGGGACCAGGTCCTGGACAAAGACTACAAGGAGACCATCCAGTGGATGAAGGTCTTGACTCAGGATCATAGAACCACGAAATAGTCTGCGTTGGAAGGCACATTTGAAGCTCCTCCAGTTCCACTCCGCTGCCATGGGCAGGGACATTTTCTGCTAGAGCAGGTTTCTCCAAGCCCCATCCAGTCTGACATTGAATGCTTCCAGGGATGGGGCAGCCACCACTTTTCTGGACAACCTGTGCCAGGGCCTCACCATCCTCACAGCCAAGAATTTCTTCCCAATATCCCATCTAACCCTGCTGTCTGTCAGACTAAAGCCATCCCCTGTTGTCCTGTCACTCCAGGCTATTGTCCAGTGTCCCTCTCCAAGTCTCTTGGAGCTCCTTTAGGCAATGGAAGGGTCTCTAATGCACCAAAAAGAGCTATTTTGGTTGCTCTTCATTAGCTTTGCAGAACTTTCATCTCTTCAGCATCATTTGCCTGTGGGGAGAAGGGAGGAATGTGCTTTAAAGTCACTGAGGATGGGCTGCTGCTTCCTTGCTCCATTGTGAATCCACCAGCAGCAATAGATATTAAGGGATTAGCACTCAAATCACATCAGTTCCTGTCAAATTCACCGGGATTAATATCCACATGGTCTACAGATATAGGCAGTGGATTGTATCAGTTACACAAGATCCTCTGCCTTTGTTATCTGCAAGGGGAAACTGAGGCCCAGACCTGCAATTACTTGCCCAAATTTTCCCCCAAGAGCTGAGAGTAGAGCCAGGACTAATTTAAGATTATTTTAAGGACCATCACTTTAATCTAATCCCTATTTCCACCCTGAGTCTCAGGTTGAACGATTTAGGTTTTCATCATGTGGCTGAGCTCATGTCCTGCACTCCTTTGGGGAGAGAACCATGGGATGCCCTGAGGACTGGGAGTCATCCCAGTGTTCATTCCTCTTCTCCCACCAAGGTGGCTGGTCCAAGTTGGTGCCTGTACTCTGCAGTGGTGGATGGTGGGACTAGGGTGGCTGCCATGTGTGGGCCATCCCACACCCAGTGAGTTGCTAACCCCCATCATCTTGGCATGAAGACATCCACAAGGAATCCCCTCCTTCCCAGAAAACCTGGTCCCCATGCTTGTTTATCGCAGCCTCCCTTATTCCCAAGAGATGTTTTTGTCTCAGACAGAACCAGCTGAGAAGATCAGAGCAGATTTGGGTGCAAGGACCACCAGAAGGAACCATCCCTCTCCAGATGCCAGGCAAGGACCATCATATCTGCATATTGCCACAGAATCATGGAATTTGTGTGGGAAAAGCCCTCTGATACCATCAAATCCTACCATTCCCCCACCACTGCCAAGCCCTCCACTACACTATGGACCCAAGTGCCACATCCACATGTATCCTCACCATCTCACCTGCTCCAAACCCCTTGGGACTCCTTCCATGTGGCCAGTGCCATGCCTAGCTCTCTCCAGTCTTATTCCCCTCTCCAAATGTCATTCCTGGTGTTTAAGAGACAAGTTTTTCTCAGCTCCACATCCCTCTGTACTATTTCCTCCTCAATAGAAAACTCTGCCCCATATCCAAGAAACATCTTAGTGTCCTTCTTCAAATGTCAGCACAGTGTGTGAAGCCCCAGGAGTGTCACAGTGGCTGGGAATTGCAAAAAGCCTGATGGAATGCTTCTACTGCCCCTGGCATGTTTTGGTGTGTTTCATTAAAAATGCTCAGTTTGAGGTTGAGTTTGGTGTTGTTTTTTCTGGTTTTTAAATAAATGCTTGCTAATTCCTGCTTGGAAGCACACAAGCATTTCTGGGGGGCAGTGCTGCATGGATATTGCTGGGTGGGCATTGCTGGGTGGGCACTGCAGGATGGGCATCTCTGGGTAGCCCCCTCCACCCTGTGGGCAGCAGAAGCAATGTGCCTGCTGGAGGGTGTGCTGGCTGCAGTCCCTTCCCTGTAACTTTGCCTGTCTAGCAGGGCTGCTGTAGAGCATGGACTTTCCTGGTCCAATCTCCTGCTACAAAGCTGCTCAAACCAGGGCTTCATTGATCCATCTCACAGGAGCACAGCCCCAGTGATGGCCAGTGAGATCCACCAGGAAACTTCCCTGAGGTGCATCTGGTGGGGGCACCTCAGCCTGACTTCCTGGCTGGAGGGAGAGATGACAACAGCCAGAAATGCTGACACAGTGTCTCCTAAAAACCTCTCTCGCTTCTCTTTGCTGGAGCTGCTGGGAATCCTGCACTGGGCACCAGCATGGGCTGCGTGTCTTTATTTACTGCTGGGAGAGAGAAGTGATGCCAGTGTTCCGTAGGCAGCGTTCCATCTCCGTGCTCTCATACCAATATTTGTGGCATGAATACGAAACGAGCCTTGCTTTGCTTTCTGCTGATACTCCTCAGCAACAGGATTGAATTCTGTGAGCTCTGAATAGCCAGGCTTTGTCCTCGAGCACGCATTGTGCAGGATACCAATTCCAGCGCTAATGGAGATGTATTTGCTGATACAAAGCAATTTGCTCCTTGAATACCTTCCCTACAAATGGGCTCTACATCACACTCAGAGCTGTGAGCTGCCTTGCTGTGCATGCAAGGAGATGCTTTCTATTCTCTGAAGACACCCAGCCCAGCTTCCTGGGATGGTCTGAGCCATGGTACACTTTCCTGTTTTGAATCATGAAATCACAAAATCATTAAGGTTGGAAAAGCCCTCAAAGACCACCAAGTTCAACAGTTCCCCACCACTGCCAAGCCCCCACTAAAATACATCTGCAAGTGCCACATCTACATATCTGTTTAATCTCTCCTGGTCCTGCCATATACATAGACACATCCATGAGAAAGTTCAATTTCAGCAAGTTTTGGGGATTTTTTCCCCCCTTTCTGATTTTTCCACCATTTTCCCTCAAAAACCTGAGGAGTCTTTCAGGGAAGGAAGAAAATAGCAAAACAGAGAAAAGCCTTTCCATTCCCATTGACATTTATCCTGGGAACAGATAAAGAACAGAAAAAAAACACACAGAGGAACCTGGAGCCTTGTTTTTATTGCAACATCGGTACAAGATGTTCTCAATGAAAAAGAAAAAAAAGGAAATAAATTCACAGTGAACCAGAAAATTATTCCCTGTGTCCACAGGTCCAACAGCTCACCTATGATGGAGGCAGAACAGGGAGAAACACCCCATGTGTATTTAAGGGAGCTGTTTGGGGCCTGTTGGGGTGCAACATATACACTACATCCCACACCCCACAGTGGGGCAATGCTGTCACCAGTGCCAGCCCATCCCATGCTGGAGCCATCCATGTTTGGTGCTGCTGGTTAGGAAGGTGCTGGAGCTGGGATGGAGCTTCTGAACATCACAGGAAGGGGCTTGGGTAGCCTGAGGAGGCAAGGGCTTTCCTTGGCTTTGGAAAGGGGATTTGGAGAGGGAAGAGAAAAGAAGAGGAAATAAAAGGATGGTGAAAGGAAAAAAAGGGAAAGGGGAAGAAAAAAAGGAAAAGGGGAAGGGAAAAGGGGAAAAAAGAGCAAAGAAGGTGAAGGGGAGAGGGGAAAAGCAATAGGGAAAAGGAAAAATGAAAGAAAAGAGGAAGGGAAAAGGGGAGGGGAAAAGGAAGAGATCTGAGTAAGCCACCTTCTCCAGGGTTGTTTCACACCATCCTAAGCTGGTCTCAGCAGCCCCCCCAGCCTCCAGCCCCCCCACCCACAGCTCCCTCAGCCTGCAGGCCCCTGGGATTGACAGGGTTGGTGCCAGCTCCTGCAGCCCCATCAAGCACTTGCCACTGAACCTGCCCTCTGGGCTCTGCCAGCGTCCCCTGCCTGGTCACATCTGTCAGCTGGGTGCAGGAGGGGACAGGCCCCGCCGGCTCTGTCGCACTCAGGACATCGTGTGGGTGACCTTCCCCAGTGCTGAGCCAGGAGAGTGAGGTGCTCATGGGCACTAAGGGGCATGGGGGGACACTCTGCCCCCACTTTCCAACCTCACTTTTCATTGCCCCTCAGATTTTTCTGTCCTCCCATGGTATGGTGTTCCCCCCAGCTCAAAGAATGGGAAAATATCCCTGTGGTGCCATTCTCCAGGTGGCAGCTTCCATACCTGGGCTGTACTGGGGGACACTCAGCACACAGGCAGTGGGAAACAGGGATTTAAGCTGGGCTGCAGGATCAGACCCTGATACTGGGAACTGTCAGGAGTCATAAGGATGCTCCCAGAGCTCTACCAGGCACCATCCCCACAGTCCTCCCCCATACCAAATACTCAGACCTGACCCCCTCCACTGATTCCTCATTCCAAAGATGGTCAAGATGTTGGAGATCCTTGTTGTCACCCCTGAGCCCTTCCCAGCTCTCACATTGCTGCCTGTGGAAGAGGGCATGAGGGCACCAAGGCATCCTGTCCCGGGGTGGCACTGGGGTGCTGACGGAGCCCAGAAGTCCCAAATCCCCTCTTCCCCCTTCCCATCACCCAGAGGCCGGGGTCCACCCCTGCTTTTGAGATTTTAGGAGGAGTGGAGGGGTTTTTCCTCCCCAGCACCCCCATGCCCCCAGGGTGGGTGGCAGATGAGGTGGGGGACAGTGTACAGGGCAGGGGCCAGGCAGCCTTGGTGACACAGGAAGAGCAGGATGGAGCACCATGTTCCTGGGAAGAGGTGTCTCAGTGTTCTGCCTTCCAACAGTTCTGGGGCAGATGAGAAGTTTCCCTGACCCTTCAGTAGCAGTCAGGGGCAATCAGTGTCCCCTTGTCATGGCCCATGGGTGCACCCAGAAGAAGGAATGGGGGTCCCATGGAGAGAGGAACGGGGGATCTCCCACTGAGGTGGTCCTTTGGGGTCATGGAAGGGATCCATGCGAGCGCTGACCTGGGAACTCTCTAGCTCCTGCACATTATCCCTCCAAACCCAACAGCAGCATCCCCAGGGACAGCACAAGGCTTCAAAAGACTCTGCCCAAAGGTTTCCCAACCACTTGCCTCAAAACACTGTGGTGAGTGGGAAGGAGAGGGCTCAGCTCCTCCAGGGTGGTGATAGCATGTCCTCTGGATGACAGCCCTGCTCCCCACCACGTCCCAGGGCTTCTCGGGGAGGGGAGAAGCAGCAATGGGGTTTCCAGGGGTAACTCAGTGCTCCTCTGGGCAGCAGAGGCATCCCTCCCTCCCAGATGGGGACTCAGCTCTGCCCCCAGCCTGCACAGGGGGCTCAACAAAGACAACTGCCTCCAACACCAGTCCCTTGGGCATCCCCCCAGGTGGGTACCAATGCTCAGGACCTGGCCCTCAAGGGCAGCACCTCCCGGCGGGGCGGAGGACGGCGGTGCTCGCCGCACACCGGCAGCATCAGGGCACAGAGGTTGGTGGCCGCGGGAGCCGCGGGGACACGCGGCGAGGCACATGGGGCTGGCACGCCGCCGCCCCGGCTGCTGGCTGCCAGGTAGCCATGGAAACCTCCCAGCGGGATGCTGCACCGATAAATAGCCAATTTGAAGTGATTCTCCTCAAAGAGCTTTTTTTCCCCCTGTATTTTTTTATATATGGAGTCTCAGGGATTTGTTAGGTTTACCTTTGCTTGTTTTGTTGTTTCCCTTTATTTTATTATTTTTCTTTATTTTGCCATTTGTTTCTTTAGGGGTTTTTTTTGTTTTTTTCTTTATCATTTTCCTTTGATGCAAGGCCTGGCCACCATGAACACTCAAGACAGAGGTTTGCCATCTCCCTTGTCTTCAATAAGCCAAAGCTCATTGCTATTTCCGTGGCAGCCCACATGGAAGTGGGGTGACATTGTTCAGGGGGTTCAGGGCCACAGGTCCATGGAGCTGCTGCTCACCTGGGTAAGTATTTAGGTGGGATAAATACACGTGTGTGCACCTGAGAGTGTATGAGTGTGTTTGGATACATGGTTGTGTATGGAATCAGAGATCCAAGCATGCCATGTCAGTGAAAGCAGAAGTGGTGCTCATAACACACTTGTGGGATTCACAGCCCAACGTGGGCTCCTCAGGAATCTCCCAGCAGGTGGAACAAGGGCAAACAGAGATTTTGGAGTTCTGGTGAAGATGAGACAGGTGTCATCCATGAGTGGATGGGCAGAGCTGTGCCTGCTCCTCTGCAGCTGCACCCATGTCTGGTGCACCTGGGTGCAGGGCTGGGTAGGGGATGGGTGCCCAGCCTGCAGGACATGTGGCACATCCATGTCACTGCTTGGAGCATTGTGGTCATTAAACCATGGGGCTCCAAAAGATTGATTCCATAGGGATTTCAGTGCCTTAACCTGCAGAACCTGCTGGGGTCTTGTCTGTAGCTCAGGGAGCAGGTCTGAGCCTCCATCTGGGAAAGAATGCTCCAGGGATGCTCTAGAGATGCTTCAGATCCCTTCTGTGACCCTTCTACAGCCCACAGGGACACTGACTCTCCCCACCATCCCTGAAAAACTCACCCCTGTTTCTCCCCACCCCCAGAAGTCTTGGAGCACAGAGGGGAGCCCAGGGACACGCAGCAGCCAGGATTGCTGACAACTCAGCAATTTCATGTATCTGCCTGTCCCACATTGCACACATCTCCCTGGGGATCCTAGCCCCAGGGATCCTAGCTGGGCTCCATGCCCAGCCATGGACAGGGATGCATCAGGGATATCTCTGGGCTGACAACCCAGAAGCACTGCTGCTCCAATGTTAACAAACAGATTGAGAGCTCTGTTATTTTTAAATAAATGCAAATTAACGTCTACTTAATGGAGAAAGACAAACCCAGCTCCTCATCAGAGCCAGTGCTGTGACAGTGATGGATAAAGAGCCATCAGCCAGAGCATCCTTGTTTGGGTGCCAGACCCACATGCTCTGGGATGCAATGAGACCATTGCACTATGCTGGGAAGAGGGTTGGCAGTTGTGCCCACTGGTCCCTGTGCCCACTGGGAAGGTCCTCTTGATAGGGAGAACCCCAGTCTGGCTCTCACCTCTGCCACCCATCACCATCTTGCTTCAGTCCTGTCTCCTTGACCAGCACTGGCAATGAAAAGCCAAGGGCAAACATCTCTTCCTAAACACCTTCTCCATTCTCCCAAGACACTGAGCTCCCAAAATCCCAGCATTGAGTCCCTGGCACTGCCAGCACCCCGTTGGAGTTGGGAGATGCAGGTCCCCCATCCCGTGGGACCCTCATAGGCACAATCCACCTCTGCAGCCTTTTCTCCTCCCCCCCTCATACCTGCCCAACATTTATCTAGCTATTTAAAATTTCTTCATTTTTCTTATTAAGCCTACTGGTGAGTGGGTGGCTGCCAGGGAGGAAGCTGGAGTGGACAGAGCAGGGGGAGGGGGGGAGAGTACTGTAAAGGATAAAATGCTTCAAGTAGCTGGACTTTTCCTCTGCCCCTTCACTTTTAAAACCTTCCCATGGGCTCTTCTCTCACTTCTCCAACATCCAGAGCCCCTTCCCATCACTGGACCAGGCTGAAAGCGGAATGGAGCAGGGGGAGGGGGGGTTCCTGTGTAGTTTGGGGTGTGGTAGATTTCCTCAAATCCTTCACCAGCCTGATCCCATTTTCTGGATGGGTAAACTGATAGCTGAGGGATGTGGTGAAGCCCTTGGGAGCATCCTGAGTGTGCTGGCAGCCACATGCTCTGATAAAAAAAGCATAGATGGAGAAAAGGCAGGAGGCAAGGAAAAGAGAAAAATAATGGGGAAAAGGCTGGAAAAAGCCAGTGACAGTTTAATGGGGCTGTTGATGAAATAATGACTAGTTTAAAGTCTGCTGGAGTGTGGCTGCTCTATAATAACCCAGGACCTGATAATCTGCTGAGTTCATTACTGAGGGGGGAGGGAAGTGCAAGGGTAGAAGCCACTCAGTGGGACGCAGAGTGGTGGGCTGAGCTGCTGTGGGTGCAGGATGCAGGGGAGAACCCCTGTAGACAATCCATACTGGTGCCATGGGGTGATTGTGGCATCGTGCTGGGCTGTCCAGCCACCACCTGGCTCCTCCTCAGGGTGAGCAAGAGGAGGATGGTGAATGTGGGGTGTCCCCACCACAAGACACAACACCCAGGAATGGCAGCACTCAGGGCAGGCAGCACCCCAGGAATGGCAGCATTGTCCTTGGTGGCACTGTGACCGTGACTCAAGCCTGGCATTCAACTAATCTCAATGTCTGGCACACAAGGTCACTGGTGCTCCCACCACCACCAGACAGGGTGGGCAAGGACAGGGACAGTGCCAAGGGTGCTGGCACTCCAGGAAGAGGCTGTGGGTCTCAGCCAGGTCCCAGCTGAGTCCCAGCCTGTGGAGGAGCCAGAAGACACCCTCACATGCACAACCCCCACGGGTGTCAGTTTATTAAGTTGTTTGTAAATGTCTCTGCAATTAATCACTTGCCGATGCGGGGTGTCACATGGCGCTCGCCTCCGCAGCGCTATGAATAGTGAGAGCTGGAGAGGGGCCCGATCCATCCCGCTCCTGGATGGATCCAGCTCTCCACAGGGCAAAGCTGCACCAGCTCAGTGCAGTGTCCTGGCCCCTCCTGTCTCACTGGGCTCGAGGACATCAGGACAGGGGGTCCCCAGTATCATCACTGCATCCTGGCTACCCTCAGATGGGCTGCCAGGAGCTCATCTCTTCCCCCAGAAAACAGTATGAGGGTGAGGGGAACCCCAGACCTCATGCTTATGGGTACAGGATCCAGGGGCTCCCAGCACCACCACTGCAGCCCTCCTGCTCGCTCCCAGATTCCCTCGAGTGGGCCACCAGCAGCTCTCTTCCCCAAAGAACATGGTTAGAGATGAAGGGAACCCCAAATCTCATGTTCATGGGATCCAGAAGGGTTCCCCTGCTGCACCCACACTCTGCCCCTGGTCTGTTGAGGGGTGCAGGGAGGACAGACCCAGCCCTGGCTGGAAGCTTGGCTGGTTGGGAGCTGCAAAGAGTTTGTTCAGCTCCTGGAGCAGGACAAGATGAAGAGGTTGGATGTCCTAGTGGTGAAAGAGTGGGAAGGAGGACAAGAGGGACAGCTGCATGGCCAGAGAGACAGGTAGGCTGCTGAAGGAGGGGGCACATTCAGGGAATGGTGATGGGGCAAAGGAGAGATAGAGCTGGGGAAGGAAGTAGGGAGAAAGGGATGGATGGATGGATGGATGGATGGATGGATGGATGGATGGATGGATGGATGGATGGATGGATGGATGGATGTCTAACAAAGCTGAGCACTAACAGTATTTCTTGGCACATCCCTAGGCATCTGTTGCTGGCACACAGAGGCCTGGGCACTAAAAGCCCCATGGGGCAGCCTGGCACAGGAGAAGGGGAGAGAGGTCATGAAACCAGGGTAATGAAACCAGAGGTGGTGAAGGCTCTCCCCACCTCTTCCCAACACCTGGGTCCTCACCCTGCAACAACATCAAGGGGCCTGAACCACACACTGGTATAGTTGAGGCTTGCTGTTTTCAGGGGGAGGTGGGGACACAGGTGCCTGCCCTCTATCTCCCTCCTGGCGGTTCCTCCACCCCTTGCAGCGCTGCAGGTGACACTGCCAGCACTGCTGCCACCATCCTGCACCCTGGCAGTGCCTGCAGGTGACTGACAGCCCTCCTGCTCCCACGCATGACTCACCACAGCCCCTGTGGTGGCTCAGCACAGGGAGGGGGTGGTGGGACACCCCCACCCGGGGCTGCCACAGACAACGCAGCAGGCAGCGATGCTCCCAGCCCCGCAGCTACACCCTGCATCCCTCCATCCCTGGGGAACAGCGTCCCTGCCTCCCATCACCCCTGCACCCCCACATCTGTGGGGAGTGCTATCCCCACATCCCTGGAAAACAGGGAAAGATGAGTCCCAGCTACCTTCTGCCACTCAGGCAGAAGATCCAAGGATGTTCCCCACCACGATGACTGTGAGATGAAGCTCAAAGGGTTTCCATGGCAAGTTCCAAGGTCACAAGCACTGGCAGGCAGCAGCAGCACGCAGCAGCAGCCATTGGCTGTGGGGAGGAGTTCCCATGGCTGCCACGATCCAAAGAGACCGCTTCCAACCTCTGGCTTTGAAATGCCCATTGTGACTCACACTGCAGGGGCCCAGGCCCTGAAACACACCTGCACACGTGTTTCTTGGTAGCTCCCACGCAGTGATGGAGACCTACAGCGGCAGTCCAGCACAGACACCAACTCTGGCATTGGCACAGCGTCCTGGCTGCACTGGCAAGGCTCAGCAGTGCTGGCAGAGGATTGTTGGATTGGGGTGCCACTGCTGTGTCCCAAAGGGCAGCTCACTGCCTTCTCCATGGCACCCATTCTCTGGCAACCATCCAGCAGATGTATCTGGGACCATCTCTCTGCACTTACAGGTTGCCATCTCCCGGTGCCCCCCGCCCTGTGTGGCTGGCAGAGACTGAACACTTCCACTTCATTTCTTAAGACCTTTAATATCATCAGGAGGAGGCAGTGGGACACAGGGGCTGCTCCTGCCATCTCCATCCTGATGGACAGAGCACAGAGCCCAGGGGCACCCACTTCCCCGTGTTGGGTGAATACTGTCACTCCTGCCCTACCTGGCATAGAGGGGACCCTTCCTCTCAGGAGTGAACTCAGACTCAGGAGTGATGGGAGTATGATGATGCCAGTGCCTGGGGCCAGGCATGCATCCCATGGGAAGAACTAGTCCTGCATCCCACAAGAAGGGCAGCTCCCACCTGCCTTATCATTTTAGAGTAGAAAGATTTAAAAATAGGGGATGGAAGAGGAAACATAAAAGCCCTTGACATCAGCTCCCAGCCAGGCTCTGCTTCTCCTCCTGGAGCTGGGAAAAGAAGTCGGGGCCAAAGGTGGCTGGGGCAGAGAGCTGTGGGGCTGACATCCTTTGGGCTGTCTGACAATGGCTCCCAAGCCCAGCTCTGCTGGGGCAGGGGGGGTGGCCTCGCTGCCATCTCCCCTCCTGGCTGCCTGTGGTCCCCACAGTGGAAGGTGAGAGGGCCCAGTGGAGGCTCTAGAGGCAACAGGACCCCTGGCAGGTGCCAGAGTGCAGGGCTTGTGCGGGACCCCGAGGGCTGCCCTGCTTGGAGATGAACCTATGGCACAAATGGAGAGCAAAATGTGAGTGAAGGGGACACAGCAGGCACTTCCAACCCCTTTCCACCTTCAGGGACATGTGCCATGTCCCCAAGGCAGGATGGCAATAGGACAGACAGAGCCATTGGCTCCCACTGTCACCAGATCAGGGGGTGCAGGCAGGGGGGAAACTCACTGGCATGTCAGTTTTCCAGCTCAGACGTTCCGCAGAAGCTGGGGACAAAGGGCAGACAGATCACTTTTCACTCTCAGCCTCCTCCTCCTCTGTGTCTGGGCATCACTGGCAGCATAGCACTCAGGGGGACACAGGGAAAACCCCCAGCAAGAGAAACCATGGTCGCCCCAGGGGCGCTGTGGTCCCAGCACCCCTTCCCATGCTGGCCCCGTGGTGGGGGACACTCACCCACTGTCCCCTGGGAGCCTTGGTGTGCTGGTCTCCTGCACCAGACCACACCACCACAAGCACACTGTGAAGCACAGCCCACAGCAAAGCCCCTGGAGGCTTCCCCAGTGCCCTCAGTTATAAACCTGAGCCAGTGCAGGGGTTCCAGGGCAGCAAAGATGTTGCTCTCTGCCCTTGGAGCATCCCTGAGCACCCACTGGGTGATGCCCAACTGATGCCAGTGGGGGATTCCCCTGGCACAGCCCTGTCCCCAGGTTTATAACAGCAACGAGGGCCCAAGTGATTGGCTTGGAGGTGGTGGGATCATCTCTGTCCCACCACCAGCCCCGTGGCTGGGCAAGAGTCCAGCGCCAGCACCCGCATGGTTGAGGGACACTCGATGGGTGACAGCCCCCAGGCAGGACAGCTGTTGCAGACAGACAAGACAGCAGGATGGGGAGCTGATCTGTGACCAAGACAGAAAACTCACCCCTGTTAGAGGAAAAATCAGGAGCATGGCAGCATCCCCTCTTTTGCATCACATGGTTTGGGACCCCCATGGACCCAGGAGACCCCACCAGCCCCCAAAGGATCAGCTAGCCCCCTCCACATCCATCACTGGAGATGATGCAGTACATAAGGAATGGGAGCAGGAATGGGAGCCAGGATATCCCCCACCCAGGTCTGGAGACTAGGAACCCCCCATCATGTGATGCAGGAGGGATGCAGTCACCCAGTGTCCCCAGATCACTCACAGTTAGGGGGTCAGTAGCAAAAGCAGCCACACTGTTCCTCATCTCGCTCTCATTGCCCCGCAGCGGGATGAGGGAGATGTTACCCAACCTGGCATCCTGCTGCGGCCGTGCCACCCGCATCTTGGGACGCTCCGAGGGCCACAGGGCACCCCCGTTCTGCAGACAGAGGCAACATGATGCAGACCAGGCACTCACCCACCCCAGCACCTCTCTTTTGCCCTGGGGTGTTGGTGTTTAGGGGTGCTTGGATACCCCAAAGGGTTTCTGCTGGCCAAGCATCCCTCTGGGACTGTCCCATCATCCTGCCCACTCTCTACCTGCACCTGGAGGAAGGTGGCAAACCACTCCCGCAGATCGGCCTGGGTGTCACAGCACAGGTACCTGTGGAAACAGGGTCAGCAGCCAGAGGAAGTGGTGGAGGCAAGCAGGGTATCTCCTCTGCCCACTCCAGGGACCCCTCCCTGCTCCAGAGACCTCAGCTGCTGCTCTGCATGAGACCCCAGGGGACTGAAGAGGACAGCTGCAGGCCCCAGGGGGAATCTGTATGGGGCCATGAGTGCTCAGCCAGGCAGTCTCCACACATATAATGCCCCTGCCAATGTTAGGAGGGTGCAACTGGATGATCTTCAAGGTCACTTCCCATCCAAATCACTTCATGATCTCTATGATTCCCCATCTCCCCCTGCCATGGCAAAGGCTCCAAAGAGCTGCCACATGTCCATCTGTCCCAAGGACAAGTTTAGTACCCCATGTCACCCTCCCTCACCATTGCTGCTTCTCGTGCTTCTCATTTTCGTAGAATACTGTAAAGCCCCAGCTGGAAGAGAGGAGTGAAAACATGAATCCACGAAAACAGTCCACACTGCCAACCTGTGCTGGCAAAGCACCCCACAAACCCCACTTATCCCTGCCAACCCCCATCCCTGCAAACCCCCTCTGTCCCTGCAACTGCCCCCTCCAGCCCCACAAACCTTCCCCCAGTTCTGCAAATCCCCCAAGTCCCACAAACACTCCCGGGGACAGCGCCGAATACAGGGCTGGGGACAGCGCCGGGGACAGCCCAGTGCCTGCTGGTTGGACCGGGCTGCAGCAGCATCCTACAGGGCTGCTCTGACACCTGGTGGCAGGAGCCTGGTCAGCAGGGGATGGGTCCAGCACCCAAAACTGTCCCTGTCCTTGCCTCTGTCCCCATCTCCACTCCTACCCTCGTCCTTCAGCCCCACAGGCCCCTCATTGCTGCTCACCACGTCGGGGGTCGAAGCTTCTTTTTAACACCCAGGTAGACCTTCAGGTTTCGGACAGGCCACTCCTTCTCTGGCTTGTGACTCTGGGGGAACGGGGAACCAGCACTGGGTTGGTGGCTGCCAAACCTGTCCCACCCATCACAGTGCCCACCGTTGCTAGGATAGGGTCTGTCCCCCAGCAGGGAGGAAAAGTTGTAGTGGTGTGGTGACAGGGAAGAAGGTGAAGCCCAGCATGGAGCAAGCATGTGTCTGTCACCCATGGCAGGGGCCACAGGTAGCAGGAAAGGGACACAGGTGGCCTGTCCCCACTAGACAGTGCCAGTTGCTTTCAGTGGGACCAGCACAGGCACGTTGTGACAGGTTCTCAAGAGCCTGACACTAGACATTCCCCATGGGATCCCACCTCATACCCCTCCTCAGCATCATGGCCACAGCCATGGCAGTGGGGGACCTGGACCCACTCTGCCCAGAGCACATTCCTAAACATCCCACTGCCATCCTGGCACAGCATGAGGACCCTTCCAGTGCTGGCAGTGCCCTGCCATGACCCAGAAGCAGGTGCCACACTGGGGAACCCAGGCACCATCCATCCGTGTTCATATGCAAGCAGCGCTGACTTACAAGAGCCCGATCCAATGCCCGCGGGATGGGGAAGCAGCTCAGCCCATCCCCATCCTCTCTGGTCCCTTCCCCAGACCCTGCTCTGGCTGTCTGGAGTGAAGGACAGCAGGAGCCTCAAGCCAGAAGGGCCAGATGGGGAGAGAGGGTAGCACAGGGGACAGTCAGTGATTGGCACTTGTTTGCTGCGGGATTGGATTTGGGACAGACCCTGGATTGGATCTGAGGTCAACCCTGGGCAGACTTGTAAGGGCAGAGGGCATGGGAGCCCCTGCACCCCAGCTAAGCCCCCTTCCCCTCCTTACTCACGCTCTCCAAGGGGGGGCTCCGCTGCCTCAGGCTCTGTTCAACAGAGGACAGGGGTTAAAGCAGAGCTGGGGGACCCCTCCCTGCATCCCCCCTGTGCCCACAGGCAGGGCATAGGGATGGAGTGGTACTGTGCTAGGGTGCAGTGTCAGATCAAGGTGACTGGGAAATGGGGGGCAGGGAGTGGCTGTCCCTGCACTGCCAGTATGCCAGCATGTGCCCCCCCAGCCCTGGCACTGACCAGGATCTCTGGGATCTGCTCCAGGTCTGGGTGACAGCACTTCTGGGGCCAGCTCTGGCACTGCCCACACTGCCCATGGCTGCCTGCACTGTCTGTGCCATGGCAACCCCACTGCTGCCTGAACTGCCTGAGCCATGCCAGCCCACATCATTCCCCTGTCCCCAGGGAATCCCTACAGAGTCACAGCATGGCAGGGCAAGGCAGGGTAGGGCAGGGAAGGGCCAGGGAAGAGAAAGAAGAAGAGGAAGGCAGGGCTCACCCGCACTTCTTTGTAGAGGCGCAGCCAGGAGTGGTTGAGGATGAAGTAGCGATCATGGAAGCCAGTGCTCAGCCCAAGCCCCAGCAGGTTCCTCTCCTCCCGGAATTTCATCATGCCATGCTTGCAGTCACCCACTCTGCTGGCTGCAGGCACACACCTGAGTGGCTCAGGCCCCCCAAGGAGGGCACAGCCAGACTGTCACCCCCCATAAATGCAGCCCTTCAGATGCTGCAGAGCCCTGACACTGCCCCCCAACTCCCAGGCCAGGCAGGGCAGGCAGGACCAGCTTCCCTACTGTTCTGGGCACAGCATTTGGCCATGACACCATATCATGGGGCTCCAAGTCACATGCTAACTGAGCTGGTAACTACTTGCATGGATCCCATGCTATCCTCTTTCGAAATCCCAACCCCTTTGCCATCCCCTCCACTCTGCATCCCCATCTGTGTCCAATCCCCATCCCATCCCATCCCATCCCATCCCATCCCATCCCATCCCATCCCATCCCATCCCATCCCATCCCACCCCCTTCCTTCTCTGCCTGCCCAGACCATGGCCCCTGCTTCTCACCAAGGTAGATGAGCATGTTCTCCATGGACATCTGCTTCTTCACCACCAGGTAACTCTCTGTCCCCAGGCAGTGCAGGATGGGCAGAACTTTCTCCGAGTAGTGCAAGGGCCGCTCTGTCAGTCAGGGGACAGGCGGGTCTCAGGAAGTGTACCCAGGCCAGCTCCCATACAGAGAGTGTCACACTTGTGTCCTGACCGTCTGGTATGGTCTTGCCACTAAAATATGTTCCCAAGTGCCACATCTACAGGTCTTGTCAATTTCTCCAGGGATAGTGACTCCACCACTGCCCTGGGCAACCTGTTCCCCATACCCATCCTTACTCCATTTGCATCACCATGTCCATCATCTTTTCTATCCTCATCCCCACTTCATTCTCATCTCTAACTTCATCCCCATCTGCATCCCCATCTCCACCTCTAACATCATCCCCACTTCATTCTCATCTCTAACTTCATCCCCATCTGCATCCCCATCTCCACCTCTAACATCATCCCCAGTTTCATCTCCATCTCTCTCCCCCTCACCACCACCCTCATTCAGGCCCCTGCACCAACCTGCCTCTTCCCTCTCATTCACTTCAAAGCAGCTCCAGTAGTCCTTCTCCTTCATGACAATTTTCCGCCGGTCCAGGATCTCAAAGGTGAGCTCCTCAGCTGTCATCGTGGCTGGGATCTGAGAGGGAGGGGACAAGTCTCCATCTGTCAGTGCCTTCCAGGGCTTTCCATCCTCACACCACAGAAGTGCTAGCTCAGCATGAGTCCCCATGCCACCACAGAGGCTTAGACACACAACGAGGGGACCCCAGTCCCCTCTTCACCCTCTGCACCCTGTGCCCAGCCGCTCACCTTGACATGCTGTTCTGTCTCTGTCTTCTTCTCCTCCAGGTAGACAGTGCAGATGAAGTCCCCAGCTTGCTGGAGGGCAACAGTAAAGTGCTTCAACCTGCAGCTCCCCATGTGTGGGTGAAATCCCCCCCACCAATGTGGACATCCCTTGCCCAGGGCATGTCCAGGAGATGCTACAGTACACGCTGGGGGAACCAGGAGAAGACGTCCCCATGTCCAGGACCCACCTGTGTCCCACTGGATGATGCCTCCCGCATCTTCATAATGGCTGTGATTTCATCCTGCTGCTTCTTCATCTCTTGGTCATTGACCTGCCAGAGAAAAGAAGCCATTAGGGCTGACCAGACCATTCTAGCTTCAGGCTTAGGGTTTTCAAGGTTTGAAAAGACATGGTCCTCTCTCTCCTTGTCTCTAAAGTAAGACGTCTATAGACAAAGCAGACCTGACTTCTCCTCCTTCCACCTCTCCATTCCCCAGGGTTGAACCTACGTTAAAGATCTCCACGTAGTGACTGATGAGGTCCTCCACCACACGTCCTGCCTTGTAGTCCTTCCCATCCGTCTGGAAGAGTGTGGGCCCAAAGACAATGGCCAGGTTGTGTGTGTTCATCTGGTTCTCCCCAGAGAAGCACTGGACCCTGTGGGGAACTCTGTCAAGACTCCTGCCCCAGAGCCCCTCCCAGACCCCTCCCTTCAACTCCCATGCAGGACACAATGCTTGGCATCAGGCACAGCTTGACCCAAACTCATCTCCTTCCCTTGCTGGGCACATGAGCCAAATGATGAGGGCTCCCCCACACCCCAGAACCACCAAGAACCCCACAGTGGAGAGGCTGATGCCCCATGGGTCAATGCCATACCGGAAGAGGTGATTGATGAGCGCCTTCAGTGTGGCCCGGTTCACTGGAGGGAGGGCAGCCAGGAGCTGCCGGTACTCGCCAACCTTTGCCTCCTCATCCTCCAGTGCTGCCAGAGGGAGAGAATGAACGTGGAGGAGCACAAAGCAGAGCTTTAGGCTCACGGCCACACCATCCCCTCTACAGACTCCACTTCCCCTCTCCTGTCCCAACGTGGGGATGGAGCATCCCAAATCCATTAAGCCAGAGAACATCCCAGGTCTGCAGAGCCAGAGCATGCCAGAGCTGAAGCATCCCAGAATCATGGGACCAGAGCTTCCCAGCTCCGTGGGGCTGGAGCACCCTAGCTGAATGCGGAAGGAGCATCTCAGCACCACGGGGCCAGAACCTGCCAGTTCCAAGGTGCCAGAGCATCCTAGGACTGGAGAATCCCAGGTGCATGGGGTGACAGCATACCTGCTTTATGGGGCTGAATCATCCCAGACCTGTGAGGCCAGGGCACCCCAGCTCCATGGGGCCACAGCATCCCAGCTTTGCAGAACTAGATCACCCCAGATTCATGGGAACAGAGTATCTCAGCATAATGGGACTGGAGCATCCCAGCTCCACAGGGCTGAAGCATCCCAACTCTCTGAAGCCAGAGCATTCCAGCTCCATGGGGCCGTAGCTTGTGTCTGTTTTTCTGCTGGGTGCATCTCTCCCCAGTGTCCAGTGAGCAGATCCAGAAGGGAAGGGGGATCTGGCTGTCTCCCCTGGCTCAGCCCCACCCTTGCCAGAGCACAAGTCTGTACAGGAGCAGCTTGAACACACTCCACTCCCCATGCACCACTTGAGAACCCAGCACAGGGGAACATGTGGAGCCCAGACATGTTTCTCCAACCCATGAAGGGGACAAAGAGGCTGCACAGAACTGGGTAGCCCACACCCCTTCTCCTGCCAGCCCCAAGCAGCCCCAGGGCTCACCTGTTGCCCACAGCCAGTCTGGGGCCCACTTCCGAGTGAAGAGCCCATCCCCAAGGTCACGGAAGAAGCGTTTGAGGGTGTTGGCCACATCATCCACCTGGTGCTCGCCCTCTTTCAGGCAGACACGGCGTGCATCCCGCTGCAGCACCTCCAGGAGGCTGGTGGTCTTGGAGTTCTGCCCGCTCTTGCGGTAGATTCCCTCAGATGTCAGTCCTGTGATGGAGCCAGTGGGAATGAGACCCTCTCTGCAGGAGACAGACCCCACTCCTGGCCTGCCAGCTCCCCATCAACCACTGCCAGGCACCAGAGTATCCCATCCTGCAGGTGTGTTCCTGTGACTGGAGCCCCACTAGAGATGGAGCCCTCCCACAGAGCTGGAGCAGAGGGAGGGAGGGAAAGGTATCACAGGCACGAAGGGCTCTCAGCCTGCCACTGCGCCCCAGTGGGATGAGCTAAATGCCACGCTCCGGCCCCTGCCAGCAGCCCAGGACTCGACCCGTACCACACTGGGTGATGTAGTCAATGCAGCGGTCCACCAGCAGCGGGACGTCCGACTCCGTCAGCTGCTGCTCTGACAAGGTGTCCCCCGAGCTGCCTGCAGCCTTCTGGATGGCGTGGACCCAGCCCAGGAAATCCAGCTTCCGCTCCCCTTGGATGTACAGTGTCCTGCCAGCATGCCTGGGCTCAGCAGGGGGCTAGGTGTTCCCCCACACCCTGCTGCATGTCTGCAACCCCCAGGAAGGCTGGCCCTGGGGGCCTGCAGGTGATCCCAACTCAGTTTTGGGGGTCTAGAGTCATGGCAGGGAGGGTAAAGACACTCCAGAACAGGAAGGGGTATTTGGTTGCGGGGCCCTCCCCTCTCCCCCACACTCTTACCTCCGCCTCTCCACCAGCACCAGAACCTCATGGTCCCCCTGGATGGCTGGAAAGGAAGGCAGGGAGTCCAGCACCTGTGGGAACATGGGGTGCCACAGCTCCCCTAGGCCCACGTGCTGTGGGAGGCTCTGCCAACAGGTCCAGCTCCAGTCCAAATGGGGCAAGCAGAGATGGGAAAGAGGATGGACGGGGGAAGAGCATGAAGAGGAGAAAGAGCAGCTGCATTCCTTCTCATTCAAGGGACACTGAGCTCCACAGAAGTGATACCCACCAGACTCCCACCAAAAGCTAGGTGCATCCCAGGGCAAGATTCGGGGGACACGCCCTCCCTCCCAGCCAGGGGGTCCTGTCAGCAGGGCAGGGGTACTCACAGAGCTCCTGCAGCTTGCGCAGCTGGAGAGGCTCCTGCCGACGGCCATCCTCGGAGCAGACATGGAGCGTGGAGCCCACCAAGGCAAACCAGCCCTCCTGGGCACGCTCCAGGGTGAGACCCCCTTTGTAATGCAGTCGGCCAAGCCGCTCAAAGTCTAGTGCCACCAGCTCCTCGGCACAGGGGTGGACGAAGGACTGAGCCAGGTAGGAGAGGAATCCATCAGCACCACTGTGTTCAGCTGCCACCAGCACCCAGGGCCACCCCAGCCCCCTGTACCTCACCTTGGCAATAGACTTGAGCCATTCTCGAGCAGAGTCAGGGCTCTCCAGCCCAAAGAGGTAGAGTCGATCTGCCTCAGTGTACACCTCAAATGTGCTCTCGATCCTTCAGGAGGGAGAAAAAAGGGAGTCTGGGTGCCCACAGGGGTGGGATAGAGCTGGGTGGGGGATAGGGGTGTTCCAGGGGTGGGAGCATCCTGCTGCATGGCTGCTGATGGCTCTGACAATGGCTGATCTAATATGGGATCCCCCCACCATGGCCCCTGGCACACCAGGAGCCCTGTGTTGCCAAACACATTCCAACAGGGGACATAGGGACTGCACAGGAGCCACAAAATAGTTACAAAGGAGTTTGATCAGGGTTCCAAAGGGATTACAAAGCAGCTGCAAAGAAGTCACAAAGGTACTACAAAAGTATTGGAAAGATGCTCCAAAGGGGCTGCAAATTATTTACACAGAATCCTTGCAAAGCCATAGGCTCAGGGGCCATTGGTGGGCTTGGGGACTACAGTCCCCTCGTGCCACCACTCATGGGGGTCACTGCAGCTGTGCCAGGCCCTGCAGGAACAGAGGGGCTGTTGGGGTGCTCCAGGGGAGTGCAGCCTTACCCATGGGTATGGAGTGGGTTGTTCACCAGGCAGACAATTTCCTCCACCCTGATCTCGCCATTGGGCACAGTGTTACGGTCATTCTCATAGTAGCTGAGCACACCATCCTGCAGCGTGCACCACCGCCGGCTGAACTCTGCACGGCACAGGAGAGCACTGAGCAGCCTCCCTGAGCTCTGGCCTGCCCCATGCCACCCACCAAACCAGCCTGACCACTCCAGCAGCACCCATTGGGTGCCCATCTGATGTGACCACCCATCAAACCAGGCTACCAGGTGATGGATGCAACACTTGAGAGAACAGGGGAGGGTGCAATTTCCCCTCTCAGGGGAAACTGAATCTCCCAGCTCCCCTTTCCCTGTCTCACACATGTACCTTCTGGGCCCTTCCGCTCACTGATGGGCTTGACCATGGAGGGGGTCTTGTAGAGGAAGCCATTGTGGGTAATGGAGGGCAGGTGCACTGAGTAGGGCTTCTCCTCACTGCACACCATCTCCAGGCGTGGTGGCTCTGCAAGCGGGGAGATCAGTCTGTCATGGGAAGCTGCCCTCCTCCCCCACCCCACAAGGCAGCTGCGTTTCCCCCATCTCAGCACAAGGAGCATCTCACAGGCTGCACCCCGAGCTGCCACCACAGCACAGCTGGGGTGCAAGGAACAGTGCTGGTATCCAAATCCAGGGCTGCCTGGGAGTCATCCCACATCCTGAGTCTTCCCCAAAGCCCCTCCCTAAGCACTGAGCTGGGACTGGGTGGGAACAATGTGAGGAGGCTCCCCCACCACTGAGGTCCCTCACAGGCTGTCCCAGGACCCTGCTGCTCTGCAGGAGGTGCAGGGCAGAGTGTCACAGTCCTGCAGCTGAAATAACAGCCCAGAGCTCTGTCATTGCCTCATCATCTGATCACAGTCATGTCCCCAGCCTCGATTTCCCTACCTTGCCAGTAAGATGCAACCCCCACTTCCTCCAGGATGAAGCAGAGACAGGATGCAGGTACACCCCTAAATCACACCCAGCTCAGAGTGTAGGGTGCCTGGAGCTCTAGAGATTGGGAATCCAGGATGAGGCAGATCCCTGCTCTCCCAGTCCCAGCATTATGAGTCCAAGCTTTGGATTTCTCTGGCTCACTGGGGTGGCCTGGGAGGCCTCACAGGCACCTTTAGTGCTGACACAGCAGGAAGAGCTGGGCCAGCCCCAGACCTGGGCAAATTCCAACTTCCGCAGGACAGACTTGGCTGCCGAGGCGAGGAGGGAGGTAACAGCTCTGGCAGGTGCTGGCCAGCCCCCCACACCTCTGTTCCACCTGCCCAAGTGTTCCTGCCTACCCGCCCAAGGCCTGTATTAGGGTGCAGATCCCATGGGAGCTGTCAGCCGTCATGGAGTCAAGTTCAGGGGCAGGCATGCACATCCAGCAGAATGGGACTGGCCATTAGCAGGGTCAGCCCTCCTGCCCCAGGGACATGCTAGAGGTGGGGACTGTCCATCTGACAGAGGAATGTCCCTTGAAGCTGCCTGGAATGCCCACAGCATCCAGGATGGTGTGGGAATACTCTCTCCTGTGCCTTCCAGTGTGTGCAACACCAGCCTGCATCCCCAGCTGAGCTCCAGACCTGTGTTCCCAGCTGGTATTGAGCCCCTAGGGGCACAGGGCTTCCCCAAAGCCTCTCTTCCCTCACACAGACCCTCGACAGTGCCAGCAGATGGAGAGCCTCCTACCAGGAAGCTGCTGGGCAGGACACAGAGCTGGGACCAGCTCCAAACATAGCTGTGTCCCCCAGAACACCCCAGCAGCAACTCCAGGAATGTTGTCAGTGGGTGGGTGCCCATGGAGGAGCTTCAAGGGGGTCAGCCCTTACCTGAGGTTTTGTTGTGGAGCAGGAACTCCATCTGCAGCCGCTGCCCACTCCTTTCAGCCAGGGCCAGGGGCGTTGGGCACTGGGGGTCCCCGGTGTCACAGGTCACCGATGCCCCACAGAATAGCAGAGCCTGCGTCTCTGCCAGGTCACTGGTGGTGACGGCCACACACAGAGCCTGCAGCAGAGCCAGGAGACCAGCGGTGAAGCTGAAGGCTCCCACCGAGGAGGAGGAGACCCCCAGCAAAAGGAGCCGGGTGAGTGCAGTGAGCTGCCGGCCTCCCGGCCGCCTCCCGGCCGCCTGGTCAGAACAAAGGAGCCTCAAACTGGGAGAAAAAGTTTCGAGCCGGCAGCGAATCCCTCCCTTAAGGAGCCAGAGTGAAGTCATACGGCAGCAGGGCGGGCCGGCCGAGCCAGAGTAGGAAAACAAACAAGCCCACATGCGAATTCCCTCGGCTGCCTGGGCCCCCCGTGTACCCCCACCGCTTGTGCAAACACTGGAGAAGCCATGGCAAGGGCAAAGCCTGCATGGCAGAGCAGGAGGCAAAAGTCAGCAGCCAGAATGCCAGGATGGCATTCCTTGTGTGATATTCCCTGTGTGACTCTAGTCTGGCACCCTGCCAGCAGCCAGCACAGGGAAGGGATGCCTTGGCTGGTGATTTGAGTACTGGCCAGGTACTCCTGGGGAGGGATGTCAAAGTGCCTCAACTGGGCTGTGCCCTCAGCACCAGCTCCCCTAAGCCCCATCCGGCCCAGAGCTTGACGCCAAAACAATTTCCAAGTCAGGGAGAGGTAAACCCTTGAGCTGCCTGGCTGCGGTAGGGAGATCCCATCTTGGACAAGGCTCTCCAGCCTCGGCATGAAGCTGGTTACACCCCATGGCAGAGATGTTACCCTGTCCCCACAGCTGGCTCAGCCCTCCTCGAGACCTCAGGCTTTGGCTTGGGGTTCACAGTGAGGACACAGGGTGTGCAATGGGGATACAGTTAGGGAGGGATGGTGGGCAATCTACTTGGACACAGACTTCACTCCCAAGAGAGCCTGCTCAGCACCATTTTCCACCCAGGCAGGACCCACAAGCAGTTGCCCATCCCCGGGGGCCACTGACCCTGTCAAGCTCCTCCTGGTTGCCGAAGAGAGGGTGGTAGTGGCGGTACTTGCCCTCCCGGTATTTGGCGATGAGGAAGCGCCTCCTCTCCTGGCTGCTGCTGCTGGGGCTGATGGCCTCACTGGGAGGCACATTTGCAGCCCAAAACTGGTTGGCTGTCACATTGCCAAACTGCTGGAAGAGCTGTGGGGACAAGGACAAGGAGATGCCAACGTGACAATACTATGGGGGTGTGTACAGGGTGCTTTGCTGGGGGCAGGGTGCTGCCCCGGAGGAACAGTGGGGTGCAGGAAAAGCATGGGTGGTGTAGGAGAGTGTGGGTGGGCAGGGTGCAGGTGCACCGACCCACTGCAGGCACGCAGCCCCCATAGCCGCCAACTCCCCTTCCTGCCCTGGAAAAACACATCTGGAAAGCAGCACCCAGCTGTGAGAGGTGGGTGGTGCCCGGTATCCATGGGGACAGATCCAAAGCGCTTTTGGTGGCCCTTTGCCACCCCACTACCCACAGCTGAACGATGCCATTAAGAGGTTTACCAGGGACACCCACATCACCCCAATACCCACGGGAGACTGCCAGCACCCCGCAGCTCTTAGGGGTGGGATGGGTGCATGCCGGAGCCGAGGAGGGGCGGTGCGAGCTGGGCTCTGGGGATGCCGGGGTGGTTTCGGGCAGCGTTCCCAGAGAGGGGAGGGGAAAGGGAGCAGCAGCTGGAAGCGTTTGGGGGCTCGGGGAGCAGGCAGCGCTGGAGGCGGGGGCTGCGCGGGTGGGACGCCGAGCAGGAATGCGGGATCCGAGCAGGATGGATGGGAAGGGAGAACGGAACCAGCCGGGTCTGCCGGCGGGAAATGGCTGCCAGGTTAGGTCTGGAAACGAATCCCAGCTCCCCCCGCCCACTCATTCCCGGCGCTGGCTGCGCCAACACATTCCTGCGCTCCAGCAGGCTGCTCTGCCCTTGGCCCCGCTCCAGCCCCACAGCACGGGCCCACAGCCATGGCCCCACTCAGACACACCGTCTGTCTGTGGCACATCCAGTGCTGCTGGTCCTTGTTCAGCCGGCTTGCTGAACTGGCTGCCAGGGCTCCACAGGGACAGAAGGAAAGGCTGATGGGGGTCCTCTCCCCAGCCAAGCCACACCATGGTGTCCCCCCAAGGGGCTGGAATCAGCCTGGAAGTGCCCTGCCGTGCTCCAGCACCCTCAGCCCACATCCAGCAGCTCCATAATGCACAGGGAACAAACAGGGTGTCGCTCCCCAAAAGGGCTTTTTGGGATTGGTCTGTGTCACTACCTCGATCAGCTCCTCAGTCCACACCTTCCTGTCCATCTTCAGGCTCCGAACTTTGGTGATGCCGGGGCCCAGTCCCCGGTGTTCCCCTGCCATTGAGATGAGCCATTAGGGACCTATTTTGGGGTGGGAAAGGTCTGGCGGTCCCCAGGGATCCCCATTTGTGCCCCTCTGGATATGGGTACCTGCACATCTCTTGCAGATGACAACACAGAGGTTGATGGAGGCCCAGTCAGGTTTGGGGGAGCCGCAGTCGGCACAGAAGCGGTTGGACTCCACTGCCCAGATCCTCTCGGCCACCTCTGAGTTGGAGAGTGCCTCAGCGATGGACTGCTGCATGGCCTCCACCCATTCCTCCTTCTCCTGCTCCGAGTCAGCACAGAAGCTGCCAGCAGAGATGGGGGTGAGATACACCATGGCTCAGGGTGGGGAGCACCCTCAGCACCCCCTCCCCACCCTGGGCTCACCTGAAGATCCTGTATGGTGTGGTGAGGTCAAAGCTCCGACGATCCACCTCCTTGACGTTCCCCACATTCATCTCAATGTAGGTAATGCCAATCCCCAGCCGATAATCCTGGTCGGGGAGGGTGGGCAAGGGATGAGGGGGGGATGGATGATGGGATCCAGTGCCTGGGAGCTGGGGCAGCTCTGTCCCTTCCCTGCCCAGCTCTTATCCTGGGGGTACCCAGGGCACCACAGACTCTGGAAGCAGCTACGGTGGGTGTGATGCTCCTGGGAGATCCCAAGACTCAGAGCCAGCAAAGAGGGAGGGTTCAGAGGGCAGCACCCTGTGGCTTCTGTGCTGTCCCCATTTGAGGGATGGCAGGGGCCTGGCTGCCCTGGCTCACTGCTGCTCTGCTCAGACTGGGAGTGCAAAGGGAAAGGGTCACCCTTGAAACAGCATCAGGGTCCCCCATAGTGCCACAGCCCCCCAGCAACCCACCTCTGCATTCTTGTAAAGGAACACTTTGTCCCCAACCACCACCACAAAGAGTTTGTGCTTAAAGCCCCGCAGCTCCAGGAAGCCACTCTTATCAGCTGGCTCAGTGGCACTGTCAGTGGCTAAGGACATCAGTGTCCTCTCTGGAGCTTTGCTCTTCCGCTCCTCCGCAATCTGCTGCAGGGTCCATATCCACTTGTTGCGGTCTGCTGTGGGGCCAGAGGTGAGACAGGTCAGGATCAGCCTGGGCCCAGGATACAATGGGACTCATCCCTTGGGCTGGGAAGGGAGAGGACAGGGTGAGGGACCCCTGTCACTCACCATCATTCTCGGCCCGGAACACAAAGTTGCGGTTGTTGGTGACAACCTCAAATTTCTGGTCCCCAATGCTGGAGACGCGGGAGATGGAGGAGACGGGAATGAGCCGCTTGGAGTAGGTATCCTGGGTCGGGGAGTGGGGAGACACGCTGCTCATGTCTGTGGCCTCAGGGAAATGGGGCTGTTAGTGCCCCGGGTTCCCAGTGCTCCAGCTCCAATGTCCAGGAGGCTCTGCGCCTCCCACATCTCATCCCCACCACCCAGCCGTGGCTGCTCCCTGGGATGCTGACCCTTGGCACAGCCACATCTCTGAGTTGGGATGCCAAGAGGGAGGTGGCCCTGCTGGGGCAGCAGCTCCTCCGCCACCTTCTCATCCCAAACTCCCAGATTCATCCTTTCCACCCACCTTTTCACTGTCAAAATAGCGGAGGTAGTCAGCATCAAGCTTCACCCAGCGCTTCTGGTAGATGTAGGACCTGGGAGGGGACCGGAGGGACGCGTTGGAGGGGATGCCCTTGAACTCAGGATGATTCTGCTTGCGTGTTCACGCCCCAGTTGCCAAAAGCCTGGGGCCACCTCGGCATTGATCCTGCCCTGTGTCCCCAGCCCTCTATGTCCCCAACCCTTCATCATGTGCCGTGTCCCCAGCCCATGATATCCCCAGCCTTCCATTCTGTCCTGTGTCCCCAACCCTTGATCTGGTGCTATATCCCCACTCCTCTATCCTGCACAGGGATAAGAGGCCTGTCCCAGCCAGCCCTTGAAGTCCTCAGCCCTTGATCCTGTGCTGTCATGTTGCTGTTGGGGATAGCAATGGGGACTTTATCCTTTCCTCTAGGCACCAATTAAAACATGGAGCTGAGAACAAGGGCTGCTCCTAACAGGCAGGCAGGATTCAGTCCAGGAGACACATTCCAGGAGGGGTCAGTGACACCAGAGCAGAGGGAGAAGCCCTCTGCTTCATTATCAGGATGGGGATACAGATTAGAGACAGATACCTCTGGGAGCTGGAAGAAAGCCCACCAGAGACCCCTTTGCCCTCCCCAGCTAAGGATGCAGACCAACCACACACCACAGGGAAAGGCAGGACACTTTTCAACCCATCCCTTTAGCATTAGGTCTGCAGGAGGAGCCAAGCTCTTTCTAATACAGCAAGCCCTGTCATGAAGCCCTCCCTACCAGCACTGAACCCCCAGGTCAGTGGGGCTGAACCCCCACTGCTAGTGGGGCTGGGGGCTGGTGTGGTGGCAGGGACACAGTTGCTCAAGGGCTTGTTTACTCAGGAAAGGTTTGTTAGAGCAGCTTCCAGGGACCTTCCAGCTGCTCTCACTTCCCCACAGCACGGCTGCTCTGTTGAAAATAGCTGAGCTTCCTCCTCAGTGGAGCTGCTGCCTCGGGGCTTCCTCTGAGCCCAGATTAAGAAGCCCCCAAACATCTGTCACATCTCCTGCTTGATTGTTTCCTCCCAGCTAGTGCAGGGGCACTGTGCTGGTTGTGCTCACTGGGTTCAGTGGACTCCCTGGGGGATCACTGGCCTCCCCATGACTCCCTGGCTCACTCACCCTGGAGCACACAGACACAAGCCCAGCACTTCCCCTGTTCTACTGCTGCATCACTCTGACTTTCCACCATGAGCCCAAGATTCGGGGCTGCCATCCCATGCGATAGGGGCTATCACCACCTCCTCCTGAAGCAAACCCAGCAATCCCAAATGCACAGCTCAGCCCAAACACCCCACCTCATCCCTGACAGATTTTCTTATGGTCACTGCTATTCCAGGGCTCCCCCAGAGGAAAAGCAGCTCTTTTCCCAGTGATGCAGGGTCAGAGAGGAAGCTTGAGCTGCAGCCTCCCCTTCTCAGCAAACTCAGTACAACAACTGGTGGCACCTGCTCTGAGAAAGGCTCTTTCACAAGAAATGGGTGTTTCTAACCTAAATCACAGGCTGGAACAGAGTGGAAGGAAACCCTAGCAATGGATTTTCACCAAAGTAAAACTACACCCCCACGAGGAGGAATTACAGGTGAGAAAAGGAGGGGACAATCACCCTTCCATGTCACACAGGGACCCCCAGCACGTCACTCACCCCTGTGGCGGGTTCTTGTCCAGCCACCCTGCTCTGATGGTGGGTGACAGCGAGGCGGTGGCACTGGTGCCCTCCATGCTGTCACTGAGTGCGTCGGAGCTGCTGCCAGGGAAGGCGTCGGGTGCAGGCGGGTGCAGGCTGGGGTCCCTGTCACTCCAGCTGCTGCCACCACTGGGGATGAGGAGCCGAGGGAGGGGGTTAAGAGCTGGCAGGTCCCGGGAGGGGCTGAGGCTCCCCGGCATGCTTCAGCATCCCTGTGACCTCCCCTGAGGCACAGGCAATGCAGGCCAGCCGTATGCAAGCGGGGACACTGGGGACAGTCCCTTCAGTGGGATCCCGGCATTCCCCAGCCCCAGGGACAGCGCAGGCCTGAGTCCCAGCTCTGGGAGGGGGGACAGGGCACCCCCAAGACCGCAGCCCCAGCCCAGTGATGCCCAGAGCTGCTCTCTGCTCACACATGTTCACATGCACAGGTCCTGCGTGTGCCCATGCGTGTGTACACTGTGGAGCTATGCACTCACCTGCCCTGCCATGCACAAGAGTTCTCTGCCTGTGCTCACACCCCCCACACAAACAAAAACACCCCCTGGTACATGCACACATATCCCTTGCCTATACACACACACAGCATGTCACCAGCCTCACAGACGTCCCCTGCAATGCAGCATGGCAGCCAGGCTCATACTTGGCAGGGGGGGCACTGGGGTGCTCCTCGCCAAACTCATCTTCACTGAAGAGGCTGCTGCAACGCAGGGACCGTGGTCTCCTCATCCTAGGCTCAGCATCCTCCTGCAGAGACACACACGGGTGACACGTGGGGTCTCCTTGGTGCCCCCACTGCACCGTGAGGGTGCAGGGTGGATGGAAGGAGAGGTGGCACGATGCCATGTCACCAGCCCAGCCCCAGCTCAACAGCTGCCCACAGTGCCAGGGTGCCCACGAAGAGGCATGCTGAGGCTCACAGGGAGAGGGCAGTGCAGTCAAGGGAGGAGCTGAACACCAGGATGGTTATTTATAGCAGCTAAAAATGCTGGAGCTTCATGAGGCTTTGCCTCCTTGGCCCTGGTGTTCCCAAGCAAAGGCAGATGGGGGCTTCAGGTGCTCAGGGGGCTCTGCAGCTTCTGGGACTCCTCAAATCCATCCGTTCCCACCCCAGAGAGCGAGGGAGGCAGATGGAAATTCACAATCCAGGGATTACATTCAAGATGCAGTGCTGGAGATGTCTACTAGCACATACTCTGGGCATGTGAGTGTGGCGGGGTGCTGCACAGCTATGGGTGCTCCCCACAGAACCCAGTGAATGCTTCCTGGGGACACTGGGGTGAGACCTGGAGGGTGCTCCCCAGGGACCCTCGACTTCCAGCACCACTGAAAGACCTGATAGATCTGTCCTTCCCAAGGACACTGAAGAACCCAATTCCAGCTCTAAGGTTCCAGCCCCCATAGGAGATACAGTGGGTGCTCCCTTGGAAATCCTGGGGTTCCAGCCCCCATGGGAGACCCAGGGGGTACTCCCTAGGGACCTATGGGAGATAGAGTGGGTGCTCAGTGAGGCAGAATCCCCTCTCTGGCCACTGCCAACATGCTCCTCCAGCCCTAACCAGTATCTCTGGAGCATCCCAAGTCTGGTACCTGTCCTTAGGGCCAGTCACCCTGCCAGCTCCTGCCCACCTCCAGCCCCATGGTGGGACCAACCTTGGCCATCTCCCCTGTTGGTCTGGCTAATTCCTCCTCCCACGCCGAGTCCTCGTAGTCTGAGTCATCTGACAAAAGAGAGGGAAGATGCTGGGAATCAGCTGGCTTGGAGCAAGGGGTCCAAATTCCCCCTGCTACCGGAGCCCATGAGGAGGATGATGCAGGCATGGCTGGCTTCCCCTTGCTTTGCCCTTGGCAAATAAACACCCCATCCCTGTGACAACAAGAGTTTTATCATAGAGTTTGAGAAAAAGCTGGGAGAGGGCAAAGTACCGCTAGTGGCACCTCCCAACACTGTCACGACATTCCTGGCCTCACCAGAAGGAGACTTTGTGACACCAGCCCCAGCACCATGGCCCTGTCCAGGCTCTCATGTCTCTGCTTGGAAGCTCCTGCTGCTGGGGGTTCCCAGAGGCCTTTTCCACAGCTTGTTTTCCAGGGTGGATTCCCTTCCCTCCTCTCCCATTCGTTATCATCTCCTGAGCTTGTGCACCATGGAAATGAGATCCCAGAAGATTACTGGAACAAGAGATGGCTCCTTCTCACTCAGCACCCACATCAGCAGAAATCCTGGTCAGGATTGTAACCCCGTAGTGAACAAATGGCCCCAGACAGCCTGGCCCTGGCAGACACCCACTCCCAAATCCCACTGAGAATCTGGAGCAGATTCCTCCCAAAATCCCAACCCAGATTATGGTGTTTGGGCCCTGGCAGCAAGCAAGGATGCTCCCAGGCTGCAGAGGATTGAGAGGTGCAGGCAGATGCTCACCTTGGCACCACAGAAACCCCCTGCAGACTCTGCATCCCAAACCCATTAGGGTGTGAGCAGCGTCCCCCCCGTACCCCCAAACAGACAGATAAGCTCCCTGTCCATGGCTTCTCTCAGCTTCTGAAACACACCCCAGCTCCCAGTTAAACCAGTGCTGCTTCCTGCATGGCTGCTGGCCTTGAGAGGTACCCAGCACTCCACACAACTCAGCCTTTCTTCTTCCTGCCAGCAGAGCTAGTCCAGCTGAAGTAGAGTCCAAGCAAGGTTGCACCCTGAGACCAAACCTTCACCCTCCATGGGGGTCCCCAGCTCAGCACTGCTCCCTGCAGTGGGCTGAGCCCCAGGGACACCCAGAGAATGGGGCTGGGGGATGCAAAGTCACAGTCCTGGGACCTCAGACCCAGAAACATCTGCATTTCACCCTCCTGACAGGTTCACTTTTCCTCTGTGAGTGTGTGTGGGTGCTTCCAGCACCCACAGAAACCTTTGCTCTGCTCTAGGAGAGGCTGCACCCAAACCCCCAGTCCTCATTTTACATCGCCTGAAACTCCCAACCCAGGTCTTACACCCCTTCCCTGAAGCCCCCAGCTCAGACCTCCCATACCCTAAATCCCCCAGCCCAGGTCTTGCACCCCTGACACCCCAGCCCAGAAGGCAAGAAAGGGGATAGAGAAGAAAGAGACAGCAGCAAGGACAGAGGAACAAACTGACAAGAAGGAAGGCACAGTACCCCTGGGATGGAATGGATGCTGTTGGATTGGCAGCCAGATATCCCAAGAGAAGATCTGTGACAGGGGAAGGCGGGAGGAGCCCCCCTTGTACTCACCAAACTCTGGCACGAAGGGAAGGGTGGCCTTGGAGGGCAGCGCTGGCGGCGTCGGGGCCGGCGCCTTCGTGCGAGGCAGGGAGCACAGGGTGACCCCGGGCGCTCTTTCGGTGATGGGGACCTCCTCTTTGGCAGGGGTGCTGTGGGAGAGAGGAGCACGCTCATGCCAGCCCCTGCCTCACAGAGGACCCCCAAAAGGGATCAAACTCCAGCAGATCCAAACCCACAAGCCAATTCTGCAGACCCTATGGCAAAGCCTTTCCTGTGCTTGGGCTATATGATTACTTTTCTAGCCCGGAAATGTTTTCCAGGCATCCAACCTCACTCCCCCGTGTGTCCTCCACAGCTCAGGATCCTTATCTGACTCTGGGACACCCCAAGCCACCCACAGCCTTGAAGCCACATCCCAGAGCAGGTTGTTTTCTTTCCTCCAGTCTAAACAATGGCAGAGCTGCTTCCTTATCTGGTTTGCAGGTGGCCACAGGGTTCCTTGAGCAGGATAGGGGTCCTAGGGATGCTCTGTGCCACCAGCTTCCTTATGGTGGGGTGGACACTGGAGATCCAGGGTGGCTGCTATGGCAGCAAGAAATCCTGGAAATGGAGCTTCGCCTGGCTCAGTGAGCCATGCCCCCAGCCCCAAAACCTTGACCAGTGGGGAGAGGGATCATTGGGATCCTCCTCTCCACAAAGCCCCTGAGCAGCTGGACTCAGCCACTCCCACCTCCTGTTCGTTGCTTCCTGCCTTCCTGAGACTCAAAGGTGACAAGCAATCAATAGAAACCTCTGAGGTAATGGTGTTTTCAAGGCCAGGAAATTAAGAAGTTTCTCCAGGAAATAAAAATACAAGGTACCTTTGGAGCATCCCTGAATCCAGGGAGAGGACAGAGGCAGTGGGCAGAATTTCAACCCCAAGCCCCAGGTAGGTGACCCCCAGGGGACCTGCATGCTAGCACCATCCCCATCCTTGCCCCAGCTACCTCCCACTGCAGCCACAAGAAGGAACAGCTGGTTAGATTGGATATTGGGAAGTTCTTCCCTCTGTGGGTGGTGAGGCCCTGAGGTTGCCAGAGAAGCTGTGACTGCCCCATGCCTGCAAATGTTCAAGACCAGGTGGGATGGGGCCTAGAGCAACCTGGCGTAGTGGCAGGTGTCCCTGCCCATGGCAGGGTGTGGAACTAAACAAGCTTCTAAGGTCCCATCCATTCCAAACCGTTCTGTGATCCCATGATTCCATGGCCAAGGATGCCATCAGCACCCCATGGTTTTGGGGATGTGCCTCCCAGCACCATGGCTCATGCACAAGAGCTTTCCCGTAGCTTGGGGTGAGCTGGAGAGGAAACTTCTCCCTGGCTGGAGAAGGAAGCAGGGGAGAACGGGAGGGCTGGCTCTCCCTGGGTCAGCCTGACCTCATTTCTCAGCAGCTATTTCCATGGGAACCAGCCACAACCATCCATACATTAGGGAATGCTGGCAGGGAAGGAGGGGAGTATGGGCAGGGGAGTGTGGGCAGTGGAACAGCACTGCTCCCAGCACCACCAGGCAGGAGCTGCTGGAGCACCCAGGTGTGCAGAGACCCAGAGACATGGAGGTGACAGTGCACAAGCCACAGAGCCTTCAGCAAGAGCCTGGCTGGGGTCTGCATCTGTGCAGCCACCCAGGATGGTGTTTGCACCCTGGGGTGTGGTTGGGGGCACAAGCTCCATGGCCAGCAGTGAGTTGACAAGACTCAGACCAGGACAACCCCCATCTCCTGGATGGGGACTTCTCAGGAGGGTTTCTGGTCCAGCCCCAGTCCTGTCCAGCCCCTAGCCCCACCATCCCAGGGGCCAGCAGGATGAGCACCCACAGAACTCAGGCACAAATAACACCCCAGTTCCCCAAAGCACCCTCGCCACTGGTCTGCCTGCTCTCCATGTCATTGTCTGCTGCTGTAGCATCTCTGGGCTTCACGTGCCCCCATGGATCCATGGGGTAGAGTGGGTACCCCTATCAGCCCCTGCACCCCCTGGACCCCCATGCAGCCATTGCCCAAAGGATGCCAGTCCTGCTTCAGGCAGGGTCTGGCTAGTGCCACCTCTGCCATTAGAGAAGTGGCAAACCAGTGCCTTGTGTGCTGTCCCATATCTGAGCAGCACTTTATCTGCTGTCCTTTATCTAGGCCCGCCTCTCTTCTAAGGGAAGGAGAGAGAGCTGCTCTCCCACAGGCACCACCCCAAAGGCAAACCTCTGCCCAGGCCACCACCCCTGCCCAGCTCACCCAGCCCTCTGAAAAGGAGTCTTATGTCATCACTTCCTCAGACATCACTTTCCACAACCCCCCTCTCCCCACCAGCTGCTCGGGGGACTGCTATAATCCCTAGACCATCCCCTGGGCATGGAGAGGGGGTGCCCCCTTCACTGACAGCTCATCCCACGATCAGCATGCAGACATGAGCACCCACTGCTCATGGGACCCTCTGTGGGGTATCTGGGTCTGAGCCATCAGTGGCCAAAACTGGGGGGCTCACAGCCCTGCTGCTGGCGCTGGGAGGGTGCCAAGTCTGGAACTGGTGAGAGACAGCTCCCAGTGTTGAACACAGTTGCTGCCATCAACCCGTGGGAGGCAGTATCTCAGACATCCCACACCCAGCAGGGCTGAGATGATCCCATCACCTCCTGGCACAGGAGTGCTTGGGGTGGCCCAGGGTTTGGGGGGATGGTGAGAACCCGGAGGTGAGCGTGGCCTGGAGGAAACCACAATATGGCTCTTGAAGCAGCTAGGAGGAAGCACCAGGCACCACGGCAGCACAGCCGGAAGTGAGGGGAGATGGGTGGGTGCTGTCACCCCAGAAATGCCCAGGTCACTTGCTCTGCTCCCAGGCTGTCTGCACACACAGGGGTGCTCCAGCTCTTCCTCAGCCCTCATTCCCAGAGGTCCCTCCCCTGTGGGCACTCCCACCTCCACAAGAGGTTATACTGGGGACTCATTCCCATCCAGAGACAGAGCCAGGCCAACACAGCTGCCTCACAGCTGCTGGCAAAGAGCCCAGCCCCAGCCTGGATGCAGTGAGCATCACCCTGATGTGGGCAAGAACCATCCAGACCTGGGCAAACATCACCCTGATGTGGGCATGTACCATCCAGACCTGGGCAAACATCACCCTGATGTGGGCATCAACTCAGCATGGGCAACGATCATCCAGACATGAGCAACCATCAATCCCAACGTGGGAAAGCATCCCCCACTGTTGTTGGTCCTTGGGCAGCCCAGCACTATTTCCCTAATCCCAGGCCTTTCATGTTCACTGGCTGCAGGCACCCAGGTAGGGGGCAGGAGATGAGTTTGGGGCCAACAGCAGCTCCCTAGGGCTGTGGAGCTCCCTCTGACCCAGCACAGGGCACTTTAGCCAGTCACCCATCACTCCTGGGAGCCCCAGTGTGGATAACTTCCCAAGCTCCCTGCAAATGGTGCCCCACATGTAGGGCTGGGACCCAACACCCACCATAGGGTGACTCCTCCCCTCACCCTCCTGAATGCACCCCTTGTCCATGCCAGCTATCCTGCACCACGGCAACTCCTCCACCCACGAGCATGGCCAGGCACCAGCACTGGCCAAAGAGTCATAGAACCATAGAATGGTTTGGTTGAGAAAGCACTTTTAAGCTTATCTCATGCCATGGGCAGGGACACCTACAACCCCAGGTAACTCCAAGCCAATCCAACTTGGCTTTGAACATTTCCAGGGATAGGGCAGCTTCTCTGGGCAGCCTGTGCCAGGGCCCACCACCCTCAGAGGTAAGAATTTCTTAGGAAATGACAGCTCTTTA
Source organism: Muscicapa striata striata (assembly GCA_030060385.1). Classification (NCBI taxonomy): domain Eukaryota; kingdom Metazoa; phylum Chordata; class Aves; order Passeriformes; family Muscicapidae; genus Muscicapa; species Muscicapa striata. Next base: position 5,372,944 of record JAREIS010000011.1, read on the forward strand.
TTTTTAAAATGTTCTCAAAACAAGAACCCACCTACAGCCAATATATTCCTGGTTGTACAATTAAAGTGATTCTTGAAATCAGAGTTTTGGGGTTAGTTCTGAACTCCCTAATATACCTATAATACACATATAACCTATATATGGATGCACAGACACACTCCTGTGTATATTCACTACAGCATCAAAATCTATTTGAGAAATACATATACACACACATACACCATTACAGCATCGAGATCTATGTGAGAAATACATATACACACACACACACCACTACAGCATCAAGATCTATGTGAGAAATACATATACACACCCATACATATTCCCTTCTGTTGCTACCAAGCACCAACACATACATGTAATCTATATGTCACGAGTGCATCATGGCACACCAGGTGCAAGAGCCCTGTGGCCACCCACCTGTCCCACACTGGCACAGCCCCCAGGGCTCTGCCACGGTGACTCCAGGGTCCCCCAAGCACCTGGAGCACCCTTGTGTCCTGGGGGTGCTGTTCAGCCTGGCGAGGCCATAAGCCCATCCCTAAGTCCCATGCAGCTCCCAAGGGACCCTCACGCAGCCCCAGATCCCCCGGGGCTGCTCCAGAGGGGAATCCCAGCCCCCGAGTCCAAGAGCACAGCCTTCGGGGTGCCGTGCCAGGCTGGGCAGCGCCTGTCCCCGGGGACAGCAGAACAGAGGAACAACAATGCCTGGGGGCACACAGCACACAGGCCAGGGCAGGAAACACCCTCTGGAGCCGGCAGAGCGAAACTCGCACCCGGCAGCGCCGGCAGCGCTCGATCCCATCCCAAAACCCCTCGGCCCGCCGCCTGCCGCGGTGCGGCACGGCCGGCGCTGTGCCAGCCGTGCCCTCCTACCTGGGCAGGTGACAGGAACCGAGCGGCACCGGGCGGCGGCGCGGGCAGCGCTGGGGGAGGCGGCGGGGAGCGCAGCTTCTCACCCCGGCACTTCCTGCGCTGCTGCAGCAAAACTTCCTGAGCTGGCCGGAGCGGCGGCATGTCCGGCACCAAATCTTCAGTGTGGCTACTAGGAACCCACACACAGCTAGTACCAGGACTCGGGCATGGCTGGCACCAAACCCTGCACGGACGGCACTAAACCCACGGCACAGCTGGCACCAAACCAGCAGGGCAAGTACCAAACCGATGGCACGTCCAGCACTAAATCAGCACAGCTTGCACCAAAGTGGCAGCCTCATCATGCCCGGGTAGCCTCCTGGCCAGGGCAGGAGGGAGAGTGGTTCCAGGAGGGTTTGGGTGACTATCTCAGTGCAGAAATGCAGTGGTGGGAACAGTTTCTGGGGTGCCAGGATGGACACTGTTGATCCGGAGGTGCTGCCCATCCCATGACATGCCAGCCCCCCATATCAGCTGCCTGAGCCCCCTCCCCAGCTCAGCATCCCAGCCCACTCCCTGCACGAGCAGAGGGATCACCTCCACCCACCTTACCACGAAAAACCCACTGGGACACAGGGATGGGAAGCTGGAGGGGGAGCCCAGCCACCCATTCTTATCCTGACTACACACAGGGTCCCATACAGCACCATCAGTCCGGACAAACCCAGCCCCACTCCCAGGATCCCCTCAGGGGACCAGCTAGACACCCCAGCTCCAGGAACATATCCCTTAGGGTCTGAGGGTCTTTGGGAGATTGCAGGGAGGACTCCTGGATGGGAGGGGCACACAGGCTCGCTGACATTCCTCCATCTCACTCCAGGAGGGTGCTGGCACCCAGGAGCTCGTCTGCCAAACTGCCCTGCCAGTCCTCTCTCCACATCTGCCTGTGCTCTGAAGGATTTGGGAGTGCACTGAGGAGTTGGGACATCAAAGAGGGGGCTGCAAGCGCTGCTGTCCCGAAATTCCAGCCTGCTCCCATGTCACCTGGCCACAGCAGCTGGCAGCAGCTTTGTCACGCACTCCCTGTGTGCTGCTGTCATTGTCTTGCTCCCACTGGTGTCAAGAGTTACCCAAGTTTCACACTGCCTACATTGCAGGTGGGGGTAAGGCAGGGCTCTACATTGTTGTGGGGACTGCACCCCAGCCCATGCCAGGCTGACTGGGATGATCAGGGTGGATACATCCAGCCACAGCCAAAATAAATATCTCAGCACCACACCCCCTCTCCCCCCTCCAGCCATGCTGGTAGCCTGAGGAAACATGCAGTGGCCTATAGCAGGGGTGCCCCCTGGGGTTGTGCTGGGGTTGGGGGGTGGGTTAGTACCCTCATGGGATGTGCTAAGGTCTGGAGAGGGTTTAGGTACCCCCAATCAACCCATGTCGTGACCTCGAAGGTACCACCCACATCACAGTAGCCCCCCACACAGACCCTGCTGCCTTGGGGCATCCCCAAGCCCATGCTCCTGCCACCCCCTTACCTCTTCTGGGACACAGCCCTTGGGGGGAGCTCAGGGGGGCGGTCAGGCAGTGGAGGGCCCTTCAGGCTCTGGCACTTGGTTTCCAGTTGGTGTCGCTTGGCTGGCAGTGGTGGCAATGGGGGTCTCACCCTGCTGTCGGCAGGGGGCTTCTCCCCAAGCGCTGGCGGAGGGGGGTCCTCCAGGGCTGGGAGATGGCTGCAGGATGCAGGGGGTGGCTCGGGGCTGCCCCCCGATAGTGATGGTGAGAATTTGAGGGGGGGCCGGCAGCCCACCCTGGGTGGGATGGGTGGGGGCAGCTGGGGGAAGTTTGCAGCCCGCTCTGGCTCCAGCAGCGGGGTCCCACCGGGCCCTGGCGGGCACCGGGGCTCCGGCTGCTCCGGCCCTGTCGCAGAGCTCAGGCGGAAGATGTGGCGTTTCATGGGGACAGGTTTGCTGGCAGGGGGCAGCGGGGCCTCAGCAAAGGCTTTCTGCAGCCCCAGGAGGATGCGGCGGCGGTGGCCGGGCAGCAGCACCCCAAGGCGGGTGAGCCCCTCGTCCGTCAGAGCCCGGCAGTCCCACACTGACCACAGCTCACTTTGCTGGAAGTTCTCCACATACTGGTCGAGGTGGAGGGCAGACAGCCAGACAGCCACCGGCAGAGATCCCTCCTCCTCCATGGCAGGGGGCTGGCCACAGAAACCTGCACCACTCAGTGCATTTTCGTTGCCAGCAAGGCTCAGGATGACATCAGGACCTGGAAATGGACACATCAGGATCAGTCCCAAAACACGAACCAAGTGAAGCCCAGAGTCCCAAACCAACATTCCCACTGAAGCAACCTGGTTTTCTTATGGCCTCCAACCACGCTGTCCCCCCAGGATCACCCAGTCCAGAACTGGGGGTCTGCAGGAGCGTGGAAATGCTGGAGGGTCCCAGTTTAGGGATTGAAACATAGGTGCCATCCGTTTAGAGGTGAAGGCACCGTGGGATCCCAGCATGGTCCCAGGGGGTGACATTTGGGCTGTGGGACAGAGCAGTGGGGTTTATCCACATTATAGACAATCGGGGAATATGCCTGAATATGCCTGATTCAAGGGCAGGGGAGCTGCTGGCTGCACCTCAGGGCTGCCACCCTCCAGGATGCAGCTCCCTGGTTTACAGCAGCAAGCCAGGATGGAGTGCCATGGACAGCTAGATCCAGAAGGCTGTCCCCTCTCCCGTGCTGTCCCCATCACAGCCAGTGGCAGGGTGCTGCCGCTGGAGCCCCCAGCCCAAACTGCACGAAACCCCTCTTCGCAGACCATATGCCCACCATGGCATTGCTCCCAGCTCCAGAGCCCTGTCTGTCCTTGGCATTGCTCTATCATGGCACCCTGGAGTGCTGGCAGAGCACCTATACAGCACTCTTGGTGCACACACCTAGCAGAGTGCCCTTGTGGCATCCAGAGCCTGGGACATGGGGGCTCATTTGGTGTCCCAGGTCCTGGAGCAGAACACCCATCCCACACCATAGCTGTTGGCAGGGCAAATCCCGGTTATCCCAACAAGCAGCAGATGGGATACCCTGCCCTTCCCACCCACCAGCATCATGGCCTCAGCAGGCTCCAGGCAGGAGGCAGATCCCATCATGCCAGCACACACAGCACTGCTAGTGACTTCGGCACCATCTTATTTTGGGTTTGCTGGATGTTTTTAGACCTGCTAAGAAGGAGCTTGAGGATTTCCTGAAGCTGTAAATAGGCCAGTCTGATCTGCAGTCAGAGTCACGTTTTCTGTGTGACTCAGGCAGGTCCCAGCCCCCGACAGCACTTGCGGTTTCGGTGCAAAGAGCACAGCTGAGCAAGGCTCATTCTTGACCCAGCACTAACTGGATACTGCCGAGCCTGAGGCACCCCACAGCCAGTGACCCCCACCCTCGAGACACCAGCATCCCAGTGGTGCTGCTGGGATGTGGCCACAGTGCCACCTCCCTGGCACTTTCTGGTACAGTTTGGCTTTGCTTCAGGTTCCAAAGACCAAGTGTCTGAGGAAGGAGCAACAGGGACCCAGGGCTGGCTGCCCCCTGTGTCTCCTTGCTGGCAGCACCAGACAAATCAGCAGCACCAGACAAATCAGCAGCACCCAGGACCTTCCCACTGATCCCAGCATTCCCAACCAGCACCACAAAAATCCCTGAATAAGAATAAAATTCTCTCTCCCACCTCCACACCTAGAAAGCCCTCATCTATTATTGAAAATGGATAAGCGATGGTGCTGGATGACATTGCTGTCACCAGATCCCAGTGACACCAGCACAGGCAGGCTCAACCCCAGCTAGGCACTGGCTCTGGAGGAGCAGAGGGAAGCACAGTGACACCAGTATGGGGCTCCCACAAATGCCACCCATCCTCACTAGAGCCAAGGAGTCACCATCAGTGTCACCCATTGATACTAGTGCCAACGTCCCCAGTGCTGTGCCAGGACATCGATGCAGTGGTGGGACAGACCTATCAGGAAGGGACAGCTGCACTAGCACTCACCACTGGCACTGTCCAAGCACTATCTGGGGTGGCTGAAGGCCCTCCTTGCTGCTCACCGGGGACAGGGATGACAAAACTCCAGCGAGGGAAGCACAGGGTCCCCAGTGTGCCAGGCTGGCAGCTGGGCCCTCACCAAGTAAATAATTAATCGGGCCCTCGCTAGGTTCCCTCCTTCAGTCATTAATCATTTAACCTCTGTGCTGAACAAGATGAGGATGTTCCAGAAGCGAAACCAACACAGGGAGATGCCGTAACCCAGCTGGCTGCTGGGGATCAGGGGGTAACCCTGCCTGTGGCCCCTGCCAAGCCCAAATCCTCCCAGTGCTGACCCACTGCATTCCTCCCCGGGATTAGGCAACACCACAGGGGCTGTTTTGTAAGAGACTTAAAGGCCGGACAAACGGTGAGAGCAGGGAATGGTGAGGGCTGCCAGTGTAAGTCACGACACCAAAATACATGAGGACCAGGACCCTCAGCCCCATCCCCAACCCACAAAGCCCTCACTCTCCTAGTCCTGGATCTGGAGGTGTCTGGTGCTAGTCCCTTTTGTCTGGACCAAGGGGCTCAGCAAGCCCCTCTACCCCCAAACTTGGGTGCTGGCTGCTTTTCTGGGAGCTCCTGCAGCTACCCTAGCCCACCTCAGCTGCCCTCAACTCAACAGAGTGTTTGGGATGCACCTCTTCCCCCAGCAGGGCTGAGCATCCTGGCCCAGGGAGGAGCCCCCTGTATGCAGGGATGTGCCCGCCCTTCACCCACTGCATCCCACCACTGCTCTCAGAGCCCTGGGCTTCCCAACCCTCAGGTGGAGCACTAATGAGGGCTGGGCTTGTTCAATTAAGGAGCTGTGTATGCTATGGAGGCTCTAGGCTCTGACTGGGAGTAACAGGAGAGCATGCTCCCTTTACTGGTCTAGCTTCCCCCAGGTAATCAATGTTACCCCTAACGAGGCACCAGGTAGTGTGACCAGGACCATCAGTATGTCGCTGACAGAGCTGCACTCAGCACCCAAGCACCAAGTAGTAAAGTGGTGGCCATCCCACAGCTCTTCCTTGCCTGTCCCTTCAATGGCAACCAGGATAGTGGCCAAGAGCCAAGAAAATCCAGCATAGGAGCCCTGCTGGGTGTCTGGCACCCACTTGATCGATCTAGTTCCCACTGCAAGTCCTCCTCCAATGCAGGCAAACCCTGCCTGCACCCCAAGCTGCCCTTCCCCAGGTCTGTGGGCTCATTAATGAAGGAGAGCTAATTACCAGCGCACGGTCCCTCGGCTCAGCAGAAGGAGGTGGCAGGCCTGCCTGTGGTCCAGCTGGCGCGGTGGAGCTTTGCCAAGGGGTCTCTGCCCGCCCCCGAGGTACTTCCTCAAACGCCACCTCAGCAGTGGGAACTTTCCGGAAAGCCGAGCAGAGCTCTGAGCTGGGATGTGGTGCAATAGCCACCCCAGGCCCCGGCAGTGTGCAGCCTCAGCGCGGTGATGCAGCGACCACAGGCGCCATGGGGGACAGGAGGGCCGGAGCCTGGGGCAGTGTGAGCCCTGGTGACAGGAGGATGGGGCAGGGCTCTCAGCAGGAGAGGAAGGAAGAGCCAGGCAGGGTGATCTCCGGGAAGTGGGAGCTCACCAGTACTGCGGCAGGAACCAGGTACCAAGGCCAGGGCGCTGAGGGGCAGCAGGACAAGCCGAGCTCTGGCCGCTGGACAGAAAGGGACAAGCAGGCAGGTGGCTACCTTGTCCCACCACCGTGTCCCAGGAGCCCTGTGGATTCCCAGGGAGGGCAGTACCTGGGAAGCTGTTACCCACCAGGGTTCCTGTGGGCACAGGGGACAAAGCCAAGTGGCGGAAGGACCTGTGGGAACAGGGCTGGCCACCAGAGGGAAGGGGATTCCCCAGCAGCACTGGGCAACCAGTCTCACACCACAGTGATTTTTACCCTTTCCTGCCTAAATTAAAGGAAAGATCCTCAGACAAGGGGCCATGGCCAGCCAGAATGAGGCAAATGTCACCAGTGTCCCTGGTAGATCCAGGGGATGAATATGATGTCCCCAACAGACCTGCCAGGGCTACTGCAGATTCCCTGCCCATCTGGGAATTGAAAGCACCACATCCTCACCCCGAAACTGCCCAGGCAGAATCCTCAGCAAGCAGTGAATACCCCAAAGCAAACAAAGGGTCCCGGGACAGCACCCAGCCCTCCACAGACCCCTTCCCAGCCAAACCCTCCACACTCCACCTCAGTGATTATCCATCTGCTCAGCAGTGCCCAAAGTCTTTCCTGAGAGAGTGAAGCTTTTTCATTTTCAAGATCTTCTCAGCCAAAGAAATTGCAAATGATATTCACACCCTCCAGGCGCTGTTCAGGGATCAAGTTCAGGCTTGCAGAATCACAATCCAGAGATGGAATTGCTTCTGTGGAGCCTCCTCCCTCTGCCATGAGTTGCCATTTGCAGGTGGTTCATGTGAAGAAGCCAGAGGGTGCCTGGGCCCCTGCTCAGGGGCCTGAGAGCTCACACACACACCAGGGTGTGCCCCAACATGGGAACTGCCCCGAGCCACTCTGTGTGCAGATGGAGGGTGTGCATGGAGGTGGAAGGCGGGCAGTGATGAGGTGGGTGAGAAGTCAGGGACAAGGGAGCGGGAAAATTGGGGTTCCCCATTTCCCCAAGGTCCCACCTGCACTGCCCTTCCCTCATGGAAGTAAAACCTGGGAAGGTGAAACATGTCCCAGGCTGTGGCACCAACAAACAAATAAGTTTCCTGGAATTCCCTTCCACAGCATTGCTGCCTGCCTCACAAATCTAACCAGAAAAGGGGCAAATACAGCCAGAAATGAGCAACTCCAGTCAAAAAAGCAGTTAATCCAACCAGAAATAGGCAAATCCAGCCAGAAAAGAGGTAAATACATCTGGCAATGCTGTTGCTACCCACGGAGTTCCACTGGAATGCTCTCAGCTCCTGACACACTTTATGGAAGCTGCCAGCAAACTAGGCCAGGAAGCCAAACCCCACGTGCACAGCCACCCCAGAGGAGCCCCAGTGTCCCAGGGTCTGGTGATGCTGGGGGGAGGCTGTGCCAACAGCCTGGCTGCAGAGGATGGGTCTGATGGGTCCCCCTGGGAAGCATGGCACCTCCCTCCTCCATGAGAAATCAGCCCAACATCCAGCCCTGAAACCATGTGGGTCCCTGTTTCACTTTCCCATAAGTGGGAAGTGAAAGTGTCATGGGGAACGGGTGCCCCCTCCAGCTGGATGAGGTGTCCCCTTCTCCAGCCCTGATGCCCTCCTGCCTCCTCTTCCTGCTTGTTGGGGTGCAAGTCTACCCCATGCACAGGCTCTGTCCCCAACAACAGGGTCACACCATACCAGGGCCACCCCCTGGGTCCCCCTGGCCACCACAGCACTGCAGACAAGCCAAGCCAGGGGATGCTGCAGCAGGGACAGAAGTAGAAGGACTACCAACCACATGCACTCACCCCCACTTTGCAAAAGCCTTTCTACACAGCCAGGCTCTCCCTCGCCTGTAGATTTGGGGGCCCATCTGAAAAACTTCTCTGAGCATCAACCCCACCACAGAGTCCTGCCACAGGAGCTGCATCACTCCCTGCCTCCCACAAGACACCCCCAAAATCTCAAGGGCTCACGCTGCTCTGAGGCTAAGTTCTGTCAGCAAATGCATCAAATGCTCTGATACCTCATATATTATATCTATATATATATATATATATATATATCCCTGATGTCCTGGCTGTGGCCCACAGTAACTCATCCCCAGTAGTTGCTGGAGCACCCCCAGAAAACCACCATCAGCTCTTGGAGGAGCTTTCCTTGCTACCTTCCTCCCAGCACCCCAGAACAGCCACCCACCCCCAGCACTCAGCACCATGCCTCCAAAAACTGGCTTTTGGGGCTGAACCCACAAATTAAAATTGCTGCCCCTGCAATGGTGCTAGACCTAGGACCCCCCCACTGCAGGTGCAGCCCCTGGGCACCCCAAACATCAACCCGACAGCCCCAGCAGTGTGAAGGTGTCCCATGGAACCAGCCTGCCATTACTGGAGGACAAAGCAACCACCATCCCAGTTCCAGCTGCACAGCACTGGTAAAGCTCCAGGTCTCACCAGACTGGGAAGCAGTGAGGAAGAGGAGGAGGAAAGCAAGGGAAGCCCACTTCCAGCATCACCCAGCATCTGGGTGCTATTGGTGGTGGCTGCTGGCAGGCGCCCTGGTGCAGCCACAGCTGACGCTGTTTTTTGGCTGTGAACGGGGACATGCCAGATCCCCAGCAGAAAACAAATCTGCCAGCTGGGCCTTCAGGGTCCCAGCTTCACCCTCAGCACTGGCAGCACAACCACCCAGTATCCCCCAAAATGTCCCTCACTCCAAACAGGCAGCAGGACCCCTGCAGTGGCACAGGAATGAGGGCTATCAGCAATGCCAGGGCACCCGGGAGACTGGGACTGAGCTGGGTTATACCGGGGTTGAGCTGAGGTGGGCTTAGGGGAGCTGGGATATACTGAAAGTGAACTGGGAAGGCTGGGGTTAAACTGGGGTTAAGCTGAGATGTGCTGGGAAGTGTTGGGGTAAATTGGAATATACTGGAGAGTACTGGGATGAACTGGGTTTGAGCTGGGACGTGCTGAGGTAAACAGAGGTTCAGTGGGGGTGTGCTGGGAATGAGTATGGGGGCAGCTGGGGAATACCACGGCTCAAGTGGAGAGTACTGGGTTCACTGGGATTGAGCTCGGGTGCGCTGGGGGTGAGCTGGAGTCTGCCCGGAGCAAACTGGGGTCTGCAGGGGGTAAGCTGGAGCACACTGGAATTGAACCAGGGTTGAGCTGGGCTGTACTGGGGGTGCTCTGGGGGTGAACTGGAACACACTGCGGCGGAGCTAAGGTGTGCCGAGAGCGAGCTGGGGTACACTGGAATTTGGCTGGGGAGTACTGGGGGTGAGCTGGGGCACACTGGGGTTAATCTGGGGCAATCAGGGGGGCACACCGCTGTTGCAGCTGAGCAGGGGAACAACCCGTACTCCCCCACCACCCCAGCAGCCCCCCAGGGACCCACAGGAGCACGTGGAAAGAAACACGGCCTCCCCCAGGAGAGAAAGCGGCCGAGGCGGCAGAGTGGCCCCCTCCCGCCCCCAGCCCGGCTGCGGCTGCCCCCCAGCCCCCCTGGAGCACCCAGTACCTCGGTCTGGTGGCAGCGGCGGCTCCCAGAGGATGCCGGGGCGCTTCCCGGGGCGGGGGCACTCAGGGCCCCCCTTGCCAGGCCCAGGCTTGTTCCCGCACGGAGCTTTGGCTGCCTCATGGAAACAGGATTCAAGGGGAAGACTGCCAGGGCTTTCCCCAAAAAAATAATAAACGGGTTGCGTGTGGGGTTCTTGCCTCCCCACACAATTCACAAGGTCTTGGTGGGGGGTAAGGAGGAGAGTGGGAGGGCTTGGGGACACAGAGGGGCTGTGGGGTGCCCATGGCCAGCCCTCACGGCTGCCCAGCCTGGGACAATGGTCCTTTCATCGCGGCGCTCGGGGACCGGGACACGCTGGCTGCCTGCTCCGGGGGTGGGAAGGCCCCCCCGCTCGGCCCCTCGCCCACGCCAGGCCGGGGCAGGAGGGGCCACGGCTCAGCCCCACAGTCGGGCTATGGTGCTCGGTGAGCCTCAGCCGGGGGAACAGTGTGAAATTCCCCAAAAAGCTCCTCCACTGCCTGCATCCCCCCTACTCCCGGAATTCCCGCTCCCCCAGTCTGTCACATCCCCCCGCACCCCCATCCCACTCCCCAGAGCCATCACATCCCCCACGTTATCCCATCCTGCTCCCCAGAACCATCACAGGCCCCGTCCTCTAATCCCAGACCCTCGGATCCATCCGGGGGGAATACCTTCCCAGAGCCTTTGGCAGAGGATAAGGGTGCCATGCCCTTAACACAGTTTGGGGGGTGTCAGACAATGAAGTGCTGTCTGAGACCCCAGGGGTCAGTGGCAATGCCCAAACCTTGTCCCTGAAGGGCTGAAGCTTTCTAGTCCTTCCCAGCAGCATTTCAGGGATTACCCATGTCAGTCCCTGAGGATGTCCCCAGCACAGCCCTGAGATCACTGCTCCACTCCACATATCCTACCTGAGCCCCAGCTCTTCTCAAACACCCTGGCACCAGGCATGTGCCAGAGCATATTCCACTTCACTTTGGAGCCATCTTCTCTCTCCGGTGCTGCAGTTCTGGGTCTCTGGCTGTACCTCCCAGAGCTGACAGACCTAAACTCTCCCAACAAGAGGCTTTATCCCATCAGCTGCCCTGCTATGTGTCCCCCTGGCTCCAGAGCTGCTGCAGTACATCCTGTATTCAGCTCCATTTTCAACCTGCCGGGGGGGTGGTGGCCAGGTTCCTTTTTAATTGGGTTCTATTTTTAATTTGGATCAGTGCAGGAGGGTGGGAGGGGTAGGAGGGCGTGGTGGGTGGAAATTAACAGGAGAAATGGGAAGCAAGTCCCTAGTGCCCACCCCAGCCCCACTCACCAAGACCCTGCTGGGGCCTGCTGAGGTGTTGGGGTGCCAGAGGGCAGAAGTGGGGTGCACAAGCAGCTTAGCCCCAGGGGGATACAGGAGTCCTGGGGCTCCACAAAGGGCCCACAATCCCTGGGAGTGTCAGCGCTGTTCCCCAGGATTCTCCTCCAGGAGAAGCCAGGATGTATCCCCACAGAGTGCCCCCAAAGTTCAGCACCCCACTCTCCCAGAGGTGCTTTTGGGGGAAATGTTCTGGTGGTATTGGCTTGGCTGGGGCTGTGGGAAAACCGGCTGCAGGGCATGTAGCTTCATCCCTAATTCGTGCCCAGTGCAAATTCAGTTTAGGAGTTTCTCTGTCACCCTCTGGTGGCATCACCATCACCCAGAACCCTCCTGGAGGTCCCCAAAACCCCTGAGGGTCTCACCAGCACCCACCATGAGCAGGGACCCCCTGCCTCAGCGCACTATGGGGACAGGGATGGCTCCCAAAGGACCGAGGTGGGACAGAGGCTGAGTCCTTCCCATGCCAGATTTAATTATTTTATTCCTAAATAATCAGCTCCAGTACAAGGTACAAAATCTCCCATGTCCCTGTGCACCCCCAGAAAAGGAGGGGGTAGGAGCATGGCCAAAGACCAACTCCCAAACCCCCGGTCAAGGCCTCAAATTCCAGTGGAGGAAGGGTCCAGGCATCCAGCTTGGAAAGGGTCCCCATCCTGGAAAGGTGGGGGAGGGGATAGGAGCCTTCAGAGACCTGCAAAACATCTGGAGGTGCCAGCAGCCCCCCCAAGTCCTCTCAACATGCCTGAAGATGCTGGGAGCCCTCAGAGACACTCAGCACATCTGAAGGTGCGAGCTTACCCCAAAGCCTCCCCAAACAAACCTGAAGATGCTGAGAGCCTGTAAGATCCCCCCCAACATGAATGGAGATCCCACAAGCCCCCTAATCACCCACTGCAGCACATCTGGAGGTGCCATGAGCTCCTCAGTTCCTCCCACATGCCTGAAGGTAAGACCCCCATATCCCCTCCAACATGCTGGAGGTGCCAGGAGCCCAGAAGCGTCCCCTCTACATGCTCGGGGATGCCAAAAAAACCCCAAAGGCCCTCCTTCCCAGCATGCCAGGAGGTGCCAGGGGCCCCCCAAAACCCCTCTACACCCCAGAGGTGCAAGCAGGTGCCCAAGCTCCCCCTGGGGCACTGCTGGGGGTGGGGATCCCATGGGATGAAGGCAGTTCTGTTGGACCAAAACAGAGATGGGAAGCAAGGATGGGGGGCAAAGGGGGAGCGCAGTGGAAGGGTCTCCAGGGCTGAGGAGCAGGCACAGGGTCCCCCTTTTCCTCTGCCCCCTCAAAAGCTGAAGGGCACTTTGGGTTTACCACCAATAGGGACAACACTGGTGTCCCAGGAGGGCTAAGCAACCAGACAACCCCCAACTTCCCATCCTGGGGGACCCACTATGTCCCTGCTGTCCCCAGGCAGGGATACAACAACAGGGGGGTCCCCCTGAACCCAAAGTGGGGGTGCATGTGTGCAGGTGTGTGAGATAGAGACACAAACCACGTTGGAAGTGGGGGGACAGGGAGAGGAGCCCCCAGACAGGGTCATGTCAGGCTGTTCTAGCCAGGGGAACAAGAAGAGAAGCTCCCAGGGGAATCAGGTCAGGCTGTCCTCGTCGCTGCCCTCGCCACGGTCCTCCTTGCTCTCAGCCAGGGAGCTTTCATCAATGTTTTCCAGGGAATCCGCATGCTGGAGGGAGAGCTCGGAGAGTGCCAGGGCTGGGAGTCGGCTCTGCTCTGGGAACAGCCAGGGCTTGAAGTGAGGGTCATGCTTCTGCTTCCACTCAGGATACTTGAGGCATGCCTTGTACATCTTCTTCATCGCCTGGGAGGAAGAGGGAGATGGGCAAAGAGACCCCTTGCACCCACACCAGACCCACCCCAGCGCCACAGACTCACCTTGGGGGCCAGGAACTGGGAGGATTTGTTCACCACCCACTTTGGTAAAGAACCTGGAGAGAAGGGAGGGGCAGCTGGGAGTGGGACCCCCAGCATCCCCCAGGTGCCTGAAAACCAGCACCCCACACATGGGACCCCCACGGCATTCTCAATAGTCATGTGGCTGGAGAGAGGGAATAGGGTTCAATTCATACTGCTTTCTGCTCTTGCAGAGGTCAAAAACAGTGATTTCAGCATTTTGGGTCCCTCTTCAACTCCCAAAAGTGAAAGATTTCAAGAGAATAGGCCCAAGATGTTTCCTCCTGACATTGCTTCATGCTCCATGTCTGGCTCTGGCTGTATCCTGAGCCCACCTCCAGCATATCCACAAGTCCACCTGAACCCACCCTTAGTCCCCCTGAGCTCAATCTGAGACTTCTTGAAGCCCTGCTGACCCTGCCCTGAAATCACAGAGCCCGAACTGAATCTCCACTGAGCCGCCCCCAGCCCAACCTGAGCTCCCACTGAGCCCCTATTAAGTCCAAGTGAGTGCCCATTCAGCCCTCCCCCTGACCACCCCGAGCCCCCACTGAGCCCAAAGCCCTCATTAAGCCCCAACAGAGGCCACCCTGAACTCCCAATGAGCCAACACTGAGAACCCATGAGACCCCCATTAAGCCCCCCTGAATTCCCCCAAGACCCCACTGGGCCTCCCTCTCAAGCACACCCTGACATGAGGGAAGGAATTGAGGGTGCTGAGCCCCAGGACACAGAGCTGGGGATCCCTCTCTTACCTTTGGGGTCCACCTGTGCCAGGTAGGTGATGGTGCAGCTCTTGGCACCCGTCCCCTCAATCAGGTAGCCTGTCTGGATGGAGACTGCCCGCACCATGTCCTTGCGGGGCGGGTACTTCTGTGGAGGGGAACAAGGAGGGAACATCAGTCAGTGGCAGGGCAGGTGGAGCACAGCAGGCCCCAGCCACAAGCAGGGCTGTCTCGACCCCCTCAACTCTCCAACCTATCCCCCCAAGCTCTTTGAGTGAACCCCAGCCCAGCACCACAGGACCCCTGGTGCCCCCACTGAACTCACAGGATGCTTGACAGAGTAGTTCATGATGATGTAGTCAGAGCCCATGGGCAGCCAGGAGCGGAGTGTGACCACGTCCCGGTTCTTCAGGGGCTTGGGACACCTCCCTAGGGACAGCACCGGGTGGGATGTTCCAGAGTGAGACACCCACCTTCAAGTATGGAGTCCCTTCCTGCCCTCCACATCCCCCCAAACCAGTATCCAGGCTCCTCCCTCCAATGCCAGACACCATGGATCCCAACCCAGGGGTGGAGTGGTAGCAGCCCTGGGGTTCAGCCCTCCCCCAGGACCGCCCAGATCCCCCCGGCCCCCTCCTCACAGGCGTAGTAGCCCACATCGGAGTTGGCCGTCAGCCTCCCGATGTCGAAGGTCTCGATGACGTTGGTGTCCCACTTCTTGCGGTACTCGATGTCATGGAGCACGTCGTACAGCGTCTCTGCCGGCACGTCCCTGCACTCCATCCTGCACTGCAAGGCAGGGGCCATCAGAGACCTACCAGGGACCCCCAGGGTGGCAGAGTGGCCATGGGGACCCCTGGGCTGGAGGTCAGCTGCGGGCACCCCCAACAGGATGGCAGCAGGGACCTCGTGGTGGGAGGATGGCCTTTGCGACCCTCAGGTGGGAAGGTGGCTGTGGGGAACTCCTAAGAGGACAGCAGTGGGGACCCTTAGGCAGGAGGGAGGCAGTGGGGACCCCAAAGTGTGAGAGTGGCAGTGGGGACCCCTGGGCGAAAGGACAGCTATGAGGATCCCAAGTGGGAAGGCAGCAGTGAGAAGCCCCAGCAGGCAGTGGGGGAGGTGTCTCCTTGCAGACTTTTTTTAAAAAATCAATGCAACCTCCTCCAAGAAGACCTGGATCCCAACCAGCAGCTCAGTTTGCCACCCAGAGCCACCCTGTATGACAGGCATGCAGGGCCTCAAGGCAGTGTGGAGCTGAGTCCTAGGTACTAGGGGACCCTGTTTCCCACCTGCCCCCTTGTCACTATGGATGTGCTCCCCCCAAAGTGGCATCCCTGCGTAGGGGACCAGTATGTGGGGCTGTGCACAGTGCCTTGGGGCAGCATGCATCACACAGAAGGGTTGAGGGGTGCAGCGTGGGGAGCTGCTCTGTAACCACAGCAGCCAGATCCAGGGAAGGCAAGGAGACAAGGAGAACACAGAAGGTGAGGGCAGCTACTCCTGTAGCAGGGATGCCATCTGCAGAGATCAAGGGCACTGGAGGCAAGCGTGGGGCAGGGAGAACAGCCAGTGGCCTGTCCCTGGGAATGCCACCGGCTCCTGTTTATCCCCAGGGATGGCACCAGCTCCTCCTGCCTTCCAGACCCTGTGGTTTAGGATTTAGGGGTGGCCCTGTCACCCCAGCACACGGTACTAGAGGCACCCCAGCCCTGGAAAGGGCACAGAAGCACTCAGCAATAGGGCACAGTCTCACATGGCCCCTCGGTGGGACATAGCCATGGAGCCTGTCCCCCACAGCACCCGTCCTCAATCCCATCTTTGCCCCACAGAGCCCAGCCTCACCCCCACAGATCCATCCCTGCCCCTGGAGTCTGCTCCCAACCCCACAGTGCTTATCCTCAACCTCAGAGACCCATCCCTGCTCCACAGAGCTCACCTCCAGCTCCTCCATTCACCCAAAAACTTGTCTGGGAACACCCACCCCTGCAGGGCAGTTTTGGGGAGAGCCTGCCTGGATGACTTGCTTGAAGAGCCCCTGCTCCCACCGGCACCCAGGCCAGCCCAGCACCATGCTCAGGTGGATTATTCCCAGAGCAGCGAGGCTGGTCAAGCCAGTAGTGCAGGAGCTGCCCTGCAGGTGACTCACAGCCCGGGGGGGTGCTGGGGGGGTCGCAGCAGGAGAGGAGATGGTGCCACCTGGGAAGCGTCCGGAAACGCACGCCCCAGCCCTGAGTCAATATTGACTAATGGGGTGAGAAGGAGGAGGAAGAGGACGTGGAGGAGGAAGAGATGAGGTCCCCAGGACTGGGGTAATGCTGTGCCCAAGGGAACACAGAATGGGCAGCACAATGGGGGGCAGGAGCAGATCCAAAGGGGAGATCCACCACCCCTGCCTGGCTGCAGCCACCAAGGGGGTCCCCAAGCTCAGCATCACTGGCAGCTTCATCAACACCCCAGATCCCTTGGCTGCATCCCACAGGATGGTCATCCTTTGGGATCAGCCCATTTATAGGGGCAACCATCGTCCCTGGGAGATGCCCAGGCACCAATTCATCACCACACCGGGTAGGATAGGGTGTCCTGGCTGGGTTCCCCCAAGCCGTAGCCAGTCCCAAGGCCACCAAATGTCCCACAGAGAAACCAGCCATGGCACCAACTTGTTCCCAGACTCCAGAAAACAGGTTAGACGGGAGCTGCATCCCTAATGGAGGGGGTGGGGAGGAGGGGGCGGCAGCCTCAGAGCAGGGCGAGACCTTCAGGTTCCACTTAATTAGGCAAGGAATCCAGGAGGAATCCAGGATGAACTCAGGGGGAAAACAGCTCCTGGGAAGCTGCAGAGAATCCCCAGCACCCACGCAGAGACCCCCAGTGTGAGGGGGAAACCCCTGGGCTGCACCTTGCCGTGCCATGTCAGCAATGCCACATGAAGTCCGTCCCTTCAAAATCCAGCAGGAGCATCTCATCCTGGGTGGGATGGTGAGCCTGGGTGCTGCTGGGGGCCATGGGGAGGGGACAAGGACTGTTAGCTGACAGGGTCTCTAATACCCAGTGGCACACATGTAGAATCAACACATTAACAACCAGCAGAACCTTTCCAAGCAGGATTTGTCCAGGAGGGCGTGGAAAGGGGCAGGGCCTGGCTCAGGGACCCCCGCAGGCAAAAGACAGCTCCAGGTGCCATGTCGGGAGCAGCTGTGCCAGGACATCCTGGAGTGGGCTGGGTCCCTGACACGCCAACGTGGCACACTGGGATTGTGGGACAGGCAGGGGACGCACCCAAGCGCCACCTCAATCTGGGGGATGTTTTGGTAGGCAACCCCCAGGAGCAAGCAGCAGGAGCTTAAGGGACATGTGGGGGGAGTCAGGATGCACTGTCCCACAGAGCCATGCCATGCCATCATACCTGGATGCCACAGTGATGGACATTCCACATCCCACCCACCACGAGTAGGCTGCAAGCGGCACCAGTGACTCTCTATACCCTAGAGACCCCCATCCCCCCTCCCAGGGTTCACTGCTGCCACCAGAGCACAATGGGGACCTGTTCCTGGGTCACGGCAGCCCAAACTCCTCCAACATGCTATGGTGGAAGCGACCCAGTGGTTCCAGGGCGGGAGCTGGGCACAGCCAGTGCCAGTGCCCCAGGGACAGGTTTCCCCAGCAGCAGCGGTGCCAGCTGCTGCAGAGCAGTGTGTGAAGGCCGCGTCGTCACTGCTGCCACCGTCACCAGCACTGCCACCATCCGGGCTTGACACCACAGCAAGGACGATGACACCCACTACACCCGGACAGCTTAATGAAGGTGCCACCAGGGACAGGAACACAGGCCAGAAACTCCAGCGTAACCCCATCTGGACACTGCTCCTGTCTCAAGTTGTCCCTCAGAACCCCAGTGTCCCTGCTTTGCCAGAGGGAAGAGCCAGGATGAGCCTGCACCTGCCTGTGCCAGCACACTGGCACCAAGAGAGAAGGGACGCACAGGGAAATGCAGTGGGGACATAGCGAGCTCTGGGCAAGGGGTTCAACTCCAGTGACAGCAGGCTCCAAGGAGTCCCCTAGCCCAGCAAGCATGGGAAGTGCATTCCCAAGGGGTGCAGTGGGGAGAAGCAGCACCCAGGATCCATGGCAAACATCCTGTTTGTCCCTGGTGGAGTCCCCAGTCCCCGCTGCACAGCCCTCAGGGGTGCTACTTGTCCCTGGCTCATCCCTGGAGTTGTGTTTATCCTGGGGTCCCCATTCCCCCAGAGACTGCTCATTTGTCCCGGTGTGCCAGTTAACCCCACCTGTCCTGGGGTCCCTGCTGGCCATCGGGGGCCAGCTCGGCCAAGTCCCCACTTGCCCCAAGGTGCTGCATCACCCGAGGGACCCCACTATTCCCTGGGATTCCCGCTCACCCCAGGGTGCCGGTTCAACTCACTGTGGGGTCCCCGCTCCTTTCCCCCAAGCCAAGGTGCAGCATCGCCCCAGGGTCCCTCCTGCCTCCAGATCCCCGCGGAGTACCCCAATCCCGGGGGGATGCCGGGGCGGTCTCGCCGTGCACCGGGGGTGCCCAGGGTGGCTGGCGATGTCTCACCGTGCCGGGCGGGAGGTCTCACCTTGATCTTGTGGAGGGCGCGCTCGGGCTCCAGCAGCTGCACCCAGACCCCCACCCCGCCCTTGCTGTAGGTGAGGCTCCAGCCGCGTTCCGACTCGCACTCCGCCCGGAACGCCCCGAAGTCTCGGTCGTCGGGGATCTGCACGCTGTCGCGAGCCGACATGCCGCCGTCGTGACCCGACATGGCCCCGGAACGCCCCCGCCCCGCCGGTGCCGGTACCGGTGCCGCGGGAGGCGCCAGCCCCTACGGCGGCATTGCGGGGCGCGGGGCGCGATGGGACCGGCAGGGGCGGGCCGGGGGCGGGCACACCGGGGCGGGAGCACCGGGAGGCGGGATCGGGGGAGACCTGGGGGAAAGCTGGGGGGGACTGGGAGCACCGGCACCAATAACGGGGAGGAGCCGGGGGGAAAACGGGAACGTCGAAGCTGGAACCGGGAGGAGCAGGCGGGAACCGGGAGCGCTGGGAGGAAGGGCAGCCCGTGGCAGAGGGGAGCAGCGCAGGTTGGCGGTGTACCGGGAGCAGCTGCAGGACACACATGCAGAGTTGTGCACTGGCAGGGACACCTGAACTGCGCGCCAGGGAAGGTTTAGGTTGGATATTGGGAACATTTCTTCCCTCAAAGGGTTGTCCAGCCCTGGCACTGGTGGAGTCCCCACCTCTGGAGGCGTTTAAAAAACCATTTAGATGTGGCATGTGAGGACATGGGTTTGTAGTGGCCTTGGCAGTACTGGGGGAATGGTTGGACTCAATGGTTTCAGCGGTTTTCCAACCCAATGATTTTATTATTCCAGTTGGGGTAGGAGGGGACACAAGTGCAGGACAGAGACCCACAGCCTCTCTCCAGGCTGCGGGTCACCCTGATGTGACCCTGTCACCTGTACCCGTGCAGCATGTAAGCATTATCCATCTTTTGTGCCAATTCTGGGCCTTGCCACGGCATCCCCACAGTACCGTGGCCAGGAGCAGGTGGGCATCCTGCCACTGGCGGTGCTGACTAGGATGTTATTTTTGGAAGAGCCCAGGCTCTGGCCCCAGCCAGCCCTGAAAATGCTGCCGACTCAGGATTTCTTTTTTTCCACTTGGGAACACTGAGGAACCCTCTTCCAGCTCCCGTGAATAACCGTGTAAATGATGACAGAGCAGTGTGGCGTGTACCTAGACTGGCAAAGCAAAGCCTGTCTCAGCAGCAGGAACGTGAGACTGAGTCCTTTTTCCAGGATGAGGCCCTTCCAGGGATGCAATAGACAGAGGGATAGGAGGCCACAGGGATGTCACCATGCTCGGCACTTGTGAGGAGACAGGGACCTGGCATCACAGGGCTCACTCACAATGCCACACCACTGCTCCCAGCATCCTCACCTGGGAAAGGGAGCCAAGGGAATCTCTGGCATCCTATCCCACACCCTCACCTGGGAAAGAGAGCCAAGGGAATCTCTGGCATCCTATCCCGCACCCTCACCTGGGAAAGGGAGCCAAGGGAATCTCTGGCATCCTATCCCACACCCTCACCTGGGAAAGGGAGCCAAGGGAATCTCTGGCATCCTATCCCACTGGAAGTGGACATCTGGAGTGGATGGCTGGGGACAGGGTGCTCTGGCTGGTACAGGGGGACCCTCTCCCCTCATCCTTCTTTCCCTGCCCTCTCTGGCAGCTCTGCTGTGGAAACCTGGGCTGTTCCCACCCTGTGTCCAGGGAAGTGGAAAGGTAAAAGCCATCACCTACAGCCCTTCCCAGCCCTCAGCAGTCCTGGCACTGGAAGCAGGAGCACCCACATTGCCAGCCACTCCAGCCATGTGGCACTACATGGCGTTTCCAGTCTGGAACACAAATGGCATGGGAGTCATAGGGTAGGGAGGACAGGCTGGGGGAATGGGGTATCTGGGCTGGGTAGCTGGGGAAACTGTCCCGGGAAACTGGGCAAACTGGGCTATTGGAGCTGGGAGAAGTGGGGGAGCTGGGCTGGAGAAGCTGATAAGCTGGAAGAACTGGACTGAGCAACTGAGCAAGGGGAGCCAGCAGTCAGTCTGGGGAAGCTGGGCTGGGCAACGGGGAGCACCGGGCTGATTGAGCTGAAACAACTAGGCTGGGGAACTAGAAGCACTGGGCTAATGGAATTGGGAAACTGGGAGCACTGAGCTGATGGAGCTGAGCGAGGGGTGCTGAGGAAGTGGGAGCACTGAGCTGATGGAGGTAGGGGAAGTGGATTGGGGAACTTGGAGCACTGTGCTGGCTCCAGTCTGGGTGCAGAAATACCCATTTCTGACACCCCCACACTCCTGGGTCTTTCCCAGCTCCCTGGTTCCCAATCCTCATTCCTGCTCCACCATCCCACATCTGCCAGCAGTGTGCAGAACTAAATACAGAAATCAGTAATTCAGGCAATAAACCTAAGTCTTCTTAAAAAAAAAAAAAAAATTAAATCAAATCCCTAAAACGCATCTTCTTACCAGCTCTGTTTAATCGAGGAGTTTGTAGGACCATGTGGAAGCACTGGAGTGATGGTGGGATGGCAAACTGGGCAAAGAGCTGCTGGAATAAAGGGGGGAAATGGAGGGAATTGTGGTGAAACAGGAGGAAATTGGGGGAACGGCAAATCTTGGGGTGGGAAAGGGCTATGGGCAACTTTGGAGGGCAGCATGCACACACACGTGCACTCACACACACATGCATGCTCGCACATGTTCCCACACAGGCGTCCCCCAGAGGCATCTGCTCTCAGCCCAGCCGGCAGCAGATGCCCACATTTGTACCACCACATGTGCAAGCCCTGCCTGGAAGAAATTCCCAGGATTTTGGGGCTGAAATTCCCAAGGTTTGGGGCTAAATTTCCTAGGATTTTCAGGCTGAAATTCTGGGAGTTTGAAACTTGGAATCTCCAGGTTTTGGAGGCCAGAATTCCAAGGGTTTGGGTCATAAAATTCCCAGGATTTTGGGGCTGAAATTCCCGGGGTTTAGGGCTGGGTATTCCAGGATTTTGAGGTCAAAATTTCCAGGGTTTTGGGGCCCAGAATTCCTGGGGTTTTGGGGCAGGAATTCCCAGGGTTTGGGTCTTAAAATTCCAAGGATTTGGGGGCTGAAATTCCCAGGATTTTGGGGTTGGAATTCCCGGGATTTTGAGGCTGGAATTCCCAGGGTTCAGGGCTGAGCATTCCAGGGTTTTGAGGCCAAAATTTCCAAGTTTTTGGGGCCAGAATTCCTTGTGATCCAGGCGAGCACAAGTTCCTGTGTGCACACGCGTGCGTGTAGAAACAGTCCTGTGTGTGCGAATACATGTGTGTGCCCGTGTGCGCCCATGCATGTGCATGTGCAGCGTGTCTATGCGTGACGTGTGATGTTCGTTTGGTGTGCGTTTGATGTGTGCGTCTGGTGTTTGATATGCGGCCATCTCCGCCCCCTGCCGGAGCCCGCCACCCACTTTCCTGCGCGTCCCGCAGCCGACGCTGGTTTCCCGGCATGCCCCGGGAGGGCCAGCGCCGCGGCGCCTCCTGGGGGTTGTAGTCCGCGGCGGCGGACAAGTGGGCCGCGGGGCGCTGTGGAGGACTATATCTCCCGGCATGCCTTGCGCGCCCCGGCATCAAGCTCCGCCGGCCGGCAGCCGCCATCTTGGTCACCGGCGTCAGCGACGGGGGGGGGTAAGGTGCGAGCGGCGCAGCGGGAGGAGCGAGAGGACTATGCTGGCCTCTCTGGCGTTCCGTCCGCTGCCGCAGGGGCTAGCGCGGCTCCTCCGAGCGCGGCCATGGTGGTCGCCGTCACGTGCGACCTACGGGACTGCGGCGGCGGCTGCGGCTGAGGGGGCCGGGGCTGCCCGACCGCGGCTGCTCCCGGCTTTGGCCGCCAGGGGGCGCCGCGAGCTCGCGCCGCAGCCAAGCGTGAGGCTGCCATGGCGGATCGCTGCCTGCAGGGGGCGGCAGCGGGGCCCGGGGGGCAAAGCCCCGGCAGGGGCGCCGGTCCCCGCGGGCTCTCCGATAGCCGCTCCGCCAGGCCCCACTTCACCTATGGGGCCAGGCCCAGGGCGCTCTCCCGTGGTTAATGGGCCAGGCCTAAAGGCGACCACCACAGCGGAGAGGCCAGGGCTGCCTGTTCCAGACCTGGTCTCAATGCAGACCTCCGGTGTGGCCAGCACTGGCTGCCTTGTGCCAGGAACATCGTCCAGCCTCATGGCATCCCTCGGAGAGCCGACGGCATGGCCCTCAGGTGCAGAGCAGCGCTGCTGTCATGCGGGAGACCCCGGCGGGCATCAGAGCGGAGCTGGGAGCTGCTCTCCGGGAGCAGGGCTGCCTGCCCTCATCGCTGTGCTGGCTTACTGCTACCTGCAGGACCGCCTGTCCAAGGGTGAATATCGCTGCTGGGGCGGGAGGAGTGGGATGCAGGACCGACAGTCCTGTGCTCTTTGGGAGGGGATGTGGGGTCCCGCCTTGGGGATGGAACCTGCCTGCTCACTGTGACCTGGGAAGCTCTCCAGGGAAGGGATTATCCTTTAAAGGGACTCCAAGAGAGCTGGAGAGAGACTTTGGACGTGGGGCTGGAGAGACAGGATAAGGGGGAATGGTTTCCCACTGACTGGCATCGTTTAACCCTGAGGGCAGGCTTAGATGGAATATTGGGAAGAAATTCTTGCCTGTGAGGTTTGGTAAGGCCTTGGCACAGGTGTCCCGGAGAAGCTGTGGCTGCCCTATCCCTTGGAAGTGTTCATGGACCTGTTGGACAAGGCTGGTGGTCTGATAGAAGGAGTCCCTCCCTATGGCAGAGAGGTGGAATGAGATAAGCTTTAAAGTCCCTCTGAACCCAAACCATTGCTAATCCCATCTCCCAGACCTGAGTGCTGCTCTTCCTTTCTCTAGCCAGGGGGTGTCATTCTGACTCTGTGGTAGGAACACTGCTGTGTTGTCTGGAAACCTCTGGCTGAGGCTGACACCTTGGGGTGACGGTGTCCACTGCCCTGGGATCCCTGCTGCATCCTGCAGCCTCCTGTTCTTAGGGTGTGTGATGGGGGGCTGGGGTCAGTCACCAAGACAGCAAGAAGCTTTTGGGTAACCTGCTCGTAGGAATAGGCTCTTGCTCACTGGGGTGGTCAGTGAGAGCTCTGAGCAGCAGCAGCCCCTGCACACTCCAGGTTAGGATGGCCATGTATGTCCGCCACGCTAACTCCCTCTCCCTCTTTCTGCATTTCAGAGGATGCCCTTCTAGAAGCTGCAAGGATTAACAGTGTTTCAGAAGTCAACAGGTGAGCAGGATTGTGAGATGTGAGATCAGTGTGCCAAGGGCTGGGAGGGCAGGAAAGCCCCATCAGCACATGGGGATGGAAGGGGCTGGCTGCTCCCAGCCCCCATGGGGTGCTCCCCTCACCCTCTCAGATCCAGAGTGGGTGGGGAGAGAAGATGGGAAGCCTATTACTTGTTGGGTAGGAGGAGGATTGCTGAGAGAGGACAGTGTGAGGCCATACTGTGCAGATGTGGATGTACGCCTGTGAGTGACACCCTGCAGAGGCTCAACTGTTGGGGTCTTCTCTGAACAAACAGCCCTTGTGAGCTCCTCAGCCCAAGCCAGGAGTTCTCCAGGGGCCTTTTATCCCACAAGGAGCACAGGAGAGAGCTCCACCCACCCAAGGAAGTCTGGGAACTGAGTGCTTGGGTGATTGAAGACACAGCTGTTAGGGAGTGGAGCATCTCCAGAGCTCCTGTTCCATGGCAGCAGCCTCTTTGTCACAGTTGGTTGTGCCTGCCCCGTGGGGTGGTGCCATGGCACCTTTCAGGTGCATCTGGCAGCATTGCATTCCCTGAGATGGTAACAAAGAGCCAGTTTCTCAGGCTCAGCATATGACTAGTCCCCAGGAGGCATGTTCTTTCTGCAGCCAAACCTCCAGGGGGGGACTCAAAGGTTCCAAGGATGGTTTGTGAGCAGCAGTGCCATGTCACTGACCAGTTGCTGTACCCAGTGCCAGGGACAGGGTCCGGGACTGTGGGAGGAAAGCAGTTCTCCCAAAGTGGGAAGAGAAGTGAGAGAACCTTGGAGCTGCGTGTTGGACAGATCCTGGCACTCCTACCCAGTCTCTCTCAGAATGCCAGAGTTCTCCCAGGTCCCAAGTGCTGCCTTCAGCCAATATGGAATTCAGACTTTTTGGCAGCCTGGCAGCCTGTGTAGGATGGGAAGAGATATTGCTGCTCTCTTGTGTATACCACACACATGTTTCTGTCTCTGGCTGAGATCACCCACCCAGCACAGGCGCCTGGGGAGGCAGAAGCTGCTGTCCCTGTGTAGATGCAAAGGGAAGAGAAGGATAAGTGAGGAAGAGGAGAGGGGGAGGAGACTCTTGCCTGCAGCCAGGGGATGTTCCATCCAGTTTCCAGGATCTTGGATGAAGCAGCCTGGCTCTGCTGTACCCCAGGGCTGAGATCTGGCCTAGATCAAGGGCCAAAGAGGATATTGGTGTGCAGCTAATTGGCACATGTGTTCTGCTGCTTGTAATTGCAGGAAGCTGCTGTTTAGGGATGTCTGGGTGATTTGTGGGCCTGGTCAGGCAGAGGGATGCTCTGTGCTCCAGCTGGTCAGGGCAGGGCTGGTGGCTGTACACCATCCTGCTGGGCTGCACGTCTACAGCTTCTCCCTTTGTTTCTGTGCTCTGTCACAGAATCACAGAATCATTTGGGTTGGAAAAACCCTCTGAGATCATTGAGTCCAACCATTCCCCCAGCACTGCCAAGCCCACCACTAAACCTGTCTCCAAGTGCAACATTTACACGTCTGTTAAATGCCTCCAGGGATGAGGACTCCACCACTGCCCTGAACAGCTTGTGCCAGGGCTTGATGACCTTTTCCATGAAGAAATTTTCCAAAATATCTAACCTAAACCTCCCATAGCACATCTTGAGACTGTTTTGTCTCATCCAGTCACTTATTACTTACCTGTGAGAATAGCCTGACCCCCACCTGGCTACACCCTCCTTTCTGAGAATTGTACAGAGTGAGAAGGTTCCCCCCAAGCCTCCGTTTCTCCAGACTGAGTTTCCCCAGTTCCCTCAGCCATTCCTCGTCAGCCCCTTTGGTCCAGACCCTTCAGCAGCTCCACTGTCCCTCCCTGGACATACTCCAGGACCTCAAAGTCTTTCTGGTCATGAGGAGCCTAGCACTGTGCACAGGATTTGAGGTACCTAATCCAAGCCCAGTGCAAGGGAACCAGGATCTGCCTTGGGCTTGCTTGCCACACTGTAGCTGATACAAGTCAGGGTACCATTTGCATTTTTGTCCACTTGGCTTATGTTCAGCCACTGTCAGCCAGCACCCCCAGGGCCTTTCCTGCTGTGCAATTTTCAGCCACTCTGCTCCCAGCCTGTATATCTGCACAGGGTTGTGGTGACCCAGGTGTAGGAATCAGCACTCGTCCTTATTGAACCTCATACAGTGGCCTCCACCCATGGAGCCAGCCTGCCCAAATCCCTCTGCTAAGGCTCTCCAGGGCCTGCCTTCCCATCCTGTTCCCTGTGGGGCTGGCAGCGCTCCCACTGTTCGAAGCTTCGTGCCTAACTCTGCTTGGCACATAGTGAATAGTGAAAACTATTGACTCGCCCTACTGCAGGTAGTTTCAGCCTCAAACATGATGAGAGGACTGGAACATCCCTCTTACAAGGAAAGGCTGAGGAAAATGGGGCCATTCAGCCTCAAGAAGAGATGACTTGAGAGGGGAACTCATCCTTGTCTGTCAGTGTTTGCAGGGAGGTTGTCAGAGGATTGACCAGGTTCTGCTCGATAGTCCCCAGGAATGGGACAAGAGGCATCAGGAGGAACTGGTGCACAGGAAGTTCCATCTCAATGTGAGGAAGAACCTTGTACTGTGAGTTTGACAGAGCACTGGAACAGCCTGCCCAGAGAGTCTGTGGAATCTCCTTTCTTGGGGATACTCAAACTCCGCTTGGACACAATCCTGTGCAGCCTGCTCTGGGTGAACTTGCTTAAGGAGAAGGTTGGACAAGGTGATCTCCAGAAGTCACTTCCCACCCCAACCACTCTAATTCCATGAATCTCTTTACAACAAGTTTCCACAGCCCAGGATTGCCAGAGCTAGTGCAGAGCTGACAGAGGAGATACAATCTTGCCTTCAATGCTCTCTCCGCCTGCAAGGGATGAAGTCCAAACTGAGCCTCAATGGGGCAGGAATGTGACAATCCAGCTGGGCAGCCATCCATGGAATATGACCTGTCCTCCTGCCATACTGCTGTCCTCTGCCTGTGCTGTCCCTTGGGGTGTCAGGAGAGGGGAGGCTCTGCTGGTATTTCTCATACAGCTTCAGGCTTGTTTGAAGTGGGGTGCTGACCTTTTCCAAGTGCCTTCTTCAGCTGACAGCTGGTCATGACCCTCTGCACATGAGAACATCAGAATACAGTTACTAGGAAATACAATCTTTTCCTCCAAAGTGTAGAAAACAGCCGTGTTAGAGAGGGTGGGAGGTACCAAGAAGATCGTGAGATCCTGCCTGAAGTACTGATTCCAGCTCTGTGGCCCTCATCAAATGAAGGCTGTGGAGCTGCTGGAGTGAGCCTAGAGGAAGCCATGGAGATGCTCCAAGGGCTGGAGCCCCTCTGCTCTGGAGACAGGCTGTGAGAGCTGGGGGTGTTTACCTGAAGAAGAGAAGGCTCTACAGAGACCTTGAAGTCCCTGCCAGTGCCCAAAGGGGCTCCATGAGAGCTAAAGAGAGACTCTGAGGGCGTGGAGTGACAGGACAAAGGGAGATGGCTTCAAACTGATGGATGGCAGAGTTAGATGAGATACTGGGAAGAAATTCTTCTCTGTGAGGGTGGTTCAGCCCTGGCACATGCTGGCCAGAGACTGCCCCATTCCTGGAAGTGTTCAAGGCCAAGTTGGATGGGTCTTGGAGCAACCAGGTCAAGTGGAAGGTGTCTCTTCCCATGGCAGTGAGAGTTAAAACTAGCTGAACTGTAAGGTTTCTCCCAACCTAAACCATTCCATGATTCTGTGATTATTCCAAGCAGTGATTTTTAACTGTCAGAAGGAACAGGCCTTTCAGGCATAGCAGACAGACCTCACTGGAATACAAGTTTGTATTGCTGCAGGAAGAATGCATATCCACAGGCTGAATCCAACCCCTCTGCTGTAGGCTTGCCTCTACTGTCTGCCTCCTCTGAGCTTCCAGCCAAGTTGTCTCATCTTAAACCACTTGTTCAATGCAACTAGGCTGAATTCTTCACTGAGCTGAAAGAACTTCCTAACTTCTGAGAACATCCCTTTTGGAGCATGTGGCAAACCAGCTCTTCCCTCCAAGCCCTTCATGCTGTTAGCCTGTACAAAAGATAATACCTAATTGATGTAGACAGTTTAATTTCCCTCAGCTTCAGTTGTTCTGTGCATTTGGAGGGAAAGCAAGAAGCAAAGGCATAAAAAATGCCCACCTCAATCCCCTGTGTTGATATTCAGTACTTACATTGATTCTTTGTGTTCCAGTTTTGTTTTTTTAGTAAGCCACCCCAAAAGCACAGGTTTTCAGGAGTTTTCTCACCAAATAACCATGATGGAGCAGTGTTTTCCTCAGCCCTGTGCAACTGTGACCCATGGAGACACAGAGCGTGTGTCAGATGCCTGTTACCAGTTTCATTCCTAACAGCAGGCAGCCACTCAGATCTGTGTGGTAGTGAGATCTGGAGCTGACCAGGTGCTCTCCTGCTCTCACAGGGATCCAGGTTCCAGGTGGACATGGCAGTGGGGCAGGAAGCTCCATGTCAGTTACTATCTGCTCTCCCCAAGCTGATTTTTTAGGTGGAGGTGATACAGAAGCAGCTAAATTAGGCTTGATTGCCCCAAACAGTGATCTCTCAGTTTTCAAGCATCACACATCTTGGCTCTGACTCATCACAGTTCTGCCTCCTCCAGATTGTGCTTGTCTCTTCTTCCTTGTTTGTAAGCAGCACAGCTCACTGAGCACAACTTCCCCCATCCCTGTCCCTGGAAGTGTTCAAGGCCAGGTTGGACAGGGCTTGGAGCAACTGATCTAGAGGAAGGTATTCCTGCCCATGGGAGGGAGTAGGAAGAAGATGATCTTTAAGATCTCTCCCAACTGTAACCCTTTCAATTCTCTCCAGTTTGGGCAGTGAACTGGGGGTACAGCAGCACCTTTTGTTTGCTTCCTGGCTCAAGGGTTCAGAGACTGCATTTGAATTCAGAGACTGGGTAGAAGATCCCTCTGTAGTGAGTAATGCTTTGCTTACCTGGAACATCAGGTCATTGAAAGGCACTGTGTGGAGGAGGTGGGCCTTTATGGAAGCCAGTATCCCATGTTGTACCTGTTGAAGCATTTTCTGTCACAGAATAATGGTGAATGTCATGACTGAGGCTTGAGGGATGCCTGAATGCTTTGTGGGGTGAACAGAAGAGTCATGTTGTTGGCTTCTGGAGCATAATGGCCTCTGGCCACTAGCCATCATGTACCTTATCTCAGTCCTGAACAGCTGTGACACATCTTCAGCAGTGGTAGTGTGGGCAGGCTGGAGACAGGATTCGGAGATGATTTATAATTACATTTATTTCCATTGCTCCATGTTTACATGATGTTGAGCCTGCATTTGTCTGTGTGTATCTGAGTTACAGAGACCTAGAGTTTTTAGGATAAAAAGACATTTATCATGTAAATGTCTTCTTTAGTCTTTTCTTCTAAATAGCAAATAGCCCAGGACTGGGTTTCAGTGGAAGTTTTGTTACTGGTTATTGAGTTTGATTTGGCCTGTGGCTCCGGGAATTCAGAGCAGATACAACAGCCCAGATTTCTTCATGTTGGCAATGAAGTAATGGGCAGATTTGTGTGTGCTGTGCTTTCTTGTACTAGATAGCTGGAAAACTGCCCTTTTTTTATTTGCTTCTCAGTGTATTTTGGCCTCCCAGGATTGTTTGAGTTTGCACACCAAGTCATAGAGCAGTGTCTCTCCACCTGGCACCAAGCCAACCATGAGAGACAGGAGATCTCATGCTTCTTTCCAAAAAAGCTTTAAAGCCTCTAAATCCCAGTTCCCCCTCTCTGGATGCAGGCACCAACACACCTGGATGCGTGGGAGTTTCTGTATGTCTGGAGTACATCTGGGAACGATCACAGGGTTAAGTCCAGTTAGCAGAGATGTTTATCAGCAGGGCTGAGTGCAGGACAGCCTCCTGAGCAGCTCTAGGTTTGGAGGAGAAGCAGTCCACCAGCATGGATATGGCCTGTACAGCCAGGGGAGCAATTATTCCACTTTCCTCACAGCTCAGGGGTTAAGGGACACCTTGAAGATGTCAGGCAGCAGGTTAAAAACAAGCTGAGTGCTTGCTTACACAGCACATAAACTGTGAATGTTGGTGGATGTGAGGGAGTCTGGCACTTGAGTTCAGACGTGTAGTGAGCTGAGCAGGTAACACATGCCACCTCCAGTGGAAATATATTGTCAGAAATTAGGGTATTATGCTCAAATTCCTCTGCAAACAGTGAGGACTCATTTCCCACTACACTGCTAGCCTCTGCCAGAGCAGGCCAGCAGGCTGGTAGGGTAATTTTCTGGCACACAGCTCAGCTGATGCTTTGGGTGACTGAATTTGGGCTACTCCATGTAAGGTTTCACATTCTCTTCCAAACTTGGTGATTCCAACTGTCAAATCACAGAAGGGCTTGGATTGGAGGGGACCTTGAAACTCATCCAGTTCCAGCCCCCTGCCATGGGCAGGGACATGTTCCACTAAGCCAGATTGCTCCTAAAGCCTTGTCCAGCCTGGTTTGAACACTTGTAGGCACGGGGCAGCTACAGCTATTCACATGTCTATATTAGCCTTTTCATGCTTGGCTTGTACCTCTTTGACTTTCCCCACTCTGTGTGCTCTCACCCATGGTGGTTTTGCCCACCCTTTGTGTCCCCAGACCTGCTCTCCTCTTGGAGTTTGCTTTACCTCCTGAAACTTGGATTTATAAGAGCTTGCCTTTGATTTTGAAAATTTATTTGCCACTGGCCCCTCTGCATAGCCTGTTTGTGCTGTCAGGGCTAGGGTTACTAGGGATTCCTCCAGGATCCCCCATGTCGCAGGAACAGCTTTCCTGCCTTGAGATCTGCAGAGAAATTCTGTTCCTCTCCCCCTTCCCTTCCCTTCCCTTCCCTTCCCTTCCCTTCCCTTCCCTTCCCTTCCCTTCCCTTCCCTTCCCTTCCCTTCCCTTCCCTTCCCTTCCCTTCCCTTCCCTTCCTTCCCTTCCCTTCCCTTCCTTCCCTTCCCTTCCTTCCCTTCCTTCCCTTCCCTTCCCTTCCTTCCCTTCCCTTCCTTCCCTTCCCTGAAACTTCCCTGAAACTTCCCTGAAACTTCCCTGAAACTTCCCTGAAACTTCCTGAAACTTCCCTGAAGCTTCCTTCCTTCCTGAAACTTCCCTTCCTGAAACTTCCCTTCCCTGAAACTTCCCTGAAACTTCCCTTCCTGAAACTTCCCTTCCCTGAAACTTCCCTTCCCTGAAACTTCCCTGAAACTTCCCTTCCCTGAAACTTCCCTTCCCTGAAACTTCCCTTCCCTTCCCTGAAACTTCCCTGAAACTTCTCTTCCCTGAAACTTCCCTGAAACTTCCCTTCCCTGAAACTTCCCTGAAACTTCCTGAAACTTCCTTCCTGAAACTTCCTTCCCTGAAACTTCCTGAAACTTCCCTTCCTGAAACTTCCCTTCCCTTCCTGAAACTTCCCTTCCCTGAAACTTCCCTGAAACTTCCCTGAAACTTCCCTTCCCTGAAACTTCCC
This sequence comes from Muscicapa striata striata, assembly GCA_030060385.1. NCBI lineage: Eukaryota > Metazoa > Chordata > Aves > Passeriformes > Muscicapidae > Muscicapa > Muscicapa striata. The sequence continues at coordinate 5,404,359 of JAREIS010000011.1, forward strand.
TTCCCTGAAACTTCCCCACAATGTGCTGGTCCATGCTTTCCTGGAGCACCATGGTGTGTTACTGGCCCTGCAAGGATGGTCAGGAGTGGCAAACAGCCATGAGCTCTCTCCAAGAGGACAGCAGCCACATCAAAGGGTTTCGAGCAGCTCACTGTGTCATCCTGTCCAAGCAGATCCTTTCCCTGGCCTCTGGCAGGGATTGTGCTTTCATGTTCCGAGATATTGTTCAGTTGGGATGTTTTTCTTCCCCCCTTCTTCTGCAAAGCAGAGGGCAGTTCCCAAGAGGGTGAGCACATCTCAGAGTGTCCCCCACTCTGCAGTTAAACAGTGACATATTGGGACAGGGCTGGGGGAAATGTTTAAGAGGCTGAGAGAAACAGAAGCTATTGTTGTTGCAAAAGTTCAAGTTTCCAGCTTCCTCTTCCTCCACCTGTCAGGAGGGAGTGCTGGGCATGCTCCCGGCACTGAGCACAAACTCAAACATGCCCTCTGGGCTCAGCAGTGTCACCGAGTCAGTCACCCAGAACCCCAGTGGCGGGGTGAATAGGAGGCACATCTGTCCGGGGGCAGTGGGGGGAGAAGGCTCATCGCTGCCGACGTGGGCTCTTTATCTCCTCTGCAGGGATCAAAGTGCTGAGGCCTTGTGAGCTGCTGTCTCGAGGTAAAATAGGGCATATGCACAAAGCAGTGGGTGCTGCTCTGCCCAGATTCCTCCTGCAAATTCCAGAGCAGACAGTGTTGTTCATAGAATCACAGAATCGCAGAGTGGTTTGGGTTGGAAAGGACCTTAAATTCACCCAGTTCCAACCCTCTGCCATGGACAGTGACACCTTGCACTAAACCAGGTTGCTTCAAGCCCCATCCATCTTGTCCTTGAACATTTACAGGGATGAGGCAGACATGGTTTCCCTGGGAAGCCTATGCCAGGGCTTCACCACCCTCACAGGGAAAAAATCTCCCTAATAATTCAATCTAACTCTGCTATCTGTCAGCTTTCTGCCCTAAATCCATAAAAAAAAAAAAAAAAAAAAGTTTAATTGAAATCCCTTAAATATGAGTACTTCCCCAATCAGAAATAGCACTAGCTCTGACTCAGGCTTCTTCTCCTGACTGGGTCTTGAATCGCAGAATCCCAGAAGAATTTGTGTTGGAAGAGACCTTTAAAGGTCATCCAGTCCAACTCCTGCCATGGGCAGGGACATCTTGGTGCCACCACTGCAGTCAAGGAACAGTTTGTCATTTGAGAAACACTGGAAATGGCGCTAATAGAGCTGTATCCATGTGAGAAACTCCTTAGGAGGTGAGTGTCCTGGATCTTACTTGGTTAAAATGTGGATAAACATCCTAAACATTGATCAGAGAATTTTATTTAATTAAAATAAAATACTCCTGCTGGTAAATACATTTGGCTGTCTGGGATCTGAGTAGTGGTCGTGGCTTTATCGATTGTCATATCATTAAATCAGGCGGAGAAAATATAAATGATGGGCCTGAAGACCCTGAACATAAAGTTCAGTTGTCTGAAAATCTGTTAAGTTGCTGAGCATCTTGCAATGATTTAACCAAAAAAAAAAAAAAAAAAAAGGCAATCCAGCTCCTAAATGAAATGTCAATGCATATTATGGTAGATGATGTGATACAAGTAATTCTCTCACTGGGCTCAGTGATGTGGCATTCCAGATGCTTATGATGATCTAGATTCCTGAATGGAAAACTACTTGACTGATCCTAATACCTTTGCTCCAAGCCTGTAACCTGATCCCACAGGAGAGGCTCCAGCATCCTTCCTGTTGGATGAAAGATGATTAAACAGGTTTGACTGCTGGACTAGGATGTTCTTCATTATTTTTTTTTAAGAATGAAGATAAATCATTATTCATTTGTTCTTCCAGTGTATCTGTAGAGAAAAAAAAAATTCAGTGAGTTCATAGGTATTTTTCAGTGGCTCCAAAGTGTCTTGAAACTTCTAAAATCACAGGATGATAGAATGACTTTGGTTGGAAGGGACCTTAAAGATCACGTAGTCCCAACCCCTTTGCTATGGACCTCCCGCTAGACCAGGTTGTTCTAAGACCTGTCCAACTTGGCCTTGGACATTCCAGGGTTGGGGCAGCCACAGCTTCTCTGGGCGATCTGTGCCAAGACCTCACCACCCTCACAGGGAAGAACTTCTTCCCAATATCCAATGTAAATCTCTCATCTTTTAGTTTAAAACATCATCTTTTTATTTTAAATAAGGGCTGATGTCCTCTCCTTTGTGTCAAAGGGCGATGATGAAGAGTTACGCTGCAGGTCCCAGTTACGAGAAAACAAGTGTAACAGGAAAAGGGGGTTGACTTCATACTGACATAATGCAGGATTAGATTGTATATTGAGAAGAAATATCCATCCATGTGGCTGCCCCATCCCTGGAAGTGTTCAGGGACAGGTTGAATGGGGCTTGGAGCAACCTGGTCTTGTGGGAGGTATCCTTGTCCATGGCAAAGGGAAAGATGTCCCTGGCCATGACAATGAGGTTGGAACTGAATCATCTTCAAGATCACTTCCAGTCCAAACCCTCCCATGAAATGGTAAAACTCATGACAAATGAAATTAAGACTGACCCTTTGCAGCACAGCAACCCAGTGGCTGGCAGAAGGTGACCGGGACGGTCTCTCTGCCCCTTTAATGTAAAATCATATAAATGCCATGATCAACTGCAAATGGGCCTGATACTTTGCAAAACTACATTTATTAGACTCTACTGAGGACATTAATCAGTGGTTAGTGTTGGGCTTTAAGGTTTTTATTGCCTGGCAAAAAGTCTCAGCCTGAAGGGGTTTGTGTGCCTCCATCCTGGCACAGCTGATGCCTTCTTACCTGCAGTTTTGCTGTTGGGATTACCTTGCCCCTTTTGGGTTCCTCTTTCAGGCTCCCTCTACCTTGTCATCAAGATGCCTTTGTTTCCTGGATTTTCTGTGGCTCTTAGGCTGTCACTGCACTGTAGGAAGGGAGTGATGTGAATGTTACTGCTTTCAAAGGACTTTGAAATGGCCACGTCAATGAAATGCAGAAGTAACTTGGACATGTTAGTCCACACCACTCAGAGACAAGTGGAAGGGCATCACAATGGGAAAGGATTTTTGGAAGCAGTTGGGGTGAGTCAGGGGGAGACAGTAAGATCTCTGCTGTTGCAGCATCCTTACCAGCATCCTGAGCTGTGGTGCTGGTGGGAATGGCTCTGTAGTGTCTGGAGGAGCTGGGTGTGGAGTTTGTTCCTGCAGTGGCAGCGAGCAGTTTTGCAGATGAGGGAGCAACTCCCTGTGCCTGCGCAGAGGACACGGCACACATGGTGTCACAGATGGAGCTGTGGTGTGGATTTCTCCCGCAGGCAGTGTCCTTCCAGCTGGAGCAGGTGATGGTGTGACCAGCAGTGGCCATGGGTCTGAGTCAGGCTACCTTATCTCTGTTGTGAGTGCAAACACCTCTGTAAGTGGAGCTGCAAAGAGAGCTGATCTCTGCAGATAGCAATCTGCTATCCCTTGTGTGTCTGGGCACGTCCGGCCACACCAGGACAGAGAACTTTGTGGCTGCACAGGGATATTTCTCCTTTCAGCATTCTCTTGTCAGAGTGCTCTTCAGGCAGCAGAACTGGCAGCACACTCTTAGCATTCACTTGCAGAGATGTGGTGCTGGCAGATGAGAAACCATAAGGATATTTTCACAAATTCTTCACAGAAAGGGTTGTCCAGCCCTGGCACAGGCTTCTCTGGGCAGTGGTGGAATCCCCATCCCTGGAAGGATTTAATAGATCTGTGGATGTAGCACTTGGGTACATGGGGTAGTGGTGAGCTTGCCAGTGTTGGGGTTGGTCTCAATGGTCTCAGAGACGCTTTTCCAACCCAAATGATTCCATAATTCTATGCCATACCCTGCAGGGGGCCAAGGCCGGTCTTGTGTAACTCCCCAGATGAGTTTACTGGACCACTAGATAGTGCAGGAGCTGCAGCTTGACCAGTGTTAGCCTTGTGCAGGACTGTGTTGATCCAAACCCCCATAAGACTGTAGGTGAATCATCCCTGCTCTCCATCACACTGCTGGGTGCTTCTTCAGGTATTAAACTGCATAGAAAAAAAAAAAAAAAAAAAGAAAGAAAAATTTGATCCGGTATGGATTCTGTGTAAAATTTGTTCCTCAAGTATCAAACTTCTTTGGACCACGGTCCTGTTGTTGAACTGGCAGATAGTTCATTACCATTAAACTTTAAATTGTAAATCTGGTAAAGAGAGCATAAACCTGTTGGTGCTATGATCATTTACAGTGGTCACAGCCTCCTGAATGACAATTGGGAGCAACAAATGAGGGCTGCCAGTTATGATTCCAGTCTTTCAACTATTAGGTCTCTGTCCAAGTGCGTGATGAGCAGTTCAGAGCATCCAGAACCACAGCACTAGAATACAGGCTTTTTATTCCGATTATGTTTATCTGGATGGTTTCTCCAGTCAGTGGGAGGAACTGCATAAGCAGCTTCTTTGGGCAACCTGTGCCAGCACCTAACCACTCTCACATCCAAGAATTTCTTCCTGTTATCCCATCTAACCCTGCCCTCTGTCGGTGAGAAGCCATTCCCCCTTGTTCTGTCACTCCAGGCCCTTGTCCAAAGTCCACTCCAGCTCTTTTGGAGCCCTTTTAGGCACTGGCAGGGGCTCTTAAGTTCTTCCTGAAGCCTTCTTTTGCTCAGGTTGAACACCCCAAGTGTCTCAGTATATGAGTGTCTGTTCCTTGGAATAAATTTCTAGTAAAACCACTGCAAAGGTTTCCAGTGAGGTGCAGGAAGGTTGGCAAGACACCCTGGATATAGCTGTGAGTGTTCCCTGGACCAGCATTCCTGCTTTCCTTTTTTTTTTTTTTTTCCAACTGTAGGAAGAGGAATATGGTTTGTTTACCTCCTTTTCACTCATTCCATCCCAGCACTCTTAACCATCTGACAGTGTTGCCATCAGAGCAGACCAAGAGCAAGGAATTTGGAAAGGCTGTCTGAGTTCAGATGTGTACTCCTCCAAGTCCTTAAAGAGGTGGTCTGACTTGTTCAGTGCATGCAAGCAGTCACACCAAACCTTGATTTCCTTGCCTGGGATTCTGGGTGGAATTTCAAGACATCAAGTGTGGTGCTTTACAGGTAGAACATGGCTGGTATGTTCACTTGTGTCTTTTCCAGCAGGGAGTTTAATGACAGCTCTTCCCTGTTATACCTTTGTGGAGAATGCACTGTGCAGGGACAGACTCACGCAGAAAAGAAGATGAAAAAGCCTTAATTTGTGAAAAGGGAGAAGGATAAACCAAGGGGCAGAGAACTGCTGACTGCTGCATGGTCCACTCTGCTTTCTAAAGCCTCACCCATGGCTGGCCCATCTTGAGACTGGCAGCACCTTGCTCCTGTGAGAAAAATGGGTTTGTAATCATGGATTTGGTTGTGTGGAGGAACCTTTTACACAAGCAGACAGTGGCAGGACAAGGGGAAGTGGCTTCAAACTGGCAGAGGGGAGATCTAGATTAGATATGGCGAAGAAGTTCTTCCTTGAGAGGGTGGTGAGGCCCAGGTTACCCAGAGGAGCTGTGGCAGCCCCATCCCTGGAAGTGTCCAAGGCCAGCTTGGAAGGGGCTTGGAGCAGCCTAGTCTAGTGGAAGGTGTCCATGCCCATGGCAGAGGGGACAGAACAAAATGGCCTTCAAGGTCTCTTCTAGCACAAACCCTTTGGTGAATCATTCTATGATTCTATGACTTAAACATGCAGGGTTTAGAGTTTGTCTCAACTTGAGCTCTGTAAAATTTGTGTTTCAATTCTGAGCTTCCCTTCTTCCTTGTGGTGTGTGAGAGAACTGTAATTTCATGCTGTCTGGGTTTGGCACATGTATTAGGTTGAGCTAAAGTATCTGTTGCAAGAATCTGTCCCTTGCCATTATCTTGGAAAAGCTGAGAAAATTTTGGAGACATGAGGATAGTTTGGTTCTTAGTACTTTTGGGGATGTCTTATTTTTTCTTATGCTGTATGAGAAAACTGCAAAGTATCTGCAGGTGGCATGGGCTTTGGAGGTACACTGAGCTGCTTCTGAAGCCTAACGGGTGCTTTGCAGCCAAAGGACTCAAATGTCATTGGAGTTTGGGTTTATCAGTTTTGCTGCTGATTGGTTCTTCAGGAATTAGACTGGACAGAATAAATAAGTAAATAAACAACACAGAAAGCAAGATGCTGGCATTGCACCCATTGAAAGGAGAGGGATTGCCATTACCTGGATGTTTGTTTGAGTTTGGTCACCTTTGAGAACTGTATTGAATCAACTTCATGCCGGGTCTCCTGGGCTGTGCTAGAGCAGGTGCCTGCACAGTAAAACATTCTGCTTTCCCTTACTAGCTCCAGGATGCTTGGGGAGCTCTCTTCATATCTGTTTCCTGACCATATCTCTCCTCTTTTCAGGTTGTTGGAAGAAGGTGCAGATGTGAACACGAGGCACAAGCTTGGCTGGACGGCTCTCATGGTGGCAGCCATCAGCAGGAACTCCAGGTATGTGCATCTCGCATCGTGGTGACTCACTTCAACCTTTTCCTAAAGTCGTACTGAGTTCTGTAGAGATTTTCCATAAAGTTTGGGATGTATTGTGGAGCTTAACCCAAAGGAGCTTGTCACTTTCCTTAGGCCCAGTACGTGGTGTGACAGATCAGGGCAGGCTGCTCCCCAGTCCCGCAGATGTGACAGCTGAGCTGACGGTGCCATTCCACAGCAGCTCTCAGGTTTTAGCCATGGATGAGCCCATACCTGTATGGCTTGTGATGTCATTGTGGTGGGTACCCCACCAGGCAAAATTGCTCCTGTAAGAGCTGTCCCATCCCTTCTCACTGAGACTGTAGCTGGGGCTGAATACTGTGCCCTTGCTCCACAGTTCCCATGATGATCACTCTGGCTTCTTGTAACCTTTTAAAGACACTCCTAAATATATTCAGTCTACAACTAAATTCAATTAGGTTTTTTTTTTGTTTAGGGAAAAAAAAAAGAGAAAAAGAAATCCAATTTTGGAATATGTGGGACAGACGGTAGAATGAGCTTTGATGTTACAACCTCTCAGGGATGCTTTACTTAGTCACAAGTTCATAAGCAAAAAAGCTTAATTACTTGGGAAAACACAGGATTAAAGCAGTGCACAAAGGCTGAATATCCGCTCTCGGGTGACACTATTCCAGTCCATGTGCTGAGTTCGTGTGTGGTGCAAACTTTGATGTGTGCTATGACAAGCTGAAAGTCGTGACCTCCTCAGGGAGCTCCTTAAAACAGGCCCAGAGGTGGGGGCTTGCTAATGTTTGTTTAACTTTGATGTCCAAGCAGCAACGGGCCCTGTTATTTGCCTGTCCATGAAGGGATGGGCTTGGGAGCCTCCCACCTTTCCCAGTGGACAATGGTCAGCAGCAGAGTGTGACGACTGTTGACCATTCCGAGTGACTGGTGAAGCAGAACAGGACTTCCCGAGTTGCAAAGGCTGAGGGGAGACAGGGAGAAAGGCTGTTCATGGGACAATAATTACCTAAAATCAGGCCTAAAATCAAGTGGAAATGCTAATGAAAACATCTTGACAGTAAAAAATTTGTGGACCCCAGGCTGGTCCCTACTGAGAGGACAGAGCTATCACCACATCGGTCTTTGTTGTGTACCTGGCCAGAACAAAGAAGGTTCTGCTGTGTTGGACAAATTCTGTTTATTTTTCCCACATTTTAGATGAATACTGACTTAAAGTGAAAATTAAGAACACCTTGAATACCTGAAGCTCAGTAGAACTTGTCTCCATATAGCAGAAGAGTAATTAGATACTGTTGGACTTGAAGGTCTTTTCCCACCTTTGTGATTCTGGTTCTGTCTGTCCTTTCTGCAGGGAAACAAATGCAAGCCAGACTTACTCCATATGTAACAGCTCCAGCATTGTGCCAGACAATGTTTTGGACCTTGGTCCTGTTTATAGAATTGTAATGTCCACAGTGCAGAGTGGAAAATGCATTGAGCTGGAACATGACCCACAGAGTTTGAAATTCCTTACAAATGGTTTGCTAATGAACCTAGTTCACAGGGTGAACTGTGTAACTGAAACTAGGTGTTATGGCCAGGGTGTTCTGGGGAAGGGAGGAGTCAGAGACACAAGGGTGCAGGATGGTTTTGTATGTAGAGTGTGGTCCCTCTGTGAAAGATTATGCTCTAAATCTGCTTTCTCCAGCCACAGCAGCTGATCTCAGAATCAGAATTGCAGGTTGGAAGGGGCCTTGAAGATCATCCACTTCCATCCCTTTGCCCTGAGCAGGAACACCTTCCATTAGACTAGATTGCTCCAAGCCCTGTCCAACTTGGCCTTGAATGCGTTCAGGGATGGGGCTGTCACAGCTTCTCTGGGCAGCCTGTGCCTCATCCTCACCATCCTCTCAAGGTAGAATTGCTTCCCTGTATTCAATCTAACCCTGCCCTCTGGCATTGTGAAGCCATCCCCCCTTGTCCAGTTGCCAGTGTAATCCACCCAGTGTGATGGATTTGAAGTTGTTATGACTTTTGGTCCTTAATCCCTCAGGCCAGCAGCCTCTGGAGAGGTGAGCTGGGCTGTCCCTGGCTCAGAGATGGCCGAGGTGCAACCAGCTGAGCTAGAGGTACAGCTAACAGGACCTACAGGTACTGTTTGCCTGCAAAAAGACCAAGGTCATTGGAATGTTTAACTTGACAGCTCTCTCACCACTTCCTGTTTTATGGCTGCTGATACCTGCACAGGTTCCTCGGCATGGTTGTGAAGGGCTGGGACCCTGGGAACTGAGATGAGTTCAGTAAGGAACTGTGAACTGAGATCAGTTTTCAGCTAAGAAAAAGGAAGACTTCATCCTCAGAATACTGCCTTTCCAAAGGTGTTTTTCAGAGAAGAATAACGTTTTCAGTCTCTGCTGTGCACTGGAGATTTCTGTGACCTGTCCTTTAGCTTTGTCATGTTTCCCAATTTCCACAGCCCTCACTCTTCCAATTAGACAGCCTCAGTCCATCTGTTTAATTTAATTCCAGAGGCACTGCTTTAATGATTTCTGTCAGTTGCCATCAGCTAAAAGATGAAATCCAGCATGCTGGAAGGCAAGTTTGGGGTCCATCTTTTCTCTTTACAGCAAAGCAATGATCATCTTCTTCCTCTTGGAAATGTCTTGTATCCAAAATGTGAGGAGGCATTAAGAAGCATTCTGCAATATTCTCATGGATAGGTCTCCAAGAGAAGACTGATGTCTGCCTAGGAGGGGAGATGCAGTAGTGGATCTAATGGAGACAGAGATTTAGGGTTCCTTTTTTACATGAGACAGAGTCAACATCCAAATTCTTTGGCTCCGTGATGATAGAGGTTGTAACTGGGTCATGGGCTAAAGACACATCAGCTGTGACCATGTTTACAGCAGCAGAGGAAGGTTTTATGCTGTAATTCCCATTGCTGCAGCAATTACCATAGCACTGGCACATTTTTAGTATTTAAGCTTTAATTAAATGCATACTCAGAGCTTTGTGGGTTTTGTGCATTTGTTAAAATATGCAATAAAGCAGGCTGCTCTGAGATAGAAAAACTACTTGTGTGATAGAGGAAACTAAGGCACAGAGCAGCATGGGAAGTCTAGGATAAGTCTGAGTAGTTCTAAAAAACACTGAAACCTGCTTCTGCTCCCATTCAACTGTATTGGCACAAGCCCTGGGCAGCAATTCTGAAGGAGGGGGCTGAAGCATGAGTAGGAGTCTGATGAGGAGTGGCTGAGGGAGCTGGGGGCCTCAGCCAGGAGAAAAGGAGGCTTAGGAGTGACCTGCTTACTCTGTGAAATTCCCTGTCAGGAGGGTGGAGCCAGATAGGGATCAGTCTCTTCTTCCAGGTTACAAGGGACAGGGAAAAAAGGAAACAGCCTCAAATTGTGCCATGGGAGCTGGAGGTGGCTATTAGGTAAAATTCAAAGCCTGAAAATATTGTCAAGCCCTGGAAGAGACTGCCCAGGGGAGTGGTGGGGTCACCATCCCTGGAGGGATTTAAAAGTCACGTGGATGTAGCACTTGGGGACAAAGTTTAATGGTGGCCTTGGTAGTGCTGGAGGAACAGTTAGACTCAATGATCTCAGAAGGGTTTTCCAACCTAAATTGTTCTGTGATTCTGTGATATTAGGGCCTCCAAAGTTTTCTGCATGGCTCAGGTGGTGGGGAGGAGCACCTGGGTGCACTCATAGGGATTCCTTTCTCAGAATCCAGTTCAAGTGCAGTTCAAGTCTGTGCAAGGCTCCATAAGGGCTTTCACAGTAGCAGCAGCAGCAATACTCATGTTTTAATTGGACGAAGTGCTCCAGCTCTCAGAGCATCATTTTGTCCCCCTCTGGACTCACTCCAGCAGCTCCACATCCTTCTGATTTTGGGTGGCCCAGAGCTGGAGGCAGCACTGCAGGTGAGGTCTCACCTGAGAGGAGCAGAGTGTCAGAATCACCCCCTCCTCCACTGCCCGTGCTGTGGGATCAGCCCAGGGCACGGGTTTCTGACAGCTCACTGTCAGGTCATGTTGAGCTTTGTCTCTCTGTTTCACTGAGGGCTTTAGCCTCCAAATTCCTCTTGACTCTTCCCCACGTCATCTACTCATCTTCATTTTCTTTTTGCACCTTTGGCTTCCTGCACACTTCTGCCTTCCTCTTCAAGTCTGGATCTCTTTGCGTTTCTTCACCTTTGCTTCTCAGCTTCTTTCTTCTGGAAATGGCCAATGTCAAGTGACTCCTCTCTGAGCTTTGGCTCTCCTTTTCCTTCTCTGCCTTTCTGTGTAGGTCAAAGGAGCTGTGGGTCAAAGGTTGTCCCATGGAACCAGAACAAGCAGGGGTTGGCCCAGCATGGCCTTGTCCCATCCCTCGCCCTCCTCCAACCATCCTTAGGGAAAAGTCAGGAAGTAGTTTGTTCCTTGCCTCCATGTACATTGCTGGGAACTGTGCCTCATCCACATGTGCATTGGAGATGTTGTGTGGCTGTTTTGTATTGGTAATGACAATTCCTCATGCATAGTGATAGTCCAGTGGGTTTGTTTTGAGATTGGTGAAGGGTGACTGATCTGGAGCTGTTCCCTTTCTACAGGCAGTGACATGATGAACTGATGCAGTCTTGTTACCTATATTAGATACATACATCTGTTCCATGGGGGTTTTTTCGCTCCCTTCACTTTAGGCAAGTCATTCAGAGCTGTCTGCAGTGGAGCTGGAGAAATATCTGGGTACCTTTGGAAGAAGATATAGCCCAATGCATCACCTGTCAGAGAGCTCAGGAGTTGGGTGTGGGTTTCAGCTGTGATGACAGAATGTTTGGAGGGCCTGATCCTACAAACTGAGGCATTGGTTTCAGCTACTCCCTTTCTGGGTATTTTTGATTAACAGTGACCACTTGGCTGTTCCTGCAGCTGTTACTCATGCCTCTTCCTTGGCAGCACCCCCATCTCAACCCCCTGGGCATGAGCATCCCTCTTTTCAGGGATGAACACATTTGATGTCTTGCAAGTCAGGCACAATGTGATGCTGTCAGTTTAGCAGGTTCCTGCACCTCTCCAAGCCACAGAAAAGGCTTCTCTTCACATTTTCTTACTGCTCCAGGCATGGAGCAGGGCTTATAACACTCCTCAACTCCCTTGTGTGCCTTCACCTTGCTTCTGAAAGATGATTCACCCATGTCACACTCTTAAAGAAAACTGAACAATATAACAATTGCCACCCTTCAAGATTTATTTTTTTTCCATTTTTTTGATTCCATAATCCCTTTTTTTCCCTTTTTGAAGAATCAATCATTTTCATCTGAGTTAGTAATAACACATCACAGCGCCAGGGATTGCTGCAGCTGCCTGGCTTTCTGTGCCATAGGTAGATGTAAACATGCTCCTGGCAAGGCACACAACCACATTTAGCCTCATCTGAGCAACAGCTCCTCCCAGCCCTCCTGCTGTGCTGAGTTTCACACAGTTAAGATATAACCACACAAGGATCTTCTTTGTGTCCAGGCAGGACATGTGGCTCCTGCCAGAGCTCAGGGCAGCCGCGTATCAAAACCCGCGCAGGCGTCTGCATTGTGCTGATAACACACGGTCATGGGGATCACCAGGCTTCTTGGTTCACCAACCCCAGCTGCCGGCGCCTTGGTGCAGGCACATCTCTCCTGACTCAGCCCCAGTCACCTCCCACCATGTCATCATTGATTTCCCCACCCCCTGTATTGTATATATGTATTTATTTATTGAACAATATGTTAGTCCAGCCATTACAAGCAGAAAGCACTTTCCCCAATCGATTGAACTGCCCAGCCAACTCTAGCTCAGCATTGCCCTCTGAGTCATCACCAGGGTCAATTTAGATTTATATTCATGCTGATGAATAGGCTCTGCCTCTAATCCAATCAAAACTTGATCAGCAAATTAAAACTCAGCTTGTTGAGGGTGGTGAGTGCAGGTGAGTTATGGAGGGAGACTGGAGCAGCCCAGCTGGACAGTGGCATCCCACTCCTTCTAGGATCTGGCTTAGGATGTTGTTCTGCCCCAGTGCCTCACAGCAAGAGGAGAAGCACAAAAAGTGTATGGGCTAGAGAATCCCTCACTTGAAACTCGCTCATCATGGGGTAGTTTGGGTTTGGAAGGGCCTTAGAGTTCATCTCATTCCAATCCCCCTTCTATTGGCAGGTTCACCTTCCGCTAGACCTGGTTGCTCCAAGATCCATCCAACCAGGCCTTGAACACTTCCAGGAATGGGGCAGTCACAGCTTCTGTAGGCAACCAAGGCCTCACTACCCTCACAGGGAACAATTTCTTCCCAATATCCCACCTAACCCTGCCCTCTGTCACTTTGAAGTCATTCCCCCTTGTCCTGTCAGTCCAGGCCTTTGTTCAAAGTCTCTCTCCAGCTCCCCTGGAGCCCCTTTAATCACCTGATTTTGCAAGTCCCTTCCTTTTTCCAGGGATATTCACAGCTTTGCATCACTGAGTACTGTTCCTTTGCATTTTCATGGCGCTGTTACCTTTCCTACAGGGTAATTTGCTTGAATGTCCCATTACCTGCAAATTGGATAGTTACAATCAATAGCTGTGATTCCAGGAGTCTAGCTGATGGACATGTGCCTGGAGGGGTTGGCACATCCCAAAAGCAGGAGATGAGATTGGAAAGGAAGGCTGGATGTGTGATGTGTTGTTATTAGACTAGTGCCAGTATCTTGGCACAGCAGATTTTGCCAGGAAGTGATGATCTTAGTGCTTATTATTAAACTTGAGCCTCCTGGCCATCATAAGAGCTATGGAAATGTTTCTTACCAGAGGGGATGTAGTGCAGAGGATAATTCCCAGGGAGAGCAGAGCAGTTCTGCCACCATCACCTGCTGCATCACTCTTGGACCATCTTGCATCTAGCAGTTGTGGTCCTCTCCTCAACTTCTCCCAGTAGGTCACTTCCCAGAGAAGAATGGTGATGTGTAGGCAATAGATGAAAAGGACAGGGCTTCCTGAGTATCCAACAGCACATGGAGGTACTATCTGATGGAGTGCCTGGGAAGAACGCTCATTTCAATGTAGTCACTGAGGGCAGAAAAGGCAGATGGATGGAGTTACCAAGAAAATGACAAGTCCCATTTTACCATATGACTCACTCAGTACCTGTAGCTCACTCATGACCCACAGTGTTGTGGATTAAAGTCCTACACTAGGGCTTGGGATCATTTTCTTTAAAATGAGGCAGATTCAGGGACTTGAAGGTATATCATAGCCTGTGGGCTAATACTGAGGTATAGGGATCTCTTTGGTGGTGATAGCCATGAGAATGGGGTCCCAGAAGGGTGGTTTGACTATATCAGAACCTGTGCTTCCAAAGACTTGAGTGATCCATGAGGCTCAGCTGCCTGGTGGGGATGCTGGAAGCCCTGATTGCAAGGATCACAGTAAGTCAGCTGCTAGGGCAAGATTATCAAAGGCTTAATTGGAGCACATAATTTCTGCCTGAAGGAGTTGTCCAGCCCTGTCACAGCTGCCCAGGGCAGTGGTGAAGTCCCCATCCCTGGAGGGATTTAAAAGCTGTGATTTCATGATTCTATGATGGTTTCTTTTCAATAGGTAGATGTCCATCTCTAGTAGTGTGGACGTTGTCAATTTTATGGAGGCTCCCAGAAAACAATAGGACAGAACCTGCTCTGGCTTCTTCCATCCTGCACCTCCTGCTTTCATGGGGACCTCCTCTTCAAGGTCCTTGATGCAGTCTCTCTTGATGTCTGGGTTCACCACAGTAGCACCAAGTACTGGAGATGCAAGATGTTTCCAGAGGAATCTAGCACTGGATCTTACAGAAGAACTTTGCACAGATCAGTGTCCTTTGCTAGAGCTTTCCCAACTAGAAAGACTGGATGTGACACATCTCCCTCTGTTCCACAGTGTGACAGATGGCACAGTGCTAGACAGATGCCAAGGGTAGGTCTGACCTAGCTAATAACCAGCGGTTAAGAGCCTGGGCTGATGGTCTGTGGCTACATCTATTCTGGATGTCCAAGGCCACTCACTTGGCCTCACAGGGCTTTTCTTGCAGCCAGAACACTTCCTTGCTTTGCATTTTGCTGCAGTCATAGAGGGCAGTGGTAAAGGTCTGAGTCCTGAAGCAGAGGTCGGAGTGGAACAAGGTATGCTGAGCAGCCCTTCCTAGAGGTGCTGAATGAATTGCAGGATACGTTTTGTGCCCTGTGCCTTATCAATGCTCCTAAGGTAGTCCAGAAGGATCTGTAGGCTTGTTGTGGCACTCCTATATGGGATTTCCTCACTGATAGGGCTTTAAGGAGCAGTGTAGCAAGACAGTGTAGACGTCTCTTCTGAACATGGAGCAGATACTTGGATCAGTGTCTTTTGCCTGGCATCACAGTCTGTTCTCAGATCATAGTGTCTCCTGGGGATGGGGCAGGGGGTGCACCACCATAGAGGCCTGAGGATGAGACAGTGAGATTATGTCTCACTGGAACTGTAGTGAAGATTGTGGGTTATCTCACACACTGACCCTTCAAACAAGATCAAAACTACTTAGTGAACTGAGAGAAAACTCAGGCTCATTGAAGAGATTTGTGTGGTAGAGAGTGAGCATATCTGTGATGAGAGGCTGCTCTGGGCTTCATGGTTTCCACTACTGATGTCTGAAAGTAGGTGAGGTGATCCACCATCAAGAAAGATGTCGACCTGTTGGAGAAACTACACAGGAGAGCATGGAGATGCTTCAGGGGCTGGAGAGAGACTGAGAGAGGAGGGGCTGTTCAGCCTGGAGAAGAGAAGGCTCCAGGGAGAACTGAGAGCCCCTGCCAGTGCCTAAAGGGACTCCAAAGACCTGGAAAGCGACTTTGGACAAGGGCCTGGAGTGACAGGATGAGGGGGTGGCTTCCCACTGACAGAGGGCAAGGTTATATGGGATGTTGGGAAGAAATTCATCCTTGTGAGTATGGTAAGGCCCCGGCACAGGTTGTCCAGAGAAGCTGTGACTGGAAATGTTCCAGACTTGATTGGATAGATCTTGGAGCAACCAGCTCTAGTGGAAGGTGTCCCTGCCCTGGCAGAGGGTTGAAATGAGATGAGCTTTAAGGTCCCTATCTAACCCAAGCATTCCAGGTTTTTGTGATGCCCATCCTTAGTGCCTGTTCTAAGCCATTAGGTATCTAATGTGATCATGGCTGTGCAACTCAGTCCACTCAAGAACCTGTGCATTTCAGCATGCTTTCAGTGATGGAAAAGGGGAAGGGTTGTAGCTGGAAATTGCTGTTTGCAGAATAAGAGCCAGAACCTCACAACCTAAATATTATAGAACAAACAACATTGTTGAAATATGGATAAAAATGTATTTACATATGTAAATGAGCTCTGTATGCTCACAGGGATTGCCTGAAAGGAGAGTGGAGCCAGATGGGGGTCAGTCTCCTCTCCCAGGCAACAAGTGACAGGACAAGAGGAAACAGCATAAAGTTGCACCAAGGGAAATTTAGGTTGGATATTGGGAAAATTTCTTCCCCAAAAAGTTGTCCAGCTCTGGTACAGTCTGCCTAGGAGAGTGGTGGAGTTCCCATTCCTGGAGGGTTTAAAAACATTTGGATATATGCCATGGGGATATAGTTTAGGGGGGAATGATGCCTAAGATTTTTAGCTTTTTATATTTTTCATATATTTGTACCTTTGTAGATTGCTAAAGCATAGCTATAGCTTCTAGTACTTTCCCCATCTTTCCTCCCTTCATCTAGGAACGATAAGCTAACCTTATAAACACATTCCTAAGTATTGTTTAGTTTTATTCCAAGAAGAGACCCAGCTACAAGGACATTCTCTTTTCCAACCAGAATCTCGACCAGACATAACAAAAGTGGGGCAAAAGAAACCTCTGGACTGCTTCCAGTGGAGCAAGACCCCAGGAATTATTACCTAACCAACTAACCTTTAAATTGGACAGTATATGATAAGTATACTAACCAACTAACCTTATAAAAATTGTAGAATTACTATACCATGTGCAATTTTCACCGCACTGTGTACCTGAAAGCTTTCAAGTAAAGATTTGCTTTTATATTCACTCTAACATTGTTGGAAATATCTCTTCTATTTTCTGGGTATCAGTGAGTTTGACAGTGCTGGGGGGACTGTTGGACTCGATGGTCTTAGAGGGCTTTTCCAACCTAAACAATTCCATGATTCTATCTCCTGCCCCCAGTCCTGGTGCTGTGCTCACTAGAGGTGACTCTGCACATGGTGAGGTGCACACCAGTGCTGATAAGGAGCTGGCCTCTGGTATACCATGCTCAGATAATAAAATAACCACCTTTGATTCTGCTAATGCAATTATAGGGTAAATGGAAGAGGAGCTTAAGTTAAATTCCAGATGTGACTTGACAAGCCACAGCCTGCAGGTACATGTCAGGCTGCGGCACACATCGCTGTCAGCCTGTGAGCCATGTCACTGGTGATGAATGCTAACAAATGAGTTACTGTCTAGTTGTCATGGGAAGCCTGCACACTGGAAAAAAAATTAAGAATTAACTGGCCTCAAGCTGCTTTCAGAAGCAGTGAGAAATCTAATTCTGGCCTGATGATTGTTTGGATTCAGAAGCAGAGAGTGAGGACTTCCACACCAAAACTGCCTGGGCAGTGCATCCCATATGTTCTGTCCTGCTGCAGTATGTTCATAATGTGCAACATTTTCTGGCAGCCCAAAATCCAGCTTGTTCTGGACTGATCCCCAGCTCCATGGGCAGCAGGGCATGGGAGAAGCTTCTGACCCTCTGCTCCACTCTGATGAGACCCCACCTGCACAGCTGCATCTGGCTCTGGGGTCCCAACATCACAAGTATGGGAAGCTGCTGGAGTGAGTCCAGCATATGCCAGGGAGATGCTCCAGGGTCTGGAGCACCTCTGCTCTAGAGATTGTCCGGGAGAGCTGGGCTTGTTCAGCCTGGAGAAGGGAAGGCTTCAGGGACACCTTAGGGCCCCTTCCAGGTTCTAAAAGGGCTGTAACATTCAAGTCATAGAATCACAGAATCACAGGATTGTTTGGGCTGAATGGGACTTAAAAGCCCATGTCATTCCATTCCCTTCCATGGGCAGGGACACCTGCTGCTAGATCAGTTTGCTCCAAGCTTCAGTCTGGCCTGGAACACTCCCAGGGATGGAACAGCCACAGCCTCTCTGGGTAACATGTGCTAGAGCATCACCACCCTCACAGACAAGAAGTTCTTCCCAATATCCAATCTAACCTTGCCCTCTATCAGTGGGAAGCTATTCCCGTTGTCCTGTCACTCCAGGCCCTTGTCCAAAGTCTCTCTCCCAGACATTTGGAGCCCCTTTAGACCCTGAGGGGCTCTAAGTTCTCCCAGGAGCCTTCTCTTCTCCAGGCTGAACACCCCCAACTCTCTCAGCCTGTTTTCCACAGCAGAGATGCTCCAGCCCTGTGATTTTCTTCAGAGCCTCTGAACTGCTTGCTGTGGAAGTTGCTTGCACTTCTTGTGGTAGGATGGTACCGTTAGTATCAGAGGTGCAGGTGCTGTACAATTGCCTCCCAAAAGCAGTTTTGCTTTTGTCATTTTCTGTCCCTTAATCTGCAGGGGGTTACAGTAATCTTCCGTTTTGCTGGGACAGGGGTGACCTTAGAGCCAAGGTCTGTATCTAGGAATATGCCTTGTGCTAGAAGCACATTCTGTGCATATCTTCTCAGAAGCATTGCATATCTCTACAGTATCAACCCTTCCTCCAGTGCCTCCCCCATCTCATTCATTCTAGCATATGCTGGTGGAGCTCTATTTGTTGAAATGTTCAGTTATGGTTGTGGATTAACTTCCCTGGAATGTTAACATTCCCAGGAATATTAGAAGAGGGCTTTCTGAGCACTTCTATGTTTCTGAAGGGCTTCAATTCCTCATCTACTTCTGCCTTACTTTCCTTCTGTTTTGTGACAGTGTGGTAAAGGCTCTGCTCACAGCTAATGCAGATCCAAACCTTGGGGATGATTTCAGCAGTGTGTATGAGATTGCCAAAGAAAAAGGCCTCCATTCCTTGGAAGGTAAGATGGTTTGTGTGTAGCTACCGACATTTGCTTTTCAGGTCCCAAAATTTTGTTTCCTGATCTAACCTATTATATTATATATAGGATATTATATAGGAGCAACCCTTCAATTTACCAGAGATAAACTGTTTTTATATAGCTGAGCATAATACAAAGTCATAGATAGGAACGTCATTCTATTGACTCGCATGCAGCCACATCTTGGGGAAGGAGAAGGGTTCAGGGCAGTGTATTCCACCAGCAGCCTTAATCCAGATTTTATCAGGAGCTGTGAAATGCAGACAGACTTGGCCAATTGAAGTCAAGCTGAATGATGTAAGTGGTTGCAGTGACTACTGTTAGGTTTGGGCAGGCATCCGTACCAGCTCTCAGCCCTAGATAGCTTTCCATGAAAACAAGGTCATTTTCTGCAGAGTCACGTCCTGTCATTATATTCTTGGCAGATCTCAGTTTCCACTCTCACCCCTTCATTATCCTCATCACTGGGATGTTGATGCAGACTTAGAATCATAGGATCATGGGATGGTTTGGGTGGGAAGGGACCTTTAAAGCCCATCTAGTCCAACCCCCTGCTATGGCATGGATACCTTCCACTAGGCCAGGTTTCTCAGACACCTGCTTTGTTTATTCAGATCTATTTAAATTACCCAGACTGTTTCCACTTTTTATGACAATAAATGGTAATAAAATTTTCTTGGGTTTGTGATTATCAGGGTATGTCTGAATTCTTGGTCCCAGCTGTGCTTTGGAGCAGCCAGAGTTCTTCTGTTCCCCACACTGGCAGGAATGATAGTAGAACTCAACTCGCCTAAAATGTCCCTGTCTTTCCTTCCCCATTTCAGAAGCCTTTTCTCCACAAAAGCACTGTCCTGGCCTGCCAACTTCACCTCTGAGCTGGCAGACCATGGGATGTTTCCCAGACATCCCCCTTGCCCTGCCAGAGCCCAGCCAGCTGCTGGGACTTGGATTCCCAGGTACGGCTGCATCCACAGTGGCTGCTTTTGTGTGCTCTGACTTGCTTGGAAGTTAAACCTTTTCCTAGATGCTCTGAATGGAAAGTGGGGGGAAGCTACACAGTTTGTCCAGAGCCTCAGTCTGCACAGCATGGTTTGCAGAGCCTGAGTCATAGAGTCATAGAATAGAATCATGGAATCATTTTGGTTGGAAAAGCCCTTCCAGACCATAGAGTCCAACCATTCTCCCAGTACTGCTGAGGCCACCACTAAGCCATATCTCCAAGTGTCACATCCACATGATTTTTAAAGCCCTCCAGTGATGGGCAGATGGTGCCAGGGCTTAACAGCCCTTTCCATGAAGAAATTTTTCCCAGTATCCATTCTGAACCTTCCCTGGCACAGCTTGAGGACATTTCCCCTTGTCCTATCCCTTGTTCCTTGGGAGAAGAGCCTGACCCCCACCTGGCTCAACTCTCCTGTCAGGGAGTTGAGGAGAGTGAGAAAGTCCACCCTGAGCCTCCTTTTCTCTGGGCTGAGCCCTTCAGCTCCCTCAGCCACTCCTCACCAGACTCCTGCTCCACACCACTCCACAGCTCTATTGCCCTTCTCTGGACATGCTCCGGCCTCAATGTCCCTCTTGGAGTGCGGGACCCAGAACTGAGACCAGGCATGGCATCAGCAGCGCCCAGCACAGGGTCAGTTCCCTTATCCTGCAGGCATGGATGCTGTTGAGGCGTGGTGACATTATCCACGGGCCTGTCTGTGCTTTTGACTCAGTGCTAAGAGGCGAAAGCTCTGTGAAAGCCTAATGAAGGTGTAATATTTGAACCTTTCATAAAGCACAGTTGAGTTAAGAAGATGGAACAGTGAAGCGACAGCTTTGACAGGGCGTTATTCTGTATTTTTAAAAGCACCCTGCTCTCATCCCTCACTGACCCACCCGTGCAGCAGACCTACTTCTTGATGGGAAAGAGAGCATACATAGATCACATCCCTATAGCAGGGAATGTAAAATGTATGAAACTACATTAAAAAATGAGCAATAGAATGCCAATACATAATGCATGTACATAGACTTTATTTAAGATAAAGTATATCAACCAAGAAAGTTAATTGTTTTTGTCTGCATTCATCCCTCTCTAATGTTATATATTTTGGGGTGAAGAAAAGATAAGGCCACTCCATGAGAAGTTGCATTAATTCTTTGGTTGACATGTTTTATTAAAAAGAATAAATTCAGTTGCGTTTTTAAAAAGAGAGAGAGAAACTGCCTTTGTTTTTTCCTCTTTTTTTTAGACATTTACATATTTCGTGTATAAATATTTTTTCATAAAAACATCCAAATCGAGAGGGTGTGCTCCACAACCACTGCACAAAATATATTACAGACATTTATATGGATGGCAGGAAGGGAGACAGAGGGCTGAAAATTTCCAGGCACCCAGTGATGGATGGTGCACGAGGCTTCCCCTGACGCTTTATTGAGTTTCCGATGATTATCTCTCTCAGAGACATTTTTTACAGATGACGGCCGAGCTGTCACAACGGACCATGGGGGAAAAAAACCAACAATAATAACACTTTAATCTCTTTACTGCGCTGCTCCCTAGTATCTCAGATTCATCTTCCCTGACGCACGCAGTTCATTATCCTGCTCCTCCCTGGGTAGGAAATGACGACAAATAAATAAATATACATACTCACCCTGTGTGCTTGGAGAAAGGACCCAGGGAAGGAAAGGAGCCAGGGCATTAATTGATCTTCCTGGAGGGACTGTGGTTGATTAGTGGAGATGCTGGGCTCGGACAGCATCAGGTATTCATCACAGCATTTCTCTCTTCTGAACTTTTTGAATCCCCTGGAAATCTTTTGATGGTTTTTAGAGGGACCGTGAAGAAGTCCCTGTGGCCCACCTGCTTTCCAGCTCTGCTTGTTTTGCCATAGCACAGTATAAGGTGCTCAGAGCACTTGGAAGCTCTCCCTGTCCCTGAATCTGAGTCTGCTGAGTTTTGGGAGCAGACCCTTTCACCAAGGAGCTGGACACACCTTCAGGAGCAAAATTTGGCCCACCAGGTGGGTGGTGTTCATTTGAATGGAGACAGCACACACCAGTCTCACCATCACTCATGCTCCATGGTGGGGCAGGGTGTTTTTGGGGCCTCCTCTGGGCAACCTGGGCCATCGCCTCACCACCCTCACAGGAAAGAATTTCTTCCCAATATTCAATCTTACCCTGCCCACTGTCAGTTTGAAAACATTCCTACTGTCCTGTCACTATCTTTAGTGACATGAGAGTGATCCTGTAAAAGGTCACTCTCTCTTATTTTTTTTGTTGATGAGTAAAGCAAAGTGTTTAAAATCCATGTTTTCTAAAGCCTGATCCTTAGACCAATCACAGGAGAGCAGGGGTGCTGCAGACTCTTCCTGCAGAGCCATGCCCTGCTGAGATGCATGGATTTATGAGCTGGAGACTCCCAAAATCAGGAATTTGCTTGAAGATCAAGCCATAATGGGGCAGCATCCTTTCCTGTCACAGCTTCCTTTCTATTTTCCAAAATCATTATTTAGATTAGATTTTGAGAATAAATTCTCTCCTGTGTGGGTGGCAAGGCCCTGTCACAGGTTGCCCAGAGAAGCTGTGGCCCCCTATCCCTGGAAGTGTCCAAGGCCAGGTTGGATGCAGCTGGGAACAGCCTGGTCTAGTGGAAGGTGTCCCTGCCCATGGCAGGGGGTTAGAACCAGATGAGCTTTAGAGGTCCCCTCCAAGTCAAGCCATCCTGTTACCCTACAATAAATGGTTGGAAATAGGCTGAGGTCTTTGCTCAGGTGTTCTCCACCTTCCTCCTCCCCTGCCTGGGTGCTGTGTAGGCAGTCTGGGATAGATGGAAACCATCTGTCCTTATCTTTACTGCTGCTCAGTGGAGTGGGGACGATGGCCACCAGAAATCCCCACTGGGGTCCTGATAGTCCCAGAAAAGCCCTTAAGAAGCTTCCTGCCTGGTGAGCAGTGGTGGGTCCATGCTGCTGCTGCACATCCAGAAGAGCAGTTCTGTAGTTACCTTAGTGAGCTGAGCTTTCACTCTTTGTCCCCTGCAGTCCTTGTCACCCGGGAGGATGACTTCAGCAACCGTCTCAACATCCGAGCCAACTTCAAGGGCTGCACAGCTCTACACTACGCAGTTCTGGCTGACGACTACCTGACAGTCAAACTGCTGCTGGATGCAGGTGAGTTTTGTATTTCCACCTAGCTCATGGGCCAGGAGCACTTCCGAGTCATCCCATCCCACAGAACGCCACAGAACTGTCAGGTTCAGACATAGACCACACTCTGTCACTGTCACAATTTGGTGTAATTTGCTGTTTGCTTTCATCTCTTTACTTTTTTGTTTCTATGTTCCCAATTATTTCCAGTGGTTTTTTTCCATGTCCTTTTGGTGGCTCTTCTTGTCTTAGTCATTGAGTTTTCCCTTTCCTCCTGCAGTTCAGCAGCCAGAGAATCACAGAACCCTGTAATGGTTTGGGTTGGAAGGAACCTCAAGGATCATCCAATTCTAACCCTCTGCCATGGGCAGGGACACCTTCCACTCGACCAAGTTACTCCAAGCTTTGTCTAACCTGGCCTTGAACACTTCCAGGAATGGGGCAGCCACACCTTCTCTGGGAAGCCTGAGCCAGGGCCTTGCCAGGGCTCAATTCTTCAGGGCTCAAAGCCAGGGAAGAATTTCTTCCCAATATCCCATCTAACTCTGCCATCTGTCAATGGGAAGCCATTCCCCCTTGTCATGTCACTCCAGGGCCTTGTCCAAAGTCCCTCTCCAGGTCTCTTGGAGCCTCTTCAGACACTAGCTGGGGCTCTAAGGTCTCCCTGGAGCCTTCTCTTCTCCAGGCTGAACACCCCCCACTCTCTCAGACTGTCTCCAGGGCAGAACTTCAGCCCTTGGAGAGCTTCTCTGACCTCCTCTGTCCTGCTCCTGAAGCTCCACGCTATACTAAAGTTGGGGGCCCCATAGGTGGACTGGGTGCCCCACATGCCCCCACTGGTCTTGATTAGTATTTTTTTCATTTCCCTCCTGCAGTATTTACTCAGGCCATCCGTCATATCCCTCATGTCCCTTTGTGGAATGGAAGAGTCCCCTCTATACCAGGAACAGATCTGCTCTGTAGACAAGGCACAGGATAGGTGCTGGTAGCCAGATGAAATGGTTGCTCAGGTAATGTTGGCACTGGGACAATGCAGCTCTTGTGAGAATTGGTAGGAATTAGCTTATGCAGTTACTGGTCCTCCTGGTTAAATCACAGGGCCCTTCTGCTCACAGAGCCTGCTTCACTGTCATCTCTTATATACTCACTTGGGCAACCTGTTCAGTGCTCAGCTGTCTTCATGGGGAAAAGGCTTATCAGCACTAGTGCAGTAGAATGAGAAGATGCATTTAGCCAACAGAATAGGAATGTGCTGCCATGACACTAGTTTTTATATGTGCCTTCCTGCTCTTCCTTCTGGGATGATGTTTGTCTGTTGTGCTGTTCTCCCGAGCTGGCATCTACTTAGTGTGTACCTACACTTGCACAGTGCTTTTACCTTCTTCCTCAAACCACCAAGCTGGTCCATAGTTCTGCTTTCCTCCAGATGTGATGTCCTTTGTCCCCAGTATTCCTTCTCCTCCAGCAATTTCAACAACTCTCCTCCTGCGATGTCCCCAAGGTCACTTGGAGATGAGCGAGCCGCAGCAATGCTGTGGTGTATGGTGCCAGCAGCCTCTGCCAGGTGGAACATAAAGTGGCCACCTGTCCCTGCCTGGCCCTACCAGAGACAGGCTCACTAGGGTCTGGCTGGCCAGATGCTGATTTTTGCAAAGATTTGAGGAATGTTTTAGTCTTTGCAGTGTGGGCATATCAGAAGTTAATTCTAGGGAAGAAGACAAGTATGTAATGGTATGACGTGGTCTCATAAGGCTCATTCCTTAAGAAAGCAGCTAAAAAGATAATAGAAAGAAGCATCTGTGATGGCTAAACATCCCAGGTGGGATGAGGAAAATTAATTGTGGCAACATTGAACCTTGATACTCATCTGTACTATGCGCTTATTATCTTTCACAAATAGAAATATAAGAGTGAAAGGGTGAGATTCTGTAGCACTGAACTCCAGGTCAGGGTTTCTCTGGAAGCCTTACAGGTATCAGAACCCCAGCTCCTGGCCATAAATTAACCCAGAAGCAAAGGAACCAATGAAAGAAATTATATTGCAAAGGAAGAGAGCTGAAAAAGCAGGCAGCTGCTCAGGAAGCTGTGTGGACATGGTGGCTGGGAAGGCTTCAGACAAAAATACTGGCCTAAGTGGGGTCCATCACATTTTTCTGACATAGAAGCTCCCCTCTGTGTTTGCAGCATGTGTGGGCATTGTGTGAACACAGAATCTGGTGTGGTCCCAGAGCATATGTCTTACTGCATGTCTGTTGCATGGGCCAGCAGAAGGTGCTCAGCTGTCGCTTGGCCATGGGCACTGGCAGTCAGAAGTAACTGCTCCAACAAGACCTCTGGGATCCCACAGTTGTGAGGAGGGATGCCTACAGGAGGAGTGGAGCAGAGTGGGCTTTACCTGCTTAAGCAACAGGTTGTTGTTTAGGGGATGTTACAAAGAGTGGTAGTGGGGTTGAAATGCTGGAAAAGTTCTTGTCAAAGCGGTATTGGGAACAGATCTGTGCAGAGAGTCTGAGGCTGGAAAGTGTTTCACATATGTCATGGTGAATCACAGAATCACAGAATGGTTTGGACTGACCACTCCCTGCTCTCCCAGCCTGTCTCCAGAGCAGAGGGGCTTTAGCCCTCAAAGCACTTCTGTGGCCTCCTCTGCACTCACTCAAGTAGTTCTAGGTCCTTCTGCTGTTGGATCCCAGAGCTGGAGGCAGCACTGCAGTTGGAGTCTTACCTGAGTGGGGCAGAGGGGCAGAATCACCTGGAATAGCATTTCTACAAAGATACCTGCTTCTTGTTTCTGCCTTGGAAAGCCTCCTTGCATAACATATATTATCAGTTGATTGGAAGTACCAAAGCAGCTCCTTGGTTACCCTAAGTACAGGTAAAAGATGGGTGCAAATAAGTGAAGTTGGCACCAAAGAATTTTTCCATCCTGAATAAATCATTGTAAGCAGTAAGTCCATCTTATTTCTCCAGTTGTGCCCTGCTTAGCTCTCTGAGTACTGTTCCAATCCAAGCCTCACTTCACAGAGGCAACTGTGCTTTTTGTTTCAGAGATGTTTCTGTGTCTATCCTGGAGCCACTGCCATCCCTGTGAATGCCCCTTTCTCTGCCTGGTGCCCACAGAGAGTTATTTGTAGCAAAATGTCTCAGTTTGAAAGAACTCACTTGGATCTCAGCAAAAAAAAAAAAAAAAAAAAGTGTTTAACAATCTGTGGGACTGTGTTTGTTTGGGTACAAATGGAAGGATTGTGTGAAATCAAAGTGAAAATTCACAACTTAGCCAGAAAATGTGACGGTCACTCACCACTGTTCCATTCTTAGTCCAGCCCCACAGAAATCCTTCTGGATCCTGCTCAAAAGCCTATGCTTAGAGTTCATTTCCAAGCAGAAATCCTGGTCTTGTAGAGCATGTCTCAGTGCTCAGATCCTGGAGACAGCAACCCACCAATGGGAATCTCCATTTGGTGATGGTGTGAAAGATCCCATTGGAGCCCTGGTAGAATCCCAAGGCTGATTGATCTGAGTTCACAGCGTTCCTCAGATTAATCTCTGTTCACCGTCCACAATACCCACTTACCCTTTGCAGTCATGGTTAGGATGCAGATTTATGAGGACTATTTGCTAAATGCAATAAGCTTCACCTCTCTGTCAGGTGGACTCTGCTGGGCTGACAGCAGACCCTTCCCTGCCCTTTCAGCAAGATTTGGGTGCTGGAGTTGGATTTCCTGATGGGTGCATGATAGGAGGATTTCAGGGCATTCACTGGGGGCCTTCCCCTCCCCACAATTCCGTGCAATAACAAAGCAGGGGATCCCCTGCCTCCTGGTCAGCGTAATCTGGGATGAATACACAGCCAAGGGTCTTGGAGTGGAGATCGAACACCGTTCAGCCCTTTGTGAGGGTAATGCCCCTGTGCTGCCATTGACTTCGCACACAGAGTGGCTTCTGGTTGCTGACATGGAACAGGCTCCCCTTGATCTCTCCCTACACCTGCCTTTTACTAACTCTCCATTTACTCTCCCTCTAACTTCCCTCGATGGTGCCCTGCCCTCAGGCCAAAGCCATTAACCGCCCAGCCCCTCTCGGCTCCAACCACTTCCCTACCCCCCTGTTGTTTTTTAAGGGAAGCCCCCTGCACTTGCCCCTCACCCCACATCCCTAGCCTTTTGTGGCTCATTCAGTGACTCACTTGACCCCTCCAGGACCTTATAGCCCTGTGGTCAGCATGTGTGTGCCCAGCAGACCGCGAGACGAAAGTGGCGGCTCTGTTGTCCTTTCGGGCAGTTGTTGGTGACATTTCACAGTCCCCTGACCTGAGGCGACACCATAAATATCAGTG
Source organism: Muscicapa striata striata (assembly GCA_030060385.1). Taxonomy (NCBI): domain Eukaryota; kingdom Metazoa; phylum Chordata; class Aves; order Passeriformes; family Muscicapidae; genus Muscicapa; species Muscicapa striata. The sequence goes on from JAREIS010000011.1 coordinate 5,431,426, forward strand.
TTTGGGGAAGGGGTGGGTGAGCACTCTATCCACAGGCTGCACCACTTGCTACTGCAGGCACAATTGATTCCAGGGACTTTGTGTTTGGCTCGGAGGAAGGCAGGCAGGCAGGGTCACCAGCTCTCTTGTTTTAGAGGGATCTTTTATTATGTCAGTATTTAAGTGAAATAGCCAGTATTAAAAGGTGCAGCTTTCTGGCAATGGCATAACCCTGCCATGGAGCACAGCCAACACCAGCCACCCTTCTGCAAATGGTTCTGCTCCAGAACCTGTTGCTGAAATGCAGGGAGCCAGAGATCAGGCAGGCACAGATTCATGTGTCCAGAGCAAGTTAAGGAGGTTGTTAGAGGGCTGGAGCCCCTCTGCTCTGGAAATAAGCTGGGAGAGCTGGGGTTGTTCATCCTGGAGAAAGGAGAGGGCTCCAGGGAGATCTTAGAGCACCTGCCCGTGCCTAAAGAGGTTCCAAGAGAGCTGGGGAGGGACTCTGAGTAAGTACATGGAGTCACAGGACAAGTCAGGGCTCTCCACTGACAGAGGGCAGAGGTTGAATATTGGGAAGAAATTCTTCCCTATGAGGGTGGTTAGGCCCTAACACAGGTTGCCCAGAGCAGCCAGGCCAGGTTGGATAGGTCTTGGAGCACCCAGGTCTTGTGGAAGGTGTCCTTGCCCATGGCAGGGGAGTGCAATGAGGTGGGCTTTAAGGTCTGTTCAGCCCAAAGAATCTTGTGATTCAGAGCTAGGGACAGCACTGCTGCTGCTCAGGGATTTGCCCTGCAGGTAAATGACCCTTCTCCCAGCATGAGAAACTGTTCCCCTTTAACAGCCTTGTTCTGGGAAGAGTTGTCATAGCTGTGGTAACCTTTCAGTAAATTAAAGTTACACTTGACAGAGCACAGAAGATGCTGCAGGAACTGCCTTAGGTTGGAGCTTACAAAATGCAAAATCAGAATATTGTGGGCACTTGCTTAGGTATACAGCTGAGAAACTAGGCACAGGAAGAAGCACAGAAGCAAGGTTTCCCTGCTGTGTAGCAGTGCAGCTGCCGTTTTTCTAGGATCTCAAAATTAATTTCCAAGTGCTTTTCCAAGGTGTGTTTGGTGTGTGTGTGTCCATGTAGCAGGGGGTTGTCTGAACTGTCATCTGCTGACACATGAAGTGTTGTTTTCACACAGCTGTGTGGCAGTGCACTACTCTGCTGCTGCATGTAGGTGGTTAGGGGCTTGTATTTCCTATCCTTGCCCAAAAGGAGAGCAGTTCCTTCCTTCAGAGATTGACCTGTGCCAGTTTGTGGGACCTCCCCTCTCTCTATCCCCACTGCAGACACTGACACCTGCCCTCCTACCAAACCTGAGCAGGCTCCATATGTGTCCCATTCTCCCCAGTACTCTCCTCAACCCTGACTGCCCTGCTCTCTATTTCCCATCTTCAGAGATCATCCCCTCTGCTCCCAGCTCCTCCTAGAACCAGCACACAGGCTGACCAGACTGTCACTGCATTGGAAGTGCCTCCTGCAGTACATCCCCAGTGGAATCACAGGATCACTAAATGGTTTGGGTTTGAAGGGACCTTTAAGCTCTTCTCATTCCACCCCACTGCTATGGCAGGTACATTTTCCACGAATTCAGGTTGCTCCAACCCCATCTAACCTGGCCTTGAACATTTCCAGGGATGGGGCAGCCACAGCTTCTCTGGGCAACCTGTGCCAGAGCCTCACCACCCTCACAGGGAAGAAATTCTTCCTAATACCCAATCTAACCCCACTCTCTGTCAATGGGAAGCCATTTCCCTCTGTCCTTTCACTCCTTGCCCTTGTCCAAAGGTCCCCTTCAGCAATCTTGGAGTCTCTCATCTCTAATTAGATGTGAAAGAGAGAGAGGAAGAAATGAACATACATTTGTGAAAACATTTTAGCTGAAGCTGCAATAACCTGGTCTACTGAACTCGATTTGCTGGTAAATTTAGACCAGTGCATTTGTTTGTAATGTTGTGCGCTCCTCTCCTCAGTCCAGTATAATTGCAGATCTTGTAAGTAGAGTGAGTGATGGGTAAACAGATTATGGAGCTGGCATTGCAAGGGATGGGCTTTGGACATCAGAAAGCAAAAGTGCTTATGATATTCTCTGGAAAAATCAGGTTCTAATTAATTGGGTTTTTCTAACCCAATTAATTTATTATTAACTACTGCATAATATGTCTTGGAGTGTTTTCTGTTGCATCCCAGATTCAAAGGGTCCATTCTTCTAGAGGGAGAGTAAAGGATATCCCTAGGGAGTAGGCTCTCAGGTCCCCAGCAGCCAGTTCCAGAGAGGAGATACCTTTGGTTTTAACACATCCTGAGAAAGTAACATTTTGCTGCAGTCAGCAGTTACCAGAGTAAACAAGAGCTCAGCGCAGAGCTCCTCGTTCTCTACAACTCCCTGAAAGGAGGGTGGAGCCAGGTGGGAGTCGGGCTCTTCTCCCGGGTAACAAGCAACAGGATGAGAAGAAATTGCCCCAAGTTGTGCCAGGGGAGATTTAGGTTGGATATGGGGAAAAATTCTTCCCCAAAAAGATGGTTTAACCTTGGCATAGGCCACCCAGGGCAGTGTTGGAGTCCCTATCCATGGAGGGATTTAAAAGCCTTGTGGGTGTGGCACTTGGGAGCATGGATGAGTGCTGAGGGAGTGGTTTGACTTGATGGTCTGGCAGGCCTTTTCCAAACCAAAAATTCCATGAAACTATTTGATGACTGTATAACAGGCTCTCTAAATCACACTGTGCAGAGTAGGGCTCTGCACAGCCTGTGTGGCTTCCTCCCTTGTCTCCTTTAGTGTAGCTAGGACAAGGTTTAGCTTGCAAGCAGGTCAGAGCATGCAAATGCAGCCACTGTGGATGCAGCTGTCCCCAGGAATGCTGGGCCCTTTTTGGTGAGTCACATGCATGGTAGCTGTCCTGGGTGGTCTGTTGTGGAGGTTTGCTGCCCAGGCCAGCTGTCGTGCCAGAGTGCCTGACATCCTCTCTCCCTCTCCATGCTCATATTTACAAGGGAATGTGATAAATTCCGTATTGATTCCTTCTGTTGCACTGTAAATTTTGCAAAAGATGATTAAATAGTGCAATAGCATCTGCGAGTGCCGAGGCTCAATATGTTCTGGGCCGGCGTATCGATCCTTTGTCTGACCGCAGCCAGTTCCACTCCCCACCATGCCAGACCAGTAATTAAAATCCTATGAAACTGGGATTTAGAAACCAATCATATCGAGGCATCCAGCATCCCACTGTGGTGACAGCAATAAGAGTCCAAAGTGCCAGCACATTTCTGTCTGTGTTGGAGCACTTAGGAATAGTTTTCCCTTAGGGCAGGGGAGTAAATAGACCCCTCTTGAAGTGTTTCTGGGGAGAAACTTGACAGTGACAACATGTTTGGCATGATCTTAAAAGCTCTGCACACATGGATATATGGAGAAAGGATGATGGATATATGGGAAGAGTATGATTCTGTAGTTTCTTCTCTCTTACCTTATAAAACAAGAGTCAGGTGGATTGTTTTCACACACAGTTGTCAAGTAAGCATAGACCAACTTACACTCATGTTCCAGTAAAGCGAGAGTAAAAGGTGCAAACATTTAAGACATTCATTCATTCATACATACATACATTCATTCATTCTTTCCCTGTTTCTTCTATTGCAACTTTCCCATTTGCCATAGAATATCAGAGAACAGTTTTGAATTGGAATAGACCTTCAGGCTTATCTTGTTACAAACCCTCACCATGGACAGGGACACCTCTCAATAGATCAGGTTGCTCCAAGTCCTGTCCAGCCTGGCCTTGATCTTTATCACTTATAGAAACTCACCCTTTCAAGCTGACTTCCAGCTTCTGATAAGGCTCAGACATCCTAGCTTTCATCCTAAAGAAGGGTCTTCTTTTAAATCCTTCTTTACTTGTGGGTTTTTTACATTTAATTTGCCCAAGCAAGCACTTCATTGGGTTTTCTTCATCTCCCCTGGGTTTGGAAGAATGATGGTATGGTTTATTCCTAAACTCTTAACTCTTCTTATGATAAGGACTTTAATAAATATCGTGGGTTTCTTTAGTCTTTACATCCACGTTTCTGACAGTTACCTGCTGGTGGGCTGCTGCTTTGTTTCTAGCAAGATCCATGTTTTCCCCTTGTGGTATAAAGCTCCTTGGCCATGGATTCTTTGCTGGATTTTCTCGTGAGAAAGTTTGGCATGAACATGTATCCCATTGCAGTGTGGTGCTTAGGAGCTGAGGTTTGGAGAAAGTCTTTTGCTTTGTCCAAGGCTGAATTAAGGCTTGCACCTTGTCTTGGGAGCTTTCTGGCTGCCAGAGCTCTTAGTCTCCGGTTTTCACCAGTTTAACAGCTTATTGGTGTTGTGCTCTTTACCCTTGCAGTCCCTGGGCTAGTTTTCAGTGTGTTGCAGTGCCCTTCAGTCTCTCAGAGGGGTGACCCTCATGCTGTATTTTCCCTGTTCGGTCAGGGCATTTCATTCTGTACAAATCCTGTGTCACTGGCTCATACAATTGCCTTTCTTACCTCTTTTTGTTTCCAGTCTTTAATACCCTGCCTCACCACTCCACCAGTGGGGCTCAGTCCTTACCTGCAGTCCAGTTTACATGCTGCTCTGACCAGTCTCCTCCTCTGCAAGCTGTTCCAGCTTGCACATCCTAGTCCTGAATATTACACATGACTATTGTCTGTCCAAGTTCATAAAGATTTGTGTTCAGTCTGGTTAACAAGGTTTGGGAGTGCTGGTTACGCTGCACCTCCCAAGAGGACCTCTCCTTGCTGGTTGTTACCTGCCCTTGTCAGCATCTGACCTTCATCTCAGAGCTCTAGATATCTGCTTTTCTATGTAAATTCTACTCCAGAAATGTCTAATTCTTAGTTAAGTCAAAATTTTTCCTTCACAGAATCACATAATGATTTGGATTGGAAGAGACCTTAAGCTCATCCAGTTCCAACACCCTGCCATGGGCAGGGACACCTTCCATTAGAACACGTTGTTTTAAGCCCCATCCAACCTGACTGGACAAATTTAGGTTGGAAAGGCTTCGTGTGCTTTGAGAGTGAGGCTACTGGACCAAGGGAGCACAGATCCTGTTCCCTAGAGCTCTGTGAGGGCTGCTGCCAGCGCAGGGCTGTGCATTAGGCAGCATTTGATATGGTGGAACTGGAGCTGGTGCAGGTGCAATGTGTGTGCCCAGGTGGACAATAAGACCAAGGGGATCTTGGTATATGTCACCAATGGTGTGGCCAACAGGACCAGAACAGTGACTGATCCCTGTACCAGGCACTGGTGAGGTTGCACTTCAAATCTTGGGGTCAATTTTGTGCCCCTCATGGGAGAAAAGGAGGTTTGAGGGAACCTTCTCACTCTCTACTACTACTCAGAAGGAGTAGTAGGTTCTCCCAGGCAACAAGTGATAGAACAAAAAGAAACGGCCTCAATTGCACCAGGGGAAGTTTAGGTTGATTAGAGAAAACTCCTCTGAAAATGTTGTCCAGCCCTGGCACAGGCTGCCCAGGGCAGTGGTGGAGTCCCCATCCCTGAAGGGGATGGCCTTGTAGTTGTGACACTTGGGGACATGGGTTAGTGGTGGATTTGCCTGAGTTTCCTGACTGAAGCAGAGCCATTTTCTGTGCCAGAGACTTGCGCAAGCACTTAGTTGCCACTTCCACCATATTGTACCTTCTGGATGCTGAAGAAGGAAGATAGGAGACACTGAACATTTTGGCATCTTGTCTTTCTGTAACACAGGTCACAAAAGGCCACAGCTGCTGCCCAGCTCGTTTGCAGGCAGGACTTTTGGAGTGGCATCAGGACAGGGACTATCTCATGCCATTTCTCTGTCCCCACACACATTCCTGGGAACAACTCAGGACCCAGACACTCAGCTGGAGGCTACCTGTGGGTATGCCCAGGAGCAGGAGCTTTCACGCCATCTGGCTGGGCTATCAAACAAGATCCTCAAGAGTCCTTTCCTTATCCCAGTACTCAGGGCTTTCTCAAGCTGTGATCTGTCCACTCTTGGAAAGAATGTCATTCTCTGGTTGTCCATATGAGGCTCCAATGCCACTGTGTGCCCTGTCCTATCTGCTAGAAGTGTGAACCCTTTTCTGGCTGCAGCAGGCTCAGATCTGCTGCTCTTCTGCCCTGACAGGATGGAGTGACAAGAGGAGGGTCTTGGGGCTGCTGAGGACACAGGGAGCATTACTGGGATGTTCCTCCCGGTTCTGTCTGTGCCCTTTGGCATTTTCTTTTTCCTCCTGCCATCTCTCCCTCCTCTTGGCATCCCCATCCCTATCCTGACAACAGTGGGGGACCTAAGTACCAGTATCCACTGCGTCGCCAGCTCTATTGACAGTTATCCAGAAACTGAAGGAATTCAAGACAAATTGTTAAGAGGATAGAGTTAATAAAATTTGAAAAATTGAGGCCTGTCACTCCACTAAACTTTTTTCGATCCCACTGACAGAAACATATTTCCCCAATGAGTGACCTTCTGCAGCTGCTGCAACGCCACAATGCTGGGCGGGTGCAGGGAGAGAACCCCCACGCTATTTATCAAATATTATCAGCCGGGGCCTTCTAATATGAGCATGGAGGGCGGGAGGAGGCGATGGGCTCATACAGCCCGAGGTGCTGCCCAGGTGTCCATCTCCAGCTACAGACAGCGAGTGGGAGGTGACAAATTGCCTTCTATTAAGTCGTGGAAGGTTGATGTCCCCTTGGATACTGCTGCAGCCTGTGGCACAGGGTGGGAGAGGGCAGGAGTGGAGGTGGGGATGTGGAGTGGGGTCAGCCAGGGCACCGACAGACCAGTGGCCACTTTTACCTTCTATTAGCAAGCCAAGTGATACCGTTATTTATGGCAGCATAATATTTTATTGCTGCCGGTACTCGAGGTTGGAATCGACCAGTTACAGGAGTCGGGTTCTATCAATTATTGCAGCAATTAGTCAAGTCGTCAAAGCCATTAACAGGGGGATTAGGCCAATATTGGAGAGCCATTATTGATAGATCCAGGGCAAAGCCAAACAAACCCTCCATCAGAAATGAGAGCAGGCCTAGCCTCGAGGATGTCATCATTTGGAGAAGTCAGGAACATGCCCCACTGCTCACTGCACAGACCCAGGTGGGTTTTGGCAGGAGGGATCATGGGAGCACTGTCTCTTTAACGTATATGGAGCAGCCAGCCCCAGCAGTGTGTAATCTCACCTGTCTTGACCATATTCTTTATTTGCCAAGACAAGGCTTGCCGTAGAAATTAGTCCATGTCGAATGTTTATGGAGCACATTTTTCATTCTGTAAGCAAATATAGTTCCCTGATGCCAATGCCTAGGAATGGCTAATCTCTCCAGCTCTGCTCCCACAGACTCCACTTGCTTCATTTATCTATTCTGATTGCTGCTCGCTGCTACTGAGCACTCCTGGTGCTTTGCGCTGTCTCATGGCACAGGAGCAGCTCGGTCTGCCTCTGCCAAGGTACTTGTCTCACTCCCATGTTTCCAGCAGGATCACAGAATGATTCAGGCTGGAAGGGACACTAGCAGAGTCATCTGGACCAGCTTCCCCACTCAGGCAGGAGTACATTGCACAAAACTGCAGTGGAAGGATTGGGATAGGAGACATCCTGGACCTGCAGAGCAGTTATGGGCTCTTCGTCCACCAGGCTGCTTTCCAAGGCTTGGTAACTGGTGGAATTGTCAGTTTCAGCACCAGTTTGGGTGATTTGGGACCAATTTGAAGATTCACTCTCATAAACTCTTGCAGTTAGGAGCTGCTGTGGGGTCATGGAGTGCACCAGTGTAAGTGACAAGTCTCTGCCTTTAGAGACAGCTCCTGAGATACTGAGAGTCAGAGATGAATCCTGAGACCTTGTTTGCTCCTCTGGCTATTGCCCATTACCCCTGTCTGCTGATATCACCAAGTTTCCCTCCATGCAGTCCCACTGCTGCAAGTGGACCAGTTTGACATGGAATGCTCTTCTTCGATTCAGTGTATCTAGGAGGGAGAGCCCTCCATGTGTGTGTGTTTCTGTGGAGTGGAGTGCCCATCCAACTCAATCCAGCTCAGTCTTTGGGACTAGTTTGGTTTTCTTTTTAAATTATACTCCTAGGAAGGGTGTGATTCTCCCCAGAAGTGCTCCAGTGACTCAGTAGAGCAGCTGGTCCACAGGTGACAGCCAGCTCTAGCTTCAGCTCCAACTCCAGCTTCAGCTTCAGCTCCAGCTGGCACAGGCAGCGTGTCTAAGTGAAGCTGTAATAGTCCCATGTGGCTCCCACTGGACTGAGAGTGGGTGCTTTTGTGGGACTGTCTTTCCTTTTGGTGACCATGTGCTCTCATTCCCCCACAGCAGCTCTTCACTGACAGGCCAGCTGTTAGCAGTGACAATCCCTTTTCTTCCTCTCTGGAGATCTGTGCAGCCACAAGTTGTCCATTCTCTCTGATCTCTCTTTCTGATCCAGACACCCTCCAGAGCAAATGTTAGGAGGGGACATAGACAGCATGTGCTTTCTGCTCCTTCTGCTGCAAGACTGAACTCTGAGCTCCTTATCTTACTCATTTCTTGTACTGTCAGGTGCCAACCCCCTGCAGAAGAATGAAATGGGACACACACCCCTGGATTATGCCCGTGAAGGGGAGGTCATGAACCTTCTGAGAACAGCAGAGGCAAAGGTGAGCCTGAGATTCTGGCCAGTTTGGGTTTCCTTTCCTACTACAAGAACGATTTTAAAGAAGATATTGTGTGGATGTAGAATGTGGGGACACGGATTAGTGGTGGCCTCGACAGTGCTGGGTGAGCAGCTGGACTCGATGATCTGAAAGCTCTTTTCCAACACAAATCATTCTATGATTTTAGGGTGCAAGCAGTGGAAGACCACCTTAGCCGCCCTACAGCTCTATCCTTTTCCAAAAGAAGTCTGTAAAAATTAACAATGTGATGCATAAAGAAAAACACCTGCTCCTGTAGTATTTTAACTGTGGCTGTGCCCACTCCTTCCAAGTTAACATTTCTCACTCAGCAGTGACCTGCCCAGGACCAGTAATGCTGCTCTGTAACCCCTGGATGCAGGAAAATCTAGAGCCTGTTTTTACTGTACTTTCTGAATTTCTCTGTCACACAAGCAGGGCTGAGAATCCAGAGTCCAGCTATGGCCTGGAATCCAGGTGTTCATGTGCCCCAGTCTAAGGCAAAAGACACCCATTTACATGGTGGTATCTCATCCCTTCAGCTTCCATGTCCTATTTCCTTTAATGAAGGAAAAGAAACACATTTGCCATTGTGGTTCCAATAAAAATGCCAGGAATCAGTACGTTTGCAGAGCAGTGGGCTACTAGACAATGAGGGACCCACAGCTAAATCTCCAGGATTTAAAAATTCCTGTGCAGAGGCCTTGTTCTGTGAATTATTAATGGGTAGGAGAGGCCATTACAGCAGTGACGAATGATGGTTCATCTCTGGAAGTGTTCGGGGCCAGATTGGATGGGGCTTGAAGCAACCTGGTCTAGTGGAAGATGTCTCTGCCCATGGGAGGGATTACAACTGCGTGAGCTTTAAGATCACTTTCAGCCCAAACCCTTCTGTAATGCCTTGTGAGCATTATCTCTCCAAACAGCACAGATCAGCAACAGCAGGGGACTCCCTGCATTCCAGATAAGAGTCATTCCCTTGCCAAGACTGCAAGAGCAGGAGCTGAGGCACAAGGAGTCAAGGTTTGTTCCTGGCTGCAAAGTTCCTCTGACATTGTGTACCTTAATGTTTGTTCCATGGGTTTGGAATTTAAACTTGCACACTGTAAACCTGAGGTTAAGAACTTACCCACAAGTGGAGGATGAAGGTAATTAAAACTGTGTCAATTACTGGACTTAGGAGGTATTACCATGAAATAAACCCACCAGGTGTCAACTGCTGCACTGTCTGTGCTCATCTCTGAAAGTCATTGCTTAGGCAGGAGTTCATAACCACATTCCCCAGTGCTAAACCTCTGTCCTAAGTAGGGACAGAGTGATCTTTCCTCTGGGGCTTTCCATACTCCTTCCTGTAAAGGAAAGGCTGCCATGGCTATCCTCTGTGGCCCTGATGGCTGCTTTTGTAGCCAGTAGCACTTTGTGGTAACTTTGGCAACTCTGAGAGCAGGTTTTCATAAAATCATGAAGGAATGAACCTTAAAGCTGATCTCATTCCACCCCACTGCCATGGGCAGGAACACCTTCCACCAGACCTGGTTGCTCCAAACCCTGTCCAACCTGGCCCTGAGCACTTCCAGGCATGGAACAGCCACAGCTTCTATAGACAACTTGTGCCAGGGCCTCAACACCCTCACAGCCAAGAACTTATTCCCAATATCCCATCTAATTCTGCCCTCTGACAATGGGAAGCCATTCCCCCTTGTCCTGGCCCTCTACACCCTTGTTCAAAGTCAGTCTCCAGCTCTTGGAGCCCTTTAGGCCCTGGTAGGAGCTCTAAGGTCTCCCCAGAGCCTTCCCTTCTCTGGGTATACACCTCTAACTCTCAGCCTGTCTCCAGAGCAGAGGTGATCCAGCCCTTGGAGTACCTCTGTATTCATCAGCTTCATTATCCATTATCTCTCCAGCATTATCCCTCCCAAGCATGGCTGGATTTATGAGAAAACTCCAAGGCAGGAGGTTCATGAGCACACCACCAGCAGAACCAAACCTTGGCATAAAACCTGCAAAGGGTGACAGTGTCTTTCACCTTAGGGGAAAAAGAATTTGAAAGATTAAAGGAAAACAGGATATAAACTGATCAGCTCAGAAGATGTCAGGGACATGAGCTAAGCTATGATAGCTTTGTGGAGGTCTGGATTCAGGTTCTTCCATAGGAAGGGCAAAATAGATCTTGATAGATTCTTGTGGGTTTAAAGAAAGGCTAAAATGAGCTTTCACTGCTCCAAACTCCACATAGAAGGTTGTGCCCAGATTAACCAACAGCCTGTTTTCAAATAACCAAAAGAGACATTTTTCTCATGATATATGCTTAGATCAGCAACATGAGGATGTTCAGAATGGAAAAGAAGCACAGGAGTTATAGCTGGAGGGTTGTTTCCTTGGAAAGGTCTATCAAAGTTGACTCACTGGGATTTAGTGGACACCAGCTCCTGGTCAGGAGGTCTCACACCGCTGCTTACAGAAGGGAATTAGGGAAGGGGTAACTGTATGCCCTTCCTGGCTGAAATACTCCTTAAAAATCCTTCAGCAGACAATGATAGAGACAGGAGAGGTCACCTGATGGGTCTGACAGGGTGCAAAGAGGAGATGAATGATTAAGACAGACTCATAAGAGCCAAGCTCAGTCCAGGGGCTGCTATGCCTCCTGTGACAGAGGGAAAACACCAGTTTCAAGGGCTTTTTCCTCCCTTTTGTAGACACGAGTGCCTATTTAAATTTCTTCAGACTGTTTAGCACTGGGAACCAACTCAAGAGTCCTCAACACCAGGCAAGTGTGGTTTAAGCTCAGGAAAAGCGCACACAGAGTTCTGGTTTGTTTTTTGTTGGTTTTTTTTTAAAGAATAAAGGAAATCAAAATAAATTAAAAATACATATGAAAACTCCTTGTTATTCTGTCACAAGGATATGTAAATAAAATCTATGGGATATGTCCGTCCCATAATAGTTCTGCCTATTCATTCTCTAGCAGTGATTAAAATGAGCAATAAATTCTCAAAGACTCTCTGTGGAATGCGGCTGCTGGGGAGGATGAAACCCCGGGAGCACCAGTTCCCCCAGCTGAATATTCATCACAGGCTGGGTTGGCAGTCTGGTGGTTTATATACAAGTACAATCATCTTCCTCAGGAACAGCTCCAGAGATATATTTCCTTTCTCTTCTCCAACTATTACTTAAGCATAAAAACCAAGGCAAGTTTCAAACTGTTCAAGGCAGGTTTCCTTATTGATGCTGGGCTCGAGAGAGCATTTACCCAGCAGATAATTCTACCCCTCCTGCTCTTAAAGAGTTCAGTTATTTTATTCTCCACTTTTCTTCCTTAAAACAACATGTGCTGCCAGCCCAGAAGCCCCCTGTGCCCTGGGCTGATCCCACAGCATGGGCAGCAGGTGAGGTGGGGATTCTGCCCCTCTGCTCCACTCAGGTGAGACTCCACCTACAGAGTTGCCTCCAGCCCTGAGGCTCCCAACATCAGGAACACGTAGAACTGCTGGAACAAATCCGGAGTCGGCCATGGAGATGCTCCCAGGCCTTCATGGAGGCCTTCTGCTCTGGAGACAGGCTGGGAGAGCTGGCAGTGTTCAGCCTGGAGAAGGGAAGGCTCCAGGGAGACCTTATAGCCCCTGCCAGTGCCTAAAGGGGCTCTAAGAGAGGTGGAGAGAGACTTCAGACAGAAATCTGGGGGGACAGGACTAGAGGGAATCGTTTCATACTGACAGAGGGCAGGGTTCAATGGGATATTGGGAAGAAATTCTTCCCTATGAGGAAGAATTGAGGTAGTGAGGCACTGACACAGATTGTGCAGAGAAGCTCTGGCTGCTCCATCCCTGAAAGTGTTCAAGGCCAGGTTGGATGGGACTTGGAGCAACCTGGTCTAGTGGAAGGTGTCCCTACCCATGGCAAAGGGGTATGGTCTATAAGGTTTCTTAAGATCACCCTTCTGTGACTCCATGACTGCCATGCCCACCCCAGTAACAGGCAGATAGCTATTATCACCTGCTGAAGCACAGACTGAGTCCTTCTCTTTTTAGAAATTAAGATTTCTGATTCTTTTGGCCTTGTATAAGGAGAACTTCTTAACCCAGATGAGTGCGGAAGTCCAGTTGAGTCCACCATAACCATAAGAGCAGACCACTGCTCCCTGCATTGCTCTCCAAGCAGGTAGCACCACTGTGCTCCACTTAAGTGCTGAGCCAGACAAGTATCATCAGGACATTGAAAGAACAGCTGCCAGAGGATGAAGACACAATCCCCACCAACACCCACTGCACACCACAAAGCAAGGAAGTGGGAACAGCTGGATGTGTATGGAGAGGGGAACAGATGAGAAGGGAGTAGAAGTTTGTGTCTTATGTGAAGTCCAGGAGATTCTGTCACAGATGAATCTAAAATATGTTTTTCTTGGTGGGTTTTATTGTCACGGTGTCCCCTGTACAGTGTGAGCTAAGGCAGATGCTCAGGATGCTCCAGGCCAGCTGCATGACCCAGCTAGGAGCTGTGTTAGTACTTCAGGCCCACTGAGTAGCTGGAATGAGTGCAGGGCTCTCCAGAACCGATCCTGAGCAGAAAACAGCAGTGGGACAGCATGGAAAAAGCTGTAACACTGGTCTGATACCCATAAAAGGGACCTTCTTCCTACCCAGTCTTGTACTGTGTCAGTTTTCCAAGAAGGGAGGGGGAGAGCATTGCGGGGGGGGGGGTATCTCTTCCTTCTCTTCCTGCACATCTTACCCACTCTCCATAAACCCCTAGGAATCATAGGGTGTTCTAACATCACTGATCACATCCCTGCACCTTCCAAAAGGCCAGAGAAGGAGGAGAGAGAAAAGATTTGTCAGGATCCTACAGGCAGACACAGATGTATGGTGAGGTTGTACCTGGTACCGGGGGATCAGCACAGGCAGGATGTCTGCCCAGAGCTGCTCCACTGGGATCTGCAGGGAAGTTATTGCTCTCTGTGAGGATCGGCCTGATGTCATCTCTGTTACATGTGAGACTGATAGCACTGGCCAAAATTGGATTGTTTGCTATTTATTATTTTTTAACTTCTGTCAGAATCACTGCTAGCCCAGGAGATGTCAGCAGCCTGGCTGGGGGTTTTCCAGCTGGATCCTGCTGCAGCATTGGCACTTGCCTTCTTTGGCTTTGTTAGAGGGTGTTCCCCTTAGTGAGGTGGGTTCAATGGCAGGGAGTGTTCTGTGGGTGCAGTTACTCACTTGGCAAACCCCATGGGCTCTTTGTGTTCTGTCTTCATCTGAGTCTGGCTTTGGGGGATGAATCTTCCCAAGGCAATGGTCTCAGTGGGGAATGGCTGAGCTCAGTTTGTGGCAGGAAGGGTGGTTAACAGCACTTTCTAAAGATCTTAAAATCACAGGTTTTGGGTTGGAAGGGACTTTACAGCTCACCTAATTTCCACCCCCTACCATGGGCAGGGACACCTTCCACTAGACCAGTTCGCTCCAAGCCCCCCATCCAACTTGGCCTTGAACACTTCCAGGCATGGGGCAGCCACAGCTGCCCTGGACAACCTGTGCCAGGGCCTTACCACCCTCACAGGGAAGAATTTCTTCCTAGTATCCCTTCTAATCCTGCCCTCTGTCAATGGGAATCCATTCCCGCTTGTCCTGTAACTCCATGCCCTTGTTCAAAGTCCCCCTTCAGCTCTCTTGGATGTTAGGCCCAGTGATACTCTGCCATCCCTGCAGGATCTGGTTAGTCTTTGAATAGGAAATGGTTGGAAGGAAGGAAGACAAACCTAGGTAGAACAGTCATGGCTTTATTTCCCAAAATAAACAGATCCCCATTCCCACTCACCCCAACTTGCATCCATGACAGATCCAGAAATTTCCTCCTGCTAGGGCTGGTGCATCCAGACCAGACTGCATCTGCCCTGGGGGTACTCTGGCTCCATGTCAGAGAGATCCCCATACAGGGCTCTGACATCTGTGTACTGACCCAATGCTCCATAAAGCCTCTGATCCCTATGTTTTCTTCCCTCCACAGTTCCAGGAGGAGCAGCGCAGGAGGGAAGTGGAGGAACGGCGGAGATTCCCACTGGAACAGCGGCTAAAAGAACACATCATTGGTCAGGAGAATGCCATAGCCACAGTGGGGGCAGGTAGGACCCTTCACGTGCTGCTGAATGCCCTCCCACACCTGCTCCACAGGGAAGACAAGCTGCTCCCTCAAGCCTTGATCTGAGGCTGCCTCTGGGCAGGTCTGCAAGGTTGCTGGGGAATTCACAGTGGATGTCCCATGCCTGAAGGTATTTAAAGCCAGGTCGGATAGGGCTTGGAGCAGCATGGTCTAGTGGAAGATGTCCCTGCCTATGGCACAGGATTGGAATGAAATAAGCTTGAAGCTCCCTCCCAACACAAACCATTCTGTGATTCCATGAAATAAATGAAGGCTCCAGCAGTCTGGGCTGGGTTTGATTTGCCAGTCCAAAGCCTCTGGATCCTGTCTTACCCATCTGTGCATCCCAATTAATGCCTGAAAAAGGCTGAGCAAAATACGAGCTGTTGAGGCCAGGACAGAACCACAAGGAACATGCTGTCAGAAACAAACCCCATTGCCTTTAGTTAACAAAGAGGAGCCCAGTGTGGGCTGGGAGCTGAGAAGGAGCTGGGAAGGAGTCTACACTCCTGCAAAAACAGCAGCCACCCTGTGTGTTCAGAGAGTGGCTGTGCCTGGGGGCAGCAGCCCCAGCTAATTGGGGAGCTGTGATTAATGGGCAGTGCCTGTTCCTGACACAGGTGGCGTTTCTGCGCATTAACGTCCTTGCCTTTATGGAGGTTTTTCTTATTGAATTATAGGGAATGTGCTTGATACCCCTGCAGCCTCAGGATATTGGACCAAAAGGTAGTGGGAGACTCTCTGTCCCCTCCTCCCCCCCCCCTTCCCTTCTGCCCAGTTTTTCTTTTCATTTTCTTTTCTTTTTGTTCTCTGTCCAGAAGGATGAATTTTGAGACAGGACTTTGTCCCTCAAGCACTTCCTCTCTATCTTTGCTATTTATTTGTGCCCAGCTGGTTTTCCTGCCGCTTTGTGGACCCTACATCCCTCTACTCTACCCTCACCACTGCCATTTGCTCGTGAGCAGACCTGCCACACTCCACATCTTCAGATCCACCGAGCCTGGCTGATATGTTTAATTTATAACTGGTGTCTTAATTGAGTAATTGGATTTAATCCGTCACTCGGTGCATGATCCAAACAGTCTCCAGAGGGGTTTAGCCAGGAATACAAAGGGAACGTGTGATCTGGAGTTAGAAGCACAAAGTCTGAAGCAATGGGGATAGAATGGAATCACAGAATTATGGAATCATTTAGAATAACCCTCTAAGATCACCAAGTCCAGCTGTTATCTCAGCAACCCCTGCAAGGGGGTGCACAAGGAACACTGATGGGGAGCTCACTGCAGCCACAGCCCCGACAGCATGGCGTCACTGCCACAGAGGAAAATCCTTCCCTGTTGCCTCCATAGAATGCATCCAAGCCCTGCAGCACTCTTTTCTGCTATGTGGAGCAGGACTGGGAAAAGGTGGATGATGGTTAACTCATGGTAACTGGGCATCTCCAAGCGTACAAGGTTTCTACCAGTGCCTGACTGGGTGATGGTGGGAGGCACCCCTGTCAAGGGGTGCAGATGTTCAGTTCATCTTAACAAAATCCCCATTAAATATTCCATCTCCTGACATCGGAAACAGGCAGGTCATTGCTGCCATCTCAGGAACTGCTGGGATTCTCTAACTGGTACATACAAATGAGCAGCTAAAAGGCTTAGGGTTGTGTTTCCAGGCACTTCCATAAATGGTTGAGCTCTGGATCTGGTTAGGGCTGCTTTGCCTTTTCGCTGGAAGATGCAGAGGCAGAAGGGATCAGCAACATCTCTCTGAGGTTATAAGCTAAAGGAGGCATTTTTCCCAAATATATATATGTGTATTTGTTTTTTAGTCTAACATCGTAAATATTATGCCAGGTAAAGAATACTTTTTTTATATGGATGTGCCATGTTTGCCGGTCAGTGCTCATTTAGAAGTAGGATGGTTCAAACCTACCACTTCCCCCTTTCAGGAGGTTGAAGCAATCTGTTTCAGCTCTTCCTGAAGTTGCATAAGAAATGAGGAAGGAAAAGTGTTGTTTATTTTTCAGGGATTTTGAAGAAAGGGTAGTGCAGAAAAATCTATGTTTTAATGATAAAATTCCCAATTTTGAGCAGCTATGATGTTGAAATCAATCAGTGCTTCAAAACTGTAGGAAAATGGATGAGCACGACTTTCATCCTGTTCTGGTCCAAAGGAAACTGGGGTTATTTTGGACAATATAGGATCCTTTATGAGGGCTGTTTTTTGATGTGTGTTGCTGCCTGCAGGTCAGGTGAAACTTTGCAAGGATACGGCTTTGGTCTGATTTGGGGTTCCATAACCCTGAGCTACCAGCAGCAGGGCTGGAAGGGAGCTTCTTTGGGAATGCTGCGGATCCTGGAACATCAATGCAGAACCTGGATGGAGGCAATGATTCCACGGTGGGTTTGGCCCCAGAGCCTTCACCCTGTGGTACCCCAAACCCAGGCAGGCCGAGGAGCCCCGCAGAATGAATTGATTTGATAAATGGACATTTATTACACTCACAAATTGGCTGAAACCAATTTCAGTCACATCAAGTGCTGATAACTGCTGGGGTATTGATTTGTGTAAAGTAATACAGTGAATTTATCAGTTCAATAGCGGGCTGAAGGGCCTCTTGGAGACGCAGGGCTGCAGTCACACCGTTACAGATGGACAAAATAAAGCGAGAGCACGGCAGCAATGCCAGGAACGGCTCCGCAGAAGAAGGCCCCAGCGTCATCATCATCAGGTTTTCGTTTTGGACATTGGGGCTGAATGTCATGATGAGATTTCAGCACAGCAGTGTGACCTCCCTCCTGGTAGTTAGTTAGTTAGTTAGTTAGTTAGTTAGTTAGTTAGTTAGTTAGTTAGTTAGTTAGTTTGTTTGTTAGTTAGTTAGTTCGTTCTGCCAGAAGGAAGAAAGGGGGCAGCTTTCCCAGAGGCAGAGCATGGATTTCATGCTTGGGTGATAATGAGGAGGCGGTCAGCGTGGCCGGCAGCTGCTTTGGGCGTGCAAAATCCAAGGAGAAGAATGCTTCTGTGACTTTCCTAGCTGAGATTTTCATCCTTGGAACTGGCTCTGATGTTCTGCTCTGGGCCAGAATGGGGTTTTCGTTCCTACTGCTGAAGCTGAACACTGCACTGGACAGCCTGAGAGGGTCTCCTCCAGCCCCAGTGGTGGAACCTAGGGAGTGGTGTCCCTTCCCTAGGGATATCCAGATTTTTTAAGTTTTTCCAAACCTCAAGAGTTCTGTGTGCTGGAATAGCTCATTGTTTTAAGGCTGCTTGTAAAGAAGTGTTTATACCTTATCACTCTTGATCTGACTAACCTGCTGACTAGTGACCATGGAACAGTTTGGCTTAGAAGAGACCTTAGAACTCATCTCATTCCAACCCCCTGACGTGGACAGGGACACCTTCCACTACACCAAGTTGCTCTAAGCCCAGTTCCAGCCTGGCCTTCCAGGCAAAACTTCTCTTGGCAACCTGTGCCAGTGCCTCACTAGCCTCATAGGGAGGAATTTCTTCCTAAGTACGATGCTCAACAACTTCCAACAGAGATCACATGCTGAATCTCAAGCTCTAAATTTATGGTGGTTTTTTAAGGGGTGTTTTAAATCCCTGGAGTTGCTTTGAGTATTTATCCATAAACTCTGGCATCCTGCTGCAGAGGGGAAGGGAAGAAGGCGATACTTAACCCCACTGTCTTTGGACCCTGAATGTGCTTGACCCTGTGCATGGTCACTCCATGTCCCAAAGCAGAAGTTTATTACTTTTATTACCATTATTATCTTAGCTGAGATGGCTGCAGGAATTGTCGATGGTTGCGTTATTCCCCATCAATTTTTATGAAATTTCCCCACCCCAGGTGTTTGACCTCCTGATCACTGCAGTAAAGGGTTGAGAAGGAACATGTGCAGCACTGGGAAGGGCACACAGTGGGATGCAGCACAGACCCTTTTCTGCACCTCCCCGCCAGTGGCAGAGCATTTTCTCCTCTTCATCTCCTGCAGTGGCTGTTTCCAGGGATGACATGGCCAGTGAGCAGCTGAAGGGCAGAACGGGATTCCCACTAGGCTTTGCCCAGGATTTTGAACAGAACCAGATTGCTGGCTGTAGCCAAGCTGGTCTGTTGTGCTGATATGCCCAGGCAGGGTGAGACAGAGCCAGGCACCAGCCAGTGCTGCATCTGGCCTTGTGCCCGAGCTAATTAAGCCCTGGCAGGAGTCAGGACTCATTAACATGGCCAGGGGGACAGGTAATGCATCTGCCTGTGTCTGGGCATGGAATGGCACGTTCTTGCAGCCCTGGGGTCCAGCTCCCACTAAATGCACAATCCCAGAGCTCAGTCCCATTTCTGAAGGGGTTGAAGATTACAGTCTTTAAGGTCCCTTCCAATCCACACTCTTCTACAATTACATGATTCTACATGCCTTGGATTTAAGGTTAATTGGGGGCTTTTTTGATATTTGGACAGCAATGCAAACTTTCATCCTGAGCTACCACTGCCTTTTGGGAAGCCCTTCTGGCTTTCCCTGCAGACTTTACAGGGATTAGGAATTCAGTCCCACTCTCTTCCTAAGTGGCTGCAGTGGTTAATCACCTTCATTATTAAAACTGTTCTGCTTTATTTGTAGTTTGATCCTCTTGCACTAGCCCCTGGAGCACCTTAATTTTCTCTGTAGCTGAGCAAGTTCAGTGCCTTCTTGGGGAAATCCTTAATGACTGTGGTCAGGTCACTCCTCACACCCCTCATCATTAACTTCAGCTCATTGATCTGTTCTTGCAGTGAGGCTTTGCTCTTGTTTTCCTAAGCCTGACTGGATCTCCTAGCTCCCATGCTACCTGGGTGTCCTGGAATACAAGTATGGACTGTGAGGAGCTCGGTTTCATGCAGGTCTTACAGCTCCAAATTCCCATGAGACCCTTCCATGTATCTATACACTCCAGCTGCTGGAATACCTCACTTGAGCTGCTGCTGTTTGACATCTTCCCAGTGTGTCCCTGCTGGCAGAGGCAGCATTTCCATGTCAGGCTGTAGGCTGTGACATTCCGTGTCCTTTTATATGCAGAATGAAAATATTGTTTAAATATTTTTATATGGAAATCTTTTTATGTACAAAATGGCACTATTTATTTCCCATGTCAGTTTGCTTTCCCCTGC
This sequence comes from Muscicapa striata striata, assembly GCA_030060385.1. Classification (NCBI taxonomy): domain Eukaryota; kingdom Metazoa; phylum Chordata; class Aves; order Passeriformes; family Muscicapidae; genus Muscicapa; species Muscicapa striata. Next base: position 5,451,401 of record JAREIS010000011.1, read on the forward strand.
AGGAAGAACTCTTGGAATGCTGTGTCCAGGATGCCTTTTCTTAGGTGTCTTCTATTTACCATACCCCATCAAGAAAAGGGTTTTACGGACTGACTTTGAGATTGAATTTAAGAATTCCACAGTTTTTAAAACCACTCTCATGCTCTCCTGCCAGCTCAGGGAAGAAAACAAACCCACAGCTCCCCACAGACCCAGCCAGTGCCTCATTCAAGGGAGACACAGGACAGAGGCACAAGGACAGAGGCTGAGACCCAGGATAGTGGCCAGAAGGAGATGAGGAGGCTGTGTTTTGAGGGTGACAGTCACAAAGAGAAGTGGGTTTATTCTTTATTGGTGTTATTCCTGCTTTTGCTCTGGACACCACTAAAAGGCAGCAGAGGCCGAGCTTTGCCATGCCTATGTGCAGCAGCATTCCAAGACCTTTAAGCCACAGCTCTCCCAGTGTTTTCCTTCTGCTCATCCCACCTCCAGTGCTGCTGTTTTCCCCTGCTACCTTCAAATTACTGTCAGTTACAATTTTTGGCCATCTTGCCATTTTCATGCCCTTTTTCCTAACATGCCACATTTTGGGTTCGGCTGGATCTGGGAGCGCCATGTGTCAGTCATGATACCTTGCTGGATCTGAGGGGTCCTGAGTCTGTACAGTGCATGTTCTCTCTTACAAAACACCTTACAAGATTTACAGGCTGGATTGAAGTACTGTGGATAAAGCAGAAAGGCTGGGATGTCAGTAATCTCTCACATTGAACTAGAAGCTGTTCTGATCCAAGGGATCGACTTCTGTGATCCAGAGATCAGATCCAGCCAGCGGAGGATGAGATTTGATCTTCTGGCCTCAAAAGCAGTTCCTCCTCCTTCAAATAAGCCTAATGAAGTGATGTTGCTGGTTTGGTGAGCATGCTCACAGAGACTGAGGCTGCTCAAGGGGGCTGAAGAGCACCTTGGGGAGCTGTGGACACCCCTGGGAATAGAAGCCATCACCCACTCTGCACAGCAGATGCATGTCTGTCCTAAGAAAGAGCTGTGCTGGTCAGACTGGGAGTTTGGGAGGGAATCAGACCTCTTGCCTTTTGTAAAATTTTCCACTGGTATCTCACCCAGAATGCACTTGGATGCTGCTGTCCAGAGAGGCACTGAGATAATCACCACACTTTTCCCAGTCCTTGCACCAGTTCAGAGCATTTGTGACCTTCACCCACCTCCCTCTTCCCATACCATGCCAGAAATAACCTATAAACCTCTTCAAAACTGCTGTTTTTTCCTCACAGAAAGGTTGCACTTGGGAGCTGGTGAGGCAGTGTGCCTCTCCATCCCTCTGTCCATCCATCCATCCTTGTCCCCCCCCTCCACTGTCTCCCTGGCAACGCTGAGTGCACATCCTGGAAAACTTTATCCGAAATCTGCTCTGGGCAGCTTTCCAAATCCATGCTAACCTTATTAGGTGTCTCTGGGGCCCTGGCTGGCTAATCAAATTAGAGAGCACTAATGGCAGGGAGGACTGGGAGTGGGTAGAGAGCAGTAAAACATAGTGTATACTTAGTGATAATTACACTTGCTTTGTGGCATTGATTTATATGCTTCCCCCCCTCTTTTTTGTTTTCATTGTCTTCAAATGCAGCTATTCGGAGGAAGGAAAATGGCTGGTATGATGAGGAGCACCCGCTGGTGTTTCTTTTCTTGGGATCATCTGGAATAGGTAACGTTTGGGTTGTGGTGAGGGGGGCAGAGAGCCCTGAGGAGAGGGGTGGAAGCTGTTGCAGGGCTGCAGGGTCTGAATAGAATACCAGTTAAACACAGTGTCATCTTTCAACGGGTCACCCATCATCCAGCAGGGTGACCACAGCTGGACAGCAGCACACACAACTACATCCAGCCTTATGCTGAGTTATCCCAGAGGACAAGCCCCCTCCAAGTCTCAAAAAGGGAGAGTCTTCAGAGTAAAAGTATTACTTAAACAACTTTCTGGTGAAAATCCCTCTATTCCAGTGAGAATGGTGGGATAATAGTAGAAATTTGCTGCCTGCAAACTGAATCTCTGCTTGTCTTCTCCTGTGGGCACAGGTTGCTTTGGAATGACAGGATTTTATTGACACCGATAAGATTTGTCCTCCAGCCCAATCAAATGCCACATGACAGCTGATCAGTTCATGAAATGGTCCAAATGACTTTTAGTTGTGGAAAAAAACCCCAACAAAACAGCTTGGAAGTAACTGATCTGTGACATTTGGAACAACCTCAGGGCTTCTGCCTCCACTACCTCCCAAAGGGCTCAGGAAGGTGCTGATGCTCCAGTGCCAGAGGGGTTAAAGGGGCACAGGTCCTGCCACAGAACAGTGCCAGGCCAAGCATTAACTCCAAATAAGTTGCTACAAAGCTGTATAAAACCAGGATAAAATATTTTTGATACTTCATTGCCCTGTTACAGCAGATCTGAAGACTCAGGGATGTAAACTGTGGGCTCTTTCACTCCCATGGCCTTTCTTGGGGGCTCTTTTCTTTTCTTTTTCTTTTCTTTTCCTTTCTTTTCCTTTTTTCTTTTCTTTTCCTTTCCTTTTCTTTTCTTTTCTTTTCTTTTCTTTTCTTTTCTTTTCTTTTCTTTTCTTTCCTTTCTTTTCTTTTCTTTTCTTTTCTTTTCTTTTCTTTCTTTTCCTTTCTTTTTCTTTCCTTTCCTTCCTTTCCTTTCCTTTCCTTTCCTTTCCTTTCCCCTTTCCTTTCCCTTTCCTTTCCTTTCCCTTTCCCTTTCCCTTTCCCTTTCCCTTTCCCCTTCCCTTTCCCTTTCCTTTTTTCCTTTTTTTTTTCTCTCTTTCTTTTTTATAGGAAACAAAGTTTCTTGCATCCTTACACATCAGGAGCTCTGAACCAGGATCATCCAAAGTCAGCAAAGCCCAAACTGAAATCAAATGCAAAATTTTGGCAGAGATTTATCAGGTGGAGCAGAGCACACCCCATGAATTCCCATATTTGTAGCCCTTTTTTGGTGGTTTGATGATCTGACCCACCAGATCTATTGTCCCTGCAATACAGCTGTGGGCATATGTAAAATACTCCAGTAAGAACATTTAAACCTAATTTCCTTTTAAAAACATGTGGTTTTTTCTTCAGAATAGTTATTCTGTTCATGCTCATTTATTTTTCAGTGTGCAAGGGTGCACAGGGATCCATGTGCAGTGCACTGCTGATGGGTGTGCAAGGGACTATGTGAACCACCAGAGCATCCATCCTCCAGAGGGGTGACAGGCTTCACCTCAGCTTTGCTGGTCACCCCAGGAGCCAAAATCAGCCCAATCCTTCCCCCAGTCAACCTGACAAAGCCAGCAGTGTCATGCTGGGGGGTAGCAGCAGGGAAGAGAAGTTTCCTGGCACCCACACTTCAATAAAACTGCCTCTTTAATGAAGTTTTTCCCCAGATGGCTGGGCTGGGAGAACAGGACATGGTCTGGCATGAGCTGGTGCATGTGTTCACCCTCATCAGGGTGGATTTGCTCCATTACTGATCATTCCTAATCCCAGATTTTTTTTACTATTATCTTACATAAAGCAAAGAAAAAACATCCCATTTCTTTGAAATTCTTTATTTGGAGATTACAAGGCATTGCACGAAGAACTTGGAATATTGAGGGTAAATTTAGCAAAAATCTGATCTATCCAATATAGCAAAACTCTGATCTGTCCACGTCTTTTTGTGGAAAAAATCAAGAGCTTTGTTCCCATCATGTGAGAATCAATTAAAGCTAAAGGAGCCAATGCAGAGATGCTGCTATTCTAATGCATCTATTCACCCTGCCCAGGCAGGGAATCCCAGTGAGTGTGATCCTAGGGATAAAACAGCAATACCCACTTCTCAATACATGTATTGGTTGCAGGAAGTTTTGAGCCCTGGTGTTAGCAGAGCTGATGAACAGACAGAAGATGGACAGACCTGATTTAATGCAAATTTTTTCTTTCTCTCTCCGGAACAGGTAAAACAGAGCTGGCCAAGCAAACAGCCAAGTACATCCATAAGGACATCAAAAAGGTAATGGCTCATCCCAGCTTTGTGCTGGCAGTAAAGGGGTGTGGGGAGGGTCATCAGGGAGTTCACTGTGGCTGTGCTGCCCTGAGAAAGGATTTCTTCTGCACTGAGAGGGGCCTGTGAAGGTCATGGTGTCTCAGACAGGTCTGGGTTGGAAGGGCCTTTTAAGCTCATCCAGTTCCACCCCACTGTCAAATGTAGGTGTACTTTCTGCTAGACCAGGTTGCTCCAAGCCACATTCAAATTGGCCTTGAACACTTCCAGGAATGAGGCAGCCACAGCTTCTCTGGGCAATCTGTGCCAGGGCCTCACCATCCTCTCAGCAAGGAAATTCTTTAATCTAACCCTACACTCTGTCACTAGGAAGCCATTCTCTCTTGTCCTGTCACTCCATGCCCTTCTCTTGAGCCCCTTTAGGCACTGGAAAGATCTCTAAGGTCTTCTGGGAGCCATCTCCTCCACACTGAACACCCCCAGCTCTCTCAGCCTGGCTGTTGAGCAGAGGGGCTCCAGCTTTCAAAGCATCTTCATGGCTTCCACTGGACTCGTTACAACTCCACATCCCTTTGATGTTGGACTCCAGAGCTGGAGGCAGCTCTGCAGGTGGCATCTCACCTGAGCAGAGCAGAGGGGCAAAATCCCCACTTCACCCTGCTGCCCACACCTTGGGATCAGCCCAGGACACTGTCTATGCTACTGTCTATGTCACTAGAATATTTGAATTGTAAAAATTGAAATGGATGTAACATTTGTGCTCCCTGTTGAATTTTGCTCTCATTTTGACATCCTGTGTTGTGAACATATTTTTTTGCCTCTTACTACTAATATCACTGTAAGTTGTTAGAAGGATAAAATTCCAGAAATCTGTTTTTCATGTCCCTAGCTCCACCACTCGTCACATCCTGCCAGTATGGAGTGCAGCAATGTAACATTGATTTCCTGCTCAGAATTTTAAGTGCTGAAGTGTTTGGTATCCAGAAGCAGTTTGAATTATTTAGTTTGTTACCCAGTGGTCAGATTTTGGAGAAGATGGGTTGGAATTACTTCATGGAGGTGGTGGCTTTGCAGGAGGACACTTCAGTGGTGTCTGGGGTTTCTATTCTATTCTATTCTATTCTATTCTATTCTATTCTATTCTATTCTGTTCTGTTCTGTTCTGTTCTGTTCTGTTCTGTTCTGTCCTATCCTGTTCCATTCCATTCCATTCCATTCCATTCCATTCCATTCCATTCCATTCCATTCCATTCCATTCCATTCCAATCTGTCTATTCTATTGCATTGCATTCCAATCTGTTACAATACATTCTCTTCCATGTTTCACATTTAAGCCTCTGCCTGCCTGTAAGAGGTGCTTAGCTCTCTCCCACATGGAGCCAGGGAGAAGAAGGAAAGACAAGTGGAGCTGTGAGTAGATGAATCCCTCTTCCCCATCCTCCAGCAGTGAATGGACACACAATGCAGCGACATGTGTAGAAAGACCAAACTGGAACCAACACTATAAAAACAGCTGTTCTGGTTTCTTTTCTTCATGCCTCTATGAATGCCTTCCAGAAGCCATAAATCCTGAATCTCAAGCACCTTCATCCCTAGTCTTGCACATGGAACTGCTCCATGGCCAGACATCCAGTGGGGAAATCAGTTAAACCCTGAGCGTTGTGTTAATTTGATAGCAGCAGGGATCTGGGATTTATTAGTAATGAACCAGCTCAGTCATTGGTGCTCTAATGAGAGATGAGAGGGGGTCATACTCCCCACAGGCTCTGATGAGGGGCAGCAATTCACAGGAACTGATGGATTAAGAAAGGCAAACCTGAAACTATCCCACTTTCATCCACAAGACAGAGTCAATTTTTACATCTTGCTCTGCCCCGGGCAGTTTGTAGATATTTTAATAATTTTAAGGAAAATCATTGCGTGGGAATATTTTGCCCAGAGAACCTGTGGCTGTCGCATCCCTGAAAGTGTTCAAAATCAGGTTGAGTGGGGCATAGAGCCAATTGGTCTAGTGGACGGTGTCCCTACCCATGGCAGGGGAGTTGAAATGGGATAGTCCTAAAAGTCCCTTCCAACCCAAACCATTCTCTGATTCCATTATTTTCCCAGGCAAAAAATGACAGGACTAGAGGAAAGTGCCTCAAGTTGCAACGAGGGAGGTTTAGGTTGGATATTAGGGAAATTCTTTTCTGTTCAGCTCTGGAAAAGGCTGCCCAGGCCAGCGGTGGATTCCCCATCCCTGAAGAAATTTAGCAGATATGTGGATGTGGCACATGGGGACATGGGTTGGTGGTGGGCTTGGCAGTGCTGGGGGAAGTTTGGCTCTGTTGTCTCAGAGGGCTTTTCCAGGCCAGACAGTTCAGTGATTCTGTTCTCTAATTCTGGGATCCCCAGGTGATGGTGTCCATGTGTGTGCCATGTGCACATGTCCAGATGAGATGTATTCCCAGACATGTCTCCTCCTCCATCATGGACAGTGGTTATATCTGGTTGACTGTGGCCAGGATGATGCTGGGAAGTTCAGGCTTGGCTGCTTCTTGGTCAGCTGGATGAGAGGATCACTGTAGGTCCTTTCCAACTGAAATATTCCTCTCCCCTTCCCTCTCCTTCCCTTCTTTTCCTTTCCCATCTAGGATGTGGATTACAGCTCCATGATCACAATATTCAGTACCTGCATTGAATCATCAGCTTTTCATAGGCAAAATGGAAACTTGGGCAGAAGCTATGAATTTTCTAACACTATTCTCTGTTTCAGGTTATCACCCACAAGCCCAGTTCACCTCAGCTTTATAATTTTTGCTGGATTTTTGTAGAGGGGTGTTGCATTCTTCTTGTGATTGATTTCTAAAAAGCTGAACCACAAAAATATCTATTTTATTTAGAAAATTTCAGCCCTGTCAGTACTGCTCCAGCTCTGGCAGCGAGCAGACTGATCAAATCTCATCCTAAATCTCTTGCAGGGTTTCATCAGACTGGACATGTCGGAGTTCCAGGAGAGGCATGAGGTCAGTAAATGGGCTCTGAAGGGCAGCTTCAAATTTAATCCAGAAAAATGGGCATTTTGGTGTGTCAGGGAGGGAGCACAGCAGAACAACAGGAGTTGCTCCAAGTTGTGCATTAAATTGCAAGTAAATTGCCAGAAAGCAACTTTATTTGAGTGTCATGGTTTAGGCATAGTACTCCCCAGTTCAGTGCTCCCACTGAGACACTCCAAACCAGGAGCCACTCACTCACTCACTCTCCATCTCCCCTTGTCCCTCCCCACAGCAGTAGGCTGGAGAGAACTGGAGGCTCAAAAGGTAAAGGCCATGGGTTGAGATAAGAGCAATTTACTGGAAATAGAAATTAGATAAGAAAACAAGCAACAATATTAATAACAGAAGTATGTAAAAGAGAGAGAGTGATTGCCATGCAAAATGCTCACTGACCCAACCCAGCCACAGCCACACGCTCCAGCTCAGAACCAGCTGGTTCAGGTTACTCCATATCCTCTGCCACTCTTATTTGACCAGAAGGAACCCATTCTCCCCAGAAGAGACTCCTTTCCCTCTGCTCCCAGCAGTGACAATAGGTAAGATAGAATATCCTCCAGGTCCAAGCCTTGCCTCTCCTGGCTACTGCAAAAATTAACCCTGTCCTGGCTGGAACCAAGACATTGAGGCAAATTAGGAACAGAGACCAAGGAGCAGGGAAAACTTTAACAATATGTGTCCAGTGCTGTGAGTTCCCTTGGAGTAGGGTGAGCCCTTGGGGAGGGAGCAGCTGAGAAGAGATGTTGGAATCCAGAGGATCATCTTGTGCATGAAAACCCACAGCCACATGCTGTTGATCACCTACTAATGCCCAGGCAGGCACAGCTTACCCCAAATCCCTTATCCCCAAAATATTGCTAAGTCTAGTGTGGGACCATTGCCTCAGCATACCTTCCATGGAGAAAAGGGGGAGAATCCAGCAGAATACAGGACAGTCCACCCCTCCCATCATTACTTCTTCCCAGTTCTGGTGGGGTCTTGGACATCTGAAACAGGTCGCTCAGACACTGCATAACAAAGCAGGGCTGGTGCCTTTCCAGCTGCCCATGCCTGCTCCTTGGATTCTGCTGGTTTGAGCTCTGGGCAGGGAATTGCTCAATCCTTATTTTGCTTAATTATTGCTTATTAATCTGATTTTGGGTGTGGTAGGTGTCACAAAGATCATAGAACTTGCTTTGTCAGCAGCAAAGAGCAATAGTGGCCTGACAAGCTACCAAAAGGGCTTCATTCCCACTGTCCGTGGATCAGCCTTTACCTTTCCTGTTCCTTCCTTCCAGGTGGCAAAATTCATCGGCTCACCACCTGGCTATGTGGGCCATGAAGAGGGTGGACAGCTCACCAAAAAGCTGAGGCAGTGCCCAAATGCTGTGGTACTCTTTGACGAGGTGGACAAAGCCCACCCTGATGTGCTCACCATCATGCTGCAGCTATTTGATGAGGTAAATCCACATTTTAGGTTAGAGTCAACACTAAGGACATGCAGGTGACAATCAGGGGTGAGAGGGATGACAGATGGAGGAGTTTGGGTTGGGAGGGACCTTAAAAGCACATCTAGTCCACCCCTCCTGCCATGGGCAGGGACACCTTCCACTAGACCAGGTTGCTCTAAGCCACGTCCAGCCTGGCCTTGAACACTTCCAGAGATGGGGCAGCCACAGCTGCTTTAGACAGCCTGTGCCAGGGCCTCACCACCCTCACAGGGAAGAATTTCTTCCCAATATCCCATCTAATCATGCCCTCTTGCAGTGGGAAGCCATTCCCCCTTGTCCTGTCACTCCAGGCCCTTGTCCAAAGTCACTCTCGAGCTCTCTGGTTGATTTTGAAGGTCCCAGACTGTCTTCAGAAGCCACCAAAGTCCAGGCCAACATGCCAGAAGGTTTTAAAAGGTTTTTTTGTTTTTCTTTTAAGGATTAATAACACCATTTTTCTTGCATAGATCATCACAGTAGCAGTTCAATGTGAAATCAATTCCTGTACCAGGCACTTGACAGGGCAATAACCCAAATGTTAATCTCAAGCACCCAACAAGGATTTGTGTCATTGTGCTGGATCTCTGCTGTTGGAGATGGATTGAGGAAAGAAACAGCTGGGGAGGTGCTGCTTTTTTCCTTATTTCCTCCTCTTTTTTATATTATTAATCAAGAGCAATGGTGCTTTGGAAAGGTTCATGGATTGGTTTGGGGGCTGAGAGTTGATGCCACTGCAGCAGTGTGCTCGGCAGCCCTGGTTTTCCAGGTGATTGATCCCACAGGGATGAGGAGCTCTGCTACTCAGGTCACTCAGTTACAGCCATAACATGTTTATTTGTGGGCTCTGCCCAGCCCAGACCACAGCCCCAGGCAGGGCTAGGCATAGCATTAGCGTTAGTGCTGACCTGAGCCTGGGGCTTGTGTCAGACCTAAAATCACCACAGGGAGGTAGGCAGAGGGTCAAAGGCTGAGGAGTTACATATGGGCAGCCACACAGTCATGGAATCATTGAGGTCGGAAAAGCCCTCTGAGACCATCAAGTCTAACCCTTCCCTCAGCACTGCCAAGCCCATCACTAAACCTAAATGCCACATCCACACAGCTTTCAAATCCCTCCAGGGATGGGGACTCCAACACTGCCCTGGGTAGACTGTGCCAAGGCTGGACAACACTTCCATGGAAGAAATATTCCTGATACCCAACCTATAACTTCCCTGGTGCAACTTGAGGCCATTTATTGTTGTCCTGTCCTTTGTTATCTGGAGGAGGATGGTTCCCATCCATCCTCCTGTCAGGGAACTGTGGAGAGTGAGAGGTGCCTCCTTCTCTCCAGTCTGAACAAGGACATGGACTGGCCCAACCCTCCTCCTGGCAAGGCTTTCTCAATTCTGTCCTGGATGGGGCAGGCTGGGACCATGTGCAGGAGAAGTTCCTGCCGTTCATGGAGAGACAGGGACTTCTCCAACCTCATCCTTGCTTCCTTCCACCTCAGTCCTTGGGTATCCCTTCAAAATTAAATCCACTGTGGGGAAAAACAGGATGTTCCATGTTCTTTTTCCTGGTGTTTTGTCTATGTCCACCAGCACCTGCTGACCTGGCTGGTGTCATCTTGCTGTTGTTTCAGGGCAGGTTGACAGATGGGAAGGGGAAGACCATTGACTGCAAGGATGCCATCTTCATCATGACTTCCAATGTGGCCAGTGAGGAGATTGCAGAGCATGCACTGCAGCTCCGGCAAGAGGCCATGGAGATGAGCAAGAAAAGGATTGCAGAAAATTTAGGTACTGGAATTTCAGTCTTCAAATCCCTGAAGAACCTTCCTCCTTCCTAACACAACTTTGACACCAGCTAATCCATCCCTCAGCAGGGGACACGCCCAGACCCTTCAGTCCCCTCTCCACTGGTCCTAACTGGCCCACATGGCTTGGGAATGCTCCTCTGCCAGGAAGTTATGAAATCCCAGAAGGGTTTGAGTTGGAAGACACTTCACAGACCATCCCATTCCAAACCCTTGCCATGGGCCTTCCACTAGACTGGGTTGCTCCAAGCCCCATCCAGCCTGGCCTGAAACACTCACAGGGAAGTGAGTACAGGATGAGAAAGGCTGAGAAGTTGAACAGAGCCTTAAAGATGCACTCTTCCTCTGAAGGATGCAGTTTAAAATAATGAGGATTTCAGAGCAGGTGGATTGAAACTGGGTGGTCTTTAAGGTCCCTCTCAATGCAAACTCTTATGTGATTCCCTGATTCTCTTCAACTCACCCTTCTCTTTTTTTTTTGGCACCCTTCCAAATGCTTCCTGCAAAAGACTGTGGCTGATTCAGGTGCTCCTATGAAAGAGAAAAAGTTTTGTTTCCTCTAAGTCCTTCCCAAAAGGACTGAGTTTAATGAATTTTACTTCCCTGTGGAATGAGACCCTTGGCCTCACATATCAGGCTTCTGGAGGAAAAATTCCCAAAGTGTGAATTAGATACTAAAAGGGGAATGAGGAGAACAAGGGCAGTCTCTGAGACTGAAAATTAACAACTTGATGTGCAACCTCCAGTGCCTTTGCTGGTAACTCTGAGGATATACAGATGAATGAATGGTGAACCTAACACTAGGGACTGTCCCTGTTAGGCAGTGTTTGTCACACAGAGCAGAGGGAAAGCCTGTGTCCATCAGATGCTGCTGTGCCTGTGGATAACCAGGAAGCCATGGACAGTGACTGCATCCCTTATTTTCTCATCAGTCTTAAAAAAACTTACATTGGGGTTTTTAAGATCCTTTTATGATCTTAATTGTTTGGATGCCAGATTTTTCTCAAGGTACCCAGCAGCCTGTACCATCTCAGAAACACCATATTTCTGTATCGGTTCCACAGGAGCAGGAAAAAATGTTGGATTTTGGCATCAAATCTATTTTGCAGCTTCTTTCTCTTTTACTCTCTCTTTACTCTCTCTTCCTTTTACTTTGGAGAAGTGGCTGTTGACACTGGCTTAATTCAGAATCTTTGAACTTCAATCAAGCTGAGTAAAGGACAAAACACATTGTCAACTGAACTTTCCAGAATAACATTTGAAAATGCCAAACGTTTCCTTGCTCAATGAGGAGAGCATTGAATTTTAATTTCTGGGACAGTACAGCTGCAGCAGGAGAGGAGCTGGGGAGGGCATTTAGGCACAGCAGCTGCCCTCAATTGGGTTTCAAGGAGCTCCTGCCCATTTCCTGAGCTTTCAGTGTGGAGATGCTGTGGCAGGAGGTCACTAAAGTGCCTGGCAGGCAGATAAATGGGAAGATAAAGGGAAGGAGCAGCTTCCCCAGTGGGCTCTGCATCTACTGGTGGCAGCAGCAGATATTACATGTGGGAAGTGGCAATGCTAGTAGCAGTGCTGGCTCCTCTGTCTTTCCAGCTCTCCTCTGCTAAAACACTGGGACTTACTGGCATCCCTGCCCAAGAGAGAGGAGTTGGAACTGGATCAGGTGATTCCAGAGCACCCTGCACCACTTTGGGCATTAGGGGGAACCTCCTCTGAACTGCCTGAACAGAGGATGTAGCCAAGTGGGAATCAGTCTCTTCTTCTAGGTAACAAGTGACAGGACAAGAGGAAACGGTCTCAATTTATGCCAGGAGAGGTTTAGGCTGGATATTGGGAAAATTCATTCCCCAAAAGTGTTCTCCAGCCCTGGCACAGGCTGCCCTGGGCAGTGTTGGAGTTCCCATCTCTAGAGGGATTTGAAAGATGTGTGGATGGGGAACCTGGGGACACGGTTTAGTGGTGGGCTTTGCAGTGCTGGGGGAATGCTTGGTCTTAATGGTCCCAGAGGGTTTTTCCAACCTAAACTACCTATCCAGTGGGGCCTGAGAACCCCTTCTGCCACTGCTGGTGAGGGGCAGCAATCTTCATCAAGGCTGCAAAGCTGGGACAGGGTCCCAGCACCCAGCACGGGTCTGTGTCCCCTGCCCTGCCCTGTGTGCCAGGATCCAATCCAGAGCACAGGAATCTGTCTCACTGTGAGCACTCTGGTGTCAAACAGCACATGGAGGTGAATGAGTGTGGAATGGGTGAGGCTGTGGGAAGAACTGGGATGATGAAGACAAAGAGGAAGACGGGCACTGAGAGGAAGAAGGGTGATGCTGCAGCCAAGCATCAGAGTGGCTGGGAGCCAGGATTCGAGAGCAGCCAGACCCTGGCTCCATCTGCAGTCAGCAGAGGGAAGTGGACTGCAGCCTGAGCAGTGCTGCAGGCCCCTGAGCGGGAGCGTGGTGTTTGCTGGAGAGGCCGCAGGCTCCCAGTGCTCACAGCCCCAGAGGGACAGTGTGCTCTGGGTGTCATTGGCTGCTGGAGCCCAGCTGGGCACTTCAGCTTCCCAGAACCTCTGGGAACAGCTCCTGTGGGCACAGAGCAGAGAGCAGAGGCAGGGCCAGGGCTCTTTGGCCATTCAAGGAAGCCATATCAGCATAGGATGTTCCCCTGGAGCACCACAGGACCCAGAACTGCTGTCCACAGTGCCGAATGCAGGGACACCACGCTGCCAAAGCAAACTGCTGGCACATGTAGAGGTCCCAGCAGTACACCCCAGACCCTTCCTTGCCCTTAGCTCCAGCTCATCCAGACAGAGGATGCCACTGTCCCTGCTGACACCCTCCATCCACCTCTCTTCCAGATGATGTCCAGATGAGCGACAAGATCACCATTTCCAAGCAGTTCAAGGAGAAGGTTATTCGCCCCATCTTGAAGGTATGGATGGTGTTTTCATGGCTCGTGTTTCAGGTGTCCTGAGCTTTGGTTCCAGACTCCTTCCCTGTGTTTCTCTCCCAGCTATGAGAGAAGGGATGTAACCCCACTAAAAATGTTGGAGATGTCAGAGCCCAGCAGAAATAAATCACAGCTTCTTTACTCTTAGAGTGGAGCCACGATGTGTGGTGGGAAGGGGACACAGGACAGGAAGTGCTGCAGTGGGATTTGGGGGTTGTCTACTCCCCCAAGATCAGGAAAACCTGACTACAGTGACATCCCCCTGACCTTCAGTTTCTTCGAGATGTTTCTGAAGCACCTCAGGATGCTGTCCAGCTCCATGGCGTGGGGGTTGATGGCTGCTGGGAGCTGTGGGAGGTGGGGTGATCCCTGGGGAGCTCCTTCTGCAATGCCACTCTCACTGCTGTTCCCATCAGGGTCACCATCCTTCTCCCTGCTGACCTCCTGCCTTGTCCCTGCAGGCTCACTTCAGACGGGACGAGTTCTTGGGGAGGATCAATGAAATTGTCTATTTTCTCCCTTTTTGCCACTCGGAGCTCATCCAGCTGGTCAACAAGGAGCTCAGCTTTTGGGCCAAAAAGGTAAAAAATCATCAGTGGCTTTAGAGGGGACTTCTAAGAATAACTCCAGAAGAAATCCCTGCCACAGCATCTGTCCTGGTGTAAAGATACACAGTGATGTGTATCTTTACCATCATAATTCAAGCTGTTGAACCTGGGGTGCTGGGGACCTCTGGGAGCAGTAGAAATGGTTCCTCTTGGACTGGAGCAGGGATGAGCTCCAGGCTGCCTTCATAGATGTCATTTTTCTGATTGGTTTTTGCACATCTGAGCTCTCTGGGGATTTTGGGGTCCCTTTGTTGTGGAAGAACTGGCCTGGTGGAGCTCAGCCCTTCTCAGCACTGCAGTGCAGCATCCTTGCTGCTCAAGGAGGAGGGTGCCAGGCTTGCTGGGGGCCATCCATAATTCTTCCTTTTTCCTTTTCCTCCCCTCCGCCTGGCAGGCCAAGGCAAGGCACAACATCACACTGCTGTGGGACAGGGAGGTCATGGACGTGCTGGCTGATGGCTACAACCTTCACTATGGTGCCCGCTCCATCAAACATGAGGTGAAGGCAAGAGGGAAGTTGGGGTAAAGTTCATATTGTCACCTCCAATGGGAGAGGCACAGCTGGAAAGGCATCAAAGAGAGAAAGAGTCACTGAAGCAAATCCAGAGGAGGCCATGGACATGCTCTGAGGGCTGCAGCCCCTCTGCTCTGGAGACAGGCTGGGAGAGCTGGGGGTGTTCAAACTGAACAAAAGAAGGCTCCATGGAGACTTCAGAGCTCCTTCCAGTGCCTGAAAGGGCTCCAAGACAGCTGGAGAGGGAGTTCAGACAAGGACCTGGAGTGATAGATGAAGGGGGAATGGCTTCAAACTGCAAGAGGGTGGGGTTAGATGAGATATTGGGAAGAAATTCTTCCCTGTGAGGTTGATGAGGCCCTGGCACAGGTTGCCCAGAGAAGCTGTGGGTGCCCCATCCCTGAAATGTTCAAGGCCAGGCTGGATGTGGCTTGGAGCAACCTGGTCTAGTGGAAGGTGTGCCTGCCCATGGCAGAGGGGTATGAAGTGTTAATGAACTTTAAAAAGTCCTTTTCAACCCAAACCCTTCCATGATTTTATGCCTGTGTGGATCTGACTGTCCTCATCTCTAAGGAGATGTCCGTGGTCTGGGGGAGGAAGTGGCACACCCACACTCCAGAGACAGGGAATAAGTGGGATGAAGAAAAGACTCCATGATTTTGCACTACCTGAGGGTGGGGAGGAGCTGGCCATCTCCACAGGGTGCTTTCCACAGGGTTTTCCTGTCAGGATCTGCTCTGTCCCTCAGGTGGAGCGGCGCGTGGTGAACCAGCTGGCAGCTGCCTACGAGCAGGACCTGCTGCCACGGGGCTGCACCCTCAGGATCACTGTGGAGGACTCTGACAAGCAGCTGCTGAAAACCACAGAGGGCTCTTCCTCCAGCACAGGAAAATCCAAGGCTCCAACCCTGCGGCTGGAGATTGTAGAGAAGGACAGCAAGGCCCGAAAACTGGAGATCCAGGCACCACTGAACCCTGAAAACATCACTTACTTCTTGTAGGCAGCGCTGGGCTCTCACAGCGACAATCAAATACCCCAGGAGTTGGAGTGAGCTGTCAGAGAGAGCAGAGCCACAGTCCTGCCACTGCTGGGGATGGACAGAGGCACGGACACAGATATGGGCAGGAGCTGCCCTGGGATGGGCGTGGAGGGCTCTAGGGGTGCAGCTGTGGGTGACAAAGGTGCCCTGGTGCCATTCGGGGATGGGCCAGTGGATGGTCCTGGGGTTTCACAGGGTGTTGGAGCAAGTTGTGGACCATGCAGGAGCTGGGATGAGTTTGTCATTCCCATGGGAGGGGGCTTGCTGGGTTAGCTGGACTGGCAAGGTGGGAAATGGGAACTGAGTGAGTATAAAAGGCACCAAGCACTTCTGTATTGCCCCTGTTTCTTTATGGCAATAAACATGCTATGTGCATCCAGCCCTTTGTGTCCCCAGAAGGAGCAGCTGTTGAGACCACCATCCTCATCCCAGGGCACTCCTGGGTCTCCTGCTCATCACCAGGAGCCAGGAATGTCACCAAGAGTGGGGAACACCACTGGGAGCTGGGACCCACTGTCACATCTCCTCAGCCCAGCCAGACATCTTGGTGCAAGCCCCTTGCTGAATCTTTCTCATGACTGTCTTCCAGGAAATATCTCAGGTGGAACTGAGCTGACCAAGTTGTCCCCATGGGGACACAGAGGCTGTGGCCCCCCATGGGGGCTCCTTCAGGGAGCTGCTCATGGTGGAACAGGAGACATGGTCACTGCTGGGGCCACCCCAGACGAGGGTTTTGAACATGAAATACATATGGAAATCAAACCCTCCCAGGATTAATGTGCTGTGCCAGGTCACACTATGCCATGCCAAGTCACATCACCCTATACCATGCCATTCTATTCCACACTGTCCCACTGTACCAAGCTGTGCCAGCCCCAGGGATCATAGCCCCACAGGCAGCAGCCAGGGCCACATGGACCCTGCTCAACCCTTTGAGGTGGTTTTCTTGGTGCAAACACGGGTAAATGGGCTTCTACTGCCAGGAAGACTGCCTGGGAGCATGGGATCTGGAGGAAGAATCCCCTTTGTCTGTGCCAGACACATTCAGTTCCCAGCATCTAAACCCCATGCTGGCACCTGATCCAGTCAGGGCAGAGGGTGCTTCTAGTGTGGGGGCTCAGGACACCCTGGAGCACCCCAGCTTTGTCCCCAGGAACAATGTGGCAGTGGACAGAGGCCTCCAGCACCATGGGGGGCAGCTGTGGAGCTGGGGGACCCATTCAAGGAGTCCCCCATCAGACAGGTGTCCCATCAGGACAGTCCCTTTGGATACATTCTATCATAAGGGGTGCCACTGGAGAGGGTCCCATCAGCCACCCCCGACCAGCCCTGGAGGGACCCCAATCCACCCAGGCACGAGGACACAGCTCCAAGCCTACAGGCAGCTCCCAGCACACAATGGGATGGAGTGGCAGGGGATCCCCCACTGTGCCCAGCCCTCCTTGCTGCCAATGCTTCCCGTTTTGGGGGCAGGGGGCGTCACCCCCATTCCCAACTCCCTTCATCGACCACAGTCCGCAGGGATCACCCGCATCCCACGGGAGCCGCGGGGATGCAGGATAGCTCCCTGCCTCTACCCCCGAGCTGCACCCCATCCCTCTCCCCTCCGTGTTCCCCTCCCTCCGCTCTCCCCCTGCATCCCCCTCCTCCTCCTCCTCCTCGCCCTCCCGGCTCTCCCCGGCTCTGGGTAGCACCAGCAGCTCCTTGCGTGGCAGATTGCTGCCTAATTAGTTTAGAGGGAAAACTTAATTGAATTAACTTTTCACAGCTCCAGCAGCCCGACAGTGGGGCCTCGCTCCGCGCCAGCCCCACGCCCTGATCGAATTAACTTGTTTAGCAACCTGCCCGCTTCGGCCGCGCAGCTGGAGTGGGCAGGGGGGGCACCGCCGGCACCCACCGGGGGCCCGGGGGCTCGGGCGGGGGAGCGGGGACAGAGGTGACCAGCCGGGGCCAGGGGGGGCTGCTCCCAGGAAACGGAGTCCGGGGGGGAGCAGGACCCTTTGTGGCTTGAAACGTGGGGCAGAATGCAGGATGGTCATGGGGCAGGGCACGGGCCGAGAGACAGGGCGGGAGATGGGGCAAATGTGGGGCAGGACACAAGACTGGATATGACAAAAACACAGGGCAGGATGCACGTCAGGAAATGGGGAAGGACACAGGTTAGGACGGGAGATGGGACAAGAATATCGGGGAGAAGGTGGGACAGGATGCGGGGCTGAATACAGGGAAGGATGGGACAGGACAGGTTCGGACCGATCCCGCAGGACCCAGCCAGAGCCCGTTCTTCCCCCGCCGCCCCCCCAGTCCCCTGGGAGACCCAAAGCCCTTCATTGGGCACAATTAGGC
Source organism: Muscicapa striata striata (assembly GCA_030060385.1). NCBI lineage: Eukaryota > Metazoa > Chordata > Aves > Passeriformes > Muscicapidae > Muscicapa > Muscicapa striata. The sequence goes on from JAREIS010000011.1 coordinate 5,469,153, forward strand.
TTTTAAATCCTCTTTAGTGAAAGTGTTTGTCTTGAAAATGCCCCAAATCCCGCCAAATCCTCCCCAAATCCTCTCGCATCCCCCTCCCCACATCCCCCTCTGGTGCCGCTGAAAGGGGCGAAAGCCTTTGCCTTGGTCCCCGCAGGGGGGTGGGGGGATGGGGTGCTTTGAAATTCATCCGGGCTGAAAACTGGGGAGGGGGGACTGCAAAGGCCAGAGCCCCCCGAGGAGAGAGGGGTGGGACTGAGCACCCCTCCAAAGCTCGCTTCGCCCCTGTACCGGGGACGGTGGAGGGCACCTGGGATGGGGTGTGGTGGCGTTGCTGCCCTCCTGCCCCTGGGATGCTCAGCCCCAGAGGCACGGCATGGCATGGCATGGCGACAGGGAGGGAGATGGGGATCAGGATGGACACATACATGGGATGGAATGGGATAGGATGGGGGACACGGACAGGACCGGGATGGGGACAGGCACAGAGACAGGGACAGGACCGGGATGGGATGGGGACAGGCACAGAGACAGGGATGGGATGGCGATGAGGCCAGGTGCGGTATAGAAGGATGGAGACACGGGGAGAAGGTCCGAGCGCTGGTCCCACTGGCTCGCCGAGTGCTGCTCGGGGGGTGCCCAGGGGCTGCTCCCCCCCGGCCCCCGCCCTGAAGTAGCCGGAGCCGGCCCGAGGTGGGGGTGCGTGCGCCCACGAAGGGTTAAGGGGGGCGGGGGGCTGAGGGGAGGGGGGTGTCGGCTCCGCCCGCTCCCGCCGTCCCCGGGAGATATTGTCATGCAAAAGCCCCCGGCGAGCGCAGCCTTTGTCCGCGCTCCCCCGCCGGTATATTAACGGGCCGGGGCGGCGGCGGCGGCGGGGGCGGGCGGGGGCCCGGCGGGCAGGAGGCGGCGGGGACGGGCGGGCGGCAGCCGGGGCCGCACCGGGCTCGCCATGGACTACTCCTACCTCAACTCCTACGAGTCCTGCGTGGCCGCCATGGAGGCTAGCTACGAGTTCAGCCCCTGCAGCCAGGCGGGCTCCTTCCAGTACAGCCCCATGCGGGGGGGCTTCGGGCCCGCGCCCGCCTGCGCCCCCCTCGCCTCCGCCAGCTGCGCCCTGGGTGCCCTCCGCGACCACCAGCCCTCGCCCTACTCGGCAGGTAAGGGAGAGGGACCCCCGACCCGCCGGGAGCCGCCAGGGACACCCCCCGGGCAGCCCCTGGCCGGGCTGAGGAAGCGGCCGCGCCGTCGGGGCTGGCAGGGATCGGAGCAGGCGGGGGACCGGGGCCGCCGGGGCTCGGGAGCGGCGGCTGCCGGTGCTGTCAGGACTCGGTGCCGTCGGTTGCCGGAGCCGTCGGTGTCCTGTACAGTCTGTGCTCGATGCCGTCGGTGCCCGATACTGTCGGTTCCCGGAGCCGCCGCTGCCCTGTCCTGTCAGGATTCGATGCCGCCGGTGCCCGTGACTGCCAGTTCCCGGTAGCGCCGGTGCCCGATCCCAGCAATTCCCGGAACCGTTGTTGTTCAGTACAGTCGGTGCTCGGTGCTGTCGGCGCCCGATACCATCGGTTCCCGGTGCCGACAGTGCCCGTCACAGCCTGTTCCTGATGCCGCGGGTGCCCGGCACCGTCAGGATTAGTAACCATCGGTTCCAGGTACTGCTGTGACCGGTGTCATCGGTTCCCGGTGACCCCAGTGCCCAACACCGTTAGCGCTCGATGCCGCCGGTTCCGGGAACAGTCTGTTCCCGGTGCCGCCAGTGCCCGTTCTGCAAGTTCCCGGTGCTGTCGGTTCTCGGTACCGTCAGTGCACGCTGCCGCTAGTGCCCAGTGCTGCCCGTTCCCGTTGCCGCCGGTGCTCGGCATTGTCAGGCTCGATGCCGTCGGTAGCGGCTGATGTCGCTCCTCAGTGCCGTCAGTTCCCCGTGACATCGATTCCCGGTGCTACCGATTCCTGGCAATGTCGGTGCGAGGTCCCGCCGGTTCCCGGTGCTGTCGGTGCCCAAAGCCCAGGCTGGCCCTGCCTGGCTCGGTCCCTGCCACCCCCCGTCCCGGGTCTCCCCGCTCGCCGCCGCCGGCGGGGATGAACCCTCCCAAGCCCGGCCGCGGCTCCCCGGGGATCCCTGGGGCTGTGGCGGCCCCAGAACGGGGCTGGGGAAGGTTCTCGCCGCCGGAACCCCGCTCCCCGCTCCGCATTCGTTGCCACCGCGGAGGCGCTGCCTCTGTTTGCGCCGACAACGAAAGAGCTGCCGGTCGGTACGGGCCGCCCCATCCGCACCGGCACCGCATCGCCCCCCAGCCCTGCTCCTGCCCCGAGGCCCCCCGTCCCAACGAATGAACGAAACGGGACCGGGGTACGGCGGGGACGGCGATCCAGCCCTGCCCTCGCCCTTCCCGCCCTGCCCGGTTCATCCTGCCCGGTCCATCCCCTGATTCATCGTGCCCGGTCCACCCCTTCTCCGTTCACCCCAGCCCAGTTCGTCCTTCCTGGTTCATCTGTCCTTTGCCGATTCCTCTGCCCAGTGCATCTCCTGCCCGTTTATTAATTCCCCGTCTCCTTCTTCCTACGCGATCCTTGCCCAATCCTTCCCTTCCCGGTTCACCCTTACCCAGTTCATCCTTCCCGGTTCATTGATCCCTGGCCAGTGTCCCCTGCCCAGTCCATCCCTGCCTGGTGTCTCATGCCTGGTGCATTCCTTCTCGGTTCATTTCTTCCTGCTCCATCCCTGATGCCCCCTGCCTAGGTGTCCCCCAGTGTGCCTTCTGCTGCACTAGCCCTACTGACTCGCCGTTTCCCTCCCAGTTCCCTACAAATTCTTCTCGGACCCGTCGGGGATCAACGAGAAGCGGAAGCAGCGGCGGATCCGGACAACATTCACCAGCTCGCAGCTGAAGGAGCTGGAGAGGGTCTTTGCCGAGACCCACTACCCCGACATCTACACCCGCGAGGAGCTGGCCCTCAAGATCGACCTCACCGAGGCCCGGGTGCAGGTCAGCTCCGTAGGGAGGAGGGGCTGGGGATGGGGATGGAAGGCTCTAATCCCCCCGGAGCAGGGACCTGGACCGTGGGACGCTGCTGCTCTGCTCCCTGCGTTGGGAGGGACTCGGCCTTGGCAGTGCCGCAGTCGGTGACACGCTGTTGTCACAGCCTTGCTCTGCCGGGAGCTCGGGAGGACAGCACCGGCGCTGTCATCAATGGTTTAATCCAGTCCCAAACACCTTGAGGTTGGAAGGACAGAGAGTGGCCCTTTGTGGGTGCAGATATTCCCCGTGTCAGTGCAGATTTCTCCCGGGTGGGTACAGACCCTCCTTTGTGAGTGCAGGCACCCCGTGTCAATGCAGAACCCTCTCTGTGGGATCCTTCTGTATGGGATCCCCCCTGTGTCCCCCTTTCGTGGCTTCAGTCCCCCCTCGGTGAGTGCTGACACCCCTTTGTCAGAACATCAGTCCCCATGGGAATGTAGGGACTCACAGGAGGGGGGTCCTGGCCCCGTCCCTCCCGGGGGATGGTGAGTGAAGTGACCCCGCTGTTGGCACCACGGGGAGCTGGCGGGGGTGGGCTCTGACTGCACAAGGTGCGGCCGTGGGTGCAGTGTGACAATGTCCCCTCCCCATTCCCCTCTCTCACACGCCGCGGCGTCACCTCACAAATCCACGTTATTGTGGATACACGGATCCCTCTGGTGTTGTGGAACACATTTCCCCCGAGGGAACGGCGGGTCGTGAGGCCCACCCCGGAGCCGGGGAGGGCTCCCCGAACCCCCGGGCCCCGCGACAAGGGGTGCTCCCGTGCCCTCCATCCCCTCCAGGTGTGGTTCCAGAACCGCCGAGCCAAATTCCGCAAGCAGGAGCGTGCGGCCAATGCCAAGGGTGCCAGCGGCACCGGCAGCGCCGGGAAGAAGTCGGAGCCGCGCTCCTCCTCCGAAGACGACGAATCCAAGGAATCCAACTGCAGCCCGACCCCAGACAGCACGGCGTCCCTGCCCGCTGCTGCCATCGGCAGCCCCGGCGGCAGCCTGAGCCCCAGCCCCGGCGCGGGGGCACCCCTGGGACCCGGCCATGCCCCCCAGCCCCTCAAGGCACCCCTCTGGGCAGGGGTGGGCGGCGGCAGCGGTGCCCCCAACACGGCCGAGCTGCTCAAAGCCTGGCAGCCCACCGAGGCTGTGCCGGGACCCTTCTCCGGCGTCCTCTCCTCCTTCCATCGGAAACCGAACGGCATCAAGACAAACCTCTTCTGATCGCCGAGCCAGCGGACCCGACTGCCCCCCAGACCCCCTCGGCCCCCGCCCTGCACCCTGCACCCACCGCGGAGCTCCCAGCGAGCGGGGACAGGGAGCGGGAGCGCCCCCGCCACCTCCGGACCCTGCGCGGGTGGGACGGACCCGGAGCGGGGCAGCGCCCCCGTCACCCTGGGTGCTGTGGGACCGTGGGGGTGCCAGGCGGGGGACACCACCCCCTGCTCCGGGGGCTCTGGGGCAGATGTGGGGCTCCAGCATCGCCCTGGAGACGCCCCCCTCACTGGTCTGTGCCGTTGGGCTGGGGGCGAGCAAGCACTTTATGGGGGGGGGGTCTGGGCCCCACGGGGTGGGCACTGCCGGGCACTCCGGTACGGAGACGCCCCTCGGTGTGGGGAGGGGCTGATTTCCCCCAGATCCTGCCTGCTGACATGGATCCCCCCAGCAGCACCCTGGCAGGAAGAAGACACGCACACCCCCACCCCTCACCCCCGAAGATTGCGGGGAGGAAATGCAGCTGCATTGCTGCAGGCGTTGCCAATGGGGACAGGGCGGCAGAACTGCCGGGGTGAGGTGGCCCTCGAGGGGGCTGTTGTGGGATGGAGCCCCTGGAGCAGCCACGAGCCCTTGTCAGCAGCAGCCTGGGTGCTCCCGCTGGAGCTGGCACGGGTGCAGCTGGGACCCCCCCTGCGACCTCCGAAGGGTTCCAAAAATGGGGGTGGTGCCACCACTACGCCGGTGCTGGTGGGCTTCATGGCATGGTGAGGATGCTGGCAGCCCATCCACGTGTTCCCGTTCCCCCTGTGTCCCTCCCAGCCCCCCCGAGGTGGATTCCCTACTTTTCTTTCATTTCCTTTGTTTTTTAACCATTCTGTAATTTATTACCCATGTTTGCAAATGCCACTAATCCAAATTAAACTTAATTTATTGACGCTGCTGCTGGCCCTCAGCCCTGGCTGCACCCCACCCCCACCAAGGGCTGTGGGGGGTTGGGGGGGTGCACAGTCCCCACCTGAACCCCTCAGGTGATGCCACAGACCCCCAGCACCTTAGGGATCATTTTGGATGCCCCTGATTTAAAGACCCCAAGCAGTTGCAGGAAGCTGAGGGGGCACCCCACAGAAAGCTCCCTCGAGTGAGGTGAGGAGAGGGATGCCCCACACAGCCCCCTGGCCTCTAGGGGCCCTTTGGGGGGTGATGATGAAGATGGTTTTGGGGGCATTGGGATGGTGACAAGGAGCATGCCAGGCTATTGGGAGAGTGTACTGATACCCAAGATGGGCAAGAAAGGGAGAAGGGACCTGGTCCCCACCTTGCTGGGACCAGTGCAGCCAGCTTGGAGGGGTCACAGATTATGCTGGGACCCAGTTCTTCCCCCGGTTCCCCATCCTGCCCCCCTCCCCAGACCCTTCCCCGCCTCACCACACGGAGAGCTCCACCACAACCATTGCATGAACATGACAAAAATTACTCCAGATTTACCAAACACCTCCAAACACAGGAGCTGGGAGTTTAGTGGGGGGAAGTTCACACCAAACACCCCAGTAACAAAGGGGGGGATGTTGGGGGATGCCAGGGGTGCCTGGCCCATCCTTCATCTCAGCCGGAGTGGGGGTTGGGAGGTCTGGGGGTAGCATCACCCCCATCCCCCCTGGGGACAGGGAGAGCCTGGAAGGGACATCCCAGTGGGGAAGGCACAGTGGGAGGACCCCTGTCCTGGGGACCCCCACCCTGGGGACCCTCCTGGAAGGACACTTGGCAAGGCTGGGGGCTGAGCACCCACAAGGAGACCTAGCTGCCAGCTCCACTGTCCCCAAGGCCGACACAAACCCCCGGGGAGGGGACAGACCCAGCAAGTACCTAATGGGCAAACTGGGTGGGAGTGGGGGGGATGCCCCGGAGGCACTGGTGGTGTGGGGTGGGCTCCAGGGGAAGGCACTGCTCTGGCTCTGCTGTGGCAGGATTCCCAGGTGGGGACAGGAACCCTGGGGGTGGGGACGGAATCCCCAGTATGGGGAAGAGAGGACCCCTGGGGACAAAACCTCTGGGTGGGATGGACCCTCAGGGTGGGGGTGGGACCCCTGGGGATGGGGGCAGCACCCCCAAGGTGGGGACAACACCCCCAGGATGGGGACAGGGACCACCATGGTGGGAAAATTATCCCCAGGGATGGAGGGCGGGCACCCCTAGGGCAGGGACTGGGACCACGATGGTGGGGATGGGACCCCCAGAAATGGTGACAGGGACACCTGGGGTGGAGATGGAACCCCTGGAGATGGGGACAGGGACCCATGGAGTGAGGATAGGAACCCCCAGAGGTGGGGACAGCACATCCAGGGCAGGGATGGGAATCATCAGAGTGGGGTAGAACACCTTGTGTACAGATAGGATGTCCAGAGTGCGGACAGGATCCTCTGGAATTGGAACACGGACCTACAGCAAGGGGATGGGACACCCAAGCATGGTGACAGGCATCCCTTGGGTGGGGATGGGGATCTTCCAGGGTGGGAGTGGGACATCCATGTTGGGGACAGGGACCCTCAGGGGAAACAGGGGCCCTGGGGTGGAGACACGAACCCTTACAGTGCGGATGGGATCTTCAGGGTGTGGACAAGATCCTTGGAGTTGGGGATGGGAACCCTGAGCTGTGTCTAGTGTTATCTATGGGGCCATCCCATCCCAGGCATCATGAAGGCACTTGGGTCGAGACACAACTTTGCTCAGTCTCCTCCTCCTAGCTCTGAGGGGACATGGGGGGAGCCAGGATCCCAAGAGTTACCCCTAAACACCTTTTCCTCCATCCCTTCTCCCAATAAATAAAAAATAACTTAAAATGTGAGGGCACCCCGTAGGGATCCTCATGTGAAATTATCTGACCAGGACCCACCACCTCCCTGTCCCCCACTCCCCCTTCCCACCCCATTACCCTGCATCCAGGGTGGGGGGTGGGCTGTGGAGGTCGTGGGGCTCCCACTTGCTGCTGGTGACGGTGGGATGAATGGATGCAGGATGTGGGACTGTGGGACGAAGGATCCTCAGCTGCAGGATGCACGGCTGCAGGATCTGGGATGCACATCCATGGGACCCAGGGTATGTGGCCACAGGATGCTGGCCTGCAGACACACGGCCACAGGATCTGGGGGATCTGGGATGCTCAGCTGCAGGATGCAGGGCCACAGGTCCGGGATATGTGGCAGCAGGATGCAGAATGCACAGCCGTGGGATCCAGGATGTGCACGTGTGGGATGCAGGACACACAGCTGCAAGGTCTGAGACACAGGGCTGCAGGATCTGGGATGCTGGGCCATGGGATGCACGGGATGCTGCATGTGCGGTGGCAGCTACTTGCGGAGCTGGAGGCTCTCCAGAAGGACGCGCTTGTGGCCAGGCTCCAGCACTCCAGCCTCCTCCAGGTCCTCCTCTGTGATGTCACTGGGAATGAGGCACAAAGATGGGGCTCTCTGCCCCTGAGGGGCACCCCAGACTCGGGTGGGGTGGTACAGCCCCCACTCAGGTTCCGGGTGCCCACCCAGGCTCCATTCTGTCCCTGCTGTGGGGTTTTGTGACTCCCGGGGGGCAGTGGGGAGCTCCAGAGGCAAAGGGCAGGTGGGAGGTGGGAACACTTTGGGACAGCTGTGAGACCCAGGGGGAGCAAGGACCCCCAGGGGAGGGGGAGACCCTCAGTGGGCAGTGGGCAGTGGGGAACCCCCAGGGACAGTGGGGACCATCAAGGGCAGCACCCCCACAGACCCCCCCCAGAACCCAGGCATCACTATGATCCCCTGAGGAAGACATGGCCAGGCTGGAGGCAGGAGTGGGTGGGGGTCCCTCCCCACCGTCCCAGGGGGCTGCTCACCTGAGGAACTCCAGGTCATCCCAGCCATTGCGCACCAGCCCCTCCTCGTACCGCTCCAGCCCCAGCGCCCGCAGCCACTCGCCCACGCCGGGCACGGTGCCCACGCCACGGCCCAGCGCCTGCACCCAAACAGCCTCAGCACCACGGGGCGCCCCAAAGGGAGCCCCAGCCGAGGTGCTCAGCACCCCCGCCCACCCTGCATCACCCACCTCCTCAGCCAGGTCCTCTTGGATGCTCTCCTGGATGGAGTGGGGAGGGAAGGCGAGGGGGCGGCCGTAGTCGGGGTGCAGGCAGCGGGGAGGCAGTCCCCCCTTGGCCAGCAGTGGTGGTGGGGGGACCACCCTGCCCTTCCCACCCCCATAGTCCACCTCACTCAGCGTCTTGGCCATCTGCAGCACCGAGCAGGAGCGGTCATCGAGCAGCCCTCCCGGCAGGCCCCCAGGAGTGGGCAGCCCCCCAACTGCAGGGAGCCCCCCGGGAACAGGCGTCCCACCGGTACCCTCCATCCCAAACCCAGCCCTGGCAGCTGGGGGTGGCCGGGGGTGCAGCTTGGGCAGGGGAGCCTCTCCGAAGGCAGCAGGGTGGGATTTGGGGTCCTCACACCCGCTGGACACCGGCAGCTCCTTGGGGGTGCCGAAGAAGGGGTTTGGGGGGAGCTCCAGCTCCCGCGGCAGCGGCGGAGGGGGAAAATCCGGCGGAGGCAGGTTGAGGGTGCCGAGCTCCTCTTCCTCGTCGCTCTCGCCACCACAGCACGCCGAGGGGCACTGGCAGCGCTCCGGCACTGCCAGCTGCACCTTGGCTTTGGGGGGCTTGCCAGGGTCCCCCGGCACCAGCAGCTGGTGGGGAACCCCCTCCAGCACATAGTACGCGGGATTGTTGAAGCTGTTCTTCAGGGGTCCCCCTGACAGCTCTGGCATTGCCTCTGCCTTGGACCTGTGGGGACAGGGGTGAGTGTGGCACTCCCAGGGCATCCCCCCTCCCCAGCCCTGCCCATACTCCCTCACCGGCTCGGGGCGGCCTCATCCCGGGGGGTGCTGCGGTGTGGGGCAGCAGCACGTGGGGCTGCTGTGGTGCTGCTCTTCTCAGGCTCCTCCGGGAGCTTGGCCAGGATGGTGGTGGGGGGCTCAGCACTGGTGGGCTTCCTCCCCACAGACCTAGCAACAGGAGGGGTTGGGTGCCTCATGGGGCTTGAACCTCTGCAACAGGGTTCAGACACACACGATGGATCACCCAGGACAAGGTTCAGACCCTGTGGGATGGGCCTCAGCATCCCAGCTCAGGGCTCAGATCCCCAGGATGGGGTTCAGCCCTCCAGGATAGGGTTCAGCCTCCAAAACACAGCCAGAGCCACATTCGGAGGCTCAGAGCCCCCTCCCTGCCCTGTGTGGCACAGAACTGGCATCAGGACTCTCCCCAGTCACATCCCACACACCAACCCAGAGCGATACTCTGAGCAATACCTGTGCTCAGGTGAATCCCTGAGGCCACCCAACTCCCAGGAACCAGCGTCCCCCACCCTGCCGAGCCCTGTCCCCCATACTTGGCATTGTCCTGAGTGGCCCTGGCAGCTAGCGGCACCTTCCCTTTGCTGGCTGTCGTCTCATCCTTATCGACGCTGATCCACTCTGCCGGGGAACAGGGGCTCAGAGCAGGGGAACAGGGGCTGGAGACCCGTCCCCACTGTTCCCCCTGGGGGGAGGGCTACTCACCATAGAGCCTCTCGCGGGTGCCCAGGCGCTCCGTGGGCACCCGGACCTTCATGGAGCCGCGGATGTTGCCGGTCTCCTCGCCACGGTGGGACAGGTAGGTGAGGAACTGCTGTGCTGTGCTGCCAATCATCGACTTCAGGGCAATGACACACTCCCCTGGTGGTGACAGTGGGGGAGGTTGGGGGTCTGCACCCCACAGGCCCCCCGGTGCTGGTGTGGTGCTGGAGTGGACACTCACCATAGGACTCGTAACCATCAAGGGATTTGACAGTGAGCAAGAGGTGCTGGTCCTGCAGGTACTCAATCTCGGAGAGGATGGGCTTCAGCTGTGGTGGTGGGAATGGGGTGCTGGCACTGAGTGGGGGTCTCTCTGCCTTCAGCTTCCCCCAGCACCCACCCTGTCAGCACCCAGCCCCTCCTCACCGTGGGCAGCTGCCGGGATGACCACTGCACCTTGAGGAAGTTGATGTTGTCACTGCTCTGGCTGTCGTTTTCGAAGCTCTTCTTGAACTCTGTGATGGTAGTGGGATGTGGCATCAATCCTTGAGCCTCCCAGGATGCCATGAGCTTCCTGGGACCCCTCTCAAGCCCTTTGGGACCCCCCACTGCCATTGCAGTCCTCACCTTCCAGGCAGGTAGAATAGAACTCGATGAAAAACTTGGTGCGACTGGAAGTCTTCACGATGGCCTCTATGCTCTCAAACTCGATGTATGCCTGCTCTGAGGACTTGGAGAGCCCTCCATGGAGAGGCGAGGCATTGGAATCTCACTGGGACCTCTCCACTTAGAGGGAGAGGTTGGACCATGGAGGGGCAGGGGATAGAGAGGTATCCCCTTGGGCATAAGCACCTTTTTTAGAAACGAACTGGGATGTCACTCCCACTTCGAAGGAGCCAAAGACAGGCGAGTGGTCACTGGTGACAATGTCATCTGTGCATCCTGCAGCATTGGGGATGGGGGAGAAGTCAGGATGGAGGGGGCAGACTGTCCCCAGGATAGGGACAAGGGTGCTGGGGGTGGTCACACTGCTCACCATAAGCGTTGCAGTTGACATGAGTCTCAGGGTAGGATTTCCAGAGGATGCGGTCGCACCAGGATGGGACATTGGTACGCACCTGCCAGGGGTGGGGAGCGGGTGGGGGTTCAGATTGGGGTATCCTCCACTCTCCCAACTCCCCCTGCTCCAGCACTTACCCCTGTGGGCTTCTGCTTGTGCCAGACATAGGTGTCCCTGGAGCCCCGCTCGTAGCGGTAGGTTGGGGGGAAGGTGATCTCCTCCTCACCTGCAGGGACAGCAGTGGGTCAGGACAGTCCCAACAGCAGGGGCCGCAGCCCCAGACCCTGCTGGAGCCCCCCAGTGCTCACCGAAGCGCAGGAACACCTTGTGCTTCTCCTTCTCCAGATTGAGCTGATCCACCTTCAGCAGTGGCTCCAGCTCCTTGCGGCTGATGTAGTTGAGGATCTCCTGCAGGGACAAAGGGGTTGGTACTGGGCTGGGAGGGGAACTCTGACACCCCCACCTGCATTCCCATCACCATCCACCCCTTCCCCCAACCTGGATGTCCATGTCGAGGCGGTAATTGAGGTCCCCAAACCAGAAGAGGTGGGTGAAGCGAAGGGAGATGTCAAAGGAGCTCAGCTGCTTATCCCCCAGTGAGAGCAGGCGCAGAATGTCCAGGTAGTTCTGATTCCTCCTGAAGCAGGGGACACGGGGACTGGGTGTCACAGATATGAGGATGGGGTAACAGCCCTGTCCCAGCCCAGTCCAGGGTGGGGGGGCTCACCGTGCTGTCTTCTCATTGCCAGAGGTGAGGTGGCAGTTGACAAAGCCAAAGGAGGTGCCATTGAACATGAAGGAGACACCCACAGCGCCCTTGTTCCCTGTGAGGAAATGGGGACATGGGATGGGATCAGGCAACCTCGGATTCTATCTTGGGGATGGACACCCAGCCAGCCCCAGGTCACAGTGATGTGGCACAGTCCCCACCTGGCCAGCACGGGCACATGCAGCCTGGCACACTCAGAGCCCTCCTCATGCAACACCCCTCCATATTCCCCCTCGTGCAAAGCACACTCATCCAGGGCCTCCTCATGCAAGGCAAACATTCCCAGAACCTTCCCCATGCACTGCACACAAAGCCCTCCTCATGGAACACCCGTGCTCTGGGACCCGTCTATCAACAAGACCCCTCCATGTGCAACACACACCCTGGGACCCCTCCCCAAGCCCACGTACCAGGACTCCTCACCATGCAAGGTGCACATGCTGAGACTCCTCCTCATGCAACACATGCAACGACAGAACCCCCCCATAATGCAGGTACCCCAGGACTCCCCCCAGTGCAGTGCACACCCCCTGTGTCCCTCTGTGTCCCTCTGTGCCCCTACCCAAGGTGTTGGCGATGCCTGTCTTGACGCTGGAGGTGCTGACGTGGCTGATGCGGTTCTCGTGCTCTGGCTTCACCAGCACCACCACCTTGATGTTCCACAGGGACTGCATGGCCACCTGTGGGTGCCCGCACCCTCAGCCCCCTGCCAGCATGCGCTGGGGCCCCCTGGGGCCATGGGGGCCCCTCTGGTGTGTCCACAGGGGATGCTCATTACTGCTTCACCCCAGCCTCTCCCACCAAGAGCTGCTCCCCAGGGAATCCCATCACCATCAATCAGTATCCACAGCTGTCCCAGCACCAAAACACCTGGTGTCAGTAGAGCTGGAGCACCCACAGCCACCCAGCACCATGACAGCACCCCAGAAGAGCAGGTGTTACAGAGCTAGAGCACATCCACCCCCAGGACACTGAGCATCACACACCTCCACCACCCACCAGTGCCTGCACCCCGCAACCCCCAGGGTCTCCTGGCTCTTACCGGGCGGTACTCAACCTCTGTGAAGTCCTTGAGGACAGTGCGCAGGAAGTCCACCCACTCCTTGTCTCCCAGAGAATTCTCCTGGGTGCCGAAGACGTAGATGTCATGTGGTATGGCCATGGTCACCTCATCCAGGGTCTTACCCAACCCCTTGGAGGTGATCCATGAAGTGATGTTCTTGGGGGGAGGAACGCTGCCTGCAGGGGGGACAGCACAGTTAGGGGGAACCCCAGGGCCTTGACACTCCACCACGGGCTGCCCCTGGCCCACTCACCCATGTTCCAGGTGCCAATGAAGACAGAGATCATGTCAGGCTCGTCCTGGTGAGAATGCTTGTTCTTCATCAGCTGCAGGAGCTGGCAGAAGGCCTCACGCTTCTGCAGGAGGGGGCAGTGAGGGGGGGTGGAAGGGCTCCCCACAACCCTCTCCAGCCCCCCTGCTTTGGCTCAGCCAAACTTGGCATCTTCTGGGAATGGGGGACTGCCCCAGGGACATCACCCAGCTATCAGGCACTGGTACCCAGCACCTGTCCCCACCCCTACCAGGGCCCAAGGGTTAAATCCTGCCTTACCCCACCCCTACAAAGGACCCCTTGTCCCCCACCCGCCCCCAGCTGAGCATTACCCACCCTGGCACTGACAAAAACAAAGTCTTTCCGTTGCGTTTTATCCTTCTCCTTCTCAAAAACGATGCCCAGCTTGTTCTGCACCCGCTGTGACTTGATCAGCTGCCGGACTGGGGAGGAGTGGCAAGAGCTGGGAGGGTGCTGGGTGCCAGCTAGGTGCTGGAACCCCACTCCCCCATCCATGCTTTGGGGGCCCCCAAGATGGGGACACCCCCATCATGAGGAAATCCCCCAGCTTCCAGCCCACCACTGAGCCTCACAGGGATGTTCCCCAGCACAAAGGCAGTCCCACGGGTGCTGGGGCCCCCTAGACGCCTCCCCACTCACTCTTGTCATGGGTGAAGGTGTTCCAGTCCTCCTGGGAGTCCTTCTGCTTCTTCAGCACCACTAGTTTACCCCCCTCCACGTCCACACTCAGTGTGTACTTCTGTGACTTCCCAATCTTGGTCAGGTCCCCCAAGGTGATATCCAGCTTCACCTGCCAGGGAACACTGGGATGAGGGAGGACACAGGGGACACCCCAGCACCGAATCTGGCATCTGGCCTCCCCCAGAGACATCTAGGGGTCTGTGCCCTCAGTGTCACATCAGAGGTACTCAGATGCTGAAATCCCCTCAAAACTCTGACACTGGGCAGGGAAGGGCTCACCTCGAAGGTCTGCACTGGGATGCTCTTGGCCTTGCGGGAGAGGGGTTGTGGGGGAGTGGCAGGGGTGGCTGAGCTCATCTCCTGCAGGGCCTTCAGTGCCTGCCAGAGACCCAGCAGGGTCAGCTGAGAGCCCACCAGTCCCCCCAGCTCCACCAAGCCCTCCAGTCCCACCAATGTCCAAGCCCCACCAGCCTTTACAGTCCGCAAGGTCCCATCTGCCCCTTCAGCCCTACTAGTGCCAGCTCCACTGGCCCTCCCCAGTCCCACTGGTGCCTCAATCCCACATACCCATCCCAAATCCCCCAGCTCCACTAGCCCAGCAATCCCTGCCAGCTGCCCCAATCCCACCCGTGCCCACAGCACCACAGCCCCTCCAGTTCATCCAGACTCCTCAGAACACCCCCATCCACCCCTGCATCTCCAGCCTCACCTTCTTCTCGATGGAGGACAGGAAATCTTTCAGCACAGAGAGTTTCAGCACCAGGTTCTCCAGCTCCTGCTCTCCGCTCTGCCCTGCAGTCTGGAACCCCCAGCAGGACATTCCAGCACTGGGATGTGAAGCCCAGACCCACCCTGGAGCCTCCCCCCACCTCAAGTGGCAGAGCCCACTGGCAGTCTGGGATGAGGCAGAATGGTGGGTGCTTCTCCACAGCTTTCCCACCGTGCATGGACGGTGCCATGGTGGGGTCTATGGGTGCAGTCCATGGTGGGGGGCCTGCCACTGCTGTGTCCCTATATTACCCTTACCTGCTGCAGGATCTTGGAGACCATAGGGGAGCTCTGCTGGTCAAACACCTTGGAGAGGATCTCCAGCCCTGCCAGCACCTTGTCCACCTCACTGGAGGGGCAAGAGGAGCCGGCTCACTGGGTGGCACAGACGTCCTTCCAGCTGTCCCAGTGTCCAGCACTTACCTGTGCAGTCGTTTGCAGGAGGTGACAAGGGTCTTGTTGAGGTGGGGAAGGCTGTTGGCCCCTCCCTTCACTGCCTCCAGGTCCAGGGTGTAGCTGCCCTTCAGGTACTCGTGGGAGATGCTGCTGAGCCCATTGGTGCTGCAGAGAGAGCACCCAGGGGGTGAGAGCCAGCAGGGAGGAGCAGGGGACAGACAGGACAGGCAGGAGACAGACAGATCCTCACCTCTCCACTGGCCCCTCTGGCACAGATGGTCCCAGGCCAGTGGGGCTGAGCCCCACCGAGGTGCCAGAGAAACTGGTGGAGCCGGAGCGTGGTGGCAACGGTGGCTTCTCATCCTCTCCATCTGCAATGGGGCAATGAGGGGACAAGTCACGGCCACCCCAGGGGTCTCAGGACCCTGTTCACCCACCCATGTCACCCTGCCATACCCGAGTAGTCCCTGTCCTCCACGGTCTCCTTCTCTTTCTCCCTCTCGACAGGGAAGAGCAGGGTGCAGACCAGCCCCTGGTTGGGCTGCAGGTACAAGGCAATCAGCTCGCTGAGAGTCTTGAAACGCCGCACCTGCACCCCCTGTGACGTCTGCGGGGACATGGGGACACCGGGACCATCAGCGCCTGCAGCCAGCATCACCTGACCCCCCCAGGAGGAGACACCGCCAAGCAGGGAACCCACCATTCAGGGATGCCACAATGCAGGGATGTCCCCAGGTAGGAATCTCCCCAGGCAGGGATACCACCATGCAGGGACCCCAAGCAGGGATAACACCATGCAAGGACCCCCAGGCAGGGATAACACCATGCAGGAACCCCCAGGCAGGGATAACACCATGCAGGAACCCCCAGGCAGGGATAACACCATGCAGGGACTCCCTCATGCAGAGCTGCCACCATGCAAGGATGTTCCCATGAAGGGACCCTCATGCAGGGACACCCTCATGCAGAGACTCCCATGCAGAGATGCCACTGTGCAGGAACCCCTCCATGCAGGGACCCCATGCAGGATGGGGGGCTGACCCCACAGCCCCACCGTGGGGAGCAGGGCCTGTTGCAACGGGGCCTGCAGGGCTGGTAGGTGAGCAGACAGGGCACAGGCAGCAGCCGTCCCTCAGCCTCCTCCCTCCCAGGGCAGCTTTTCCTGCCCGCCTGGCCAGCACAAAGAGGGTTCTGTTGCTCTAAAAATACCCGGTGCCACAGCCGGCCAAGACGGGCACAGCCAAGCCATCCAGCACAGCCGGGCACGCACGTGGCACCGGGCCAGGGCAGAGCTGGGCACAGCCACCCAGCACAGCCACCCAGCACAGCCAGAGAGATGGCCAAGCGCACAGCACGAGGCCAGCACTGAGCCCTGCTGAACTGGAGCCCCCCCAGTGCCCACGAGCCAGAGGGTTTCCCATCTGCTGCCCACCTGCACAGCCAGGAAATCCTCCTCGTCCGGCAGGATGCGGTAGGTGTGCACGTGTTTCTGGAACCTGTGGCAGCGGGGAGGGCATCAGGGTGCTGGGGGTTGGATGGCATCCCCCCCTCTGCCTGCATGGCCCCTGCCAGCCCCAAAGGGATGCCCAGTACTCATGCAGTCACACCCCTACTTCACCAGCACCCACAGAGAGGAGCTCCAATACCACTATTCCCCATGGCATGCAATGAGCTGACAGGGAAACCCATGGAAAACCCAGGATGCCTGCAGGATGGGTGCTGGGAGTCCCAGAGTGACTGCCCTGCTTGCCCCAACCCCACAGTCAACACCACTATGTCCTTGGCAGTGCTGCTGCCCCTGCTGCACTGCCTGTCTGTGCCAGAGGCACTGTCCCCAGCCCACAGCACAGGCAGGAGCTGGCAGGCGCAGGCAGGAGCTGGCAGCCAGGACACCAGGAAACAATTTATTTTCCAGTGGAAGCTGACAGGAACCGGGGACGTGATCCCGGGGCAGCAGGTGACAGGCAGCGCTAAGAGATGGGGTGACAACATCAGTGGGTGCAAGGAGCAGAACTGGGACCCCTCCTCATCTCAAGGACTCCAGGAGACAGGGCGCCTCAGCACTGCCAGACCTCCCCACTCCAGGGCTGTCAGCAGGGACGGTAACTCCTCAGCTGGCCTCTGGCCACAGAGGTCACCGTGAGCACTGAGGCTGCTGTCACCACATCAGGGCCACTCAGCTGCTGTGTCCCCTGCCCTGGTGGCAGCTCAACACGGGGCTGGATGACTGGGACAAGGTGGCATCCATCCCCCCATGCTGTGCTGTGCCCCTGGACAGGGTGCTGTGCCCCCATGTCCTGCCCCATGTTGTCAGATCCCCTGGTGCCACCACTCTTCCTGCAGTGCCAGGTACCCCATTTCTCCTGCCTCCCCTGCAGGTACAACCTACCCCAGCACTGCTGGGGTCTTTCCAGGTGCCCCAACACCCAGTCAGGGGTCATGGGGAGGGTGGGGCCATGGAGAACCCTCCAAGTGGTACGGGGGGATGAATGGGAATCCACTATGGGGAGGCTGTATGGAAAACCCTGCTGGGGTGGGTGAGGGGTTCAGGGGTTCCCGATGGGAGGGGCACAAAGAGACAGCCCCAAACGAGGGTAGCATAATGGGTCTCGGTGGGAAGTCCTAATACACAACTGGGGTCTCCATAGCAGGAACACCACTGGAGGTGTGGTGGGGGGTGCAAGAGGAACCCCAGCACAGCAGCATCAGTATGTGGAACTCCAGACTGGATGGGCAAGGAGCAGGACCCTTAGGAAGAACGTCAGCTCTGGGGGACATCAAAGGGTTCTCTATGTCGGGGGGCTGGAGGGACACCCAGCACAGAGGGTGGTACTGCGGAGGGGGGCTGCAGGGCCCCCTGGCTGCCCGGTCCCGCACTGCTGTCGGCTGCTATTTTGGTGAGCAGTGACGGGGGGGGGCCAGAGAGCTCCGGGCTTGGGTACAAAGAGCCTTTATGCAGGAGCAACGGGACTCCCCTGTCGGCTCTGACGCACAGCCAGCACCCTGGCCCAGCCCTGCCAGCGCGGCGGGCACCCCACATCCCCACTGCTCTGCGGCACACAGAGGGGCATCGACCACCCTACTCCATCAAGAGCAGGATGTGGCACTCTGGCAAGGGGGATACCATGTGCCCACTGGCACCACCCTGGCACTGGTGTCCCCAGGGACTGGCAGTGAGCCAGGACGGAAGCTCCAAGCACTCCTGTGGGACACCACAGCAGGACTGCCCCCACTGGCACTGCTCACCAGCCAGTGATGTCAGCACACCCTAGGGTGCCACTGCTGTATGCCAGCACTGTGAGTTCCCCCAGTATGCCACAGTGAGGCCACAAGTGCGACACCCTGGTGTGCCATGGCGAGACAGATACCCCAGCGTGCCATGGCGAGGGCACAGCGAGATGTCCTGGTGTGCCACATCCAGCATGGTGAGTCCACGGCGCACCAGTGGGAGGGTTAAAGGAAGCCAACGCTGCCGGGATCCCGCTGCAGTTCCCTTTCCTCCTCCTGACCCTGCAGCTATTTTTAGGGCCGCAGCTATTGCTGGGGCCAATGGCCCCGCAGCCTTGTCCACCCACTCAGTGGCAACAGGGATGCCTGGTGAGATCATAGCATTAGGGACTCCCAACAGCCCTTGTTGGAGTGCAGCCTCCCAACTCGGCACCCCCATGATGGGCTTTGCCATGCTGCATGGTCCCAATCTCACAGCCCTGCACGTGGCACCCATGGCCTCCTCTCCAGGCAGTGAGAGACATCAGTGACAGACACACCTTACCCAGGCACCTGCACCACGATGCTGTCTGCAGCCCCATCACCCGTGCTGGTGCCACAATGCCCCCCAGTCACACGGCACCATCAGGTGCTGGAATCATGCACTCTCCCAGTGCTGTGCCCAGTGCTGCTCACCAGCCCAGCTTAGTGGTGGGGAGCCAGTGCCCAGAGCCATGCTGTGCCCACGTGGATGGGAAACTGTGTTTGCCACTGTCCACAGGGAAGGACAACCATGTCCCCCTGGAGGCTGCATGCCTGGCACCTGCATGTGGCACCAGCACACAGCAACCCCAGGCCAGGGCAGGCCAGATCACTGTACACTCCCAGTTCTCCCACAGGCTCTCAGGGCACAGAAAAGCTTTGAATTCAAGTGCCCTCACCACCACCCCACAACCACATCAAGGTCCAGGTGCTGGCACATGTAGCCAGCCTCAAACAGAGCTGGTGGCATGCCCTGGGAGCATCCCAGCACATGGAATGTCACCAGCAAAAGGAGGTGCCTGAGGCCCCACGTATGGTGGGGTGCACCACAGGGCAAAGGCACTTCAGGACCCCCAGGGCTGTCAGCACTCACCTGTCACCTGGCACAAAATGGGAGCCATGGAGTTCCACGGCACAACTCAAGGGCACAGAGCTGTTTCCCCTCCCCAGGCTGGGGACCCCCAGTGCCATACACAGGCTCAGGGACCCTAAGAGTGTGGGGTAGGGACCAGGCCCCCCATCTCACAGACCCCCATGCTAGCAAGGGTGGGTGTCACAGCCCCCCCCAGAGTCAGCCCAGCTTCACCCCAGTGCCCAGAGATCCCCAGCCCTTCCAGAGCCTGTTGGTGTCTGGTCTCCTGGGACACCCAGGCCAGAGCAGGGACCACTCCCCTGGTGCCCAGTGTCCCAGAAGTGCCAGTGTCCCTCTGAACTCCCAGGTCTCCTCATGTCCCCCCAGCACCCACTGACCAGAGCTGTCCCAGCCTCCCTGTACCCAAATTCCTAGCAATCCCCACAGTACTGGTGACTCCCCAGGTGGGTTTCCCCCTCTGTTCCCCTCTTGGTGTTGGAACCCCTCAATGTTCCCTGCATGCTCCCCTGAACCCCTGCAGTGACGCTCCCCACGACGCCCCAGCGTTCCCCCGGTACCTCGCTGGGCTCCCCCAAATCCTCCCCGATGCTCCCCTCCCGACCCCCTGCTCTGCCCGGACAATTCCCGAGGCCCCTCCGGTGCCCCCCCGAACACTCCACTCCTTACTCCCGAATCTCCCCGGGTACCCCCGCCCCGTTTCTCCCGGAATCCCCCCAAAAGCCCCGGCAGTAACTCGCCGGTGCTCCCCCGAGTTCCCCCCCTCTGCTCCCTCAGGGTCCCTGTCCGTGCCCCCGCACTCCTCCGGCCCGCGCCGGTCCCCTCGCGGCGCAGCCCCTCCAGCCGCCCCGATGGCCGCTCCCGGAGCTCCCCCCATGCCCCCCCGGTACCTCGCTGGTGTCCCCCCGGCACCTCCCCGCCCGTACCCCACTCACAGCAGACAGAGCGCGTAGGCCCCCGCCACGCTCTCGCTGTCCCGCACCAG
Organism: Muscicapa striata striata; assembly: GCA_030060385.1. Lineage (NCBI taxonomy): Eukaryota > Metazoa > Chordata > Aves > Passeriformes > Muscicapidae > Muscicapa > Muscicapa striata. Next base: position 5,489,284 of record JAREIS010000011.1, read on the forward strand.
GAAGCTGCCGTCCCGCCCGGCCCGCGCCAGCTGCTCCTCGGCCGCCGCCCGGCTCAGGTCCCGGTGGTACCAGGGGGCAGCGGCACCGGGGCCGCTCCGCCCGCGCCCCCGCGCCCCCGCGCCCGCCATGGTCCGCCGCCGGGGCGCGCGCCGCGGGGCCGCGCTCTGAGGGGGGGGGAACCGGGGGGCGGGCACCGGGGCGGGGAAAGGTGGGGACGGGGACATCCAGGGGACGGGCGGGGGCCTTGGGGCACCGCGGGCCCCAGGGGGGCACCCGTGAGGAGAGATCTGGGGGTGGCCACCGGATGGCGGGAGGGGACCCGCAGGGGTCGAGGAGGGCACCGGGGGGAACCCGCGGGGGATCCTTGGGGAGCAGCAGGGGGGACCACCAGCGAGGCAACGGGAGAGCATTGGTGGGGTCCTGGGGGCGCACCGCGAGACGCACCGGGGCGGATCCGGGCCATGAGTAGGGATGTTCGGGGGGCATCGGGGGGTCCGATCGAGGGGCAGCGACACCGCGGGGTGGAGAGAACTGGGTAGCGGGCAAAAGCAGTGGGGAGCACGGGGAGGATGGGGAGCACCGGGGAAGGAGCATCAGGGAGGGGGGAAGCACTTGGAGAGACAGAGACACCAGGGCAGCACCGGGAGATTGGGGGCGCCCAGTGGTGTACCGAAGGGAAGGCGGGGGCACGGTGGTGGGAAGGCACGGGCAGTGCTAAGGTACCGGGGAGCCGGGCACTGGGGGAAGGGGGGCCGCGGTGGGGCAGGGGCCAGGGGCTGGAGAAGTGGGGAGCACCACCCAGTTTCACCACCAAAACCGGGGACTTCTCCATGGGCCAGGGGTAGGGACGGTGCCACCCCACAGCTGGGAACACTGAGCATGTGGGGAAAGGGACCCCTGGCGTGGGTTCCGGGCCAGCAGAACTCCCTTGACAGTTATGCTCCCACCTCAGGGTCCCCGGGATGTTCTTCTCTTTTTCCCCATAATTTTCCCAGTGTCGGCCTGTGCACCCCAGAATGTCAGTGACACCCGGAGCCATGTCAGGTGCTAGGATACATTCAGCGATCCCATCCCCCTGGGCCCTAGGGGCAGGCAGCCCTGTGCCTTCTGCTTTGGCCGGCACAGTGGTTTGGGGGAGGCAGTGCCGGGTAGCCAGGTTGGTTGGTACAAATGAATCGGAGGGATGTCTGCTTCATCTCCCCACTAGAAGCAGGATCAGACACCCCCAGGTCCCTCCACTATCCTATTGCCCTCCCCAACTCTCAGCACCACAGCAACCCAACACCAAGCAGAGCAGGAGTGTTTATTCCTAAGCCACATGCCTGGGGGGGACACAGCTTGGGGACATCTCATGAGGAGGCACAAGGCAGCCTGGTGACCCCCCTGCCCATCTACTGCCTGCTCCTGCCTGCAGCCCCTCCTGCTTAGAGCAGGGCCAGGAGGGTGAGGGGCAGCAGAGACAGCAGGATGGAGAGCGGGGAGGTTGGGGGAGCATCACCACGGGCATAATATTGGGCAACAGCAACATTGGGGTTCCCTTGTGCAGGATCAAACCACATCTGGATGCAGCGACCGCTGCCACGGTGGTAGGACGTGTAGCGGTAGGAGCCAGACCAGACCTGCTCACAGAGCGCAGCCGCCGTGGGGAACACATACTTGAACTTCTGGCACATGGCACCCTTGGGACACTGGTTGGTGCCTGGGGGCAGGCAGGGGGTGAAGTGGGTGAAGGGCTTTGGGAAATGGGTATCATTCACTTGTGCGTGGGGTGCAGATGGGTCCCACTGGCATTGCTGGGGAAGACAGAGGTGACCTCAAGGCAGCACAGGGTCTACCATCACATAACCCCACACCCCCTGACCCACTCACATACACAGGGGACTCCCACCTGGCTGCCACCCCTACTCCATGGGGACCCTCACCCCCCAGACCCACTCACAGCCACCGGGGAGGGTGGACACAATCTCCCTCGCAGCAAGATGAGGGTGACTGGAGACCCACAGGAGGGTCGAGGCATGATGGGGGGTGCCCCCCCAACCCCCACTCACCTGTAGTCCAGTTCCAGCCCGTGTGCCAGTTGACCTTGCAAGTGACAGCATCCTGGCAATCCTCCCACCACTGCTCACAGTCCTCCTGGCACAGTGGCACATCCCGGATCCGCTCCTTCCTCCAGCTGTTGTCTGCCTGCAGGGCCCCCAGTTTTCCCCAGTTCACCCCAAGGATCCTGGTAGGTGGGTGAGGGAGGGATCTGCACCTACCTGGTCGATCCATGGCCCCAGGTTGGGGGAACACTCATAGAGACACGTGTCCTGAATGAAGTGACGCTTGCACTTCTCCGGCATGGCCCCACAGTGGTCCCAGTTGAAGTTGTACAGGTAGGACTGATCCTGGTGGGCTTCCATGCTGGTGTTGGCAGTGCAACAGGCGTTGTCCTTCCAGAGGACACACTGCACCGGGGCAGCCGGGGCTCAGCTGGGACCCATCAGGACCCACCAGGGGCTCAGCTGGGACCTGCTGTGGGTCCAGGGAAAGCACCAGCGCCCATGGGTGGGTGACACTGGGTGATGGAATTCATGTCGGGGCACAGAGCCCCCCAGCCTCCATCCTGGTGACCTCACAGCAAGTGACACCAGTGGGTGCTGGTGCAGGACGAGGAACGTACCTGCCCGTAGAGCTGCCCCTCAGGGCCAGGCTCTGTTTTATGGTGCTTGGCATCCATGCAGATGTTGAGCACCGAGTCCTGTGTCACTGTCGCTGCTGCGGTGGCAGCTGGCCAGGCCACCAGCACCAGCAGAGCCAACACCACTGCCATCGCTCTGCCAGGGCGACAGCAGGTCAGGACGGCAGCACTGAGAGAGGCGGTGGCAGCAGGGACAAAGTCCCCCACTGTGCATGCGGAAGTGCAGCGGCACGTGGTCACTGCCCAGGACCACCAACAGTGGGGTCAGGGATCTTAACCGGGGGGTGCCAGGGGTCGGGGCTCTTACCTGGGGGGCAGCTGGGCTCCGGGTGCCGTGGGACGAGCACAGCTCATCTCAAAGGTCGGGGCGCAGCACAACCCTTGGTCACTGATCACGGGACGTGGGAATGCGGCCGATTGGGCAGCACGGAGGGCATGGGGGAGACAGTGCACCGCGCCCTGGCACCCTGCTGTGTTCTGGATTGACTCTCGTGACCGTGCTGGCCACCCCCCAGCCCCGCATGCAGCTGGGATTCATCCTCCCGGCGCCAGGCTGGGGCCAGCACCAGCCAAAATCCACCGGTGGCTGTTTTTCCTTCCCTCCTGTGGGAGGTGGCCTGATTCCCTGACACCAGCACAAGGGGCAGGACCTGGCCCCCAGCTCTACAGGGTCCCTGTGAGTAACTGGGGGGAACACCGCAGTGGGTAAGAGATGTTGCTGGTGGGGACAGGTACCCCTGTGGGGTCACAGATGGCCACAGGATAGAGGCAAGTACCCCTGGTGGAATTACAGGTACTCCAGGGGATCACAGATGCCCCATGGAGGGGGGAGCAGATACTCTGGGGCAGAGCAGTCACCTGAGGCTGGGGAAGGACAGAAATCCGGCAGTGAGAGACATGGCTCCGGGTGGGGGGAAGGGAGGTAAGATACCTTGGAAGGGGCAGATACTTCATGATGAGGGGAGACATGCCCCGGGGGTCACAGATGCCCTGAGGAGAGGGGAAGATACCCCCTAGTGGCGTCACAGATGACAGATACCCCCACCTAGGGATGACAGTTGCCCCCCAAAGGAGCAGATACCCCACGAGGATCGCAGATACCTCCCCACTGGGGTCGCTGGTACCCGTGGGGGTCACATACCCGCCATTAATCACACGGACGGCACAGATACTCCGTGGGGATCACAAATAGCCCTTCATTGTCTCACAGATCCTCCCCATTGGGGTCACATATCCCCAGGGGCTCACAGATAACTCCGGGGTGGTCACGTATGCCCGGCCCGTCACAGCGACCCCACACTCGGACGCGCGGGGGGCCCAGCCTGCCACCTGACAATCAGACTCGCCCCGCCCCCAGAGGTGCACTAGGCCACGCCCCATCCATTCTTCCCCTTATGGGCTTGGCCCCGCCAGACAGAACCGCGCTCCCTCTGCGCATGCTCCGTGCTCGTAACTGCTTCCGGGTCGGACTCCACTTCCGGCTGGGCGGCCGGCGCCGGCCTGGCGCCGCTCCAGCCATGTCCACGCTATTCCCCTCCCTCTTGCCCCGCCTCACCGAGTCGCTCTGGTTCAACCTCGACCGGCCGTGCGTTGACGAGACCGAGCTGCAGCAGCAGGAGCAGCAGCACCAGGCCTGGGTGGGCACTGGGTGAGGGGAGATGTGGGGCCGCGGCGCCGGGTGTCAGGAGGCCAGGAACGGGTTGGGGGCTGGGGAAATGAGCCCCGTTCCTTCATCGGGTGCTCGTTGCAGCCCCGAGGCAGTGCCCAGAGTGGGGGTTCGCGGGCGTCACGGCGCATGGTGCATCGCTCCCCCGTGTTCACCTGTTCACCGACTGTGCCCGTGTTTCAGCGTCCTGTGCCGGTGTTGCCGGCCCGGGCACCGCTACTCTCGTGTCTGTCATCCGTGTGTCACGCTGGCTCGGTGCGGGTTGGTACCGGAGCTCCCCGTTTACTGTGTGGGGGTTAATTAATAAGCTGCTGCTGAACCGAGGCGCCTGCACCAGCTCCCAATAAATTAATTAACTAATCTCCCGAGGGAGGCGAGGAGCGATTTCTGATCCCGATAACTGACAAATGTTTGCGCTGTGAGTATGGTTTGGTGCTGCAGTGCCCCTGAGTATGGGGGAAGAACATCTATTTAATTAAAGTTTAAAAAAAAATTCAGTAATTAAGTTTTTATAATTAAATAATAAAGTTTAAATCAATTAAAACCCCAGCACTTAGAAGAGGTTCCAAATCCCTCTGGGTGGGAGGTGCTGACGTATTTTAATTGAGCTTTAATTATCTGCTGTGGTTGTGTTCATCTGGCTGATCAGATGTCTCAGATTTGGTTCTTTTTTGGTAAAGCTTTGGGTTTGAGCTCCTCATGCTGCACATTGGGGACACCTCGAACCCTCTCAGCCCCAGAGTGTCATTGGGACTGCCCTGCCTGGTACCAGGGTTTTCAGGCAGATGTCTCTAGCTGCTCTTCCCTGCTTGGCTGGGGGATCCAGGGAGGCAGCAGGACTGCGGCTGGAAATAGGCATGGTCAGGAAGTGACACAAGCCAGCAGCCCCAGAGGGGCCTGTTTGCCAGAGTGTCATGGAGCTGTCATGGTACTCACCTGCCTCTCTCCCTTCCCCAGCTCCAGAGCATCGCGGAGAAGGACAACAACTTGGTGCCCATAGGAAAGCCAGCATCCGAGGTGGGTGTGTGGGCAGGGAAGTGGGGGGTTGCCACAGGGCTTGATGGGTTTGCTGGAGCTGTTGTGTCCACAGCACTACGATGAGGAGGAAGAGGAGGATGATGAAGATGATGAAGACAGCGAAGAAGACTCAGAAGATGATGAGGACATGCAGGATATGGATGAGATGAATGATTATAATGAGTCTCCTGATGATGGGGAGATCAATGAGGTAAGTAGTGTGAGACCTCAAAGCTGGGGATGTGATATGTGCAGGACCCTGAGCATGAGCTCTGGGGGCTGTCTTTTCTCCTTCACTCCCTCTGGTAGGAGATCTCAGATCTCTTTCTTTCCAGGTGGACATGGAGGGGACAGAGCAGGATCAGGACCAGTGGATGATCTGATGCTGCCACAACCACACAAACCGGAGGCTGAGGGAGAGCCTTTGTCCCCCAAGGGCTCTAGGGGACAGTTCAGTGAAGCTCCTCTTGCCACAGGTGCTGGGTGGGGCAAGGGGTTCAAAGGGAAGCCCCCCCAGGGGAGCCAGAGGGGAGACTGCCACCTGGCACATTGGAACTGACACATCTTTTCTAATAAACTGTTTTCAAGGAAACAATGCCAAGTCAGGTGTGTGAGGCTGCCAGGGCAGGCAGGGGTTACCAGCCAGGCAAGTGCAGGGCTGCTTCCCACCATCCACTGGTGTGCCTGGCAGGCCTCCCTGTGCAGTGCAGGCAGGAGCACTGTGGGGAATGAGCCCCCGCATATCCCACTGCACCCCACCACAGACCACAGCAGCCACTGAGTTTCCTCCAGAGCCCATGTTGAGGCCGAGGGGGGGAGGTGGGGGCCTGGCACTGCCGTGGTAACCGTGGCCACCACAGGGCAGGGGCTCAGCGGGCGCCGGTGTAGCGGAGCTCGGCAATGCCGTCGGGAATGGCGCGGAAGTACTCCAGGCTGGCGCGGTGCACCTTGCAGTGGTACTTGCCGCAGGTCTTGGCGTACTGCAGGAAGTGGGGTGCCCCAGGGAAGAGGACGTTGTCAGCCAGGATGGTGGCCCCCTCAGCCAGCAGCTGGTGGCTCTCCAGCAGCCGTAGGTCCCGCAGGTAGCAGCGTTTCCAGTGATCCATGAAGACCAAGTTGGCATTCATCAGGCCGTGCTTCTCCCGCAGGTGGGGTATCACCTCCTCCGAGGGGCCCACGATCAGCTCCACCTGTGCTGCACCACCCTCAGTTGCCAAGGCAGGGTGCCGGGGTGCCCACCCACCACCCTGCTTCACAGGGTGGTGAGAGGTCCACGTGGGAAAGGACTTTCCTTTTCTTACATATACTGCCCAGCAGCGAAGGACCCCCACCCGCCTCCTCCCCGGTTTCAGGTGCAGAGCTGGGCATTATCCCAGTGACCCAGTACTCACTGTCTGCTCGCTGAAGCCAGCCAGGCGGATGACCTTCTCGGCCACGGCAGCGTGTCGGGGGTCCCCCTCAATGGTGTAGAGGCGGGCCCCTGGGGGCAGCGCCTGTGCCAGCAGCACGGTGCCATAGCCGCAGTACGTGCCCAGCTCCAGCACCCGCAGCGGTGCCCGCTCCAGCAGCACCCGCTCCACGATCCGCCCTGACACGGCACGTGCCTCTCAGCACCCACAAACCTGTGCCACCCCAGCCCTGGGCATGGCAAAGGTGCCAAGCAGTTCCCAGTGCCCAGAGGGATGGAGGACAGCCATGCCAGAAATGCCACAGCCAGGTCGATGTCATGCCAACAGTGCCGTGGCTGTGCTGGCAGTGCAATGGCCAACATGCCAACAATACTATGGCTATATCGACACTGCTACTGCCATGCCACTGGTGCTGTGCCCACACCAGCACTGTCACAGCCATGTCAATGGTGCCATGGCCATGCCCAGTGCCAAGCCCTGTGTGGTGTGGGCAAGCAAGGGTGCCACTCACCTTTGTCAGGCCCCACACAGCTGAGGTGCTCACAGTGGTAGCACCACTGATCGAAGGTCTGGAGGATGTGGTGGGGGTCCCCAGGGATGGCGTGGGCCAGCACGTACTGGAAGGCACGCTGCTCCCGCGAGGTGCCAGTGAGCCGGTCCCGCAGCCAGACCACCAGCACTGCCCGGTACAGCAGCATCAGGTAGTGCCGATAGCGGATCAGCAGGGTCACGATGAAGGGGAGGAAGGCCAGGGCAATCGCCGGAGACACCATCACAAGCGAGTGAGGCTGTGATTTTTGCACAGGTTACTGAGTTGACTTTGTTAGTTTCCTACTTATCTTAGGAGTTCTGCCAAATGGGAAGTTCTGCACCCTTTGTGTCCACTATCAGTGCCATGACCTTGGGCTCAGGCTTTGAAAATCTCCTCTGTGCAGAAATCATTGAAGCATGTGAGCCCTAAACTATAATGAGGCAAATCTATCCCCCCATAGGATGCTGTGGTACGGCATCCTCCCAGGGTGCCAGCCTCACAGCTCCCACTCATGCCATGAGTTGGCTGTGCTGGGCACCCCCTGGAAGTACCTGGGCTCCAGGATGCTATGGAGATGCCTGTGCCAGGGCTGGGGAGTGCTGGGGACCCATCTGCCAGGGTCCAGATACTGCAATCGGCAGGGCTGGCATCCCAGGGGATTGTGCTGCCGTGAGAAGCCTTGTACAGCAAAACCCCTTGCACACCCCTTGGTCCAGCTTTGCTGCTCCCACCCCCCATATCCTGTACCTCACACCCTGCTCCCCACACCCTGAGCTGTTGGGGGTGCCCAGCCATGGTGACAAGATAGGGCAATGGGGGTGGCACCTACCTGTCCCCACGCTCCAGGCAGGCAGAGTCAGGCAGTCCTGTGTGGAGCCCTGCTGCCACTCAATTATTGATGGTGTCACCTCAGCTGTAGCTGCTATCAGAGCTCCGGTTACCAGCTTAGTAGGGCTGGCTATGGAGACCAGGCTGGGGGCTGGGAGGTAGTCCTGGGCTGCACAGGGGGGCCTGGGGTGGTGATACTGGAGCTGTGGTACTGATACTGGAGCTGGAGTCCTGTCACTGTACTGAGAACACTGGGTACTGGAAACACTGGGCAACAGGAGCACGGGGAGCCAGAAGCACTGGGCACCAGGAGGACTGTGGGGAGCCAGAATCAGGGGACACTGTGGGTCCAGGGACCATGGGGGCATTGGGAGCATTGGGGATGTGGTGGGTTGGGGCACTGGAATCTGTTGTAGTTTAGGGATGGTACTGCCCTGTTCAGTGTCCCCACCAAGACCCCTCCAAACCATGCCCATTCTCTCACTCCCCTACTTTCCTCTCCTCTTCCCACAGAGGTGGGATGGAGAGGAGAATTGGAGGCTCAAAAGGTAAAGATTTCAGGTTGAGATAAGAGCAATTTACTGACTTTAAGAAAATGAACAGTAACAGCAACAATACTAACAACAGAGGGTACAAGAAAAGATTCACATGGAAGACCCCCTCCCCCTCCTGACAATAGACGATACCAGACAGCTCTCTCTGCCAATTTACTCAAGAGAGTTGCCATATGACAATGGCATGCTCTGTACAAACCTGTGCCACAAGGATTGTGCACACTGGTCATCTGGGCCTAAAGGGGACTTCGGTTTTTTTAATCCCTAGAGTAGAATCAACCTCCAGCTAATTCTCTCCAAGATACTGGGTACCCTGCTCCACGGTGTTCCACTTGTCTCAGTGCACTACTCAATCATCCTTGGGAGAATGCCTTTCCCTCATGCTTGACAGGAGCTGCCTTCAGGGCCTGAGAGCTTCTGTTCTCTTCCCGATGCCCCTGTCAATGTTCACATCCCAGGACAAGGATCTCAGTTGCTTGGCTTCACTTCCATATTGTGGGCCAGGATATCCCAGCACTGGAATAGCCAGGTCACCAGGGGCTCACCTAACTGGCGACTGGAACCTTTTCACACATCTTACAGCCCGCCTGGGGACAAGGACCGGGTGATTTTCTCTGGTCCTGCCTCCTCCTCCTCCTGTTCTGAGGGCCCTGCTTTGCCATCCCTCACTAACTGAACTGATTTTGTCTTGGATTCCTTCTTCTGTGCAGGGGTGACTGCTCCCAGCATGGGCTGTTCCCCTGATTCAGCTGCAGTTAGCGTGGCCACGGTGCCTGTTGCTCTGTTTCTTCCTCCTCCCCTGAGGGTGCTGGCTACTGACCACCAGTGTCCCATGAAGAGTAGCCAGGGCCCAACACACTGCAGTAAGCTGCTCATGTCTGGAGTTGCCACTGCATTCTCCCTGCAAATATTCTGTCACTTTATCAGAGTCCTGTAGTGGTTCAGGGGTGAACTCCCAAACCACTGGAGCAGAGAATTCCTCAATTCCTCAAAAAATTGGTCCATTTTCTGGCACATTCCATGCCACTCATGACTATTCCCCCTTGGGACAAGTCTCTGAATGGCCTTCTTGGAAATCTCTCTTCTGCCTCCAAACGTGACTCGAAACAGAGTGTGGACTGCACTGAGACAGAGCAGACACAGCAACAAGAACATGCTTTCCTTGCCATCCAAAGGGAATGCAAAATTCTCAAAAGCTGTTGTAGCAGGCCTGAAGGAGGAAAAGGCAGGGGAAAGGGGGAAAATCATCCTTCCCCTGCTCCCCCCAGACTGGGTACGGTTATTAATGGACTTCCAAAGGTAGTGCTGAAGTAAGGGCGGGAGAGCAGCACTGAATATACATCCTGGAGTACCATCATTGCCCTTGATGTTATCATGTCATAAACTCCTATCCCACAGTACAGCAACAAAGAAATGCTGATCCCTGTCCCTGCTCTGTAAAGGTCACCCCGAGGAGCACACACAGGAATACAGGAATAGAGCCAGGGTTAGGTACCAAACCCACGTGGACAGACCAAGCTCCATCGTGACCAGTGGCTCTGGAACTAATACAGCAAACGATGAGATCAACTTTGTTTCCAACCAACTCTGGACAGATCTATTGTTATCTCAATGCTTAGTGCCTCATGCTGGGTGACAAATAAGGACAGTCGTGGTTTAGCCCTAGCCAGCAACCAAGCCCAACATATCTGCTTGCCCACTCCCCCATCAGCAAGATCGGGGAGAGAGTTGGAAGGGTAAAAGCTGGACTTGTGGGTTGAGATTAAGACAGATTAATAGGAAAAGCAAAGTCCACACACACAAGCAAAGCAAAACAAGGAATTAAGTCACCACTTCGCATGGGCAAGCAGGTGTTCAGCTATTCCAGGAGAGCAGGATCCCATCACAAGTTACAATTATTTGGGAAGACAAACACCATCGCTCCAGACATCCCCCTCTTCCTCATTCTTCCCCCCCTTTATATTCTGAGCACTGGAAGGCCTGGGAACACGGAAACACCAGGAGCCCCGGGAGCATGGGGTGTGAGCGCGGGAACCCGCCCGGTACACATCGGGAACGCGCTCGGTACAGATCGGGAGCGCGCCCGAACGCACCGGGAGCGCGGGGGAGAGGGGCGGGGCCGTGGCCGCGCGCGCAGGCGCAGCCTGGCGCCGGGGACGCGGCGGGGGTGGCGCCGGGAGGGACGCTCGGCCCCGCTTTCGGCTCCTCAGGGCCGCCCGGTGGCGGGGGCAGAGCGCGCGGCCCCGGCGGGGCCCGGCCCTTCGCCGCTCCCGGGCAGCGTCTGGGCGCTGCTCCCGCCTGTCCCCGCCTCCGTGTCGCTCGTTCCTCGCGCGTGTCGCGCCGCCCCGCGTGACCCCTGGTGCCGCGTGGGGGCTGCAGGCGGGGGCTCGGGGGTCCTGCCAGCCCTTCCCCCGTCCCGCTGCAGGTGCCGATCCAAGGCCTCAGACTGCACCGGCGCCAGCTTTTCCTCCTTGGGGCAGCGTGGCTGCCGCGCGGCTCGGGGGCAGGGGCAGAGCTGGGGCTGTCACCTGTCCCGCGAAACTTAATCCCCGGGTGCGGCGAGAGCTCGGCTGTGACAGCCCGTCCCAGGGGAGCCCGGCCAGCTCCCACTTCCACAAAGGAAGGAGAAGGGCCTGGGCTAGAGGATCGCAGCAGCATTTCCCAGCAGGAGGAAGGGGAGAGGAAGCTTCTGGCCGGGGAGGAGCTGGAGATGCCACCGACTGCGTGTGTGGAGGAGTGGTTGCACTCCCAGCTCACCATGGGTCACAGGCTGAGTGTCCTTTCAGGACCAGACGTGGAAAGGCTTGAGCATGTCCAGAGAAGGGAATGGAGTTGGAGAAGGGGCTGGAGCACAAGGAGTGGCTGAGGGAGCTGAGGTGGCTCAGCCTCCAGAAAAGGAGGCTCAGGGACGACCTCCTCACTCTCCACAACTCCCTGACAGCAGGGTAGGGGTCTGGCTGTGCTCCCAGGGAACAAAGGGAACAAAGGACAGGACAGGAGGAAAGGGCCTCTGGTTGTGCCATGGAAGGTTTCGGTTAGATATTTGGGAAAATTTCCCTAAAAGAGTTGTACAACCCTGGCACAGGGTACATGGAACAGTGTTGGAGTCCCCATCCCTGGAGGGATTTAAAAGCTGTGTAGACTTGGCACTTGGGAGCATGGTTTAGTGGTGGGCTCGGCAGTGCTGGGAGAACAGTTGGGCTCAGAGGGCTCTTCCAGTTTTACTGATTCTGTGATCATGTTCTCTTGGGTGTTTATGCCCATGACCTCCCTGCTGGACTCCTCGCAGCACCATTCAGACAAGCCAGAGGACGAAGGGCTGAGCTGCAGCTCTGCACCTCCTGGTGTGAGTGGAGGACCATGCCCTGTGCCTCCTGGAACTCCCCACCCCACACTATCCCTGGGCTATGGCAGGTGGGGTTCACCTGGCTCAGGTGAGCCCCCTGCTATGCCAGGGTGGTGCCCAGTCAGGGGTGGGGCCAGGTTAGGTCCTCATTAGCTGCGGGGTTTCGTGCAGTTGGATGCTGACTGCAGACTCCTGCCTGCAGGATTGGCCACTCCAAATGTGCTGCCTGATTTCAGCCGCACTTGCTACCTTTGTGGCTGAGGGAGCTTCAGCTGGGAGAAAGCAAAAAAATTGGGCAAGAGGTGCCTGGCAGAGCTGAGGCTGTTCTGGGTTACACTGGGATGCACAGGGAGCCCTCCTGGCTGGTGAGGGAAGGGTGAGACTCGCCTCATCCCATGGGGTTAATGGTGCTGGTGTGGGGAAGCCAGGGCTGATTTTCCTCTTGCCTTTCTCTCAGGAGGAAGAGACAAAGCGGCTGCTGGAGCCGGCAGCCAGCCCACCCAACAAGGTGCTGAATGGAGCAGAGCAGAGCTACCACAACCTTCCGTCAGCACGCACGGATGAGCAGGCCATGCTGTCCTCCATCCTCGCCAAAACAGCCATGTAAGCCTCAGGCCATGCCCGTGGGGCAGGCAGCACGCCTCGGGGACCAGCGGTGACCCTGGATGTGGCACACAGCTGGGGGCTGCCTGGCTGTGGGCCCTGGTGGTCAGCTGTATGTGCTGGGGGGAAGGGAGGAGCTGTGGCAGTGTCCCCATGTCCCTCTGCCCTCAGACAGCCCCCTCCGTCAGCTCTGAGCCCTGTGGGGACACAGAGAAGACCCCAGATGTAAGGTAACCCCTTGGCTGTTGGGGTGGAAATAGGGGCAGAGTTTGGATGAGAAAGTGAATCTGTGGGAATGTGGAGAGGGTGGCTGGGGGGACAGCAGCACTGTCTCACCTTCTGATGAGGCTTTTCCTCAAATGCACAGGGGCAATGTGGGGAGAGGACTGTGTCCAGCCTGGCTGGGAGGGCTTTGGGATGCTCGTAGGCCCCTCTGCTCCCCTGCCCAACATTGGGGAGCTGGTGGCCTCTGGTGTGTGTCCAACATGCAGGGCCACAGCAGCTCTGAGTGCTCCTTTGCTGTGGGGTGCACACAATTGGACTGTGGCAGGGCCCTGGGCAAGTGCCCAGGTCCTGTGTGAGCCCAGGGCCCAGTACCAGGGCTCTCAGGACATCTGCCAAGTGCATTGTCCTCCCAGTGGTTCCTTTTTTCTCCAGGTGGCTGCATGCCAAGCTCCCCAGAGCCCACACCAGCCCCCAGCTTCATGCAGCCTCTGCCTGCCTCTGCCCCAGGGCAGCTGTGGGCAAACAGTCCCTGGCATTTCCTTCCTGGCAAACAGCCACTCCAGCCTGACACACTTGTGTCCAGCTGGCAGCATTCATTGGGCGAGTTTGGCCTTGAGATGTTTGTTTTGGGGTGCTGGCCTGGTCAGAGGATGCTCTGAGATGGGGAGGGAATTCAGGGGGAGCAATGAATCTCCAGTGGGAGCCACTGTCCTGTGTCTCTGCAGCAACATCATCGACGTGTCGGCAGCAGATTCCCAGGGCATGGAGCAGCATGAGTACATGGACAGAGCCAGGCAGTACAGGTGGGACCCGCACTTCTCCCCTGGGGTGCCTTCACAGCCGTGTGTGTCTCTGGGCAGGTCCCAGGGGTTTTGGCCTGGGGGATTGAACTTGGCATGTAGAAGGGCTGCATCTCGGAGAGCTGGGTGCAGCCTGCTCAGGGAATGCCTGTGGCACTGCAGGTGGCAGAGCCCAGGACAGAGGGCTTCTGTGTTCACCCACCCCTTGGGGCAGATGGTGGGGGGCTGGATGTGACGTTCAGGCTTCTGCTTGAAAGCTGCCCATGTGGGAGAGCTGGAAGCTCCCTCATCCTCCTGTTGCAGGGAGTGAAGAGGGCTGGATGCTGGGAGTGCAGCACCACTGCTCTCCCTTTCTCCCCCTGGGGGTGCTGGGTGCCTGGGAGCGCAGCACCCATCCTCTGGATGTCCCCATGCCTTGGCATGGCACTGATACTCGCTGCTCTCTCCTCAGCACACGCCTGGCCATGCTCAGCAACAACCTGACGCACTGGAAGAAGCTCCCGCTGCTGCCGTCTCTGACTAACCAGCCGCACCAAGTGCTCGCCAGCGACCCTGTCCCCTTTGCAGACCTGCAGCAGGTGAGCAGGGCTGGGGTGAGCCCTGAGCCCTGAGCCCTTGCGATGCTCCCCAGAGACACATCCTCATCCTGGAGGAGCAGGGATACCCGCCTGGCTTGCCCAGAGCCCTGACACGACTTATTACAGCTGAGGGCAAAGCCTAGGTCAGGTTTAAGGCCTTGTTAGAGGTGGGGACAAAGCACAGGACAGGCTTAGGGACTCATTAGGGCTGGAGGCTAACCTCCTGTGATAGTTTCTTTGGGATAACCGGGAGGTTCAGCAGCCACTGGTGACACAGCCATGTCCTCATGCCTGCAGGTGTCCCGGATAGCTGCCTACGCCTTCAGTGCGCTCTCACAGATCCGTGTCGACGCCAAAGAAGAACTGGTTGTACAGTTTGGCATCCCCTGAACCTGTCCCCACCACTGCTGCTTCACCGCTTTGGGTTGTTTTTGGTTTTTTCCCCATTTTTTTTCTCTTTTTATCCCTTCCCTCCCCATGCTGCTGCCACAGAACTTGGACAGATACCCTGTTTCCTACTAAATGCCAAGGCGCCCATCATTGGCACGTCGAGCCCACCTGCATTGCTTGAGGCTTTCTCCTCCTCGTGGGTGTGTGGGTGGGTGGGTGTGCGTGGGGAGGAGGCTGTGTCAGCTGGACGCTGCCTTGCACAGGGACGAGAACAAAGGGAACAGCCGGTGCCAGGAGGCCCTGGTGTGGGTCAGCACCGTGTGCCAGGTCACCAGGACGGGTGGGCTGGAGCCAGGCGGATGTGAGGCTCTGCGTGGGGCCTGGTGGCTCCAACACCATCTCTTCTCCTTTTTACATGTTTAGACCTTTATTTCGGTTGTTTTTGTTTTTAATTACTATTATTTTTTGCCACAGTAGATAAAGCCACGTTCATCCAGTCTCCACTGTTCTCTGTCGAACACAGCATGGACATGATGGGGGAGCTATGCCCTGGTGGAGGGGGGCTACACAGATCTGTTTCTTGTCACCCCTTTGATCATGTCCCACAGGGCCAAGGGTACGGGGAATATATGATCACCCACCTTTAAGGGAAAGGAAGCACCTAAGATTCATAAATGCTCATGGTTGAAAGGAATGTCAAAAGTCAGAGGGTTTAAAAATAATCAGAAATCACTTGGCATGGAAATTACAGGGTACCTTTTTATGGATAAGTTTCCCCATTCTGAAGATGGATTTCTCATTTTCTATGCAAATTAGTTATCATGGACAGTCTGTTCTTTCAGGTCTTCCTGGAAATGGGTCAGAGGGGTTTAGGGGTCTTGGGTGGTCTTAATCCCACCCTATAGTCCATGCCCACTTCCTACCACTCATTCCTGTGTTTATACTGTACTGTCTTGTGCTTATCAGCAGGAACTACAACAAGGATGTTTTTTCAGTGCTGCCCTATCTCACCTTGCCCCTCTTCTTCAGCCACATCTTGCTCTTTATCATGGTGTGTTAATATCTACAGTCCTTGTTTATTACAAACAGCCCTTGCTTGACTCCACAACCATCCAATTATCTATGTTTGATAATGTTTGAGGCATACGCATTAGCTCTCTTGTGATCTGGGAATAGAATGCTCAGTGAGACTTACTTTGGACAGTGGTTTATAGGGTCATTAGAGAGTAGGCTTAAGTATGCATTAGTCCCTTATAATTGAGAGCTCAAAGGGTCTCACTTTGTATTGCTGTCTAGAAGGTCACAAGAGAGTGGGCTTTAGTCATAGTAATTTTCCATCCTGGCCACAATTTGGGTTAGTGAAAGGTTCAACAACAAAAAATACTATTCCACTTGGGTTGTTACTTAGGCAAGAAAAATAAGTTTCCAAGTAAGTTCATTAAAAACCAGATGCTCGATAAGCATTTGTTAGTTCCTTAGAACAGGTTACATCCAATAAGCTCAAGAGGGTAAGCAGCCCAGGTAAGCAGGCAGGTTATAGGCAGCCCTATAACCCCCTCAACACTAGGGCTTCCCTCTCTTGGATTGTTGCATGTGTCCCCTAGTAGCCCGTGGCCCCGCGTGTGTCCCGGTGACCCACAGAGTGCCGCCCTACAGTCCCGTGTGTGTCCCGGTGACCGGCACAGCGCTGTTCCCCACAGTCCGCCTGTGTCCCGGTCACCCGCAGAGTGCCCCCCTATAGTCCCAGGTGTGTCCCGGACCCCCGTGTGTGTCCCGGTGACCGGCACAGCGCTCTCCGCCACGGTCCCAGATGTGTCCCGGTGACTGGAACAGCGCTATCCCCGCAATCCCCCGTCTGTCCCGGACCCCGCTGTTCGCGGTCCGCCCGCCCGTGTGACGCCCCCGGCCCGGCGGTGCCCAATGGGCAGCAGCGGGGGCGGGCGCTGCCGTTCGAATAAGAGCGGCCGCGGCCCGGATCCTGGCGGCTTCGGTCTGGAACAGGACCATCAGTACGGCTGGAGCCCCGGCGCCGCCGCAGCCGGACACGATCCTCCGCCACGGTCAAGGTAGGGGGAAGCGGAGGTGCCCCGCGGGGCGGGCCCAGCGATTCCCTCGGCGGGCTCAGGGCCGCGGAGCGAGGCCGTGCCACAGGCTGGCGAGGCGCGAAACCCTGGGGCCGGCGGGGCACGCCTGTGGCACGGCCTCCGTCTGGGGCCAAGCTCAGCGGCGTCCCCTTCCCTAAGGGCGAGGGGGTCCCGGCCGGAGCCTTGTGGCTCGGGGTTCTCCGTTTCCCGGGGCTTGGCAAAGTCGGAGCCTCCGCCGGCGGCACTCGGCGGCCGCGCTCCTCGCGGGTTCCTCTGCTGCCCCCAGCGCCGGTTTGGAAGAACCTTCTCCTTGTGCCCTTCCTGTGCCGTGCTCGGGGCAGCCCCGTCCTGCGGCCCAGACGCTGCGGAGATGGCTTCCGAGGTTCTCCGGAAAAGCAGCGAGGGGTGAGCGTCCCCTCCTCGCCCGACTCCTCCCTGGTGCAGCTGGCGGCCCGTAGGGTCCGGTTCTTGTTGGACCTGTGGCCACGGGGTGTGTGCGTATCGGGGGCAGTTTTTCAGGGGTCAGCTGGCATGTGACTCCAATCAGATTAGAGGGAGACGTAGCATCGGGGGCCATTCTCGGCCGAGCCCCCGGCTTTTCCTGAGCTGCGTTGGGGCCGGGAGCGGGTCTGTGCCGGCCCCAGCGGCTCTCCGTCGCTCAGGGCCTGGGCAGGGTGACGGCAGTGAGCGCGTCCGGGGCCGGGCGATTCCCCTTCCCCATGGCGGGGCGCCGGAGGTTT
Source organism: Muscicapa striata striata (assembly GCA_030060385.1). NCBI lineage: Eukaryota > Metazoa > Chordata > Aves > Passeriformes > Muscicapidae > Muscicapa > Muscicapa striata. The sequence continues at coordinate 5,506,737 of JAREIS010000011.1, forward strand.
CTGTGCCGTGCGCCTTTAACGAGCACGGCTCCGGCGCGGTGACGTGGGATGGCCCAGGGCCAGGAAGGGGAACCGCCGCCTGCCAGCCCCGCCGAAGAGAAGCTCAACAACTTTTCTTTTGTGCGTGGCCGCTGGTTCCGCGGCTTGCTAGCGCTCATGGCGGATTAACCCCAGCGCGCCGACGACGGCCGCGCGGCTCCGGTAAGGCCCCAACAAAGACTTTCTGCCTCTTCCTTGTTTTGTTTTCCACGGGGCTGGCGCGGAGGAGGGGGAGGGAGGCGGGGGCGGCGAAGCTCAGCTCAGCTCGCCCAGCTCCGCCGCCGCGTTCGGCTCCCGGCCCGGCGCCTCGGCAGCCCCGGGGTGCGGGTCCCCGGGGCCGCGGGTGGCCGCGCCGGGCTCGCCAACATCCGGGCGCTCGGGTCGGCGGCCGCTCTCCCCCTCCGCCCCGCGCCAGCCGCGGGCCCGGCCGTGCGCGGGGGCTGCCGTGGGGCTCTCACCCCGCCTGGGCGCTTCCCGCAGCCGGAACCCCGGCCTGGGACAGCGCGGGGCCCGCGGGCGCGTCCCCCCGGCGCGCTGGCCTGGCGGGAGCTCCGGAGCGCGGGCTTGCGTAACGCCGTGTTGTGACCGGAGCCGCGCAGGGGAAAGCGGGGAAGGACAATGCCGCCGCCTCCGGGGCTCGTTCCCCGGTCCCCACCGCCCCCCTGCAGCTGCTCTCCTCGGGGCTGCGGCTGGAAGGCGCTCACGGCCGCTGGCGGGCTCCCCGGCTGCTTCCCGCCTGCCATCACGAATGGCACGTCCTCACCGAGGGTCATGGCGTTGTCTCAGATGCTCAGGGTGGCCAGTGGCACCAGTGACAAGCCAGGCTGTGACCGCGGCAGCAGCGGGTAGCCCTGCCCGTTCAGATCTCACGCCAGGCACCCGTGTATTGCTGGTTCTGGTAAAACCTCGCTCGGCGCTGGTGGAACATGGTTTTCTCCCGGGGTCTGCATCCAGTGCTGCACGAGTGCTTTTTCCCGGTATCTCTGGGTGGATTTTTAGAGGGAGGTCCCGGCTGTGCCACCGGGTGGAGGGACAGTAGTTGCTGAGTGACCCAGCGATGGGACAAGGAGCTGGGTTTTAGCCGAATTGGAGGGAGGACCTGCCGTGCTGAGGATCTCACACTTCCCAGCTGGGCTGACGGCAGTGGGAGCTCTGTTGTCCCCAGAGCCACCATGACTGATCGGCTGTGCTGTGCAGAGCAGCTGCAGATCCCGACCAGGTTCCTGGCCCGTCGTGGTGCAGGTGTCCAGGTGCAATACAGGGGGAGGAGCCCCCTCCTCATCTGGGTGACCTTTTGGCTCCCAGCAGTCCCCTGCCCTGGAAGACTACCAGGGTGGCACTGGGGGCAGCCAGTGTGGAGGCAAAGGTCGCTGTGAAGGGGACCTGGCAGTGATCCCAGTTCACGTCAGGGCAGCTCATCCCTGCTCCCACCTAATGCAGCGATGCCCTGCGAGCTCCCTGTGCCTCCAGCAGGTGGTTCTTTCACTAGCAGCAGTGAGAAGGGGAGCTGGCAGCGCTTCAATGGCTTGGCCCCTGCCTTGCCAGGCAAGAAATGTTAGTGACATTTGGAGGTGAGAGGGAGGGAAGAAGGCACAGGAGGAGAATGAGAAGCTCGAGCAGCAGGTTTCCACTGATAACCTTGTCAGGATCCTAATCTGTGGGAGTGGACCTGGCTGCTGCTCAGCATTGCTCCCCACTCTCTGCCTGTGGGGAAGCAGGAGGATGCTGGCTACTCCCGCACAGCTGGCCAGATGCAGGGCCACATCCTCCCTTGGTGGCCACAAATAGGTATTTGATGCTGGGTGCAAGTCATTTAGTAACATAGTTACTATACCTTACCTTTTTATTCCCCCCCCACCGTTGTTGGTGTTTTTAGGTCTGGGCAGGGACCTGACAGGCTGGCCACGATGTCTCTTCACAGCGCAAGAGTTGCTGCTCTGCTTGCTTGGGTAAGTCCCCCCTCCTCTGCTGGAGCTCACTGCATAGGTGGGAGATGCTGCTGCCAGCACTGGCAGCTTTGGGGCACAATGCTGGGGCTTGTCACAGGAGGGACAAGGAGGGATTGTGGCTGGGGCAGGTCCTAGGGTTGCCCAGTTCCTACTGCTCCTGGGCAGGTGGGAGTTTGCAGGTGAGGCCTTGCTCACCTTTCCTGTTGAGTAACCAGAAAAGCTGGAATGGCTTGGTCTGGTCATGGAAGCTGCCTGGGAGATGGAGCTGAGCCTGAAGCAGGCAGCAGCTGTACTGTAAAGGGGTTGTTGGATTTGTCTCACAAAGCACTGCTGTGTCCAAGCAAAAACTCATAGAATGGTTTGGGTTAGAAGGGGCTTTTAAGCTCATTTAACTGGAATGCCCTGCCATGGGCAGAGAGACCTCCCACTAGACCAGGTTGCTCCAAACCACATCCAGCCTAGCCTTCAACACTTCTAGGGATAGGGCAGCCATGGCTTCTCTGGACAACCCTCACAGGGAAGAATTTCTTCCCAATATCCCATCTAACCCTGTTGTCTATCAGTGGGAAGCCATTCCCTCTTGTCCTATCACTCCAGGCCTTTGTCCAAAGTCCCTCTCCAGGTCTTTTGGAGCCCCTTTAGGCACTGGCAGGGGCTCTAAGTTCTCCCTAGAGCCTTCTTTTCTCCAGGCTGAACACCTCCAGCTCTCTCAGCCTCTCCAGAGCAGAGGGGCTCCAGCAGCTTGATAAATGGGACCTGTGCCAGGCTCCCAGATGTGGAACTGTGGGGATCATGTTTCCTGGGAAGGGGTGGTTTGAAGGGGTAGATTTACTTTCACACCCAGACCAGTCTTGCTGTCCCTTGCCAGGACTGGAGGTGGTGGGTGGCACAGCACAGTGTTGTCTTGGTTTCTGCCTTCTGACTGTCCCACCCCATTTCTAGGTGAACAGCACAAAGGTTTGTCCTGATCCCCTCAATGACCTGTCCCAGCTCCAGGACTGTAGTGTCTTCATCAGAATTATCCACAAAATGTGAGTATGGGGAGCTGTGTGCATATTTTAAACCACACAGCTGGGTTTGGGCTGCCTTCCTGGAGCCATGGCCTTGGCTTCCAGGAGCTAAGGGGCTCTCTTCTTGGGCAGGGTGGGAGTGGAGGTCTTGAAGTATTTATTCCTCCTCTGGCATATGAGATGCTGGGATCTCCATCTCCTCTGTGCCACTGCACAGCTGATGTCTGCCTGCAGAGCTGTTGGGGAATGTTTCCCACAGAGCTGCCCAGGGAATGTTTTGGTCAGAGTTCCTGTCATTTGAGACTTGTTATCACAACTGGCACTTAATATCTGCGTTTGCTCCTGGCATTGAAGAAAAGACCTGAGTGCTGCTGCCAGTGGCACAGGGGTTTCTGCAGCTGCACAGGAGATTATTCATTTCCTTTGATGCTGCTCTGGTGAGGGAACAGCCCAGCTAGTTTTCCTGAGTGGCAGCCTTGGGATCCCGAGGAAGCCTTGTATCTGGAAAGCAGTGTAAAGAATGACAGTTTCTGCCTCATGAAGTGCTTCTGTTGCCTGAGGATGTCAGGTGGCTGCTGAGTACAGTGTGGTCAGAACGGAGCCTGTTTGCTCTGTCCTGGGACCTGTGGTGGCTGAGCAGGGGTGGGAGGAATGCCTCCTTCAGGAATTGTGTTTGTTGCCTGGGAGCAAGGGGCAACTAAAATCTACAGGCCATAATGGGCATCCGAGGTGAGATGAAGCCTGGTGGTTAAGGAGCTGGCAAAACAAATTGAGAGGGTGTGAGACTGCCATGCATTGCTTTCAAACCTTTCTGGTGGGAGGCTCTCTAGGAGCCTGTCTGCTATGATTGCCTCCTGTGTGAGGTAAGGACAGCCTGCCTGGAGCAGGGATCTGCCTGCAGTGGGTGGGGAGGAAGGAGCTGCCTGCACCGCAGATATATTTAGTCAGACCTGGTTAATCTCCTGGGCCTGTGCTCCAGCTCGGATTAGTAGGGATCCCGGTGGCGTGTGCTCTCTAAAGAGGCCTGGCTATTGCTTGATAAAGTGGGGTGGCAGGAGGGCAGCTGCCACAGCAGCTGGCTGATCTGAGGAGTTCCTGGTGTCACCAGGAGAACTCCGTGAGGAGGAGCAAATCCTCATGGCAGCTCCTGTCCCAGGCCAGGTTCCTGTTTTTGGCACCTTGGGAGTAAGAGACAGTACTGAAGCAGTGCTGATCAAGCATGATTGGTGTGGGTTTTGGGCATGCTGTTTCTGAGCTGCAGAAATGGGTTCAATGACCCTTGTGGGTCCCTCCCAGCTCAAGATATTGCATGAACTGGTGGCTGCTCAGGGAGAGTGTAGTCACAAATAAGTGCAAGAGAAAGCTTCAACCTCCCCAAAATCCAGCAAGAAAAGCCCAAGCCTCTGTGCATGGACTGGCCTCTGTGATGCTTCCTGGCCAGTGGGGCCACCACAAGCTCCCTGTGCTGTGCCAGATGCTGGGGCTGGCAGGCAGAATAGGAAGCAGTGCTGGGGGAGTGGCAGCTGCCCAGCTCCAGCTGCTCTCCCAGCAGGGAGATTCCAGGGGATTCCACTCCCATGCATGGCATGGTTGGCCCTGGCTCTGCTGGCCCTGGTGTGGGTGCAGAAGGCAGAGCAGTGCCCCAGAGCCAGCCCCTGGCTCAGTGAGCCCTGCTGCACAAAACTCAGCGTTGGTCTAATCCCTCCAGAAGGAGCTAATGCAAACCCTGCACTCTTCCAGCCACGGGAGCAAGGAGGGGGAGTCTGTGCTGGAGCAGCCACTGCCAGAGAGGATCTCCTTCATCCATGGTTTCCTGCAGAGTAAGACCCTCCGCTGGTGCTGGGGAAAGCAACTGCCCCTGCTCGGTGCCCGTGACCCTGAGGGAGTCTGGTTCTGTCTGCAGCTTTCCCCTCCATAGTGACCCCCTTCCCCACCTCGCATCAGCAGCTTTGCGAGGTGCCAGCAGCTTTCCTGCAGCAGCCTGTGGAAGGGAAACCTTCCTGTTGGGAAACTTCCAGATGGAAATCCTTGCCAGAGCCTGGGTTCAGAGCAAAGGAGGTCCTGGGTGTGAAGGGCAGGGTGTCAGTGGCTGCTCTGGTGATGCTGCCTTGGAGCAGTTTTCCTAGTTGGGAACCTGGACTCAAGCTCTTCAAATCCCATTGGAAAACCTTTACCCAAGCAGAAATCCCGGGAGGGGAAATGGGAAGTATAGGACACTCTTGCTCAGCCTTTCCTGGAGGGAAGACATGATATCCCACCCTCCAGAGATGGAACTCTGTGCTGATGTTGGAGGGGAGATGCCAGAGTGGGGAGGCTGGGATTTAGGATGGGGTTCCATGGAGGGGAATGAAAGTTGGTCAGAGTTAATGGCTGAGGCTGACCACTGGGATCTCAGCTCTGGAGCCCATCCTGCCCCATGTCCCTTCTCCTTGGGGATGCATTACAGTGCCCTCCTGGCTATGAGTGTCACCTCAGGGGAGGCCGCATACATTCCCCGTACGACTGGGAATTCTGATTCATGTTGCAGAGCACTGCAGGCACAAATTGGCTGCAGAGAACCTGGTCTCTGCACAGAAACTCCTGGATGGAGAGGAGCTGGCACTGGCCAAGGTAACTTCATGGCATGTTTTAGTCTCACCAACGTGCTTGTGACTGGCCTGGGGTTAGTGATGCCTTTTCTGCCTTTCTCAGGTGGCTGTGCTGCTCCTGTATCACACCTCTATGAGTTCCAAGAACCCTGGGGACTGGTGTGAATTTGACTACAAGACACAGGTAATCCTTTTGGGGTTCCTCCTCTGGATCTGGGGTGCAGGGGGAAGCAGCGGTGCTTTTGGGGGAGGTGCTCCAAGACTTCCCTCCTGGGCCCCATTGAAAGACAGTGTGGAGTGGGCACTGTGGTGCTCACTGAGGTTTTGGGCTATCAAAAGCTTGTGGTGGCAAGTGTGGGCAGCAGCACAGGCAGTCAGGGAGCTGCCCACTGTCCCACACCTGCTGTGATGCTGCCTGTGAACTGCAGCAGAGCCACTAACTCTGCAGCTCCTCCAACACAGGTTGAACTGGCATCAATCCTCAAATTTGTGCTGGATAACGAGGAGTGCCTGAATGAGAATCTGGAGCCATTTCTGCAGAAGAAAGGTAAGTGCTGGGCCCCGGCTTTTCCTCCTGTTTGTACTGCTATAGCTGCCAAACCATAAAGGCAGCTGCACCATCCAGATGCCCTCAGCTAGAACACAGTGCCCTGTAAAGTGCAAGAGCAGGGCTGCCTCAGACCTCCTGGTACTCAGCAGTACCTCAGCCTTTCCCTGGAGGAGTGGATCAGATGGGATGCTGACAGTGGAACAGAGTTGCTGGGGAAGGACTATGGAGCAGGAGGGATGGGGATGTAGGACAGTTAGATGGTTTCCTCAGTTGCACTGTTCCATTCTGGTTGGAATTTGTGGTTCCTGTGCCCCTTAGATTTCAGCTGCTCAGCCTCTTAGATATTAAAGATCACAGCCGCCTTCTTTCTCCCTTTTTATTTCCAGCAGAGCCATCCTCGTCCAGTGTGTCCAGCAGCAGCACTGAGGAGCATTCCCCACCGTTCTCTCTCCCGCACAAGCGAGAGGTGCGTTTCCTGGAGCTGCAGAAGATTGCCTCCTTCCCCAGCACCAAGTACGTGCCCTGCCTCCTGGCTGCCAGGGGGAATGATGGATGGTGGGGCTGAGCTTGGGCTCAAGCTGCTTTTAGAATCATGGAATCATCCAGGTTGGAAAAGCCCTCTGAGACCATCAAGTTCAGCTGTGTCCCCAGCACTGCCAAGGCCACCACTAAACCATGTCTCCATATGTCACATCTGCATGGTTTTTGTAAATCCCTCCAACCATGGGAGCTCCACCACTGCCATCGGTAGTCTGTGCCATGGCTGGACAACCTTTTCAGGAAAGAAATTTTCCCAATATCCAGCCTAAGCCTCCCCTGGCACAACCTTAGACCATTTCCTGTTGTCCTCTCCCTTGTTACCTGGGCAAAAGAGACCAACACTCAACAGGCTCTATCCTCCTTTCAGGGAGTTGTAGAGATTGAGGTCTCCTGTGAACCTCCTTTTCTCCAGGCTGAGCCCCCCCCAGCTCCCCCAGCTGCTCCTCATCAGACTCATGCTCCAGACCCTTCCCTGCCTCTTGCCCTTCTCTGGACAGACTCCAGCACCTCAGTCTTTTCTCGTGAGGGGTCCACAACTGAATCCAGGATTGGAGGTGCCTCACTGGTGCCCAGCACAGGGGGGTGATCACTGCTTCAACCCTGTGGGGTCACACTGTGGGTGACACAAGCAGGGAAGCCCTTGGCCACCTGGGCATGCTGGAGGTGGTTTTTGCCCACTTAGAGGTTGCTGTTAGTACAGGCAGGAGGAATATGGCCTTTCTGCTCAAGTGATGTGCCATCAAAGCTATTCCTGTGATGCCAAAATGATTTTTGCTTTTGTATTTTCTTCATATATATTCGTAGCTCTGTAGACTGTTACTTAGTTACATAGTTCCTATCTGTCTCCAGTATTTTTCCTACCTTGACAGCCAGAAAGACAAAACACATTCCAAAAACCCTATCCTAATCTTGGTTCTTTTGGGAACCAAGGATGAGCCACCCTCCCAAGACACTTTCCCATAAACAGCTAACAAAGGAGGGCTCTGGAAGAGGGTTGAACCAGAAGGAGGAGGAACTGCTGCCTTAAAAATCTAGGAACAAAACAATACAAATAGAAAACAATTTTAATATAGGAGGTAATATAAAAGCTGGTCTTTAATTAGAGGCCTCCAAGGGCATTTTTCCATATTTGCCCCTGGAGGCCTCCAATTAAAGAGCAACTTATATTTTACCTCCTTTATTGAAATTGTCTTGTATGTGTGTTGCTTTGTTCCTAGATTTTTAAGGCAGCAATTCCCTGGGGAGCCAGGCAGGAGAACCTGCCCCAGAGATGGGGGTAGCAGAGTGGGTCTGGCTGCATGGGGCCTGGGCTGGCTCAGGATAATCCAGCTGTGTGTGTGTGTGTCTCTCCCTGCAGCCTGCCCAGCACTCCATCTTCGCCCATGGGGGACATCATGCAGACCCCCCAGTTCCAGCTGCGGCGGCTGAAGGAGCAGCTGGCTTTTGAGAGAGAGAACCGGGAAGAGCTGGAGGTGGAGGTGGCGGAGAATAACAAGCTCGTCATGGAGAAGGGTCAGTCACTAGCAGGACATCCTGAGGTGTGGGGAGGGGTCTGTGGGGCAGAGATCTCCCCTTGTTTCTCTGACTTTTCTGTTGTGACCTCACCACAACTTTGCTCATGCATGGTCCATCCTGCCAGGCTGCAAGGGAGACTCCAGGTTCCTTCTTCCGTCTTGTATTCCTTTATATGTCCTGGGCAACAAAAGCCATGACGGAAGCAACACCTGTACTGAGCAGCAGCACTGGTAGTCTGGCTCTTTGATCTCCTTCTGTGCAGAAATGCTGTTGTGGGGGCTTCAGGTGACATGAAAAGTTGGTAATGGGCCCTTCCTTGCCCCTTCCCCAGACGCTCAGATCACCACGATGCAGCAACGGATTGATCGCTTGGTAAAGCTCAATGAAAAGCAAGCTGAAGACCGTCTGGAGCCCAAAGAAATTGAGGAGCTGAGGGAGAAGAATGAGAGGTAATCCTCCAGGAATGTCCATTCCTTCCTCCTAGGTGTCACTCCCTAGTGACCTTGTCACTCCCACAGCTCCAGACTCTATGTTGTCTGTCTGTTCCCTAGCAGTGCAGGAAACTGGGGAGAAAGCAAACCACCTTCTTGTTCCTCTGCTGCTGTACCCTGGGGAGAAAACAGCAAGCACAGACTCAAGAAAGGGTCTGGGTTGGAAGGGATCTTAAAGCTCATTCAGCTGGAATGGCCTGCCATGGGCAGGGACACCTTCCAGTAGACCAGGTTGCTCCTAGCCCCATCTGACTTGACCTTGAGCACTTCCAGGGATGGGGCAGCCACAGCTGCTCTGGGCAACCTGTGCCAGGGCCTCACTATCCTTTCAAGGAGAACTTTTGGCTAATATCCGATCTAACCCTGTCCTCTGTCAGTGGGAGGCCATTCCCTCTTGTCTTATTCCAGACTCTTGTCCAAAGTCTCTCCAGCTGTCTTGGAGTCCCCTTTAGGTGCTGGAAGGTGCTCTGAGGCTTCTCTACTCCAGGCTGAACACCCCCAGGTCTCTCCCAGCCTGTCTGCAGAGCAGAGTTGCTCCAGGAGCCCTTGGAGCATCTCTGGACTTGCTCCAGCAGCTCCACATCCTTGTGATACTGGGGACCCCAGAGCTGGAGTCAGCTCTGCAGATGGCGTCCCACCAGAGAGGAGCAGAATGCCGTCCTCCCCTGCTGCCCATGCTGTGGGATCAGTCCATGACATAGCTGTGCCACCATCACGCTGCCCATGCCCTCAGGGCAGTTATGGCCTGCAGCCCATTTTTATTGCAGTAAGCATGGATCCAGTCCCAAACCATGCAGCCTGTTCTGATAGCCCATTCTTAACCCAAACTCTGCATGGGAGCAACTTTCCTGTTATGTGAAAAGGGTGTGCTGCCCATGTGGGTCTCACCTGCTCTGGAAAAGGGGAAGCCTTCAGGGTGATCCTGAAACTCCTGACTCCAGCCCCCTTCCCAGGCCTTTACTTTGATCCTATGTACTGGGCTTCGTCACACACTTGAAATCACCTGTCACATTGTGTTCTGATCTTTGCTCTGTCCCTGTGCCATTGTTTACTCAGGAAGGCTGCCCAACCTCCACTGGAAGTGCCATGTCTTTTTTGTCCTTCCCTCACTTATTTCCCTTTGCAGGGGTGTGGCTGGAGTCCAACAACTGCCTCTGCTCTCAGTTTGGAGCAATTTGGCTTCTGCAAAGCAGAACATTGCTTATCTCTACTCTGCTTTGCCACCTGTTGGGACCCAGTTTTAGAGCTGGGTTGATGGTAGAGTCACAGCAAGGCATGGAGGTCCCTTGGAACCTTTAGTTTCCTTGGCAGTACCCAGCAGCACCATCCCTGGTGATATCCTTGCCTGCCACCAGCATGCACCCCCTCCTTAACCACCTCCTTTCCCACAGCCTGGTGGGGCGCCTGCACGAGGCCTTCAGGCAGTGCCAGGACCTGAAGACTGAAAAAGCCCAGATGGACCGAAAAATCAACCAGCTCTCTGAGGAGAATGGGGATCTTTCCTTTAAGGTATGGGGTACAGTGTCCTCTCTGTATCCCCACAGCCCAGGTGGTTGTGATGGAAGCCAGGAGGGAGGATTTGATGGCAGTGCTGGATGCTGGGATGTTTATGGTTCTGCTAATGTGATCTTTGACCCAGTGACCAAGCCTGCCTTGGGCTGGATCCTGATCCAAATAGGAACTGTGGTGGGGGAATGGGGACTGGGTGGAGCATGTGGTGAGCACCCAGAACCCAGGATGGCCATGTGTGTAGCAGCTCTTGGGAATGGGGAGCAGGCAGAGCCCTGGGCAGCAAAGGCACACTGTGACCCTCTTCTGCATTGGGTGGATTTTCACTTGGCAGCTGCGGGAGATCGCCAGCAATATGGTCCAGCTGCAGCGAGCCCTGAACGAGCTCTCAGAGGAGCACAACAGTGCCATGGCACAGGCGCAGGAAAAGCAACGACAGCTGGAGAAGGAGCTGCATGCTGCCCTGCAGGATAAGGTCAGGGGGCCTAGGGCAGGGTGGGTGCCCCCCTGTAGCTCCCCCATGGCCCCCCCAGCTGGGGGACATGCCAACTGCAAGCAGGGTGCAGCAACCAGGAGTCTCCTGCCCATCTGTGTCAGCACATAGGGAGAAGCTGTGTAACTGTCAGCTCCTGTGGGAAGCCTCTCTCAGTTCTCAGGAAGGGTTTCCTATGGTGGGGCAGGCTGCTGTCCTTGCAGTGGGGAGAGACAAAGCTGCTGGAAAAGCATGGTGTCAGTACTGACTGGGTGGCTTTGCCTCTCCTTGGTTGGTTGGCTCTTCTGTCTTGCACCATGCTCAGTCCCATCTCTGTCTCCAGAAATGCTCAGAAGAGAAAATCGAGATTCTACAGGGAAAGATTTCTATGCTGGAGGACCAGCTGGCCAAGCTGGAGGAGTGCAGCGCCCAGGAGAAGGGAGAAGTCATGGGTGACATTTTGAAGGTACACTGAGGCTCTTGCAGCAAGGGCTTGAATGGTAAACCACTCCAGTTGGAGAGAACAGCAGGTGCCAGGAGATGCATGGCAAAGCCATGTGAGGCAGAGCCTGCTGCTCTCTGCTGCTGGATAGGGGATGTAGGGCTGAGCACTCCAGAGCCCCTTTTGGGCTGAATTTGCAAATACTGCTCCCAGGGAACTGCTGGCTCCCCCAGCCTCCCTTAACATGAATTGGTCGTGAAGAGAACATCTCCTGCATGGTGAGAAAAAGGTGTTTGGTCCAAGGGAGCAAAGTGGCACAAGGCTGAGGGGAAAGCAAGGTGTGCTGGGGGTGTGATGGGAGGGAAGGCAGGCACTGGGCAGCTCCCAGTGGAATGCAACAGGTGGGGCTCTGGTCTACATGGTCTACTCTTAGCCCCAGCTTGAGTAACACCTAGGGGGTGCATATTTTGTCCCTGTAGTAGCCTGATCTTGGCTGGGCACCAGGTGCCCACGAAGCCCTGCTATCACTCCCCTTCCCAGCAGGACAGGGGAGAGAAAAAGAAGAGGGGAAAGAACTAGTAGGTTGAGATAAGGCAATTTACTAAAGCAAAGAAAGAATAGTCAAAGTTAATTTCTACTTCCCATCAGCAAGCGATATTTAGACACTTCCTGGGAAGCAGGGCTTCAGCATGTGAAGTAGTTGCTCCAGAAGTCAAAAACTAAAATAATGAATGGCCCCCCTTCCTCCTACATCCCTTAGCTTTTATATCCGAGCTGACACCATATGGTGTGGAATACATCTTTGGTTAATTTGGGTCAGTTGGCCTTACTGTGTCCCCTCCCAGGATCTTGCCCACTCCCAGACCCTTGCTGGGGGGCAGAATGTGAAGAGTTAATTTTCCCTTAGATGCTTTCACAGTGCTGTGCTTTGCATGGGTATCTGGAAAGGTGTTGATAACACACCAGTGTTTTGGCTACCTCTGAGCAGCACTATCTCTGCCTCAGTACAGTCCCATACAGACCAGTACAGTCTTCCTGCTCTTCTCTTTGCCAGCTGGAGGAGCTGAAGCAGGAGGTGTCCAGCCTCACGGCCAAAGGAGTGCAGCTGGAGGAGGAGAAGCAGCAGCTGGACAGCCTTGTCACCAACCTCCAGAACTCCCTCTCTGAGAGCCACCGGGCCCGAGAGAGGCTGAAGCGAGACCTGCAGTCACAGGCTGCTGAGGACCAGGCTAAGCAGCTGGCTGCCCTCAGTGCCCAGCATGAGCAGACCCTGCGGGAAAGGGACTCTGCCCTGCAGCGGCTCCAGCAGGCCAACACATCCCTGAGCAGCCAGCTGCAGGCCATGGATGAGGAGAAGGCTGCATTTAGCCGCAAGGTCGGCGAACTGGAAGCCCAGATCCTGGAGCTGGGTGCCCAGCAGCAGCAGGGAGTGGCAGCTGAGGCACTGAAAGCCCAGCTGCTGGAGCTGGAGGGCAGGCTAAAGGAGAGCCAGCAGAGGCTGGCTGAGAAGGAGAAGCTGGCCCGGGAGAACAGCCGCCTGCAGGAGCAGCTGCTGTTCCTGGAGGAATCCCTGCGGAACACAGAGGGTATATTGGAGGACGAAAAGAGACGGGCAGCTGAGTGCCTGGAGGGCAACCTGGCCAGGATCGCTGAGCTGGAGGCAGAGAGACAGCAGCTGGTTCAGGAGCGGGAGGCAGCTCTGCTGCAGCGGGGTGAGGAGCTGGCCACTCGCCAGGTGCTGGAGGAGAGCCGGGAGCAGCCCACGGGAGCCTCTCCTGCTGCCCGCGGGGAGGACGAAGAGTGCAAGCGGCTGAAGGAGGAAATGCAGGCGCTGAGCCGGGAGCACAGCCGGGCCTGCCAGCAGCTGCAGGCTGAGCAGGAGAAGGTGGCTGTGCTGGAGGCCCAGGCAGAGCAGCTGGCTGGCCTCCAGGCTGACCTGGCCAGTGCTCAGTCATGGGCAAAGGAGAAGGAGAATGAGGAGCAGAAGCTGAGGGCTGAGATTTCCTCCCTGCAGGAGAAGATGGCTGTGGCAGAGCAAACAGCAGCCCAGCACATGGCCAAGCTGGAGGCAGATGCCCAGAGAGCTGCTGAGGCACTGGAGGGAGTCTCCCAGCAGCTCTCCCAGGAGAAGCTCAAATCTAAGGAGCTGGAAGGCACCATGGATCAGCTGCGGATTGCAGAGAAGGAGCTGGTGTCCCTCCGCTCTGCTGTCCAGGAGAAGGAGAGCTGGAAGGAGCAAGTGTCCCAGTGTCTCCAAGAGATGGAGAGGAAGAACGGCCTGATCAGCAGCCTGGAGCATGAAGTCTCCATCCTCCATCGCCAGGTGACGGAGAAGGAAGGGGAGAGCAAGGAGCTGAAACGCTTGATCCTGGCTGAGTCAGAGAAGAGCAAGAAGCTGGAGGAGAGGCTGCGCGTGCTGCAGACAGAGATGGCCACTGCAGCCTCCCGTGCAGCTGAGAGGTGCTCACTGATGAAGGTGGAGGTGCAGCGGTGCCAGGAAGAGATGGAGAAGCAGCGGATGACCATTGAGGCCCTGAAGAGGGACCGCCACTGCCAGAGCGAGCGGGAGGATGAGCTGCGGCAGGAGGCAAAGGTCTGCCAGGACAAGTGCCTGCAGAAGGAGCAGCTCCTGGCTGCCCTGCAGCAGAAGCTCGACAGCGCTCAGGCTGAGCGTGCCTCCCTGGAAAGCCAGCACCACCAGGAGCTGGAGCAGAGAGCAAAAGCCATGTCCACGCTGCAAGCCGAGCTAGCGCAGGCCAAGCTGGAGGCGGCTGCGGTGCCGTCACTGCGGGAGCAGCTGGTGAAACAGGAGCGGGCCATCCAGCGGCTGCAGGCTGAGGCAGCAGAGGCAGGGGCACAGCTGGCAGGGCTGCAGCAGGCCAACGCTCGGCTGGCCGAGGAGAACCAGGGGCTCAGCAGGAGCCACAGCCAAGGGCAGCAGCAGCTTGAGGCAGAGCTGGGCCAGGCCAGGGAGCGGCACCTGCAGGAGCTGGAGCAGCTGCGGGCAGCGTCTGAGAAGCTGGTGACCAGCAGCAGACAGGAGGCTAAAGAGGCAGTACAGAAGCTGGAGAACATGAGTAAGGAGTATGAGAGCAGCAAAGCTGCAGCGCTAGAAGAGAGGAAGAAACTCCTAGAAGAGAAGCAAAGACTGACAACTCAGGTAGGGGTGCCACTCCCAGCAGGAGGGCTGTGGGTGGGGGAGCCCTCCTTGCAAAGGGCTGTGTTCAGCCTTCTGCACAACCCGACTTCATGTCCTGCTCAGCACAGGGCCTGGGGGTGTGGGACACATCCCTGGGTGTGAAAGGGACTCTCACATTGAGGTGCTGGAGTGGCAGCAAAGCTGGGTAATGATCTGGAGCAGCAGTCTGATGAGCATCAGCTAAGGGATTTGGGGGGTGCTAAGCCTGGAGGAAAGTAGGCTTTCTGTCCCCTGAAAGGGTGAAACAGCTCTCTGCAAAGAGGGTACAGTCAGATAGGGGTTTCCCAGGGAACTTGTTCTCCCAGTTAACAGATGACATGACAATAGGAAATGGTTTCAAGTTGTACCGGGGGAGGCTTGGGTTGGATATTAGGAAAAAAATTCCTTCCCTGAAAGGGTTGTCCAGCCAAGGCACAGTCTGTGTAGGACAGTGGTAGAGTCCCTGTCCCTGGAGGCATTTAACAGACATGTGGACATGGCACTTGGGAACATGGATTAGTGGTGGTCTTGCCAGTGCTGGGGGAATGGTTGGACTCAATCTTAGAGGGCTTTTCCAACCTAAGTGATACCATGATTCTTTGAAAAACTATCTGTGTTCTAGCTATGTACTCACTTCTACCTTTTGTACTTGAAGGTGGAGCAGTTGGAGATAATCCAGAAGGACCAAACTAAGCAGGTAACACACACCAAGTGCTGACTGCTTAGTGACAGTGCACAGCCCTCCTCGTTTGTCACTTCCTGCTGGCACCACCCTCTCCTCTTGTGAGCTGCTCACAGTATAGACCCAGCCATGGGGCACTTGCCTACCTGTCTCTGAGCACCTTCACCTCCAGGGGGTAGCAATAGGAGTCCTGTCCTGCCACCTGCCCCCCCACATTAGTGCCTGCAACTTGGCATGACTTCTCACATGCTCCATGGCCACACATGCAGCAAGTGGCTGCTAGGAGCATCCAGGGCTCCTCATGTAGGACTGTCAGTGCTGTGATGGCTTCCCTCCCACTTTTAACCAAGGCCCAGCTCTTGGCACAAGTGGTAGGAACAGCTGTGCTCAGACAGCATGGTCCAGATGTGGCTACAGCAGCACTGATTTTAGATGTGGTGGGAGTTAGCACTTGGGAAACAATGCTGGAAAAGCCCTATTTCTCTGTCCAGTCCCAGCCAGATCTGCCCAGGACTCTGCAGAAGCCTTGTGGCTATGTCCAGGGAGCTGGGGGTTCCTCAAGCATCCCCTGGAGCAGGGAGATCATGGTCAGGCCAGAACTTCCAGCTGCAAGTTCTACCTGTGTCAAGAGTGCTGGATGACTTGAGGGACTCCAGGTTGCAAGCGCTGGGGCACTGGGAGCTTAACAGAGGCTTCCAGCACGTGGCTGCTCCTTACACTTGGGTAGTTCCAACCAGCCTTGCTGTAAGGACTAGCATGGGGTGACTGTCACCTTGCCATGTCCTGGAATCTTCCTTGGTGGTGGGGGGTGCTGAATGGTTGCCCTGTGGCAGGAAATTTCTTCGTCATACCTTAGAGCTGGCTAGAGAGGAGGGGATGGGCTCCTCCACAGGAAGATGGTACTTTTGTGCCTGGAGCTGATCTCACCAAGCCATGTTCTTCCAGGTGGAGGAGCTGAATAAAAAGCTGACTCATCATGAGAAGGCCACCTGCTCCCAGCAGCAGAGAATTAAGGTAAAGAGGGACACAAAACCTGCAGGGTGAGCCCTGGAGCTGTTGGTGCTGCCAGGGGGCTCTCCTGGGTTGCCTCTAAGCCAGTCTCTTCCCTGCCCATAGGCACTCGAAGGGGAGCTGCAGGCAGCGGTCACCAGCCATCAGGAGAAGGTGGCAGAGCTGCAGGCACAGGTGGAGGTTGCCAAACGACAAGTGCAGGATCTCAGCAAGTTCCAGGTGATGACTGCCACAGCAAAGGGACAAGAGACTTCCTGCCAGAGTGTGGCTGACCAGAGCACTGATAGTCTTGACGAGGCCCAGATGCTCAGCTCCACCAGGTACCAGATCAATCTGCTTCCAGCACTCCAAAAATCCACTGTTTCTGATGACCTGGTAAGCCTGCTGGTGCTATCCTCGTCCCCTGTCTCAACAGGAAGGCTACCAGCTCTCAGTTGGACATCTCAGTGGTGCCATCAGACAGTGAAGAGTCACTGCTGTCTCAGCAGCTGCCCGAGAGGAAGGCATCCATGGAGAGTCTCTACTTTACCCCCATCCTCCGTGAGACACCATCACAGCGGGAGAGCAGTGCCAGCTTCTTCCCAGCTGACTTCTCGCTCGACTCTGGGTGCAAGACCCGCTCAGCCCGGCGCCGCACTACCATCAACATCACCATGACAGATGTGAGCAGGGGGGCCCTGCTGGGGAGTGCAGGGATCAGGAGCAGCAATGCAGAAGGACCCAGCATGCTGGGAACTGAAAAGCTGAATATGATCTGTCACTGTGCACTGGCAGCCTAAAGTCCAGCCATGTCCTCGGCTGATTCCCCAGCACAGTGGGAAGCAGGGCAAGTTGGGGATTCTGCCCCTCTGCTCCACTCTGGTGAGAACCCCCACCTGCAGAGCTGCTTCCAGCTCTGGGACCCCAACATCAGAACGACCTGAAGCTACTGGAGTGAGGACAGAGGAGGTCACAGAAGCTCTCCATGGGCTAAAGTTCCTTCTGCTCTGAAGACAGGCTGAGAGAGTAGGGGGTGTTCAGCCTGGAGAAGGCTCTAGGGAGACCTTAGAGTGTCTAAAGAGACCTTAGATACCTGCCAGTGTCTAAAGAGGCTCCAAGAGACCTGGAAAAGGACTTTGGACAAGGGCCTGGAGTGACAGGACAAGGGGGAATGACTTCAAAGTGACAGAGGGCAGGGTTAGGAAGTTGGGAAGAAATTCTTTCCTGTGAGGGTGGCAAGACCCTGGCACAGGTTGCCCAGAGAAGCTGTGACTGCCCCATGCCTGGAAGTGTTCAAGGCCAGGTTGGATGGGGCTTGCAGCAACCTGGTCTAGTGGAAGGTGTTCCAGCCAAGGGAAGCAGGGGGTGGAAGGATATGATCTCTTAAGGTCTGTTCAGCCTAAACCCATCTATGGTCCCCTCATCTATGGATTTTTCTCTCCCAGAAACAGGCAGAGTCTGAGGAACTGGTCTGTGTCAAGAACGTCCCATTGGCTCAGTCTACAAAAACTTCTTCCCCTGCTAAGGGCCGTCTGCGCTCAGGTGCCTCCACCCGTTCCCTCACCAGCTTCCCCTCCCAGGAAACTCTTGGGAAGCTGGAAACCTCCTCCCCAGAGAAGCCCCGTGGTGATTCAGGACTGTTGGGCCTCCCTGGGTACCGGCCAGTCACCCGCAGCTCCCTGCGCTTGCAGCGGACCAGCCTCAGTGGGCAGGGTAGGCACTTAAGACTGGTGGCTGTGCTATTCTGCCCTGGCTTGGGGAAATCGGGGCTTACCTGGAACACCCCTCATCCTTCCTTGCTTTGGATTTAGGCGGGAGCACCCTGAGCCTGGGTACATGCCAGGATGAGCCAGAGCAGCTGGATGACTGGAACCGCATTGCAGAGCTGCAGCGGCGGAACCAGGCCCGCCCTCCCCACCTGAAGAGCAGCTATGCCATAGAGAGGGTAAGGGGTGGGAGGGGGAGGTCAGGCAGCCCTTTCTCCAGGACTGGGGTTTGGGAGGGGGGGGGTCTGGGAACCGACAACATCCCCACATCCCCTCCCCAGCCCTCCACCTCCTTGGGAACCATCACGGATGAGGATGTGAAGATGGGGGACCCAGAAGAGACACTGCGCCGTGCCAGCATGCAGCCCTCCCAGATAATCGCCACCAGCAGCCAGTACAGCACCCAGACCAGCAGCGTCACCACCCGGCAGCAGAGGAAGCGCCTCTCGGAGGAGACCCACCAGGGCCTGGACACCCCCCCGGTGAGCTCAGCCCAGTTCCCCATCACCTGCTGGGAACAACAGGTGTTCTAGGTTTTGAGGGAGCTGTAGTGGCCCTGTGGGTAACACCCCTGCTGGCCACATGTTCCTACTGATCCTGGATCCCAGTGCTCAGTGTTCCCCACATCCAGTGGTGTCTAGTACTCGTGATGCTCCCACTGCCAGCAGGAGGCCATTCCAGAGGCAAAGGGCTGAGCCTTCTGCCTTCCCTGGGCACTGCTACCCTCACTCCCATCCCCTCCCTGCAGCCCCTCAGTTCCCTCACTGCTGCCACCCCAACAGCAGGGTGACCCTCAAATGACAGTACTAACTGGTCCCCGTTTTCCAGTCCAAGAAGCCGACCAGCTGCTTCCCACGGCCACAGACCACCCAGGACCGCAGTGAGCAGAGTGGCTCCCAGGTCAGTCAGGAGAGCGAGCAGCCAACCCCAGCCACACAGGTAAGCTTCAGAGGGAAAAAGAGGGATCAGGAAGGAACTGTCTGTCCTGTCCCACCCTGAGCTAATGGTCCTGCCCCTCTGCAGGCTCGGAGGCGCCAGTCGATGGCGTTCAGCATCCTCAACACCCCCAGGAAGCTGGGGCAGAGCCTGCTGCGCCGGGCAGCTGCCCGGAGGAGCACTGCCACACCCTCCACCAGCAGCAGCGCCCGCCGCTCCCCCCGCATCGCCACCGCCAAGTCCCCCAGGGGCAAGGTAGGCACTGACCCCATGGGCACCCACCCTTCTGCTCACCCCAGTGGCCCCTAACCCCTGCCTTGGGTTCATACAGGCCATGGGAAAAGGGAGACAGTTCCTGCTGTCCTTGGGGTGCCATGGCAACAGCAGGTCCCAGCATGGGGCCCTGGTCACGTTCATGGTCCCTAACCTCTTGCCTTTTCTCTGTCCTTTCCAGGCCAGTCGCCAGTCACGCAAGGACAAGCCATCCTGAGGTGTCCCCAGTCCCCGTGTTGCTGGCTCTGCCCCGGCCCCCACCTGCACCCCTTCACTTTCTCCCTGTCCCCCAGAACCCAGGAGCACGGAGGGGAACAGGTGGGGCCACCCACATGACTGCCTTTTGCAGATCCCACTGGCAACTGTGGGGATGCCCTGGACATAGCAAGGTCCCCTGCGCCCTTTCTGCACCCACTGACAGCCTAAACCCTTCTGGGACCCAAGGCAAGGGGATGTGCAGGGGTTGAGGGCTAGAAACAGGGTGCAGGGGCTGGCACCAGGCTGTGGCTGGAGGGGCCGAGCTCTCCCCAGGGAGATCCTGCAGCCCATTACATGGACAGAGGTGAAACTTAGCATCCCTAGGCCCCCCACCCCTGTTCCCTGTGTGTGGGACTCCCCCACCTGCCCTGTCCTCCTGCTCCTCCCAGGGAAGCTGAGGCAGCATTTTTAACTGTTTCTACTTGTAAATAAAGTGTATTTTTCACTCGCTCTGGGGGTCCTGGCTTCCTCCTTATGCAGTCCACATGCACTGGAACCCTTATCAGGGCCTGAGGGAAGGAAAAGTATGACCTCTTCCTTGTCCTGTCACTGTCCCCATGAACTAAACAGAGTGTCCCAAGGCAGGATGCTCACCAAGGAATCTGCTGTAGCACCAAGCAGCCACAGCGCAGATTTCTTTCCTCTTTTTCTCCTTTAAATTATTCTTCTCCAGTCGCAGTGCTTCAAACCCCACCAAACCTGGCCATGGGGCTGGGAGCACCTTCTCTATCTTCACACCAGTCTTGCCACAAATGTCCGGGGCTGCAGTCTCTGCGCCTTGGAGTACTGCACGTTCAGCCCCAGGGATGGTGACAGGGTTTGTCCCCAGCTCTGCTGTCCTACTGCAGACCCTGGGGTGAAGACAGGGCCCCTGGTGTCTCCCCGCAGTTGCTGGCATGCTGCTCCACCTCTGCCACGCCAAAGGGCAGCTGACAAATGGGGCAGGACACCCAGGCATCAGGGGACAAGAAAGGCGAGGCTTCAGTGGGGTCTTCTCCACACTGAGAGGCGTGCATAGGGAGCAGATCCAGCAGGAAGCAGCCTGTGGAAAGGGAATGTTGATGTGGGTATCACAGGCTCACTGGTGTTGGGATGATAGGGAGTTTGGACTGATACCCTCCCTCATGGTTCTCATGGCAGCCTGGGAATACACCGTGCTGTTCCTCCAATGCCAGGGCACCAGCAGGAGCAATGGGTCCCAGCTGCACAACTGCCACCACTATCCCCATTTGCTGCTCAGTGTCTCCTGGCCCCCAGAGGAACCCCTGCCAAGCACCCACCTGAGCAGATGGGGCAGACACCTGTCTCCCCATCACTGCTGGCCTGGTCCCTGTCATTCCTCCTGAGACGTCTCTCTCGGGGGCCACAGGCTCTTCCTTTCACCCTGGGTGTCCTCGAGGTGGCAGCTGGAGCCCTGCAGAGGAGTCACATGCTGAAGGCACCCTATGCCACATTCTGCCAGCCCAAAGGAGTGAAGGGCTGAGTCCAGAACTGTCTGGGAAAGACTGAGAGCAGTAAATGGCAAGAGTGAAGGCAGGAGGAAGGCAGTGACCCATGGGGATTACCTGCCAACAGGGCTGGGAGCACAGTGCCTGTCCAGCTGCTTGCAGGTGCTTGGAGGAACTGCAGGGACATCCAGTGCAGAGCCTAGAGAATAGCAGACAGTGGGGAATCATAGAAGTTTGGGTTGGAAGAGATTTTAAAGCTCATCTAGTACCAAGCCCCCCCACCATGGGCAGGGAACACTTTCCACCAGACCAGGTAGCTCCAAGCCCCATCAAACCTGGCATCAGAACACTTCCAGGGATGGGACAGCCACAGCTGCTCTGGGCAACCTGTGATGGTATTTTACCACCCTGACAGGTTAAGAATTTCTTTGTAATATCCCATCTAACTCTGTCTTCTGTCAATTTGAAGCCATTGCCCCTTGTCTTGCCCTCCCATTGTTCCTCTCCGGTTTTTTTTGAGCCTCTTTAGGCAGTGGAAGAGGCTCCCAGTTCTCAGAACCTTCCCATCTCCAGGCTAAACAGCCCCAGGTGGCTCAGCCTGTCTCTAAAGCAGAAGGGCCCCAGCCCTCAAGCACATCTCCATGGCCTCCTCTGGATTCATCCCAATTGCTCCACACCTTTCTGATGCTGGGGATCCCAGAGCTGGAGGCAGCTCTGCAGGTCTCACCTGAGCAGAGAGAGGGGAAGAATTTCCCCCTGCCCTGCTGCCCACAGGGGCTGGGACCAGCCCAGGACACGGCTGCGCAGATTCACCCACCTGGCACTGCAGGACCTCCTGCATCCTCGTTCAGCGGCTCCGGGTGAGCCCCCAGGGTGCTCGTGCCAGCTCTGGGCCTCAGTGCCTGGTTCCGCGCTGCCAGCAGCACCATCTGGGCAGAGCGGCCCCAGGTAGCCCCTTCCAGCTTCCACAGGCAGCTCCTCAGCTGCTCCTCCTCCCTGGATCTCCTGAGGAGAAGGACTGTCAGCCTCGCAGCACAACAAAGCTGATGGGAGCTGGGGCTCTGGGGTATGAGGAGGCACCTCAAGGGGCTCCAGGCGACACTGTGCAGTGTCAGGATGGGGTGGACCACACCAGGCCACTTACATGCATGGTTCAGGAAAGGAAGGCTGGTGAAAGGCAGGGCTGGAGCACCAGGGTCTGTCTGAGAGCTCGGCATCCTCCTGTGGGACAAGGGGGCAATGGACCCACCACTCTGAGCCCCTAGCTCACCCAGCAAGCACGTCCCAAGCTTTCCATGGGGCACAAGGGGTGCCTGTGGAGGAGCACCCCTTCCTGCTGCCTCCCCATGGAGAGGGATACATGGAGGTGTGAGAGACACCTACTGTGTCCAGGGGTGGCTGGGGGGAATCAGGCTCCTGCTCCTGTGGTGTGCGCAGGCGGACGAAGGAGAGCCCAAAGCGGCTGCACGGACTGAAGGGCTGGCTGCAGGTGAGCCGCACACGGTCCCACTTCTGCCCCACCGTCAGCTCTGAGAAATCTGCTGTGGGGAGCAGCAGCTGGGCTGGGTGGGGCACGGCACTCACCACCATCCCAACACCACCCCTACCTCTGCTTGCTGCTGTGCCACCCAGGATATCTGGGGGATTATGGGCAAAAGAGAGGCTGTGGCAGGGAAGCAGAGCTGGTACAGCTTTCCTGAGGCCTGAACAACCCTGATCCCTGGTCTACCTGTCCTCCTTTTCCCTCCTATCAGCCCCATTCCATCACCATCCTCCCTAATCTGCTCCATCCCACCACCAGGCCCACAGCTCTTCCCCATGCCTTTTTCTTTGGCTCAGGCCTTACCTTCCTTAAACATCCGAACCCCGTAGCGATTCTGGTCCAGCTTTGAGTCAGCTGGTGTCATCAGTGTGACAGTGGGCACCAAGGTGAGATAGGGCTGGTCACAGGTCCACGAGGAGCGTCCAACCTCAATCTGCAGAAAGGCACAGCCGTAGTTCCCTGGGGAGCAGCAAGAAGGACAGGGGCAAGGGGGTTCAGAGCTGCTGACCCCATTGTGGGGCACAGCCCTGGCTCCTGCACAGGGGTGGGGGACAAGGAAGTACCAATGTCAACGTAGCCAATGGGACTGGCTCTCTCTAGTTGCAGCTCCACACTCAGCTGCCTGCTGTGCTTCTTGGGGCAGCCAAGCCAGGGCTGTATGCCATCCTCACTCAGCAGGTTCTCTGCCGGGTACTTGGGGTCCTGCACACACAGCAGGGACACAGCATCATGCACCAAGCCTTCCCTAAACACCTTCCCCTCCAGTTCCAGCTTGTTCTGGGCACAGGGCAGAAGCACAGAATTGTCTGGTAGCCTACAGGAACAGCATCCCATTTTGAGAGAGCAAGAATCATGTGAATCGTTGCCCTTCAGCCCAACAAGGAGAGCTAGTGCTGCACTCTGACACATTCTGACCCGCCTCTCCTGAGACCCCAGCAGCTCAGAGGGCTCACTCCCACACCCAGCCCATCAGAGGAAACCCCCAGGCACCTGGGAAGAGAAGGACACCACGTAGCTGATTTTAATCGGAGCCATTCAGGATCCTATGGAGACAACACTGCCAGAACACAATTTCCTTTCGTGTCCCTCCAGTGCCTGGTGCAGAGAGAAGAGTCTGATGAGCTTGGGCATCTCCTGGCTCTAGAACCATGCAGCAGCTCCCCAGTCCCATCCCACCCAGATCTGCCTAACCACCCCTCAGGTTACTGTCCCAGCAGTAACCCCCATAACTCACAATCCTCCAGGTCCCTTCAGCCACCCCACAACACAAACCCCCATTCTGCCACCCAGGTGCCACCCACATCCAGCCCAATTCTCCAGTGCCCTCCTTACCCGCACCTCCCTCCAGCTCCACGGCCCGTGTTCCCAGACCCACAAACAACGCCCCAGAGCTAGCCTGCTATCGCTATAGCCCCCAGTCCTTCCCCACTTTCCCAGCCCAATTAAACCCCTGGCTCTGCCCCGCAGCCTCCCCATTTCCCAACCCAGTGCTTCACCCCAGTCCCAACCGCACGGATCCCGAATCTCCCGCCGCCCGAACCACGTGATCCCCTGGCCGCCGCTTCCCGCTCCTCAGCGCCCGCCGCTCCCGCCTCGCTCCAGCCCCACTCGCGACCGCGCACCGGTTCAGCGCGCGGCCCGGGCCCGCCGCGGTGCCTGACGGGACACACGGCTCGCGGGCAACGCCGGGCTCACTGCCGGGCGGAGCTCAGGAGCCATCTGCGCTCTTTCCGGAACGGCACAAGGCGGTGGCAGAAAGGGGCGGGCGGGGACAGGGCGGCGGCTCAGCAGCAGTGCCAGCACGGCGGCGTGAGGCGGCCGGAGCTGCTGACGGATGCTACACGCCTCGTAGAAATAGGAGCCAGCCCCTAGCTGTGACAGCTCACCGGTTTTATGCGGCCCGAGTGGAGCGTCGACCAGCGGTTCCGCTCCTCCCCTCTCCTAATTGGCCACTGGGGCAGCGCCGTGCCCAGCGATTGGCCCAAGGTGAGGCAGCTCGCCCGGTGATAGGCGGGCGGCGGCGGAAGGAGCTGGCCGCTAGGGGGTGGGGCAAGATGGCGGCCGTGCTGGAGGTGGAGGTTGGCGGCCCCGTTGAGCGTGAGGTGGAGGAGGTGCGGGGGACGGGGCCAGGCTAGGGGGAACCGGGCAGGGCAGGGGAGGCTGGGATGGGCTGCGGGGTAAGGAGCTTCAGCGCTGTGGGGTGCTCTGTGAGGGGGAGCCGCAGCGGACGTGGGGCCCGGGGGACGCGGCGTCTGGGGGAGCGGGGTAGGGATGTGCGCTGAGGAGCTTGGAGGGTCCCTGGAACGGGACAGCGGCGGCTCTGGGTCACTCTGAGCTTGTAGGCCTTTGGGGCAAGTAGGTGTGGGGAGCGTTAGGTGTAGATCCTTGGTGTAGAGATTCTTGTGTAGGAGGACGTGGAGGGTCCCGAGGCAGAATGGCAGTGGGAGCTTCGGAGGGCCCATGGGGCAGAGTACAGTGCGGGCAGGAGGGCAGGGGTGGAGGCTCAGCTGTTATCCCTGGCTTTTAAATGTTCCTGGGAATGAAAAGCTATAGAACTGGGGAAAAAAAAAATCTGTCTGGATAGATGGAATTGGAAGTAGGGTGGGTGCGTCTGTCACAGTGTGCGTGCCACTTTCTGGCACTTCTGCCCTGGGCTTTGCAGTGGCTCTTTGCCATCCCCTGTGCTTCATGCTTGGGAGTTTTTCTTCCACTTCTAGAGAGCCAGGAGAGCCTGGTTCCATCCTGTCTGCGCTGTGGGAGCAGCAGCACAGGGGTCATAAGTCACTTAGCTGGTACAGTCAGGTGTTTTTCTGTGCCTTTCCTCAAGAATTGGTGGCGTGGCTTAAAAATGCTCAGATGCTGATGGTTGTTTTGGAGAAGATTCCTGTCAGGGCCAAGTTGTGGAGATTCCCTAGTGTATGGCTGAGCTCTGGGAGCTTGTACCTCCTCCCTGTGCCCTGTGTTGCTGCTGGAGAGTGGTGCAGTGAGGTGATGGGAGGATTAAACCACAGATCCGTCACTCTTGAGTTGCTACTGGTTTTATTTTAAGATACTCCTTGGTGACTTTGTATATAAAAAAGTGGAAGATCCAACTGTCTGATCCTCAGAAGTGAAATTCCCACTTTTCATTCCATCAGGGGCTGGCAGAGAGGGCATCACAAGGAGGCAGCAAATAAGGAGGTGCATATAGGATTGTCTTATCCCTGTGATTCCACAAATTGTTGGTACAAAACCTATCTGCTTGTGTTGTCCTGAGGTCTTGGCAGTTCTTTGGGCAGAGCAGGTTGCTGATGAGCCCCTCATGGTGGGGATCTGAAAGCAGTTTAACATTCCACCAGAATAAAGCTGAGTGTCCCGTGGTCCTGGCTCTGCCTGTGGGGAGGCGAAAGTTTAATTTCCAGTTATGCAAATATTTGATCACTTGGGACATTTCCGCTCCCTGCTCCTTGTTCCTGTGTCTTATGAGCAGAAAAAGAGCAGAATTGAGATTCCAAGATCTCTTCAGACTTTCACTAAAGAATATGCCTTGTCCCAACCTGCCTTGGTTGGACTTAGAGTTCTGTGGAGATTTATCTTCCCCTTATTTCATGTTATTCCTGGTAGGTGCTGGGAGACAAAGACTGAGGTTGGGGTAATGGGAAAGGTGAGATCATGGCTGTCAGTTGCTCTGGAGCTTTGAACTGAAATCAGCAGCTGCTTACTCTTCCATCTTCAAGGTGTTCTTCTTGCCTTCTTTGGAGATTTAGAGCATAAGTAGATTACAGCCAGCTCACAGTGGCGTGTATGTTTGCCCAGAGATCCTCCCAGCTCCCTGGGCTGTGAGGAGTGTGTGGTTCCAGCCAGCTTTGGTGTTACCCATATTGTGTTTTTCTAGAGCGGGTTGTTCTGTGGTTGTCCCAGTGGTGGGGATCACAGATTTGTGGAGGCTTTGGGGCATCAGCCTCTGCAGAAAATCAGGGAGTGGCATGAGGTTCTTCCAGAGGCCATGATACCACGTCTGAGGAGAGGATTAGACTTCAGTCCTAGATATCCAGTTTCTCCTAGTCATCACCCAGAGGAGGCTGAGGTTTTTGAGAGGATCGTGAGTTACAGAGGAGACAGAGAGCAGAAGAATTGTTCTTAATTCCTTTTTTTAAAACAAAAAGTTTGAGAGCTGTAGTTGGTTGCACACTGTTGGTGTAGCAGCTGGAGGATGTGAAACAAGTAGACTGGCGCTCAACACATGGTAGAGCTGATTGTCAGCTGCTTCAGTCACCCTAAATGTTCTTGTCAGACCCCTCTTGGTAAAGGGAGATTTAGAGATTCTTTTACCTAGCTGTTGGGGTTAGAAAGAGACCCAAAAGACTCAAAAACTGCATGTTAAAATCAGTCAACCCCAAACTAGAGGTGGAATGAATGCTTGCTAGCAAGAGCAGGGGCTTCCTTCGCCATTGCTGTGCATTTTTAGCCCTAACCCAAAACTTCTGTGCCAAGAGAGTGCAGATCAAGGAGGGGTTAACTGGCAGGTCTGACTCAGGGTGGCTGCTCTGCCAAATCCTGTCTGACAGTCATCAGATCCCTCCCAACATCCCTTCTGTCACGTCTTGCCCCCCCCTTAATAAAGTTATTTCAGGAGCTTGAAGCTCTGGGGAATCTGGTGAAGCTCAGTCCTTGTAATTGAGAGAA
The DNA here is from genome assembly GCA_030060385.1 of Muscicapa striata striata. NCBI lineage: Eukaryota > Metazoa > Chordata > Aves > Passeriformes > Muscicapidae > Muscicapa > Muscicapa striata. Next base: position 5,533,581 of record JAREIS010000011.1, read on the forward strand.
AATTGTGTCCAGGGCCATGGATCCCTGGTTAACTTGGAAGCATGGCTGGGAAAAAGCCTGCTCTGAGCAATGCCAGAAGTATTTCCACAGGGTTTGGGGCTGAGGCAGTTTGAATGCACTTGCTGGAAGAATTTGGAGACTCAGGGAAGATGCCAAAGGAAAGAGGCTGGTAAACATCCCAGTCTCTAAGATGGGACCAACACTCTGGATGGAGTGGCTGCTGGTGTGGTACAGAGGAGTTGACTGTAAAGGAATGAAATTATGGTGTGGTTGGAAGGTGCTTGTCAAACCTCTTCACCCAGCAAGGGTGGGGACAGAGCCTGGGAGGAGTGGGGGTCTCGTGGGGGGTGGCAGTGGGAGCACCCAGGTGACTCCCAGAGCTTGTAGAGGGATTGACCATCTCCCCGTGCTGGAGCCAACAGGCACTAGGGGTTTCTCAGCTTCTCCTGTGTGCAGTGACTAGCAAGCATTTTAAAATCTCCTTTTTTCCTGTTTATTTGGAGCAGTTCTTGCTCCAAATTATGTCACAGCTACTGAACTGATGGATCTGGATGTGTCTGCTTTAGGAACAGAGGTGCTTGAGGAATTTGGTGGATACAAACACCCTTCTTGGTGTCAGGTTGTCACCTCCAGTCAACAAGCCAGCGAGCTCCAACAAGGATTTTCATAGCTTTAGATTTTGCATCTTGATTCTCAAGGCTGAATTTCTCGCAGGTGTTGCTCTGGGGTGAAGCTCAGCAGATGTTCCACATCAGGCAGATGCATTGCTGCGGTGTGTTTTTCCCTGCCTCCTCACCCTGGGGTATAATTAGGTGCCACAGAGGAAAGGAGGCAGCTGTGCATCCTCTGCTGAGCATGGCTGTGATCAGAGCTGCCTCCTGGAAGACACCTGTGTGCTGGTGGTGGTGACCAGGCAGGTGAGGTGACTGCTGCACCAGGCTGGGGAGAGCCCCAGCACAAAGGTTGGATCCACGCCTGTAGCCCTGTACCCAATGGGGTGAGGTGGAGTTTGTTCCTGTGTACACATCTCCAGTGTGTGCAGGAAAGAGTGATAACAGTCCATGCTTGTTTCCAACCTTCTTCTCCAACCCCTCAGCAATACTAGAGCATCTCCAGCACTGTGAGGATTTGTAAACCCCATGTGTTTGTATGTTCTCATCCCAGATGAGCTGCTCTTGATTTAATCTGAGTTTGTGTCTCACCAGGAAAAGGTGATAGGAAGAGCTGTGGGATTCCCTCCCCAGTGCCATGGGTCAGGGTGTGCTGCCTGGTCAGTGAGCCTGTGTGGGGACACAACTGGTGCTGGAGGCTCCTCAGCAGTTAGGTGAAGATACTGAGGGAAAGTTTTGCCCAGAGAAGCTGTGAACTCCCTATCCCTGGAGGTGTTCAAGGGCAGGTTGGATGGTGCTTGGAGCAACTTGGTCAAGTGGAGGTGTCCCCAAAGGAGGAGGGTTGGAGTAAAATGAGCTTTAATGTGTCTCCAACTCAAAGCATTCTGTGGTTCTCTGATTCTAGATAAAGCTCCAGGTGAAAGCAGAAATGCAATATTGAAACTCCCCTTAATCCTACCCTGTCCAGAAGTGAGAGTATTCACACTTTTTGTGCCTCTTACTGGAGAAGATGGGATATAAATATCCATTGTCAATCATCACTATTAACAGCAGGTTCCCCTTGTTCTCAGTAGCTCCTGCCTGTGATGTTTGGGAGGAATTTCCAATTATCTCAGCAAGCAAGGCCTGAATCTTTCTTTTACTGTGATTTTGAAATCTCTTTGGCACTGATTTGTCCCTGGTGTGTGACATGCTGCCCCCTGTCCTGCAGCCTAGTGGGATTTTGGACTCCCATCACTGGTCAGAGCATAGGCTTCACTGGGATCACCACTCTGTGTCCTGAGACACCTGGCTGGGTTGTGAATGTGGGATTGAAGCAAATTCTCTGGTTCTGGTCACATGGGACGGTGGACAGAGCTGCAGCTCCCATAAAATATGTGAGTGTAAGAGGAGCAGAGGGAGTCGTTGCTCTTCCCAGGAGGATGAAAGACAGCTCTGGGCTGTTCTGGCACTGTGGGCATGTAGAGGTTTCTTATTTAAAGCACCTGAATGCAGAGTTTCACAGCAGCTGATTTCATGGGTGGTTTTTTTTTTCTCCCTAGGTCGATCTTTCACAATTGTCCCCAGAGGAGAGATGGAGGTGAGTGTTTTGGGAGCTGATTTGGAGCATACAACTCAACTGAGCTCCTGCTACTGACCAGAGCTAGCAGCAGCACAGCCTGTCATCACAGTGGGGCAGGAAAGGGTCATCATTTTTTGATGGGGAAGAAGTATGAACTGTCTTAAAAAGGCAATAATAATATTTTTTTTCTTTTAAACTGCTGTTAAATATAGAATTGCAGAGTAGTTTAGGTTGCAAAAGCCTCTGAGATCATAGAGCACTGCTGAGGTCACTGAACTGGAGGAAACTAAACCATGTCCCCAAATGCCACATCTACATGTCTGTTCAATCCCTTCAGGGATGGGGACTTCACCACTGCCCTGGGCAGCCTGTGACTGGGCTGGACAGCTCTTTCTGTGTAGAAATTTTCCCAATATCCATCCTAAACCTCCCCTGGCACAACCTGAGGCCATTTTCTCTTGTCCCATCACTTGTTACCTGGAAGACAAGCCCAACCCCTGCCTGGGTCCACCCTCCTGTCAGGACCTTGTAGAGAGCAAGAAGATCCCCCCAAGCCTCCTTTTGTCCAAGCTGAGCACCTCCAGCTCCCTCAGCCATTCCTCACCAGAACTGTGCTCTTGACCCTTCTCCACCTCTTTTACCCTTCTCTGGACACCCTCCAGTCCTTCAATGTCTGTCTTACAGTAAGGGGCCTGAAAAATTCCTCTTTTCCCGTAGCCAAAGCAGTTTAATCCAGATGCTTATTGAAAATCACAGTCAGACTGGACTCTCAGTATTGCACCAGCACAGGCTGGGGGCCGACTTGCTGAAGCAGCTCTATGGAGAAGGACCTGGAGATCCTGGTGGACAACAAGCTGTCCCTGAGCTACCAGTGCCCTGGGAACCAAGGAGGCAATGGGAACCTGGGATGCAATGGGAATTGCATTGCCAGCAAGTCAAAGGAGATGATTCTGCCCCTCTGCTCAGCCCTGGGGAGGCACATCTGGAGTGCTGTGTCCAGTTTTGGGCTCCTCTGGACAAGAGAGGCATGGAGCTCCTGGAGTGGGTCCAGTGGAGGTTGAAGAGAAGATGAAGGAATGGAGCATCTCTCTTCTGAGGAAAGGCTGAGGGAGCTGGGGCTGTGTAGCCTCAAGAGGAGATGAGTGAGAGGGGACCTCATCAATGTCTGTCAGTGTCTGCAGGGAGGGGTCAGAGTATGGACCAGGCTCTGCATGGTGGTGCCCAGAAATAGGACAAGAGGCCACAAGCAGAAACAGATGCATGTTCTTCTGAATGTGAGGAAGAACTTCTTTCCTGTGCAGCAATTGAGCACTAGAACAGATTGCTCAGAAAGGGTGTGGAGTCCCCTCACTGAAGATATTCCAGAGCCATCTGGATGCAATCTTGTGCTGTGTGCTCTAGGATAGTCTTGCCTGAGCAGAGAGGTTGGACCAGATAACTCACTGTGGTGCCTTCCAACATGATTTTGTGATTCTATGTTAGTTTCTAGAGAATGACTTAAAATCAGAGAATTTGGCATATTTGTTAGGTTTGGATTTTTTGTTTCCTCTAACTTCTTGAACAGTATTATTACGTAGAGACCAAGACATAAGGATGTCTTAATTTCACCTTGTTTTTTGCTCAAACAGTGCAAGCTGGGCAAAGAAACCCCAGGTGTCTTCCAAGTATCAGTCTGGAAATCCAGAATGCTCAGGGTGTAGAGAAGCAATTCCCTGCGGTTTGGGGATTTTGCCAGATGTCAGCTGTTCTCCCCACTCTCCACCCTGACCCTTCCAGCCTTTCCCTTGTTGGACAAGAGGGAGAACAGTGTTAGTGGTTCCAAAACTGGGCTGAGGGTTTGGTATTAAGAATTAGCACACACTCTGGGTCAAACAGTTGCAGTTTGCTCTAGAAAGACACTGCTTGATTGGGAAGATTGGGAGAGGTGACCCCACTGGTGGTCCCTTCTAACCCTGCCCGCTCTGGGATTGTGAGTTATGCTGACTGTGCACTCCATGTTCATTAGTCCAGGTTCATCAGTGGGAGTTCTCCACTCCTTCATGCTCAGATGGGCAAAGTGTTGTTCTTGGCTTTCACAGTGCAGAAATGAGCTGCTCCCAGAGCAGCTTTTTGTCCCTTACCCTCTGGATTGTTCACAAACACAATACTTAGCTCTGTTCTTCCATCTGGTCTTCCTGGCTCTCCTGAGGTGTTTGCAGTCTGTGCCAGCGTGCTCTTCAGCTTGCCTTCATCTCTTCAGTGTGCCTTTTCCTGCCTGTTGCAGGGTGGAGCACGTACGGATGCACGCCAAACACCGCGGGCACGAGGCGATGCACGCCGAGATGGTGCTCATCCTCATCGCCACGCTGGTGGTGGCACAGCTCCTCCTGGTTCAGTGGAAGCAGCGGCACCCTCGCTCCTACAATGTGAGTTACCCCCACAGCTGGGTGTGAGTGTGGAGGGATGCCCTCCTTTCGCTGGTGAGAAAAGCGTTCCTGGTTTTCCTATCGTGTGGTGGTGTGATTCCCTTGTTTTCCCAGCATTCATTCCCTTGTTTCTCCCAGCACGTGGGGGATTCTAGCTGGGGGTGAGGATGGATGAACCTGAAGGCCTCGGGTTTCTGTTGGAAGTGATGCAAATAACTCGGTGTGACATAGTGCTTTAGCATCAGGGATGGACAAGCAGATCCTGGGGGTTGTCCTGAGGCAAGCTGCATTTTGTGAGGCTTCCTTGGAAGCAGTGGGGTTTCTTGCTGCTGGCAGCCTGGGTTTGATGGCTCCTGCAGCACTCTGCTGAGCAGCCCTGCCACTTGATGCCACCAGCTTGTCTAGGTCTGTTAGTTACCTGAAGCAACGTCACTCTGACCTCCTTGTCATAATAATAATAATAATAATAATAATAATAATAATATTGATTTAATGTTTCCAGGTAGTAATAATAATAATAATAATAATAATAATGATAATAATAACAATAATATTGATTTAATGTTTCCAGGTAGTACCTGTAGTCCTCTATGAACTTTAAACCAAACCTGTTGGCCTGTTTCCCTCCAGCAGCACTGTGGGAGCTCAGCTGCACAGCTGTAGATCCTTTTGGGAATAGGCTGTAGCGCAGAGGCAAACCAAAACATTCTAGCCTTGTGTAATACCTGTCTGAGGTGTCTGTGGTTGCAGCATTGGGATCCTGGGAGGGCGAAGGTTTATGTAGCTGCCTTATAACAATTGTGTGGATCATCTCTCATGCATTCCTCTGGAGATGATTCCTCTATGCTCTCCTGCCAGCTGTATCTTTTGCTAGCAAAAATCACATGGCTGCTCTCTCTGACTCCCTCACAAAATCATGGAACTGTTTGGGTTGGAAAACCCCTATGAGATCATTGAGTCCGACTGTTCCTTCTGCATTGCCAAGCACTGCATTAAACCATGTTCCCAAGTGCCACGTCCACACTTTTAAATCCCTCTAGGGATGGTGACTCCATCAGTGCCCCTGGCAGCCTGTGCCAGGGTTTCACCACCCTTTCTGGGAAGAAATTTTCCCAATATGCAACCTCTAACCTTCTCTGGTGAAACTTGAGGCCTTTTGCTAATGTCCTGTCACTTGTTACCTGGGAGCACAGACTGAGCCCCACTTGGCTATAACCTCTTCTCAGATAGATGCAGAGAGCAGGAAGGTGCTCCCTGAGCTTTCTTTTCTCCAGGCTTTGCCTCCCCAGCTCCCCCAGTTGCTCCCTATCTGTGCTGAGCTTTGAGCTCTTCTCTAGGTGCCACAAGTCAAACCTCCCCAGGTTCCTGATGCACTTCAGGGGCCATTTGATGCAGGCAGGAGACTGGCTGCCACGGCTGACAGGGTGTTTCTGATATTTGAGGAGCAGAGAACCAGCTCCAAATGCCTTTCCTCTGTTCCTGCAGATGGTGACCCTCTTCCAGATGTGGGTAGTGCCTCTGTATTTCACTATCAAGCTGAACTGGTGGCGGTTCCTGGTGATCTGGGTGCTCTTCTCAGCAGTCACAGCTTTTGTCACCTTCCGGGCAACTCGAAAGCCTCTGGTACAGACAACACCCAGGTTTGTCTGCTGTTCCTGGGGAAATTCCTCAGCCCCAGGGTAACCATTCCAAGGATCTCTTGGAATGGTTACAGATCCTCAGCCCCAGGGTAAACATTTGGATCCCTGGAATGGTTACAGATGTGTGTTAAACTTTGCACTGAGAAAGGGCACTGTGGAATCACTTAACTGACTGCTGGCAGCCAGCCCTGTATACCTGCTGCCTGGGTGGAGGGTGGAAAGGTAGATTCCACGTGGGCTGGTGTCCTCACCCAAGGCATTCCCAGCATGCAGCACACTTCCTTAGGCCTTTGGAGATCATAAGGGTTCTAGTTTGGAAGTCAGGACTGTGAGCAGCCTGTTGAATTAAGAATGTAAAGCTCTTGCCCATGTGTAGGGGTAGGTGAAGTGTCTGCCAAAACACAACAGGTGTGAAAAATAAAACTCTTCAGATGATTGGCACACTTTCCTTCAGGAAAAAAATAAAGTCATTAAACTCTTTGTTTCCATTCTTTACAGACTGGTTTATAAATGGTTTCTGCTAATATACAAGATCAGCTATGCTACTGGGATCGTGGGGTACATGGCTGTCATGTTTACGCTTTTTGGTCTTAACTTATTATTCAGGTGAGTGAATCTTTCAGTTTCCACTCCTGGGGCAATGGAGTGGAACACACCTTTGGTTGTTACTCTGGAAAAACAGTTTACTTGGCAATGTGATTAATGGGACAAAGAGACTGTTGGGCCCTTTCACTGCTGGAAGGGTCAAAGGTCAGGTGCTGGTACCTGAACTGATCTGGGTTGCTGGAGAGCCCTCCTTCCAGCTCACTTGTTGGCAGCTCCCCCAGCTCTGTGGTGTCCAGCCTGGGGACAGCAGTGGCTTATTTTTGGTTTTTTTTTTTTTTTTTTTTTTTTTTTTTGCTATACTGCAAGAAGCAGCCAGTCCATGGGTGGTGGCAGAGGACTCTAGCCCCAAACCATTCATCATTAGAGAGGTTGACTACTTTTCTGGAATAATACATTCTCTGGAATATGGTTAGAGTGGCTTTGCCCTCAAAAAACCCCTGTTGATGGTTTTTCTGTTGTAGAATCAAACCAGAAGATGCAATGGACTTTGGCATCTCCCTCCTCTTCTATGGTCTTTACTATGGAGTGCTGGAACGGGACTTTGCTGAGATGTGTGCAGATTACATGGCCTCAACCATCGGGGTGAGTTCACGATGGACTGTCCCCCAGGCCAGAGTTGTTCTCCATGTCAGGGGACTTGAAACATGTTGGTCTCAGCAGCAGCTTTTGCTTCCCTCAAATGGGAATTCCCCCCCTCAAGGAAGGGTCCCTGGATCTAATGTAACAAGAGTTTCTCTGAGATCCTTCCTGAAGAGCACAGCCTCTGAAGGATCCCATCTCCAGGACAAGAAGTTCTTTCCTGTGAGGGTGATGAGGCTCTAAGACAGATTGTGCAGAGAAGCTGTGGCTGCCCCATCCCCTGGAAATGTTTCAGGCTAGATTGGATGGGATTTGTAACAACTTGGATTAGTGGAAGGTGTCCCTGCCCATGGAAGGAGGTTGGAACTGGGTGATGCTCAAGGTCCCTTCCAACCAAATTCTCTGATTCTGTGGAGAAGGAATGATCTGTTTAGCCCTGCTAAACTGACAAGTATTTCTTTTCCTGGGCCTTTAAAATCTCCAGTGTCAATGAACACTCCCATTTCTGGCACCACTTCGCTTGCATTAACTTGTGACCTGCAGCCACCAGGGAAGGATTCACACTGTGGGTTTGCTTCCTTCCTTGTACCTGCTGCAACTTTAGCTGTCCCTGTGGACAGAGGACGCAGTGGCCTAAAATATGTAGACCACTCACCTAGTATCAAAATAACCCACTCTACCAAAAATACATGACCTAGGGACACCAGTGGAGTAGATCATGTTTCTTCTTTAGCAGCTGTTTAGGGTCTTGGACTTTGTGTTTCCTTCTTTCTGAACTTTCTGCTGCTGCTCCTTGAGGTTCTGCTCCAGACCCTGGCCTGCCACACCAGGACACCTTGGCACAGTTCAGGTCTCTCTTAGATTCTCAGGGCTCTGTCAGATGCTCAGAGCAAAGCTGTGCAAGGCTCTGCCAGAGGCATGTTTTGCTGATGATACTAATCCAGGAGGAGCTGTGACCTTCTTGGAGAGAGGACTGGACAGATAAGAGCTGGGCAAGCACCAGCTGTGTGAAATTTAACAAGGTTATGTGCCAGATTCCCCACCTGGGATGGTGTAATCCTAGTTATAGGTACAAATTTGGGAGCAAGAGTCTGGAGAGAGTTCTGTGAAAGGGATTAGGGAGTTTGGGTGGACAGCAAGTTGAATATGAGTCAGTAGTGTTTCCTGGCAGCTAAAAGGGGCCAGCTGTGTCCTGGGGTGCATCAGGTACAGCATCACTGTGTGGGCAGGGGAGGTGGTTGTCCAGCAATAAACCACAAGGAAATTGAGAGAAGCTGAATCAGGAGATGTGCAGGTTGGATATGGGGTAAAGTTATTTACCCAGAAGGAACAGGCTCCCCAGGGATATGATCATGTCATCAAGTCTGCTAGAGCTCAAAGAGTCCCTTAGTCATATGGTTTAGCTTTAGGTAATGTGGTGGAGCACTCATTGACTCAATGGTCCTGAGGGGTCCCTCGCAGCTGGAATGTGTGGGACCTAGCTTTGTGCCTGCACCTTCCGTGCTGTATCAGGACTGGGCTGAGCCAGCAAGCTTGGAGATGGAGAGGAGTGGCTGCTCTGTGCCTTGCTGAATGAGTGTCAGGGCCCTGCAGGGCTGGGGGCTGTATCTGACTAGCAGCCTTAGGTTGCCATTTTGGGTCAAAGCTGTGACCTCCAGTCTGTCCTTCTCTCTCCTCCAGTCTCTGCCTTGGGTGCACGGCCCTGGCAGGCAGCTGAAAACCCACCTGGTTGTTGGGGAGCAAAGAGGGGTGGCCCCTCAAGATGTGGATGGGGTGCATGGGGCTGGGGTGTGATGGGCCACTGCATCACTGAGCAGCTGTCCTGTTGTAGTTGTTTCCCGCAGCCGGACCTGTAACAAGGTTTTTAAGCCCCAAAGGCCAAGGCTGGACTCGTGGGGCGCTGACCCCAGCCCTCCTTAGAGCTTAGCTGTGCCACCGCGGGTGTGGGACACGTGCCCTGCCACTGTCACCGCTCTCCCTCTGCTCTGCCCTCGCTCAGTTCTACAGCGCCTCAGGGATGCCCACCAAGCACCTCTCCGACAGCGTCTGCGCCGTCTGCGGCCAGCAGATCTTAGTGGATGTCAACGAGGAAGGGATCATTGAGAACACCTACCGCCTCTCCTGCAACCACGTGTATCCTTCTCTGCAGGTGCCAGCCCCCTGCCTCACTGGCCCCATGCTGGGGTGGGCAGCAGGGAGCTTCTGCCCCGTGGCTTCTCCTGCACTGTGTGAAGAAATGCCTGTTCTGGGACTCGGGGCTGTCCAGCTGAATTTGCATGTGATCTGTGCCTGTGTCATCACTGACTTGGCATGGGAAGAGGTGTCCCTGAGATTACTTCATAGCCACTCACGAGTGGTATTTCTTCTTCCTTCTTCTCCCCAGCTGAGTCATGGAGCTGCATTTCAGTTTTTACCTGCTTTTTACAAATCTGCTGTGACCCATCTGCTGGCAGTGCCCCTGGCAGATGTTCTTGGGGAAGTGATGGTGTGAGTTCAGGACATGAGGCATCCCTGCTCCATGCCACACTGGCCCCTCATCAGAAATGCATTGCAGTGGGTCCCAAATGTCCATAAGGAAGAATTGTGGGGAAATACCGGTGTTCTCCCTATGAAAACAGCCCCCTGGTCCAGCATAGCTGAATGCTACCTGCTCTGGCCACAGCCCAGCAGCTTCCTCCTTCTCCAGAATTCCTCCAGAGTTTCCAGCATGCTGGAGTCACTCAGCCCTTCCTGTCAGCTGATTGATGGGAAGTGGGTTTTGAAACTGGTAGTCCTGGTTGGTGCTCAGCCCCAGCTGGGGCGCTGAGCCAGGGTTTTTTCCCCGTAGTGATTCAGTGTGGAGATGGGATGTGCTCTGGCACTGTGTGTGTTAGAGCCTGCAAGGTGATTTCCAAACTGGGCCTGAGCAAAGGTCATGGTGGCAAAACTCAGAGCCTAAATTTAACTCTTGGGAACTGTTGGTGAGATTTATGGCTGACACTGTGCAAGGGCCTAGGACTGCAGCAGCTTGGGGTGCTGGTATGGGTGCTGGTGTGAGTGCCAGAGGAGCTGGTTGGTACTTCTGGTAGTCCTTGGGGGTGACAGCTGGCTAGGTACTCCTGCACTGATTGCTCCAGAGCTGACAAGAAAGTGACTCCTGTGGCTGCTGCCTGGCATTCTTCCATGGTTTGAGCAGCAGAGGTACTCTGGGGAAAGTTTATTCGTTCAGTCACCCCTGTCTGTGGCGGAGTCAGCTGCAGCCACCTCATGTTTTCCTGTAACATCTCCAGGCTGTGCTCAGGTTGTGCAAATCCCTGTGACAGAGCACCTGTGACAGAGACCCTTACAGTGAAATTCCTTACATGTTAATCTCCAGGAAGCCTTTGAAGAAGGCTTCCAAAATGCATGCAGTTTGCAGAGCTCTCCCAGGCTATCCACACCTTCCCAGTGCTTGGGCACCATCACTGAAGAGTTTCAATCTCCATGGTGCCCATGCATTGGTCAGGGCCTTCATGCTGCCACCCTGGCTCTGTCCTGCTGCCCCATGAGCTCCTTCTGCTGTCCCTGGAAGCTGCTGCACCTTCTAGGAAAGGGTTGTGGTTGTGCAATGCCCCATCCTCACATGGTGGGATGTTTCTGTGGCTCTGGGGGGACTTCCTTGGGCTTGGTGGTTTGCTTCAAGCTGAGCTGTGTATCCCCCTTTCTTCCAGTTCCCCTTAACATGCCACTCCTCAGGTTTCACGAGTTCTGCATCCGGGGCTGGTGCATTGTCGGGAAGAAGCAGACATGTCCATACTGCAAAGAGAAGGTGGATCTCAAGAGGATGTTCAGTAATCCGTATCCTTTCTCCTGCTAGGAGCCAGCACTTTGGGAAGGGAAGCGGTGGGTAGAGCACACAGGAGGCGAGAGGCTTTCCTGGCACTCTGAGTAGGTCGCTGCAGCGTGTGGCTGTGGCAGAGACCCTGCAAAACGCAAGGCAAGCCTGGCTACAGCTGTCCCTCCATGAGGACCCACGTCTGTCCTTCCCTGGGTGCTTGTCCCCATCCTTCCCTGGGCACCTCTGTTCTCTGTCCCTGCTTTGGGGCACGTTTGGGTGGCTTCTGGGTGGGCCATGCTCTTCTCATCCATTTCCCCTGAGCTCTTTAACTCCTTCCTGCCCAGCTGGGAGAGGCCACATGTCATGTACGGGCAGCTGCTGGACTGGTTGCGCTACTTGGTGGCCTGGCAGCCAGTGATCATCGGACTGGTCCAGGGAATCAACTACATCCTGGGGCTGGAGTAAGGGCAGGCGGTGGGGAGCTGCGGAACCACGGGAGGACATTGCCACCAGGGATGCTGGCTTTGCTCCGTCACCTCTCAGGACCTTGGCCACCCCCAAGGACAGCAACATCGGGGCCCCTCCTGCCGGGGCTAGGGGAGGATTTTTTTAAAAAGCAATTATTTTAATGAGCATATTTAAAACTTTCTATTGCAGACAAAAAGAGACACTTGTCCCCTTTCCCTGCCCCTCTCTGGCCCTTTGCAGCGCCCTGCTGGGCTGAGCTTTGGGCTGGGGGCTGTTCTCCAGCTCCCTCCTGTCACTCTGTCAGAGGAGGCTGTGGGGAGAAGGCTTTGCTGGCTCCAATGCCAGCACCCTGGAGCAGCCTTGCTGGCAGTGAGGATGGGATGTGGGGGCTGTGGAGGAGAGGCTGGAGCCCAGCACCCTGAAAGAGGAGATGGAAGGTCACCTGGCTACTCCCAGCTGCCAGGTCCACTCTGGGCACCATGGGTATACCAGCAGGAACTAAGCTCCGCCGTGGTGATGGTGGGCTCTGCCTCGGGGAACCCTTTTGTATGCTCCCAAATTTTCTGTGTTCCTCCCTGAAGTCCAGCGGTGTCCCCTGACTGCTCAGGGGGGCTCAGCCAAGGCGTGGGGCGGGGCCAGTGCTGTTCCTCTCTGTGCCCTTTCGGGTGACGGTCACGGTATGTCAAGAGCAGCCAAGAGCGGGTGCCCCGCCCCAGGGCGCGGGTCCGCCCTCACTGGGTATTGCTCTTGGCACTGGAATAAAAGGGATGGAGTGAAGGTTGGGCTGGTGCTGGTGTTTCCCTGCCCCAGCATTACTCCATGACATCTTCCTGGCCATGCTGGTAGGAACCATGCCAAAGTCCTGCTGGTGCAATTGGCCTTGGGCTCAATTTTGGTAGCAGATGGGGACAAAGTCCCCGATCTCAGGGCCAGCAGTGATGTTTTGGCATGTGGAGACTTGAGTTGTATTCCCTGAGGGTGCTGGGGTTTGGTGGAGGGCTACAAGGCAGCTCCTGGCTCAGGGGATTTGGGAAGTGGCCACAGTGGTGGCATGGCTGTGGGTGTTGTGTGGCCTGTGTTCCCCTTGGGAAACCCCAGCGCCGTGCTGCATCCTCTTGAGTTTTCTTTTGGGTGAAACCACATTGCAGTGTTGTGCCAAACACCAAAATAAGAGCCCTGGAAACAGAGATGCGGCCCTGGGTTTTTCTTGATCGTCTTCCCTGCTGCAGGGTAAGGCCACGGTTCCTCCTTTCATCTCTCCCGGGGAAAGGATATTGCGTGGATGATGACCCAGCACCCATCTGCATTCCCTCTTTCACCGTGTAGCATCCAGAGCTAAGCTGGTTGGTGTTGGTGGGAGCAGGAAGGTGGCAGAAGAGCTGGGTGCTGCCGTGGGAGCTGCCTCTGGCTCGTCACTGCCAGTTGGACACCCGTGGTTGCTGTGGGGAGGATGCAGCCACTGGCCTCATCCCAGCAGGAGGCCAGGAATGTATTGCACTTGTCAGATCTCCAAGATAACACTCCTGTTCCCACCACCTTCCTGCTCTGCTGGGAATAGATAATGAAACTTAGTGGGAGTTCAGGGACTTTTTTCCAAGCCTTGCCAGGGCCTGTGACTCAGGTTGCTGCTTCTGCCCTATTGCTGTGCCTTGCTCCCAGCCTTGGCACCGCTGGGGAGTGGGGTGTGGGGGCTGGCCCCTGGTTTTGTAACTGGTGGGTTGTGGAAACCATGTCTGCTGTCAAGGAGCTGTCTCTGAGGATGGGGGACTGCTGTGGGACACAGCCAAGAACTAAAGCACTGTGGGTTTCTATCTGCTAAGCTGTTGTCCTGCACAAGCTGGCACACTCAGGGGCCAGCACCCCGGCTCCCCCAGCCAGTGTTATACTCAGTCTCCTGGGGGCTTCACCCACTTTCTTCCTGTGCAGACCTGCCTTGTCCCTGATCCCAAAGCACTGAGGAACAAACCAGCATGTCCTGAATCCCGTGACACTCAGCCAGAGCCCCATGTGCTGGACACTGGGGACCCTCCGCTCCTTCATCCCTGGGGAGCCCATGGATGCTGCCCCAGGGGCGGGGGGCGATGTGGGAGGGGAGGGGCATGGGATGCCGGATCATGGGAGGGATGTGTATCCCCAGGTGCAGGCGACACAGAGCACGGGGGCCGTGGGGACACTAGCATAGGACCCATGGACACACACCAGCCTCGAGGTGCGGTCCCCCGCGGTGGCGTGGCGCGGCGCAGCGCGGCCGGGCCGAGGGCGGCTCCCGGTGAGTCACGGCGCTGCTCCCGCCCCTCCCCGGGCCTCTTCATAAAGCGCCGCGGGGCCGAGCGCCGCCGTGCCCGAGCCGCGGGCTCTGCTCTCCGTATGCACCGGACAGCCTTGGGGGGAACCGGCCGCGACCCGAGGGAACCCGGGAGGAGCATGCTGGGGGGTACGGGACTATCCCAGACTCAGGTGGTGCTGGGTGGGTACGGGATCGTCAGCCTGGGGAGTCCTGAGGGGAGCATGCTGAGGGTACCATGGCCAGCTGGGAGGATGCTGTGAGGACGGGACCATCCCAGGCTCATGAGGAGCATCCCTGTGTGCCCAGCACCGAGCTCCATTTTTGTCTGCAGAGCCCCTGGGACGCCCTGCCTGGATCCTCTTGCTCTGCTGGGGCCTGGCTGCTTGCAGCACAGGTAAGTGGGGATTACTGGGGGCCGGGGAGCCCAAGGTCAGCCCTGTGCTCTGTGCACCTCAAGAGGCCTGTTCAGGAGTCTTGGGATGAGCAGTGCTCCTGTTCCTTTATGGGTTTGCTTCCTCACCCACTATAAAAATGTGGGGTCTTGGTGTCACTCTTGACCTCCTGCCACACCCCACTCTGCTCCCCCAGGTGCCATGGCCTCACAGCTGCCCAGCATCACTGTCCTGCGGGTGCCAGCAGAGCTCCCTCGCTCAGGTGAGACCCTCGGGGCCCTGGCAGGGCTAAGGGTGAGGAGGCTGCAGTGGGGGTCAGCTCCTGTGCCAGCCTCCAGCAGACACAAGGTGAATCCTCCACCCACAGCCAAGATTTCGGGGTGCTGATGTGGTGGGGGAATGTTCCCCTTAGTTTGGGAGGGGGGCTATGGGGACCCTTGCAGCCCCCTGACCTTTATGCCCTGTCTGGCTGCAGGCGAGAGCATGACTGTGTCGTGTGAAGCGTGGAGCGAGCTTCCAGAGCTGACGCTGCTCTACTGGCTGGAGAACGGCTCCTTCGTGGAGAGCCTGCACCCGGATGGAGCTGTGCGTGAGGGGACAGTGCAGTGAGTATGGGGACAGGGGCCTGGGCTGGTGACAGCGGGGTGGCCCCGGTTGGGGCAGGGCCTCTGGGTCTGCCTCTCTGGAGTGGCACTGACTGGTCCCTGCTGGGTCCACAGAGAGGAGCTGCAGGGCTCGGGGTGGGCTCTGCACCGTGATCTTCACTTCAGCTCCTTCGACAGCCAGCACCTGCACACCAACTTCACCTGCGTGGTGCTCAGTCCCCTCGGTGTCGACACCAGGGAGGTGCGATGGCCATCCCCAGCACTGGCCCCTGTCACTGGGAACAGTGGGGGCCTGGGCTGAGATGGGGGAGCGCCCTGCAGTGCAGCTCCCTGCTCTGACAGCCCCACACCACTGCATGCATGTGACACCTCCAGGGAGGCCCATCTCTGTAACCTGCTTTGGGGACTGCGTGGCCCCACATGTGCTGGCCCCACTCTGAGTGGGGCTCCTGGTGCCCCGAGCTGAGTCAGGAGCGCTGCCAGAGCTGGAACCAGCCCTGCCCATAGCTGGCTCTGGGATCCCAGAGTTTATTAAAGTACAGCAAGGCTGCCCAGTGTCACCTGCATCCTGGGGATAGTGCTGCCCAGGGGTGTAGAGGGCACCTGTGGGATGAAGAGGGAGGGGCAGGAGGTAGCCCTGGTGCCCGTGAAGGGCAGGCTCCCTTCCTGACCTTCTCCCTGCCTGGCAAAGGGCTGGAGAGCCACAGTCAGTCCCAGTTCTGGCCAGCACAACAGCTGTGCCCAGCCCTGGAAGAGAGGGTGGGTGGAGAAGCCCTGGGGAGCAGGCACCCCAGAAGATGGGCCTGTTGGAGCTGTTCCTCAGCATGGTGTTGCTGAGTCCTATCTGCTGCTCCCCGTGACTATCCTGTGCTGGCAGGACCCCTGCTTTTGGGTGCCAGCCCCCTTCTTGTTCCCTCAGGTGCTTGTTGGGGCTGCAACCCCCCTGGGCTGTGGGACAAGCTGGGGAACAGATCCAAACCCCTTGAGCAACCCCTGGGCTATGGGCATCACACTTCAGGATACTCAGAATGTGGGAGGGATAGGGACGGGGGAGTTGGAGAAGCCTCCAGATGCAGCCCCTATGAGCTGCCCTCTGCCCAGGGAGCCACAGGAGCCCCCTGGGGACACCTCAGTCTCACAGTGACTCTTAGGAGCCAGGGGAAGGCCAGCAGTGGAGCAGCCACCTGATCAGGGACCAGCCCAAGGCAGCCCTGCTGCACCCCCTAGCCCACCTAATTCCAGCCTCCATTCCTGGGAGAGCCTTTCCCAGACCCCACACACAGCTGCATCCTGACACCACAGCTGCCACTCAGCAAAGGCCTCTGCCAGGCTTAGCCAGTTTCCTGGGGGCAGTGGCACTATGGCCAGGCTGAGCTGGGGGCAGATAGCTACCTATGTGGGTATCTCTGTGTCACCCCTCCTGTCCTGCTGTCCCTGTAATACTGGTGGCTCCATCCCTGACCCCTTCTCCTTGCTGCAGTGTGATGGCAGCAGCACACTCCTCTCTGCACAGCATGGCAGGGCTGAGTGCCATCTTGTGCCATGCTGTGTCACACTTTGCTGCCCACAGACCCCAGTGCAAACCACAGGTCAGAGCAGCTCAGAGATGTGCAAGGCCGTGTGCCCACAGCACACCCCCTCATGACCAAGATCAAGACTTCCCTGTCCTGGCAGAGCTGTGGGACAGGACCATTCCCTGCCACACGTCCCTGTGGCCCAGAAATGGGAGAGACTGTCCTGCAGGGACATCACCTCTCACAAAATCACAGTTGTAGGTGCTGAGCACAGTTGGAAACAGCTGGAAGAGCAGGATGAGGACCTCCTTGTCCTCATGGAAGAGGTCCTCGGTACGAGGGGACACTGTAGCAGGTGTCCATCATGAAGATGACATCCCAGTTGAAGGGCAGGGTGCCTGTTCTCCAGGGGGAGGTGGAGCAGCCAACATGGATGGGTTGGTGGCACTGGGATGCTCCCGTGGATACAGTAGCAGCTAAGAAGGTGGGGGCCATGTCCAACACCATCTCCTTGATGAGGTGGAGTCTTGCTGGTGTGGAGGGCTGTAAGTAGATGCTCCATGGTGGGCAGAGCCACCCTGAGGGAAGCCCCCAGATGCTGCAGTGCTGTGGACAGGGAGGCAACTGCTCTGCAAGTGGCTGGGGTGGTGTGGCAGCAGGAGCAAGGTCAGGTCAGGGAGGGTGGGACCTGGGAGGGGCTGCTGAGAGACACAGGGCAGGCTGGGGGAGAGCACCCAGCTGCATCACAGGGCAGAGCCCCACCTTGACACACATCCCAGCACTGACCCAGACACTGATGCTGGCATCAGCTGATACCTGTCCTGCTGTATCACCCACCAGGAGCAACCCCACTGGGATCCCAGCCAGCAGCATGTCCTGAGCCTCTGGGTGCATGGGTGCAGGGTGCTTTTGACCCAGGATGCAGTGCTTGCCTCAGTCCCCATCGTGCTGCTGAGAACAGTGTAGGCTGTGGCTCAGGTCAGCAGCAATACCTCTCCCTGGGGACCCAGGCCTGCACAGCACACTTGGAGGTTCAGAGACAAAGCAGAGGGACCATGAGGCCAATGCTCCTGACACTGGGATGGCAGCCTTCAGCTAGGCCCCCAGCCTCACTCCCAAGCCAAAGTGAACCCCCAAGACTTTATCACTCGTGTTTCAGCCACCTCTGACTCCTCCCATGCTGGCAGCAGTGACGTGGCCATGCTCACCCATCAGCCCCACTACTAGCAAGGTTCACGTCCTTCAGGAGGAGGGTCCTCCCCAGACGAGGGGCACTGTCAGCCAGCAGGGACAACAGCCAGATGTGGAGGGATATCCATGGGTGATGAGGGGTCAGGGGGATGAGAGTTGGAGGTGCTGGGGACACTGAGGAGGAGGGGTCCTGGGGCTTGCTGGGATGGCACACCATGGAATCGCTGGATTTGATTTGGGAAGTGCAAGCAGCACTCTCCCTGGCTGAGGGCAGGAATCCAGCTGGGGGAACCTGGTGAGGAAAAGGAGACACTGTTCCCTTGGGGCACCTGGGGTGAGAAGTAAGCTCTGGTGTGAGGAGGGCCTGGCCAGGGCAGTCCTGGAGGCTGGAGAGGAAGGGAAAGTAAAACCACAATGCTCTATGCTTGCCTTCCTGTAAATTAGTTTGGTTCTCGTTAGGGACTGCTTCTGCTTACCGTGACCTGTGGATGTGTCCATGTGGAAGTAGGACTCCTCAAAGCATCGATGACCGTGGGTATGTCCATGCTGCAGCAGGAGCCCCTCTGAAGGGAATGTGGCCCAAGGATTAGACCACACTGAAGAAGGTACACCTTGAAGCATCTGTGGCTGTGCTGGAGGTTGTGCTGGAACACCTCGAAGTGCATGGCCATGCATAAGACCCCAACGGAGCAGATACACCCCTGGAGGCACTGCAGCCATGCAGAAGGCCAAACTAGAGCAGGTATATGCCCCATCCCTGGAAAGGTTCAGTGTTGGATGGGGCCTGGAGAGCAACCTGGTCCAGTGGAAGGTGTCCCTGCTCATAGTAGGGGGTTGGAACTTTAAGGTCCCTCCTAACCCAAAACATTCTGTGATTCTATGATTTTGTGAACACTTGTGGACATTTTATGGGCATTTTATGGATATTTCATAGGAGTGCTCCATTGACTGTGGGAATGATATCTGTGCATGATAGCTAAGGGAGGAAAG
Source organism: Muscicapa striata striata (assembly GCA_030060385.1). Classification (NCBI taxonomy): domain Eukaryota; kingdom Metazoa; phylum Chordata; class Aves; order Passeriformes; family Muscicapidae; genus Muscicapa; species Muscicapa striata. The sequence goes on from JAREIS010000011.1 coordinate 5,552,226, forward strand.
GGGCTGGTGGATATTGAATACCACAGGACCTGAGCATGGCTTAGAATAAGGGATGGACAATGTACTATGTTTGGCAGAGAAGTTCCATTTCTTTCCTGGGGCCGTGGTTTGGATTTTTGCTGGAAGGAGCATTGATAAACCAGGGATGTTTCAGTCAATGCTGAGCATCAAGGCCTTTGGTGCTCCTCATGCTGCCCCACCAGCGAGTAGGGTGGGGGTGTGAAAAGAGTTGGAAAGGGACATGGCCAGGACATTGGACCCCAGCTGACCCCAGACATTTTCCCAACCACAGCTTGTCATGGTCAGCAGTAAAACTGGGGGGGTCCACTGCTCAGGGTAGAAACAGGAAAGTTGTACAGACAAATTCCTGGCTTTAAGCCAGGTGTCACCGACAGAATTTTGGGGGTTTTGATCATGGGATGGTTTTTGATGACAGCAAGCCTACTGGTGACAGACTGAGTATATCTGTCTCAGAGGGAAAGGATCTTTGTGCAGGAGTTAGTGGGGCATGTTGAGTGAGCCTTAAATTGGATTTGAAGGGGGAAGAGGATAAAAAACCAGATCACTTGAGATAAGCCTGGGAGCAGCTTGACAGTTCTAAGGATGGCGTGTTAGTGAGGTCATTCAGGCTACCATTTCAGTAGATATGGGAAATGGAGATCCATGAAGCAGCAAGAGTGCAAGTGTTATTGATGTGCTAGAAACCATGGAAGCTCCTGAGAATGGTCACTCAGGAATTTGGGGAGCTTCTCTCCCCAAAAGGCATCGGGATTGATAACCCAACTGAAGTGCATCTGCCCCAGCGCCTGCAGCGTGGGCAGTGAACAGGGGGTTCTGGAGGAGGAAAACTATGGTATAGTTGCCATCACAAAGACATGGTGGGATGACTGGTGCCACTGGAATGGTGCAATGGATGGTGGTGAACTCTTCAGAAGTGACAAGCAAGGAATGAGACTGGAATGGTGCAATGGATGGTGGTGAACTCTTCAGAAGGGACAAGCAAGGAATGAGACTGGAATGATACAATGGATGGTGGTGAACTCTTCAGAAGGGACAAGCAAGGAATGAGAGGTAGTGAGGTAGTCCTGTATGTGAGGAAGTGTTTTGACTGTCTAGAGCTTGACAGTGGTGATGCAAGTGTTGAGGGTTGGTGGGTAAGAATTCTGGGGAAGGTCAACAGGGCAGATATCCAGGTGGGAGCTGGATACAGATGACCCAACCAAGGACCAAGAGGCAGACAAGAAGTTTCATGATGGCCAGCTCTTGTCATCGTGGGGGTTTCAACACACTAAACATCTGCTGAAAATACAATCCCGCAATGGTGGGAGGCCATCGTGGGCACAGTGACCTTGAAAGGATAGAGTTTTGGATTTTTGGAGCAGTAAGGAGGGGAGTCAGTGGAACTGCCACCTTGGACTCCCTGAGAGTAGACTTAGGCATGTTCAAGGGCCTGATTGACAGAGTCCCTCGGAGGCTGTCCTGAAGAGCAAAGGACCACAGGAAGGCTGGACATGCTGTAAGAAGGAATCTTCGGGGTACCAGGAGCAGGCTATGCTGAAAGAAGAGCCAGAGTCTGGAACTCAGAGTAAAAAGGAGAATTTATGACATTTGAAAGAAGGGGTAGCAAGTCAGGAAACAAGGATGTCATGAGGTTATCCAGAGAGAAAATGAGAAGAGTGGAAGCCCATCTGGCCACTGCTGCAGAAGACAGTAAAATAAATGTTTCTATAAATGCATTAACCACAAAACAAGGGTTAAGGAGAATTTCCTTCATTGGATGGTTGGGGAAACCTAGAGACAAAGAATGAGGGAAAAGTCTCAGGTACCTCAAAAGGTGATGGAGCAGACCATCCTGAGTGCCATCATGTGGCACGTGCAGAACAACCAGGGATCAGGCCCAGCCAACATGGGTTGTGAAAGGCAAGACCTGCTTGACCAACCTGGCTTCTGCGACAAGATGAGCTGCTTAGTGAGTGAGTGAAAGGCTGTGGATGTGTCTACCTGGGCTTTAGTAAAGACTTTGACACCATTTCCCACAGCTTTCTGGAGAAACTGTCTGCTCATGGCTTGCACAGGTGCTTGCATTGTTTGCTAGGGAAAAAAAAAAAAAAAAAAAAGCCTGGATGTCCAGGCCCTGAATGGCACCCTTACTCCTCCTGACTTTGGCCAATTGCTCTTACTGTGGTACCAGTATTGGTCATTCCCAGAGGGACCTAGAGTATGTAAAGGCCAGGTATTATTTTTGAAAAAGCAGTAAATATCTTTTAATTTGAATCACAGCAAATTTTAGTCTTTATTCCTTACATGTACCCCACTAGAGTGCCTTTGCTCCAGAGCACATTGCCTCATGATTATTTTTAAGGCACTCCTATTGCATTTCCTTGTGAAGCTGCTTAAGAGTTTTTGTAAATAATCTCACTGCTTATTCAGGACAGCTAGTCCCAGGCTAGCAGCAGAAATTCTAGCATTCAGTAGGTACTCTGAATGAAAACAGGAATGTAAAACATGCCACAAAGGTGGTGTTTTCCATGCTGGATGATGGAGAAGCAGACATAGTGTTTAAACAGTTGAGAGCCAGTTGTGCCTCCGCTAAGCTATGACTGAAAATTTCATAGAATCAAAGAATATCCTGAGTTGGAAGGGACCCACAAAGATCATTGATTCCAGTTCTTGGCCCTGCACAGAACACTCCAAAAATCCTACCCTGTGCCTGAGAGCATTGTCCAAATGCTTGTTAAGCTCTGGCAGCCTTGAGGCCATAACCACTGCCCTGGCAGTTCACTGCCTAACCACCCTCTGGGGGAAGAACATTTTCCTAATATCCAGCCTCAACCTCCTCTAATACATCTTCAGGCCATTCCCTCAGGTCCTGCTCCTGGTCACAGAGAGCAGAGATCAGTGCCTTCCCCTGCACACTGCTATGAGGTTTCTCATCACAGTTTCTTCTCCAGGCTGAACAAGCCAGGTGACTTCAGCCATTCCTCTTATGGCTTGGCAGGCTTTCCAAGTCTGCCTGAAGTTCTGTTTTAAACCTCTGCCCAAAGTCCCCAGGAAGCAGGCAGAGCAGAATATGTCCCATGAGGACAGTCACAGGGCTCAGCAGCACAGAGCCATGAGGTGAGCAGAGCACCAGAGGTGCTGCCTCTGTCCCTGCACGGCAGGCTGGCCAGCCCCCTGTGAGCACAGATCACCAGCCAAGCATGCCAGCTTCCCTCCCAGAGCGAGCAGGGAGCTGGCTAAGCATTTCCAGGCGAGCCCTTTGTGCCTGACAGTGTGGTGCAGGTGGTGTTAATGCTTGGGGCAGACCTTGGACCACCCTCCTGACTGGTGGGGGAATGGGCCAAGGGGTGCTGACCCATGAAAACATAAAAGAGCAGCATCGAGGGAGAGAGAAGGCAGTGCTGCCTGCCCTGCAGACTGACCCCACTCCCAGCCACAGCTGAGAAGTTCAGCCAAGCAGGAAACTGGGCACAGACAAATCCATCTGCTGGCACCCAGAAAAAGAGTAAGTCACTGTTTTGGCTCTAGAGGAGGAGGGTAAATAAGAGATAAACGTTTAATAGCTTGTATTTTTATGAATGAGGCTGTTTCTGTCCATTTCCAGTAACTCTTCTTAGCCGGTATTTGTGTTTCAGATTTGTTGGTTTGTAATGGAGTGAAGTAACAGTTTCTGCAAAATTTGCCTTTCATATGTTGCAATTGTTTATACGCTGTATCTGTATGCCTAAGGTAATAATTAATAGTTCTATGAATCATAACTACAAAGAATGGTGGAGAGATTTTGCTCCGTTTTGCAAAGACTCCTTTAGGCAAATCTTAAAAGGGGACAGGAATTTTCATGGAACTTATTCCAGCTGACAGGATTTGAGACATTTTATTCAGTTAAAACTGCCTTGAGAAGAGCATTGGAAAAGAAGGCTCAAAGAAAGAGCATTTAGGACTTCTGTTTTATTCTGCCATTTAATTTATAAATAAAATCAGTGATAAGTAAGGACAAACTAAAGTAAATAGACTATCTCTAAGTAGCTCAGGAGTCTCAATGGCAATGACAACATCCACTGTTTGAGTGAACAGAGCTGAGATATCTGGCCCCAAGGTGCCCTGCTCCAGAGTTTGTCTCCAGCTGCTTAGTGGCCACTAATATTTCATACCAGTTTTTTGATCATGCAGCTTTCTGCTCTCACTTTTTTCCCCCCTAATTTAGGATCTGAACAATAGAAAATTAAGTGCCACAGTAGACTGTAATTTTCAGCATTATGTTTTGGGATTAGCAAATCTTCAGTTTCATGTAACATTTAACTTGAACTTTTGTCCAGGTCATATTAGAAAGGGTACTGGGAAATAACCAAAATTTAAGTCAAGCTTTCTTTCCTAAAGTTCACTCAGTGTAAATGCCCTTGTTCCAGGGAGTAGTTGATTTGACATAAAAAAATGAAAATTTTAAAAAGTCTTTTAAAAATAAACGTAAGTACTTCAGTGTTGAAGTGCTCAGCTTGAGCCACCAAAGGTAGCTCTGGTTTTTCAACAGGGCTGACCACCCATCCTTGGGTCACCTGGCTTCCCAGAAGGTGTCTCTTTCTGAGGACACATGAATAAGCAGGGCTTTGACTGTGCACACCTTACAATTAAAAAAGTACTTCTTGTATGAAAATACAATTGTGTATTTGTGAGCCTGCAAATTCATGCTTTATGTGTGGATATACACTTGTGGGGTTTTTTGAATACTTAGACTTCAAATCCCAGGGAGCACAACCCCACCAATCTTTCTACCTTACATCTTACATCTTACTGTGCAAAACAGTTCTCTCCTCCCAGGCTGGTAAATCTTTATAAGACTTCCTTCTCACTTTTCATTTATGTAAATGCTTATCCTGATGCAATCCAAATGTGAATACCCTGGTCTGTGTGTCTCTGCCTTCCCAGACAGCATGTACTGTGCACACCTGCAAGCTGGAATAGCTCCAGGTGTGTTCTGCAAAGCAAATCCTGCCACTCATCCTGGTCCCCTACTCTCTATTAGGAAATGTACAGGCTGCATATATGAAATACAGCATGAAAATGAAGTTCTGCTCTCTCAGGGCCGGGATTAAGCAGGCTGTGACCTGCTGAGAGTAACCTTCGGCTGGGGGAAAACAGGAGGTATCACTACTCCCCATTCTTTGGGAGGAGATGTCCTCCTTTCCCTTGAGTTTTACCCATTATTCTGCCTCCCTGCAGTTCATGTCACAGCCTTCCCTGTTCTAATATTTGCCTCTGCTGTGGACAGAAGCTCTGCATAGGATGGACAGGCTTGAGGATTTTACAGAGGTGTTTCTAGATGAATTGCCTCTCCTGGAGTCTGTGTACACCTGCAAATCAAAATACCCATACAGTGAACATTTCAAGGGTCAGTGTGTTGTTCAAGTTCAGTGCTACAGTATTGCCTATTTTATCTTGCATTTTTATCTTGCTGGGAAGGAATTAGTTTCACTATACTTGAGCACTCCACTGCTACAACCTAATGCCAGTATCTCTGGCTTCAGCTGCACAAGCAGACACAAATATAATTTTCAAGGTATTGACAACAAGAATTAATCATGCTGCAGCCTGAAATGCTGTAGAACTTCAGGTTTGATCACAAACTTATTTGCCTCAATTTATCTACGGACTAACTAAATAAGTACAGTATTTGTTTAAGCGAAGAGACAGAAAACAAAATTCCTCTCAGCAATCAGCCCACTTAGGGAATTCCTGAAATTCCCATGGAGTAAAAACAGCAAATACAGCATTTTGTTTTCCTCAAGACCACAGTCTCCCTAGGGCTTTCTGATCAGATTATATAGCTAGTCTGCAGTCAAGACTCAGATTAGGTTTACTCATTGCATTTTCCTGTAATCTTGTATTTTAACACCTGCTCAGTTCAAAATGTCATTTTGATCTAAATTGGGTGGGTTTGCTATTCATCCTGTGTACATTACTCAAGCTGCACAAGATGATATAGATTTAAACTCCTCTTTGCTTAATACACCACTTCCAGATAAGCATATGTTAGCACAAGTAGTCAATAAAGGTTTTTAATTAGGTTTTTTTTTCTGAAGAAATAATGGAAGAAATTAATTTTATAGGCTTGGAACTTCCATTAAATAGGATAAACTTTCCTTGTGACAGTAGGCATTCTCACACAATAGTCAAAGCTTTTTATTGCTTTTTTGGAGTTTTTAATACACAGAACTGCAATTAGAGGGGGAAAAAAGTGAAATTATCAAAGCAGTTTCAAAAAACCTGAAATGATGCTACTACTAAATAAGTACTGAAAATCTTCTTTAGCAGTTAAAATCTGTGAAGCAAAAGGAAGAGGGATGGAGCCTTGTGGTAAAAAACTTTTGGGATAACACATAATAAACCATGTGTTTCCATGCTGGAAGGAGGATACACATCTAAAACCATGCATGGCTGAAACAATCAAATGAATAATTTTCTTCTGCTATTTGAGGACAAAAAAGTGAAGTAATGATTTACTACATTTAGATCACTCAAAATAGCTTTTTCCAGAAGCAGGTTTTTGCTACCAGAAGTATTTCCCTAAAGAACTTTTTCCCTAAAAATTGGTGTTTCTAAGCCCTGTCCAACCTGGCCTTCAACTCTCTCAGGGATGTCTACGAGGAAAACAAAGGTAGCTTCAGACTTCAGCTACATGAAAATCAAGAAATGATGCCTATCACCAAGGTCTTCTTGATAATTAACATCTTCAGAACAATTAAGTATCTTTTGATCTTGACCATATCTCACTTCCACTTCCCCATTTCCCAGAAAGTTGCAGTGGCAGAGTTTCTATCAGAACTCTTCTTGTAATTGCTGAATCTTTACCCTCTGACACCAGAACTGAGGTATCTTCAGTTCATAGAAACCAAAATCCACACTTCAAAACTTTTCAGAGGTGTTTTAATGCTGTAATTGGCAGGTAACTGCTGGGGAAACATTCTTATCTGTTTGAAGAATTGGATTAACTACTATGGGGTAGCAATATGCTACCACTTCTCAGAGAATTTGGGTGACAGCTTACCCTGGCATAAGAAAAGACCTTTTAGGCAATACAGTCTAATCACTATTCAAGGCACTAATGTGTTCTTATACACAGATTTCTTGCTTCATTCTCACACACTAAGTGCTTGCCACACTGCAATTCTGGGAACCCAAGTGGGGTGGTGATGGTGGTGCAAGGGATCAGCAGCTATTATCTCCTAATTTTACTGTCCTGTTTTTTATACTTCTTATTGTAGGTCCCAAACCAGAGCATGTAAAGATAGAAAGGACAGGAATGAAGGCTTTATCTCTAATTTATCCATGCAGGGGCGGGGGAATTTTTTGAAGGTTACCACTGGAACAACCAGTAACTCATAAAAGGAAACATTGCAATCACAGGGCATAATTTCAAAATACAGTATAATTTTTAGCTGACTGTATGAGACCAACTTAGAACAAATACCAGTGCAGTAGAGTGGAGGGCATGCATCATTTGAAGCATGGTTGTCTGGGACGTCATTAGAAATAATACCACCACGGAGAAACCATGCTGTTAGAATAATCCACCATCTGTTTGGACAAATTTATTTTTTGCTGGATTGGACAAGGAGAGGTATTTACCAAGGTGATATTATTTCTGCTGGAGGTCATCTTGCAGCCTGGTAGAGCTCTGGATTCTTTTAATTGGAAGTTTAAACCAAACCTTCAGCAGTAGTCCAAGACCCCTTCAGTGCATGCCACATTTAGGTTATGGAGTCATTCTGTGTCTTAATAAAAATGTATTTATTAATCATCTCACTCATAATTAAAAAGTTCAATCACTTTTGTATGCAAATGTGTTACCTGTTTTATTACTCCAGCCACTTTCAAGCATTGATGAACACTAGGCATAAGGTTGGACAAGAATGATGGTCTAAACCAGCTGTCTTGGACAATTATATGGAAATAAAATTCAAACCAGCTCCTTCTTAACTTGAGCTTCTGTAGACAAAGGAGTTGTTCTTTTCATCAGAACAGATACATAAAACCAGGTAGGTTTGGTTTTGGTTACCCATCAGTGAGGGAAGAGCATCCAAATAATATGCCAAGTTCAGATTTGAAAGCCTATTCTTGTTTCCTGAGTTCAAAAGTCTTCTAATATAAACTAGAAAGCTGAAAAAGGCTTCTATGATTTTTACAGAACTTCTATACCTGTTATGTAAAATTGTTGTAAAATCCATTGTGTCAGGTGGATGAGACTTTAAATAATTGTACTGGTTATACTGGAAGTCTAGCTAAATTTTACTGAAAACTTAGGGAAGAGAAGAAGATATACCCACCAGTTTTCCTTTGAAAATTGCATAGAAAATTTTGACATTTTGCACAATCTGCTGCATTCTTTGTATTTCTATAGGTTATGTCTAAAACTATTTTGGTGAGTTCAAGGGATACATTATCTCTGTTAAGAGAAGTGGATAATGCTCAGAGAGCAACTGTGGCAGAAGATGTACCACACACACCATATTCAACAGCTTTCTGAAATACTCCATCTTTTTAATTTTGGAGATGATGGAGAACAGAACTACAACAGGCAAGAAAATGACCCCATATTTTACTTCATCTTAATGGCAATATTACAAAAAAGGGCTCTGTGTATCTCCAAGAGCCCTACTGAAGCATTCTCCCATCCCTAAAAATTAAAGCAAATAATTTTCCAAGCCTTAAGCAGTGGAGACAGCGATGTGGTTTGATTAAGGACCATATAATGCATATTCTTCTGTAGATTGTTGTTAGCTTAAGAAAAGATGCATTGCAGGTGACTCACACTTCACAGAACAAATAACCTGCAAAATATATTACACTTCTTGCATACCCCTCACCAAAGCCACACAGAAATGAAATGCTGAGAACTGCATAGGAATGTTTCTGATTTGCAGGGAACAGAGAAGAATAGAAGTATTTCTGGAGTTTAAATTTCCCGGAATGCTAGAATTTAGAATTTTGTTTGGATTCTGATGGATGGAGCTCAAATGTTACCAACTAAGCTAAACCTGATTGGTTGGCTGCAAACCAGTAGAGAATTTTAAAGGTTCTCCATTCTTCAGGTACTGAGAAAAATGAAGGAAACAAGAGTTAAAACTAATGAGGATGCATCAAAGTATTTTAGTCTAATGTTTTATGAATATTAAGCCCTCACATATTAAGTGGAAAATGCAGTATCACTCCTTTTGACACAGGTGGGAGTTTGAATCTCTTTTACAAACTCATGTTGTCAACCTTGTCTAGGATTTCTTGCAAATACTATCTCCAACACGGAAAAATCCAAATAATTTCATTTATTTGGGAAACTGTGTTGATATTACAGATTTCTGGTCTATCACAACTGTTAGCCACTATTAAGGACTGAGAAAATAAGCAGTGTGGAGGTCTAGTAATAGGATTTCCAATGTGATTAAATGCTTAGATAGTGGAAACATTTCTAGCAAAAATGATACCACAACATCTACAGCTTGGGTGAGTCTGACCTTCGCAGTTAAACATCAGCCAGCAGCTGGACTGGAATTTCTGGTATGTTCCACAACATAGATTAAATATTTGATTAAAAAACTTAAATGTCTGCATCCTTCTGTCATGCTTTGGGAATGGTATTCTCCACTTCAGTACTCCTGCTAAAAAAGTCTCCCACACTCCCCTCCCCGCACCTCCAGTTGGAGGCCCAAAAGGCAGAGATCATAGGTTGAGATAAGAACAGTTTACTGGAAACAGCAATGGGATAAGAAAATGAACAGGAATAAGAACAAGAATATTAATAAAGAGAAGTCTACAAAACTGTAGGTGTATTGCCATGTTTTCTGAAGTGCTGCAGACAAGCATTCTGGATGTGAATCAGTCTTTTTACATTATAAGGACCAAATTCTGTCCAGCATGTGCCCTACTGCTGCTTTCACTAGAACCTGTCATCTTTGCTCAAAGTTTGTCTCTAATGCTTCTTGGTGCTTCAAAACAGTTACATCAAATTAGACAAATTTTCCTACATCTTTATAATTTGTGTTAAGAAATTGCACTGTGCTTGATTGCCTGTACCATCATATAATAATATGTCAGGAAAACACAGATGCTCCTGGTAAAATTCAACTTCACTCTGAAAACCAAAGGGCTGGCAGCTGAGGATCCAAGAGTCCCACCAAACATGCTCCCAGCCATTAGGTGACCCATGGCTGGACAATGCTCCATTGTCATAGGTATGTGTGGAGTTGCTATTTCGCTTTGCCAGGGTAACTGAAGTGGGGGCAGAGCAACTGACCAAGCCTGGATCTATCCCATAGTAGTTGCTGTGCAAGACATAATGAGAGATGATCCCTGGTCCTCAAAACTTACATACTAAAGCTGGAGCAGATGTAGCTTCACATGGATAAAAATCAGGTTTTATCAGCACTTCACATAGCTCAGAAGGGTATGTGCTTGGCCCAGCAATACTTCTGCCCTTAACTGCTCTCCCTCCCTCTTCCCAGTATATCCCACACTCAGTTTAAGGGAAAGGTTATTTATATATTTATATTACTTAGCAATTCAGGTGTAAAAACTATCGCCTCTAGCCCTTCTAAGACTGCCTCACTCAGTGAAGTGGAGAACAGGGTCCTTTGTCACCCCTGTCTGCTTGGAACCAAAGCAGAAAGGAGAAACAAGCAGGAATTGTCCTGCAAAACTCCTCGTCCTGTCCTTACCTCTGCACGGGCCAGGCCAGGCCAAGGAGCTGTCATAGAGAAGAATGTGTGTCCAAGCTGTCTTATAAGCAGATGAAACCATTTAGAGTGAAAGAAGAATGAAAAAAGAATCCCAAACTTTAGTCACAATCCATTTTCTAAAGCAGTGTAGCTGTGCTTTCCCCTTAATGCAGAACTGCGATATGGCTCTAAATAGATACAACAGATAATGAGTGGAAAAGCAAAGTAATATTAACCATTGAGAGATCTTCAGTATAATAAAGAAACTGTTTTTCCTCAGTAGGTAAAGCCAAGTGATCTAAATCACTCAGTAAAAGGAGGAGACGCTTGGCACCAGTGCTAATGAAGCCAGTAGCCTGCCCTGCTTTCTCCGTTTGTCTGGCTCTCATTTTGGCCAGATTCCTTGGCATATACACCAGTTTTGTGAGAAGTCAGAAGAACCACACACTAATTTTCACTAAGGAAAACACAATTCGCAACTGCAGCTGTTCCGTGGCTATCCACGACTGTGATTACTGCCTGGCAAACTTGATGTGCAACTGCAAAACAGTGCTGCCTTCTACAATGGAAAAAACTACCTACAACAGCCACCTGACCATCTGGTTCACAGACACCTCTGTGCTGGAGATAGTCCTCAACTTCACAAGGGTGTGGGATTTGAAGCTGTCCTTCTGTGGCACCACTACTCTCCCAACGGAATATTTGGCCATTTGGGGACTTCGAAAGCTCCGGGTAAACAAGGTCAAGGGACAATTTCTAGAGCAGAACCTAACCATCTCCAGCAGCAGCAACAACGACAAAGACCTGCTTGAGATGCACAACAAAGACAGGCAAATGCTTGCACATATTTCTTTTCTGGATACCTCACTTTTCAATGGATATTCACTGCTGAAGTCATACAGTGTGGAAAACGTCTCTAGTATCATGAAGCACTTTCCCAGCCTGCTGTACTCTGATGTTTTCTCAACTTCAGAAAACGAGAGCTATGTTGTAACATTCATTTACTGAGTTATTTAACACAGTCAGTAGTGAGAGGCATGGGAGGCTGCTAAGAGTGATGGGATGCCTTTAAGTCTGTCTGGTTTGTCCAGGAGGATGTGTTAGGGGACTCATCAGAATAATTCAGCAAACTCATTCTTAAAGAACAAAGTAAATGTGAAACAACTGTTTTCCAAAGCATTGTTAGAATTTTTTTGTTTATATATTCTAAGCTGAGAATTGAAATCTGCAGATCAATTTTGTTTTAAGGCTGTGCCTCAGACAGAAAAAGGCATTTAGGATTTAGAGATTTAGGAAACAGAGGTATTGGACTTCCCTCTGTGAAGCAGGTATTCCCCTGCATCTGTCCTTTCTTCCTTATCTCACACACGATCTCTATTTCCAGATCACAGAATACTCTGGGTTGGAAGGGACCCACAAGGATCATTAAGTCTAACCCTTAAGTGAATGACCCATATGGAGACTCAGCCCCCGGCTTAATGACTCCCCACTGGACCACTTCAGCTGATCCACATTTTCCAGGGAAAGGCTGCCACCTGCATGATGGATGTGCTGAGACCTTGCAGTTTCCCCAAATGCAGGGAGCTTCAACTTTTGGGATAATGGCAAACTCCCATATGAGAGAGTAGAAATACTCCATACAATGACTCTCATCTGACAAGGGAGGAGAGACTTCAGGCAGATAGTTCTCAGATGTGTTGCATGAGAAAGGTGGTCATCCCCTGAAAAACATACACTGGGGCTATTAAAATAACCAAAGTCTGCTCCTTGCCCGTGTCTGCAGGTTTTGGATTCTGTGAGATATGACTAAGGCCACATCCATCCATATAGTACAATAAAGGCTTTGAAATGGCAAGTTGTAAGAGCCTTGCATTGACAGCAATGGATTACATGAAATGGATAAAATACAAGAAATCTTCTGCCCAGAGAAGCTGTGGGTGCTCCATCCCTGGAAGTACCCAAGGCCAGGCTGGATGGAGCTTGGAGCAACCTGGTCTAGTGGAAGGTGTCCCTGCCCATGGCAGGGGGCATTGAACGGGGTGGTCTTTAAGGGCCCTTCCGACCCAAACCAATCTGTGGTTCCATGGTTCTCTGTGCACTTAGGGGAATGGCTATCAACATTCTGAGAAACCAGTGAAGCTGCTGCAATTTTGAAGTAAGACTGTTTTTATTTTAAACAGTCATATTGATATAACTGTAATCAATGATGGAGCGGTTTTGGTAGGAAGCAAAACATGCCCACCCCCTTCCCCATTACTGTGAGCTTTCCCACTGAAATCAACAATGTGTAGTTTCCTTTGCCAGCACCTTGGCAACAAACCATAAGCCTTTTTCTCCAAATTACAAATATTCTTGTGATATCTCTAATGACTGTCTATTACAGACACAGACACATAATTCATGTTATTTGCCCAGAAGCCCCCTTCTCCAGCTGTCTGTGCAAGAGAAGTAACCTTGCCTTCATAAACCAGCAACTCACCAATCCTACATATCATAGTGTTAAAAAAAAAAAAAAAAAAAAAAAAAAAAAAGCCAATAGACACAAATATATTGATTTCTAAATGTTACCAAAGCTTCCAAAATCTGGAAAAATGAAACATAGATGATCTTCAGCAAAGATCTGCTGCCCTCTGGTAAAAAATGTGCTGAAATAACAGTAATTCCCCATTACCATGACAATCATGCCCAAAAATTCACACATGCAGCAGTAGTTGAGAATGTACGTATTCTGGCCTTGTGGGAAAGAAACGAGGTAAGTAAATCCATAGGCTTTCTAGCAGAGCAAATTAAATTTCCAGTTACTTTGCCACTGTAGTGTTCTGATTAAGGCTGGTGCAGAAGTCCTTTTATTCCAGTGCCCAAGTAAGCACTGCAGTATTTTTTCCCTGAAAAGAGCAGAACATCCTCAACTAGAGAAACCCACAGCTCCGATATTGTGGTGATCTTCCCAACGGCCCTATTTCGGTCCCAGCGGATACCAAGAACCTGATTCTCCCAATTCTATCTTACATGGCTTTGCCCTATGGCAAAAAAAGTATTGCATTAAGAAGCTAGAATTTTTCCACAGCAATGTCTCCAAAACGCGTGTACGCCTGGTGTAATAAAAACAAAACAAAACAAAAAACAAAACAAAACAAACTCGCCTCATACGATGAATTTCTTCTTTAATATAACTCACTTTATAGTTACATCACCCGCCCCACCCCTTCCTTCCCCCCCCTTTCCGCTCGCGCCGCTTTCTCGACACAAGATGGCGGCGGCCATGAGGGGACAGCGGGGGCGGGGCGGGCCGCTCGAGCCGCCGCTCCCCGCGCTCCCCGCCGCGCAGGCGCAGTGCCGCGCTCTCCTCCCGCCGGTGGCCGAGCCGGCGGCAGGGGCGCTGTGGGCGGCGGTGCCATGCTCGCGGGGCCGGGCCTGGGCCGCGGCGCGGGGCGGCCGGAGCGGGCGGCACCGGGGCCTGGCGGGGCGGCCGGTCGGTGCCCGGCGGGATGTTCCGCAAGGCGCGGAGAGTGAATGTGCGGAAGCGGAACGACTCGGAGGAGGAGGATGAGGAGCGCGACGAGGAGCCGCCTCAGGAGCCGGCGCCGGCGGTCGGTATGGCGGGGAAGGGCCCAGCGAGGCCTCCATGCCGCTGGCGTCGGGCGCCGGGCTCCTGCCGCTGCCCGCCGGCTGCGTGCCCCTCGCCCTGCCCGGCAGCCCCGCGGCCTTCGCCTGCGCCGCCAGCTACGGCGCGGCTCTCGGCTTGGGGCTGGGCTTGATGGGAAGCGACCGAGCAGGCCTGGGGGCTCTGCCGGCGCCCGCTGCCCTGCGCCCCCCGCCGCCGCCAGCGCAGCCCCAGCAGGGCAACGGGCTGCCGGCGGCCGGGCGCCCAAAGGAGAAGAAGCGGTCGCGGGAGAACAAAGAGGTGCCGAGGGCCAGCCTGCTCAGCTTCCAGGACGAGGAGGAAGGTGAGGCGGATGATTGCCTGGCATTTGGGTCGCTTCTTGCGGGAGTGGAAGGGACCCGGAGCTGCTCAGCCTGCACTGGGCCTCTCCTCTTGGAGAGCCGGGACCCGTATTTATTTTTTAAGGCAATCCCCCGTGTGGCGTGGGGTGATGTGGGATCACATAAGAGGGGGCGAGCCCTGAGGGCACGGTACGGGCGGCCGGGGATGCACGGGCAGGAGCAGCGTCGGGCCCGCTCCTTCCCCGGCCCCACCTGGCTCCCGCGGGGCCAGCGCGCTCCGAGCGGCCTTAGCTGCGGTCAAACGGCCTCTGCTTCTGTGTGCTGATGCGTCACCTGTGCTGCGTTCACCGCACCTGGGAGACCCGCAGGTTTATGCGGGAGTAGGTGCAGCCCGTAGTCTCCCCCTGGAGCCAGCAGCGTTGGCTGAGGAGCATCTGTCCCGTGGCTTTGTGTCGAGTTTGTTTAAATCTTATGTGGCTGGTGTTCACGGGTCACCTCGCACTCACTGCCTGTTGCCCGAACACTTCTTATAGTTTTGAGTCGCCTTAGAAGGAATTCTCTTGAAATCACTGAAACTTGGTTTCTAAGCCTCGTGATTTGAAATCTAGATGGAGGTACTGAAAACGTAGAATTAGACTTTCAGTATAGACTCTGAGAGAGTGCTACAATGCTTTTTAATGACATTGTGAAGATCCAGGTACAAAATTAAGAGGTTTAATAAATAAGTATGCTTGACAGATCTAATATAATGTTATCCAATTTCTCTTTTAAAGAAACGGAGGAAGTTTTCAAAGTGAAGAAATCAAGTTACAGCAAAAAGATTGTAAAACAGTTGAAGAAAGAATACAAAGAAGATCTTGAAAAATCAAAAGTTAGAACAGAGGTCAATTCTCCAACAGATGGTAACTGCAAAACTATAGTAACTTTTGTAGTGGAAAATATGAAGTACTATAATTTAATTTCTTGTTTCAAGATGAATTGTTTTCAAGATGATTTCACATGTTGCGCAGATGAAATGTGTTACTTGAACCTCAAGAATGCTGTTCTGCAGTTGGTAGAGAGTTCTTCGATTCTCATGTACAAATGAACATAGAAGGATGGAACTTCTCAGCTCTGTTAGATGGTTGTCAGTAGACATCAGTATTCTGAATTGTAGCTGTGTTTATGATAGAGGAGTTGCTTATTGAATTAGGAAGGTATTACATTAGTTTGAAAATGTACCTGGTGCTTGTCTTACACGAAGTGTCCTTGTAATGCTTTTTCTTTGAAAAGGAAGATTGTTGGGGTGAGCAGAGTGGTGGTCTTCGTTATTAAGTTAATTGTTCAAAAGCTGCCTGTTTCAGGACTTGGACCTTCTAGTAGACTTGATTAAGATGATAGACTGAAAGTGTTGGAGCAAAAGTATGTGTTAACAATATACAGTCCTTGAGAGCTTGAAATAGAGCATGGAACTTCAAATTCATTGGTGGTTTTTGGGAAGCTCATTGGTAAAGCGTAGTGGAAAACGTTTTCCACTTAAGTTTTTACATAGGTTATGTAATGCTACGAGCACGAGCTGGGAGGCTTATGATCTAAAGATTGCAATGATCTAGAGAAGCACATGGGGGTTGAACATGGCCCCATACAGGAAATATCCTTTTAAGATGTAATTAAATTGTTTTAAAATGTTTTGTCTACATTTAGAAAACCCACAGATTCTTTGTTATTAGAATCCTTAAATTGCCTATGTGGTGATGTGGGGCATGAGCAAAACCAGAAATTACCACTTCTGTGGCTAATGTTCAGGTCATCTGTGAAGACCTGGATTCTTGCTTCTGTCACAAAGGTCCTTAAAACATTGCATTTTGCACATGGCTATGTGGGCCATATTTATTTAATTTCTGTTTGTTTTGCTCTCCCTAATTCATGTGACTATAGTTCAAAGACTTCAAGGCTGCTACTGAGAGAGTAGCTTGGATTCTCTAAACAAGTGCTTGAGTGTGAAACTCAGATATGTGCAGATTGGGTAGCTGGGTTTAGCATGAATTTTTGTACGTATTATTTGTACTTGCTGCCTGTATCTGTATGTTACCCACCTAAAGTAGGATGTAGCCCAAGAAGAAAATAAAATGTTCTTTTGTAATCAGTTGGTTCTTGTGGAAAGATTTGGTGTAACACAGGCAGTGCTTTTTCATTGCATGTGTAAGAGACTTTGACAAGGTTGAGTTCCCCCACTTTCTTAATACTTGGCAGTATGGAAAATGTTTAGTGATTAGTGGGGCCTGCCTTGTCACATTTTATTTTGAGAGGATGTCCGTGATTTAATCACAATTAAGAAAGTATCTTTTCCTAGATTTCAAAAATAAAAAAAATTATTTTTGAGCATTTTCATTTGATTTTCGCTTTTGATTGTTATATCTTAAAAAAGATACTTCTGAGTGATCTTTATGAAAGGAGTAAAACAGACTTTGCTGTCTTATCAGTTGAAGCACCATTGGAAAAGACAGGACAGAATAAGGATATAGGCCAAGAAGATGGGACTGCAAACAGTGAGCATGGTGAAGAAGAAATGGAAGTTGAAAGTGAGAAGGAAGAAGAAAAACCAAAAGCTGGTGGTGCTTTTTCAAGTGCTCTATCATCACTGAATGTTCTCCGCCCAGGTTGGTCTTTGTAATATGTCTGATAAGTTACCAAGTGATTTAGCCAGTATTTACAGCATACTAGTGTTTGTGAGAGATTAGGAAATAGTTTCCAACAATTTAGCATCTGAGAATTCAAGAAACTGGTATTTTCCGAAGGTGTTCAGTTTTACAAGCTTTATGAGAGAAGATGTTTTGCTATGGAATGCTTCATCCTGATGTAGGATGCAGGAATTTGTCTCTCAGGTAGATGATAAACTGAAAAAAAATCTAGATTCAGAATAGGTGACTTCACATGAGATGTAACTGCTTTCAGTTAACATGTCTTCTTTAATTCAAATGTTTCAATTATGGGTCTGCAAGGTATCAGAAGTATTTTCCTATCCTGTTTTGTATACTGAAGTTCTAGTCAGGCCCTGAGGCCAAAGAAATCCCTCTGAGAAAATATTTTTGAAGCTAGTTTGCTAATTAAGTCTGTTCCCAAATACCACATGCGTGTCCTGGGTGCACACATTGATTTATATGACTTACATAAGTTTTGCTTATATAAGTTTTGTGCTGTAGATTTTGGAGTTTTCAGTTAGGTCTGAGGCTTTTCATGTTTCCCTTGACTGTGCAGTATTCTGTATATTAACTGTGTCTGGTTTGGTGTCCTCTTAGTCTCTGACCGATGATTGTCTGTTGAAACAGTTGATGTTTTTTATTCCCCCAAAATAAGAAGAGCTGGGAGCAGTATTGGGGTAGGAGGTGACACAGTCATGCACCTCATTTTCTTCCTCCCTTTGCAATAGTCAGCTCCAGTAAAGGGCATCCTCTTCTTTAGGAGTATTTCCCACAGAAACATCAGGCTTCTGCTCTTATGACATGAGCTGCTGGAAGCAGAGCCAGACTTTCTGTGACGATCCCAACTTTGAGGTTTTCTGGTCAGAAAGTTGACATGGTTAGCGTCTAAGTTGCTTACAAATATTTTCTGTGAGTATGGTTTTGTTTCCTCCCATGTTTTTTTTTTTTCTCTGTGCACAGATGATTTGGTACAGTGAAAGAGATGAGCAATAAGAAATTGTAACACCTGTTTTGTTGCAGTGATTGTTTAACAGTGCACACATCTGTCTCTAGGAGAAATTCCAGATGCTGCTTTTATTCATGCCGCTAGGAAAAAGCGTCAAATGGCTCGTGAACTTGGAGACTTTACCCCAGTTGACAGTGAACCAGGTAAAGGCCGCCTTGTTCGAGAAGATGAAAATGATGCCAGTGATGATGAAGATGATGACGAGAAGAGGAGGATAGTTTTTACAGTGAAGGAAAAATCCCAAAGGCAAAAGATTGCTGAGGAAATAGGTAAACCCTTTTTTGGAAGGTCAGCTGATGAATATTCACACTGTTTTCACTGCCAGTGTTCCCATTCAGCATTTTTAAACAACATGTTTTTCAAACAATCTGGAGTTGCATAACATTTCTGAGGAAAAGTACCACATAATGGAATATGCTTGTAAAATTTTGAGCATAAAACTATGTTCCTGTGCACACTGCTGACTGTGATAGAAACTTACACTAAGGATCAATTCTTGTTCTTCTTGTACTCTGTTTTTAGGAGGTATATAGTTGTGAAAAGAAAAAAACATTTGATATAGAATTCTTCTTGCTAGCAATCAGGTAAAATAACCTTTTGGAAAAGGAGTTAGACATTAGAGGGTTTTACCAGCAGTGAATTGCAATTTTTACCATTGGATCTTTCAAGCAGAACCCTTAATGCTAATAATTCACAGGCCAGTGTCCTTAATTCCTCATGAAGAGGAAAGGAAGATCACTGAGATGTTCTCACTGAGGCATGGTTTCAGGTTTTTGAATTTGTGACCCTTAAAATTATGAGTGCATTATCTTCTTTCCTTTGTATGAAGGTATTGAGGGAAGCGATGATGAAGCACTAGTGGCAGGGGAGCAAGATGAAGAACTCAGTAGATGGGAGCAAGAGCAGATACGAAAAGGAATCAACATACCCCAGGCATGTATATAATTGTGCGCTCTTTTTTGATTTGTTTCTGCAAGTATTGGCTAAACCCTTTACAAACTTGAATAGTTCACAGAACGCTGTTTCATTTGAGAAATTAACTCTGTAAATTCTGACGCTCTTTAAAGAGAAGTAGTGTAAGTATTTAGAATAGTAATGATGCTGAGAATTTGTCCATTTACCTTCTTGAGGGCATTTGTTTCTTCTGCCTTAGATATTGGATGCTTAAATCCCCTTGATAATTACATTTTGTAATCATATCTGCTTGCATTTTTCACTTTGATTTGAGATGTGTAAAAAAGTAAGTTTCCCCTCTCTTTAAGACCTGTATATATACTACAATGGCATTTCCTCTGCCTCTAGGTTCAACCAAGTCAGCCTGCAGAAGTGAATAATGTGTACTACCAGAACACTTACCAGACACTGTCTTATGGTTCATCATATGGCATTCCATACACCTATGCTGCATATGGATCATCGGATACCAAGTCTCAAAAAGCAGATAATACAGTTCCTTTCAAAACTCCCAGTAATGAGATGACTCCTGTTACTATTGATTTGGTAAAGAAACAGCTTAAAGACAGGTAGGACAGACCATCTTTTTAGACTTAAAGACCTGTCCCCTAGGTTTCTGTTCCTCAGGTGTCTTTTAGTCTCGGTGAGCAAACAGAGTTTCATCGCTGGAAAAGTACTGACTGTCACATCCATTAAAAAAAAAAAAAAAAAAGGCAAACAAAAAAGCTCAAAGTGAAGATGACATTGAAAATCTCCTTGGATTGCTTCTCTGGAAGTGAAGCTTTAAATATGAGGCCACTGATCTTGTTGAAGAGAGGTCTGAGTTGCATCTTCTGGACACTGCACAGTCTTATAGTGAAGAAATGAAAGGCCAGTGAGGTGTTTAGCTTATCAAGCTGCATTCGTTTAAACTGTGAATCAGAGATTTCCCCTTCAGTAGATAAAGAATTTAATTTTTAGTGTATACAGGGATTTTTTTGTCTTAAACACTGTAATCTGCTTGTCACGTACGCAAAAGGTATGGAATGAATAACACAATTGCCATGAGAAATCATATGTAATGAACAGCTTGCACTTACGTATCTTCAGAATTGATTGGTATGCCCCTTGTAGTGTTACAGCCTTTGACAGTGAATCAAGTTCGTTGAGGAAAAAGAATGCTTTGTATAAGCTGTAGTTCCCATCAACACCCAGTCTGTCCAGCCAGCTTTTCATTAGCCTTGCACTATTCTGTGTGCTGTCACTCATGTAAAAGTTTGTAGGAGTGGCCAATGCAATGCACTACAGCATAGTCTAGCAAATGAGTTTCAGTCATTGGCCTTGCAGTTCATGAAGAGAGGGGAAAAGGTGACAAATAAAAGGTTGAGAATGTCTTTGCAAAATTTCCAGTATAGAGGCTCAGTACTTGCACTGTACTGTCTGTTTGATGTCTCAATGGTCTGAAATAGACAGACTTTTGGATGTAAATTTACTATTTATCCATTGCCCTTCAGGTTGGACTCTATGAAAGAAATGCACAAAGCTAATCGGCAGCAATATGAGAAACATCAGCAAAGCCAAGAGGACTCTACCAAGGCAATTGAAAGATTAGAAGGGTCTTCTGGGGGTATTGGTGAACGGTATAAGTTTTTGCAAGAAATGCGAGGGTATGTCCAAGACTTGCTTGAGTGTTTCAGTGAAAAGGTAAGGATGCAAAAACATTAATCTCTTTACAAAAAAAAAAAAAAAAAAAAAAAAGGGGTCTCTTATTACATGCCAAACACCACAACTCCCTTTTTCGAAAAATGCATATTCTTCAAAAGGTTTGGTTATTTGAGGATTGAAAAGAACTTTTTGTCATTTTAAGCTGATTATCAGAAATCTCTTCTCCCAGCTCACTGACTTTAGATTGCCTAAAAACTTGCAGATTTTATGTCTTCAGGATTTTGGTAGATACTCTGGCATTTCAGCTTTACTCAGGTACTTCTTTTTACTTGAGTGGGATATCAGGTTAGCAAAAATAAGGGCTGAATTATGGCATTACTACTTTTTGGAGTGCTTGGTGTACACAATAACAAAGACTTGTATTTTCTGTGCTATAAACTTCCTCCTGCCAGATGTTTCTTGGTATTGCTCTGGAGTCTGAAGGAGAGAAGTTTTAAAGTTAGCATAGCTGCTCAAAGATACCCACACTTAAAAATATATTTCTTTAATGTAGTGTGATACTTCTATGCATCGCTAAGTCCAAAACTTACTCTTTTTTTCTTATGTTATGCACTGTGCTTTGATTACTTACTTTGTTGTAAATGTAATAGAAACTCCTGAAAAAAATACATTATATACACATATTAGGCACACACAAGAGTTGTAGAATTCAGTTAGCAGTATATTGGCTATTTCTTCATTGTCTTCTGACTTGAATACACTAGTAGTATATTAATTTCTTAATATCTTGCCAGCATAATTGAGTAGTTTTAAGCTACTGCTTGCCTAGCCTAGTTAGGTGTGGGAGAGGAATTGAAAAGCATTTTGGGTGCTGATGGGTTAGACATGAGTTGTCCACTGTTGGTGGACTTGGGAGAGTCCAGTCTTCGTCCTGTAAAAGTGAAGAGTAACTGTGTCATGAGCAAACCCAGGAAGTGTGGGACAGTTAATTTACCCAGCTGATTGATTAGTGTAACTTACTAATTGCAGTTGATTGTTCACTTAAGAAGCCCTATTCCTGAGTCTATATTAGCATTAACTGTTGAAGATTAGTAAAGGTACTTTCCTAAACAGCATTGGCAGTGCTGGTCACCTAGATAGCTAAATTCCTACTAAAGATAATTTTTTACATTATTACTCTGAGATAAATTTGTATTTCAGAAGTCAGGTTAAATATCTGTGTGTCTCTTCAGTGTTTGCTTTCTAAAGACCTTTCGTTAAATTACTTTTGTGATAACTATAAACCATGTCTGGAGGTTCTCCTTGATAGCATAAGCTGTTTTGTTCAAATGTTTTTAAGATACGACTTTTATCATGTTGGGCTTCTTTAGGGGCATTCAGAGAGTTTTGCTGGTTTCAGGTGGAGGCTGCTGCTGTACTTATATGTAAAGTGAGTTGCAAAAGCAGCAGTTGATGTGGTCAGTCTAACAGGAGCATTTCATTTATTTTGATATTGTTTGGCTGGGTAATGTGGTTTGGAATTCAGTGATTTCAGTATGACGAGTACTGGCAAATTCAGAACCAGTAGCCCACAGAACACTGAAAAGTTTTCTATAAAGGAGATGTCGGGAGGGGACAAAGTCCAGTAATAAAATCAGTATCAGTTTTTATTTAAAGCAAATGCAGTAGGACGGTAAATTCTTCTAATCTTTTGAGTGTAGAGATAAATTATCTTCAGCTTTTTTGTAGAACCTGTGTCCCTGACTGCTTCTATTTGAAGTGTTGTTATTATATGTAGTTATTATAATATACATCAGGATATGTATATATATATGTGTGATAATAGTTCCACAGTGTATATATGTATATATATACATACATATATGAAAACACATCTCTAAATGTGATATTTTGAAGAGATTCTGAATGTTAGGATCACTTTGCCCATTCTTAAGACTCAGCAGAGAGTATAACAAGACAGCTATTGCATAGATTCTAGAAACTAGCACTGGAAAGGTCAAATCATGTGTAATACCTTTCTTCCCCCATAAATAAGAAAACTAGTAGAGTGGAAGATGGTTGCATGACTTCCTTCAGAAGTAATTACTGTCAAAATTGTGCTTTCTGAGAAGGCTGGCATTGTGGCATTTTTACATTTTGAATGTAGGAATGTACAGTGGATACAGAAGGATTGCATTGTTCTAGGCATACCTTTGACAGCACAATTAGATGAACTGTTACTTTACCTGCAAAAGTGAATTACCAAAACACTCTGTGTGTCAGAATTATCCTTGTGATCTAAATGTTTAGAGACCTTTCTGCTTTTCCTCTTCCACTGTTTACAGGGAAAGTGAGAACACTGAATTTAAGGTACTGACTAAACAAAACAGGGAATGAGGGCTATAACTTTATAGTAGTCAGTGGAATTGTCAGCCTCTCATTAACCACAGTATTGATTTAGAGAAGAATAAGGACTTTGAAGTTTCTTGTATTCTAAATGGGAAAGATGTTGAGTGGATTCATATATCTGAATACATCACTAAATTTCTTTTCGAATCCTGAGAAAATTACAGAAGGAACCACTAGGGATGCTTTGAAAATTTTTCATTTAACTTTTCAGTCTTAGTATTTCCTCAACATGCTTAAGAGAAGAAGCTGTATTTTCTGTGGTAAACTGCAGTAAAACTAGTATTTTTAAACTATTATTTCTATTTTCAGAACTTTCTTAAATTCAGAGTATAAACTTCCAGCACTTGGAAGTTTGTTCCCTCCTTGTCTTTCTCTCTACTCTTTTCTCCAAAAGAAAGGTGTGTGTATATTTTGAGTTGGTGCAGAGCTGCTTTCATTTTAATCCTTGAATCCTGGTTTTCCCCCCAAAGCTAAAACCTTTTTTCTTCTCTGATGTGTGTCTCAGTCTCAGTGAGCTGAAATGGCCCTGTAGCTATAAACTCAAAATTTTACATTTTACTGAAGGAGGTTCTTTAGTAGCTGCTGAGTCACATTCTAAAATACATCAGGAAACAATTTCTGATTTTATCTTTTATTCTGAAAAAACATAATCCTGGATGGTAGGCAGCAATGAAATATAAAAGGCTGGAAGACTGTGGAGTAAGCATACGTCTCAGAGGTAAGGAGGACACGACATGGCTTAAGTGTTCATACCAAAAGGACTTGCCTTTCCAAATTAAGAGATCCCGAAAACTTCTGGTTTGCATTTGAATATTTATAATGATCTAATTTTAACTTGTCCCAGGAAAAAAAAAAAAAAAAAAAAAGATCAGTGAACCTGCTATTTAATATCAGGAAGTTCCCGGCTGTCATGATATCATCTATTTTTGTTAGAGATGCTACTAAAATAGTTCATTAAAGTTAAAAAAAAAAAAAAGACAGGTCTGACCTGACCTACCTGATTAATTCAAGGTTATACTTAATGCATAACTTGCACAAATTGTACTATTTTAATTTTAGTGATAAGCTGGAGAAATATTTGGCTGATTTGAATTACCTGTTGGCATAACACCATTGTGCAGTGTTTGATTTCATTTCAGTAACAATACCTCAGCATATGCTATTAAGAGTTAGAGCAAAACAATAGCTGCTGGTTTCAGTTGGTTATTTGATGGGCGTTTTTTTCACTGTGTACAGTCAGGTTATTTTCTCACTGAATTATAGAATACTTCTACATTCTTGTTTAAAGACAGACAGGAAACAATTGATGTCTGAGAATTGCAGACCTTTATACAGCACATAACACATTTGGTAGGGAAAGCAAGAGTACTGGAAAGAATTTTTCCCACTCTAAATAGGATGTCTGGTTGTGTAGACTGATTCAAGCCATGGAAGTTGCTTTCAGAATACTCTTGTTCTGACTGAAATCTGCCAATGTTAAATGTATGCATTTTCCACACCTTGACCTATTTCCTGGTGCAAATGATAGATACGAGTAAAAGGCAGGACTTGGTGCTGCTGGGAGCACAGTGCCAGCGTTTTGCTCCGGAATAGACTGGGACCCCAGAAGCTGAGCAGCTCAGGATCTGGGTATTACGTGGTGTGTTGTATTTTTACAGGTGCCTCTGATTAACGAGCTTGAATCTGCAATGCACCAGCTGTACAAACAGCGAGCTTCCCGCCTTGTCCAAAGACGACAAGATGATATTAAAGATGAATCTTCGGAGTTTTCAAGCCATTCAAGTCAGTCCATCTTGAAGGTTTTTATTATTCATTAAACAACCTTGTTTACTTAGCATAACTTAATTGAAATGTAAATGTTTAATGTATTACTGTCTTATTAAAGTTTATTCTTACTCTTGAGATGAGTAGAAGCAAGTTTAGATGAAAGTTCTCTAATCTATTTTGTTTTAAACTTGAAACCACTGTAACTCTGACTTCATCTCTCCTTTCTGTTTATCTTAACTATATTTTCTCCTTCCTAGCACTAAAAATGTATGCATGGTGGCTGTGGGAGTAGTGGTAGTATGTGACACACCATTTTCTTCTTATGTTAGGACTTTTAAAAAATTTATTTTAACCTTCCTGAATCTATAAACATCATTTTAACATGTACAGTTAACTGTATGAAGCCACACACCACTGGGCTAGACTTCTGTCTAATGCTCTGTTTTCTAGCCAGTATAAGTATTTAATTTCAGACACTTAAATGGTAAATTAAAGAACTGGAAGACTAATACAGTGACCCTGTATGAAATAAGGCTTAAGAATAGCCAGTTAAAATTCCTGCTTGCTGTGAATTTGTGAATGGGGGATTCTCACTGAGGAGGTTTCTTGTGGTGATTACTCTTCAGTATGTAGAACTCTACAACAGCATAAATGTTAACTTGGATGGGAGTACATGTTTCTTGGAGGAGGTTTATTCAGCATATTAAATCAATGGATGAAATACCCTATTAATTGGAGTCCTCTTTATGCTTCAGAGAGCTTCCCATTTTTAAAAATGGCTTTCTATCGTGTTGCTGATGTAAAATTCTATAATCAATGCCATTTCCCTGTTCTGCCACAGTTGTCAGAGATGAAGTCTTGTTAATACAATTAAACTAGGGTGATACCATCACTGAAGATGATGAAGTGCTAGGGTGTCAGAGTTGGTCATTCCTTTATAGAGTGGTTAGCATGCATACTGTTAGTACTGTTATTTGGAGATCCACACATCACATGGCACATTTTAGCATGAAAATGCTGTTGTGAGAATTAGAAACCTATTTCCTAAAAGAAGCTTAGAATGGATTTTTTTTATACTGAAATTTAATTATAGGATGGGAATAATTCTCATTGCTGAGGTTGGGTTTTATAGAGAGATCTTACTTAGTATCTTGAAGTTTAGAGAAGGCTCTTAGTTCAGGTATTGAATTGGAATATTGACATATACTGGCATTAACACTTTAAATGATGAATTTGTAAACAGACTTGGTTAGAATATGAAAATTTATTCCTGAAGTTTGGATTGGCTGTTGTTTAAATGTTTATATTTATGCTTTAATGGGTGGATTTGAGCAGTGGCTAGCATTCAGTCTACTGTTTAAAATTTACGTGGAAAGAAGGAACTGGAAACACTCCTGCCTACTATCTGCTGTTGTAGTTGTGTTGTTTTCTATAGCCAGGAAAATAGATAAGCAGAGCTTGAAAAGAGGAGGGAAGATGGTTTATCTTTCTGTAGATTTAGATGTGTTTTAAACTTCAGACAATCTAAAGCATATGAACTTAGAAACACTGTGAGTAGAACTCTGAAACAACGTTTATTCTTGCCCCAGTCACTTTTGTCTGCTTTTGTTTTTTGCTAGTTTTCTTCTCAAAAATTATATGGTGAATGTGTTTATGTAAGGAACACTTTATTCTTGGACATTTCATTTAAGCTGTTTCTTTAAAACTGGCTTTTATGTAGTTTGGCACTGCTGTGAGAGGGATAAGAGTGAAGTACAGTGAAAACTATTTGACATTTAAATGGAAATTTTCCCAAACTCCCCTACTTTCTGTTTTAACCTCTACACTTTGTGAATTCAGGCTTCTGGGGGGTATTGTGGGGTTTTTTTTCTTTTTTAAATACTTCAGCTTTCTATTTCAAATTACACTTAGTTTAAAAGTGGGTAAAAGGCTCTTTTGAAACACTCTGCAGCGCATCTATAGAATCATAAATAAGCATTTTAATTTTCATCCATGTAATTTTACAGATAAAGCACTGATGGCACCAAATCTTGATTCTTTTGGGCGAGACAGAGTGATCTATCAAGAACAAGTCAAACGTCGAACTGCAGAAAGAGAGGCTAGAAGGTAGAAAATGAGATTTCTTTTCTCCTTTTGGAGTCTTGTTGCAAGATAAAACTGTCCTGTGTGACATACTAACACGAATGGCAATGTTTGCTTCTTTCCTGCAAAGGGAAGAAAACACTTCAGCTGGTATGCTGGGCAAGGGTATTCTTATATATCCCAGTGTATCATGCAAGTGTACAAAACATTGCATGATACTGATTTAAAATCACTAAAAGAAAGCATAGTAAATACGTTCCATATCTATACATTCTCTGCTGGTTTTGTTTACTTTCATTGTTTGAGGCAGCAACATAGTGGAATGCTTGAGGTGGTGGCATAGTATATAGTAAAAGTATAGGTGGGGAAAACAGTTGGTTTCTCTTGCTTTACTTTAGCTGGTTGATACAGGTGATAGCTGGTTTTATACTGCTGCTCCTTTCCAGAGCTCGCCGTAGACAAGCCAGAGAGCAAACTGGGAAGATGGCAGATCACCTCGAAGGCCTTTCCAGCGATGACGAGGAAACTTCAACAGATATCACCAACTTCAACTTGGAGCGAGGTTAGAAGAGCTACCCAAGCCTTATCACAGAATCACAGCATCTGGGTTGGAAGGGACCTTAAGGCCCACACAGTTCAACCCCCTGCTGTGGGCAGGAGCACCTTCCACTAGAACAGGTCCCATCCAACCTGGCCTTGAACACTTTCAGGCATGGGGCAGTCACAGCTTCTCTGGGCAACCTGTGTCAGGACCTCACCATCCTCACAGGGAGGAATTTCTTCCCAATATCCCACCTAACCCTGCCCTCTGCCAGTGGGAAGCCATTCCCCCTTGTGCTGTCACTCCATGCCCTTTTAAATAGTCTTTCTCCATTCTGCAGATTCCCTTCAGGTGCTCTGAGGCTGCAATTAAGTTACCCCAAGCCTCTTCTCCAGGCTGAACAATCCCAATTCTCTTACATGACAAAATACCAAATATTTGACAGGAAAACATCGATCCAAATGCTGCCCTATTTATATACTTCACCATATTTTGGAAGGAGTTCAGGAACTTTTGATTCCTGTGACCAAAATAGTCTCTGTCACCAATTCTGTTGTGTCTTGCACAACAGAATTGCCCATCTTTAGTGAGGTTCTTTTTATTTAATTCAAACATGGTTTTTCTGGCAAGCACTAAGCTTTTGGACCATCAGTAAGTCTTTCAATTTGTGAAATAGTTTATCATTCTTGAAATACGTGTTTGTTTTACTTGTGAAATTTTGAAAACCTCAGTGCTTTAAAAATCTTTTTTTTTGGTTCATGGCAAGTATTTAGTGGAGTTGTGAATAAGCTTCTAGAAGTGCAGTGGCAGGTTTTGTAGAGCCTTGTTGCAGCCTGGCAAAGCTTGCAAATGGTAGAAAACAATGTTGAATGCAAACATTGCAGAAAAAGCTTGTGGTACAATTGGCATTTGCTCTGATTAAAAGAGAATCAGGTTAGAAGCCAGGAGGAGAAGAGCAGCAAGGATTGCATACACAGAATTGTTTGTGTTGCATTTGAGGAGGGATTGAATGGTTTTGGTTTCTTGAAGTAGGAGAACAATATTGGCTTTTCACAGTATGAGAGCTAGGGACTGAAATTAAGTGATCATCTAGGTTTAAAATAAAGGGGTCATTTCCCACAGAGAAGGTAATAAGTGGCAAAGTAATTGCTGTAGATGATTGTGGAAACCTGAATATAAACCTATTAGAAAAGCAGTTAGATGAACTGTCTAGCTGTTAGGTCCTTTGGAAGTGCAGACAGTTCCCACACCTTTAGTTGCTGGCTGATTTACTGCAATTTTATGATTGCACTGATTTTCTGCATACAAGGAGGGGTCTTGGATAAACAGAAAAACTGTTCAGGGTTGTTAGGTGCTATAATTCACTTTGCTAAATTAAATTATCTAGGTTCAGTGGGGCTGAATTGTGCTTGGTAGCTTGGCAGTTTATGTGTGCAAAAGTATTTTGTAGAAATTTCTTCAGTTTCTGAATAGGCACAGTGTAAAGCTTTTTTGCTGTTGTTTGTAGCTCTCATGTTAGTCCAGAAACAGCAGTGGAATACAGGAGTGCCCTTTGGACCTACTAACTTTATATGTAGTGTTTTTTCTTAATGCCAGTATGAAAAGTGTGGTTATGTGACATAATCTCCTGTTCCCTCAGCCCTGTCTGCCTGCTGTGTGTACTAGTTGTGTTCATTGTGTAAGGGTTACTACTGTAACCAAACATTTACAACTGTGGCTGTGGCAAATACAAATGATTAAAATGAAACTAATTAGAAAATAGGAAGGGAAAATAATATATTGAGAAAAAGGTGTGGACTGTATAGAATACTGGATCTGGAAAAAAAAAAAAAAAAAAAAAAAAGAAGGTGCTAGAAGATTGTAATCACTGCCCAGTGCTAACAGGCATGTTCTGGGCATGGTGTCTGCCAGGACCCACCCTGTCTGAATTGCCAATTCAGTTAATTTATCTGAGATGCCTCCTATATTTGCACTTGGATTATCAAAGATGTAGAATAATCTGGGTTAGAAGGGGCCTGGAGATCAGCTGTTTGAAACTCCCATGCAAAGCAAGGCCAGCTTTGAAGTTAAATCCACTCTGAATATGGCTTAGTATGTATGTCACCAATCCTAATTGTATCGGGTAACTTAAAATCCTTCCATGAAATGTTTAAAGTAATGCCTGTGATAAAAACAGTGTATTGAAGAGTACTCATGCTCCTGTTTTTATAACTTTGAGGCAGGAGTAACAGAACTTCTAAAGGTAGTTTTTTTGTTGTGTTTTGTTTTGCTTATGGGAGTTAGCTTATGCCAGTGAGCATCACAGAATGTCTTGAAAGAGGCATTAGAGGGAGTAGGTGATTAATTTTTTGTTCCTTTTCTCCCATGCTAGATCGTATATTGAAAGAATCCAGCAAGGTTTTCGAAGATGTTCTGGAAAGCTTTTACTCCATTGATTGCATTAAGTCACAGTTTGAAGCTTGGCGCTCCAAGTACTTTGCTTCTTATAAGGATGCTTATATTGGCCTCTGTCTACCAAAGCTGTTTAACCCTTTAATCAGACTTCAGCTGCTTACCTGGACTCCTTTGGAGGTAAGCTCCTCTGCAAGCAGCTTCTGTGTTAGCTGCTACATGGTGGTTCTTTCACACTTGAGCAGAGTAAATTGCACCTTTGATGTGTGCTTCTCCTAAAGGTGTGTTCTAGGGATGAAGTTTCAAATAGGCACCTGTCTTGGGGCAAAGTTTTTCTGGGGAGTGCCTGGACTAGTTGATCCTCTATGTTCCCAGCAGACCAGAATTCAATTTGGCACGTTGCCAGTTCCTTCTCAGGAAGGGGTGTAGATCAAAGTCTGCAACTGCCCATGGCAATGGGTTGGAACTAGGTGATTTTTAAAGTCCTTTCCAGGGAACATTCTATGGTTCCATGAAAATATGTTTAGTCTTTAAAATACTTCAGAGAAAATTGTGACTCTAGATAATACTGTTTCATCAGAAGTGGAACTAAGATGCTTGATCTTACATGAAATTACAACATGTGTCTTTAGGTTATATATCTGTTTCTCACCTACACCTCCATGCCCTGTAGAATTCTGGCTGGCAATTTCCAAGTCTTTCTCGTAGTACTCACTGCCCAGTTATGTAGGGAACATGGGAAAAGCAGGACAGCACTGTGGCAGCCCAGAATCCCTGGCACACATTAGTTGTCCAGCCTGGATATGTATGCTTTCATGAGATGCCACCAGGACAAACAGTTCAGGTAGCTTTTGACTTCCTCTCTGTTCCTCCTTTTTTCAGAAGTGCTTTTTTTTTTCCTCAACTGCCAGGAGAATATCTGAAGAATACTTTTCTGTCACCTCTTCTCCAAGTGCAGAGGAGGGTGAGGCATGACTTCTCTTCAGAGAAAGTTCAGAGTATTAAGATGATTTTATTTATCTGATGTTTGACTTCATTAATCAAACAAGGAAAAATCTAAGAGAGATGCCCTCAATAAATTTAGAACATTTTTTGTGTGTTCTCCCTTCCCCCGTGCTATTTCTTTGAGTTTTCAGGTCGACAAAACAAAGCTTATGTTAGTTGGAGACATGGTACAGCATTGTCAAGTCTAACTGTATTCACTACTCTCTTACTGAGCCTAATAAGCATTTTGTTAAGGTAGAAGAGTTACAAGGTACTCATAAAAAGGGGTTTTAAATCCAGAAGGCATAATTTTATAATTTTATTTTATAATTTTTATAATTTTATTTTATAATGCAGCACAATTACTTCTGACTGTACTTCCAACTTGTACCCTAATCTGTAGGCTTTGGTTTGGGTCAGGTGTAAGTAGAAGTTAAAATCTGTTGGGCAAAAACTGCTAAAAAATAAATCTTGCTTCAGCTATCTTCTCTTTTCATTACATCTAGTGGCTGTGCTGGTAGAATGAATTGTTTCTTTTGGCAGAGTGTTTTAAAGCTTTTGTGAGTGTACCCTACTTGTATACATAATACTTTTTCTGTGTTGACTTCAAATCTTTGTTTAGGAATCTAACACGGGTTCTTTTTGTATTAGGGCAAATGTCGAGACTTTGAAACAATGTTGTGGTTTGAGTCATTGCTGTTTTATGGCTGTGAAGAGCAGGAGCAGGTGAAAGACGATGCTGATATTTCACTATTGCCTACCATTGTAGAGAGAGTCGTTCTTCCTAAATTAACAGGTATAGGCATAGAAAATGAGAGGGGAGGGGTTGTGGAGTCTGATGCTTGTTTGTGCTTTAAGATTTTACTATTTTGTAAATAATTGCATGGATGTCTCAGTACCTGTATTTGAGTATTTGTAAAGTGGAGCCTTTCGTCTCTTACAGTAATTTCTGAAAATATCTGGGATCCCTTTTCTACCACACAGACATCTAGAATGGTAGCAATTGTACAGAAACTAATAGATGGATATCCCTCAGTGGTGAATGCAGAAAACAAAAATACACAAGTAAGTTGTTGGATTTTTTTCTTACATATGCTGCATAACTTGAGGGATTTGAATACATTTTTAATACCTTATGTTGGGAAATGCAGCGATAAAAAGAATTTTTAAGTTACTTGGTGCTGTGCAGCCTGATTGTGGGGAGTAAAGGATGGTGATAAATTACAAGAAGAAACTCAGTGGAGCCTCCCCAAAATAGATACTAGAGATAAAAAGATACACCAGATGTTCTAAGACTTGCTGGTCTTCAGTTTTGCTGTAAGGGTTGGCTACAAATACTCAGGCTTTTCTTTTTTAGATGTATTGCCTAAAAATTGGATTGTTTTACTTGCCTTCTCTGAAGGCAGTCAGTATTAAGAGTTCAGATTTTAATTGAGTGTCCAATTTCAGCTCTGTTAATTATTACAGACTTCTTTAAGACTATTTGTGTGCACAAATATGTATGTATGTTTACTGTTACGGTCACAAGTGTTCTTTGTTGCTTTAAAAATCAGTTTTTGAGTGTTTAACTACTAAGCAGTGCATTGGACATTCAAAATAAAATTACCTGTTTCAGATGCTTTTAAAGGCGTTGTTGCTAAGAATGAGGAGAACACTAGATGATGATGTATTCATGCCCTTGTATCCAAAAAAGTAAGTTTACTTTCAACTATGGTGTTAGACCTTTCTTAGCAAGTCACTGTATTCTGTCCATAGTTAAGAGGGGTTTTTCCCAGTGTGGTTCAGGTTTTTCCCACTGTGCCTAGGTACAGATGTTTTGTTATCCTTCTGGGAGCATTTGGCAAAGACAAGAATGGTGGAAGGGAATATTTATGGAAATGAACTGTGTGTTGGAAGGAAAAAGCCAGCAAATACAAGACAGGGGTGTGGTCTTGGTTGCACATTAAAGGGATTTCTTACTTTCCAGCATCTTAGAAAACAAGAACTCTGGTCCATATTTGTTTTTCCAACGTCAGTTTTGGTCCTCTGTTAAGGTAAGTCAATAAATACGTCCAGTAAATCTTTGTTCTAAAACAGGGTAGTAATAAAATCCTCCCCTAATTTGTGGAGCATAGTAGATGGAAACTGCTTCAACTTCATTTGCAAAATCTCCAGCTCTGGATTCTTAGTCTTTGATAAGCACTGTGCCCTCTTCACAGTGTGTCTTCTCTGTAGTGGTGTCCCCCAGGGCTCAGTGTTGGACCCAGTCCCATTTTATATCATTACTGATGATCTGGATGAGGGGATCAGGTGCAACCTCAGTAAGTTTGTGAATGACACCAAGTTGGGCAGGAGTGTTGATTTGCTGGAGGGCAGGAAGGCTCTGCAGAGCGACCTGGATTGATGAGGGTCAACAAGGCCAAATGTCCCTGTGCTTTGTCCACAGTAACCCCAGAGCTGCAGGCTGAGTGGCTGGAAAGCTGCTGGGCAGGAAAGGCCCTGGGGGTGCAGGTCAGCAGCTGAAGGCAAGCCAAGTGTGCCCAGGTGGGCAAGAAGGCCAAGGGCAGCTGGCCTGTAGCAGCAGTGGCATGTCCAGCAGGAGCAGGCAGTGATTGTCCCTCTGTGCTGGGCACTGCTGAGGCCACACCTCGAGTGCTGTGTGCAGCTCTGGACTCCTCAGTTTAGGAAGGTTGTTGAGGGGCTGGAGCATATTCCCAGATGGGAACAGAGCTGGAAAGGGTCTAGAGGGGAAGTCCTGTGAGGTGCAGTTGAGGGAGTTGTGGCTGTTTAGCCTGGAGAAGGGGGAGGGGCAGGACTGGGACATGTTATCACTGCCTGACAGTCAGGTGTGGCCAAGTGGGGTTGGGCTCTGCTCCCAGGCAGCCGACAGCATGAGAGGAAATGTCCTCAAGCTGTGCCAGGAGAGCTTCAGCATGGACATGGGGAAGAATTGTTTCACAGAAAAGATAATTAACCATGGGAATGGACTGCCTAGCAAGGTGGTGGAGTCACATCCCTGGAAGCATTGTAGAAGGTGATGTGGCACTCCATATTCTGGTCAAGTTGACAAAGTGGTGTTTGGTCTAAGGGTGAACTTGATCTCAGAAGTCTTTTCCAGCCTAATTGCTTTTGTAGTTGAAAAGGTGGTCGAGTGGAAGCACCATCATTTCAACTTGAATGTTACGGGGTCACTTATTATACTCATATCCCTGTGCTTGTCACAATAAAATACACTACTTTTGGGGAATGGGGGAGCTCAAAGCTGTGGTTGTCATAGTTTATTCCAATAAAACTCTGAAGAAAATTAACTCCCAGATAAACAGAAGAGTAGAGACTGATGCTGATTGAACAACTTTTCTCCATGATCACACAAACAGCAAGGGAGACTGTATTCTGAATAGGTTTGCAAAACATTTAAAATATATTAAAATATTTGATGTGTTTGATCAACTCTCAGGTTTCAGTACATTGTGGAATAGTTATTTTCCCTGTGTTGTATTTTCAGTTATTGGGAAACTTTCTCCAGTGGTATGGAATCCTTTCAAACAAAACTCTACAGGAGCTGTCCATAGATGGGTTGCTAAATAGATACATTCTTATGGCTTTTCAAAACTCAGAGTATGGAGAGGACAGCATTAAGAAAGCTCAAAGTGTAAGTAAAATCAAACAATGTTTAAAGTAATGGATTTCAGCTGAAAGGAAAATATAGTTAAAACTTGATGTTGCCTATGAAATCTTGGCTTTGATACCTTAAAATCTGTAGTCAGTGAAAAGTAGATTTTTTTTTTAAGTATATAGACTAAAGAAAAAAATCTTCTTTGGTTTATGCCAGATAAATTAGGTATACTGTGGGTTTCAGTGCTTTACTGCATGGGTTTTGGTGTGGACTTTTTCATAGTTTTCTCATTTTTTCACTCAGTGGGCCTTGTCTCTGCAGTTTTACCAGGCAGACTTCACAAGTCATGTTTACATAGCTTTTAAACATTTTTTATGTTGTTTTTAACTTTGTTTTTCCTGTTTTTTGTAGGTAATTGCTTGCTTCCCTAAGCAATGGTTCACTAATCTAACAGGAGACAAGACTATTTCTCAGCTAGAAAACTTCTGTAGATATCTTGTTCACCTGGCTGATACAATTTACAGAAACAGCATTGGTTGCTCTGATGTAGAGAAGAGAAATGCAAGGTAACATATTTTGAGTTAAAGCAATTGAAGTTCTTGTGATTTGATTTATTTTGCCAATGCATGCAAACATTGGTAACTCTCTCCATCCTGCTGTGTGTCTTTGGAAAATTCTTTGAATTCACATGTTAGAAATGGATATTTTTAACGTATCTGAAAATAGCAACTGCTGGAAATACTGAAACACTGTTAATATATTTTGCACTACTTCTTAGTGTTCTGGATTCTTAAGGGGGTTTATAAAAAGCGGGGGGAAGCACTTTTTGTATGAGCAAATAGTGTCAGGACAAGGGGGAGTGGCTTTAGTCCCGAAGGAGGAGATATTTATGTTAGATATTGGGAAGGAATTCTTGGCTGTGAGGGTGGTGAGGCCTCTGGTTGCCCAGAGGAGCTTCCTGTCCCTAGAAATACTCAAGGCCAGGTTGGATGGAGCTCTGAGCAGCCTGGTTTGCTGGAAGGTGTCCCTGTCCATGGCAGGGGGTTGGACTGAGGTAAGCTTTCAGGGACCTTCCAACCCAAAGTGTTCTATGATTCTGCCAGATTTTGTAGCTACCAGTCTGGGCTGTTTCACCTTTTGAGCCTGTTGCTGATTCCTGCATAGTGGCAAACTGTCTTTTTTATACAGTTCAAAAGTTTTGCCAATGTACACAACCAACTAGATGAACCTGGTTTTGCCTGAGATCCAAGAGTAATTTTACTTGAATCCAATGATCAGCTTAATTAAAAGTTTGCATTAGACATGTTACTGCTGCCATGCTGCCATGCTGTGGGAACAGCAACAGCACAGGAATGAACAGTCTTCCAGCCTTGGTACAGTCCCGTGTTTCAGTTTCAGGATTTAAGTTCATTTAAGTTTTTGAACTCTCTTCTTTTCTAAATTTGAAAGAACTTTCTTCACCAGGTGAAATGATAACTTGGTAAAAATTTTTATTGGAAGAGAAACATCCAATTAGCCTGTTTTCAGGATAGCAGGTTCTAATTTGATTTCTGTCCTCCTTTTTCCAGCATTTAACAAATCTGTTGCCATTATCCTGATTAAGCAACTATAATAAATCTGCAACAGGAGTATGAAATATATGGCTCCATAATGTAGTCTTCTGCTGGAAAATTAATCCATGTTGTTGATTGTTCTGTTTCTGCCTCTTTTTTAGGGAGCACATCAAGCAGATCATAAAGCTTCTAGCAAGTATCCGAGCCCTGGATCATGCTGTTACTGTTGCAAATGATCACAATGTAAAAGAGTTCAAGATTCTAATAGAAGGAAAATAGACTTTTCCCACCACTCATTTTGAGCTTTAAAACCATTCCTGATGTGTAATTTATGTACATATGTAAAGTTTCTTAAACTGTAAAGTATTGATCTTCGTTTTAATACAAAGTGCATTCTTATATACAGCATCCTTAAAAATAAAAATCATTGACTTCATTGAAAACAAAAATGGAATCCCAAGGTTGTCATCTTTCCAGAAACCAGATTTTTCCTCAACTTTCTCAAAATCTTGCTCACAAAAATACTTTGTGCCCATAATCAGTGGTCATCTACTCCTGTTAATTGTTCCATGGTTAACTGGAATGTATATAATAGATTCTGTGTAATACAATGTATGCATATATTTATACCACCATGTTGCTTTCACACTGGATATAGAGATGTTGTACTGTTGCAAAAGCTTTTCATTTGCTAAAAAATACTTATTTTGACAATAAAATGATCTTACTGTTGGTCAGAAGGGCTGGTAAAACATTCAAATACGTGAAAAGTCACGAGTTGAAGAGTAGAGGCACATTGAAGTGGATCCTGACCTTTAAAAAGCAGCTGTGCACTCCAAGTGGAATAACTAAAAAGTGATCTGCATTCAGAATATGGAACTCTTATGACTGTTCTTCAGAAGGAAGATCTGGATAGATGGTGAAGTATTTTTTTTTCATATATAAGCAAACACTGAGAATTTGTGATGATAGTGCAGGTGTAGATGGTGGTGCTTCCTAAGCTCCAAACACCTTTTATTTTGTAGGATTAATGATTTACCTCTGGTTTCTGGACCCTCCTTCCTTTTCTAAGTTGCTTGTGTCAGGATTTTGAGGAGGAGCTTTGGGTTTGGTGCTTTGTTTGCTTTCATGTTTTGGTTTTGTTTTGTAATGTCATTCATGGAACCTATTTCTTCAGGTTAGAGTGGCTGAAGATAGGGAGCAAAATGAAGGTGAAAAAAATGTTTGAAGTCTTTATTGTAGTAAATATTCAAAAGTTACACTTTCCACTAACTGTCATCTAAGGATAGTTCTAAAAAACCCAGGGTGCTTAATTAAAATGTGAAAAACCACTTCAAAAATTTATATGCATGAGAGCACTAGTGACTTGATTTTGAGGTCTAAGGCAGGTGGACAGCTGTAACAGCCTTGGGTTAAGAGCTATTCTCCATGTGTACCCAACTTTTTTTAGGGGAACTGTAGCAATTAATTTGCATACTGAATAATATTTATGCTTATGTCATGATATAAATGAGTATATTAAACACATACCATTTGTAACATGCACGGTTCCTTAGGACACTGGAGAGTTGTTTTGAACAGTTGGGATTGATGAAGCACACTCAGAAATACCTGCTTCTAAA
The DNA here is from genome assembly GCA_030060385.1 of Muscicapa striata striata. NCBI lineage: Eukaryota > Metazoa > Chordata > Aves > Passeriformes > Muscicapidae > Muscicapa > Muscicapa striata. The sequence continues at coordinate 5,590,085 of JAREIS010000011.1, forward strand.
AATTGCTTCAATAAACTCACCTGTCAAGGAGTTGTTGGAGTTCAACTTGGTAAGCTTTGTTCCCTTAGGAAGGGAGTGAAGGAACTGATTGGGTGGTGGTTCTGGTTGACTATTTCAATATGTCAGAAAAAAATAATCTTTCAAAGCTAGATTTCTGGAGTGAACACAGTAGGATGAACACTGGAATTCACATACGTACATAAACCATAGTTTAGATATTTGAAATACCATTGCAGTTGTAGTTGCATGATTTAATAGTGACAGATTTTATCTTCCTGTGCTAAAAATGTTGCTGATTTCAGTATCTTGAAGAGGACCTGAAGGGAGCCTGTAAGAAAGCTGGAGAGGGACCTTGGACAAGGGCTGGGAGTGACAGGTAAGTGTCAATTGGAGCTGAGGGTGCAGTCACAGTTCTTTGTTATTGATACTGGTGCTGTTCCTGTTTTATTTTTTTTTCTCCTTGCTGTTTTCTAGTAAATCGTTCCTGTATCAACCCATGATCTTTACCTTTTGTGCCCCACACCTTCTGCCTTGGGGAGGGGGAGAAATGAGCAAGTGGCTCATAGTTTAGAATGGTTTCAGTGGGAGCAGTAAATCTGGAAGTACCATTCCTAAACCAAGACAGCCTTACTTGGGTCCCAGTGTGAGGCACAAGGAGGGCACAACCCACAAAAGAGTTGGTTGGAAACAAAGTTGATCTCATCGTTTGCTGTATTAGTTCCAGAGCCACTGGTCACAATGGTGCTTGGTCTGTCCACGTGGGTTTGGTACCTAACCCTGGCTCTATTCCTGTATTCCTGTGTGTGCTCCTCGGGGTGACCTTTACAGAGCAGGGACAGGGATCAGCATTTCTTTGTTGCTGTACTGTGGGATAGGAGTTTATGACATGATAACATCAAGGGCAATGATGGTACTCCAGGATGTATATTCAGTGCTGCTCTCCCGCCCTTACTTCAGCACTACCTTTGGAAGTCCATTAATAACCGTACCCAGTCTGGGGGAGCAGGGGATGGATGATTTTTCCCCTTTCCCCTGCCTTTTCCTCCTTCAGGCCTGCTACAACAGCTTTTGAGAATTTTGCATTCCCTTTGGATGGCAAGGAAAGCGTGTTCTTGTTGCTGTGTCTGCTCTCAGTGCAGTCCACACTCTGTTTCGAGTCACGTTTGGAGGCAGAAGAGAGATTTCCAAGAAGGCCATTCAGAGACTTGTCCCAAGGGGGAATAGTCATGAGTGGCATGGAATGTGCCAGACAATTGGCCACGTTTTTGAGGAATTCTCTGCTCCAGTGGTTTGGGAGTTCACCCCTGAGCACTGGGGCTATGCACTCTTCTTGCCAACTGTATGTAGGGTCTCATAGTCCTACAGTCTGGTGAGTCTACCTGCCAATTTTAAATCTCCAAAATCCCCCAGAGGAAGGTCCTAGAACAAAAAGGAAGGGCTGAGCACCACCTTCCACTTGCAGCCTGTGCACACCCTGGTGCTATTTAGTTTCCTTCTTTATGTATCTTCCCATTCTTACAGACCTAAGATCCCAGTTTACTAACAGTAACTATCCCACACTAACACTATCACAACAAAAAGCTCGTGGTGTCTTTTACCTTCCCTGTCACTGTTGAGCTGAGTCACAGCTGAGCTCCACATGATGGCGGCAGTGTAGCTGCAAAAGAGGTAAATGCCCTGATTCTCCAGAAGCAGCAAAGTGTGCACATTCCAAGTTGAGATTATCAGTACTGGCAAAAAGCACTGGGCCAGGACAGAAAAGTTTTTCTGGCCTTCAGATTCTGTTTGCAGCCCTTAATTCACATCATGCTCTAGCAGCTTTCACTCCCTCCAAAGGCTGGTAAACTGTTGTTCCATGGGAAGGAAAACCTGGAGATGCAGTGTTTTTAAGTGCTGATCATAGGCTGCCCACTGGAAGTCAAGGCCAGCAACAGCATTCTAGCCTGGCGCCTGTTGTGTTGGAGTAATCCTTAGACATACTCAATTTTTGAACTTAGCCTGAAATTTCCAAGGTGGAGTCTGGGAACTGAGTGACAGTATCATTCCTTTGGAAATTAAAAACATAGCGCCAGTGCTGCTGGTGCAGATCACAAGCTTTCAAGGGGAGGTAGAGACCAACGAGATCTTTCTGTCCTAAAGTGTTTTTTTGTACAAGCAACCCCTGGATGTATTCTAAATTGCAGGAGGTATCCTGAAAGAGAATAACTGTTCTTTTAGATGAAGGAAAGCACCTAGACCATGTGTTTTAGTAGGAGAAAATAACTTACCCAGGGGAGGAAAAGACCAGCATCACTTCTTCCCTTTGCAGCTTGGATCCATTTGTCAGAGCTAGTGTCCTGAATGTGAATCACATTATCTTTCCTTGGAAATATAAACAAGCTCATCCTGCAGATGATTGTCTGTCCAGTGGAGGTAAAGACCTTTCTCTTCTGGCACCTTTATCTCTTAGATCAATCCTAGGACAATTCAGTATTGGAGCAGTAGGCAAATTTTGGCTGTAAGCTCCTGAAAAAGGATGGCTGTACTTTTACCTGGGAAGGAAAGCACCATGTCCCAGTGTGGCAGTTGCAGATGAGAGGCTGCACAGAGCACCTTCACAGAGGTAAAGGCCAGCAACTGCTTTTTTTCCTGGAATCTCTTGTGTGGGACCATTTCCTGGATGTATTTGAATGAACAGTGGTATCCAAATTTTTCAGAGGGAGAGAAAAAGGGGGTGAAAGAGCCTTCTTGGGAAAGGAGAGCAACTTGCCCCAGTGCTTTTTGTATAGATGGTAGGCTGTCCAGGCAAGGTAAACAGCAACAAAACCTTTCTTGGGATTTTTTTTTTTTTTTTTTAATGAGAGTAATCCTGTGCCTTATTGAGTTTTGAAGACTGAATTTAAATTTTGCATTTGCCCTCCAAAAAGTGAATGGTAGTATCTTTCCTTGTGAAGGAAAGCATGTAGCCCCAGTGGTGGTTGAAGTCAACAGGCTGCTCACAAGAACTAAAAGCCAGTAATTGTTTGTTCTCATGGGGCCTCCTATGTAGCCTCAATTTTGAGACCAATTCAGATTTGAAGGTTGTATTTCAATTTTGGATGTAGGCTCCAGAAAGTGGATTAAGCTGCCTTTCCTTGGGCAGAAAAGCACTTAGCTGCAGTATTGATGGAGCAGATGACAATCTGCCAAGGAGAGAGAAGGTCCAGTATCAGCTTTGTGTTCTGGAATCTTTTGTTTGGAAGCAATCCCTGGGTGTCTTTAATAATGGTGCTCAGAGGCAGATTTTAGAGGAGGTATTCTGAAATTTCTGTCAGCACAGTGACCTTTGCAAGGAAAGCACTTAGTCCTCATGGTGGTGGTGCAGATGAGAGGCTGCCCAGGAGAGGTAAAGGCCAGCACAAACTCTCTGTCCTGGCACCTTTTGTTGGGCTCAAAGCCCAGACTGATTCTTCTTTGGCGGTGGTAACAAAATAGGCGATGTTGTCACCTGAAGACTATGAGAGTAAATAATTTATTTTGATGTATCTGGTTTGCTATCCTTGATCTTCCAGGACAAAGACAAATTCCCACCAACGCTGAGACTATCGTACATTACTTCCCAAAAAAAAGTAGTGACATCCTATTTCAGAATCCCACCTCTGGAATTAGCAGCTGAGCTCCAGAATTGAATATGTTCAAGATTTGCTCCCACACAAGGTTGCAGGAGAAAATGCTATTGCTGGCCTTTAGCTCCCCTGAGTGATCTTTTCTCTGCAGCACCAACTCTGGAGTTAGTTCTGTTCTATCCCCATGGGAAGTACTGTCATCCTCTTTCAGAAAGCTAACTCTGAAAATTCGAGTTGGGCTCCAAAACCAATTACATTCAAGGATTTGCTCCCACACAGGAGGAGAAAGCTGTTGCTGGTTTTTACCTCTATCAGGCAGATGATCACCTAGAGCACCCAAACTGTCAATACAAGCTTTCCTTCCCCAGGAAAGGTACTGTCATCCTCCTTCAGGAGCCCATTTACCAGTTCTGCAGACTACCTGCAGAATTATGGAATACATTCTGAATTGCTCTCAGACAAAATGTGCCAGGATGGAAAACCCTTCCTTAGCCTTTATATCCCAAAACAGCCTATCATCTGCATTGCCAACACTGGGAGTATGTGTCTTCTTTTCCAAGGAAAGTTACTGCCATACTTTTTCAGAAGCCCCTCTCTGAACTTTGGATACCAGCTCCAAAACTGAGTACAAATGGGGATTTCTCCCATAGGAAAAGTGCTAGAAAATAAACCTATTGTTGGCTGTTATACTCCCTGGGCACCTCACATGTCCAACACTGAAAGTGGGATCAGGCTCTGTCCTTTCTATGGATAGCTATTGTCATTCTTTTTCAGAAAACCTGCTCTGAAAATTTGAGCCAGGTTCCAACACATCCTGAATACATTCAGGAACTGATCTCACACAAAAGTATCCAAGACAGAAAGTTGCTGGCTTTTACCACCTCTGGGCAGCCTTTCATCTGAATCACCAACACTGGCACTATGTGCATTCCTTCCCAAGGAAATGTGCTGTCACTCTCTTTCATGAAATGTGAAGCTGAGCTCCAAAACTGAACATGCCCAGGGATTGCTCACAACAGTTTCCAAGAAAATAATGAAAATAAAGAAAATAAAATATTCCTGGCTGTTAAATCCCCTGGGCATCTTATTATCTGCACCACCAATACTGGGGGCGTAGGTGCTTTCCTTCCCAAGGAAAGGTAATTTGATCTTCTTTCAGGAGCCTGGTCCAGAATCTTAACACCACCTCCAAAATATGTCTGGGACGGCTTCCACACAAAAAATGGCAGAAGTTGATCCTGGCCGAGAATTTCCATAGGCACCCTACAAATCTGCACTACCAACACTGGAGCTGGGTGCTTTCCTTCCCAAGGAGAGGTAATGTAATCCTCCTTTGTGAGTCGACCTCTGAAATTTGGATACCACCCTCAAAATGGAATAGCACTGGGGATTGCTCCCACAGACAATGCCAAGAGAGAAGGATGTTGCTGGCCTTAACCTCCCTTGGGCAGCCAATCCACACCGACACTGGGGCAAGGCGCTTTCCTTCCCAGGGAAAGGCACCACCATCCTCCTTCAGGAGCCCACCACATATCATGGTATTTTCTTCTTCATTTGCAATGACAGCATGCATAAGAAAGTTTAAATGCAAGAGATTAATTTGCCTTCTACAAACCTAGAAACTGCATAGTAGTACACGAAAACCTGAAGAGTTCACAAAGAGTCACACACACAAAATCTTACTTTTTGAAGTCAATACAGATGCTCTGCCTTTTAGGGCAGAGACAGCTCCCAGTTCTGTCCCTAATGCACTGCTAGAGATGGATGGTGAGAGCTGGTTTTAACAGGCACATGCCCTCTGATGGCAACACTAAGGGCATACAAGCCTCAACACTTATTTCACTTGAAAGTCTTCTGCTCTGAACTCACAACAGGTCTGGCTACACTACACAATTCCTGCCAGCCCGGGATGTAGCAGAAGGGAAACATCTAAAGGACAAGCCTGCAAAAGAACATCCCCACACACAGTTCTGTTGTTGCCCATCAGTCTGAGACTTCCAACCAGTCAAGAGTCCAGATTTCTATGTTAGAATCTGAAGTCTTGTGAGTCCATCACAAAGGTGAAACAGAAGATTTTATAACTGAGAAGACCAAGACAAATTCTGGTATTCTGTATAACACGAAGCACAGAATTTAATTCAGTCCTTCATTCACTATTTTGATTTGCATGTAAAAGGTTTACTATAATTCTTGTAGAGGGAGGAAAAAAGAAAGGACATAAAAGCACAGAAATTGTCAGTGTTTTTAAAGTCCTTAGAAAAGCCTGTGAAACAATTCCCAGGACAGATTTTCAACAAGAACAGTGACAGGTCCATAGGCTTTTTGGGATAATACCTGGATAGATGCAGGTTAGTAGTTTGCAGGTTTTATGGGTAAGCAGGACTGATTTACTTCTGAGACCAGAATAAGAGCCTGAAAAATTACATGTACCTTTTAAGACTCCTACATTCCCACACCATATGTGAAAAATGGACCAGCCCAACAAACAGTTGTCTGATATTCCCCAAACTCCCACGGTCTGCTATTAATCCAAATCTAGGGGTTCTGTGACTTCTGTTGTCTTTTATCCCTACACCTGTCCTCTGGTTTTTAACCTTCTACTTTGTTAAGAATAATAATTTCTTTAATTTCACACAGTTGCTAGCTGATTATCTTGCATTCAGGTAAATGTTGTAAATATGGGTAGTTATAATTACAAGGAACAATTATGTCACTGTATCAACTAAGAGTGTTACAACAACTGCATTTAAATTACCTTCACATGCTGATTCAATACACCATTTTCCACTGCCACCCAGAAGTATCTGACAGGCCTGTATGAGTGCAACCTGGTGAGGCTCCATCTGAAGGACTTTAGAGGATCCTGTATTAATGCAAATCAATTGTATTTTTAACAAGAGTCAAAGTAACAGGAATGAAAACTCAGACCAGTAGAGGCTGTTCACTGAAAACCTTTCTCATTTCTACATCATTCCCAGAAAAAGTCCCAAATGTTGCCAGGCTGACATGAAATGTATCATCTGATTTATCACTGCTGGGCTGAGAAATAAAATTGTAATTTGATTTAGAACTTTTGAACCTCTCTCATCACCAAATACTTTTAAACAAAATCATGCCGGTTCAGCTGGAAGCTTGAGACTTACAGCCTTCAACAAGTTAATGAAGTTGAATGTATACATGCTCTGGGGTGCTATTTTGATTACTGAGTCTTATTTCTTCCCAAGTCTCTCCCATCCATCTCCTCCCCTTTCACAGTAAACATGAAATAGTAGATTGTAAAAAATTAGGAAACCTTGTTAAAGTAACATACTGAATTCTTACTAGACTATTATCATTTATCAAGAAAGGCTTAAATGTTATTTCTCAAGTTAACAAGACATACTCAACTTACTTGTATTGCAATATTACTCTCTTTCCTTACTTGTTAATCATTTTTAGGGTTTTTATTTCAAATTCTGCCTATCTTGGCTCTGCCATTCATATTAAACAGTAGGTCTTCCACATGGCAAATTTCATCTTCAGTAGAGAACACTCATATATTTAAGAATATGCAATTAAAAAAGAAAATCACTAGAACAAAATACATACTACTGAAGAAATACTGGGAGTAGTTTAGTAGATACCCAACTTTGGTACAATTATCTCTCTGGATTATTAGATTTCAGCTTTGTCTCAAGAATCTTAAGCTAGTGGTTTGGGCAATTAAACTTATAAACTATATAGAGACTACTTTGGTACCGTTTTCAGAACTGTTTCAGCAGTACTACATAAATGAATAAAACACCAATAGAGACTTTCACAGCAGAGGACTTACACAAAATAGAAAAGCCTTTGTAGAAAGGATAGTGGTTTTTATTGTAGACTTAGAAAATATTGAATTATGAAAAATACAAAATCAACTGTTGTAATTATCTGTTTATTTTACAATCTGTATGCCATCATACCCTTATGGCTTTAAGATAGTCTGACCAAAGTATTTTAAAACATGCTTTAACAAAGTATTTTACAATTTCAAAATCGAATATTTCTTTACTGGAAGAAAAAAAAACAAAACCAAAAAACCAAACTCCAAAAACATTTTCCTGAGAATTCTGTATCATAAAATTGTCATTCATTCATAACATTTGCAAGTTGATGATATAGGCTTATAGAAGTCAACATGCAACTTGTAGGTCTATGGTATTAAATAAATATTAAAAAAATTATTTAGATGCAGCTGGTCAGGCAAAAACCTACCCTCAAACTTCACTTGCAGCCAAGTGTGTCAGGGCTCTGGGCACTGGATAAACTCCCAGGCAGCCATTCCCTACAAAGATGCTCTACCTTGTTATAACAAGGATTTACACCAGGGAATTCTATTTCCAACTATGTGCACTATTAGGACAATGCTTTAATGCCATTGTCCACGTCATTTCAGAGTATCACCAGCTTTAAAAGTGAGAGTAGTTATCAACAGTAGAGGTTTGGGCTTTGAATTTTGTTTTGATTGTTTCTTGTTGGTTTGCTTTTTAAATAAAATGGAGACATAAGAGCAAAATGCTTCCCAGGGTGGCAGCCTGGGAGGGAGACAGGATTAAATTAACCAGGAATCTACAGAAACTGGAGAAAAAGCCCAGAGAGCTTCATAAAGTAATACATATATAGGATCATCATATCTCAATGACAGTAATTTAAAAAAATTTCAATTCAATTATCATGATGTCTGCCATGTAGTACTTATTTCTGAATTTCAATTACTGCAAGTATCATGATTTATACAAGCTATGATCCATATTTTTTCCCTTAAAAAGTACGATATATGATGAAAATCCAAGGATTTACTAGAGATTTGAATCAACTTTCAGTCCCATAGGTGAGGTAGTGTAGTCATTTGTGTTATGTGCTGGTTATGAGAAGTCCTGTTGAAATCTGTCAATTTTAAAATTTCTGTTTTAAATAAGTGGCTTACTGTATTTATTAATGCTATGTTACCTATGGATGGTGGGGGGAGGAAAAAAAAGAGCCTTGCCAAGAACAAGTTTTGTCTCACTGCAAGGTAGAACTGAAAAGCAGTATTTACAAGGGCCTTTGCTTAGCTGCTGCCTACTGTACATGCACACAAAGACACAAAAAGCTAATACACATTCTGAGGTAGGAAATGAAGAATTCCACTGGCTTGTACAAGATTCTTCATGTTTTGTAAACCAGCAAACCCAAAGTTTTCTGTGGTGGGTTCAATACTTAGTTCTGGTGAGAGAATAACATCAAAATAACAAAGCATCATTGGTATACAATATGCATCCACTGCTATGTAAAAATCTAGAAAATGGGGATTTTTTTCAGTAGCTGAATTTCTCCTTCACAAAGTAATAAAGGAAACATCTCCAGCTCATTTCTTCAATAAACTTTTTATATATTTATGCTAATAGCTCAAGCCATTGAAAATATACTACAGGTTTAGCCATAAAGCATTCTGAAGACTGATTCTGAAATAGAACTTTACTGGTCCCAGTGATCAGAGAACAAATATTTGTAACTTACTTTAGGCAGTTAGGCACTGAAAGAAAAAAATGCGGCGCCTGAATACCTTAAAAAAAAAAAGTCTGTCCTTAGACTTTCACAATACTTTGATTCCAACTTGCCACAAACAAGTAGCAAGCTTGAAGCTGCTAGGACAGGAAGTCACAATACAGCAGTGAGTTTTAATAAGTCTGTGGGATTCAGATGCCAGAGGATCCAACGCACACTCAACCAAGAACTGCACCAGTTTCAGATGTCTGCCTTCCACAGCACGTTGCTGTTCCTCCCACTAAATTTAGAGAAGAGAGCAGTATGTGGCAGCACCTCTGCTGCTCCAGTTCTTTTAATTCTGTGCTACAGAGACGAGAGCAGTTATTCAATAAAAGCCTACTACTAATCAATTCTACTAGTAGTAGTAGTAGTCACCTACTACTTTAATTCAGTAAAAGTCTTCTCTGTGACGGGGAGGGGGCTATTCCAGAATCTCCTCATCCTGTTATGTCACTTAGCCCATCTACAAAATGAACATTTACAGAGCTATACATGCTTCTTAAGGTTTGTCTACCAGGAAAAAAGAAGTCTTAGAAGCATTCCAGGTATAGAAGTCATTGTGCATTAACAGCTGTCAGGAGGCTTTCCTTAAAATGCAGAGTGGCATTAAGTACTGTGGCATAAATCAGAGTAGGCTGCTCTACACTTGAACAAAACTTCCTCATAAATAAGCACCTGTGCATAGAATTTATACTTTCCAACAGCTTTCCTGAACCCTCCTTGGCATCACCACACAGAAAAGACTCCAAGGCTGACACATACAAATTACGTTCTGGAACTACACAGAGCAAACCCAAAGCTTGCCAAGTAATAATGGTGACCTTGTAATTGTCAATATAATTTCAAAAGATTAAACTTTTCTCTTTGCTCTCACTTAGTAAGTTACTTTCCAATAGTGCTCAATCCCACTTCTAGTTGCAATGCTGAGAGGCTGGCAGTGGGAAGGAGAGATTCACTCATCTGTAGTGCATTTGTCAGTCATTTGCTGGCAGAAGTCTGTGATGCCACTGCCCTGCCCACACGGCTCCACGAGCGACGCTGGCTCCACTGTTCTGGCAGGAACCGGATGCAGTTCTTGTAGCTGATCGTACGTGGCCTCGCACGCGCTCTTGACACACTGGTAACAGGAACTCTGCTCAGCTGTAGGTGTGACACCTGAAAGGCCATTTGCTGATTCTACAGATGCTGGTACCACAAGCTCACTATCAGATGGAGCTGTTTGTTCTCTTTTTGGGAACAAAAATGAGAGTGGACAATCTGAAGAAGAGTATTTTGCAAGTATTTGTATTTGCTCTTGACTCAGGGCTGCTTCCTTACACACCTGCTGGCAAAGTCCAGTCAGATTCTGCTTTGTCTCACCCAGAGTTGATAAAATGTGGTTTCTTTCCTTCAGCAAATTCTCCTTCTCATTTTGCTGCAAAAAGAAAAACAGTATTTTAATCTACATTTTCATAAAAACTATGGTTTATGCTACTCTCAAAGCTAAAACAGGACTTTAAATACTCCGGTCTGCTGAAACAGAAGTAATTTAGCATTAAATAAGTAAGCAGCAACACAAACACGTATCAAGAAGTCAATCCTAACCTCTCTGGAAGCATCATCAGTTAAGCTATTTGATGTGGTTTTTCACATATAATGCTTTTTCCAAACTCATGCTGGCAGACAAAGGAGTAATTTGTAGTTATTGAACAAATGAAACATTGTTGCACTTACTGTAAATATTCTGAAACACTAGTTCTAGAGGGTAACACAAACCATTACTAATGATTCAACAAAACATTAAGCAGTATTCACAGAAATCTATATTTTAAAATTGAAATGCTGAAAATCAAACATCACATTTTAATTATTGATACTATTCTACTAGGTGAAAAAGTAACTTCCATTCTCAAGAAGTGCCAGACCTACTATAGGACAAACAATGGAGTTCAGTATAGTTCCTAAATTAGGTAGAAAATTTAGGAAAGGTAAAGAAAGAAGATGTGATGAAGAACTGACAGCCTAGAGATAATGTAGCAGGATTGTCCAAACAAATGGCAACAAACAGGACAGCAACTCACTAATAAATATCAAGTGGAAGAAAATAGCCTGTATGATATTAAGGCTTTTTTTTGGCTTCAACGTGAATTCTTCTGACAGAACTGGCTAAAGATGAAAAGACACTGATAACTGAGATGTCTAATCATGGAAACAAGCAACTTTTTGAATAAAGAAAAATGAGGAAATGGCAAAGAAGGACAGGGAACAAGCAAGACCGTCATGAAGAAGTTGAATGAAAAGGACAAAGAACCCAAATCCAAACACTTCGTAACACATACATTTTAAATTCTGTAATTAATTAAAAGAAAATACAGTTTTCAAGACACACAAAGTTCTAAAGAGTTTTAAAGTTTTAAACATAGGGACTGTGTGTTACAACTACTGTTATGTCAATTCACTCCTGGAAAGTTTTATTATTTTCAGTTCTCCTGACATCCCCTTTTTGCAGAGAAACCTCATACCGCAACCTCTATGACTTTTTTTGAAAGAACTGATTAAGTTTAGGCAGCATTTGGCAAGAGGAACAGTTGCTGCCAGTTCTTGTCTAAAATTAGTAGAAAGAGGACTTTGTGAATAAATTTCTACTTGTCAGCATACTGGGAGCAGCTGTTAATCATAAAATATGCCACCCTGGAAAGGACCCATCAGGGTCACCGAGTCCAATTCCTGGGCCTGCCTAGGATACCTAAGGAGTCACACCCTGTGCCTGAGAACTTTGTCCAAATGTTTCTTGAACTCTGTCAGGCTTTGTGCTGTGACCACCGCCCTGGGGAGTCTGCTCCAGTGTCCAACCACCCTCTGGGGGGAAGAGACTTTTCCTAATATCCAGCCTAAATCTCCCATGACTCAGCTTTATACTGTTTCCTCAAGTCCTGCCACTGGTCACAAAGAGAAGAGATTGGCACTTCCCCCTCCTGAGGATGTTGAATGTTGCATACAAGATGTTATAAAAGAAAGGCTGTATAAAATCAGGCCTTGCTGCTGAATTACCAGCTAAGCCTGTAAGTTCTCATAAGAAAGAATCAGAGGAATGAAAAGTCAGTTAACACAACCACCTATTCTTGTAGAGAAAAATAAGTTTCACCTGTAATAAAAGATCTGTCCCACGAGAATCCACAAAGAAAAAATTCAAACACCTGTATATAGAGTCTTCACATGTACACACACAAGCACTTTCTAACCAATGAATTGAGTGGCAAGAAAACTATTAGCCAAATTGGAATTAAAGACAGAGATCTATGAAAACTGTGTAAAAATGAGTTGTGAATAAAGTAGCTTTTCTGCATGAAGAAACTGAGTCCCATCTGCATGATGCAACAGCTGAGGACCTCAGTGAAGTCTTCTCTCAGTCTTTTTCTCCAGGCTGAACAGACTAAATACCCACAGTCACCCCTCATAAGACTTCCCCCCTTCAGGCCTTTCCCCATCCTCATGACCCTTCTTTGGATGCTGTCCAATGGCTTGATGCCATTTTTTAAACCATGGTGCCAAAAACTGCACACAATGTTCAAGCTGAGGCTGCCCCAGGGGACAATCCCCCCTCCTGCCTGGCTGGTGATGCTGTGCCTGATGCCCCCCAGGACACGGATGTCCCTCCTGGCTCCAGGGCACTGCTCAGCTGGCCATGGACCAGGAACACCAGGTCCCTTTGTGCAGCTGCTCTGCAGCTCTCACTCCCCAGTCCAGCACACAGCCAGGGCTGCCCCCTCCCAGAGCAGAACCTGGCACTTGTCCTCGTTAAACTTCACCCAGCTGGTGACTGCCCCAGTCTCCAATTTGTCCAGGTCTCTCTGCAGCTCCTTGAGGGAGTTGGCAGCTCCTCCCAGTTTAGTGTCAGTGGCAAACTTCCAGTGTGTTCCACTGAGTCCTGTGTCCAGGTTCTTAATGAAGATGGTGAGGAGCACAGGGCTCAGGATGGAGCCCTGCAGAGCCCAGCCGGGGACCAGTGCCAGCCTGGTGCCACCCCAGTCACTGTCACCATTTGTTCCTGACCCATGAGCCAGCTGCTCTCCCCCATGAGGTGTTTATCCAGCTGTGGGCTGGACATTTTGTTCAGAAGGATCCTGAGAGAGCCTGTCCAAAGCTTTGGTGAAGTTCAAGAGGATTTCATCTACTGGCTTTCCTAGATCAGCTGGGTGGGTTACCCTGTCATACAGGGAAATCAGGTTTGACAAGAAGGACTTTTCCCTCATGGAGCCTTGCTGCCTGTGTGATGCCTGCATTGTCCTCCAGGTGTTTAATACTTACCAGAATAATCTTTCCCATTCTGTTAGGCAGATCACCTAATAACTTTTGGGTATGTAGAAGCATTCATCTGTGTATTATGGACTGATGAAATTATCTGGACTGCTATTTAAAATAAACTGAATATTTAGAAATAGTTATTCCAGCACAAAATTCTCACCCCGCTTCTGAAGCTGTTGACAGGTTAATACATTTAAATATTGTTTTGTTTTATCAGCATTATACTAATACTACAAAGTATTGTCAGTTTTGAGGTCAAAATAAACTGAGAGTTGAATCTTCTGCTAAAGAATGTAATTAGTTCACACATCTCATCCTGCTATAATATATATAAGATCTCAATGACATTGTTCTTGGAGCACTGACACATCTTCCTCCTCAGCTACAGAATCCTCAATGATGTAATGCTTCTTGAGACCAGGTGTCTACTCTGCTCCCCCTTGCAAGCACCCTCATTTTAAAAGTTTCAAAGTGAAAATCAAAGGATGGGTCAAGTTGGAAGGGACCACAGTGGGTCATCTGGTCCAACCTCCTGCTCAGGCAGGGTCATCCCATCGTACAGAAGAAAGTACAAGGAATGTGAATATACACATGTGAATATACACTGTCTCTAAAAGAGCTGTTTCTAACAAGTCAACATCTCCTTAAGTAGTCCTTGTGTATTCTCAAATACAGAACATTAGTGACCAACAAGAACACCCAGATTCACCTGAAAGGTCAATAAGCAAAGGCTATATGGGGAGGTAAAAAAATTACTTTATCAGTAGAGAAGATCAAGAGATACAATCAAAGGTAACTCTCCCAGATAACAGATTCAGCACTGAACAATATTTTTCTTCAATGTAAGTAGAACTTAACATAAGATTTCCAATTTTACAGAATCACTTGGTAGGGAAGGTACCTCATCAGGTCTGTAGTCTGACCTGCTGCTCAAAACAAAGTCAGAGATCAGGTAAGATCAGACTGCTCAGTGCTTTGCTCAGTCATGCCACAAAACCCTCAAAGACAGGGCATGCACAGTCTTTCAGGGTGAACTGCTCCACTGCCTGCCTGTCCCCACTGGAAGAAAAAGCTTTCCTTATATTGAGATGAAATCCTCCCTTGTAATTTAGGACTATGTCTCTTGTTCTCTTGCTGTCTCTCTTGCTGTCAAGTACTCCTCCAGGAAGCTGAAGATCTTCCGCCACCAAAGGCTGCATAAGCTCAAGGACTACCCCACAGATATGGACAGGTAGCCATCAGGTCTCCCCATCCCTTTTCCAGGTAGAAGCTCCATTTCTTCTGCCTCTCACCACAGAAGAACTTCAGGCCTGGCCATCCCAGTGGCCCTCACCCAACCTTCCTCCTGTCTATCAATGTGCTCCTGGAACTGGGAGGGGTGAAAACCCAGCAAAAGATTCAGTGTTACACATGCCAAGATAGGCAACAACCACTGCCCTCCAAGAACCAGCTGTGCTCCTGTTACACAGCCCAGGACACTGATGGCCTTTTCTTCAGACTGGACATGCTGCTGATCCCTGCTCAGCCTGCTGTCTGCCCAGGCCCCAAGGTGCCTATCAGCAGAGCTACTTGCCAGCTGTCAGTCTCCAGCCTCTAGCCAGGCAGGGGTCAGTCTGTTCCAAATATAGGACTTTGCCAAGAAACACAACACAAGCATCTTCTGAGAGAGAAAAAAATTTTGAAGCAGTACCAAATAGAAACTAATACAAGACAACATGCTGCACACTGGACAACATACTGGAAATCAGGATGAGGAATTCCACCAAAAAGTATTTCCTAACTGGTAGTACAGAGTATTATCTAATTGTCAAGAGTTGTCAAACTATAGCTACACCATTCTCTTCCCTCTCAAAGGCACATGACAGATGATAACATTAGAAGACCAAAGTCCAAAAGATTTCAGACACGAGTGACCCAGAGAACAGGAACAAGGCAGGAGTCATCATGCATGAAGCAACTTGGTTGCAGCCCTTCTGAGAATCTCTTTTCTTCCACCCACCTGGAAATCATGCCTAGATAGATCTTAATGTTTCTGTATTTGTGTACAGCTTAAACAAATTTGATGATCTGTGGCTGTCAGGCATAGTCAACAGCTCCAAACCAGGCTTTTTCAGGAATTTCTGAACAAACTTACCAGCACAGTTGAAAAAAAAATGCAACTGGAACATGTTTGTGCCTAGGGAATGATTCATATAACTCATACCTCACCTCACAGTTCTCAAGACTCAACACTCATTATCTAGGCCTTGCACAGTGTTACCTGTCAAACAGCAGACATTCAGTCTGTTCCAGCACAGGTCCACAGAAAGAATGATATGTTATAATTATTAGTCTCAAACAACCACATGTCTGATCTTGCTGATCAACCTTGAATTCCCTGCCCAAGTATTGCAAAATATTGACAGAGTTACATAACAGAAATGACAAGATGATGACAAAACCAGGCAAAAAGTTCCGAAATGTCAGAAATGCAACTTCTCTCTTCAGTAAGGATATTAATACAATCACCTGATTACCCTCCCTCACAGAGCACCTTCTTCATTGAGCACAACCTGCACTGTCAGCTCATTAGAGCTCTATGGCACTGCACACCCTCCAAAGCCTATCTCATCTCCTCAATGCAGAAGTAGGAGTAGATGCAGCTAAAGATGATGATCACGGGAAAATAAGTTTCCAGTCCATGGCACTTGGCTCTAATTTTATTTTCCTTTTTTCTTTGACGCCAAAAAAGATGCAACATGACTGCTATGTTCCAGCTGATGCAGCTGCCAAATTCAGGTACATCAAGCCTTTTAAAAAGCTCCATGACCAAGAATAAGAGTACAGTAGTCCTAAACAATGGAACTATTTCATGCACATGGTATGTCCGACTATGAAACTGAGATGAGAGAGTCAAACAAAGACTTGTTTTTCTGCAAAGTCACTCCATTATCTTTTTGCCATTGCTATTTTTGCATAATACTAACCTCAGATTACCTACATTTTTCTTAAATTACATATTTATCTTTTCATTGCCTTCTTAAGGAAGAGAAAATATATTAACAGATGGCTGCAGAGAAATCTGGATGCATCAATTCCTCACTACAATCTTGATCAACTGCTAAAAAAAGCAAGCAACTTCCCAAGTTCTTCTGTATCTTCCGCCTTTCTGCAGGGGTCTCATTTTTAACATTCAAGACTCAGGAAGCAGTTTGCCAGCCCATGTTGACATGTTCCAAGAACAGTACTTACACAACTAACAATTGCGTAACTGCAAACTTGACCATGAGCAATACCATGAGCTGAAGAACAAAATCTCAAAGCAAGAAAGGGGAAGAGGCAGAAAACAGTGTAGGATAACAGTCTGGGAATCATTCTGTTCAATTAAATTCTAAGCTTATTGGTTTCAGAAACATCATTCACCAAAAATTATGATGTGATGCATGTTTTATTTGAATGGAAACAAGTACACATAAGGAAAGATGTGTGTACTTTAGAGTAAGCTCAGGAAAACTTAGAACTGCTATCAAGAAGTTATACAATACCGATAAAGTTTTTTAAGCTGGAGTAGAAAAAGTAGTAAACCACCTCACTCTCAAGCTATTGCCAGATAGCCAATCAAGATGTTTAGAGAAATACATGACAACAGCAATGAATATTTATACATACCAGTTTTTCAATTTCAGATTCAAGATTTTGTATGCAGTCAAGTTTTCTCTTGCGACATCGCTGTGCTGCAATTCTGTTTTTACTTCGTCTTCGGATATCGTGAATACAGTCCAATTGTTCAGGAGTTAGTTTATGCATTTTTAGAAATGACTGGAAGTCATTTCTGGAGAGTGAGATAATCCTCTGTGCATTAAAGGGCAGTTTTACCTAGAACGTGAGATACAGTTGTAAATCCAAGGTGGAAAGATTACACAAACACCAAGTCAAGTTTCCTTTTTAAGCATTTTTTACCACACAACCCATCTTTCTTCCTACATCCCAGAGACAAGAGCAAACTAACATAACCATCAGATGATAGGATAAAATCCAGGAAATTCAACAACAGGAGTTCAAGCACAGCTGCAAGAGAATATTTGCACATTTACACTAGATCCTTACAAGCATATTCAGAGTAGAATGAAAGCTACTTGTTTGTGCATCAAATATGCAGGTGATACATTCTAAAAAGAGGAGTTTCAGTTTGGTAAGGTACAAAACAGGTGTCTCGATTCACTAATATAGTCTAAAGTTTTCCCAAAGCTGCTAGTAAGACTGCATCCTGCATACATTTTATACCTATGCATTTTTTTCTGCAGGAAAAGGTCATCTGAAACAGGCATTTCTTTAAAATACAGAAGTTACAATATTTGTCTTTTATTTCTTAGTGTTGGAGAAGAGAGAGAACCAGGCTCTTGCAGGTTGTATACCTGAGCTACAAAAGTATTTGAGATCACAAAGTGTTGATTAATATTGAAAAACATATTTACCTTTACAGAATAATCACCATGTTTTTTGAGTATCCAACTAAAGACACTAATCTTTACATTTGAGTATAGTAAAGCAGCCTTGCTGTCGTCAAAGATCTGAATGTAGTTTAAAAAGAACACAGAAATCTTTTCTCTGATTTGCTACTACTGGTGACAAACAGGTAAAAAATAATAAAAAATCCCAGAGTACTGTCCTCAGCAATGATGCCATCTTCTCCATCACATAAAGGTGAGGAATGTATTGAAGCAATTCTGGCCTTTTGTCTGGCACTCCAGCTTTTTTGTATTGATGGAATGCTTCACTTATATTCAGTCTCAGTAAGGCCTTGTGTTTCAAAAAGATAAAAGTCCTAGTGCTTTGAGAACAACTAAATTTTTGCAACATTGAATGATCCATCATGCAGAGTTACACTGCAATTCTATGATTCCAAGAACTGAGGCGGAAATTGTTCCAGGTATAACTTTCAGGATTGGACTACTCTACTATCTGACTAAACCACTATTAAAGCAAACAAAGAAAGGAAGTGCCAGATAATTACTGCAGTTGGAGAAACAAAAATAACCTTAGTGTTGGAGAAGGATATATTATTAAGCAGTCTTAAATACACAGCCACTGAAGCCAGCTTAAAAACTTAATTTTCACTTCACATTAAATCAAAAGCATCATTTCTCTCCCACCTTCACCTCACAGCTCAGAATAAAACCAAGAAAACTGGTGAGTTTCTATTATACAAAGGTTCCAAGAAGTTTAGTTTTCCTAAATCTAACTGAAGCAGATAAAAGAAAAAAAAATAAATCTAAGAACAAACCTTCATGCCTTGATTTAAGACTCACAACCTTTTCTGACAGCTGTTCCAGAAAAAAATCTTAAAAGATCTAATATGCAAGAAGCTAACACTCCAGTATCTGACCAAAAATACTTTCATACTTTAATTCAGTCACCCTGAATTAACAGTGACCTTCCTGATAAACCCCAAATGGTTATTTAAAGTTTCAGTTCCACACTTTTTAAAACAAGCAGCCACAGAAAAAAAACCCCAAAACAACAAAACACGGAAGACTCAGAATTGGATATTTGAATATGGCCTTAAGAGACTGGGAAGCAAAGGATGCATCAGGATGTTCTTACCTCACATTCTTGTTCTCTTGCTGAACAGGATTCACTGTCTCCCTCAGTGTCAGTCTCCGAATCCTCTCCCAAACTTATCACATAGTTATAGGGACACTGTTCTTGCTGCGGTCCCTGAGCATAATCTCCACTGTTCATTTCAGAGGTGTTGGAGCATCCTTCAGCACTAAGGTTGCTTATAAAGGGGCAGTTTACAGAATTCAGTGTTGTAAAAGTTCGCTGAGGGCATGGTTCAGGGCTTTCACTGATCCTGATCCCCAGCCACGGACACTCTGATTTTTTCCCCGAATACACTGGCTCCAAGTACTCTTTAGAAACTGCAGGTGGTAGATGTATTTGACAAGCATCTGTGCTGTGAATATCACTCCAGAACCCCTGTGCCAGCTGTTCTGCTATCTCTCTCTCCACACTGCTTCGATCTCCAGCTGAGGTGATGTTAGTGGCTTCCCTAATGCACAAATCCACCTTTGAAGATGGGTTACCTTGACTTTCAATTTTGTCATTTCCAGCTCCAGTACTTGACACAGTCTTTTCTGCTAAGACTGTGTTGTTTTGCATACTACTGAAATTCAAGTTACCATATTGCTCACAACTATGTAAAACTGACACAGAATTGAGTCCATGAGGTGCAGCAGAGTTTTGGGGGAAAGCAGCAAGATCTATTTTCTCCACAGGACATGACACATTCCGAGTTACAGAATCTTTCTTTGACTCTTCTTTTTTCTGAATGTCTTCTTCCCCTTCTTCCATTTCTACCTGAGTCTCTTCACAGTTTGAGATCAGCTGCATAGGCACACACTCCTGAGCTTTTTGTATGCCATCGTTTTCAGATGTTTCCTTCTCAAGAGAAGTTGAAAATGGTGGTACCTGAACATCTTTAACACTGGAATTGGATTCCGAAGTATGAACTTTGTCATTTCCAAAAGCCTTCTGGAATTTTCTATACTTTGGGCATTGGGAAGATAAGCTGGAAGTGCTACCCCTTTCTAAATGTACAGGATCACAGTTTTGATTGGCATTATCTTGGAAAGCAGGCAATGATTTAGTATTTTCTTCATCTTTACAGGGCTTTGTGTCAGGAATTTGACTATATTCCTTTTCTAGAAGTGCTTCTACTTCACAATTTATTTCTAAGTCTCCATCATCCGCATTCCCAGTTTTAGGGTTTGCTTTCTGACAACGCTGCGTACAACATTTCTTCCTAGGACACTCCTGCTGATCCAATTTGAAGTCCAAAAATCTGAACTTGAGAAACTGAAAGCAGGACTCTTCAATGTTGCGTACACCCAAAAATTCTGCACATTTGCAAACTTCAGACACATTGTCTTTATTTAAAACAAGTTTTGCAGTATATGCAAACTGAAGCAAAGGACTAAATCCTTTAAGTGTTACCTGTTACAAAAATAGAAAAAAAGAGTAGTACGGTCAAGTTTGATTTAAGCAGAGAAATACACTAATTCACCTGTCCTGCCAGCAAGACAGAGTACAGGACAAAAGCAGCAGACTTGTTCTATTATGAAAACCTGGCCAAACTCATTCTGAAACAATTCTTCAGATACAATTTTATCATGTACATTTTGTGACAGTTTTCTTCGCTGTGATCAATCTCTTAATAAAATGTTCTGGCAGTGCAGTACTAGAAGTGAAAAATACTGCTGTATGCTGAAAACCAGTAACTAGATTCCAGCCTCACAAAGATATATTTCAAAGCAAGTTTTATATTAATTACTCTAGAATACGCTGCTGGTATTTAACTGTAGATTTTGAAGTGCAATTACTGTTAATCACTTAGTCTTATGCACCGTTGATGTAAAAAAAATTGAACAAATGGAGTTTGACCACATATGATTATTTACTATTACAGCCACCTACTCCTTTCTTCCTCCCACAGATTTGAAGGAATGCACTCAAAAACTGTACACCAAACAGAATTCTCAGTTTAAAACCGCTTTCGAGCAAGTGACTTTAATAGAACATTTATGTCTTCACAACAGTTGCCTATCAGAGAATCCAGAGATAAACAAAAACTGCATCATTTAGAAACTGCACAAGATTTTCTACACGTGGAAAAATGTCCAAGGAATCAAGTAGAAAGCTACAAAGAAATCCCACAAACACATTACCAACTACATGACACTTCCTTTAGCCTTTTGTCTGAAAATGAAGAATAAAGCAGTATGTCCATTATTAATACTTAAACTTAAGTCCACACTCTGCTCCCTGTCTTTACTGAAATGAACAGTATTTTATGATAAATAAAGCACTGTATTAATCAATGCATTATGCATTAACACGGACTCCTTCTGCCAGCAAAATAATGAATTATTCACGCAATCCAATTTAAGAATCAGTTGAAGGTTTATTTACTTTGTTTTTTAGTAGTTGTTTGGTATGTTTTTTTTAAATAACACAACACATGAAAGGAAGATGATGAGATCTGCACAGAGACCAGTTCTTTAAAACTGTCTGTAAACTCTTACGACCTAACTAAAGAATCCTTAAAATAGCATTTGAAATATGCTCTGGAGATTACACCACCACATTAATTCATCCTTTATAATGTGGGGAAGTAGCATGTAAAAGAGTTTATCCATAAGCTGTCAAGATGTCTTCAGACTTAGTGCAGTTAACAAAACATTAAAGTGGCTTTACAAAGAAGTAGCATTCATAAATGAAACTGAAAGAAAAACATACAATAGTATTTTAAAACTGTACCTTCTTTCTATTTAAGGGAGAAACACTGCAAAAACTGCAAGGATCAAGAGGGGATAAACACTCTACTCCTTTCACTTTCTCTTGCACATTTCTAGCTAGCTATGCTCAAACAAGAAAAAACCCTGAAAAGACTCTTAGTGTGACTGACCTAGAAAAGCAACTCTTGCAGCAGTCATTTATTTAATTTTTATTTGGAATAAAAGTCGAAGAATAAAAACACTGGCAAAAAACGAACAGACCCTACACCAAGATGACAGTACTTAGCCTTTACAAGATATATATGAAGTACTTGAATTCAAAAAATATTTTTGGTATCCCATATTGTAGGCTGGTGTCTTTCAGCTCTTAAATCCTCTACTGTAACTTGTCAGTTAAACCCCAGTCTATCATAAAAGAGAATTGAACAAAGCAGACTAGAAGCACTGGCAGGTAAACTGCAGAAGGGAGTGACACTCACCTCTTCCGGTAAAGTGATGATAAGATCAGCGTCCACCTGGCCCACAATTCTTGAAAGGAAGTAACTGCTGCAAGCTGCAAGCACAGCTTTGTGCGCCCGAAATCGCTGATCTTCCACTAAAATTGTAACATCACAAAGGATATCTCGCTTTCGCTGGTCATCCAGGCTGAGGAGTACATTGGTACTATGCACTGAAGATTCATAGGCAAACACCACACTGTTGTTCTCACTTAGAGACATTCTGTATCACAAGTGGCAGTGTGAGGCTCAGTGGAAAGCATGCTTCTGTGCTTCAGACCTGGGGAGCAAAGAAACAAGTTGTACCCCTGAAAATGTCCAACAGGAACCTGTTGGTACTGAAACATGAGCATGTTAAACATGCACTCCCTTGCCTAACTCTTCTTCAAATTAGTACTTTAAATAAATACATGCTTGAGACCATTTAAAGTACCCAAACCTTGATATGTATATCTTAACACTGCTTTTGTAGTCTCATAGACCAGAAAATGGACTTCAGCTAAAGAACAGTTCTTTCTTCGTCAAGTGGTTCAGGGGCATAATTTCTAGGTGTTACAGTAAATTTTTCTAGGTTTTCACTGTTAGTAATTGCTATATTCTAACTCCAACACTATGAAAATGTAGAGAAATAAAACAGATGCATTATACTAAAATTCCCCAAAATACTATGTGAGCTACTTCTGTTTACTGATTTATCTAGTACAGACTAAAATATATGTGTTCTGTCTTCTTTCAAAGGTATTTTGTCTGCTAAACCAATCAGACATTAGTAAAATACTGATTTTCTGTCTAGTAGTTTGGTGTTTTGTTTTTAAATTTGAATTCTCTACCTGTCTTAATGCAAACTTTTTCTGCCTTTTCTGTTCATGACTATTTGATTTGTCATACTTATTACAAGTTTGCTTTCCCAATGGATCATCATGATTCAGATCACCTGGCAATGGAATACTGTCTTCCTGACAAAATGCTCAAATAACAGTATTCATTGGATAATAAACAATAGTTAAAGGTATACAGTATTTAAAACTTTCAAATACATAACTCATAACAATTCTGAAGATTCCTAAATATGCAGAAAAAAAGAAGGGCTAGGGAGAAGGCAGCTCTGCTAGACTGTGTGAAGTTTAGAAGTATTTCCAAGTCTGATCTTTACACTGTATTTCACTTTCAGTTGAGCCCTTCTTCCAATTAAAAGGAAGAAAAAAGATTATTAAGAAGTGCCCTTGCTCAATCAAGAAACAACTTAAGTCAGATTTGGAACTATCCTGCAAAGAAAACATAGTATGACTGGGACACATTATACCTTAACAAACCAAGCATTCAGCTTACACTTGACCCCAGAGTTCCTGTAACTGAGCACAGCTGTAGAGACTCACTTCAGCTGACATGGGACTACCTCATCATTCTATTGCTCAACAGAGGTTGTTACCATCTGCCAGCTCCCAACAATAATAAAACTGTAGCCAGTGCACATCCTCAGGTTTCAGATGTGGGGAAACTTTCACAACATAGGGAGAGCAGAGGACATGGCCATATTTAAACACACTGTGAAAAAAAAGCAGCCATGCTGCCAGTTGTGCTCCTGGTTACTCACTGCTCAAGCTATTTTCATGGCACACAGGCATTTTGAGTGAACTTTTGAACAGAAAGAGGGAAGAAAAAGATCCCCATTTCCAGTGGCAATAGCAGCACAGTACTAGTCTGGACCCCAGTAAAGTGCACAGCACATCAGCATTACCTGCCCTTCCCACACCCTTACAGAACACTGTATGCTTAGCTTCACCAACAAAATGTACAAGTCTATGGTGAAAACAAAAGCTTTGAGGGGAAAAGCCCAGAAGTTCCACAAACCTGATTTTTCTCCTCTAGGAAGTGGTAGAGAAAAGTGCTATATACCATGCACTGTTAATCCTAAAGGGCTTATTTTTGGAAGGAAACGGTTTTAATGTTTTCATATACCTAATAACAAGACTACAGACTCATTAACTTAGGAGATATTTAATTTTCATTCAATTTTCATGGGAACAAAATAATTCCTCAAGGAACTGCTATTCATTAAATTCTATTTTTTAAGACCTTATGAGAAGTAACCAGTGCAATATAAATTATATATTCCTAAATGGATTACTCTATAGACTAATATAATATTGCTCATATCTCACAGCACACAGAGTTTAATAAAGTATAACTCTGTATTTGTTTCAAGGTAAAAAACAAAAACACCAAAAAGGAATAGAGGACAAAACAGAAAAATTGAAGACTAAATCCACAGTGTCAGGGAGCGCAGGACACATTCTGGGTGAACACTTTGGCAAAACTCGTGAGGGAGACTATAGTTAAATACAAGCTTTAAAATGATCTCTTCTTTTTTTTTTTTCTTTTTTTTTAATAGTATCTTCTTTGAGGAAAGAACATTCAGACAGGCAATATACGTTATATATGCTGCTTTTGGGTTTTTCCAGATAAAACAGTCAATTCCAATATCCAGTTCAGTTCATTACACTTCCATAGCACAGAAGGCTAAAAGGAACACTAGTTAATTTTTATTTTTATACATACAGATGAATGCAGAGAAGAGGTAACCCTCCTTCTCACTTATCTCTGCGAGGCACACACCATCCTTTTAAACAGCTTATGGACTACTTGGAGCACTGAGAGAGAGCTTCCAATGTTTCACCTGCCAAAAAACATAAAACAGCTTTCAACACTGAAACACTACCTTCTGTTTCTCGAGAAGTGAATGAAATGCATCGTTTGAGCATAACTCCATCTAACACTTTACTCTGACAGAATGTTATATATTCTAATTGTGAGGAGTTCATCAGCCAAGTTATGTTCCCTCAATATTTGAGCAGGACAACAAGTTTTTTGAGGTATCCATAATATAAAATGCAGCATTTATAAATGCAGCATTTTAAACTTTAAGACAAACTTTAAAAAAACCCCCACAAAACCAAAAAAACACCCCTACACTACACTCAAACACTAAATTCATCTCAGTCTTTGTAAAATTTAAGTACTGTCAAATACAATAAAAAGAAAGCCAAAGGTAAAGCACCAGAAAATTGAAAATGCTGGTGAAAACCAAAGCATCAAATGGGAAAGAGAAAATGCAACCACTGTAAAAAGCTGTTACACTTAAGAACTAACAGAGGTCAAACTTGTCAATGTCTGAATTTTGTTTTCCAGTTGAGTAATAAGGGCACAGTACCACATTTATGACAGTATCTGTCACGACAGCCAACCAGATCTTCCCCAGCAGTGTGAGCACAAAACAACTTCTCTGTAACTAGATCTGTTGTACACACATACACAACAAGAACACTCACTCTCACAGCAAAGAGAAAAAGTACATCTCTTCTGTAAACTTTTTAATTTTTCTTCTACCACAATTGTTCTTCTAGAGCACTCAATTCTTAAAATTAGTTTTATTTATGAATGGGTGGACAGAGAGGGGAAAAGGTATGAAGTAGAGAAAATAACTCAATTAAACTTACAAGTTTGTGCTGCAACTGTCATAAGGATAGGCCTTCTAGGCTTTTCCATCCATTTTATATCATTTAATTTTCTACAAGTACTATTTATCAGGTTCTTTTTTCCACACTCAATGTTATTAACATTAGCAACCAGGCATTAAAAAGGAAAACTGATACTACAAAAACAACAACAACAAATCATATCCTTGGAAAGCAGCCTAAAACTTCTATAATGCTATTAGTATTTTAAAAGTAACCTTCAAGCAAGGAAAACTAAAAGCAAGCACAGATAACTTGGAAAAGTATTCCACAAGCAGATGACTGTATGTCGAAATCACTGCTTGCAAAGGATGTGCCAACAACCATGTGACTGAATGCAGAAGATACTAAGAAAAAAAACCACGCAAGAGTATTATTTAAGATACTTGTAACAGACAGTACCATAAAAAATATGGAGAGTCCAAAAAGATCTTCTAAAACTTAAACAGTTCTTACAATACAGGTTGGAAGGATTAAAGAAGTAACAATGTGAAAGCTCACTTACTCAAATCTTCAGTTCATGGAGGAAAACTAGTACTTTGAGCATTCCTAAAATTCCTCTCATCTGAAACCCTGCACACCTAATAACTTCTCACTCTTGGAACTGAAAATTTAAAAAAACCCCATAAGCATACACACTTGCTAATACAGAACCTACATAAAAACTTGAAGCATAATCAATCAAGTTCTGCTTTGAGAACACAATCAAGCCTGCTACTACAAAATTTTCATTCTTTATCAGTGATCTTGAGATAATGTTTTACATAAGGACAGGAATATTTCCTCCCAAGTACTAGCTATAAAACTTTCTTCTGCCTTATCACAGAGAAGTAACTCCATTTTTTTTCCTAGTATGCAATTTTGAAAACTATGCCAATGGTTGCCCGTAAAATTACCATATCTTCAGTAAATTTAGACATCTCTACATCCAAATGATATTATATATTTTTTTAATATACATATTTATATATAGATATTTATATATATATATATTTCCAAAGAACATATAAATACTTATCTAAATGAAAATCAGTACTGCTACCACATTTAAAAAAGGAATACATGTTTAAGTACACAGTATAGAGACCGAAGCAAGATGCTTATCAGGACTCATTGTAAAATACATATCTCATCCACAGCTCATTTTTCCTCATGTATTCAAAGTCATTCATTATATTATTACAGGAAGGTAATAATGAGGTACAGTGAGTTTAGGCTGTAGGTTTTCTCATCTGATTGCTTACAACTGGTAACAATTACTGCTCTTTACTAGCTGACTGGAGAATAAAGGTAGATATAAAATCCTTTACTTCCTCCCACCACAATCTCTGGTTAAAGAGTCACTTGGTGCAGATCCTCAGGTAAACCATAAAGTCACTCCACTGATAGTTAAAAAAAAAAAAAATTAAACCAGGTAAAGCTATAAGGAACTGCTGTTGCTAAGTTACAGAAGAAAAATAGTAGTAAAACAGGTAACACTGTTGAGGAATATACCCAGTGCAGGTAGAATACAAGAGTAGGACCAGAGTATGAGAGTAGAACTCATAATAATATGTGATGTATTTCTCATCCATACAAACATCTCACACAAGGCAGATAAACTTTCAGCAAACTTTTAGACAAAGCACAGCACCACCACTACATTGCAAGAGTGCAATCAACATCCTGTGGACAAATGAGTGTCCTGGAAGAGTTGAAGAAAGCTAAAAGGCATCAGGTTGTCACTGAAGCTGACAAAAGCACACACACATTTGTGTACAAGTTTATCAAAATGCTTTTCAAACCTTCTGAGTCTGAATGCTTCAAGTGTCATTAAAATTACTAAATCAGAGTACAGAAACCCATGGAAATCAATGACAGCTGTACCTTTACTACTTTGAAGATTTAGACTTTCAGGAAAAACAGCTGATTACATCTTACAATCTTTACTCTTAGTGCTAAATCCAAGGACTTGGAAAATGAAATTCCAGTATCTAATGATCACCAAGATACAATGGGAACACCAAACCCAGAGGCAGCATCCACCCCCACATAAAGTTTGCCTTCCAAGTCCTTTTATCCCCCTCAAAACTACAGGTTTCCCAAATTCAAGAAAAGCAGATTGAAGAGCAGAGTAGACTGGAGAAAGTTTTGACACAGAAATCATTTGACTTGCTCCCTCTCTTCCTGGACAGCTGAGGACCTGGCAACTCCAGTCAGCCTTGCAGAGCAGTTACTCCTATCCAGCAGGACCTCACTGTGTCTCTGTGACAAGGAATTTCTTTATCATCAGCTGAACACAGAAGAAGAGAGGACTCATCCAAAGGCATCCAGATCTAACTCAATCTAGGATCCAAACCTAAGAATTGTCTCAAAGACTCACTGCCAAATAAAACCATCAATTGTAACACACCTAAGAGCAACCAGGGCAATAAACTAGCTAATATGGACCTGTGGTCCTCTTTTAAGCTCCATTAAGCCATAGTTCTAGCAGGAGCCAAGCAAAAACACTTGAGCTACAAGAGTTGCATCCTATGAGCTCAGTGCTTTCTTTTAAAGAGCAAAACCCTCTTATTTTCCATTGGTGAATAAACCAAATTCAGATAATCTTATAAAGAAGAGCTAACCTTTTATTCCTAGACTGAGATATAAATTATGCAGCCCTACCATCCAAATCAACTCAGTCTACATGTGTTTGGCTTTTTTCTGATCTGCACCTACCATATAATTCCCATACATGATCCAGCTAAAGGCTACCCAAATTACTAAGAATGTAATCAAAACCCTGTTCTTTAGTCTTTCCTTAGTGAACAAACATCCATCAATTCCACACTGGATATCACTCCTATCTAGCAATCACAGTAAGTGTCACTTGTACACAGGTGACATTCTGAAATATAAGAGCAGAGAACAAAGCTCCCCTTGGTAGCTGCAGAACTCAGGCAGGACACACCTTGGCTGCCATTGCTCTCTAAGCTGCTTGAACTTGGGCACCCAGATGTAAATCCAGTTTTGATCACCAAAATTATAAAACTAGCAAGATTAATTTACCACTTAGCAAACAATAAGGGTCTCTTCAGTCAGCACCATGCTTCTAACATATCTGTACTCTTAGAACACTTCAAATTTCTCAACAGTTGTAAAAATACAATTGTAGACCCTCAAAAACATAGCCTGGAGAAAACAAACTCTTGGTGCTACTCTTATTATGCTGATCTATTGAGTAAGTTCTAGCAGTCAGTAATTCCATCAGTTCTCTTAGGGTGGACATTTACATTTCCTTTAGCCTATAAAAAAATTTCTGTCATCCACAAATGTGAAGTCCAAAGGGCCAACTATCACTTACTCCTGCTAAAACAAGACAGTTTAGACAAGACACAGCTCATTGAAAACATACTGCAAAGGCTTTTTTCTACAGTTTTATTTCTGTCTTTGCCCCCAGCTATCTCTCCTTTTAAGGAAATAGTTATATTACAGATGAATGCCTACAGTGGTTAATAGCTGCTGATTCACATTATGCTGACAAAGAATGAACAAGCATTTTAGTGTGCATGTTCATTGCTTCATCTTCAAAAAGACTACAAAAGAAGAAAGTGATAAAAAAGGCAAAAAGCAAACTTTGCTGCCCAAGAACAATGCTTTCTCCTTTAAGAAAAAAGTACATTTAATCTTCAGTTATTAACAGAGTCGTAATTCTAAATTGTCTTCTTTATTAGTTCAACACCTGGATGGTATTCTTGACAGCTTAATTACATAAATGAGATTTTTAAAAATTACTAGTTTGTATTATTGTAGAATAATTTTAAACACTGCATTTGGACTCTTGTCAAGTCACAAGCAAGTACTAAAAAGAATCACGGGAAGTCTGGCAAGTCTTAAGTCTGTGCTAAGAGTCTTAATTTGTTTTCCAGGTTTTAAGACTGAATACATACTTTTTCTCAGTATTTGCAAGCTATATGAGAAGTTGGGACATGGGAAGGAGAGCATGGGGGATCCTGAGAACATGAGTAGACACAAGCCTTCAGAAACCATGATTTTAAAATCAGAGAAAAGAGATTGATACCATGTAACCAAATGTAGACACTCTCCAAAGAACACAAGTTTGAAAAGTTTCCCTCTGAGGATGACACAAAGTCAGTATCAAACCCAAATAAACCCCAAACTACTCTGCAGTTTCCCATAATTTTAGACCACGCTAATTGTTTAATTTTTGGAGCAGGAATAAAAATCATGTTGTAGGATTTGTTTTGTTTCACTGCTAAAAAATGAAATAAGTCTGAAGGGATTTCAAAGACTCCTCTGAAAAATCCCATCACTTACAGCTGTGCTGATATTCAAAGAGAATTACTCTGGAAAAATAATGATGCATAGACTCTCTAAAGGACTTTAAAAAAAAACCCAAAGCACCTATCACCAACAAAAATACATCCCCAAAAAAGTAAAAAACTGGTTTTATTTTTTCTT
Organism: Muscicapa striata striata; assembly: GCA_030060385.1. Classification (NCBI taxonomy): domain Eukaryota; kingdom Metazoa; phylum Chordata; class Aves; order Passeriformes; family Muscicapidae; genus Muscicapa; species Muscicapa striata. The sequence goes on from JAREIS010000011.1 coordinate 5,620,234, forward strand.
AAATAAGAACTAGGTTAGATAATAAAATACTCACTTTGGATAAGTAAAGCATGCACAACTAAAAATTTACTGTCAACTCCTGCCTTTACTTAAAAGACTAACACTTTTGTATTTAGAACAACATATTCTACTCTTTGTTACAGTTAAACAAACCATATGAATAACATTGTCTGAATGACTACCACAATCCATTCACAAGTATATATGTCAAAATATTTATGATGAATACTAAATTAATCACTTAATATACTTTAGCTTGGAAGAATACAAGAAACAACCTGAAAGAACTTTGAAACAGCTAATTACCAAGTCAAAGAAAATACTAGTTGGAAATTACATTTAGAATATAATTTCTGTTTTATCTGTTTAAATTTGATTTGTTTCCACAACTGTTCTTCACAGTATGTGAAAGAAATCTGCAAATATTTTAGACATAAATCAGAAAGAACCTCAGAAACACTTCTATGAAAACAGAACAGCACAGGTTTATCAGAACTAACAATACCAATATAAAATTAAAATAAAATACACATATATATATGCACTAGACCAGGCTTCAGATAACAGCACAAGTAAAGGTCTCCACCAAATCACATCAAACTGAGTCAGTCTTCCCATCCTGAAACTGCAGACTATTTCCTATCTGACATATAATGTCAAAAGATATGATCTTACTAGCTGACCTGTAAATAACCATTTTTGGGATGGCTCCACATAAAATATTGATCTCCAGCTCTGGAGACACCAACATCAGAACAACATGGATCCTCTGGAATGAGTCCAGAGAAGAACACAAAGATGCTCTGAGGGCTGGAGCCCCTCTGCTCTGGAGACAGGCTGGGAGAGCTGGGGGTGTTCAGCCTGGAGAAGAGAAGGCTCCAGGAAGACCCTACAGCCCCTGCCAGTGCCTAAAGAGGCTTCTCCAAGAGCTGGAGAGGGACTTTGGACAAGGGCCTGGACTGACAGGACAAGGGGAAATGGCTTCCCATTGACAGAAGGCAGCTTAGCTATTACAAAAATTCTTCCCTGTGAGGGTGGTCAGGCCCTAGCACAGATTACCCAGAGAAGCTGTGGCTGCCCCATCCCTGGAAGTGTTCAAAGTCAGACTGGACAGGCTTGTATCAACCTCATCTAGTGGAAGGTGTCCCTGCTCGTGGCAGGAGGCTGGAAATGGATGATCATTAAGGTCCCTTCCAACACAAACTACTGCAGGATTCTGTGATTTGATGACCTTATAAGTAGCATGAACAGGGTGAGCAAGAGTCATATATTTACTTATCAAAGTATTTGTCAGCGGGCCAAGACTGGAATCCAAACACCTATAAACATTATATTGACAGTTCAAATAAAGTCATTTGCAAACAATATCAACACAATTTTTAAGATTAATTGAATATTCTTTAAGACACAGGCTCTCATTTAAAGACATTGAGTTACTGATATCCTAGGCTACACCTCTCCCACTCTCCAATGTATGTTTAATGATTAAACTCAATTTATTTGTATTTCATCAATGATTCTAAAGTCAATTTACCCTTCACAGCACACTTTCCCCTTTTTAAAGCTTCAGTAGCTGATCAGTCACTTGAGCCTTACCCTGACCTTCTAACTCACATTTACACCAAATACTACATTTTCCTTTCATACTTAACAGGAACAAATCTTTCTTCCATCCTTAAGAAGAAAACACTACATACTGCTGGAAACAGTGACTTGTGATGCAGCCCATGATTTGTTACAGCAAAGTAAGCCTTTCCATCACTTTCAGTCCCCTCTCCAGACTGCTCACCTCTGAATTAGAGGTGGGGGCAGGGAAAGCTGCAGGTGGATCCTCACACATTATCCCCACTGTGGTCACACTAGGCTGTATCTACAAAACTTAATGATTGGTTCAGCAGTTAATTTTGGCTCACTCAATGTTTTGTTCCTATCCACACTTGCATCAACTAAAACGTTACCTCTGGTTTAACTAAGGACTACATATAAACAGGACTCACGTCATGAATACCACAAGTTTTCTTCCTACTCCCCAAAACCTTCCCCATGAAACTTGCAGCGGTTGAATTCTACAGGACAATTAAAATGCCAAATTTTACACATATAAACTCAAAGATAAAGCTGATAGAAGCTGAAGTTGTATTTCAGCATTTTGCTTAAAATCAGGAGTGTGCTAGTGAAGCAAACTCCTCAAACACCCCATTTATTACGCTTTTTTTCACTTCACAAGGCGAACCCAGACAACAAGAGTACATTCTTTTACAGAGTAAATTGGAAAACACACTCTAGAAGTTCTCAACAATTTCAAATACTAATATTATTATTTTTTTTTTCAGATTTACTAAGCCAGGTCAAAGGGAGCCCTTCTGAAAAACACAATGGGTATTCAGTTTTCAGTGACAACTGTTTCTCTCTGCAAATCTGCCTATTTTGGGCCTCACTGTTTGCTAAGGTACACACAAGCTTACTCACTTGAGTTAGGGCACCCAAGTGTAATTACCCCATTTAAGTCACCTTTACAGTTAAACTCATATTACAAATCATATTTCGTGGTCTACCTTAGATGCTTGAATTCAGACTCATCATGTTGATAGGAATACAGTTCTTCCTTTTCTTGCTGTGTGGTGTAATACTTGCGATTAAAGAACTGACTCTATACACTAGAGCATTCTGAGTGCCACATCACCTTAATTTACAGTGCTTCTGGATTGCAATTATTCCATTACTGCAGCCAGATGTTTTTCACACAAACTGCCTTCCTCAAGTGCCTCAAATAATGTGTCTGTCAAAATTTACTACACAGTTATCTTTACTGCTAGAACACTTTCTCCCTCCTTTTTTAGTTCAGTAAAGATTTGGAAGACCGAGTTGTAGATGATTTTGGGATTACTGTCATCCGAAAACGGGTAACTGTTCTTTCGCGATTACTACATTTTCACCAAGCCCCAAAACGCGCCAAGGATCTCACCGCACAGAACAGGACGGACAGGAATTGTATTTCGTTGTTTACAGTCTAAAACAGACTTTCCCCAGCTCCCCCCAAAAGGGCAACAAACACCAGCTGCCCGCCTCACCCCGGCGGAGCGGGATTCTTCCAGCGGGGCCGAGCCGGCCCTTCCGCACAGCGCCGGGAGCGCGGCGTGGGAGAGTCACGCCTGTGTCAGGGGGGCACAAGGGCACGCGTGCGAGCCGGGGGCGAGGCACCGGGCAAGGAGCGCTCTGGGGGGAAGGGGCGGGGGCAACACCCGCACCGAGGCACTGCTGAGGGACTGCGGCCACCGCTGCCCGGGCGCCTCCGCCACCGCTCCGGCGCCCCCGCGGGCGGGACCCCCGACCCTGCACGGGCCACGGGGGCGGAAAGGCCGCATCGCTGACACCGCCCTGCGAACGCGCCGCGACCCCCGCCTCACCGCCGCCTAGGCACCCCCGCCGCCAACCCCTCACCGCGCACACTCCGCCGCCGGCCGGTTCGGCTTTACCTCAGCGCCCGCCGCCGCGGGCCGGAAGAGTGGGAGAGCAGGGCAGCCCCGCCGCCACAGCCGCCTCACGCCGTCGCTTCTCGCCCCGCGCGCCGCCCGGCCCGGCCGCTCCGGCTCCGGCTGCGGCCCGACTGCGGCGCGCGCCGTCAGGTGACTGCCCGCAGCGCCGCCCGCGCGCCTCGCCCCCTCCGCGCGCACGCCCCGCGCACGCCCCGCGCGCCCATTGGACGCTGCGCTCGCCGCCGACGCGCGGCCGCCCACACCGCCGCGCGCGGCGCATGCGCGGCCCCGCCGGCGCACGGGGCGGCTGCAGAGCGCCGGGTCCCGGAGCGCGCCGGCCGCGGGGCTCCTTCCCTTCCCTCTTCCTTCCCTCTTCCCTTCCCTCTTCCCTTCTCTCTTCCCACGTACCTGTTCACCCAATGGCACCAGCCTCCTCCAGAAGCTCCTGGATAAAACGCTGTTGGCAGGAAATGATGCGCTGCCAAGAGTGCTAATGGGAATTTCGTTGTTAAACAATTTTAACCTGGTTTAACAATGTAGTGTGCCTTTGAATCATTGGTTTTATGTAGAGTGACACACTGTTTTACACTGTATGTAAGTGTCACGTAACTTTCTTAGGCCGTTTTTACAGTAGGGCTTCAGTTTCGGTAGAGCCTAATATAGATTTTCCTTCAGTGTCTGTTTGCTAATGGCCTTTCACCTTGTTAAGAAAGCAGAATTTAATTATTTTTATGTATTAGTTGATCAACGTATTCACCAGTACAAAGAGTTTCATTTAAAAATAGCCTAAGCAATTTGTTGGAATTTAAATTTAAGAACAGCTATTAGGTAGTTATATTCAAGAAGTGGAATTTCGCTTGAGATTTGGGTACTAACAATACTTACGGTATTCTGAATAAAAGTTTTTATGCCTACTTTTTATGTTTTCTATGAGTTGCAATTGTCATATTCTTACACATGTTGGGAGTTCCTAATCCCCTGGTACTCCCACATGAAGAGGGTTGAGTTGCAGAAGTATGAGATGTTTACAATGTTTAGCCATAAAATTTAAAATACATACTACTAGACTGAAAGTTGAGGTTTTTCAGGACTTTTTTTTTTTTTTAATCTTCCACAAAGATTTTTGTGGGGAAGAGAGGGAAACAGAAGAGGGAAGAAATGAATCAAAACAAAAGGAGCTCTTGCTTTGGCTGAAATATTGACTACAAAATCTTGGACCGCACCCACCAAGAAGGGATCTTCATCTCCTGTTCTGGATATTAGGGATGATGCAATTCTTACTTCCCACACAATAGGGAGTGAAGTTACAGTGCAATAGCTTGGTTCTCACTCATAGCCAGACTGAAGAATGCACAAGTACTTTCTGCATTGAAATTAGACCCAACTAGAAGAGGAAAAATTAAAAAAAAAAAAAAAAAACTAGTTCATTTTTTTCCTGAAAAGGAGAAGTAAAACAAATAAAAAGGAGATCTGGGAATCTAAGCTAAAAATCAAGGACATCCATCTTCCTGCAGATGAATAATAAATGTTTTAAGCATTTAAAACAATATAAAAACTTAGGTGATAAATGTTCACAAAGTTAGCATGCATGATAACAAATAATAACTATCATCAGAAGAAAACAAGGGAAAATGTCCCTTTTTCAGAAAGAGATTTATTTTTCTGATACATTGGTGGCACTAATGGGACTCTAAGTCCCATTCTATCAAATGTTAATTCCTTGTGAAGCATGGCTGTAGCTGTCTCTGTGTTGTTTACTGTCTAAGCTGCTCACCTAGGATCCCATGTAGCTGACAGAGCTAGATGGGATCTCCCTGGGGTAATTGTTCCCTTTCTGTGGCTGGTGTCTGTGATCAAACTCCTTTTGCAGATGCTTTTTGTGGTGGGACTGTGTATAGCTGGGTTAGGCTAGAGACATAACTCCCAGATTAAACCCATGCTGCCACCAGAATCCTTCACAGCAAAAGTGCTGGAGAGTCATTAGGAAAAACTGATGCTGTAGTTTCTTCTAGTTTCTCAGGGCAGAGGCTGATGACACTGCTGAACACATGGCCACACCAAATGTGACTTCTGTAGGCATCATATGGAAGATTCCTCCATTTTACATTCCGGTAAACTAAAGCCAAACCACTCCCTCCTGTGAACTTGCAAACAAAAAGCTGTTTTCTAATCTACATTTAGATAACATTTTCTAACTGTAAATTGAGCTATCAAGGAGCTACTGTGGTATGTGTCTAAGTGATTGAAACCTCGGGGCTGTGTCAATATGTATGAGCTGAAAAACTGACTCTTGTTTTAAAATGTTTTTTGAAGCCTTTGAATACATTATTTTAGAATTTATTTCCATACAGTCTTCTGCTGCATGCTTGTAATACTGTTCTAATCCTTGGGAACACTCATGCTTATTTTTTTGTGGTTTCTGGATTACAAAAGTCTTTTGTTCGTCCTGGGAAAGCATGGTGTTAATCATAGGAAAATGTTTTTACATTTCCTCTTTACAAAAAATGAGAAAAAATTGCTTTCTATCTAGAAGTAAGACCTATTCTAGTAAATTGTCTTTTAAAATGCAATTATAAGAGTGATTCTCTTAAACCTACTGCTAAGATGGTCCAGATACACATCAAATCTTCTTAAAATGAAAACTAGTATCTTGGTTAAGTCTGGTTTGTTTTCTTTTTCTTTTTTTCCCCACCCAGATATAATTTTTAAAACCATCATCCTTAAATTTAGCAGCAGCATTTCAATGGGAAAAAAGGGACTTCTTTTCTTGACTAGAATGAGAATTATTTTTGATTCCTTGAGAAGGGATATAAACCATGTGTGAACAGTGGCAAAAAGGTGGGAAACATAACATTTATAAGTGTCTAGCTGCAGAAAACAAGAGGTCTGCTTAGATAGGCTAAGGGAACTGTATGAAAAGACCAAAGAATGAGAATTGCAGCAGGACAGCTAAAAAAGCTTCATAAGGGTACTTAAAAGAGGAAAATTATTTATTGATGAAAAATGGATTTGCCTTCCTGGAAGCTTGGAGTAAACGCTGTCCATGGCTGTAATTTTGTCAGACAGCAATGCCTGAGGTGATTGATCTGGGAAAAGACCAGAGGTGTTCAGGAGGTGAAGTGAAATGACTGCAGCCAGGCTGTCCAGACCAGCATTTTCACACAGTTGCTCTCTTGAACCCTGTGAGGAAACGCAGGGAAACCTGTGAGGTACACGTGGGAAAACCACAATATGTTGTGCAGGGCTCCATGGGTGCTTCCAGCCTCAAGTCATGCTGTGGGATCACACCTGAGAGGGCTTTGGGTGAATGAAATCCCTGGCAGAAAACTGCTGAGCCTGAAACCAGCAGGCTCTTCGTTTCCAGCCAGATGCATATCCACACATGGATGATGGAAACACCAGGAGTTTGGGAAGATGGAGGGAGACCTGGTGGAAATCCTGATGCTTAGGGGACTGAGGATGTGCATTCAGAGGAGCACAGACTAAATGCATAACAGACTCTACTGTTTCCATATGCCCTGTGAAGGGGGAAAGAGTCATCTCTTCACAAAACAAAATACCAGGGTGGGAAGAACCCATCTGTTTTCTTTAATCTATAATACAGTCTATTGAGAGTCTCCTGAAATAGCAATTTGGGGTGACCCCTCTGCATATGTTTAGTTTAGGAGAACTAATTGCTGGTAGTGCAATATTCCCACACATATCTGGTTATTGCTATCACTCTGAACTGCTTTAACCCAGAAGTGTACTCCTTAGCTTCATTATCTGGGCTATCTGGAGTACTGGTTTGTTGCTCCTCTAGAAAAATGCTAACCCACCCCAGCTTACAACCCAGAAAATGTTCAGTATATCTGCAAAAAGGTACCTGGAGATTTCTTAAATGACAAAAGTATTCATGGGTGAAACACTTGAAGTGTTGAAACTTTGGACCTATTCCCGATGAACTGTAGTCATACTCCTGAGAGGAGAAGGATGTTGAGTCATAGTGAAGAAAGGAAAGAAAGAAAAACTGAATGTTTTTTTATTGCAGTCATCCCAGAGGTCAGACGCAACCAAGACAGACAGATGAACAACACAAACACTGGTTAAATGACTCAAAAGGTTGGGTTTGCAGGCACCAGACTGAAACAGTACTCTGAACAGTACTCTGAAGGAAAATATGGAAATAAAGCATCTTTTCTTTTTGAGTCTAATGCCTGAAGAAAGATTAATTTTAACATTTATTGGTAGAAAGCTTCTGAATGACTTATACTTAGGCTGTCTGAAGGCTGCTGTGAATATACGAGGACCAGAATAGAGAGCAATGAAATTGCATTTGCTTTTGGAGATGTCTGACAGTAGCATAAAGTAACATCTTTTGGAGGATGATACAACATGATTTTTTAAAGTACCTTATGAAGCTATTCTTTTGCTTAAATAAATTCTTCTTTATGATTACTCACCTTGCTTGTGCTACACAGAATGATTGCAAAACTGAGTGATGTATTTGAAGACCTGGCTAAAGCTGGAAAGCATTCCAAAAGTAGGAAAGAGTAACATGCATTCAAACACTTGGCTAAGTTTTAATTTCATAGCATAAGGTTCTTATTGTAACCTGCTGTTCATGTATTGATCATGCAATGATTTGCCAGGAAAACATTTTGACTTTGACATAGTGACTCTCCTGTCAGAAAAGGTGATTTATTTTTCTGAAGTTGTACATTTCCCCATTTGTCATAACAGGGGAAAAATTGATTCAGTATCTACTTCTGTCTAGAGCTGCACATTAAAATGCCCCACAAGAGAGGCTCTTCAGTTTCTGGGACTCATTACCAAGCTGGAACCTCAGTTGAGAAACCAGAGTGATTGCTGGTTTGTTTGTCACTGTGGTGATCCAGTAAGAGGAGGGAGACAACCTTCACCCATCTGCTGTGTCTATCTGGCCTGCCTTCTGTTCTCAAGGCTGGCCAGTCAGCTCATCATGGGCCTGGGTGTGACTGCAAGTCATGATGAGTCATGGTGTAAGCACACAACTCTACTGAAGGGAAAAGGAGGCCAATTTTAACCCTACTTTTGATTTTATCTCCAGGTTAGTTCTGTGAAAGTCACCAAAACTGCTATACACAGCAAAAAGTAACCTAGTGCAAGTCAGACACACGAGGAGATATTGCCATCAACATGGAACTTAAAAAAAAAATTAAAAAAAAAAAAAAAAAAAAAGAAAAGAGAGAGAGAGAGACATAAACCTTCAATTCTCTGTATTGGCTCTGATAGCTTTTCAAAACCAGATCATTGGATGATGCTCAAACTAGTGGTTGGTGCTTGTCAGAGGATGAAAGTTGCTGAAAACAGCAAGCTGACAATTGGAAAGTACACTTGCAAATCTGGAACTTGTTATAGAGCTGATGGAACTGATTATACAGTGTCATTTCCTGGTAACTTGGTTCTTAGTTAATTTTTTGTCTTATGAGGTGTATCTTAGCACACAATAATCAGCAAATTTCTTACTGTTCATACTTTTCCTCTCCCTCATTTGCACAGCTCAGGATCCACACCTTAGGAGTCTGGTTGTACCAGGACTGGAGGAGACTCACAATCTTTTTTTAGAAACCTTTTGGGTATCAAAAAGAAACCTCCAGGAATGGAGACTCCACAGCCTCTCTGAGCAACCTGTGCCAGTGCTTGGTCACCTTTACAGGGAAAAGGATTTCCTGATGTTCAGATGGAGCTTCCTGTGTTCCAGTTTGTTCCAGTTACCTGTCACTGGATGCCATTGAGAAGAGCCCATGCCCATCATCTTTATACCATCCCTTCTGGTATTTTACCTGCTAAGATCCTCCCTCAGCTTTTGTTTAATGGGGATGAAGTACTAAAGGAAGACTGAAATAGGCCAAGGTGCCTAGTGAAAGGCATATTTACTCAGCAAAAATCTCTGCTGCTGTTCTTGCATGATTCAAACAATTTTGAGTCTCGCTTTTTTTCCCAGACAAACATGTAGACATCACTTTTAATGACAGTGCAGGTCTTGAGTGTTGTTGGTGCCTGGGTGCTGCTCCACCCAGGGCTTACATAGCCTGTGACCTTTTCAAAACAGTCTGCAAAAAAAACACCTGAAAAAGTCAACTAAGGCTTTAAAAATACATCCTGGATTGTGCAGCAGCCTACTGTTACAGTGTGCCAGGCTGGTTTGATATCCAAAATGGTCAAATGTGTGCTAGGCTGGAGTGCAGTGGTGAAAAGCAGCCTGTGAGTACATTGGTGGCAGTTTCTTTGCAAATTTTATATCTTTCCTGAAATTTGTCTCTATCTCTCGTTTGCAAAGCTCACATTGGGTTTCCGGTCCTCAGGAGAGACCAGCTTAGTTATGTGTTGGCTGTTTTACCTCTCAGCAAGTATTTGGAAGGCTGAGGAAAAGGAGTGATGGCAGAGGAAGTGAAGGGCTGCTACACTACCAAAAGCCTGGGAGAAAATCCAGGTTTTGTGGGTCCTTCTTTGCCCACTTTCTTCCTGATAAAGAAACCTACAAACCTGAATTTCCTGTAAGGCGATTCCTGACTGTTGCTTTGCCTAGGAGACTAATTTTCTCTTAGTATTTCCTGTGCCACTGTGATTCTTTTCTCCAGTACAAAATCCTCCTCTTTTTATCTATCTAGCAAATTCCAGCTGTATTGACTCAAGGATTGTCCCACTATGCAGCTGGTTGTAGTAAGGCTTTGTCTAAGACTGTTTTCTGTGGGTGGGTGTACTCCCCAGGAGCCTTTCTAAGAGCCTTTCTAAGCGGATGGGACCATTTATAGGACCTGCAGAGAATTCTTCTCTCCCTGCTTATGCCAAGCACACTGCTACTTTTTGGGGCATTCAGAGAGGTGCTTGGCAGAGCAGTCTGCTGCTGACTAACCTCTCCAAATGCCACAGTGCAGTGATGCTCTCCACAGTGTGTTGTACCTGTGCATAATACCTACTTCTCCTCATGTCCCTCCACCTCAGAATGACTTGGGAAATTTGGGATTCTGAAGTTCAGGTGGAGTTTTGCAAGTTAGGGTCAACTTGTTTACGTCTCTGCTTGCAGCCACGGCAGAGCACAGTAAGGTTTGGACATGATAAGACACAAGCCTTGAGCTCTGAGTGCTCCCTCACATGCCTTAGATGAATCAAAATTAGATTTTTTTCTCTGAACATGAATTTAATAAATACATGCAGAAATTGCATGTAAATACACAGTAGCGACTCCTGCCTTATTAATAGATCATGAAGTGTGAACAATACAGGGGCATTTTTAACAGTGTTTCTGAAGTAACAAATATAACAGAAGGATTTGGGAATGCAAATCAACTGCCTCTGCATCTGGGAATGTAGGCTTTGGGACTAGCACTTATAGCTATGTAAAGAATGTTTATGCAAAATTATACAACTCTAGGATTGTGAGTTAAATACTCCAAAGAGAAAGTAAAATGGAATATAGTATGGGCTGAGTCCCTCTTCTGATAAGACTAAGATATTTAACAGAGCACATGCACATGAGTAGAAGAGTAGCCCCACTAAGATCTGAATGAAAAATCCTTTCAAAACTTATTCAAAACATACCCTGTTCTGTTGCATATCAGGAAATGTCAGGGAAATGTTTCTCCATCATTCTGAGCTGTGCTATTTTAATACCACTTGGCAGTTTCATTGGTGGCACAATGTGATTTAACAAACTGAAACTATATATCTGAATGAGAAGGAAACTTCCAGGCACTAATCTCAAAAAACAAGGAGTAATAGATATTTTGTGTAAAACCAGTTTTGGGAAAATGCCCTTGTGTAATAATAATAATAATAATTAATGATCAATTTCACCGTCTTTGGAAAATTATTTTTTTCGCAACTTTTCCTTATATGGGGCTTCTAAACCTATCTGTCAATATTCATTCAGATTGGCTGAAATGTAAAGTGATTTATAGATAAAACACAGTTTGAGGTCGTACCCATTCTGTCTCTCCTTGTCCAAATCTTTCCTGTTTGACTGAGAGAGGTCATGTGTCATCACAGGCATGTTGATTCGCATTAGTAGCTATTCTTCCAACAAGAAACTTTAAACTTTTTATGTTGCCAGCAGTTGTATTTGTAAGGACATGATGACTAATCTTCACATGTTTCTAGTAATATAAAGTTGGCTGCCATTGATATCAATACTTGCTGGTGCATAAAGTGAGAAATACTTTCAATAACCACTTAAAATTTTCTAGAAACTTCTCAAATGTACATTGCAATATAGATTTGGGTTTAAAAGTTCTCAGTTGCACAGAGCAAAGGAAAACTTATTTCTGACAGGACATGAATAGCCTGCTTGGGTTTTTTGTTATTTGCCAGTTGCGGTGGAAATGATGCAGCAAAAAAACTGCTGAAGAGTCAGTTGTATTTTCTAGGTACTTTCTGGTTTTGAAATAATGCTATCGATTATCACAAGTGGTGCAGTTGTTTGAATTCAACTGCTGCCAAGCTTCTACACTGCTGATGCTGGTGAGAATAGCGAAATCAACATCAGAAACAACTTCTTAACTCATATCTTGTTATTTTAAATATTAAATATAAAATTATATTTAAATTTAATGTCACTTATTATTTTCATTACATTTCTTAAATTACAATGTATCTTAAGAGTAGTGTAAAGAATAATGTGCATTGGAGAGCAGTCTGCTGCTGCATAAAGCTGTGATTTACCAGAGCACATGGACAACCAGAAGGTTGTGAGTTAATGTGCAAGGTGATACAATGCCATAGGTACTATAAATCCCCTGATGAATGATAATAAAGAATATTTTTCTCTCAGTCAAGAAAGACAGCATTTTCACCAGATAAAGCCCATGATGGAGGTCTCTGACAAAGAGAAGCATGATCACAGAATCATAGAATCACAGAATATCCTTAGCTGTAAGGGACCCAAAAGATCTTTGAAGTCCAGCTCCTGACTCTGCACAGGGCAGCCCCAAGAATCCCATCCTGTGCCTGAGAGTGTTGTCCAAGTGCTCCTTGAGCTCTGGCAGGCTTGGCCATACGACCACAGCCCTGGGGAACCTGTTCTTCAAGGCTCTTAGTCTGAAAGCAAGTGCCCCCTGGGAAAGCAGAGCACACCCCAGAACCTGCACAGCTCAGCCCTGGGGGGACCTGCTGGGCTCAGTGTCTTTCCTTGCAAGGATCACTGTTTTAGCTTGGTCTGTGCACTCACCTTCTCTTCTACCCCCAGCTTAGGCTGGGCCTCTAGCTAAATAATTAGCAAAGACATTAGCAAAAACTTGTGTTGCAAAATGATAGAGCATAGGTTTTATTTGCAAGCATTGCTCTTCAGTGATTCTTCTGGAGAACTAGAAGAAGTAAAATATTAACTGGGCTGAGAGGGGTGGGAGGCACCTTCATAATAGCTGGTGTGTTTGAAGCAGTGCATTTGATAAAGCAATTCAAACAGCAGCCCTGAGCTGGTGACAGAGTAGCACAAACTGCAAATACTGCTCTGTGGGAGGAGTTTGGAAATATGCCTGGGTATATCTAGCTATACAAATACACCTGGTTTTCTAAAACTGACCTGCACTTGCATCCAAAATGCAAAACTAAGCATGTTCCTTGCTTCTCCCCCTGCACGCTGCTCGGTTTGGTCCATCGTTCCCTGTTTGACCCGAGCATCTTCCAGCACCCCTGGCTGTGCACACAGACAGCCACAGCCCAGGGAAGCTGTGCCCTCATCCCTGATGAAGTGCTTGAGTTTTGAGGTGCAGGAGTGGCATTTCCAGTGTCCCCAGTCTGTGAGCACAGGTGAAGCCTGGCTCTGACAAAGTGCAGCCTTTTCTTTGCCTTCTGGCTGGGGCACCTTGATGGAAACAGAGAGGACTTGGCTCCCACCTCAGGGCTGTGAATTGTATTTCAAAAATAGAAGTGTAAGACTTAGGTGGAGAGCTCCAGCACCCAAACACTAGGGTTCTATTTCTCGTTTGCTCTCCCCCCACCCACAAAATTTTGCAAAAGTTGCTGGGAAAGTACCAGTTTGCAACATGACAGGATCAGGGTTCATCCTCTGCCTATGTCCTCTGACTTCCTCAGCCATCTTCTGGTGGTGGGGACACTGTCTCTGAAGCTGATAAGACTTTCTATTGCAGTCCTCTGAGCATTCTTTGAATTATTTTGGTAGAAATTACTAAAAACCCACAAAAACCAAAACTGCCATCACCAGTTTTCCTTAGTTCTTCTTATCTCCTTCTGATCATTTGTACTTCAGATACTAGCTGTTTATGTTGATCAAACACTGTTCTTCTGAAGACATCACCTGGATTTTATTTTAATTCATGTGAATTATTTTAAGCTTTTAAGGAATTAATGAGTTATAAAAAACAGGGAGCAGGCCATAAAAAATATGATATTAGCTTGGATTAAACTGAGCTTTTTCAGATACTGCCAGAGTTTCAAACAGCAAAATACAACATATTGTCAACTGCTAGCTAACTTCCAGACCCAAGATATCCTTGATTCATTGGCTACATGGCTGTCATAGTTGAGCAATTATTATTGTGTGTGTGTGTGTATATCTATAGATCTATGTATCTATATATCTATAGATCTATAGATATATTAGATATAATAGTGAAGCTTCATCCAAAAGGAAAAAATGGTATCTAGGTAGATAAAGCCCTGGAATATCCTTACAGTGAAAACATAAAGTTTAACCACTGATGGAATGAATTAGAATTAGTTAGCCAAAAACTTCTCTGGAAAACAAATAAGAAGTGCTGAGAAAATTTGTGTTGTTGTGTGTTGAATTTGAAGTCAGCATATTTTGTACTTCAACAGTGAGAAGCTGTTGAAATACAAAATATGTTTGCATTATCAGATGAAAACAGAAAACAAAATTCTATGAAAATGAGTTCTGGAAAGGAAAGGTGCCTCCATATCAGTGCCAGAGCAGACATACCAGAGATAGACTCCTCTCCCTACCCCACAAGCTGTCAAAGAGAAATAAGCTTGTACTAGGGAGAAACCCTGTTGCTGTTAGTTTAAAAAAAAAAAAAAAAAAAAGAAAAGAAAAGAAAAAGGAGTTCAAAAGAGCATTGAGGAAAAGAAATCAATGAGTCAATCAAGAGATTGGGAAGCAGAGTAATTATAAAACAAGTAGTTCATTGCAACATGCCCATTAAGAAAGTTAATTGGCTGTTAATAAATTAAGACAGTTGTGTTGCTGCCCATAAACCTCTTTTTTCTTTTAATAAAGCATTGGTGTGGGTATTAATTTAACTTTTCTATAGAAGGAGCTGTCTGACAGAAGGTTAGAGTGGTTCAAATGTAAAACATAATGAAATGGTACAGTTTAAAAAAGAAAATGAGAAACAAAAATTCTAGCAGAGAACAGGTAACAGAAAAGTTCAGCCCTGAGAGGGTTAGTAAACAGCATTAAAATTAAACATTTCTGCTTTATTAAAAAGGATTGTTGGCTCAGAATCAGCAGATGTGTCCTGGGGGTTTTGGTCCTACAGACTGGCTCTGGAGAGGAGGATTGGTAGGAAACCACTGCTTGCTTTTCTCCTCCTGTTCGCTGCACGTGAATGAAACAGTCCCAAGCAGTTTTCCAAGGAAGTTCCAAAAGACCCACTTACACTGTCACAAAGGTTATAGTGCACATTTTTCCAGATCTTTATTATTCTGCTAAGTCTGTTCTTAAGCTGAGACATCATCAAAACCTTCTGGAGGTCAAAGAGTGCAGATGAGCAAACTTATTTGTAGGGTACATTTCTTGCATTGCTTAGCACAGATCACCAAGCATTAACATTCTTTCAGCATGTTAGGAAAGCAGAGTTCTGTCCCTTGTCAGTCTTTCCTGTCTTCCCTTATCCTGTCTTTCTCCAGGATTTCCACTTACTGGAAGAAGCTGCAAGTTGAACCCTGAAAAAGCTCAAGTTCTTCTTGAATATAATTGTTCATACAGTATAGACAACTGTCAGTTTGTGTCTCATACTTCTTCATTGCAGCAACATAATAATATTTAAAAAATTTTTGCTTTGGTTTTTTGATTATTATTCAGTCCCTGAGGATGAAGTCCCAAGAGATTCTGCAGGCTGCTTATGCAAATACTACTTAGTTTTGAAAACTCAAACTTCACAGTGAGCAATCTAAGCCCAGTGTAGACTATTCTTCTTCTTCTTATTTCATCCTTTAGCTGGCACTGACCCTTTTAACTAAAATGGTATTTAGAAATGTGTTTGATAAATATTTAAATGGGGCTGGAAATATTTTTATTTGTTTTTACATAAAAGTCCTCAATTATGCATCAGTAAGGCTGAGACTAGCTGAAGATGATGTGCTTCATAAATCCTCTGCTTGCAGCAGAGAGATGTTAAGTAAATCCTTCTCTTGAAACAGGAAAGTGCATAATCAAAAACCTCCAAATGCTGAAATAGTAATTTTGTTTATTCAGTCATACATGTCATGTTAAGTCTGAGCTCACTGACATTTTATAAAGGCACATAAAGTTCCTTACCTTTTGTAGGCATACCTTTTAATACTCCTGACTAAGTAAAAAAAAAAAAAAAAAAAAGAAAATGTAAAGTAAAGGAAGGGAAGGGAATAAGGAGGAAAAGTTTTGATTTTGATTAGTACTAATTGATGATTCTTATTAGCAAATCAGAAAAGTAGTAACAGGTTCAGACCAAATTTAAAGGCAGTCTTCCTCCTTCCTAGGTATTGGATTATTTTGTGTTTGAACTTGATGTGTTCTTCCTTCACAATTTATAAGGACTAAAGGAATGGCATTGACAGCACTGAAGACTCAAATTGTGAGATGAAATCACAAGCAAAATTGTCTGTGTCCACATATGCCTGTGTGAAGTGTGCATTTGTGAGGAGAGAGGTCTGCATGCTGAGTTGTTGCCAACACATCAAAATTCTTGTGTTACAGAGTAAATTCAGTGGGGAAATATTTTAGCTCCATGTCTTTACTTACCACATGCCAACTGAAAACTTCACTTGCTTATCACACATCCAAATTCAAGTAGCAATTCATGTGGAGAGCAGAGGACCCACCTTTAACCCAAGCACTCCTCCTCTGCCCAGTTCCTACATCAAAAGCAGAAGTAATTTTCTCCAACAAAAGGGTGTCACAACCACAACTGTGGGAAATATTTTATTTCTCTATCTCATCTTTAAAGCAGCTGAGATCTCCTCTTGCTGGAAGAACAGGGAGGGGTACATGAAGAGAGAGTAAAGGAGGAATGGGGCCCATCTGAGAGACACCTATGGCATTTTTGTCCTAGCCCAGTATTTCTGCTACATTTCTCACAAAAAAAAAAAAGCAAGAGGAGCATTTCTAAAATTTTTAGCGGTATTATGCTGTTAGTCTGTCAGTTAAGAACTATTTCAAAATGTATTTTATAGTGCTTTGTAAATATTTGACCTTTCTTCTGTGTTTGCTTGCTTTTTTTCTTTTTAAACTCATATAGTTTCACATAATGACCCTACAGAGTCACTTCATATGGGTTGGCATGGCTGCAATTGTGTGAGTGGGAACAAATGTGCTGAATGACAAAGAGAATGTTTTGTCCACCAGTTCTGCATTACAAGCATCTGGCTTGTGTGGCAGCTGCAACTGGATCTAGCCCAGCTCTTGGTGCTGCAGCAAGATGGCTTTGGATGCACCTCAGCACACCCAGGTAACATCTCCCTGCTGAGAGATGCCGTGAAGACCTTTTCAGCCCCCTGACAGACAGCTCAGTGGAAAGGTCGTGCTGTTTGAAAACTCCAAGCATGTAGTGAAATTCCAATGAATCCCAAAACTGTAAGGTTCAAGCTTGAGAGAGGGACTGGTCTCTCTCGCCTCAATCCAGCAAAATACTTCAGTGCATGAATAAACCTACTTTGAATAGTCCTATTGGCAAATCAGTGGGAACTACTCTTTGCTTCCAGTTAGGTGTATGTTCAAGAGATTTGTTTGATGTGGCCACAGTGCCCCATGGTAAGTGCTGTTTGAACCAGAGCCTAAATCCAGTTTACTATGTGGTGCCTTTTTGGTGTTGCTGATTTCTTACCAGGCAGACTTGCTCACTTAGACTAGGACACCTTCATTTCAAAAGCAATGTTAAGCACTTTTAAATGCCACTTTCTCATGATAAACATTCAGTGATGACTTCCTTTTGGACAGTAATGTAGTGGTAGATTTACTCTGTCAATCAAACCATGAGTTGAAATTCCCTTGAACAGAATTTACAGGATTAGAAGAATATCATAAACATCTGAAAACACTGCACATACAGTCATACTCAGGACATACAAAGGTCTTAAAACCTGCCAGTAAAAATGGTATCTTTGGTAAAATCCTCCTTATCTTCATTACTCACCTTTAAATACAGTGTAACTAGAATCTTACCGTGTTTCAGAAGTAGCTAAAGTAGAGGACCAAACTTAGTAGCATGCTTTTTCTGCTCTTTTTCTTTTCAGCATGTTCGAGGAACCCAAATTTTCCAGAAACATGTTTGTTCAAATAGACTGTGGAATGTGCAAGAGCCACTAAACTCATTACTGGCAAAGCAGTCCAAATATTCCAGCACAACCACTTCAGGTTGTTGAAACTCAAACTGTGGTTGGAACCTTGCCCATGCATTAGGACACTCTTCTGAAGCCTGACACTTCCCCTATTCAGATTACTTAACCTAAAAACATGGAGAAAAATAGGAAGAGAACACTTGTGCTTTCTTTTAGAAATGGTTGCTCGTTAATACCAGAGTGTATGAGATTTAAGGTATATTAAAATTTACCAGCAAAAAAGAGGTAGTTTGTCAGGTGTTATGTACTGTTATTTAAAGCATATTTGACTCTTAGCCATTAAATTAGCACTGCAAAGTGCCTGCAGTTGGTCAGTACTATCTAAAGCCATATTGACCAGATTTCTAGGCATACAAATCCAGCTAAACTCCAAAAGTAGTTTGAACAACCAGAGATTTTATTATATAATTGATAGAATCATAGAAAGGTTTGGGTTGGAAGGGACCTTAAAGATTATTCAGTTCCACTCCCCTTGCCATGGGCAGGACACCTTCCACTAAACCAGGTTTCAAAGTTCTGTCCAACCTTCCTTTGAACACTTCCAGGGATGGAACACCCACAGTTTCTTTGGGCTACCTGTGCCAGGGCCTCACAACCCTCACAAAGAAGAATTTTTTCTGAATATTTAACCTAAATCTATCTTCTTTCAGTTTCAGTAATAATTTTTAATTATGAGCTCTCTCAGCTTTTGTAGGATGCCAGGATTCATTTAACTTGGGCATTCCTGTTAGGTGCTGCTCAGTTTTAGGGTTTTTGAAAACTATTCCTCTGTTGAAGTATGTCTAGTATATTAAAAATATTGGATATCCCTCTTTGGGTAGTTTCAGATGTGATCAGATAAATTTGTACACTGACCTTTACCTATTTATATAAATATTATTTATATATTATTTAATATTATTTATATTTATTTATATAAAAATTTATTTGCTATAAACAAATAAATAAAACTGCTCTTGAACAAACATAATTGTATGTTTTCTTAGGTATGTCTGCTTTGTAATAACAATGTCCCATTACCCACCAGAGGGAGCTCAGTCAAATGTAAGGGCCTGTTCCACCAATGTAAATTAGTGAGAGTTATTTGAAAGCTTATAAATAGATTTAAGCACAATTTTAGCAGTGAGTGCATAGCTGGATGTAATTTATATTAGCTGGGAACTGTAATGTGGGTGGTTTGGGTTTTTTTTCTTGAAAGAATACTCCTTTTTTGAAATTATTTCAAAAAGAAGTGTTTGCATTCTTGGCACAGATAACTTCATCAGGAAGCACTTCTTCATATGTGAGTAGCTGGCTTTTATTTTCACAGCCATGGAGGGAACACCCTGAATAACAGGGAATAACACCCTATTATTTAGAACAGCATTCACAGGAGTATGTCTGAATGTGCCTCTGTCTTCCATTAATATTAACATTTGTATTTTTTGTACTGACATCTAATCAGTAAACATACATACATATTTACTTGCAGACCAGGAATACGGAAAGGTCTGACCACAAGATAGTCAGGGTTCTTGGCAGGTAATGTTAAATGATGCATTTGCTTCTGACAGCTTGAAAAAGTTGAGTGGTTGACTTATTTCAGCTGTCCACACAGCAGAGGAATGTGGGAGTCAAAGACCCAACCTGAGGAGAGCACTGTGATGAAATGACTGTGGAGAAGTCTGTGGCCACAAGGCAATCTGGGCTGTGCACTGAGCTTTGTCATACACTTGTAGGAAAGTTACAAGACAGAGTGAAAGTTTTTCAATCACAGTACATCACATTGCTGCTATTCCTTCATGTGGGAAACTGGGGATCTAGCTCATAAAAGTACCAAACTCTACTTATGCAGTGAAATCAGCAACAGACCATTATTGGGGCTGCAGTTCTTTTAGTATGGAAGTGTTCTGGCTTCAGTGCAGATTTTATCCTACATAGGCTATTTATCAAGGTTTTATTTTTCTTTAATGCAAATACAGCAGCTGGAATAGAATTTGGCTCAATGACCCCTATGGGACCCTCCCAACTCAAGATTTTCTATGATTCCATGATTAGCAGAATACTCATATCCTGATACTGGTTATTCCTCTTTCTGTAGAAGAACCATCTGCAATGCTCTGACATCTGTATTACATCATAACTGTTAATGCTAGGCAGAGTTGACAGAAACATAACCTTAATGAAGTAAATATTCCAGTATAAAATTTTAGTGTAAGCTAGGCTTGCAAAAGCATTAGGACACATCCAAACAAAAGCTCCTTAATGCTGAGCTAAGGACAGCAGCCTATACATTCTACTGGCCATAACCAGCCAGAAAACAAACACTTAAGGCAACAGCTCACTCACCAGTTCCTCTTCCTAGCTGTGCCTACTTCCTTTCCATCACTCACAGTTCTCTTATCACTTAACTCATTCTAAGCACCCAAAGCACAGTTTGGCATCTGTCTGCACATTTGTTACATCAGCACACACATCCTCATTTCATTTCCCTAATTCCTGTATTAAAATTTAGTATAAGATTCAGATGAATAACTAAACCCACAGACCACCTACTCCCATATTTTCTAACCAGTTCAAGGAAACCAAGCATGTCTCACAGCAGGCACCTGCAGGCTGGTAGAATTCCTTGCTGCCACATACCACCATGGAACCACAAAACATCATACGTAGCACTTGGAAACCACCTTGAGCACATGGTGATCATCAGACCATGTCATAAGATCGTCAGACAACTGGATCTGAGCTCTAGGCTGATGCTGCTTACTCAGTGGGGATGGATTGTGGTCAGGGGGATTACAGGAACTGAGGTTTAGAAGGAGGAACTGATAATTGGTGTGTAGGAAAGCAGAGTGACTCATATGCTAAATCTTGTGCTTTCTACAGAATAAACCATGCAGTGGAGGAAGCCTGGGTTGAGGATGACAGTGATTTGTGAATGGTTGTCATCTTTCATTCATACAGGTATGAGTAACACATGACATTACTTCTTAGGAGCACTGAAGAACCTAGAGGTGACTGGCACTGTCCCCAGCAAGATAGAGTTTTCATTCTTACAAAATAATCTACTTTGAATTTAAAGTGCCAGCCTCATAGTTTGGGTGTGCAACCTTGACCATCTTGATGACTCCCAGTTTAACATCCCCAAACCAAACGATTCAGTGAAGGAAATGGTGAGGTGGAGGCTGCCCCTCCAACTCTGCTTTGCTACCTTCCCTCCTTCCATGAAGTGCAGTCATGCAGTTGGTGTCTGGTCTTGTCCCAGAGAAGTACTTCAGATGGACAACAGGGCCCAGCTTTTTGGTACTTGTTCAGCCTTACTCTTTCATTGCTGCACACCTTCCAGGCCTGTCACAAAGACATAAGTGGTTTCATTGTGGGTTTTCCAAGGATATGTATCACCATATCATCCCTGAATGTGCATGCCATGACATTCCACCAGGAGGGAGAAGACCCTCAGAGCTGTGGGTGCACAGGTATGACTATGGAAGTATGAGGAGGGAGAGAAAAGTCATCGCAGCACCTACATTTTGTGAACTCTCCTCATAATCCTGCTGGACAGGGCCAATGCTCTTCCTGTTACATCACTGCTTGGACCAAACTTCCTTTCCCTGCAGCTTTGTTCTTCCACCACTGCACATCTCGCACCCCCCCCATAGAAAGAGAAGCAAGACTCCTCCAGACAAGTGTGCCCTGTTCCTTTAAACACTTCCACTTTGTGCGTTGATCAAGAAAATAATTTTAGGTAGGGAAGAGCACCAAGTGGCTTCATGATTGTTACTGTGACTAAGTCATTTCTGCAAGGTGTCCTGTGATGGGAGATGAAGCAGCAAAGGGTCACATGGCAGAGCTCCCCAACCACACAACCCAAAGAAAGGCTGAGAAAGCCTCTCTGTCCCCACTCCTAACACTGTGTAATCCTCACAAAGACCTAGATGGCAATAAAGCCCCTGGTGGAAGGTGACACACTTCCAAAGATCGTTAATTCACAAACCCAGACAGAACAGAGGTAGTCCTGGAAAGGGAAACATTTTCTTAAAAAAAGGCACGGAACTCAAACTCACAGCTCCTTGTCTTCCAGACTTTCCGAGTGTCAAGCCACCCTTGGCTTTGGCTGTTTCAAGACCGCATGAGTCATATCCTTGCTGACTGGAAGCCTTAAATTGAGTTTGTTCAGCATTCTTTACGATGGAAGGAAGTTAGCAGTGATAGAAAATGGAAAGCACAGGTCTTGTTTTCATTTTAAACCCATGTATTTCACTGTGCCTTAAGTGGTTTTGAAACAAATGCATTTACCATGGTAGTGGCATGCTTACTTTTGCTAACCTGAATAACCAGTATAACAGCAAGAAATACACTTTGTCTGCTTTACAACTGCAGTTCTCACAGGTTGTAGTCACATGTTCTAGAATTGAGCCTTTTATTGGTACTTGATTTCAAAAACTGGCTCCTAAGTTCTTGGGTATAAATAGAAGTACGATGTAAAACCACCATCTTTGAAAAAATTGTACAAAACTTGTTTTTATAGAGTGATACATACAACAGGACCTAACATGCAGACTACTTCAACCAGGACACAAACCATATTGTCTATGTGGAAATGACAGGATCGGTATGATAAATGCTTTATTAAAAAGCTTAATTTCAGCTGCTTAGTCAGCAGAGCTCCACTGTATCTAGAGAAAAACTCAGCATGTCAAAATTGCAGACATACTGAATGTGAAAATATTTCTCACTATTATGCTCTTGATAAGCAAATCAAGAGATGGGTGATAGATACAGCAGTTACCTCTCAGGAGGTTGTTCCAGCTACCTTTACTCCTTCTTCAATCTGGATGATTTTCAGTGTTATGTTGACTATGCTACATTTTAACTTGCCTATTAATAGTTTTGGAAAATTCCATTTCCCTACCTTCCTGCCTTTGAAACCCACTTCCCTAAATACTTATTTCTTTTAAAAATAGTTTTCAAGAGACACTTTCATTTTTGTTCCTTGGTACTTCTATATGAGTTGTATTCATTTGTATTGCAATACAATTTCTCTGAGTCCCTGTTCTCAGGCACATGAGCATGCATGAAGACAAATATGTTCATACAAGGCTAGGTTTTTTTTTACTTTCACTATAAGTAAAAGCAGGAGGAAAATTTGATTTCACATAGCTACAGTCCAAGTTGAACATAAATCTTTGACTTAAATTAGTTTGGGATGCCTTAAGAATTTCACATATATATTTTATATATATATATATATATATATATATATAAATATATCCAGGCTGGTAGGTTGGACCACACCAAAAATTTGGTGTCTGCACGTCTGTAAAATAATTCTTAAATTCTCCTACACTGGTCAGTACCTATAGGTTAGGAAAAACATATTCCCTGACTATTCTCAAAGTACTGATTGTCACAGATGAGGCCCAGCTTTCTTTCTCCACCTGACTGTGGCTCTGCCTCAGGTTTTTCTCCCAGCATACAGTCTGTTATTTTTCTGATATCTAAAGCATAGAGACTACACTTAAATAGAAAATTTCAAGGTGAACACAGTTATTTGTAAGTAAACGTCTGCTGTCTGATCCCTTTGCATCCAAAGCCAATCTGTCAATAAACTAATTTTATGTACTTAATATGGTTTTCAATGAATTCACAGAAATCATCCAACTGGATGATGTTTTCAAGGCTAGATGGAAAAACCTTTTACTAAAATGACAAACTATTTTAAAATGAGAATTCTCTTGTTCAAAACGCATAAACACAGGCAAAAAAAAAGTACATTCTAGCTTCTGTGGTGTTCTGATTTCTCTTCGAAATGTTATGTTATGTTATGTTATGTTATGTTATGTTATGTTATGTTATGTTTCCCATCAGTGCAAAACTCAAACATGACTTTTCCAGCACTTCCATGCTCAGTATTCCAAGTGGTTTTTATTAGCTATGGGGTTTTTTTTCCCTCTTCAACTTCCACAAGGTACAGTGAAAATTGGATCCTCAGATAATAAGAGGTATAAGCACAGTGTCACACTGCTCAGGGAGCATCCCATCAGGAAGCCATGCCTCAAGAGTGCTGATTTCCCAGGTACAGCAGAAAGCAGTGCCAGGTTTGGATGCTCATGCTGCCCTGGTGGCTCAGGAGGAGATGTGGGAACAAGGTTATCCTCTCCTGCTGCCTCTTCACACTCTCCTGCTGCAGTGCCAGCTGCTTGGAGTAACACAGAGACAGTTTTCACACTTGTGCTGCAGGGAACACTGTAGCCAATTAGCACAGAAAAATTACAGGCAGCTTGTAATTCCTTTTTTGTCCCCTTTGCTGCCAGGAATTGTTCTGATTAACATGAAATTCCATTTTCATGATAAATTAATGATAATAATCAAAGCTAAAGTCCTGGTGCAAATCTTAAGTTCATTGTTTTCAACTAGTAAGACACATTTCAGTACTAATAACACATTAAGTTGAATTTCCAGCTCATGAAGATGTAACAAGCTGCATCTGTCAAGCAGAGTTTAAAATACAAGGTGATTTGAGAACATTCAGAACATAAAACTTTTCTACATCCACTTTTAATGAAAAAAACTGCTGTATGAATAGAAATGGAAGATCTTTAAGTTGATCTGAGAAAATACAGGGATAAGTAGAGTAAGTAAAACTGACATTTTACTTCCCAGTTATCTATCACAGAACTCCTGTCCCTACTTACAGCCATTTATGTTTCAAAGTAGACCAGAAAATAAGAACAAAAGATCCTCACAATAATTTTACTGACATAATCTCAGTTGAAACTATGATTCTTACATTAATTTGCATGCCAAAAAGCACAATAAAATGACACTCAAGTAATCTTTACATTTGCGGAAGGAAAGTTTGATCTCATTGGTTTCCTTTTAATTTTATAATCTGCAAATTATCATTGGTAGTGCACTTGTTGGTAAAGAAAGGTTTTGTTACTTCAATTTTTAATGTGCAATTTTTCAAATTTTGTACAACAGTGTGAAGATGACATGAAGTATAATTCTTACTAGTGAGGAGATCTGCTTCAAGATAACTTCCAAACACTTTAGGAATGAGGAAAATAATTTAAAAAGAATTCACCAAACTAAAATTAACATACATTTATTCCATATATTAACATTATCCCTGCTGTATGCATTAGTATGATCCAAATTTCCAACACAGAGACTATTTATATAATTTTCTAGTGCATCCATATCTTCTTAAATTGGAAGAAATATGTTTAGAAAAGAAACCTGATCCACTAGAACATATAATGGGGATAGATTAACTTCAATTACGTTACTTGAAATAAAACATCCATTATATAACAGATGAAATATCCATTATATTAAGCTACTGGGAGGCAAGCATTAGATCAAATATAGACTTCTACATACTCTGTATCTGTAGTAAAGTGTTGTAACATATTAAAACAGATTTTTATTTTAAAATATCTTTCCAGCACAGGATCAATCCTGTTTGAAGCCAGTTGGGAGTTATGAGGAGCCCTGTCTTTTTTGGTACTGTATCCTGAGCTTTTCCAGTTGCTCCACGCACTGTGTCTGGGCCAGCTTCAGTGTTCGGTTCTCCTCTGTCAGTTCTGCATACTCCTTAGCCAGCTGAGCAGCATCCATGCTTTCTTTTTCCACTTGTTCCAGTCTGGCAATCAGCTCCTTTCTGATGATTATGAAAAAAACCCCAAATATTAAAAACAGCAGTAGGCATAAATTTGTTGTCATGTGTTAGGTGAAAGATGTTAACTTACTTTTTATTACTTGAACTTGTGTGAAACAAGGACTGAGAAAATTAATTTTTTAGAGTCCTGTTTTTCCCCTTTAAAAGACTAAACTTCCAAAATCTTGGATAGGTTTGCTGTTCAGTGACCAAGCCTGAAAAATCTGTCTTTATGTGTCTGTATTTGGGACTGTTCAGCAGAAGAGAGTCTTTGGGGAGACCTTAGAGCCTCTTCCAGTACCAAAAGGGGCTCCAACAGAGCTGGAGAGGGACTCTTGGCATAGGTGACAAGACAAAGGAATGGCTTTAAATTGAAAGAGAGCAGGAAATGGGATATTGGGAAGAAATTCTTCCCTGTGAACGTGCTCAGGCCCTGGCACAGAATCTGTGGCTGCTGCACCCCTGGAAGTGTTCAAGGCCAGATTGGATGGGGCTTGGAGCAACCTGGGATAGTGGAAAGTGTCTCTGCCCATGGCAAGGGGTAGAACTGGATGAGTTTTAAGGTCCCTCCCAATCCAAACTATTCTACTGATTGTATGATTCTGTGATCTATAACTTCAGTAAGAGTTGAGCACACAGTACACGGAGGAAAATCAAGTTCCTGAAAATGACTCGCTAATACTTTGCCAGAAGAATAACAATTTATTTTTCTCTTGATACCAGATATCACTGAAAGAGAGAGAGGTGTTTTTGTTTGGTTGGTCAGATTTATCAGTAAGTTCTGTGAAGTGCGCCTGGTTTCCTTTTCTCTACTAAAAACAAATCCAGTAAGCAGTAGGCACTGAATCTGAACTACATATATTATTTCTATAATGTGTTTAGGCTCAGACCTTAGCCCTATTGCTGAGGAAGAGAATTACAGAGCTGCAAACCTGACCCCTCCTGGTCCTCTTAAGTACAGACATAAGAGGATTTAAGCTGTGACTTCTGGATGGAGTCACCCAGTGCCCTGTATTCCCAGAGCTGGCCAGGAGCAGGAGTTTCCTATATAGTATCAACTGAAATTACCTCAGCACAAGTTAAGATAAAAGAGGTCTTAAAACACACTGAAGGCATGAGTAACTCAGAGTATCTAACTGCTCTCCTCTTAGTCACCCACCAGGCTAGCCTGGCCTCTGGGTTTCTTTTTCCCTTCGAGTCAAAAATTCACCCGTTACAGGAAGTCTCTTCTAAAGGGTTCTTTTGATCATTCTATCGCAGAGATTAATTAA
Organism: Muscicapa striata striata; assembly: GCA_030060385.1. Lineage (NCBI taxonomy): Eukaryota > Metazoa > Chordata > Aves > Passeriformes > Muscicapidae > Muscicapa > Muscicapa striata. The sequence goes on from JAREIS010000011.1 coordinate 5,647,158, forward strand.
TCTTTTAACTGTTCATAGCCCTGTGACTTTATTTCTCAGTCATGTCAAAACAATGCTTGTAGATCATCAGTGGGAAGTTGTTAATGCTTTCATAGTGGTTAGATTTCACTGCAGACCTTAAAGGAGCCGCTTGTCCTAGACCAGTGCTTTCAGACAGGAAATTCCTACAGATTGGGAATTCTATTCCCACAGGTCAGAGTCTTCATGAAAAGATAACATTACTCTGTTTGCTGATCACTTATGTTACTTGTAGCTGAAATGCTACCCCTTAGAGCAGCAAAACTGTAAATCTGGCTTTTGAAAAACACTTCTGTGTAGCCTTCTTTTAGGATCAATTTAACCTTCCTCTGTCTTTACTTCAGCTTTCAGTGATAGCAGAGTTTGCCCAGAGTTTAGCTGGCTGTTTACAGTCACAGTTACTGCACTTCAAGGAGTCATAAGTTAGAAGAGACCCCTGGTACAGCCATTTCTACCAGCTGTGCTTCCCATAGGTAAAAAATAAAAGGAAAAATAAAAAAAAACCAAAAAAGAGAGAGAGAGAGGAGTTAGCAGCTGTTATAGAATTTTAAAATCAGCCAAAGAGGCAGCATATAGGCATCCTCCTATATGATATCTTTGGTTTTTGTTGGGTTTTTTTTCAGTCTCCCTGGACTTCCCCTGGAAGAGTTTTATCTCTGGAGACCAAACGAGAACTTCTGCAATATTTCTTCGCAATTATTCCCTGGTGCAATGTTGGACTAAAGGGCTAAATTAAGTTCTTTCAAATTACAGACTGTTGAATCAGAAGTGTCCAAACAAATGAATTCCGAATCATTCTTGCTCACTTTTCTTACACTCATGAGCTTCTTAAAAGGGAGATGCAGTGAACACACTACTAGGTAATCAGCAGGTAAATATTTTCTGGGGAACTTTCAGAACTTGGAAAGGAATGGTACTGACTGTCCTGGACTTGAGCCAGGAGAGACACAGACAGACAACATGCAAACTCAGACAGCTTTAGTATTGAAGGCCAGTCCTGATTTGATGACATTCTGTGCAGGCATGACTTTCATGCCACTCTCCAGTGGCAAGCAGCTCAGATAACTTCCCCCTCCCCAGGATTTAGCTTTGCTATCAAACAAACTCTAAATGCATTAAAATCTCAATATATTCATTGCTGTAGTCCACACTCTCAGACCTCCCTCACAGAAAGCAGTTTCCTTGCACTGAGGTAGTAAAATTGCCCACTTGAGTCAGCAGAACCTACTTAGTCCCTTCCCATCAGGATCAACACCTGTTTACGGGATAGGGTGACGTTTCAGGCTAATACTGTCAGCCTGCCACAGATCTAAAATTAGAGATCCAGGGAATTGCTAAATGTTATGAATGGTGTAGTTTACGGAGCTCACAAAAGGATGAGGACAGTAACTAACATTTACATCTGATCTAATGCAAGATTTGAACTTATCTTTCAGAGGTTAAAGAAAGCTCTTGCACCATCTAGACTTTGTTGTGGATGCTTAATAAATAGATGTATCACTGTGTAATCTGTGTTTTCTGTTAATGGTTACCCCAAGTTTAAACATTAACAGTATTGATGAGGTATTTTCTAAACTAGTGCTGAGGTACTCAAAGCTTTCAGACAATCTGTAACGTGCACTTGAAGTGTTCTTTTTTGGGGAGGGTTTTGGGAAGCAACATTAGTGATTTGCATCATGAACGAATAAACCACAAGCAGGAGAAAAACACAGCATGGTCTTAGGGAAATTATTTCTCTTGTTCTTGCCTTAATGATTAAACATGCAGAGAACAGAGCTCCTCAACACTAATATTCACAAGGAATAAATACAAAGAAAGGTGACAGACTAAGCAGATAAATCTGTCTGGAGATAAGTGTATTTAGAGATGGACTAGACACAAGGAAAACAGTTTCCAGAATATAAAGAATCAGATTTGCCTTTCCTCCATTGTGAACAAGGTATTCAGGATCATGCATCTGTGACAGTTCAGTATCTTCTCCAATAACTGGTATGTATTGATGGCCATAAGGTAATTTTCTCTTCCCACATTTGGCATGGCTTTCCCGTTAGGTGGAATTATGAGACCCTGTAAGGTAACTGCTGTCTGAGGAGACTGTCCTTGCATGTTCAAAGTCTACTAGCTAATTTAAAAACAACACAATTAAAGACATTAAAGTCTGCTATAATGTAAATGAAAATGTGTCTCAGATGCCAACACATAAAAGGTCACAGAATGACAAATAGGATCTTGCAAAGGCAAGGACACGTCCTCAAGAAGAGAGGGTCTCTCTTTGTATTAGAAAAGCTGTAATTTAATTTCTAGTATTTGGCAAGTAACATATATTTTCCATACATGTAAGATGATGAATAAACAGGTCTAGAATGGGAAAATTATTAAGCTTTAAGGTTTACACCAATCTTTTTCTGAAGCACCTTTAAGTCTGAAAACTACTTGTCTTCATGGTGTTGGGAAAGACACTCAGGAGAGTACCTGGAGAAATCATCTGGACTAAAAAGCATAGAAACAGTCCTGTGGTCATGAGAGCAAGCTAAAACATAGGAAAGGCTCCCACAAAATTAAGCAGACATCTCCACTGTGTGTCATTTTTCAGCAGGGTCACTGGGATCCTGGATTTTATCATCAATAGGGTGTCCAGCAGGACCAGGGCAGTGACTGTTCCCCTGCCGGGCACTGCTGAGGCCACACCTTGAGTCCTGAGTCCAGTTTGGGCTCCCACTACCAGAGAGACTATGAGGGGCTGGATTGTGTCCAGAGAAGGGAATGGAACTGGGGAAGGGTCTGGAGCACCACAGAGGCTGAAGGAGCTGACCTGGCTCAGCCTGGAGAAAAGGAGGCTCTGGGTGACCTTTTCACTCTCCACAACTCCTTGACAGGAGGATGCAGCCAGGTGGGGATTGGGCTCTGCTCTCAGGGAACAAGGGACAGGGTGATAGGAAATGGACTACAGATGTGCCAGGGGAGGTTCAGATTAGATATCAGGAAAAACTTTTTAATTGAATGGTTTGTCAAGCACTGGAATGGGCTGCCCAAGGAAGTGGTTGAGTCCCCATCCCTGGAGGTGTTAAAAAACATGTGGAGGTGCCACTTGAGGACACAGTTTAATGGTGAACAGGGAGGTGATGCTGGGTTAGTGGTTGGACATGATAATCCTAAAGGTCTTTCCCGGTCTTAACAATTCTAGGATTCTATGTATATATCTAATGTGTAGAAGAAGGAAAAGAAATCATATCCATGGCCAAGAAAGCAAGTGATCCTAAACAAGGTGGTGATCAAATTATATTTTCTGTAGAGTTATATTAGAATTGTCTAGGGGAGGAAAAAGAGATAACCATCCAGTGCTAAGAATATAAGATACAGCTAGCAACCATGGCAACTCTAATATTTAACTACATAATCCAGGGTCATTATCTAGTAATAGCAATATAACAAGTGCTCAAAATAACCAGCCATCTCATCCCTTTCACCCAAAGTTAGATACCCAAAACCATCTGCTATGGAAATACGTGTGTGTTTCTGGAACATAAATTAAATTACATTCTGTGCCCTAAATGTGGTGTGTTCTCACTTCCACACCCTTTTCTTTATTTTCAATCATGTCTCCCATTCCAGAGTGTTTTTTTTCCCTTGTACTACATATTGCTGGCATAAATGTGAAGAGTTTGAGTGAAGACAGCAAACAAAGCTATGATTAAATTAGCAAAAAAAAATCTACACAATATTCTTTCAAATTCTTGCTTCCTTTTTTGTTCTTGAGTAACTTATTTTACCATCCTTATTTGCTTTGTCCTTTGATTTTCCCTTTTTTGAAATTGCAACCTCTTTTTCTCTCTCACATTTCCCATTTTCCTGTGAAATACTTGTCATCTTTTCTCCACTAGTATAGTATATACTAGCCTAGTATAGTATAGTATATAATATATATACTATATATATATATAGTATATAGCTTAGTATATAGTATATATCCAGCCTAGTATATTCTCTTGCCATCTATATTGCACAAAAGAGAAAAACTAAGCTTTGTTCTTGCCTTGATGGAAAGAAATTCCTGTCATTTCGCTTCCCTGGCTTTTTACTTTGTCCATACTTGCATAATGCTCACATTACACATCATGCTAAGCAGAAGTAAAAGCCTTTGAAAAGTTGTAAAAGATTCAATGTTTTTCACTATTGTTAAAACAATGTTTTACAACTTTCTATTTCCTATAAAATAATCAGAAATATACCTGCATATATTATTTTATGTATGAAAGGTTACACTGTACTTTGGAGGTTGGAACAAAAATTGTTTCAAGGTTTTTTTTCTTTCTTTTTGCTAAAAACCTCTAATACCTATACAGATACTTATGTCAGGTTAACAATATTTCTTCCTCCTAGTTAACAAATAAAAAATATTTGCTCAATCCATTTTCTGCTTTTTTTCCTGTCAGTCATAGCCTTCAGCATTCTGTGTGTACTATCAGCAGGCATCACAGGTACAGAAACTGGCAGGTGAAACTTGTCATTGGAATGACACAGGTGAAAAGAAGTTGGGAGCACTGGCAAGGGTACCATCCAACAGCACTTGTGATTGCCTTTGGTAAAAATGTACATTGAAAATCACTATAAAAGCTGTTTGTTCTCATTACAAGGGATGCAAGTTGATAATTATCCATTTTATCAAAATAATATTTAAGAGAAATAGACAATAGATAGCAGGTGTAGTAGACAACTGGGAATCTTTGTTTCCATACATGCAAATTCAAATGTAGAAGAAGACACTCACAGCAGGGGCAAATTTTAGAAAACTGCAACCTCCATGTTTTCAATTTGATTGTAATTGGTTTTGAGGCTAAAAGCTTGTGCATCTCATCAGAAGTTTTACACAAGTCAATACATTCTTTCCCTTTAAAAATGGAATACTCAATACTTTCAGTGATGGGGCAGCCAGGGCTATCTGGGCAACCATTTCCAGTACACCAACACCCTCACAGGGAAGAATTTCTTCTTTGAATATTCAATCCAAACCTATTCTCTATCAGTTTAAAACCATTCTGCCTTGTCCTATCTCTACATGCCCTTGTAAATAGTCTCTCTCCATCTTTCTTACAGGCTCCTTCCAGGTAGAGAAAGGCCAAAATTATTAGGTGCATACATAAGTATATATATATACACACACACACATATATATATATATATATATATATATATATATATATATGTACACACTCAATGCAAAATACGCATGCCACCCCAGCCATTATAATTCAGCCTTTATTCAGTATATGCTAGCCTCTAAACTACTTTTAACTCTTTTACTGTAAGTACTGAGAATGTTTTTAGATATAAATCAGTGAACACGAAAGTAAAACTCTCTTTTACTTGCTAACTCCTTAGCCTCCACTCTTATGCTCGCTTTCTATCTAGTTTTAGATAAAAATCAAGGCTATAATGTTCAGGTTTGTTTGCTTACATGTGTGTAAAGTTACATGAGTCCTAATAACTTTCTAATCCAGCTTTCAATTTCAACTAAACTTCATGTGGTAAAGAGGTCCCAATTAGTTTCTGGAGGGTTTAATAAAAACAGACTGCTACAGAAAGAAAAGATATGCAATGGGGGAAGGCAGTCTCGTGAGACCTGCACCAAAATACTACAAAATTGATAATCTACCTGGGAGGAAAGAGTAATCAGCAGTCCACATCTGGAGAAAAAATATCTTCAGCTGGCATTTGTACCTTGTTAAAACTCAAAATCAGGCAACCCCAGTGCACCAGTTTGTAGGAAATTAAACATCTTTGATCCCAGTGCTGTAGGATCACTTTTTCAGATTAAGACACATGGGAGGTGCGAAAGGTGCTGTCCTAATATTTGTCAGGTTTAGGCATTTCACAGCTATACAGCATGTGAACAAAGGGTTGCAAATATGTAATTAGAAAGTACATATGTATCTCAATAATACAATTCAATTTGTTGCCTTGAATAGCCACTCAACATATGTTTACTGGGGCATGGAATTCCCAGGACAGGTTCAGCAAAGATAGAAGCAGAGAAAGCTTCCTGGCATTGTTCCACTGTTGACATCCACTGGTGGAATGAAGGAAAATGCCAGCCTGAAGCCCTTTAATTCATCCAGGATATGCACCACTGAGAGGCTGACCTCTGGACTCAGAGGTTGATTAGGATAGTTGTGAGTTCAGGTAAACTATTTTGTGCATGTACCTGCTGTTCTCAAGAAGCAAACCATTTCTAATTTAGCTAGTATCACAAACTTACAGGTAAAAAAAATTGCATTCAAACAGCAACTTTTTTTTTTATTCCAGAAAGAGCAAAAATATACAAGAATGTCTCATTTTCATGGCCTCCAAGCATTCTGATAGGCATAACTGATTCAGGGTTGCGCCAATAATAATAATAATGGATTTATATTAGTAGACTCTAAAACCAAAATGATTGGAGGCTACCTATGGTGTTTATACAACTAAAGTCAAGCACTTAAACAATCATTTCATATTTTATATTGTGCTTAGATTTTCAGAGTAGACAAAGACACGTGGTTTCCACTGACTTGATTGCTAAATACATACATAAGCAGCTTGTATCAGACAACCAAATTTGAAAAATCATTGCAAATTTAAAAAAATTACTTATCTTCCAATCTTTTTAAAACTACCAACTGCTTTTGATTGGCCAAGTTCAATTAATGGTGAATCAAATGCAAATGCTGCAAATATGAATCAAATGAAAAATGCATTTTCCCATGACATTGGACACCTTTTTTAGCTTTTGTTCCAGGCTGTCAGCATCTGAGTGCCACACAGATCCTTCAGTGGAAGGGGATTTGGAGTGGGAAACTTCAACTAGCTTTGACACTTTAGGCAAAAAGTAACTTTATTGTGCCTATATCCATGAACCGGGATAGAAATGTCTCACTTTCTTATCCTGCATAATGTAGATTCCAGGGAGTTCTTTGGCTGTCTTGTAAGATTACAGGATTTCAACAGTTTCCCTCCCATCATCTTGCTTCTACAGCTGAAGATTTCCATGGATGCAAACTTGGCTGAACTGCAGGTCAGCTGGGCAGAGATTTCACTACTCACCTTCTTTCCTCTCTCTGAATTTCTTTTTCAAGTTTCTTGTGGAAATGAATCGACAGCCACAGAATGCACTTTGCCATTTAACAGTTAAGCAAAAATGACAGGGCTATGAGCACAGGCCATAGACAAGGACAAAATCTCCAGCTTATTCACTTTGGGTATGAACATCTGAAATGCCAATGAACCAGTGTACACAAAAAAAAGCACCTCATAGAAACATGTTTGCTAATATTGTCAAGTATTCTAAGCCTAAATAAGAATCCATTTTGTTCTTCATTAAAGTGTGCAATGTTAATTGAAAAAACTAAAATTGAAAAGGAACCTACAGCAGCTGAACTGATTGTTATGTGACCTGGAGACTGTCAGTGAAGGTTTTAAGGGGCATCCACAAAGCTGAGGGCCCAAAACTATGACAGCCTTCAGTGGCCTCAGTTGATCCTATAGAGCAACAGCCAACTTCTGCTCTACTGTGACCATCAGGCAGAGGCATGAAATCATAGGATCATAGAATGGCTTGGGTTAGAAGGGACCCCAAATATAATCCAGTTCCAACCCTGTGCCCCAGCCATTCCCCTTGTCTTGTCACTCAGGGTCCTTATAAGTAGTATCTCTCCATCTTTCTTGTAGGCTTCCTCCAGATATTGTAAGGCCACAGTTATAAGATATGTATAAATAAGTATACACATATATAAGTGTATATGTCTGGAAGGTCAGAAAATACAATGTTAAAACTTAATGTTTCAAACAGAGTTTTACAAAGAGAATAAACAACAGTAAATCCTTTGGGAAGGTTACTCACTTTCTTTCTTCCAGCAGAGCAATTTCTTTCTTGACCTCATGATACTCTTCTGCTATTTTGCAGTGCTGTTTATACACCTGCATAGATTCCTTAGAGTCATGACAAGGAGGCAGAGGCTTTAAGAAAAAAAAAAAAAGAAGTTAAAAACCCCACTGTTTTTAAAAATGAAATATTAGTTAAAACTCCACATATTTTGAAAGATACAATATTTATCTAAATACCTGTGAGAATACCTCTCCTGTGAGAATTTTTTTCCCTTAACTGCAGTATATGGCCAACTATTCCTAGTGATGGCCTCTTATGGAAGGAAATAACCAAAACAGTTCCCTGCATAATAATATGTGTAAAACTTCAAACATATGTGTAAAACTTCAAACATTGTGAGAATTTTCAGAACTCTCCTTGTCAACTTTGCAAAATATCACTGAAGATTTTTCAAAGAAGAATTTCTCCCCTTTTTTCAGCTAGAGTGGTATGTAAATGCTAAAGCTGATGCATTGGTCAGACCTATCACATACATCTTTACACTGCCAGGAACTGACACCATTGCAGCAAGATCAACTTTTTTTTCAATGCACTCTGAATGTAATAAATACAGCAAATAAAACCAAGCTGTTCCAGGACTCTTTATGTGAATTTCATCAAAATTATTGAAAATACATTTTGGTTAAATGTAGGTGCTTTTTGCTCCTTAAAAGAGAATGCATCTTAATTCAGGCTTCAGGTTTAACTGTCACATTTTGGTTATAACACTTTTAGGAAGTATTTTTAAGTTATTAGCCATGAATCTATTGACTGTAAATGTACTCCAAATAGCATGCTTGAGCCACCTGTTTGAAGTAAAAGGAAACACTTAAAATAGTTCCTTTGCTGCTCAGTTAAATAATATCCAATTGCATTTCACAATATTAGTAGATTGTTTTGCATTTCTTGCTGTCCTACCTTGACTCTTCTGTGTAGCATAATATTCTCCTAATAATATTATTAGGAAAAGAAAAGCACAACTATTCAGACTTTCCCTACTTATGATCTTGTAATCTTTTGTTTTAGCTAAACTGGAAATTTAAATTTTACTAAACGTATGCAGAGACAAAGATTAAAAACATTTTTGTTCAGGAGACAAGGTAAGCTGGCTTCAGACATAACCCAAAGCACAGATGTAAGTAATGTATGGAGCTTGCAAGTACTTGTGGTTGGCATGTGATTCCTCACTGAAATTTTAACATAGACACTCATGTTCCATGTTCTAAATGTAAAACTGCTGCAGCAGAATTGTTTCACAGCACATTGTTTCATTCTCCCTGATCTTAGAGATTCTGGGATGCCAAGGGAAGGGCATCCCAATACTTGATGAATCTAATCCCTAGAAAAGAGCTTTTAATTGCATTTCAGTGTGGATGAGCAAGAGTACCATTCACATAGCCACCCAAATAATAAGCATAAATTTGGCAAGACTGAATATAGAAGTCTCACTGCTCTAATCCAAGAATGCATTGATGAGCCAAAGCAGCATCTCTGCTGTCTACCAGATATCAACCACCAACAAGTGTGTCACAATAAAACAATTTCAAACAGCACCAAGGGGAAAGTCCCCAAAAAGTGATACTTCAAAAGAAAAACACAACAAAACAAAACAAAAAAAACCACCTTGAATTTGCTTCCAATTTAGTTTCTGCTAATCTAGCTGGTTTAAACCAGTTTAAAAATTAAAACAGTGTTCAGTTTCTATATTCCAGCTTCCCACTCAAAAGATATATATAGAGAGCTAAAAATTATCTAGTCATGCTGAAACTTAGTATCTAAGTCTCACTTAGAACCAGCTGCTGACTTTTAAACCCCATCCTATTATTGTTTCCTCTTCAGTAACATTTTTTCATACACTGATATTTTAACACTTAACTTAAACTTAAAATATACAATCAGTTTACTAATTTCTGTTCATAAAATTATTTTCAATTTGTCTGATAGTAGTAAGCACTATATCAAGAATCTTTTAAATTATTAGTATATTTTTCTTTGAAACATAAATGTGATTAAGTTTTCAAATTACTAGATAGAATATCATTGGATCATATCATACAATGGTTTGGGTTGGAAAGGATCTTCAAGAGCTTCTAGTTCTAGCCCCTGTGCCATGGGAAGGGATACCTTCCACTAGACCAGGTTGCTTCAAACCTCATCCAACCTGGCCTTGAACACTTCCAGGGATGGGGCAGCCAGAGTTTGAGAATTTGATTTGCTCCTCTGTAATCTGGAAACTTCAAAGAAAGGCTCCAGAGATATTATCTACAGCATCCATGAGTAATTTCTGGTCAGTAGGATATGAAACAGGCTTATTTAGCAAATACCTTCTCTTGCAATAACATGGGAAAAGGAGAGATACAAATCTCCATTACACCTGGAAGGACTTTTTAAACATTGTCTGTGGCCAGGCAATGGGAAGTACTGCAGATACTGCAGGACAGAATGCCCAGTGGCATTCCATAAGTCTGTATAACATCTTTATGCTAAGAGATTGCCTGCCCATAAATTAATATAAATAAAAACATACCTGCTAGAAAAGCAAAAAACATCCCTGGCAAAGTAAGTTACATTTAATGGCAACAGTTGGTACTTTTAATCCTGTGTATTTTAGGCTTCAGTGTCATTCACCCTCATTTTCCTGTGCTGGCAAAATATGCACATGAAGCATCTCTGATTTTGTTCACAAAGCTAGTACAAAAGCAACAGCTATAAGTTATACAGGTGGTCTATCCTATTATGCCTGATTTTGAACAAGGTCTGATTTTTCCTTGTATTTTGTTGAATAACTCACTGTAAAACTGACAAATGTTCTGCAGAATTCAGCAAATAGACACTAAGAAATCCTTTTACAGACCATGCTGTAACTGCACAAATATATGTAGATCTTTATAAGACACATGCACTGTTTATTTAGACTTTTGATCAGAATCCAGATATGAAAGATGTTGGAAGATGACATGCCAAAGCAGTTCATGAAGAAGCAGAAAATCACAGAATGGTTTGGGTTGGAAGAGACCTGCTTTCCTTGCAGGAGAGGTACTCCATTCCTTCAATCACCTGGATGGTCTCCTCTCTGCCTGCTTTTTAAGGCAGGTTGAAGGAGGTCTTCTAAATAAAATCTTTGCTGGGGTGACACAGAATGGAAGTTTTCAGGTGTGTTTGGTTTTTTTTTCCTTCACTCACATGAAGTTCTTTTGCCTTGCCAAAAAGATGATGAAAATCAGCATTCTATATCCACAAAAGCTGTATAGTTGACTGTGCCACTCAACCATTAAAAAACTTTAAAATGTCTGATTTTTAAATTCACCATCATTTATTTGCCTTTATGTGTTTGTTTAACTGTGAGAAAAATTAAAGCTTTCTCCTGAAAAAGTTGAAGTTTTAAGAAAAAAATTGTATCAGGCATTTTTTCCAGCTCACATGAACTTGTCTAGAAGTCTTCAGCACTGATCTAATTAAAGAGTGGTGTGTTGCTTTTTGTAAATTTGCTAGCTTTCAGCTGAACTCTTCTGGAAAAGTGGAAAATCCAATGCCAATATTTTGAATGTGGCCTATGTTCATTACATGGCCTTGCACACTCTTCTATGATGGAAAAATACCACATTGTGCCAAGCAAAAATAGCACATTGCAGCTACTTTTTGTTGTGCAACTGGAACTCTTCCACCAGTTTCAGATACCCATCTTAGGATACATCTAGTCCAGTCTAGTTTTGCTATGAAAGTAAACAGTTCTCTTTCCTCCAAACAATTCAGGCCAACTGGATGAGAGCACTTGTGAGTTTTGCTCTTCTTCCTGGGACATTTTCTATTCTTTTCTAACCTTAGTATGATGCTCTGACTTGGTGAACATGCATACATGCATAAAATGGTCTTACATAATCTAAGACCAAAGTTATCACAGCAGCATTATGGGAGACTTACCAAGTACAAAGGCAATCAAATCTAATTATAGAGCAACACAGTGCTCTAGGAATTCTCATAGAAATCAATACATAGTAAAAAAAATTACAGTATTCTCTTCAAAAGCACAGTATGCTTTTAAACTTTCTAATATAAATTTATGTGTCTAACAAGAATCCCGCCATTCAGTAGAAGCAATTAAACTTGCAGAGTAAACAAGGTTTCTGCTAAATGCTTATGTCACACACAACACACTGCTCCTTTCATAACATTTTCATTACTTCTTTTATATGAGCATTTTCTACTAAAGAAAGAAAAACTATCCTTTGACTTAAAAAACTGATATTATAAATGGTTGAAGCTTTTTCTCTGTTGCAGCAATTTTATAGTCATCTAACTACAAAGATCTGCAAAACAAAATATTACATAAATGTCTCTCAAGCTCACAATTTCATGAGAAGACACCACAGAACCATTGAATTGTTTTGTGTTGGAAAGGACTTTAAAGACCACCTCGCTCCAACCCCCTGCCAGGGATACCTTTCACTATACCAGGCTGCTCAGAGTCCCATCCAACCTGATTTTGAAATATAAAGAAGTATAGAACACCTTGTGTATCCATACATGACTTGTGTTCTTCCCTCTTCAGGATCAAGCTCTCAGCTGGAGTAAAGATTTTGATGGAGAGCAGAGAGATGAACTGAACAAGCCACAGGAAGTGTTGCAATGGAACAGGCAATGCACAGGGCATAGCAATGCAGGTACTTAACACTAGATACCCTCCTCTCCATTCAGTGACCTGGCCAACGAGGCCTTGGATGCTGATGTGTGTTTCTAAATACAGCAGATAACCCGAAGTAAAGTGTCTGTCAGAGGGGTCACTGTGTGGCTAATCAAGGAAATGCCTTCCAAGGACCCATCCAGCTTTCACACAAAGCAAAGGTTAAAGTTTCCCAGTGACAGAGGACAGGTGTACCCAGCCTGCCCTTGCTGCACTACCCACCACATGGCGCACACCAAAAAACACCAAAGCTCAAATAAGCTGGTATTTCTCATCAGTGGGAAAAGAATAATTTCCAATACTGCAAACAAAAGGCATTGAAACCAAGAAGTTTATTAACGTGAGTTTTGTTTCACTGATAACTTAGCAGGAGGTTATTTTAGTTGTGTGTGGTTTTTTGTTTTTTTTTTTAAATAAAGCTGCAAATACAGCTTAAACTGATCTGTGCACATATGTAAGGCTTTCATGTCTGATTGACCAGATATCAATTTTCATTTAGAGTAGTTGAGTTATTTTCTTACAAATTGCTTCTTGGAATGTGTAGAAAAATATAACACTCAAAAAAGTAATTTGAAAATAAAACAAGTTAGTCTGAAGCTCACTATTACATCAGAACACACAGACTGATCATTTTCATTCTTCAGAAAGAAGCTGTAACTAGGACTGTCCTCAAGTAAGAGTCCTTATAGAGAATTAGCTTTTTTTGCTAAGTCTCCTGGAAAGAGAGGAGACTCCTTCTCTCCAGGCAATCCCACCTCCACCTCTGTAGAGCTGGGTGCTTGGACAGCAGTGTTTGTTACCCTGCCAAGGGGAGGCTGCACTGAACTTTGCCCTGCCATCTGATACTGCTGCCCAGGGAATAGGTATGGAAGGATTGTGGGAGGAAAAGTGGGACCACTAGGTAATTCTGCTCAAATAGCCAAGTTGTCTGCCAAGGCCTAACATAGGAGGACGAGGGCTTGAAGCCTAAAACAGAGGTGCAAATTGCTTGGTACTCAGGCTGTGGTCTGCTGCCTGCATGCATAGAATTCTAAGGCTCTGGTTTTCCAAGTGACTGGCTGAACTTACAGAGCTTTCAAGCTGCTTTCAAAATCCCGCTTAAAGATCAGCTAATTTAGGCTTTTTGTTGGTTTGTTATAAAAACAGGTTTCAAAATTTTCCTTTGTATGCTTGAAATCTGTAAAGTTATTACTTTTTTAAAGGTACCTATTACATATAGCCACATAACCTGCATTCATAATTCGCTTCTTTAAATAAAATTCAAATGTTTTTGACTGTATTTATGGCACACTGATGAAAATCTTGTGACTCTAAGGTACAATATTTTTATTATGAACGTATGTACCAGCATTCTTACAAATTCAAGCATTTCAGGCTGCTATTGCCATAGTTGATTAAAAGCTCCATTTACACAACCCTTCAAGCATGTGCTCTATATTAGTGCACTTTGGGACAGAAACAAGCATGGATGGAATGACAAGGACACCACCATTCATTACTTCTGCAGGTCCTGATGAAGCCCATTTTACTTGTTGCTGTAATACAGGAGCTACCTGTTTCAAAGCTGGCATGAATTGCAAGCACATGCCATACAGTTCTGACAAACCCACAGCAGTTTGGATTGTAGTAATTGAAAAAGCTTCAATTAATAAGAAATGTAACAAGATAAATGATAACTTTATAACAGTTTTTGCTTCTTTGAAATTTAAAGCAGATTAAAAATATTGTAATTACATTAAATAGTTATCACATGAAGCTCTGATCTGGATTGACAAAAGCAAGGAAATTCAAGTTTTTATTGCTAAATTTGAATGCAATGTTACCTCTGCATCAGCTCAGAATCCTGTATTGATTCACTACCCTTGGATAAAGGCATCAAAATATAAATATGCACATAAGATTGAAAAACTAAAGGATAAAGTGCTACCACAAATTTTATACTTCCAAGCAGTTGAGTTAGGCAGGTAGTTCTTGTAAGTTATCCTTTCAGCTACCTTGATATTACCAGGAGAGTTTATGAAGGACAATAAAAAGAACATTACATGAATCAAAGCCTTTGTTTCTATCATATTGAGTATCATGAGACTAAAGGGAGGTTTTTGTGAAACAAATGTCAAGTACTTAACACCAATTTGGTACATTTAGTGGGACCATGCTAGTGTGTACTTAAAAACTTTTACTGAAGGGCTATTATCTATCCACCACACTTGAATGCTTCCAGAGGAGCATTTTCAGCCTACCATGAAATTCCATATGTAGAGTATATTATAGGTTCCAGAAATGAAAAAGTCATAAAAGTCCTAATAAAATGATTGCTTGTCCTGCAGAGTACTTATATGTAATGCTAATAATTTTGTTTTTATGTATCAACAGCAGCAATAATCATCATACTTCGCTCTTGTAGAGTAATCCTCATCCACTGGTCTTAGCATTCTTTAACAAAAAAGGTAAAACTATTAATTTAATTTCAGAGATTAACAGAGGGATGAAGCAACTCCAGGATTAGGCAATGTGTCACTGAAAGAGTTGGAAACAAAATGCAAGTTCTTTACTTTTAGTTCAGTGCTTCAGCAATGAAACATGATTGCTTTTCTCAAATTGAATTCTCTTCGGGAAAAAAAACACCGATCATGTTTGCTGCACTGGTTAGTGGAATAAAGAGGTTAGCATACTACCCAGTTCCTTTTGTCCCAAATCTTAAATTGTAATTAATTCCTATTTATACCTAAAGAACTTGCTCATGTCCTCAGGATGAGAGGGATGGAGCAAGAAGAGTCTCTGTCATCCTCCATTCCTTTCTCAGTCATCCTTTTGGGGAGAGCAGCAGGACAGAAGCATCAGCCCTTGAGGTCAGCAGCTCTCCTGTGCCTCAGGAGTTGATGGGTACAGGAAAGATGACATTATTGGACAACTAAGAGTGGCCTACTAATGCCATTTCTCAATTTACAGTCAGGAAACAACTGCCTTCATAGTGAAATACCAGAGGAAGTCTAAATGTTCCTGGAAAAACAGATGATCTGAAGTAGTCTACAAAAGCCAGCAAACACTCCAGAACCACCACAGAGGAAAGGGAAATAATCTCTGGATGTGGAACTGGCGTTGTGCCCGGTGAACCATGGAGTTGCCATCACCTGCTCACTGTCTAGTATATGGGGGGCCCATCATCCTGTGCTGACAAATCAGACTGGTCACCAAAGAATTCTCGTGGAATGCTTCTGAGAAAACTGACGATATCAGTCACAGCACAGCCTGCAGGCATTAGAATGTAAAATGCTGGTCTCATTCCTTCTCCCATCAATTGAACAAGAACTCTGTTCATTGCAGTGCAGCAGCATTGCAGGAATTGGTTAGAAAATCTTAAAAGCAGGCAAGACTTTTAGAATAGTAAATTCCCTGCAGTTGGACTAAAAAATTTCTGTAGATCCTGAAAAGACAATGTTTTCTTATACGGATATATATGATCTTATTAAATGTTAATATGCTAGAAAAACACCACAAAAAACTTCCACCAGAGTGTAACAACCAGAGGCTTTTTATAACAACAAATACAGTGTATGTGAAGTAGAACTGTCATAAAAGAAGTTTACCTGCAGCTGCTGATCTAGTTCTGGAAATGCCAAAGAGAAGTTTTCAGGGGAAGCATCATCTAAAAGGTAAACACGATGTTAAAAGTCATTGTCTACCAAAGAGGGCATTTCAAGTAATCTGTTTAATGAAGTTCTGTATTGCATATATGGACAGTAATATCAGGATCCTGAAAACACCTCCACATCTTATCTTTTACACTTGAGATGCCTCAGTAGAATCCTTGAAGATACTAGTGGGTTGGTAATAAGAAAAGTTTACATTCTGGAAATACAGAAAGTCCTTTTTGCATTGCAGTGATTAAGAAACAAAGCTGTTAGTCCAGTAGAACACATGATAATTTAGTAAAACAAATAAATCTAAACTGTTTTTCTTCCTGAGCTCTCTCCATTACACTACTAAGTAAAGGACTGTCTTAAAGGACTTAACTCTGCCAATTACAATCCTTATGGGCTAGAGTTAGTTCAATCATGACAACAAACCAAGCAGTGTTTTTATTTATTTGTTTGGGATTTTTTTGTTTATTTTTAGTACAGGCTTCCAGAAAAGGTGGGACAGATTGTGCCAGTTATGTCAGGGTTGTGATGTGGACACCTGCCCACTAGTACCTGGACCAAGATCAGAAATATGAATCACACTTGGTAGCGCCAGTGCAATATTTCTTTCTCAGTGACTTTCACACTCTCAGTTTTGCATTGGATTATGGTGACTGTTTATTCATCTTACTACAGGTTATGGGAGGTGAGGA
Source organism: Muscicapa striata striata (assembly GCA_030060385.1). Taxonomy (NCBI): domain Eukaryota; kingdom Metazoa; phylum Chordata; class Aves; order Passeriformes; family Muscicapidae; genus Muscicapa; species Muscicapa striata. The sequence continues at coordinate 5,664,090 of JAREIS010000011.1, forward strand.
GAGTGCTGCTATTAGCTTACAGTCAGTTATTTGTAATGTGCCAAAATTAAATAAGGATGGCTCTTACAGGAGAAAATTGCTAACGCAGTTCAGATCCTGCAACCTGCTGTGTTACTCGTAGACTTGAACACAGCAACAAAACCCCAACAAGATCAAGAGGACCTCATATCAAAGCAGGATTCTAAAAGAGTACAGACTAGCATCTAAATTATTTTTTAAATATTTGATATCTCTTTCTCCTCCCCTCTGTAGTTATACAGGAAAGGAGGTTGGGGAGAAAAAGTAAAATAAGTTACCTTATCCTATGAAAAATAAACATACTGGCTAACACATGGTCAGAGCCTTATTTAATTACACAGCTAGAGCTGGGCAACTTCTGGGAAGAGATGATCAGAGAAGAAGAAAAGATACAGTGATACAAAAGCAAAAGCTCTTGAACCTCCTCAGAAAACAAACTGGATTTTCATGGAGTAGTTGTCTTGCTAGCATTATCAAAAAGTCATACTCATGTCATATGAGTGTCCCCCTTCTTTCTTCACACCATATGTCAAACATGTCCATTCTGGAAAATATTTAAATTGCTTTAATTGTATAGATCATGCTCATATGCAGGTGTTTACCTTTAACTTGCTATTGCTTTCTTGTACAATATATAAATAGACTACTATTCTAAAAGAAGAAGGATGAATCATATGGCAAGGCTAAAAGGAAGGACAGAAATAAGACTCAGTCTGACTAGGGCTACAGCTGCTCCACAAGTATTTGGCTGAATAGCTGTTAAATATTCTGACAGGGATATTGGACCAGAGTCATGGATGGCAGTTAAACTGCTATTTGTTTTGGCAATTCCAGCAGTACAATCTTTGGTACAGTAGCTTTATGAAGGGATCTTGAACACCTTGAAAATTCAGAAAAACATAGCAAAAGCAACACTCCAAATGATTAAAAAATTTGAAGAAATGTCAGACAGTAATTACATTTTCCCAGCATCAGCTATTAATAAGAAAATAAAATTAATGCAGTGTCAGAATACTGGAAAATAAATTGGATCATACTCCAAAACGAACCAGTTAAAATTTTTGGAAGTACTTTACAAAAGATGGAATAGAGAGAGAAATTAATGTAGAGGAAATCCTTTTGATAAACAGATGTTCCCTGCTTATTTTTTGAACTCAAGTGACTGAGTCAATGGTACTAAAAATAGAATGTACTGGTATCCTAACCATTATGACATACCATAGTACATTTTATAATGGGCTTGCCCTAGCATCTATTGAACAGCTGCTAGGGGTTTTTTTTAGTTATACTAGTTTAAGACTTATTTAAATCATCATCTGATGTGCAGAACATCATCGAGAAATGCTACAGACTTTCAGTGTTTTGAAATTATCCTGAGTTCCTAATTCTCTTAGGCTCTTTTGAGAATTTCAGCTGAAGTATTTATTTAGTTTACAAAAATTAACAGAAATGCTCATAGCTAACTGCAATCTTGTTTTTCACAAAAAGAACAACAAAAGGCTTTCCCCACACCTTTCAGTGAAATAAATTATTGCCCCAGATCAGTCCTTATTTCACTGTTGTCAAAGTAACAACCACAAGAATAACAATAAAAAACACTTGGTACTAATGAAAACTTAAATTTCACACAAGGGAAAGCAAATGAAAGCAGTAATTCACCTCCTAAGACTTTTTTTGAGGATGTTTTCAGGAAGTCAAGAGGAAAAATATAAACTCTTGCATTTTTTTCTGAAGAATTGCTATTGCCCTTACATGCAAAATACCAGTCAAAATCACATTGACTTCTACCCTTAAAAATCTATTGACTCTGAAAATCAGATACAAGAAATGTCTGAAATGCCAATGAAATTATTCTGAAGATCAAAACACTCTCAAAATTATCTCCTGATCTGTGTTTATTTTCTACTCTACTCTTCTTAACTAGAAAACAAAATTCTGAAATACCTCTTTTTCCCTTTTTCTCAATTATTTGTCAATTTTTAATAAATATCTAGATTATTATAAGGAATCACTGATATAATCAAACATCCCTTTTATAATAGAGTTGGTTGCTTTTCTGTACCAGAAATCCCTGAAAATATCTAGGCTTATTCTTCATCAGCTACAAACAGCATCTCATCCCTATAGTCACTATAAAGAAATACATAAAGAAAAATTATTTATAACTCAAGCTGGATTTTGGAAACATATTTAGTTTAAAATAAAAATATATTTAAAAAACAGGGACAGCAACTCACTGCCCCTGAAAATGAGTCACGATTTTGGTCAAAAGGAAATAAGAAAGTAGAAAAAACGTAAATGTGCATATTTAGCCATCCCAGCAAACTCAACAGAACTATCCTGTGATGGGAAAGAATCAGATCAGGGATTTCATTATAGCCACCTAAGTTAATACACCTGTAACATGATTTCTAAATGAGTAGCATTTCCTGATTTCCCATAGATCCCAAATCTAATTTTGAAGTTCTATATTTAAAAATGCCCTGAAGACCCACACCCTGATTAAAACCCATGTTTTAACCAAAAACTCAGTTCATGTGCATGAAATGGTGTGATTTTCATGTTTGTTTCATCATGTTCACATGCTTGCCTGGCTTGCTGCTGAAAACTGTCATTTGTAACAAAGAGAATCTGAACTTCATTAACACTGATAGTCTTTGTACAAAAAGCTCACTATTAGCCCTGAGCCAGCTGATACATGCTAAAGTTGCACATTTGAGAATGAAGCTTGATTTTGGGAAAACTTCACTTATTTAATCATGTTCTGGCCTCCTGGAGATTCCAGTATCCCAGACCTCCATCATATAGTCAAATGAGAGAAATCCTTCATAGTTGCTGTCTGACTGGCACAATGTCTGACACAATTAAGTGTAATATCCAAATTGTTTCTTATATGGCTATTCCCTTTAACTGAACTGTGAGCTAAAGGCAGTAAATCCTTTAAGAACAACATCTGATTCACTTGCAGTATAATCTTGAAAATTAGTTTCTCTATGACCTTCACTAAGACAGACAGAAATAGAATATAAAAATTTAAATGTGTTGAAAGCACATTAAGGTTGCTAAATCAAGCACTTAAAACTTAGGAAATGCCAATCACAGCTCTGCTTCCTTGAGTAACTGAATTATAATCCAGTATTTAATTATACAGTCAGGTCCTATTTTTTCTCCTGCATGTGTGGGCCAGTGTATTCAGATCTCCTCCTTCTAAATTAAAGAATTAAATTGGTAACATAAGTAGGTTGCTATCCTAAGTGGATCAGCTCTTGCACAGGAAAAGTGCTCAAACTGAGCTGCAAGCACCACGACTTGCACCAACAACAGCAGCAAACTGCCTGTCAGGGTCCAGTCTTGGCCCTGGGAGGGCTGTGAGATCCAGCAGCTCCAGGCCTGGACACTGACAGACAAGCATAGACTCATCAGATTCATCCTGGAAGGCTGTGTGGCTAAGTGACTGCGACTTGGCACTGCTCTGTGGAGCTCCAGGGCTTCTATTCACAGCCCTGCCCGACACGACCTTACACAACCTCGCAGTTACCTCACTCGTAAAATAGTGGGGAACGGTCACTGCCCCACCCAGGAATAGGATGTGAAGGCTTGCTCAATAATAAGAGTTATGGACCTCCCAAAAATAGAAACAGTCCATAAGGGAAGAGGTAAGAGCAAAATCCTTCTACTTCATATACCTTCACTCAAGCCTAAGATCCTCAGATGAATGTCCCTTTGGGGGTGTCTCACCTGATTTTCCATCTAATTCCCCAAGAACCAAGCCTTGTAGGTTAGGTGTAGATTTAGAAAATCAGCTCAGTAAATTTTAGCCATATATTTTAGCAATCCTCACTGGTTGTCAATCAATGTGCTGGAAAATCTCTGTGTCCTTTACAACCAATAAGAGGGTAGGGCAGAAATTTGAAGGTTGCTTTTGAAGAAGCAACCACTGCAAAAGAGTCTTATATGAAACTAGAAAAGCAAAAAATTAATTTTAGTCACTAGGATAATGAGCATAAAGAAGAGTAAAATAAGTAATTTTGCTATGCTTTAATTGTTGCACTGTCTGTCAGGTTCATTAGAAGATGTATGTTTTGCCTTTGTTGTCAGTGATTTTTCTGGAAAGTGCTGTCAGAGGCAGACTAATTTAAAATTAAAGAACTCACTAACAATTTCAGACCCAGTCATTTATCACCACTTACCATGAGCAGAACTTTTCAGCTAGATTCAAGCTTTTATTCTAATATTCTCCATATTCTAGGAGGCAAGGTGAAGAGATATGAACCTGTACATCTTCCTTTTGAACTACTACACAAAACAAATCCAGCTCTCTAAATTCTATGAAGTTCATGTAAGACTGATGAAAATCAGGACATACTGAATTTCACCAGTTAAATGAAATTGGTGTTGACAAACCACAACGAATTTTCAACTTTGGAACACTTATTTGAATCTTGGAACACCACATTCAGTTCAAGCTGCATTAGTTTCCAAGGGATGCAAGGTAGGTTGAAGTAGTTGAATGTTTCCAATTCAGTACTTTAAAATGGTACCTTAAGCCAAACTGTTGCGATACAGTGCATGGACACACCCTGGGAAGCGCCTGTCAGTGAACTTGAGTGAAAGAGCCAAATATAGACATTTATATATACAGGAATAAGAGATACACAATAAAACTGTCTTCTCATATAGCACCCACTGATGGACTGCTCCTGAGACTTTTAAGGAACTGGTTTCTCTACTTTCACATTAAAAATACCCCACAAAGCTGGCCACAATTTCAATCATCAGGTGTTGACTGACAAATAATGTAACATACATTATTTCTTGTACGCTCAGGATAAGCCAGCTCTGGTCTTGTAGGTCAGTTAACACAAAGTAATTTCTTCTCATGAGCTGAGGGTAGTTTTTCCTTTCACTGCTCCTCACACCCACTGCTTGCTTACAATCCTAGCCAGTGAGATAATCGCCACCCAGAAGAAACATTCCATTTCCTCTTTTTATATCCAGTTATGCTGTCAGTTCCTCCTAGTAAGCAGTTGCACAGCCCCCGGAAGAAGAATGCAGCCTTTCTTGGTGAAATGTGCCGCTGTGCCTTTCAAGTGAGGTAGAATTTAAGGAAAAGCTTAAGTCAGAGAGATTTCCTCACCACTTAGCCCTTGCCAAGAACTTACTGTATCCTAGCAGTGCATGAGCTTCAGCAGATGCTTTACTATCACACATCAGGTAATTCCTGTTCGAACTAAAAACAAATATCCTTGTCAAGGAGAAAAAAAAAGAAAGGTGAAAAAATATAAAAGAGTAAGGGAAAAGAAATGCACCTGCTATGGAGTACCTAAAGGTCTATCTGTTGAATGTTTTTGTATTTCTTCTTAAAAAAAAAGTTTTAAGTACTTGTTTGTACTCTCCTGATTCAACTATGGTTTTCTGGAAATTTTCACACCTACTGAAAGCTTATTTCCTTTGCCTTCTTGAAATATATCTAACATAAAAATGCCTGAAATTCTTACGATATAGTAAAACAATAATGTTAGTTTAGACCTCCTGGTAGCTCCCAAAGGGATGTGATACAGAGGGGAACATGGCACTCACTCTACTGGTTGCTGATTTTTTCCAATCAATATTCATGAAGATTCGGGATTGCATGCTGCAAGAACATTTGTACATATACAATAAAGGACTCAAAATATTGACAATTTTAACATTTGGAACAATTTAAAAATATATAGAAGAAAAAGATTACCTTTCTGTAATTGAGTTTATTTTTGTAAATGTTAAGAGAGAGGCTGGAATTACGAGCAGGATAAAAAAGTAAAAAATAAAGTATGATGCAATGTTAAGGAAGTTAGGCTTCCTGCCTTTCATATCCCCTTCTTCCAAGCTATTCACAACCTTGTCATTTCCTACTGCCGTCTCTTGTCACAAACCACTCTGCTCTCTTTGATTTTCCCATGGTCTCAACTTTCTCTGACTTGTTTTCAGTGTCTCAGTTTGGCATTCTTAATAATAATTCGTAAGGGCACTCCCCTTTCTTTTACATCGCTCTTCAAGACCTATTTATGCCATAATTCCTGCAAGCAATTTGCCATGTGACTGTACCTTGAAAGATGTGAATGATTCCTTACTGCTTTCTGTAATAAAAATGTAATTACGTTATTTTAATTTATAAAAAAGGGTACATAGATTATCACGTGTTTCTTTATATTCCTTGTCCCAATCTTTCTTTGTCACTCATCTTTATGAATTGACAGTTACGTTCAATACTATATGAAGATGTTAGGTTTTTAATTCCCTTGCTTAGGGGATGAGATTGTATTTCAGTATTGTAACTGAAAATTAATAGTATACAACAAATAGCCAAGAAAGATAATGCATATTATAAAATATTTTTAAAATAGAAAATTGCATTCAAGATGAGATCCTGTTCACACAAACCTCAGGTAGTGATCTCACACATTTTGCTACAATGCACAGAGTCCCATAAACACTCAACAATTGTCCTTATGCCTCATGCCATAAACACATCTCAGTCCTGACTCCAGATACTCACCTTTAGCAAAAGCAACAGCTGACCTTTTTTGGATGCTTTTCAGCTTCAGCTTCCCCTTTGATTTATTCAATTTTGACTTTCACTGTTTGGCAACAGCTCTTTGTTCCTTAATAATACTGAAACCAATAATATTTACCTACTCCAAAGGGTCCATGTGTGTACAGGGTATGTTTGGGGAAAGTAATACTCCCTCAGCATGAGCTAATAGGATAACATCAATGAAATTGCTGCTGCTGTCTCAAAGAACATGCCATGTGGGGCACCTGTTTCCTGAAACCTTTCACCAAGCTGGGCATGTGTGGCACTTTCCAACCTTCCCCCAAGAAAAAGTCTCTTCCTGCTCTAGGCTCATGCAAATTTTTCCTTTTACTTTTTTTGTTCTAGAATTCCACAAAATCAGACATACTGCACATGCAGGTAAATTTGATAGTTAATTACAGTTCTAATTGCATTCCACAAACCACTGAAAGAAAGTAAAGATTGCAACTGTCAATCTAATGGGTTTAGTCTAATGAAATTGTTAATGGAAACATAAAAGGTTATCAGACAGGAAAACTGATCACATGCTACCACTCAGGAAAAAAAACATCCATCCATTACACTGGACTAGGTTTGATATTGTAAACACTGGTAAGTTAATGTAAAATTTAAAAGCAGTTGTGGTTTAAATTTAAAAGCATTGTGTTTTACTCTATAAATTAAACTGTACCTGGGGAATCATTAAGGCTGAAGGCAATTCGTACTGGCTTATCAGCAGGTACCCTGGCGGTGGTGATCATGTGGGCACTTGAGTCAATGTTTTTACTTGTTTGTTCCAGCTGCAATAATACAAAAAATATATTTATTACAGAGCATGTGACATCATTCAACAAATGAGTTTAATGCTTTTCATGCACTCAGAGCTGCCTTTCCCATCCTAGCTAAGCAATGTTTAGAATCATAGTCAAGGGAGTGCCATTTCGCTTTTCCGTTCAAAAAGAATTTAAGTGAAATTCAGAGACTGCTTTTATTTTTGCCATTTATAGATTAGAAAGAACGATGGCAAAGGAAGCTGCCTCTCTTCTCACCTGCTTGCTCCCCGCCATTGCCCCTTCAGCAAGCCTTGACTCGTGGCAATGCTGCCTGGTTCTGAAGGTGAAGAAGGAAGAAGGGGTGGGGAGTGGAGAGTAACATGACCCCAAGCCTGCCCTGTGATTGGAACCCTGCACACCACTCCACATGGTGTCAATGAGGAGGCACTCATCCTCCTACCTTCCACCCATGCTCCCCCAGTCCAACTGCGCCTGCAAATCACACACTTCATGACCAAAAATCCATGGGGTCTCCAAACCTTGGTGGTGATTCTTCAGTGGAAACCTGTGCAGGTGTAGGGGTCTGTCTGCATGGATTTGGCTCCTGGGTCGGGACCTTACTCAGTCCTCTGTCTTTCTTCTGAGACCATCAATTCCAAACAGTGGTTTTACTGTGATGAAACCCTGTCCATTAAGAACACTGCCAGTTCATTTCAAATATAGCACTAAAGAATTGTTGAGCAACAAAAGAATTAGCTACTTTTGATCTCTAATAGTGTAATTAAAACATCCCTGTGCCCTGAAAAGTTGTACTCTGAGCTCTACTATATATATTTAACCTTTTGAATGAACAGTTTTGGTTAAACTCTATTGGATAGCTGAATGCAAGCAATCCTCTTGATTATCTAGCACAAAGCTGCTAAAATTCAAAGATATTAATCTTCTGATAAGCACCATGCGTGGAGAATGTGAAGCCAGTGGGACTTTGTGCATGCAAAAGATCTGCCCATAAAGAAATTATTTTAGGACTCTGGACTGCTATCCAGCACACATGGTATTCATACCAAATATGTGGACAATTATGCTTTTAAATTACCATAAAAACTTCTTAGGGAATTAGAAACCAAATTCATTGGGAAAATGCAATGAATTTACTAATTCATTGTCAGCAGACAACAGAGCATTTAGCTAGTGAAAACAAGAGCCAGTTTCCTAAGCCAATAAATTTGCAGTTTTTCAGTAAAGTAGCTATTGTATTGCATGAAAATTCTACCAAGTCATTCTAATTCATACTGAATTGTTTGGCAGTCTCAAAAAGTCAATATAACAGAACACAATTTCAGAAGTATAATCTTCCTTGGTAGAGCACAAGTGAATCAAACACTTCTCTGGCATCACTGCCATGCAAGCAGTGGAAGAGGATCAAATTTGCTTTGGGTCCATTAATTTCAGCATTTCTTGTTTATTTGCTTTGTCTCTCTTGATATTTAGCTAGCAGAGTGATATGGCTACTTGTTACTTGAAGTGCACAATCTTTTCTTACAATAATAAAAAATAATCTAAAATCCTTACTTTGAATAAATTTTATTTGAAGCTGAAAGTGTCTCTTTCTGCTAGTATAAAAGGATTAAGATATCAGGGATTGCTCTTAATTCCCCATTACTAGACCAACAAAAATGGAACTGTTATCCATGAAGCAGAGGCAAAGAAAAGCCAAATAAATTGCAGCCATGTATGTTTTAGATTCAGGAAAAGACCCTTGGAGTCAAGTGAAATATTTTATTTTGAAGTTGCATCAGAGTAAATTATTTTTACCTTCTGAGCATTCTTGATCGCTTCCCCACCCTCACTTCATAAGAAGCATCAGAGACACTTCATTTTTTTAAAAATACAACAGAATTACCAATGCAAAATTCTTTAACACATTTTCCTTCCTTACTTCCAATACAAGGTAAAGAAAAAAACCCCTGAGAATGAAGAGATTTTGAGTGATAAGCAAATAAACAAGGCTGTTCATTGTTCTGTGCTGTTTATACACTTTCCCTGACAGTAACTATCTCAAGTGGTCTTCCACATAAGAATATATTCCACATTTCACATCATAGCCTAAGAAATTAAAAGGATGCATTCTGCTAGAGTCTTTAAGGGCAAAAATCAATACCTTTTCAGTAAGCAATAGTGAATTCTATCAAGACACAAAAGAAAGTCTTCATTTTATTCTAGTTCAGAAAAAAAGAAATCTCATCTTTATACACAGCATTTACCCGTTTATTTTTTTTATATTGCATTTTTCCCTCTGCTCCTTTTTTGGGAAATCCTCAAGCTCTTCATCACAAAAAGCAATCACAGAAAACAGAGAGGGATGGAAAAAGCCTGTGTGCAAACAATGTGATATTAGGAAACATGCAGACCAACTGCCCCCAATTCCCCACATGCTTTCTCCATGAATGAAGAACAGTATCTCTGTAGACAGAGATGAGAGTGAGTGGGCAACCTGGAACTTAATGAGATTTAATGAGCAGCTCTTGTCTTCCCAACAATTGCCTGTAGAGCTGGCTGCTGTTCCTCTGTAAAAAACCTGCAGCAGAACTCAGATTAAATGCTGTTACAGCTTCACGGATTTTTTTCACACCTGTTGCCTTACCTCACTTAGCGGAGTGTCTGCACTTGTATAATCCAGGGCCAGCCACTGCCTTGGCTTGTCGTTGCCTTTATGGAGTAAAGCTTCAATAAAAGAAAAGGCTGCACCTGCTGCATAGCAACAAACTGACAAGGTCTGAGAAGCTGAGACAGCTGTCAGGGCAACATGCTGCTACCTGCACTTCCCATAGGCTTTGCTGTCCCAAAAGATAACCCTTTTCCACTTTTCTCCACAATTCTGCTTTTCCTTCCTCTCCTTGCCAAGGATGAGGCGTTATGATGCTGTCACACTTCAGGGAGGAAAAAATCCTTCTGTCACAGGCATTATTAAGCAGAAAACTGTAGTGAGCCCAAGATTTTTAATTCATTAGTCCTGGCAAACCTGAAATACAAACAGACTTGCTTCATAGGACAGGAATGTTTTCAGCATGACCCAATCAGTGTCTGTGTCTATTCCAGCAAACTGGCAAAGATAGCATGACTCCAGTCAGCAAAAATGTCTGCAGCTCCAATCAGCTTGGGCTGACACTGCCAACTTGGACTGGCTACAAGCACACTCTCAAATGATAGCAGCGACTATCAAAGCTAACAACAGCCGATGGGTTGGCCTCTTAGGCTTACATTAGAGTTGGCTTTGGCTAAGCCAGGATTGTTTAAGAGAAGCCACTAGCCTTTCTCTTCTGAGGAGATAACAGGCAAATCTCAGTAGGCTGTAAAAGCAAATGTATTTATAGATCAGCTGGTGATGGCGGTGATAAGTGAAGCTGACTCAATCAGAGATTTGACTGAACTCAGAGGATTTCTTAGTGTGATTTCAGATAGCATTTTTCCCCCCCAAACTACTGGCAAGCAATTTAATAGATAAATCTTGAAGCATTACAAGAGATTAATTTCTTCATCTTAAAGTTTTATTTTCTGTTGCCAGAAAATAATTATTTCTGTTGTGTTCTGTCACGTACATGTACTGCCTACATGACTTTGACTGAGTGCAACCACTGTCATTAGAACAAATGGAGAAAAATTGAGAACAATTACAGAATGATTTTACAGAACACCTTTATTGTTTTGTGCCTGAAAAGGGGGTCTCCTTCAAAATGTATATGAAGGTATATTTCATCTTTAAATTCCAAATGGAAAGAGTTTATCTAATCCAGATCTGTACAGACACATTCCTAGATTCCCTTGGCTCAGCTGAGATACAGAGAGGTTGCAGGACAAATAAAGACGTGAAGGTCTGAAGTCAATTTTCATCCTTCCTCACTCTCTCACCTTCTGGCCCTACTCCAGGACTGATCTCACTGGGGCAAAACTCTGGAAGCTTGCAGTTGCCCTTGTGGCCTCAAAAGACCTCTTTTTACACTACGAAATTACAAAACTGCAAAAATGCCCTACCACGCTACCCCAGCAATGACCTGGGAAGGCATCAGACAGATAGACCATTAGTCAGGTATGTCTTGAGGCTGTCTTTACCTGCAGTGGAATTTCAGAATCCAAAAAGCTAGTGGAAAGCTGGACTGCACCTATGCACTGACCATTTTCTCTTCTCTTGATGTGTTTCTGAAAAGATTGATGGTTCCTCCCTAAATGTCTCCTTTGGAAGGGGCAAAAGACAGATTTGCCTCTGATCACAACCATTAATGCAAATAACATTCTACAGCTCAATATTATCAGCAGGTGGTATTGATCTCCAGCTCCACATCCAATTACTTTGAAAGTATTTGTAGGAAGATACAGAAAAACCTGGCTCCAGTGGAGTCACAGAAAATATTCGGCATCAGTTTTCATGGTGCCAGGGTTTTCCCCAAGTCATAAGATATTGCTCTGTCTGGACAGATGGTATTCTGATGCAATTTGTACCTTTGTTACATACTTTTACAGTAAAGCCTAAGAAAGACTCTCTACACAAAATCTTAAGATAGGCAAAATTTCCAGTGGCCATGACAGCAGGGATCTTGGACAGAAATTATGTCTGAATAGTGCAGGGTGTTTTTTTCAAGATGGCTCTGACACTCCACATTTCCAGACTGACACTTCAGTTGCACTGAGTTTAAATAGCATGTGCATTTGCAAATTAAGTACATCATAATTTTACGTCTTGTAGCCACTGTATCCATGTTTTTTAAAATGTCACTGTTTCTAGTTAAATCTGTATTATTCACAGGCTCATGGAATCACAGAGTTTTTAGGCTTGGAAGGGACCTCTGGAGATCACCCTGTCCAAACCCTCCTGCCAAGGCAGAGTCACCTGGACCAGGTGACACAGGAATGCATCCAGGTAGGTTTGGAGTATCTCCAGAGAGTGAGACTTCACAAGACTCTTGGGCTGCCTGTGCCAGTACTCTGCCCCTCCCCATGGAAGCTCTTCCTCATGTTTGGGTGAAACTTTTTCTGTTTCAGTTTAAGGCCACCGCTCCTTGTCCTGTCACTGGGCACTACTGCCAAGAGTCTGGCACCACCCTCTTGGCACCCTCCTTGGAAATATTTGTATGGATTATTGACATCTCATCTCAGTCTTCTCCAGACTAAACAGGCCCACAGTCTCTCCTCATAAGAGATGCTCCAGAACCCTCATCATCTTTGTGGCCTCTGCTGGACTCTCTCCAATAGCTCCATATCTTTCTTGTCCTGAGGAGCCCAGAACTGGACACAGTTATACACTTCTGTGAAATGTGCCACCTCTGAACTGTGGGCTAAGATCCCAAACAGCACAAACCAGAAGCCCCTCGATTTGCATTGAAATATCAGCTCTCTGCCTTACACAATGATTAGCCACCTGAAACTACTATTTTATGGGAGTTGGCATGTTTTTAAAATGTGAGACTATTACAGCATTCTTCATACAGAAGATCAAATTTGAAGCATCAGGATGAATGTAATTGCTTTATCATCTATATATTTTTGGGATGATTGTGCTAAAACTCTCAACAACATGGACTCAAACAGCGTATTTTAAAAAGTTCTTTAAATTACTTTATAAGTGTAAACTAGAGAATTTTAATTTAATTTTAAACAATTTTACACAATGGGGAAATTGAAGTTTAGGATGCTTCACTTGCTCAAATTAATAGTCCCAGGCATTTGGGTAAAGATAAATCCCACAATTCTTACTTACTAAAGAGGTGATGAAAATAATTGCAGCAAAACAAATTACTCTCCAATTTCTTGCAACACAAAAGATACTTCTCCCTGTCAGACTGAACATACACCTTACAGTCATCTCTGAAAATTACAGAATGCTGATAACTCAAGGGTGGGAGTTTTTTTGTGGTTTTTTTGTTTGTTTGTTTGTTTGTTTGTTTTTGGTGTGCGTAGGAGCACAGCCTGCCCTGTTCCTTTTTCAGAATACTCTTAGTCATCAGGTGCCTGGTATCCAACCAAAATTCTTTCAGTCCCGCATCACATTATGAAACTGATGATGTGCTAGAAGAGGATATCACATTTTATTAGTTAAAAACACCTTAAAGGAATATACTCTAAATTAGAAACACTGGGACTTACTGATATTCAGTAGTGGAAACATGCAAATTTTCAAAAAGTTTTAGGATGAAGTATCAGTTATTCTACAGATGTTAAAAAAGCCAGTATCTGCAATCTAATAAAACACCTGTTGCCTTCACTTTTTAACTGTGCTACTTTAAATTCATCTTGGTGTCCCAGTATAAGTAGTATTTTAGTAGCATATGACCTCATTCATGCTAAAATGATATTTTGCAGATTGCCAGTGACTATTTAAAAATACACTTTAAATATTCTAGCATACAGAAGATGTTCCAAGAAGAAATTTAAAAAAAAAAGGTATTGCCTGAAATTGCACACAGAGCAAAACCACTCACAACCCAACATACCATAATATGAAAACTGGAGCAACCAACAGAGCATTTCTTAGGTATTACCCCTGGTTTCCTTGCCTAGGTAGTATTCTAACATAGGTAAAATAATGTACTTTCCCCAAGGCTCTACTCTCAAGAATGGTTATCAGAGTAAATCAAATCATTAACACCAGCAGTAAAAATACATTGTCCACTGAGTTACAAAGAGGACATAGGCAAATTTATAAATAATGGCAAATCAATACGCAGTAGCTGAATTCACTTACGTAGGATCACACAGGTTTAATAAAGGACATCATTGCTGAGAAATTAAAGATTGGCTTATTCAAGGTAATGTGGATTTACAGGAGCTGACCCAGCAGTTTTTACACCTGCCTTAAGATCATCTGCAAATAACTACATTGAGAATTATTTGAAAACCTGACTGGTGAAAAACTCTATCACTTCCACAGCAAACTCCAGGCAGAAACTGCAAAAAGCTAATTCTGCTGAGAGAAAGAAAGCTGAAGCCTTGGAGATATGATGCTGCCAAAGACCCCTGAGTAACTCTGCATGGAAGACAAGATGAAAGCTGAAGTTAGAAATATTACTGGAAAAGCTTCACTATTGTCAGAAATCAACAGGTGCAAATTTACACACTTTACTCACATCAGCACAGAGATGAAAATAACCTTTAGAAGCTAATTATGGGAAGAATGATGGTGGGTCATTTCAGCAGGGAATGCGGAAGGAGGATACAGTTAGACAGTGTGCAGCAATTCACTGGGAGGTCAACAGCTGAATGTTCAAAGCCAGAATTGGCTAGCACTGGCTAACTGGGAACACCAGCATTTAAACAAAAATGCATCAGTTTTACGTACCAATTCTGCAGCTAAATTGCACTCAGCTTAGTCCTAGATGAGAAAGATAGCTCTCTCACAGCCATGTAAAATGGAATAATCACTCCACTGCAACTGGACTTGCTGTTCCTAAAGGAAATGTTTAGCTTACCTTATTTAAGAGCTCACCTGAAGAGGACACTACAAGATACTACAGCCTCCTTTGTTGATGAGGGCTGAGGTCATCATTCTACCATGGGCACATGCACAAGACTTTCAAGGCAGCACACTCTTTCATGAAGCTTTGCTTTCTGAGGAAGAAATCAGCATGCAGAAGAATGTGGCAAAATCCCAAACAGCAGCTGGTATTCTGGCAATACTTGAACCCTCACTACTGATTCAGCACTGAAACTGCCTTTGGTAATACTGCCAGCTGCAGACACAGAGGAGAAGTTTATAAACAACAAAATCTAGGATATTTATTAGCAAAAAGAACTCATTAGCAAATGCAGCTCATAATAGTCCAGGAAGTCCTCACTCCTTTAGATATTTATCTGCACTTGCAGCTAACTAAGTGCAATACTGACATGAAAAACTCAGCATCACCTAATTAATTATTCAAAGTCACATATTGCTTCTCAAACTGTTGATATTGATATTTCTCACAATAAAGACATGCTAATTGGCTCTGCCATCATTTTTCCCCAAAACCCAAGCAAACAAAACCCCAAATTAATAAAATGCCCACCTATTTTGTTTGATTTTGAGTACTCCACAGGAAATAATTCAGACTTTGTGTTTTATCACTTAAACTGCAACATGTTTGCTACAGGGTTTTTGACAGATTGCTATTAATATTTTCAAACATATTTTCAAACATATTTTCAAACATTACCTTTGAAAACCAGTAATTCCAGACATCAGAGAATAAGCTCTAACTCTTTAAGCCCTTCCGTACACCTAATCCATAGCATGACTAAAAGCAGCTGTTTACAGAAACCTGCTCTTCAATGCTGCCCCTCAGAGGGCACATTCTAGAAATTCACAGTATCACAGAATGGCCTGGGTTGGAAGGGACAAGGGACCTTAAAGATCCTCTGGTTCCAAACTCTGCCATGAGCAGGGACACCTCCCACTAGACCAGGTTTCTCCAAGCCCTGTGCAGCCTGGCCTTGAACACTTCCAGAGGTGGGGCAGCCCCTGCTTTTCTGGGCAACCTGTGCCAGGGCCTCACCACCTTCCCAGGGAAGAATTTCTTCCTAATATCCAAACTAAACCTTGTCTCTGTCAGTGGGAAGCCATTCCCCCTTGTCCTGTCACTCCCTTGTCTAAAGTCCCTCTCCATCTTTCCTGTAGGCTCCCTTTAGGAATTGGAAGGCTGCAAAAAGGCACCCTGGAACCTTCTGTTTTTTCAAGCTGAACACTCCCAGCTCTCTCAGCCTTTCCTCATAGCAGAGGTGTTCCATTCCTCTGATCATCTTTGTAGCCTCCTCCAGACTTGCTCCAACAGGTCCATGTCCCTTTTGAGTGTTTGAAACCTATTGACTATGTGCTACTGACTGTTCACCAATATCGCACATTAATGTAAAACTCCTCAATTGCTTTAAGAAATCGCTTTTGCTACAGCAATTTTTCTCCAGAGAAGAACCTTGATGCCCTATTCCACATTCATGCTAGCTCCTAGTGACAACCTTGTTTTGGTTTTATGATTTTCTTCATATAATCATCCATAATAATCCAAAAGCAAAATGAAATCTCCAAACTAAACCTGTAATAATTTTTTAGAAGCTCCACTGGCAGTACCAGCTAATTGTTTTAGCACTATGAACTAGAGACAGGCTGCTGTAGGTCCTGTTTGAGGCATCTAAACCCTGATTAAAAAAAAAAAAAAAAAAGTGTGCACATATGTTTTTTTAGGGAAAATTGTATGTTCCAAGTTACAATTTAGGTGATCAAATTGTCTGTTACTTGAGAATTTCAAGTCTTCAAACACAATGAAAAATTAGAAAATTACTATTGAATTAGCTAAAAGAGAAATTACTCTCATCCCATTCACGTAGTCAATAGAGTTTTACAGGTATAAATAAAATCAAAGTGGTTTAACATGAAGTAAGCCAGCTATTAATACAGATCACAATTCTTGAAAAGTTATAGAGTGCTGTTTGTGCAGAGAATTGACAGTTTGTGTTATTATAGCTTAGCAGCTGATGATATTTGAATTTTAAAGCATTACTTTCAAAAGTTACAAAATCTGTGGCAAATAGACATGACAGACTGGTTTTAAATATTAAAATGCAAAAAAATAAGTATAATAAAACAGTTTCAAATATTTTTCCTTCTACAAACATTTTTTACAAGGCATAATTTTCCATTAATGATTACAAAAAAGTCAACATTAAGAAACATTGTCCAAGTTCTTGCTGATATACCCCTTCTCTTTAAGTTCTGTATACCCACATATTAGAAGGTTTTGCTATTCCTCTTCACTCAACCATTCACAAATTTCACCATAATCTCACTTAAGCTTCCTTAAACCAAGAAATAGGCACAAAAAAATAATGCAGCAGGTTTCTGTGAGACTGTTAGATGATGTGCAAAGGACTCACTGTTTTATTCTAGATTTTAGGGAGAAACATTGAAATCATGTGTCTGGAATCCTCTAACAGGCAAGTAGAGATACATGCCAAACTGAAAATAATCTATTCTTTAGAGCTACTGAGAAGTCTGCAGGTCATTTTCAACATTTTGGAACCATACACCATACAATGGTGTTACATAACTGGTAATTCCACTTGTTCTAAGATTTCCCTTATTTTCACATTACCAATGGTCTGGGATAGTTTATTGTAACTCCTAAATCTGACAATAGACTAATTGAATAAGCCACATTGTTATTAGTGACTTAACCTACATCAGCAGTGGGTAAAATAATTAAAATTTTTTTAACAATAGAAATATTGTACATGGCATTCTTTCCCTGTTTCAGCTTGAAGTGTGATTTTAGTATGTAATATCAATTATAACTCTCAAATTCATAATCCTCTGTAAGTCTCATCAGAACAGAGCATTTTCTTCTGTAGTTTTTTTGTACATGCCAGCAGTAATAAAAATTCAACACTGAAGACAAATTGCTGGTTACACTGTATTGTAGAGCATTAGAATCATGGAGGCACAACTTCAGGGAAAAGACAACTTTCTGATATCCAACCTAAACCTTCCCTGACACAGCTTCATGCTGTTCCCTCACGTCTCTCACCAATCTCCAGTCAAGAGATTGGTGCTGCCCCTCCACTTTCCCTTGATTTGAGAAAGTTGTAGACTACAATTAGGTCTCCCCTCAGTCTTCTCCTTGATGTCCACATTTTAGTCAATAGAACTCAGAACCTGGGCCATAAAGATTCATAATACACATTTAGATATTCACTTTACTGTATTATGGTAAAAAAACAAACAAAAAAAAAGGATAAAGGACACTCAAATACATCATGGATAAAATCTATTCTTGATAATCAATGAACACCTATCCTGCAGAGTTACTTAGATAACCAATACTGATAATGAAAAGGCATTTGGACAATTATCCTTAAAAAAAAAAAAAAAAGAAAAAAAAAGGCAGATTAGGCTTGATTACTGTTTCAAAAATCTTAACCCCAATACAGGGTTTGAAATTAAATCTTCCTGATACTACTGAGTCGTAGAATCATTAAGTTTGGAAAAGACCTCCAGGAATCATTGAGTCCAACATTTGACTGCATACCACCATGTCACCTTCACCTTGGAAATTCAGTGTCTGGTGATGTCCTTTAGCTAACATCAGCGAGCTTGGGGCTTAACAGCAGGATGTTACCTTTTTTGTTGTTGTTGTACGTATCACAACACTGGTACATTCACAATGACATGTTTTGAGGGTATATTAGAAAATGTTCTCTGCTCATTCCTTATTATGTAAACTCTACTGCACTACTTAGATGATACCTTGGTCAACTGTCTGTATTTTATATATATATGTATATATGTCACTTTATTTTTAAAAATAAATAGTACAGTCTTCAACATAACAGGTTTTTTTTAGGCACCGTGTATCTATTGTTCAAACAAAAGATCACACTTTGGGGATGTAGTGTGCAAGACTGAGAACAAGTCTTGTGTGATAGTCTCAACTTTTGGTATGAATCCATTCCATGGCTTTTGGCCCATGCTACACTATGGCATGACTCCCTCACTTGTGCAGTGTGGTGTAGTATCTCCTGCTTTGCATATGTGCACAGCATTTATTCATTAACATTTCTTTAAATATCTCAAGAACCATGTAGGAAAGACTATTCATTTTCCACAGTGTGAGCTATGGTTCTTACTTACAGCTGGGCAGGCTTTGCAGTGCAGAAATGAGGGCTGCAGGGGTGTCTTTAGAGTACTTTTGATTCACAACCAGGCACAGATTCAGGCCAAGTTCTGAGCTGCTGGCAGATACATGAGGCTGACAGTAGCCAGGAAATAATGGGACACACTGAAGTTCCCCAGGTCATTCTGGTGGGTCACACTCCACGCTGGCAGCAAGGACAGTGCCCTTGCAGACCCTGGGCCAGCAGACTCCCACTGACCTGAGTTCTGGAGAATGAATGCATTTCTCAACAGGTATATTTAGATGACACATGATGAACAACCCTAAAATTAATCTTCAAATAATAATGGGGACAATATGAGAAAAAAAAAAAAATTTAGTTACTTGGGGAAGGCCTTTAAAATTATTTAGGAGAGAAACAAAGTATCAAAAATTAGAAAAGCCTCTGTCCCTGTCCTGAAGATGTAGTACTAGACCATCCTTAGAAAATTCCAAATTGGGCATCAAAGTAATGATATGACAAAGTGAAGAAAGAAGACGACAGATGTCAGTGGCTCAGCACTAGACAGCATAAGTTTTGGTCTTGATCTCAGAATCCTGCCTTTTTAGCTACATTTTTTTGCTTAGTGTTTTCAGAGCTGAAAGAAATGCAAATCAGGTGTGGTAGCAGGTTATTTCCAGGAGGCTGCAGATAGATGTTATTTATCCAACTTTCATTACTTCATTTGGGTATTATTTCTTCAGAAGTCTTCATTTATTCAATGTTGAGTTTGCCCCTCTCTCCCACTATTTCCTCTCTTTTCCACTTACAGCCTAAAACTCTTATTTCCCTCACCCCTCAATTTGGTGTTCTCCAAGTTTCCATCACCACATAGGTCTGGTAAGTACTTCTCACCCAACAATAACAGCTGAACTTTCAGTAGCAGTAGGAATGTTTTTCCAGGTATTTCCAGGCTTCTGTGCACTCTACTAGATAAGAATTCCCATATGAGCAAGCTGAAAACTGAAGAGAGGTATTTTTCTAAACCTTATCTGATCTTGCATTTCATTTCCTCAAGCAAAATAGAACTCACCATCTAGTGGACATGTCATTTTTGCCCAATTATATCTTTTTCTTACGACAACAAAACAAGAAGGATCTCAACAATTTTGCTTTCTCTCATGAAATAAAGGCTTTTGGATTGTATTTTGTTGACTACTGTAGCAGTGTCACAACATGTCTTGATTGTACCTTCAATACAAACTCAATATAAACAGCACTGATGCCTTTCTGAGACTCCTCCTTTCCAATTTGCTTGTTTTGAGGAACTTCTGAATTTTTGTCACTTGTGCAGGCAGAATCACAGAATTGTTTAGATTTCAAAAGACTTCTAAAACCATTGTGTCCGACTGTTCCCCCAGCAGTGTCAAACCCACCACTAAACCATGTCCCTCTGAGCCTCATCTAAAAGTCTTTTGAACACTTCCATGTTAAGGCAATACTCCTCTAAAATCCCCAGAAATGCTTTCTTGTGACTCAAGCTAGCTGGATTAGCTATAACAGGGAGAGCATACACTGGGGTAAGAATACCAAATGGTAAGGAAATCTTGCTTTCCTGTTTAGCTTGCAATCCTCTGCACAAGCAAGAGAAGGCCAGGATGAGGGCAGTGTTTAACCCAGGACTGGTAAAGCAACAACCTAAGTAGTACTTAGCTGATTGGATGTACTCTAGTTGATTAGTCTGTTCCCTCCCATTATGTTACAAGTGACATACGTACAGTCTGGAGGAAAGCTAAAGTAAATGCTGCTACCGTTACTAAGAGAATTATTCTGAATGTTCAGCACTATGTGGCTCACAATTTTCTGTTCCACGTTTAAGCATGATTCTCTGCAAAGTCAGCATGGCTCTTAGCCTTCCCTCAAGATGCCACTCACATTTTTTTCATTGGCCAGTATTATTGGTGAAACACAATTGTTCTACTCGCACTTCAGCAGATGCTTTTCAAACCCTTCTTTTCCATTGCTCAGGTTCCCACAGCTGAATAAGCAAACAAAAATTATCATTCTGTCCTTTTTACGAACTTTCCAAGATCTTATTAAATTTTTACCATCCTGGAATTTGACAAACAAGTCACTACAGATAAGCTGGGGATTTCCATGTGCACAATTATAGATTTTAGGTAGTGAAAGTGCAGCCAACGGCCAATAGCCAGCCCTCTGACCTTTGCATGGTCCTTTAGCATGGCAATGTCTGTGCAGAAAATAAATTGTGTAGACACATAGCTAAAAAAAGATCAAGGCCAAGTCAAAGGCATGATTAGTCAGCGAGTCCCCAAAGAAATCCTGGTTGAAACACAAAGAGGTATTTTAGTGTTAATTCAATACAGCTTAATACATATATATTTTCTGTATTCATAGCCACAAGCATACATATATTATGGTTTTAGTGGTATTCTGGCTTTAAAAAATTTAGGTAGCATGAGCTTTGATAAAAGTACTCTACCAAGAGGGCAGGTCAGAAATCATAGCATCATAGAGTATCCTGAGTTGGAAGGGACCCACAAGGATCACTGAAGTCCAGTTGAGTAAGCACTGCTGATGGAGCAGTCAAGTATTGTCTACTGCTGGGGGGTTTCTGTGTGGGTTGCTGATTTCCTCTGTCAGAAGTATTGTTGCTAAATACTTATTGTTTTCTAAACTCATTGGTGTTTCCAGTAAATTGTTCTTACCTCAACCTGTGATCTTTACCTTTTGTGCTGCCTGTTCTCCTCTCTACCCCACCGTGTGGTGGGGTAGGGTGGGGAGGAAGGACAGTGAGCAGTGCACAGTTTCAGTGGAAGCAATAAATTGAGGAGTACCATTCCTAAATGACAACAAGTCTCAGTCATCTCTCCTCCAGGCTGGACAAGCCAAGTGACTTCAGCCACTACTCACAGGGCTTCTTCTCAAGATCCTTCACCACCTCTGTAGCTCTTATTTGGATGTTCTCTAATAGCTTTATACCCTTCTGATACTCGAAGTGGAGCCACCGCAGAGCAGAGCAGAGCAGAGCAGAGCAGGCCAACCCCCTCCTTGGCCCAGCTGGTGATGCTGGCCTGATGCCCCCTAGGACAGAGTTGGCCCTCTTGTGACTCATATCCAACTTTCCGTAGACCAGGATCCCCAGCACTGCTCTCCAGCATCTTGTTCCCCAGTCTATCCACACATGTGGGGCTGCCCCATTTGCAGAATCTGGCAATTGTCTTTGTTAAACTCCTTACAAATACCTGGAGACAGCAGAAAACAGCAATGGCACAGAGACAATGTAGATTATAATGAGAAAAATTTGTATAAAGACTTACAGAATTAAAGCAAAGTACAAAGTTATTCAAGCTGTATCACTAGTAGCCATCCATCAATTCATAGAATCTAAAGTTTTCTGTGCTGACTTAGAAGTAAGTACCTCCTCTGTTCTTCGTGGCTAACATTAGATTAGAGAAGCTGCTTTGTCAAGTATCTTGACCCTAGAACAGGATGGATATTTCCTTCTTCCCTTGCTGCAGTGTGGTGCAAGATACACTGGAAAAAAGAAGAGAAGGATAAATGGAGTTGTCCCTTTGTGCCAACTCCCAGCAATTCTTTTTGGAAATGCCCACACTCCTTGGTCATGATAGACATGTCTGAGTAAGTTCCCTCTTCTGCTTCAAGTGGCATCTAGGTCCAAATACTTCTCGCAAAACTGCAAACAGAAATTTTAAAGTTCATTTGTGGGGCAAATTACACAGTTTTCTTTTATCATTACTTTTTAAAATATATCCAGGGGCAGTGTACAAAACTGTTACCTTGTTACCCTGTTTTACAGGGTAAAACAATTTAATTTTAAGAATTACAGGACAGTTAAACTGTGTTCTTCTGAGGTTACTTAAGCAAGTAACATATCAAGTGATTTAAAGAACCTTGCAGGGAGGTGGGCTAACAATCTCTGTTGGGTTACAGGCTCAGGTACTACAGTATTATTTCTAAGGTCTTGAACTTCTTGTCTTTTTATGTGTGTATTTGATTTTGTGTGGCACAGAAGTTAACAAAACTTGTCAAACTTAAAGCAGATCCACTGTCTCCTGGCAGGACCTCAAATACCTGTAGAGGTGTCAAGGTGAGCCTCCGAAATGCTCTTCAGTGAGCATATTACTTGGCATTACCCTGGATAACAAGGACTTGACTGCCCTGCATCCAGCTCTGAGGTCCCCAGTGCAGGAAGGACCTGTTGGAGTGAGTCCAGAGGAGGCACCAGGATGATTAGAAGGATGGAGCACCTCTGTGATGAGGAACGGCTGAGAGACTTGGGATTTAGCCTGGAAAAGGCGGTGGGGTGACCTAATTGCAGCCTTTCAGCACTTGAACGGAGCCTACAAGGAAGATGGGAAAGAGACTATTTACAGGGGCATGCAGTGACAGTTTTGCAAAATGTGGAATATATAAAATTCTCATAAGAAAGGATATTCCTTAATAATTGGTCTTTGTATACTTTCAAGCCAAATC
Organism: Muscicapa striata striata; assembly: GCA_030060385.1. Taxonomy (NCBI): domain Eukaryota; kingdom Metazoa; phylum Chordata; class Aves; order Passeriformes; family Muscicapidae; genus Muscicapa; species Muscicapa striata. Next base: position 5,687,565 of record JAREIS010000011.1, read on the forward strand.
AACAAGAAGGGAGATTTAATCCCTGAATAGCAGCTAACAAGCAAGTTATAAGCGATGTCCAGGTGTCAGAAAAGCAAATTACTTGTTGGTAGAATTGTCTTGTTAAGGTTTAGGACTTGACACACTTTAATGAGCTCAGATGTAGGGGAAGGAAAACAAAGGGAAGAAGGATACCCACTGATAGTGGACACAGAGAATGCAGAATTTATGGGCCACAAGGATATCTGGCAGAAAAAAAACCCCAAACAACTAATAAAGCCAACTCAGCAATTGTGCTGAAATCAGCTTGAATTGGCTGAAGGATAAATCTGGCAGGGGGAGATCATTACCACTGACTCATGGACCACCAACTCAAGAAACCTACTGACTCAAAAAATGAATTGGTATGAGGAGCAAGAACAATTTAAAAATAGCAGATAGAATAATAAATAATAAGAGAACTATGTAACTTGCAGCCAGTGAACACTAACTCCTTTGTTTGCTAAAACATATTAATACTAATAAGTTTTCATAGTTGGCATGTGTTATTTGTGGAAGACCACTGAGCACCCAGGCTTGTGCAACTCTGAAATAAATTGTGAATGACTCTCTTGAGTGTTTAATTATTGGCATGTTGTACACCAGGTTAACGAATCTGATTTTTGTGGACAATAACAGAAAAAAGGGGAAAACAGAAAACGGAAAAGGGGAAATGGCTTCAAACTGAAAGCAAGCAGGTTTAGATTGGATATTGGGAAGCAATTCTTCCCTGTGAGGGTGGAGAGGCACTGGCACAGGCTGCCCAGAGAAGCTGTGGCTGCCCCATCCCCGGAAGTGTTCAAGGCCAGGTTGGACAGGCCTTGGAACAACCCGGTCTAGTGCAAGGTGTCCCTGCCCGTGGCAACATTTGAAACTGGATGAGCTTTAAGGCCCCTTTCGACCCAAACCACAGAACCGGTGGTTCTGTGATACTTAATTTTCCGATCTGACGCTCTGAGCTGGGCAGGGAGAGAAAGCAACTGAGGCGAGCCCCACCTGAGCCAGCGCTCCCGGCTGCGGACCCGGCCAGGCCCAACCGGGGCGAGCCTGGGACCTGAGGCGGCACAGCCCAGGCAGGGGGCGGCACAGCCCGGGGCCCGGGGGGCGGCACAGCCCGGGGCCTGGGGGCGGCACAGCCCGGCGCGGATCCGGCCCGCCGCCCCGCGCCTGCGCGGCCCCGCGCTCCCGGCGTGCCCCGCGCGCTCCCGCCGCCGCAGCCCCGGCACGGAGCGGAGATGGCGCTGCACGTTCCCAAGGCCCCGGGCTTCGCCCAGATGCTCAAGGAGGCGAAGGTGAGATCGCCTTGTGAAGGATGCGCGGATGAGCGCACGAATGGGTGCAGGAGCAGTCTCGGGGTGGCGGTGCGGGAAATGCCGGGCAGGCCGGCAGGGCCCGGCGGCACCACGTGTCCCGCGGGGCGGGGGCCCGGGGGGCTCGGGCACTCCCCGCTCCCGGCCCGGGGCCCCTCCGCTGCCCCAGCACTGCGGGGATCGGAGCCTGCCCGGCTCTGCGGGGCGGTGCCCGGCGCACATGGCCTTCCAGAAAGCTCTGCGGGGCCGGGATCCTGCTCCCCGCCCTTCCCTTCCCCCGGGCCCGGCCCTGCCGCTTCATCCCGGGGATGCGCCGGGGCCCGACCCGTGCCCGCGCTGTTCCGAGGGCTGTCACAGGGGCTGGACAGCACCATTCAGCCGGGCCCTGGTGTTGAAGCTGTTCGAAAGTGTCCAGGTCGTTCTGTTTGACTTTTTCTGATACCTTTGTCAGTGATGCAGAACAATGTAATGTTTCCTATATATTTCCTTGCCAATAAATGCGGTTTAATTCTATTTAAAGTTAACATAATAAAGATTTTTGTAGAGTTGAAGCACTGTGTCTTAATAAAAGAGAAGCTTTCTTTGAAAAGTGGACAGAAAGCAAGCAGGTTTTTATTTTTTAATTATTTTTATTATTATTTTATTTTATTCATAGAATCAACAAAAGAGTTGGGATTTGAAGGGACCTTAAAGGTCATTTAGCTCCAAGCCCCATCCAACCTGGTCATAGACACTTCCAGGATAGTGCATCCACATTTTTCTGCGAAGTCTGTGCCAGAGTCTCAGCACCCTCACAGGGAAGAATTTTTCCTAAAACTTAATCCAAACCTACTCTCTTTCAATGTCAAGCCATTCCCACTTTTTCTGTCTCTCCAGGTTCTTGTCCAAAGATCCTCTTTCCAAGAAAGAGGGAAAATAGGAAGAATTTCTGTTTGCTGCTACTTAATAGCAAGAAGAGTGAAGGTAGCAGCTCTGAAAGCCCTTTGTGTTTCCTTTTAGAATCCTCTTTGGAGCCAAATAATGGCATACATTCAGGGCAGGGGCAGAACAGGGAAGCAGAGTGGCCTCATTGTTAGAAAATTCAAGGCCAGAGCAGCAAGAGTTGTTTTCTGCAAAACAAGGCAGCTGGCAATCTAGGATGTTTGGTTTGTATTTAGAGAGTAAATATTATTACTAGTTTTCTCCCTTATGGGCTGCACAGTACTTTTTATGCTGCTTTTTCTTCCTTAGGGTCCTTTCTGAGGAGTCCATCTTGTCTTAAGGCTTCCAAACTGAAGCCAGGCTGATCACCTTCTCAAGCACAGATATTTTGCTTCCAAATTTTCAAACCACACGTGTTCTGAGAACTGAGTGAAATTATTTTTGCAGCATACAAAAGTGCAAATAAAGAAGCATGTACAGAAACCCCTGCCCCTCTCTCAACAACTGAGTCTTGGTTGTTTCCTGTTTCTCTTTGGCATGTCACAGGACTTCTTGGAAGACTGAAGGAAATGCAAACTACATTGCAAGTCAAATCACTGTTCATATTTTCTATTTATAAACTTTTTGTGCTTGCTAACTGCCTAGTTGACAAGGTGTACACAGTAGTTCTTACTGTCTTGGGGTAAGGTTTGGTGTCTGTTTAAACTGTAAGTGAAATACCAAATGTGTATTAATAAAAAACTTTGAGGGACTCAGTAGATTGACGCTGCTTTGATGACAAATTAATAGTTCAATACTTTTCTTTTTGTTAGCCTAATTCTGATCAGTCATTTTTCTATTTAGCATTATTCAGGACTAGAAGAAGCTGTCTATAGAAACATCCAGGCATGCAAAGAACTTGCTCAAACCACCCGTACAGCGTATGGACCAAACGGTAAATAAATCCTAAAATTATTGCTGCATTTTTGAGACAAATGCTATGTTTGGGGGCTAAACATACCTTTACAAAGAAGCAGCTGTTTGTTTCTGGGGGAGTCACATTGGACTTGCTCTGAAACTGTAAATATGCAACTCTTTTTTTGTGACTGTAGAAATCCGATTTTGTTTTGACAGCTCTTGAGTTATGCTCAGGGTCTGCTTTCATCAGGTTTTTGTAGCAGTTACTGTGTTTTCTTTGAAACATGGTATAAAATACATGAAAAAGCATAAAAATTTGAGGAAACACAATAACATGGTAGGTAGTCATAGTGAACGTAATCTTGTTCAGTCACATACATGGAAACAAAAGATTCTCCGTATCATTTAATTAAATAATGTGCTGGTATTTCTGAACAGAAAACTGCTTACTCAGAAATTACTGATTTCTCTTTAATGTCTCACACTTTAAGTGTTATTTCACAAAAAATGTTTAAAGGTTGTTAAATTATAAACAGAGCTAACATTTTAATGTGCAAGATACACCTGAAAGTTAGGAAACAGTGTCTGTGTACAAAATACTGTTTGCATAATGAATGATTTTTATAAATTGTTTTGTTTTCCCATTTAGGGATGAACAAAATGGTTATCAATCATCTGGAAAAGCTTTTTGTTACAAATGATGCTGCTACTATCCTGAGAGAGCTAGAGGTAAGTTTTCTTGGTTCAGGTGATGTCAGCTGTGAACCAGTGTTTCTGCTCATGGGCTGTCATGGTTCTGTCAGTGAGGAAATGCCACTCTGTCAGATGATTTACATATGTCACTTTGGAAATAATTTACTTTTTTCACTGAATTTGAGATCTACGTATATAGAAGAATATGATTCTTATGTGCAGGAGAATTAATAGTTGTAGGAGATGCTTAATAATTCCCTACTTTCCCCCAAAACCAGTAGGATATGTCTAGAAGTGCAGTGGTTTGGAAAAGTCTGCATGACATAGCTGTTGAATTCATCTCCCAGTGTTGTTGCATGCCATGCTCTCCTGAGCTTAAAATCCATCAGTTGAATTTAAGAATCTGAGTATATAGCAGTATCCTTCTACTGTAAAGCCATGAAAAGGCTGTCCTCTCCTAATTCTTTCTCTGACTTCAAATTGATACTGTGTGACACAACATGGATAATATTTTACTGAATTTTATACTTAGTGATAGAAATAATGTAAGTATTTCTTTACTGAATGCAGTGTGTTGGTGTTCAGTATGAGTGAAATAACTGTGGAAATCTCAGTTCTGTTTTTAAAATATATAATCTGCATACTAGTGACCTAATCTGATACATTTTGCATATTACTTTCTGGTATAAAATGTCAGGTATAAATATTCAGGAATGTAGTGTTTTATTGCATTTATTTGAAAGAAAAGTGAAGCAGTCTTGAAGCAGAACCCTCCCACACCCCCTGCCCCTAAAATGAAACTGTTGTTTAGACATGTACTTTGTATGCTACACATAAATTCAATTTGAAGATCTAAACTCCAGACTCTTCCTGTTGCAGAACTCAGTTGTGAAGCCACTGCATCCTGTATAAGTAGCTCAGAACCAATATCAAGGATGTCAAATGCATGTTGAAGTGCCAGTTGAGTTCTCTGATTTTTTTTTTTAATGTATGTTTTTGCTTTTTCTTACTAGGGGAGTTAGCCAGTTAAGATTATCTGTGCTGCTTTCTTTTCCAATTTTGTGCATTCTTAGTATCTCTAGGTACAATTTGAAATAAGAGAGCTTAGAAAGATGTGTAGAAAAGCCTGAAGCTGCAATCTTAGGTGGGGTGTTATCACCAAGATGTGTAACTTCTTTTAAAGGTCCAGCATCCTGCTGCGAAAATGCTTGTGATGGCTTCACACATGCAAGAACAAGAAGTTGGAGATGGAACAAACTTTGTCCTTGTTTTTGCTGGAGTTCTTCTGGAGTTAGCAGAAGACCTTCTGAGGATGGGGTTATCTGTCTCAGAGGCAAGTTATATTCTCATCACAGTTCACACAGCTTGAATCCAGATTGCCACTAATCAGTACTCTTGGGTCATAATCCTATGAATCATTTGCTTTGCTCTCACCTTATTTTTAGATAAAGATGTTTGAAGGGGGACCATGTTCTGTTGCTTGTGATTGCTTGCTTCTCTGTAAACTTTTGCATCTATTAATGTTTTATGGTTATTTGAAAAGCAGATAAAAGCAGTATGAAGTGTTGTAGTGATTATTTACTGTTTGCTGCACAGGTGATTGAAGGATATGAAAAGGCTTGCAAGAAAGCCCTAGAAATTCTTCCTGACTTGGTGTGCAGTTCTGCAAAGAACCTTCGGGATGTTGAAGAAGTGGCATCTTTGTTGCACACATCAGTCATGAGCAAACAATATGGCAATGAACGGTTCTTGGCAAAGCTGATTGCTCAGGCCTGTGGTAAGTGGGCAGGAATAGGTGTGGGCACACAGCTAAAAAGCTGAGTAGGTTTGCTTATGGTCCTTGCATCTTCATGTAGGATAGAAAGTATGGTTAGTTTAGCAGGTTGGATTGTATGGAACACTTCAGCTCTGACATGAGGGCAGTCTTCTCATGTTGAACTCTGTATTGGCATTGTAGCTCAGAAAAGGTTTGCCTTTCCTACTAGGCATTTCTAAAAATAGCTTTCAAGTCCTTTTAGTGCAGAAACTCATCTTTCTCCTTCTTTTTATATCATTAGGAGGATGTATTGAGCTTCACATAAGCTGTTATTAGTCACAGCCACAAAGCAATGGAAGTAAGACTGTAGTTCTGTTGAGTTGTTCTCCCTTTAGATTTCTGGGATAAAACCTTCATTTTTAGTTCCAGTGATTTCTCTAAGTATTCTGGGTCAGACTTAGCTCTTGACTCTGCCTGTCAAATATGAGTGCATATTTGAGCTTAAATAACTGAGCAGCCTGAATAAATGTTTCTGATTACTACTTTGTAAAAACAAAATTTCTGTTTCTCTTAATGCCAGTTATTAGCAGGTTATAATTGTCTTGAACTTAGGTAGATATCTCAAACCACTGAAATTTCGTAGTTCAGAAAAATTCCAGGCATTATTTATGGTGTCATTGTTCTTCTTTATTCATTAGGCAAGACATAATAATTATTTTTCTTTCTTTTTTTTTTTTTTTTTTTTTTTTTTTTGCCAGTTTCTATTCTTCCTGATTCAGGTCATTTCAACGTTGATAATATCAGAGTGTGCAAAATCGTGGTAAGTTTGAACTAGCTGACTTTATTGTAATTATTAAGGTAAACAATGTAATGAGGGTTAATTTTTCAACTTCCAGAGAGTCTTTTCTAATTTTGTTGTGGCATGTGTACTAAATTTTGGAAGTTAGTCTTTACTTCTCTTGTTTAGTGCCAGTAGTAGCATTCACAAATAAAAATCATTAATATTGAAAGAAATCTAAAATGGGAACCTGTTAGACAATGTTTGTTGTTGCTGAATAAGCTAAGTCTTGTACTTGAGGTATGTATCAATCCAAGTGATTGTAAGGTCTGCTTTTCAGGCAGAGTAGTGCAGCTTTTTGACAATAAATGGTCATAAATGCAATGTTCCCCCATCCATAGAATCAAACAACAGTTCGGGTTGAGTTGGAATGTCTTACAGATCACCCAGTTCCAGCCCTGTTCCTTGGGCAGGGACCTTCCACTAGACCAGGTTGCTCCAAGCTCTGTCCAACCTGGCCTTGAACACTTCCAGGGATGGGGCAGTCCCAGGTTCTCTGGGCAGTCAAGGCCTCCCCACCCCAGAATTTTTTCCTGATATTTGATCTAAACTTACTTTCTTTCAGTGGGAAACCATTTTCCCTTGTCCCATCACTACTTGCCCTTGTAAAAAGTCTCAGATTCCATTTATTTCCTTTCAGGGTGCTGGTATTTCTGCTTCCTCAGTACTGCATGGCATGGTTTTTAAAAAAGAAACTGAAGGAGATGTTACTTCTGTCAAAGATGCAAAAATAGCTGTGTATTCCTGCCCTTTTGATGGTATGATAACTGAAACTAAGGTATGTTAAAGCTCAAAATAAGTTACATCTCTGTTTATGCATATGTGCTCTTATTTATAGACTTAGTTATAAATATTCTTGACACTTGGTACTTGAGATACTTTGGTGAATATTGATTTTTTAGTTTAAAAAATATAATAGAAAAATTCTGAACCTTGATTATTTCACAGGGTTTTTGAGACAGGGAAATGGTCATGATTTTGTTTGGTTATTTGAAGTAAATTACAGCTTGAATTTATAAACTCAAGGTTGTCTAGAATTGCCTGGTGATTTCCTTTTTTTTCCCTTCTTGTTTTACTCTGTTGCCTGGGGAGGGTGTCAGTATTACAAAATAGGATGACTTGAGGTTTATAGATAGGTTGGGAGACGAAATGGTTTGTCAGAAACTTGTAGGCATATGGTTTAATGCTAAATTGTAACAGTGTATGTGTTCTACTAGGGCACAGTCCTAATAAAGAATGCTGAAGAACTGATGAATTTCAGCAAAGGAGAAGAAAATCTAATGGATTTGCAAGTCAAAGCTATTGCTGATAGTGGTGCAAATGTCGTAGTAACAGGTGGCAAAGTGGCAGATATGGCTCTTCATTATGCCAACAAGTACAATCTTATGCTAGTCAGGTAAGTACTAGGAGCACATGAAAACATTTGGAATACCAGATTTATAAAATGTACTTGCCAAGTTAAGAGAATACTCTTGTATGTGTTAATGTCATTATGGAAACTTGTTTTTATAGGTTGAACTCCAAGTGGGACCTGAGAAGACTGTGCAAAACTGTTGGTGCAACAGCCCTACCCAGACTGGTATGTGCTTCCCAAATAAAGTGCAGGGGGGTGAGAACTGATGAGCAGGTTCAGTTCTTAACTCATGTTCTTCTTTCTAGACTCCTCCTACTCTTGAAGAAATGGGCCGCTGCAATAGTGTGTATTTATCAGAGGTTGGGGATACACAGGTTGTGGTGTTTAAGCATGGTATGTATGTTTTGTAGAACTGCAGACACTGCTGTTCTAAAGTGTGTTTCTATGTGTTTTGGGTATAAGATTAAGGAATTAATTCAGTAATGCATGTCTCTGAACAGAAAAGGAGGATGGTGCCATTTCTACTATCCTCATTCGTGGATCTACGGACAATCTGATGGATGACATAGAGAGAGCAGTGGATGATGGTGTCAATACTTTCAAAGTACTCACAAGGGTAAGTAATGAGAACACTTGATTGTCAAAAGTAAGAAGAGGATCAGTTTGAGGCAAGACTTGAGCCTGCTCTGTGCTCATTTGCTACAAAGGCTGCAGATACTAATCTGCTTAGGTGCCTTCTGGAGCTGGAGTACTGAGGCTGTGTAGAGAATGCTGTTCTTTTGAAAACAGGGTATATAAAAGGTGGTGCTCAACATGGACTGCTCTCAGTTTTTCAGTAATGAGTGAGTTCTTGAAGGTGGATTACCTTTATCACTTTTTAAAGACAGCTCTTCCTTCACTTACTCCTTAAATGTTTTATGATGTTCCTTGAAAACCAGGCACAGAAGAAAAGCTAGATAGCTTTGTCACTTGGGATCAGGAGAAACTGATTGGGTGCAGACTCAGTTTCTAGTTCATTGGTGATAATTCATGCTTCTTCCACATAATACAGATAGCTTTTTATGGATGGACGAACTTGGTTTTACAGAGGATTTTTTTTGTGAGCATTTATGTGGCCTTAAATGTTACTATTTAATTTTTCTTTTTTTAATACAAAAGAAAATGTTCCTGTATTTACTTGGAAAACAGCATGCAAAAATTGTTAAAACTGTTAGAATCTTAATCTCCTCTACATACCAAGACGTGGACATTGATTTTGAGTACAGAAATGCTGTGCATTTATTATTGTCTCCAGGAGTTGTTCTGTTTTAAGATTTATGATGATTACTTTGTGGGTTAAGAGACCAGAGTTAGTAAGTAAATTCTGGTTTGCCAAAGGATGTACAAAATGCTTAATTTAAAATGAAAGAAAACAAAAACAAGAACTCCCAACACCTTGTAATACCTCTTGACATATTAAACTTAGTATGCAGTAGATTGGTTTCCTGTTTGGTATTTCCCACCAAAATAATAGAAAAGATGAGAAAATCTAGGAATGTTGTTACAGTTAACCAGGAGTTGAAATAAAAAAAAAAAAAAAAAAAGCCAAAAAATCCCAGACACAAAACCCACTGCATTATTATTTTGGCTTTTACAAAAGAAGCTGTTTTTCTTCAAAGACATTGGAATGAATGAGTAAATTCTGGTAGATTTCCCTTACAATGCATATTTGTTCTGAAGTGGATTCATAGTCTGTGTGGGATAAAATTCTGTTGCATTCTTGATAGACTAGAAAAATCCTAAAAAAATAAGTAATGGATACTTTAAGCAAAATACTGTGTTTTGGTGTGATCTTTCCACAGGATAAACGTCTTGTTCCTGGAGGTGGTGCGACAGAGATTGAATTAGCCAAGCAGATCACATCGTATGGAGAGGTACAGCAAATAGTCTTCTTGGCTTTTCATCTTCACACACACATCTTATAAAAATACAAATACTATTTCATACCAACATACACATATATGTGTAATAACAAGTGGGGGGGGAAATGCCTTCCTTTCTTACAGTTTTTGAAATGCTGACAGGTTTTCAACTTTATTTTAGACTTGTCCGGGGCTTGACCAATATGCCATCAAGAAGTTTGCTGAGGCATTTGAAGCCATTCCTCGAGCACTGGCAGAAAACTCTGGAGTAAAGGCTAATGAGGTCATCTCCAAACTTTATGCTGTGCATCAGGAAGGGAAGAAAAATGTTGGCTTTGATATTGAGGTAAATAGTCTCTCATGTTACTTGTTGTCCCGCAGTGCAGGGTTATGCTTAATAGTACTTCTGTCAGTACGAAGTATTTATAAATTATTTTAAATTGTTGCAGGCTCTGTGTTGCCCAGTCTGGAATAATAACTTTCTGGAATTGAGATCTGTAAATGTTCTTTTTATAGCAAGCAGTTTAATTCAGTATAGTATAATGGCCTTATGTCAGAGGTGGACGGGGATACTGAACTAATGTGACGGGGACTAAATCTTCAGTAATTACTTACTTTGTCTTCCTGTTAATGGATTAGGAATGAAGGTTTTCTGAAGGGAGAAGATGAGATTAGAAAAGTGGTATCACCTTGCTAGGTGAAAGCCTAAGAAAGTTTTGGATAATGTTTTTCCCAATCTCACAGGCTGAAGCTGCTGCAGTGAAGGACATGTTGGAAGCTGGTGTGTTAGACACATATCTTGGAAAATTCTGGGGTATCAAGCTTGCTACAAATGCAGCAGTAACTGTCCTAAGGGTTGATCAGGTAAGCTTATATATCATTTGGGTGCTGAATTAAAACCTGGCAGAACCCTCATGCAAATAGGTGGAACCTCCTGCAAATGCAAGGTGTAAACATAATGATACTTGGGAATGTATTTTGTTTATTTCTGGAAGCCAGAAAGTTGTTTGTTCAAGAATTTGTAATCTGGGATGTGGCTGCTTCTGTAGGAGTACTATTTGTTTGGTTTGGGATTTTTTTTTTTTTAATATTTTGTTGATATTTTGAAGACAGTTGATATTTGTATTCAGAAAGTTACCCTAATTTCTGTAGGAACAAGCTTTGATGGAAGAAACCTTGTCTCATATATTTTTACATGAAAATCCAGTTTTTAGGAAAATTAGAGGTTACAGTCTTGATGATGAAAATATTTTATTATTTTGTGAAACTTCAGCAAAAATGAATTTGCATGTAAAATTTCTGTAGATTATTATGGCAAAAACAGCAGGCGGTCCAAAAGCCCCTAAACAACAAGGACATTGGGATAAGGATGACTGGAAAGATGAGCCTGAAAACTAGTGTGCAGTAAGCTCTGTTTCTCTAGCAGAGAGGTATCTGTGTGAGTGCATGCATGACTTCATTGACAAGCACATGGCAGATTGTATGCTCCTTGAGAACACATAACACTACTGTCTTCTGCTGTGTGCTGATTGCTACATCCTGTATTTGTGCCCTTTGCAAATGGATTCTGCTCCTAAATCCAAATTTTCATGGAACAAGTGATACGTACAGGTTCAGATTTACCTTACTTGTCCATGTAGCCAGTGCAGAGAATGAGCTTTAACATGGTAGGACTGGTGGACTTCATGGTTTTAAAGTGTGCTACTTAGAGACAATAATTGAGAACAATAGCTTTGATAATCCTCCTTTCTGTTGTGTGCACCCTGTAAACTAGTCTGCTGTTGGCCTATTTAAGCACTCACTTGAAGTCTTACTTTGCATGCAAAAATGAGGTAAAATACCTTTTTATTACTGTATCAGGGCTCAGCCTCTACCATTCTCAAGAAAAAAAAAAATAACTAAGTTGTTAATATCTCAATTAGATGGATATTCACTGGCTTGGATTCAGTGTAGGGAAATTGCATGAATGTAGTGAATGCTAGCAGTCAGCATCGTGTGGAGAAGGAAGAGAAGGGTACGAGCCCGATTCTAACATTAGTTTGTTCTGCTTCTCTCTTCTCTTCAAGATCATTATGGCAAAACCAGCTGGTGGCCCAAAACCTCCATCAGGAAAGAAAGACTGGGATGAAGACCAAAATGATTGAACAATTTAATTGTATTTCTTAAGTGACATGACTGTGTGAGTTTTTTAATATCCCAGTTGGAGCCTGTCACAATGTTTTGCTCTTGCCTTTAAATTATGAACAGTGTCCAATGGAGTGCAGAACTTCAGACACCTCAATAAACGTACTCACTGTTAAAATGTTGATTTACTTCATTTGGAGCTAGCCTGACATGGTCATTCCCAATCTGTGGATGTGTAGGGGGTGAATGACACAGTGGGTGTGATGGGCTGACCTTGGCTGGCTGCCTGACACTCTTCTGGTGAGGAAGGAGGCAGAACTTCTCAGGGTCTGAGTTGAAGGGTGAAATCACATACCAATTCCTGCTGTGGGCACAAGAAACTCAATGTGCAGGGAGGCTGACCATGAGCCTGCTGCAGGGAGCTCATGATCCACAATTGTTGTGGCTCTTTTGTTCTTATTTGCACTCCTTGGCCAGTACTTGAGTGTAAGCAGTCAAATTAATGCTGAAATAAGTGTTGGCCTGGAGCACTGTGTACAGATGTGGTGCCCCAAACATAAGAAAGACAGAGAAGTGTTGCAGCAAGTCCAGAGGAGGCTCACCAAGTTGATAAGGAGACTGAGCTCCTGCCCTATGGAGAGGGGCAGAGAAAGTTGGGGCTGTTCAGCCTGGAGAAGAGAAGGTTGTGTGGAGACGTCACAGCTTGTTGCAGTGTCTGAAGGGGCTACAGGGAAGTTGGAGAGGGACTCTGCATCAGGGAATATAGTGACAGGACAAATGGGAATGCCTTCAAAGTGAAATAGGATCAATACACATAAGAAATTCTCCCCTGTGAGGGTGGTGAGGCCCTGGCACAGGTTGCCCAGGGAAGCTGTGGCTGTCCCATTCCTGGAAGATTTCAAGGCCAGGTTGGATGGGGCTTGGAGCAAGATGGTCTAGTGGGAGGTGTCCCTGCTCAGGGCAGGAGTTTGGAGTTGGATGATTCTTTCCCACACAAACCAATTTATGATTCTGTGATTCATTTTTTTAACATGCATCTCTCACCCTTTTAAGTCCCCATGCTCTCAAAAGGCATCCTGACAGCAGTGAACTGCATGACATTCTAATGACCTTAAAAATAAATGCAGAGTAGCACTAGCCAGCATGATGCAGAGTGCTGGAATCTTTCAACTGAAGCCCCCTGTTACGATTAATCTTGGGAAGTAAACAGCTTATCTGTCTCCAAGTAGCTTGAAAGGAGAACTGCACTTGAAATCCAAGCCACTTCAATAATTAATCCTTTTACTACTCTTGCCAGTGCTACTCTATCTCACAACCAGAAGGGAGTGGAAGGCTAAATCAAATCTGGAACTATCTTATGCCTAAATAAGGCTGCCATACAACAGCTCTACTAATGTTGGCTTTATAGTCAGTTGTTGGTGAGGCTGAAAAATAAACTCAGCAAGTTTTCAGAAGGATTGGCATACTGCTGTAGTCAGCTGCATGAGGGCCACTGCTGATGGCTCTAAGGGTTACAAGAACAAGACGCCCATTTTCTTAGTAAGGCTGTTGTGAAAAATGCACTGAATGTAAGCAGCTGCTGCTCTAGCATGGCAGGGCCAAGATTTTACTCACATGAAAGCCAACATGAAGCTTGTGGATAACTTCAAAGTTACAAGTCAGCACAGGACTGTTGGTCTTATGCCTGCAGAAAGGCTACATGGGACTGCCTGTAGTGAGAGTGAGCCAAGTGCTCAGCCTCGCCAAAGCACCAGCAAAAGAATTCCTGGAGCATTTGCAAACTTGAGGGCTCCTCTTTTGGACATAAACCAAAAGTGAAAAGAGAGCTGAAGCTGCAATTGTCTAGGCTCTTAAGATGTGTAGGAAGAAACAGCTTCTTATACTTGGAACCCAGGTCTAAAAAACACATGGGAACATATTACAGCCAAGATTAACAGTTCAAAAGTAAAGCTGGTTGCTTTAAAAGTGAAAAACCTGCTGACCAAGATTTATATCAACCCCAAAATTACTCAACAAAACACAAAGCTGTAATTTTGAAAAAAACTTTTATTGAAAAGTAGTGGAAACACTGGAAAAAGTATAAGTTAACCGCTTGTCTGTGTCTAAAATGCATAAAGTGAATTCCTGCTATACAGTAGCTCCAACATGTTAACAACATGATTAGCAAGTCTGCCTTCTCTCAGACCTCCGAAGGTGGCTGCACACAGAAGGCTGTTCTGATGAGTTAGAGCAGCCTCTCATAGAACAGAAGATAGGCTTGGGAGCTCAGCACTTTGGACACAGAGACAGGTTGTACGTGGGTATCACTGATGTGGAACCACTGACCTTTTACTGGCTCCGTTTCTGAGGCTTTGGAAGGAAAAATTTAGGAGTAAAAGTTATTACAAAGAATTGAAACAATCAGTTCTATTACTGTTCTTTAATAAGAAACATAGAGTACAATCATAGAATCACCGAGTTGGAAAAGAACCTCCAAGATCCGAATCCAGCCTGTGACTGACTGATCACTGCCTTTGTCAACTGGACCAGAGCCCTGAGTGCTACATCTGGTTGTTCCCTGAACACCTTCAGGGACAGGGATGTCACCACATCCTTGGGCAGCTCCTTCCAATGCTTAGCCACCATTTTGTCTTAATTTCTTCCTAATGTCCAAGCTGAACCTCCCCTGGCACAGCTGGAGGCCATTTCCTCTTGTCCTGTCACTGGCTGCCTGGGAGCAGAGCTGCACCCTCACCTTGCTAAACCCTCCTTTCGGCAGTTCTGAAGAGTGGTAAGATCTCCCCTGACCCTCCTTTTCTCCAGGCTGAGCCCTCCCAGCTCCTTTGGCTGCTCCTCATAGGATTTCACCAGCTTCACTGCCCTTCTCAGAGAACTTATTTGCCATGTCAAGAGGTTGGAACTACATGATCTTTAAGGCCCCTTCCAACCCAAACCATTTGTGATTCTGTAAGAAATAATTTGTAAAATATTTCTAATGATTTACCTTGAGATTGTCCTCGAAGGACAAGATCAGAGAGGTGGTTGTTCATAGCTCTCATTTTAACATAGGCAGTGTAGTGCCCAGACCTCATTGTTCCGCTGTGTTCAACAACTCCATAGAGAGAGTACAAGACCTTTGTATTCCCTTCAGCCACATTCTAGAAAACCACAAGTTTAGCTATGTCAGCCAAGTGCTGGGTTTTGAAGAATGTAAACTCTTTGATTTTTTTGCTGATGAAATGGAAACTGATCATTAGAGATTCATGCAAGCACTACAGTTACAAGCAGTGAAATACAAGTTATCACACAAAGTAACAGGTTTAACAAGCGTTCTACAAAGATTTTGCTAAGCAGCTTTGTTGTGAAAGCACGTTAGAACATGGGAAAGGAGAATCTGATTGTTTTCCCACTTACTTTACACTTAGCTGTACAGAAAGGAGCCAAGTCTATCACTTCTGGGAACTTGATATGCCTGTTAACCTTCTGCAGATTAAATCCAGCCTTAAACAACCAAAGTAGAGGGAAAACCCCATAATGTTAAAATGGAGCATAATAAAACCATGTTTAGTTACTAAATGTTTCAGGTTAAAGTTTCAACAATACAAATTAGTTTTACATTACACAAAACTGGGAAAAAGCAAATTTTTTTATTTTCTCTGATGTCCAGTATTCCAGCATTATTTCCTTGCCCCCACATGCTGCATTGGAGCACAAGTTAAGATGGCTCTTCAGCTCCCTCATCCATTAATGTAATGGTAGCAGAAGTGGAAAAAGAATCAGCTCTAATGTACTTCAGTAACTATGAGGACAACTCTTGCTTCTCAGATACTGTAACATGCCTGAGGATCTGATCTTAGAGCATCCGAACTGATGCAAACTGTGCTCCCACCTTAATCAAATAATCGTCCAGTATCAAACTGGAAAAACAAAAGGAGATGATGATAAATGTTATTTTCTTCATATTACAGTCTCTTGGAAAAGGCTACACATTTCCATTTTCTATATGAAATTGGTTTTCATCTAATTAACATTGCCTCCCTTATTTTTCAAGTATATTGACCAAAACACCAAACAGGTTTAAATTTAAAAGAGGCAGTACTCTCCCTTTTTCCTTTCCTCCTTCTCTCTTGAAAAGCTGAAGCCCCGAGTTTAAAATTTTTTCTACAACTTGGGAATAAAGAGGTAAATGACTTCAGTGTCTGTAAATAAAACTTAAGTTACTCTGCTTTCCTTTCATACTTCCTTCTCTCCCCACAAGGCTTAGAATCCTCTCTTTTCCACTTCTGCCAACTTTTTACTTATTTGTTACTAATAAGGGATCCTATTTACCTATACCTACTGAAATATATGAGCCCATGAACAGCTGTAATAGTAGGAAACCATTAATGCTAAGATTCTGCTTAATACAATAAATAGTAAGAATAATGAGGGGATTTGTTGTGAATACACTCACAAATTTTCCAGTTAATTAAGGGAACATTCTTTCAGGAAAACACACCTCAATACCTCAAAGACCACAAAACACAATGCTGCACACTAATCCTTCCAAACTTTGAGGAAAAAAAAGTGAGTTTTATAGAAAATAAAAGTAATGCTAGCATGTTTTCAAGTTAAGCTAGTACTATATGCTTATGTACACATATATACATATTAACGTGAGGCTTTATACGTGTTTCAGCCTGCTACTTACATGCTGAAACCTCTTTAAGTGAAGCGTTAAAATTGGAGGAGCCAGAGAGATGAGCATCTGCTTTTTGGCATTAGTATAAACATACTTCTTTTCACCTGCAGAAAAGAAAAATCACCAAAGATTAAAACAAATGTTTTTTATCAAAACAAATGTTACAGCATGAAATTTATTTGCACTATTTAAACTGCTACAATGTCATCTACTACAAGAACTGGGAAGCTGAGCATTCCCTTTTAAAATGATGCATGAAAGTACACAAAGTTATACAAATACCACTTTAGGGATAATCCCCCCACCCTTTACCCACTCAAGAAGCAGTGAGGGATATATTTAAAGTTTTCTTTTTAAAAAGTTTGTCATACTTTTTATGTTGTTCTTTGGTCCACAATGCCTTTGTGTACACACATCACACAGTAGTTTATTGGTCTCTGTAAGTGTTTCATTACGAGTAAATTGATACAAACAATGATGGATTGAATCTTCCTCAGGGTTCAGCTCTTCCCTGTTGGCCAGAGTACAAAATGCTGTTTCAGGGTCATCCGTAGATACTTCGCACGTCTTGTTAGGAACAGGCTGAAGATCATCCAAGGTACTCTTGTCAGATTCACTGGCACCCAAGTGGAGTTTTGAAAAGTCCGTAGCAAGCTCTTCCTCACCTTCATTGTCATCATCCTCCTCTTTCAAAGACAGGTTGTCAAGGCCATTGACAAACGTCACAGGAGAATCTAAGCCTTCCACAGAGAGGTCCGTGACAGACTCGTTTTCTTCACACTCTTGTTCTGGCTTTCCTGCGTTTTCATGCCTGCTCTCAATTTCTGTACTATTTCCCTGTATATTCAAGTCTTTCTGAGTTAAGCAGTGATCTTCACAATCATGTGATGATTCCTCTTCTTGCTTCTTATCAAGAGTTTCAGAGCTCATTTCAGTCTCTAATTCTTGGTTGTACTGGACATCTCTCTCTGGCTGTTCAGTTGCACAGAGACCTGTCAAGGGAAGCATCTTTTCTTGACGCTTTTGCTGCTGACGTTGACTCTGCACATTTGAATACATAATCAACAAGAGTACAAAAAACTAAGTCAGGATAAATTATATTTAGCATTTCTTACCACTTCTTTATCACAATGTTTCTTGCATGCCATAGATGCACAAGGCAGGAGGGGGAAGAATAATCTATGATTTAATGAGCAGAGGTGATCAGTTCCACTAATACTGAATTTATCCTCACTCACATGTAGTTCTCACTGCTCTTTCTTACACAGTACTATCAAAATACAGCTATGATGATGCCCTTGCTATCTTACTGATCTTTCTTGTGCCTGTATTCTAAAATTTTGTGAATATTCTTGCAATCAATGACTGGAAAACAGTCTGATACAAATTCCACTGGATATTATGATATTATTCCTACACAGCAATGCTCAACAGAACATCCTAACAGCAAAGACATGGATATCATTGGTCTTTTCAGTTGTACATTTGAAGAAGAAATTCTAAGCTGTCTCCTCCTTTATGTAAACTAAGGAAACAAAAAATAATTTCTTTTAACAGAAATAGTAAACACAAAGTGAAATACCTATCCAAACCCACCTTGGCTTGTTTTTTGGTCTGTTTCTTCATTTTTTTCTGAAGGTGTTTACTCATACCAGGGGGTTCATATTTCTGCTTGAGATAATGGTCATTGATTTTATCCTCTTCCTCTTCAGATTCCTTTTCTTTGTTTTTTTTAATGTTTTCTCTCTTTGTAATTTTCACTTTCTATTAAAGCCAAAAAAACACAGAACAACCACAGAGATGTTATCTCAGTTTTCAGCTCAAATGTAACATTTTAATGATGTAACATACAACTAACTCTCACTCTGATGTTAATAGCAGGAGTGCCTCACTCCAGAGAGTCCATATGAAACAGAATGCAACAGTATGAAAAGTAAGGATATTGAGAGCCAAATTCTAAACTTGTAAAAGGGCAACATCACCTTTGCCTCTGACAGATCTCATTAAATGCATTGAAGAATAATGTTTAACACAAACAGAGACTTTTTCAGTTGAACTGCCTGCCACAGAATTTGTTTGCTTCTGCTAAAATGAAACTTGTTTGTGGCGAAGTCATGGCCCCTTTGGCTCTGGGGGTTCCATTCTAATATTTATGAGTAAGCAGTGCTACACAAAAAATCCGAAATATTACATATACAGATTATCAATACATAACAGAAAACAAATCAAGTACTTTGAGTGTCTGGAGATTGATCAAATAAGTATTCACATATTATCCTATCAATGTTTCTTAATTTTATTCCATAACCTGAATATTAGGAGAAGTGTTCTTAGACTCGTGCAGGAAAACGGATTAAAAAAAGTGAAAACAAACCCCCAAAGAACTCAAACAACCTGTGTGATTTTCCAGAGACAATTTACAATTTATGAACCACAACTTACAGGAATAACTCTCATTAAAAATCTCATTTTCTATCTTTCTGTGCAATTTTGACTTGCTAAAGAGACTTTTAGAAAGAAGCTTAAATGCTCCTCCTAGTGACTGTATAATAAGTGTTTTCATATAAACAAATAAACAAAAAAGCTGAGAAGCACCTATGTACTGTTTCTTACCTGAACATCTAGTACAGGAAGCGACAAATCAAGGAAGGACTCATGGACCAAGGATACCTTTAAACGAATAATCAAGACTCCAATTTAGTTTTGTTTGGAAGTAGCTGGCTTGCTATCAATAGGTGTATTTCATGTTTGCATTCAAAGCCTACTTTTACTCGTGCACACAACTGTAAAACACAGCTCATTCACCTCCACAAATCTAGCAGACACATTACCACAGAAATGAACATGACATACTTTTATGAATTTGTTATCTAGTGAGACTTCAGCCTAATTAGGGCCTAAGAGACTCATAGCTGTAATCTATCATGATTTTCAACTAGTCCATTTGCTAATACACCCAATTACTTAATTCTCAGGATATATTATCCCAGTAGTGCTTTCTTAACTGTTCTCCTGGCAATCCCGTGGTCTCTTTTCATTGTGGGAAAGGGGAAAACCCTGAATGAAAAGGGAAAGGGCCCCATAACAATTAATTTGCTCTATGATCTGTACCACTGGAAGGTGTTCACTGGGAATCCAGGAGGAAATTCTGGCAGAGGCAGCTTGCTATTGCTGACCTCTTTTTCTGGAAGGCTTTCGAAAGGAACTGAAAGATTAAATTTAAAACACAAGGGAAGAAAGATTCCAGCCAAATCATGCTCCTTTTTGAAAAGCACGTAGCTAGTCAAGTCTTATTTCTACACAGTAATTTTGGGGAGTTCTCCTGCAGATTACAGGACATAACTCTAGGTTATTCAGAGCAGGCAGTTTACTTACAGTTCTGCATTCCTCACACATAATTGTGCTGGTTAATTCTCCACCAAAGATTCGATCTACAAAACTTTGTATTCCCTTTTTCTTTTCATATTCTGAGAATTCAAAAAGTATATAGTAAAGTTTAGAAAATTACATACAGTATACTGGCAACCAATTTCATTACAGCACACCAAATAGAAAAGGAGAATATAACATACAAGGTGTATGGCGGAACACGTTGGCCTGTTCTGGTTTCCTCAGGATAGCAATTACATCAAGAATCTTTTGTGTATCAAAAGAATGGGCGTGAAAACATTCCCCGAACACAGCTTGGTTAAACTATACCTCTACCACTTTTTCTCAATGCTCAAAAGCATTTCCTATCTTTCAGAAGTATTGCATCTCAGTAAGAATTCCCGTTTTCTCTCAAGACTAAAACAACTATCTGAACTTAAAAAAAAAGCACCAACTTTTTTCTGACAAACAAAACAATTTCCTCAAGCTGTAATTTCAGAGTAACACAGTCTGAATTTGAATTGGCAGCTCATCTCCTAAGTCATGTTGAAAAGTTTAAAAATTCTTCTGTTCATTCTTTGGATTTTTTTTATACTACTAGTAAGTAACAATGGACTGCATTAGCGGCTGCATAAATTACATTCACATAATAGTATTTTAATTTCTTACATGTCTGAATAACTAATCATTGCCCAAACATATTTTAATATATGATGTCTACAGAATCAACTCTCTTATCCTGTTAAGAAGGAAGTATCACCAAGTTCAGCAAGACATTTAAATATAGTCTAAACTATTGAGCCTCTTACTGTAGGTACACACATACTCAAGAGGTGGCATAAAGTTTAAAAAGTAAACATGTATCTTTTAGTTGATACTATTAATGTTACTTTATATACTTCAACAAAAGAGACATTAGAAGTTGCTAATGGTGTGATAATTTATTTTACCTTTAATTTTCTTTTTAAGTTCTTCTTCATTTTGTTTGTTAGAGTCACTCAGTGCCTTTAGTATTCCAACACTTATTTGCTGAAATTTTCAAAACAAATACACTCTGTAAAATTTCCTAAATTAATTCAGTTAGCTACTTCATTTTATGATGTGTTTCAGATGGAGGAGAAAGTATGACCTTCACCAATTAAGAGAATCAATACAAACAACACAAATACCTGTAGAACCACACAATAGTTAGAAGTCACAAAGAAAAAAATCAACTGAGAAATTGCAACCATAATGTTCCAATTAGGATGCAGGAAAAGAAATCTAAGGATAAAATGCGCCCAAATTAAAACTGGCAAAAAGCCCCTATGGAATTTCTACAAGTGTGTTTCAGAAATGAAGACACAATGACATTCTTTAGGGTGACTACACGTACTCCAAACCCACTTTTTCTGTGGGTTCTCTTTACTAAAATGCTTCGAGTGCTATGGACAGCACGACCATGCTACAGAGGCTGATATAGCTCAGAAAGTACATTCTTTCTCCCCTCAGCAGAAGAAAGAGTCTGGGTCTGGGCTATGAAGAAGAAAGGTATGCACAACTATGACTTTTGCACTCACCTGGATTTCTTCTGCTCTCATTCCATCAAGTAAATAACGAAGCAATTCATGACTGTCTTGCTGCTGATAACCTTTGAATCGTATTGCTCTGTTAAATGAAATTGTAAAGTATAACTGAACTCAGAGATAAGGCGAAAATGATTCACACCAAACACAAATGGACAAAGTCTCCAGAATGTATGTATTAAAAGCAACAAGTGTCTACATATCATATTTTCTATAAATATGATGCCAGATACTCAATACGTCACTGAGTATCTTTCATTTTACCGCTATTCATTTGTATTTTGTTCTTCTTTCAAAAATTGTTAAGTATTCTACAAATTTTATATGCTGTGTTTCGAGCTAGAGATAAAAAATATGAAAAACTGACAGTCTTAAAACAATAAACTTTTTCATACTCACTATAACATGCAATTGTACAGATACTCACTTTTTACAAACCTGAGCAAAAAGTTCCTTAGGAGTCACTACCCCTTTTTTTGTCTCTTGCATTTCTGTCACAAACTGATGCATGGCTAGTGTTAAAGGACCTGGCTGATCTAGTTTTATTAGCTGAGGTTCCTGTTTGAAAGAAAAGCAACAGAACTGTTTTGCCTTAATTCAGTGGCAGATTTTTTTGCAGTAAGTTTTTCCATTTCAGTTCCTGAAAACATTATTGTCAAAGAGAACACACAAAATTTCAAAACAGCATTAAGTTAACCTGACAAAAACAGTGCGTGGTTTATCATGAAACAATAGCAAAACTCATTTATTACTTAGTTCAAAGTCTGGATTTCTTGCCTTTACTAGGAAAAAACCCCCAATTACTTTAAAAAGGTTGTGCATTTTCTTTGCCGTCCAAATCTCTTAACTGTAATGACAAGTGTATTATTTAAGTTAGTGCTACAGACATCCTCTAATTTTCTATTTTGCATTTAGACAAGTAGCACTATAGCAAGAATGACATATTTTCATCCTTTAAATAACATCATCATAATGCAAGCACTCCTTCTACCACAGGGTATTGAATCACTGCTCTTACACTCTGAACAAAATACCTCCACTGACTTCAGAAGTAGCTTTAAGGAAATCAGTGGTGAAGCTCCTGCTGATTTTACATCCTAATATTGTTAGTATTTAGCAGGAACAGCTTTAAAATTGACAGATAAATATTGCTTGTTTCCTTAACAGACTGGAAAGTGAGGTCAAACACTATGGAGGTCAAAGCATATTACCATGCACAGCTCAGGTGACTCAATTTTAATTGTTGTGCCAGGCATTTTAGCTTCTTTAAGCAGCTCCCTCAGGACTGGAGTTTGTGATAAATTCTGTAGAACATAAAAGACAGAAAGAGATTGGAAAATGGGGACAACAGGAAGGGCAGCTGAACTGCACTAGTCATGGAATTTGTAGCAACCAGTTCAGCAGCAATTTATTTTCCAAAACACAGACTAAAGTGGTTAATTACTACTCTAGAATCCCCACCTGTGTTTAAGACTTAAAGGTCTCATATAGCTAATTAGACTTTCAATGCCCTCTATAAATATTACTTCATATTGCAGAAACCCTCAATATATTTTTCTTCTCAGACTGTTTCTAAAAAATCCAAGGATAAAATGCAGCGTGTGCATTTGCTTGGTTTAAAAAGTGTTTAAAAGTAAATCAAAAGCAGTTTACTAAATTCTGCAAGAACAGTGGGAATTTTGTTTGAGTAAAGCTTCAATATCAAGAGCCAAAGAGCACAAGATCAAGTCAGTTTCAATATACATGAAAGTACAAGTTTATTCTACACTTCTTAGCTGAACAAATCACACAAGATGGCAATGCCTGCAACATGCCCATCCTGGTTCTTTCATCCAATATTTAGTTTTGAATTCCTGTTGCTGACAAAGACATTTTTATTTCAATAAACACACATGGTCTTTAAGTACTAATCTCTTCTAGTTTAAGAGGTCACAAGGGTGATGTGTCAGACTACTTCATATTTTTAGAAAATAACTAGAAGTTGGCATGCTTATTTAATGTCATTGAAAAATGCTGTCCCTCAAGGACAAGGCAGTTTATTGTATTGCCCCTTAGAGCAAGTCTCAACCTGCAGCTCCATTTCTTCGTATTTCTCTGGGCCAATGCACTATTTTTAGAAAGAAGCCATCATTCCTGGCAGATAAAAAAAAAAAATCACATTCTAATTGTGTCACTGTAAAATGATGGGGGCAGGGTTGTTGTGGGCTGTTTTTCATTTTGCTTGTGGCTTTTTTCCTATTCATAGTTTTTCTAAAAACAACAGCAAGTCCTGTACCTGCATCACTGCATTAAAGAAACATGTATTTCCCAAGTTACTAAGTCCTTTAACAGTGACTTCTCCATTAGCAGTTGAATGAGAATTTTCTTCTTTTAGTGAATCTTCTTTTTCTTGCTCATTTTTGCTGTCTTTTTCTACTTTTTTATTTTCAACTTTTTGGTTTTCTTGTTTTTCTACTGAAATAATAAAAACAGCACATATTAACATAGTTACAAGGTATAGAGTAGGAAAAATTATTACAACCAGCAGCAATCTATCACATTTAGAGCTTATACATATGATAATTCATTATTTAATTTTTAAATATAAACCAACTGGTTTAGGTACTTAAATTGTCTAAGTAACAGAAGAAAAATCACAAACCCCCTGAAACGCCATTTCAAATCAGCAAGAAAATTAAACATCTCTTGGCCCACAAGCCATTCATGCCAACATCCTCTGAAATACTTCAAGTGTTATCTCAAATTTTATTCCTGTGAAAATCACCTATGTGAAGGCTTTCTACAACATCCAACAGGCTCCCACTGTCAAAGCATTCTCATATTCATTTCCATGTCACCTAAACAGATGATACTGAAAGGTTTATAGTCTTCAAGACTAGTTAAAATTATTTTTACTCAAATTATTTCGGTGTATTGCTGAAAATTTCAATGGCCTGTTTAATAAAGCTGTAAGGGAGCTCCAAGCAGCTTTCAAAATAACATCCACACTGGTTCTACAAGTTGGGCAGTCAGCTATTGATTAGGTTTCTGGTAAATAGGGCTGAGAGCTAACGTCAACTTTAAAATCAAGTAACACAAGTTCATAGAAAGCAAGGAAAACAGACAACACAATCTTAGGACAAGAAACAAATGGATGGACAACAACATACAGAACACATGAAACAAGCAACAACTGCCCCGAGGTATTCATTGGTTTTCCAGTTCAAACCCAAGAAGAAAATTTTGGCAACTGATATGAAGTTCAACTGTGTGTCTGGGAAAGACTGACCACTCAAAAAACTCTGATCCCTGTGGGAAAAGCTCAGGTGCTTTCTGAAAAAACTGAATTCAGAAACAGCCATGTGGCATTGCTGGATGTTTGTGTTCCATTCCCACAAGGCCTGTGATTTCACTCAAGTGTTGGAATTTCTGACAGGCATTTGTTACAGGATTTATTTTCATATGCAAATTCTTCCAATTCTTCTAGTGGAAATGTCTTGTACACAATCAGTTTTGCCATTATGGAAACTAGGGGTTTTTTGCTGCATTTGTTTTCCTTTAAACAATTGCATTTTTCAGATAGACTGCATGCTGAACACAATATTTTAGAGTTCTAAAAGCATTGCAGATGCCTATACTAAATATACAGACCCAGTGACAAAACCTCTGTATACTACTCCTTCCATTACAGTATGTGCTGCATCAGCTGGAGACTTAAGTAATTCCTGATATATTCACAAATACCCACAAAAAGGCTTTTAAAAATCAAATCAAATTATCCTTAAGCAATTTTCTTTAGATCTCAAGACAGAATGAGCAACACTGATGAATAAACACAGCACCCTAAGTACTGAAAGTCAAATGCCTATTCGCAGAAAAACTGAATGTCACATTTTAAAAAAGTAAAACCGCCTTTTTTTGCTCCTATTCTTGTATGTCTTGTCTGTAAAAGTTTAGGGGATGCTGAGCAAAATCCTGATCTAATTAGGTCTATGGACTAGGATGTTAATTATGGTATCAGAATTGTGACAAAGAATATTAAAAAAAAGGGGAGAAATTTGTTTTTCCCTTTACCATGAAGTGCTAAATCTAATTTAGTGTAAATTCTGGATTTACAGTTCAGTCTCCAACACTTAGGAGACCTTCTGATTTACTGTATCTATACTATAATTACTTACCTGTATGTGATGAGTCAATACCAACTTGTTTTCTAACAAAATCCACAGTCTGGCCCAAAAGTGTTGAAGTTTTATATGGAACTTCATTATCACATAGGTAGCACCTGTCTCCGCCGCCCCCAAAAGAAAACAATTAATCCTATTTTTTTTCTATTATTAAAAATCCTGAACTATTTACTTGTTTCATTACACAAAGTTACAAAATTACTAGGTTTAGTGTAAGATTTATAGGTCTTAGAGAAGAATTCAATCTACTTAGCACAGAAATAAAACACTTAAAAATTATCTTTAGTAAATAATTTTGGCGACTGGCGGTTGCAATTTACAAGTATAAGTTAGACTTCTAACATATGTGCTTCCTGCCGCAAAAAAAAAGAAAAGCCTGGAAAATTTTGCCAAAAATCAAGAAACAAATATATCAAGCCCTAAAGGAAATGACTTATGCATATTATGGCATGGAAAAATATTTTGAATACTCTAGCCCAGCAAATGCTTAATTGTATTTAATAATCTGCTTTAGAGAAAATTGTGGGAGAAGCTGCAGTCATAAAGGCTTGAGAAGGGTAAAACCCTGACAGAACACAAACAGCTGAAGGAGTTTCATACGTACTAATTTTGTAGTTCCACCCAACCAACTCTTTGAAGAAGCAAAAGGTACTGATATTTCTGCATTTTGGAAAACACCAATTACAGTTCTTAGGCAGACTTCAGGATTACTGTAAGTCAGACTCAATTTTCTGATATTAAAAGCAGAAGAAGTCTGCAGCAAAGTGTTTCCCCAAATTTTTAGCATCCCTGGCATTAGCTATAGTAATCACATTTCCTTGTATCTCATTAAAAATATTGGCTCAGCTTTTGGATCCCTGATTGTTTATCTATTGTCTATCTGGTTAATCATAAAAATATACATTCTCACTCCTGGAATAACAAAGGATAGTTACATCCATGGTGTGTTTTAACACCATAACCTTCTACCTGTCAAAAAAATTGTAGGCAACCTTGAAGGAATCAAGGCATTGGAAAAGGTTTTGTTAGTGATGGCTGTTTGATCAGCACTAAAAATGAGTACAACAGCACTTGTAAGCCCATAAGAGCAGAACTTAGTGAATTCCTAGAACTCTCTCTTTCTTCTCAAAAAGATATCTTTAAACTCTTTACAGGTATTATTTATATCCAATTTGAACCACATGTGCATGCATACCACAGAGAGATTTGGTCGCACATTCATATTATTAATAAAGGCAAAAGCAGTTTTGATCAGAATTTCTGTATTAGACCCACTGTGAAATGCAGTTCTTGACTGTATTCTGACTGTGGGTTTGATTTATAACTAATGTATAGCCAATATATCAATCTTTGAATCATTTCTTGGGCAAGTTTGTACAACCAAGAAATTCCAGATTGAAGTCAAAACACCTTACTTTGACAACTTCCTCTCATTTGCAAATATTTTGATTAAAAAACAGGGAAAATAGAACACTTCAAACCCACAATTTTAACATCAATCTATATTAGCAAAGAGAAATTCACTAGTTAATTAGTAATAATATTCCTAATAATTTCCATTCTAGAATTCATTAAAACTAGTAACCATTACACGAAAGTGCTAAGTATGATCAAGTAAATAGATAATATTATATAAAATGAACATTACTAAGTTGCAAAACCGCGTTACTAAGCAAAACAAAAACTCTTTATGGTCAAGTACAGTATTTCTGTATAGCATAGTTTAGAAAATTAGGATTCCCCCTTATCTATATATAATGGTATAATTATTTTTGAGAGAAGCAAAAACTACCAGAGACACGGATTTTGTATTGCTTGATCCAGTAGCATCTCATAATTCTAGCTGTGCTTCTTGTCCATATTTGGTATTAAAGAAATTGTATTTACCAAGGAGATAAAAATTAGGTTGTCACTAAGTGCACATCAGAAAGACCTTCTCCCAAGGTCAAAACTTAAGATTTAGAGCTACAGATCAACATTTGTTTTCATGTGTCAGTATTGTGACCAAGTAAAAGCAGTAAAATATGAAGTCAACCACATCTACTAGTTGGTCAAGTTAAACCTTAATTATGAAAATTTTCTAAACATAAATTTTACAAGAAAATAACACTTATTCTGCAAATCTCAGCAAAGGCTGCTGGAAATTATATGTTTGGAAACTCTTTAATATATGCCTAGAGAGAAATCTCAGAAATCACAAAGACAAATTATATTCCAGCCTCTGTTGCCCTCCAGCACTGTCTTGTGCTGCCTGACAAACTCACCACACACTCCAGTTGTCCAAACTGAGAACCAAACAGTGGGGATCTGATCTTGGTGTTTCAAAATGCTTTAAAGCATGCTGGTCTGGAGAATTTCTGTCACAGCCCTATAATATTGATAACCACAAGTGTCACAATATCCATTTGACTGTCAATGAAACAAAGTCAGAGTAAAAACAAAGTATTGCAATCAAAACTTTTCAATTATGTTCAAGTAATTGGGATCAACAGATGGCTATCTATTTCAAAATATCTATTTCTGCAGATGGGTAATTTACTGGGTGCAGAATAAAGCTGCTATGGGACTGAACATTTAATGAACAGATTCCAGTCTGAACACCTGAAAGAATGAAACAGAACCAAAACCTCTTCAGCATGCAGAGCTCTAAATTTCATGAAGTAACATGAACATTAAGATCTTGTAAAAAAAAAATAATTAAAAAATCACAGATTAGGAGCATTTTGATTTCCTCAGCAAAATGATTCAAACATTCCAGGAAAACCAGTCCTCAAGATGGTTTTAACCTTAAGCCTGCTAAATGCCTTTGGGCCATCTTCCAAGTACTTCATTTGACATTTTTAAATCACACTCTACAGTATATAAAGTCATCTAGGTAGCATCATCTTCACAATAAAAAAGAGGGAATATAAGAGTTTAATTAGAAACTCTCTTGTTCCACTGTATTACAAGACACTGAAAGGTATTAAGACAAATTAACAACAAAAGAGATACCCTATGGCCACATTTTAGGCATAACCATATCGAAGTGCCTCCATCAGTCTCCTCCTCCTCAGCCTTCTCTTGTGTCTTACTGTCTGCCTTGCAGTCCTGACAAACATGCCACTCCACATTCTGCAGTGCCTTTCTCACATGCCCTTGGTCCAGTCCTTTACGAATATGCTTGCACACAGGTTCTACAAATTAAAAAGCACAAGAAAGATGTTGGGAGCATAACAAATGCAAGCACTGAAGACACAGGCAGCAATCCAGAAACTAGGATGGTCTTTCTAGAGCCAAAGAAACACTGACAATTTATCAGAGTATCAGGAAGAAACCTTTTGTTACCACCATTCACAATCTGGGTATACTTTTGCTGCATCCTAAACTTTACTTTGAGGTGTTTTTATTGCTCAGATAGTGTGACACCTCTGAATCCATCTTTGTTGAAGAAAGATTACAGCCTCAAGATTTCAAGCTTCTATGGGCATAATCTGAAATTGGTGCAAATCTTTGTACCTACAGTTCTGTTCCTGTCCAAGATTACAGAATTTTATCAAAGTGCAAATGCTAGTCAGCAAGAGACAAACACAGATATTCAGCATTCTTTTAGCATTTCTGAAAAACATAAGCTTCATCTACAACCTCAAAATTGTCATTTAAAAAACAAACTAAAAAATTTTGTATGTTGGCAACTCTTGTTATAGTGGAATTACCCACCATGACCAGTCTTGGTTTAACTTGTGGCTTTAGAGGTCTTTGTCATCATAAGATAACCTATTTATAGGCAAAAAATTCAGATGCCAGCAGCAGGTAGAACATAACTGATCTCTTTGCAGGAGAAAAAGAGAAATACTTACAGTAGACATTGACCCTGACTTCAGGAAACAAAAAAAGCCCCCAACACCCCCAAGAGCCAAACCAGACAAAAGCAGCTAAAAAAGACATCCATTAGAGACAGAAACTAACACAAGACCAGGACAATCAGGAAACCAAAGCAGAGTGGACTTAAACAGGATATTTTTACTTATATCAGGAAATTTACACAAACTACCACATCATCCCACCAAGCCCCCTCAAACTCTAAGTGCTCTCTCTCCCTCTCAACTAAATTAATCTGGTTCAACTCACTTCCCCAGTTGGAATCAACAAAAAAAAGATGAGAAAGACACAATCTGTGACCTGGCAGATAAGGTGATAGAAGTGAATGCAACACAACAAAAGTAAAAACAAAAGCTACAATAATCATGGTAAACAAGACAAAAAAAAAAAAAAAAAAAAAAAGCACAGGTGAGATCCAGTGGAGCTAGAAGAATAAAATTTAGTATCTGGGATTAGGAACTATTAGGAATAGAAGAACAGAAAGGTTTTAACCAAAATACACTATGACAGCTGAAGTGTCTGGAGTCAGTACCAAATTAGCTGCTAGAATAAAGGCAAATTGCTTCACGAAAAGTATTTTAGACACAGCTTTTGCTGCTAAAGCAAGAATCTTCTGCAACAAACTTTTCACTAGGAAAATGCAACTTAAGCTTGGCAGCTGACTCCACAAACCCCTTATATTCTGAGTAATTTTACACAATCTGTATTAGTAAAGAACTGTGTGCTTGAGTTTCCTGAAAAACCAGAAACTAATCTCAGTTTTCAAGACAGGATTATTATTTTCTAGCATACTTAGAAAAGTCACGACAACAATATTTCTTGTTAGACTTGAGTTTCAATTAAAAATCCAGATTTTGTAAGTGAGACTTCAAAGCCAGAGACTAGTGTGAAGGCCTTTTAATGTTAATCAGCTTTCAAGCCTTTTTTGAGGTTAAAAGAAACATTAGGTCCACAGACTTCTCCAAGGAAACATACTCAGTGTATCTGGAGACTCATCAGACTGTGCAGTTTTGCCTTTGATGCGTTTCTTCCCCATCTTTGTTGTGTGTAATTGTTTCTAAAAGGAACAGTGACCTAACAAAGAAAAACAGTAAGATTAGAAGGCAGTTTTAATTTTCCTTGTTCATTGCTACACATATTATTTCTATGGCCAAGCTGCCCCTTAAGGTGAATTAACTTGCTTTAATATGACATTTTCAAAACAAAATATGAATTACATCTTAACATGAAACAATTGTAACTGCTGTACAGACAAGATCACAGTGCAAATTACAAAACCCAAATGATTTAAAATGTTAAATCAAAAGCATTGCACAAAATAACAACACATTTTTGATACTTCAGTATCAAAAATCCTATAAACCTTAAGGACTCTAACACCACAAGGATTTTATAAGAAAGAATTGCTTTTGTCCCAATTAAATCTTGAAGCATTTGCAACTTTTTCATTTTCTTTACTGCAAATTCCCCGTGTCTTTGATGAAGTCTGACACAAGAAAAATACTTCTAGCATATTTGAAAATACACAGACAATGGGAATTCTGATTTTTCAGTTTCTTTACTGGGGAAGACTTATCATTACCTTCCCACATATGAAGCAAATAATTCAGACAGGTGTGTTGTCTACTGTACCTATGGACCCTTCTCAACAAGGGTGATCTACTACTACAGAGTCCTAAACCAAGTGCTTGGCTTCACATAGATGGCTACTACATATATGATAGAACAATTTTAGTTTCTAGTCTGTAGCCTCTGTACCTTAGCTGATAAAAGATCATCCAAAAATCTCAGGTAAACTTAAACTCAACATATGTTGTACAATGAAAACAAAGAAGGTAAAAGGGCTCAAAATCAAGTCTCTGTAACCTTTGCAGGCTAGCTTAACCCTGCTGCCCGCCCTTCATGTAAATACAAACAGCATTAATTCATCTTTTCAAATCCATTTCTTTGCTTGTACTTGGCAGCACACAACCCCCAGAGCAAACTGGCTGCTTGGAGCTGTCACAGCCAAAAAAAATTAACCCAGACCAAGAGAACCAGAGAGAAAAATTAAGCTGGGGAGAGCTTAGGCACGATACTCAGAGAAGACATTTTGTATGAAAAGCCATTTACAAACACGAGCATGTTTGCATGAGCACACTCTTAGGGTTGGTGATGGCCACTTCATCGAGAGCAGAATTATCAACTTTTGCAACTTAGCATTCAACTTGTTCAGAAAAAAAAGCAACTATTAATCCTACAACCTTCCTCTGCAGCACATTTTTCTGGAAAAAGCTACAAAACTTGATCTTGTATAAACAACTTTTAATTAATAAAATCCTTTCCAAATTGTCCTTGCTCCTGCCAGGAAGGCAGGACGGCATCGACACGTGGGGCTGTTAATTTACGCCACGTTGTGCCTGGGCAGACTTGTCCGACAGGCTCTGCACCAGCCTTCCCAGGGCACTGCCCTCACGAGGAAATGCACAGCCGAAGCGACTGAAGAATTGTATATCTTTTAAAATAAGACAGAGCGGTCTGTAAAGGACCAAATGCGCACCTGCGTTTGACTGACACCCTGGAAAGGAGCCTTCAAAGCCCCGCTCGGGCAGCCCCCGGGTGTGAGGGCAGCAGGCCGCCCGCCGCCGCCAGCCCGCGCTCCCGTCCCGCGGGCAGCAGGTGAACCCCGGCCCGGCCCGCGGCCGGGCACCCCCGAGACACCGCCCCGCCCGCTTCCGATTGGCCCGCGCCACGACTGACAGCTGCCGCAGCCAATCGGGAGCGCCCCGCGTCCCGGCCGGAGCGGCGGCTGCAGCGCACCGCCGGAGTGAGTCGCGGACTCCGAGGAGAGTGGCCGAGGCGGTAGGAACGCGGCGGCGGCCCCGGGGGCTCCCGTCCCTCACCTGCTGGTGCGGCGAGGCGAACGACTTGGTGGCGCATGACTCCACCAGACGGGACAGACCTCTCACCTCAATCACCGGCGGCGCGGCGGCGGTCACCGGCTGCCATGCGTGTTTCCCGCGCGCTGCATTGTGGGGCCGTGGCCGGGGGCGGGGAAACGCGCATGCGCGGGCGCCCCGCCGGGTCGTTTTCCCCTCCTCTGATCCGAGGGCCGCGGGGGAGCGCGGGGTGGGGGAAGAGTGTTCGAGGGACAGGGGACACCTCAGCACACCTGAACAGCAGCCCTGGGTGGAAGATGCTGGTTTGGTGACACACCAGCGCGTCCTGTCCCGCCTCAGGGCGGCGTAAGCCGCGTGGGCTGTCAGTGTGTGTGCCTAGCCCAGACTGCCAGGCACACATGAGCCGGTTATGGTGGGGTCGTTCATAACTATTAATATGCATTAAGTCTGCAGCTTCCTCATGAGGGGAAGTGGAGGGGCAGGCACTCTCTGGCGACCAGTGACAGGACCCGAGGGCGGGACATGAAGCTGTGTCAAGGGAGGTTTAAGGTTGGATATTAAAAAAAAGGTTCTTCCCCCCAGAGGGTGGTTGGCAGCTGGAACAGCCTCCCTGGGAAAGTGGTCACTGCAGCTGCCTGACGGAGCTCAAGAATTGTTTGGACAATGCTTTACAGGCGCAGGGTGTGACTCGTGATTTTCCTGTGCAGGGGCAGAAGTCAGACTCGATGATCCTTGTGAGTTCCTTCTAACTCAGCATATTCTGTGATTCTGTAACGTGATTTGCATAGGAGTAGTTAATGAACTTTGTCCCATAATCAAGCCGTGTCTTCCCTGATTTTTTTCTTTGCTCAGGGAACAACAGAAATGGCCAACCAAGAAGAAGCAGAGATACAAATTTCGGAGTTAGATTTACTGTCTAGCATGTTTCCTTATGAGGAAGAGTTTGCTGTGACAGACCAACTGGCTCTAGCTGAACTGAAACATTATGTTGAAAATGAGTCTGCGGAGGTGCCATCTTCAAAAGTCCAGTTTATACTGAATGTAAAGACAGAGGTGCCTAATGCCTCTATGGTATTGTATACACTTTTTTTTTTTTTAAAAAATTGTATTACTTTTTGGGATTTTATGGCTTATGTGAAGTAAACATCTGGAACTTGTTTTTAGGTGGAATTCTCTATGGCCTGTGCTTTACCATTTAAATATCCAGCAGTTCTCCCTGAAATTACCGTGAGGTATGACTGCTAATAAAAACATTTATAAGTTAGAGTGTGTTGCACAAATACGGTTATGGTCAGAGAAAACAGTCCTTTTATTTTCATTGTTTACTGCTGAAGAAAAATCAAATATACAAGCTTATGATTTCTCTGGTGTGCTCAGCAAATAAGTGAGGGAAAGGGAAAAAGCATGAAGGAGCTATCACCTGTACAGAAGGGTTACATGCAGATGATATTCATAGGTATGATGCTCAAGAAGAAAGACATGTCTGTTTTGATAAAGCTTAAGACTAACTAAAGAGGTGAAAAGATAGTCAAAGGTCTTACTCCTCCCTTGTCACAATGCAGTTTCTTCCAGCCTTCTGATTTTTTTATTTCTGTTTAAAGAAGTAGACTTGTGTATTACAGGAAAGTAGTTCAGCCACCCTATTTACTTTTCAAGTACTTTTTTCTTGATTTTGTTTTGCAGATTGGTAGTGCTGTTTGTGAATTCAAGAGTTAGCACACCAATTAAACACTAATTAAGATGTTTAACTATGCCTGATTTTCTTGGCAGCTTGAAGCAAAACTTTTCAAAAGTTAGGAAGCTGGGGAAGGGTCTGGAACATAAATCCTATGAGGAGCAGCTGAGGAAGCTGGGGTTGTTTAGCCTGGAGAAGAGACTCAGAGGGGACCTTATCACTCTCTACAGCTCCCTGAAAAGAGGCTGTATCCAGCTGGAGATTGGCCTCTTTTCCCAGGGAACCAGTGACAGGATGAGAGGAAATGGCCTCTGTGCCAAGTGAAGTTCAGGTTGGACTTCAGGTAGAACTGCCTCATGGAAAGGGTGGTCAATCATTGGAAGGAACTGCCCAGGGAGGTGCTGGAGTTGCCTCCCTGGAGGTGCTTATGCACTGGTTTGGTTGACAAGGTGATTATTGGTCAAAGGTTGGGCTTGATCTTGGATGTCTTTTCCAAACCTAAGGATTCTGTTGTTCCATGTTTTAAAAAGCATGCTAAATTGTGAACACATATATCTACATATGCATTTCTATTTTTCTTTAGGTCATCATTATTAAGCCGCTCTCAGCAGATTCTCCTGAACTCTGATCTAAAAACATACTTGATGCAAAACTTCAGTGGCGAGCCCTGCATGCTGAGTGCAAGGGAATGGGTTAAAGACCATGCAGCTGCTTACATTGACAAAGATCTTTCATCCTCCTCAATGACAGCCTCAGATGCCACACAGTCAGAAGTCACCACTTTCACTCGATTGTGGATCTACAGTCATCACATTTACAACAAGCAAAAAAGAAAGAATATTATTGACTGGGCCAAGGAGCTTTCTCTGTCAGGGTTTTGCATGCCAGGGAAACCAGGTGTTGTTTGTGTAGAAGGTTTACAAAGTAGTTGTGAAGAGTTCTGGTCAAGGTTAGTTCTTCTTTGTACTTAATCAATTAGTAGTTAGAATATTGAATTTTGTCATGTTGTACATGTGGCCAGAAGGTGGGAAATCCAACCACCCACTAAGCTGTGAAGATCTGCAAAGTATTGGTGTTTATAATAATGCATATACAACTCTGAATATCCACTGTACTGTTGGTTGCAACAGTCAAAGCAGCTAGTAGTGCATGGTGCACATTTATTTTCCTCTGTGTTTCACTTCTATAGAGATGGACAGCAGTACCCCAGTTGTGTTAGATATGTATGCTATCGCTTCACATTCGTGTTTAATTCTGCTCCCCTCATTTATCCTTCTGGGTGGTGCTGACTAAATAAGCATTGTCATTTGATTGTATCAGCTAAGACTGTGTGAGAATTCTTAGCACAGGGAAGGCAGAAGTGAGCCCTGAAATGGAAACCACATCCTCATTCATTATATTGTGGAATAGCATTAAAATTATTCAGTCCTGAGGAGATATAAAAAAAACAAGCCTCTCCTAATGAGAGTGTTTGCATGTGAGTGGTATTTCTATCACTAGCTCATTATCACTAACCATTATCTCTGTCAATCTTTATGCACAAACAGAATTTATTAACTTTCATGATGGTAGTTATTCCATAGTATTTCCTAAAACAGTCTTTATTTTTTTAGGTAGATTAATATTTTCCCAATTGCTTTCAGGATAAGAAGATTAACATGGAAAAGAATTCTTATTCGGCACAGAGAAGATGTTTCTTTGGAAGGTGAAGGACATGCTGAGATCCAGAAGCAACGAAAATTCTCAGCTTTGGAAGAAAAATGTTTTGATGCACATGGTGCCAGGGGAAACCATATGGACTTGGGGCAACTCTATCATTTTTTAGAAGAAAAAGGATGTGCTGACATATTTCAAATGTACTTTGGGGTTGAAGGGCAATGAAGGGGTTGAAGATCAGCACAGGTCCCAGCACCTACATTTCTAATTTTATCCTCGTAACAGATTTCCTAGCTTTTCTGCAACAGTTGACCAGATAGGGGATTAATAATTCATGATTCATGTGAGGAATCCAGTTTTCAATGAAAACAAATATCCAGTGAAATCCTGAATAATGAAAATTACTATAGGAATGCTTTATGCACTTTCTGGTGTTAAGGAGATTTAGGGTACATACCTATTTGAAATGAAAGAAAATGTGTTTGATAACCTACTGGACACTTACAGAACTATAGATGGATGAACAGATGGAATATGGTGAATGAATATACAAATAAGAAAAGACAAAAATGCCGTGTGGGTATCTTAGGAGCAAGAACATGATGTTTACATTAATTGTTACTGTTTATGAACACTTAATGAAAACTTATTTTTTAAAACAATTTTCTGTTTTCTACCTGAAAGTTTAGTAGGCCATGAGATCAGTATTTTATTTAAAAAAGAACAAAGGGAGGGAGCAAGCTTACAAGAGTCTTACTCATGCTGTTAACATGAGCTAGGATGCCTACTCTAAGGTGTAAGAATTTTCTGTAGGTAAATTGTGTGCAGGTAAGATAGATACCACGGTGGCTCCACTACAGCTGTTATTTTGGTTTGTGTAAAAACAGCAGTGTACCTTATAGCATGCTCCAAAACTCTACAACTGTCTTCAGCCTTCTGAGTTTGCAAGTTTTCACTCCTGTAATATGAAGCACATTATGTTGTGTGTGTTTTTGAGTGGGATTTCAACAAGGTTGTATCAATGAATGCTAATTTTGTGGATACTGTATCTAAATCTCATGGTAGAAAAAGCAGACATTATTTTCTTTGTATTAAATATTTTTATTAAATATTGATTAAATGTTTCTGTACACATCCAGTAAAACCTCTGACATTCAGCTCTCTGGTACGGATTTGGAACACCGTTCGTAGGGACACTTCACAGCGATGCCATTCGACAAAGCGTGAGTGAAACTTTTCCCAAATCCAAAGTCCTTGTAAGTGTACAAGCACGCGGCGGCTCCGCAAAGGCCCCACGGACGCCCAAAGTTTAAGATCGGTGGATTTTATTTTATTTTTATTTCTTTAAAGGGTGTTGCTGGTTTAAGCCAGCCGGGGCAGGCTCCTCCGCGCCGCGCGGCCCCGCCCCGGAAGTGTCGCGGTGCCCGCCGTGGCTCCGGCCGGGCCCCGGTGCCGCCGCCGCCGCCGCCATGGGGGCAAGAACAAGCAGCGAACCAAGGGCAACCTGCGGGTGAGCGCGGCCCGCGGGGCCGGGGAGGGCGGCGGGGCCGGGCCAGGCCTCGGGCACTCGCGGTTCCGGTGCTCCGAGTGCCGAGGCGGGGGCCGCGGGCCGGCGGAGCCCGGCTCCCACCCCGGCTGCGATGGCTGGGGCCGGGCCCGGCGCCGCCTCTTGGCCCGGGGCGTGCTTTAGGGAAGTGCGAGTGCTGCAGGGTGCTGTTTGTACGGAGAGGGGCAGCAAAAGCACTGTAGATTCGTCAGGGTGCCGGTGGTACATTCGGTGTGTTTCTCTGTGCAGTCTTAGAGTACACTCTTGCCAAAAGGCCAGAGATGATGGGACATCTGTCCTGTCACTCAGGATTGTGGGAGAAGTCTGGTGTTCAGGTTCCCTAATTCCTCCCTGGATTTAGGGAAGACTAGGGGACGCAAAGCATCGTGTCCTTAACAGCTAACATGCAGAAATAATGATTTAAACCCCACAAGCTCACAAAACTGCTGGCTGTCATTAGCAAATAAAAGGTATTTGCATTATGAGGTGTCCCAGAGGACATTAAAGCATCACTCAGTTTTGGGGCAGTCTTTCCAAAAGAGTGTGGTTGAAACAAACCTGAGCCAGTAATACAGTGAGCAAAGGGGTAAACTAGAAGAGGTGCTGAGCTCCAAAACACACACTTTGTGGTGGTATTTATTATACTTGTTACATGTGCATGCTTTTGCTCCATTCCTCTAAATAATTTTTGGCCACTTGGTTGATGGGATAATCCTTTATTTTGTCTATGTGTTCAGAGAAAAAAGGAGCATTCCCTGGTAGCTGTATTGACCCATGATAGCTCAGAAAACCAGAAATAGTGAAGGAGGATAAATAGTTTCTTAATACATTGTTTATAGTTTCTTAATAAATTGTTTGCTTGTAGAAGGAGTTTTCTGTTTGGCTTTTTTATATAGGAAAAAAGCAATATAAAGCAGTAAAAGTGATAAAATTTTCCATAAGTATTCATGCATTATGAGAAAAGAGAATTCTGATTCACAGAATCATTGAATAGACTCACAGAGTCTATTGGTTTGGATTGGAAGAGACATTAAAGCTCATCCAGTCCCACCCCCTGCCATGGAGAGGGACACCTTCCACTCGACCAGGTTTCTCCAAGTCCCATCCAACCTGGCCTTGAACATTTCCAGGGATGGAGCAGCCCCTGCTTTTCTGGGCAACCTGTGCCAGGTCTTTACCACCCTCACGGGCAAGAATCTTGTACCTAATCTAAACCTATTTTGTTTGAGTTTGAATCAATTCCTTCTTGCTCTATCACTACAGTTCCTGATGAAGACTTGTCTCTAGTTCCCTTGTAGGCTCTCTACTGGTACTGGAAGGGTGTTGTAAGGGCTCCCTGGAGCCTTTTATTTTCCAGGCTGAACAGCCCCAACTTTCTTAGCCTGGTCCTAAAGAGAAGAATCATTTTCTAGGTCAAACTTCTATGTTTAAAGCACAGGTGGGCTCTCCTTTGAGAGACTTTATTTTAATTAGAAGGTTAATTATACAATATAAATAGGATCATATTTTCAAATGCATGATGTGTGCAAAATAAAATGAAATAGGTAATTGACTCCTGTCCCTTTTTTTGTCAGCCTTCTAGCAGTGGCCGAGCTGCAGAGCTGCTTGCCAAAGAACGTGGAACAGTGCCCGGGTTTATCGGCTTTGGAACATCTCAGAGCGATCTAGGATATGTTCCTGCAATTCAAGGAGCAGAGGAAATAGACAGCCTTGTGGATGCTGATTTCCGAATGGTGTTACGGAAACTTTCTAAAAGGGATGTCACAACCAAGTTAAAAGTAGGTGTATCCTTGCCCCCCATAATTTATTTATTTTTTTAGTTTGGAGAATAATACAGTTTTCAGGTGGAAAAGGAATAGGAAGTAACTAACACTAATTTCACTTTGATGGATTTGCTAGAACTGCAATCCAGAAGATATCCTGGATAACCTATAGCAAGGTCCATCATGCTGTTATCTCTATAGATGCTCATGTACAAGAAATGAATTGAGTTTTGGAAAAGGGAGTTACAGTTTCAGATACAAACTGATAAATTACAGAACATATCTACCTGACTTCCTAAGTTAAAGTCTTGATATTTTGATTTTAGGCTATGCAAGAGTTTGGGATGATGTGCAAGGAAAGAGAAGCAGAAGTTGTTAAAGGTGTTCTTCCTTACTGGCCGAGAATTTATTGTAAAATTTCACTAGTAAGTATTGAAGTATTTAAATTAAGGACTTAGCTGTATACTTCCTGTGACTACCTCTAAAGTGGTATTTGTTGATCTATCTACCTTTGTTGGAATTACTTACTTGTTCTAGGAGAAACATAAAAGTTTAAGAAAAATACTGTTCTTTTTTTTGTGGACATATTTCAGTATTGGTAGTGGTTGGAATCTTGAACTCTTGGTGTCTGGGCTGTACTTCCTTGATAGATCTGTTAGACCTTTATGTTTAAAAGCCAGTACTATATTTCTTAGGAAAAGTTCTTTTGTGTGGATTCCAGAAAGGCTAGAGAGTCTGTCCAGTTAACATAATTTTAAATCTTCTTCACCTAGGACTAATATCTGACCAGACTTAACATTAAAAAAAACCTCAAAACCAAATATGAAAAGGCCATGTGTAGCCAGTTTAGCAATGTTTATTGATATATTTACTGTATTTCCAAGATGTCTAGAATGGCTACTGTTGAAAACATGATATGGGACAAAATTAATCACTATTTTTGCCCATTAGAGTAATTCCTACTGTTTCTGGAGCCAAGAGTGTAGAAAATCATGATGTTGTAAGTTCACGTGCAAATAAAGTATAGCAATGCACAGCTTTATGGTAGTTCTAATTCAACATATGCCTTCAAGGCTTTCTGTTTCTCCTACCTCTTGTCTGTCTGTAAAATGTTTGTATAAATTGGAAGCAAAAACTGTTGTTAGAAATATCAGGGGAAGGTTACAATTCTGAGTGTACAACACTTTGGGAATATGATGCTACTAAATTTGAACTCTCCCCATACGTTGGGATATGAAAACTTTTTTCTTGTTGATGTGTATTTTCAAATCTGTTTCAAATCCATTTAATTGCCAATATGGCTTTTTAATCACCACTTGTGCTTTGAAGTATCTGAAAGCAAAGGTACATTTCTTAAACCAATAAACCTTTTTCTTTTTTCCTTCTTTTCTTTGTTTAACAGGATCATGATCGCCGTGTTCGAGAAGCAACTCAGCAATCTTTCGAGCAACTGATTCTTAAAGTAAAAAAACATTTAGCTCCTTACTTAAAAAGTATCATGGGTTACTGGCTGATTGCTCAGTGTGACACTTACTCCCCTGCTGCTTCTGCTGCAAAAGTAGCTTTTGAAAAAGCTTTTCCATCGAGCAAACAACCTGAAGCCTTAGTATTCTGTAAGGATGAAATTCTTAATGTGAGTTTATACTTTTGTATTTCTTTAAGTCTGTATATAATAACTTCTATTAGAAGTTCAAAAGTCACCCTTTCCCCATCTATTCTTCACGGTTAAATTTCATTCTTGCCTGAAACTTTGCCCCTGTGAAGAGAGCCATAGGATGGTTTGGGTTGGAAGGAACCTTTTTAAAAGGTCTTCATTTTCCACACCCCTGCCGTGGGCTGGGACACCTTCCACTAGACCAGGTTGCTCCAAGCCCTGTCCAGCCTGGCCTTGAACACTTCCAGGGATGGTGCAGCCCCAGCTTCTCTGGACAACCTGTGCCAGGGCCTCACCACCTCACCGGGAAGAATTTCTTCTGTAAGGAAATATAAAAAATAAGAGTAATAAAGAATGCAGAGAAAAAAAATGCATCTGTTTTTTTGGACTTGGGATGAGAATGGCTGGAACCAAAGGAATGAATAGTGAATTTCCTTGTGTGCATTCCTATGTAATGATGCTCAGTCAACAGATAATGTTGCTGACAGATGGAATAATGATGCTGGAGTAGTTTAGCTACAATGAAAAAGGAATGAAGAATGCTGAGCAGTGTTTCAGCTTCTACAGGTTTAATTCTGACCAGGGCTTATGCTCTTCTGCCAGTCAAGTATGATACTCAGTTGACTGAATTAAAAAAAGGTAAAAGATTGCATTGCTGGCCCATCATGTGCAAACCTAACTGTTTTGATTTGCCTCAGTTTGGTTTCCTTTTAGCAGGAGCACATTGTCACAGGACAGCAATTTACTACGTATTATGAAGACTTAGTTCAGACAATACCACAGCTACTATATTCAGCATGAGTCACATTATTTTCTAGCATGTTTACTAGCATGTCTAGAAGTATTAGACAACTCAGAGATTGTGAAATTTTATTCTAGGGCTGTCTCTGAATAATGTGTGGACTATATTGTTCACATATAAGTATTAGATTTCTTAATGTTTATATGCATTATTTTTTCCCCCATAGGTACTTCAAGATCACCTTCTGAAGGAAACAGCTGATACACTCAGTGACCCTCAGTATGTTTTCCTGCTTAAATATATATTTAAGTCTTCAAATATTGTTCTTTATTGTGTTCTCTGTCCCTGGAAGTAGTGAATTTATTTTTTTTTTTTTTCAGGAGACAGAATAATTATTTGAGTCCAGATCCCAGCAAGTTTGTTTGGGACTTAAGTGTAAATGGTTTTAAAAGTGTTATCAGTTACATAATTCTTGTTTCAGCTCTTTTAAGAATAGCATTTGTGAATAGCTGGAAGATGAGATGACTCTTTTTTTTCTAACACTTTATAGTGTAATTTGGAATCTATGGAAAGTTTATGTATTTACATTGCACCTGAAATTGAAAAATTGAAAAATAAATAAATAAAAAAAACAAAAAAAAGAAGGCAATTTAGTTTAGACAAACTTGGGATGCCTCCTGGTTTATTTGCAGTCCACTTGTAACCTTTTTGTTTGTTTTGCTTTCTGAGAACTGTACCAGAAGAAGAAAGGGAAGCCAAATTTTTCCGGATTCTGACCTGTTCCTTGTTAGCTTTAAAAAAGTTGCTCAACATGTTGCCAAAGAAAGAGACGCATTCATTGGAGGAAAAGTTAATGTCACTTCTGTCTCAAAACAAATTTTGGAAATATAGCAAAAACAGCGTATCACAGGTGACTTTTTAATTTCTTTATTTTGCTTGGTTTTTGTTAAAGGTAATACCCTTAACCTAAGGAAATATTAATTAATGGTATTCTACAATGATGAACTTGGTATGTTGCTTAGGTTTGGAACAGCCTTCAGGTTTCTAAGTAGATTCCAGAAAGGCTAAAGAGATTGTTCAGTTAACATAATTATAGGTCTTCTTGATCTGGGACTAATATCTGGCCGGACTTAATATTAAAAAACCCCCAAAGTCAATATAGACAATATTGCTTGAAGATTTATCCAGTAGGCTGAATTTTTCTTTCCATATCATCATGATCTACTTCTTGGCAATCTGCTGTAATTTAAAATTCATGTAGAGTATACAAACTGTTTCAATTTATAGCATGTGTTCTTAGTGCTTTGGGATTTTTTTTTAACCATTTTACTGGTCTTTAGTTTGCAAGAGCAGTGGTGCATAAAGTGATGACTTAATGCAATAGTATTTTGTTTAAAAGCTTTAAGTTGCTTCTGGGAAAAAACGCCTTTGGAGAAGTATATAAAAGTACAATTTTGAGAAGCATTTTATCACTAAACAAATGGTGTTAAAATATTTGATAAGACTGTTTAATAACTGCTTTGTTTTTCTTTGTTTTTAATAATATTTTAACCTTTGTTAATACGATAAAATAAGGTGACAGTGTGTTGTAAGGTTTTGTTTACTTTAAAAAGAACCTTATGAACTACATGTAATGACAAATTCTGTTTTTCCTTCTGTGGCCTCTGTCAGGTTCGCTCAGCTTTCTTTGAGCTGATTTCTGCTTTTTGCCAGCACTTGCCTGAAGTAGTGAAAGCTGAAGCACCAAGAGTTTGTCCTGCTGTTCTTCTCAGCATTGATGACAGTGATGCAGTGGTGTGTCCTGCTCTTTGGGAAGCAGTGCTTTATACTATCACCACTATTGAGGTAATGTGGGAGGCATAAGGGGCAGATATTTTCATCAAATTTAACTTTTCACTAAGTGTTGTTCTCTGTGTAGCATTAGGAAGGCAGGCTTGACTGGGTTTTCTTTATGATTAATAACAGGAACTCCTTAAGGCTACATCCTCCTTCTTTCAGTGTAACTTTCAAATATATAATGTCCAGCATATCTGAAAATTAGAGTTGTTTTATGAATTTAATTAAATTAACCTGAAACTGTTTCATTAAATATAGTTACTAGAAGTCAAATAATGCTTAAAACCTTTTCCTGTATTAAAGACAGTTACAAAAATGACCTGCAGTACATTTTTTATTATTTTTTTACCTTCAAATGTAAGGGTTCTATAGCTTTTTCTTTTATTTTTTTTCTCTTAATTTTAAGTGAAACACTGGCTTTGAATTTATTAGCAGGATGAGGTCTTGCCACAGACTGGGATGCTTTGAGGGTTTAGCACTGCAGATCCTTTTTGCAACTGCTGGAATGAACTGTAACAGGTTTTTTTGAAGAAAAACCCCTAAACTGTCTTTGTTTAGCTTGTTATAAATATAGATACCTTGAACTATAATAAATATGATAATAAATAAAATAGATCAGATGACAAAAAATTTTAGGGAGGAGGGAGTTCCAATGCATTTTCTAACCATCAGAAAATTTTTGAAGAGAGTTTTGAAGTTAGTAATACTTCTAAGGTCAGTTATTGGTTGGCCTTGATAAAGAGAACTTAAAATTAAATGCAGGACTAATTACAATTCTGATTTCTATGAGGCATCATGAAAGCATTTTTAAAGAGAAACCTTTCATTGGGTCAGTTGATTTTAAACAATGCAGAAATTGTTTTATCATGTTAACCTTTGTTTGGCTAGCAAGGAAGGTCAGTTGATTTTAAACAGTGCAGAAACAGTTTTATCATGCTAACTTCACAAGCCAAAATAGGGAGAAAGTGATCTTAAAGAATTCTGGCAAGTGAGTAACTTAACAGATTTTAAATTTCACAATAATTTGTTTCAGCTATAATACAGGGAGGTATGTTAAATGGCTACCTTGGGAGTTCTTCTGAGGCAGCATATTGTTGTTTAATGTATAGTAAGTGAATTTCTTTCTGTAGGACTGTTGGAGTCATGTAAATGCCAGAAAAGGAGTTCTGCCAAAGCTGTGGACAGTGCTTCGGGAAGGTGGGCGAGGATTAGCTACTGTTATCTACCCAAACCTCCTGCCCTTCATTAGCAAGGTGCCTCCTGATGTTGTGGAACCGAAGCTGGAATACTTCAGAGTTTTTTTCAGCTCTATAATTCAAGGGTATGGACCAAAAATTTATTTGTTTGAAGTCAGTCTCTTTTACATTTGGAAATAAAGAAACTAGTCTTTAAGCATC
The DNA here is from genome assembly GCA_030060385.1 of Muscicapa striata striata. Lineage (NCBI taxonomy): Eukaryota > Metazoa > Chordata > Aves > Passeriformes > Muscicapidae > Muscicapa > Muscicapa striata. Next base: position 5,732,143 of record JAREIS010000011.1, read on the forward strand.
TAAAGATGAATGAGATCATGTTTTTAAATTCAGTATCCAAAACTGGAGTCAGTCCTTTATGGCTGTTCCTGTTGTCTTAAACCTTCAGCTTTCCTTTTGATTTTGCTCCTTCTTCCTTACATGAAGCATTCTTATCTTTCCTTGATCATTTGTGTGACCTAATATTCATTAAGAAGCAAAGAAATCGCACGTTTTCAGACTCAGATTGTCTTAGGTGGCTTTCTTTTTTCTCTGTTTTTTTCCTTCCTCTTTTTTTTCTCTTTTTTTTTTTCTGTAATGATAGGAAATGACACTTTCTCAACCTCTGTGGTGTATGTGGAAAATTGCAAGAGAGTTTTGACAGCCATCTGAAACATGACAGGCTGTCATGATTTCTCTGTTTACATAGATCTTTTTTTTCTGGATGCTAAGACCAGATGAAGAAGTTATTTTGATGTAGGTTCTATTAACTGCCTGGGTTTATTAACTTTCTAAATTGACTTTTTTTATGATCTGTCTTCTGTAAATGATTTTATAGTCCTGTACTGGTGTCTGGATCAGAACAACATAACTGAGAGTACATTGATGACATTTATACTGGGTTTCTTGGAAGCAGAGCTGACCTTGTGTCCTCCCACAGGTTGTCGAGTGAGAGGACAATAGCCAGCCCTTCAGAAAGTTCAGCAATTATAACTGCCTTTATGGAATGTCTGTGCTTTGCTGTACTACAGAAAAGAGAAGATGACCACCAAAGCCAAATTCATCAAATGCTTATATGTGACCAGGTATTAATCAGAAATACTGAATATTGTTGTGTGTACATTTAATAAGTCAAAGAAAAATGTGAATTTTAGGTGAGGATTTACTTCTCTGTTGAGAGTTTCCCTAGATTTTATGAAAAAACACACAGAATTGTCAAGGTTGGAAAAGAACTTTAAGATCACCCAGTCCCACCATCAGCCCAGCACCACTGCCTCCAGACCATGTCCCCAAGAGCCTCATCCAAGTGTCTCTTAAGCACTTCCAGAGGTGGTGACTCTGTCAGCTCCCTGGGCAACTTATTCCAATGCCTGACCATGCTTCCAGTGACTTTTTTTTTTTTTTCCTAATACCTGGTCTGAATTTCCCTTGCTGCAATTTAAAGCCATTCCTTCTCATCCTTTCACTAGAGACATGGCAGAGGAGACCCATCCCCACCTCCTTTCAGGGAGATGTAGAGAGCAATGTGTAACAAAAGTAATGGTACTGAATTTAGGGGTTTTTTCTTCCTATGAAATCATCCTTTTTACTGTGCAATTGAAGTTTTATTTAAGGGGAAAAAAAGTGCCTCCCATCCTGTATACTTTTATAAAGTGTTCAAACATAAATAATTCTAATATTTGCGAAATTGCTTCCAGAATGTTTTTCAGAATTATATAATCTCTTGGTATTATAAAGAATAAAATGATTTTATAAATTGGATCACTGTTCTTTAATACATTTTTTTATCTTTATAGCTCATTCCTTTTACCAGTGCTGTACTTAAGGAGCCCAAGTTACAAAGTGGACCATTATTTTATCAAACAGCAGAAATGCTGAGTTCCTGGGAAGCTAAAGCAGAACTCTCCAATGATGATGGTACAGATGAAGTTTTCCAGAAACTGTTGTCAGATTTTTGGGACCATCTTTTAAAAATGTGTATGCTTCATGTTGATAGGCTGGATGCTGATGAGAAATTACTGTTTGCCATATCTGGTATGCTAGAAATTCTTCAGAATCCAAAGAGTGCTACGAAACCAAACAATAGGAAATCTCTAAAAATCAGATTTACAGATGAGGATGAATCTGAAAGGAACACAGAGAGTCGAAAGCTCACAGAAGTGAGAAATGGTGACTCTGAAATTCAGGCTGACTTGCAGCACACTTCACATCTAAGGAAAGAACCTCTAGAGAACTTAGTCTGCAACCTGGCTGAGCTGAGCATTGTGTATGTCAATGAACAGAAGTCAGAACAGCATTTGAAATTCCTCTCTGCCCTGCTCAACTCTTTCTCCTCAAACAGAGTTTTCCAAGTACTTTTAGAGCAGGGAAATGATGTAAGCCCTGCTCAAGTTGAATCTCAAAATGAAGTGGAAGCTCATAACCAAAGTCCATCTGTACAATTTCTGTATATGAATTTAATAACTTGGCTGAAAGAAGACTGGAGGAAGGACACCCATTTCCTGGTTGATATTTTATACAGTGTACTTCATTGTTGCAACAATAATGAAGAAAGGAAAGTCATTCTTGATGATTTAGTAAAGGTATGACTTGTATATGGTGTTGTTAATTTTTCTCAGAGTCATTACTGTTACTGTGGGCTGTAGTTCATTAGTAATCTTATTTTAGCACTGTCACATGAAAGATAATTCTACATGAATTTGGGTTAAGTTCAGCATAAGGAAGGTAGTTTTAGGGAAGTTGGACATGATAGTGTTGGGGTGAAAGGTTCTGTCCCTTTCTATATGGTATAAATCATAAAAAAATATCATCATAATTTCTCTGCTCTTGTTTCTTTATACAGTAAACTTTAATAGTTGCCATTGGTAGCCTTTATATAAATACAGTCCCTTATTGAATTTTGTGGGAGAGAAAGATTTGGAAGACAAAAATGACATAATAAATAACTTTGTTACTGGATTTTAGCAGCTTCTGTTTAAGCCTGCAGAACAGTTAAAATGGCATTATTGCTTCCTATTCAGCAAAGATTTTTATTAAATATTGGGGAATTCTGTTTTTCTTTTCAGATGGATCTGAAATGGGTTATATTTCTCCAGATAATTCAAAAGGTACCTCTTAAGACTTTTTTTTGTTCTTGTTATGCATAGTTCTTAACAATTCTCTGATGTTAGCTTTGAGACTCACATGGGTTAGTAGTGATAATTTCCATAGTTTGAAAATCTTACAGTTTCAGAGTAGTGTTTGTTTTAAATGCATTTAAATCTGGGGATAGTCTTAAAAATATAATGATGATGCCAAAAAAAAGGAATCTTTGTCCCTTCTGTTTTTGGTCAGTTTGCTTTTTGAGCCAGAGGGATTCCTGATTTGTTGATCATCTCTTCTAAAATAGAAAGAATGGACCTAGGGATTAGACCAGTAATTTAAGTGATTATTTATATCATCATCTTTACAAGGTGCTTATAAAGAAAAGGTAGTATTCCATTTTTTCACACTGAATATTGACAAACTGACATTTAAGTAATTGCATGGATGAAATAGGAAATGTATGATGAATTTTTGGACAAGAACTCATAGCACTTAACTTACAGTCCAGTGCATAGACCACAGGATCTTCCCTCACATATGCTGCATATTTTAGGAATACTCAGTTGTTATGATTTTGTAACTTACAGTGGCTCATCAGCAAAATAATGTTTTTTAATTTGTGACTTCTGTTTCTTCTTAAAGAAATTCAGGTGCTGTAAACAGTTTTTATGTTTTAAATAGATTTTATTTCAGCCAACTTGGTCATCCAGAAGTTATTTTTCTAGTTCTAGTGTAGGAATTTTCTGGACTCTGTAATTGGAGGAGAAATGTAAAGGAAGCATTTTCAGAAGGTGACTAGTTTCATTCTGCAGTAGAGATCTGACCCAACCATAAATTGCTGTCTCTGACAAAAAGAAAGTTGTGGGGTGTTGTTGCAGATGTAAAATCTAAAGGCTGTTAGTGGCCGATGATATAATTCTCACTCTGTGTGTGCAAGTTTGACATACTAATCTTATGCTTAGTAATAAAAGTTAATAGTTAATAACAGGTTACCCAGAGAAGCAGTGGCTGCTCCATCCCTGGAAGTGTTCAAGGCCAGGTTGGATGGGGTTTGGAGCAACCTGGTCTAGTGGGAGATTCCCGTGCCCATGGCTGGGGGTTGGTACTTAAACTGGAACTTGGAAAATGATCTTTACAGTCCTTTCCAACCTAAACCATTCTATTATTCTATATATAAAAGATTCTTGGAATATTTTTCTTGTGATCCAGGCATGCTCAAGCACAACGAAACTTTCCTTAGTCTCTGACTGGCTGAAAGGAGACACGCTTGGAGAGAGGCTGGTAATGCTGGCAGATGATCTGTGTCACCTGGGTTTGAAACCTAGAGCAGCCTCATCAGGATCAGCCTCTTCAGAAAGGTGGACCCTCCTGAGCTTGGTGTTGTCACAGCACGTTAAAAGTGGTGAGCACATATAATCCTTGGAGTTCATAAAGTGTGAGTGCTGCACTTTCACTTTGCATAAGGTTGAAAGGAATTTGTGATCTTCCAGAATACTTCATGTAGAACATTTAGGCTTTCTCCTGGTAGTGTTTTGTTGATTGTTGTTTTTTGTTGGGGTTTTTGTTTCTTAATTTTGGGGTTTTTTTTTAATACGTTAGCCAGTTTACTACATTCAGTTCAATTTTGTAGACACTAACTTGGCAGCAGTAGCTGCCATTGCTAAACATTTAGCACTCCATTGCTAAACAATGGCAGTGTTTAAAGAAAAGGTGCAGATTTGGAAGGATTGAAAAATTGAGGAAAATTAAAGTAAGCTTGATCTATCAGTTGATGTGCTGTAAAGTAATATGGATTTTTAAATCACCCCATGTGAAATTTAGAAAACTAGAATGCCAAGTCAGTTGTTATGGACCTATGTGTGTTCTAGTAATGCCTTGTTACAGGACCTTTGAATTATTTTGGGTCATTTCCATTTATTTTCATGTCTTTTAATAACTCTGTGTGTGCTTTTATGCTGTATATGTAATCTGATTTTTTTTTTAATTAATAGCATCCTAATTAATTTATTCCTTGCAATTTTAGTATCTGATATATTCCAGGGGAGTTCAATTTTCTTCATGTTTTCCATGTAAACTCAGCATTTGCTTTGATCCCTGAGATGACATATTTCAGTGTCAGTGAATGCTGTGCACATTCATGGTGCTTTCGAGTTTCAAAGATGCACACAGGCAGCTCACTGTGGTGGATGTTCTTAGACAAAGCATCCTGAAGGTGTCCTAAGATTGTTTTTTCTGTTGCTGGAACTTTTGATGTAAAGGACCATCAGGAAAACCTGTTTACTCTCTCCACTGAGAGTTGCAACAAATGTGCCTGTGAGTCTGTGATGTAGATTCTAGGGTTGATTGTCCAGTGACTTTGCTTTTTGACTCTGGCTCATTCCTGAGCTCATTTTCTGATGAGTGTTGGGTGACCTGTTTTTAAATAATTTTGGATAAAGCCTAAGAGATTTTGAGGAGCTATGGTGGTTCTTGACTTAGTAATTTGAACCAAAGTAGAGTATGTGAACTTTCAAAAGGATTTTTAAAATGAAATCTCTTATCTGTGTTTCTTAAGGCAAATTGTCATGGAGGAAATAGAAGAGCCTTTTGTGGATCAGTAGCCTATGATGAAAGGACTTAAAGGGGAAACAGGATAAATAGTGGAAGGAAAATAATTGTTGCTGAAACTTCAAAGGCCCATTGCAGTGTGTTGTGATACTGAATGCTTAACTGATACAAAGGATTACAAAAGAAATCCAAAGCCAATAAATACTACAAGTATACATGGGAAGAACACAATTGTAACTGTATCAATTCAATGATAGACTCTGACCTGGTAAAACTCAAAAAGAGATCTTCAATCATTGTTTTGTTTCCCTGTAAGTGACAGGTTGTAAAAAAGGAATACAGGTTATTGGGAGCTGCTGTGAAAAGAACAGAGGACAAATGAAAATTATTATGGCATGTAGTCAATATACTGAATATGTTGTCAATATCTGGAATGCTGCATGTAATTTTGGTCACTGCAATATTCTTGTTCACCTATATGCTTTTGAAAAACATGGAATAGAATTTCAATATGCCCTAAGAATCTAGCAGGGATGGTTAGACAAGCAGTGGCTTCTGCTTGTAGAGGCAAGAAAACAGACTAGAATTTGTTAGCTTGTAGTGGAAGTGGTTTGGAATGGGGTTGTGCTTAAAAGCCATAAAATCACAATTTGTATAAAAAATGCAAATAGTGAGGAATTTGTCATTGTTTCTTCCAGTGGAAGAACTTGATTTTCTAACACGTGCTTAGATAGCAGTTTTGAGGGGCAAGAAAAGTACACTTCTTCATACAGTTTATAATTAAATAATGGAACTCATTGCCACAGGATACTGTGGAGTTTGAAGATAAATGGGATTGGCTTGCTTGTATCCCATAAAGAAGGAACTAAGCATGTTCATGGCTATATGCAAGAGTACAGTGAAATCTTGGGCTCACAAATGGTGCCAGAAGCTAGGAAGGCATAAAAGGGAGAGGGGTCACTTTGCACTTCTCTATTTTAAGTACCTTTTTCAAAGCTGCTTCAGCTAGTTTAGAGAAAAGATACTTATCAGTGTGAAATGTTGGCTGTTGTCTGTGAAATAAGAGAGTTTAGGTATCTATTAGACTGAAACTGTTTTGCACTTCATTTTATATTCAAAATTAGTAAATAGAAATCAAATTGGTCCATACTAATATGATGTATTTGCATGGTCGTGTTTATCAAGCAATCAAAGCATACTGTCTTTTTCCTCTGCCCAATAGAATCATTGATTGGTGAAACTTTTGTTGAAAGGATTATTGATAAACTTCAAGCAGCTCTGTCTAAAGCAAAGGATCTTTCTGAAGCTGGAAATACTGAACCATCAGTATCTTTCATCTGCGATGTGGCCTCAGGCTTTTTCAGCTCAGTGAAAGGGTGTTTGCTGATGCCATCCTCAGAAGACTTGCTCCTTACCATCTTCCAGCTGTGTGCTCAGAGGCAGGATGCAACACACTTGACAGGTAATCTGGAAAAAGAACTTCAGCTGAGCTTTTTCGTAGTGGTGATTACATCTACATTCTTTACATCTAAATTATTTACATCTGCATTCATTACATCTAAAATCTTCCTTTTCGTGAAACAGAATCAAGTATGTGATAGAATACTGAGTTCACATACATTGAGCATTTGCAGCTGTAACTGGCATGAAAATCTGTGCTTTAATTTACAGTGCCCATAGTTACTACTAAGCATCAAGTCCTGAACATCCTTACAAGGATTTTGAAGCTTTTTTAATGCAGGTATCAGCTAACTCGGAGGCTGTGATATTGCACACTTTTTGCACTGCTGCAGAAGTTGTTTAAAGTCTGTGAAATATAACAAATGAACATTTTTTGTTCATTTTGCAATCTGAGGAGTCTATGAAAAACTGGGCACAATTGCTTTTTTACAGATAACATGCATTTATTCTGAAACCATTTATATTGTTGCCCAGACAAATTGTGATCCATGTGTCTCTCTCTCATTGTCCTATATTTAGACTGAGATCCTGATTCATATTCTTTGAATGCAGAATTTGAGGGTCTTAAATTGGTTACATGCATTTACTGACACTAATACAAGTAAATGCAATGTTTCAGTGTTGTCACAGAAGTGAAGTAGGACAGTACAAGCTTGGAAACCACTGCTGCTTTGTGAATGTTTACTGATGTTTTGAATGTTCAATATTTTGGTAGAAAGATCTGTCGTTTTGAAGACTGTATGGACATATAGTAGCAGACAACAGGAACATCACTCTTACTATCAATTAAATTAAATCTTATCTGTGAGTCACAATTAATTTAAAATGGCTCTGCAACAAGAAAGCTGTGTATGTGCCTTTAGTAGTTTTTGCAGGTAACCACAGAAAAGATAATTGTTTTCCTACTGTAGGACTTGTAGACATGTGATTGTTGCTGTATGCTGTAGGTTGCAATTAGAGTTTACCTGTTTGTGGTGGTTTTGTATGTCCGTTTGTTGTTGTGTTTTCTTTTTTCTTTTCCCTATAATAGATGTACTTGTATGCAAATTAAAACACACTTGGATGTCTGGTGTGAATTCACTTGTGCATCAGCTTCAGAACACTCAGAAACAGAGCACCTTTTTGGCTAAAGCTGCACTATGGGTCAAGAGCCAAGTTCAGTCTTCCTCTTTGGATGTTAAAAGGTAATTGGGGTGCACATGTCTGTTCCGTAATGTGTCATTCTAGAAAACAAACCAGGATCAGTGCTATAATAGCCTTTATTCAATTTACATCTGTATTACTGAGGGACTTTTCAGCCTGTTGGAGGCAGTGGGTAGAACAGAACTCAAACCACCCCTGGTACAGCATGTATGGAGCATTGTATCAATGGAAAATATGCAAGTAGCTCTTAATGAATAGTGCCAAACTTGTTTGCAGCATTTTCTCCTTTTCTCAGTCTTCAGGTTTTGATCTCTGCAGTCAGTGATTTGTTGTTGAAGCTCATGGAAGCTGATGGACAGTCTGGATATCTTGTGAGAGCTTATGTTGAGCACATCACACCAAACAAAAATGAGTGGGGGAAATTGCACGAGTCTCTGTGCTCTGAGGTATGGAAATGAAAATGGATTGCAGGGTGGTCAATCTTTCCTCAAGCTTCTGTCCCCTAGGGTGGTTTCTTTTGACATGGCACTGCACTTATGAATAGCATATGTTTATGCAGAGGTGTTTTTTCAGTATCTGTCCATAAAGAGGACAAAACCTCTGTTTATGGACCCATTCAGTGCTACTGGAGAAAAATCAAAATCCATGAAATTATTCTTTTCTGCACAGAACACCAACAACTTGCTTTACAGTTCAGGAATTTTATCTGACAGACTATACATTGTGAAGGTGTTTTTATCTTTAAGTTAATTCTTCGTAAAGATTAATTTTGTGAAAGACACCAGTATCTGCAGAAGAATATGGTGTGCTATCTATCAACATAGTGCTGACATCCATAGAGTATAGAGTGGGGCCACCAGTCTTCAGTAACCCTACAATTTTGTGTAAAATACATAGAGTTCTAAAGAAATGTGTTTGTTTCTGAGCAGCAGTGTAGTTTCAAATTCCTGCTATGCAATTGGATTTTTAATACACTGGAGTGGGTCATCCTAACCATTGTGCTTTTGATATGACTATGTATGTTTCATGGTTGTTTCTTAATAATTTTGAATTTTCAAGGTTAAAAAGATCAAAGTATTTTTTCATATTTTTTTATGCACATGTTGCAGTGGATGCACAAGCCTCTTTTGGAAGGACGGCTTAGTATGAATTGTGAACCTCTGGGATCAAGTGTCAAGCTGTGTAGCACAACTAAACTTCCAGGCCATCTGTGTTCTTCAGCCTTATTAAGTAAAATGGTGCTACTTCAATTGAAAAATAGTGTAGTCCATGGAAGTGATGATGCTGAAAGAAAGAAAATTGATAATATAAGTAAGTTACAATGGTAAAACTTTCAGGAATTTTATTTTGTAGTAGTTGTAATCTGAATTGAAAATTAGAAATCCATAGTTAAATACAGGTTGACATACAGGCATGAGAAATTATCCAATTATCCTTTTAGCTTTTGTTGCCTTTTTTCGTTCTTTTTTTCAGGTCTCCTTTAAAAGTAGTTTTTATATTCCTGGGACCTCTTTTGGTTATATACATCCTATCTCGACAGAACTTTGAATTAGGAGAAGTGTGAATTTTCAGTGAACTTTGGATTTGTTCATTGTCAAAACACACTGTGCATTGTCATGAGTGGGTGATAAGAACTGTATCCCTCCCTTGAGGGTTTAACCATAATGTAAAGATAGTTTGAGACAACTACTTTTCTCAGTTCCATGAGGTGGAATGTAATTTCCTTTTATTTTCAAGAATGCTCAAATTAAATGCAGCATTATCAAATCAACACTTGTATCTCCAAAAATCTCACCATGATGAGAAATGTAATTGTTTAGTGTAGGTGTTTGTAAGCTAATGAAGGAACCACATGCTTGCTCTTATGAAATTTGCTTGGTTTTCTTCTGGACTTAGATATTGATTGCCTTGTCTGCAAGAAAGGTATATTAAAGAAGAGGAGGAGAATACAGAGGAGTCATGCCATGCTTAATTTGCTTTAAAATGTCTTGAATATCTAGAATAGATTACTGTAGCCTTTTTTTCTCTTATATGTTATAATACAATGGCAGATAACCAGTTCATGTGCTGAACCATCTGAGACTGCGTGTAAAAATAGTATCTTTAATTAAAACATATTAAACCAGTAGAAACTTGACATGAAACTTCTTGCTTATGCAAGTCAGTAGTCATATAAACAACAGCTGTTATTTAATTAGTTGCAGAACTGTTGTACTCATTACAATGGATTGAAGAATTGGAGAATCCTCCTTCCCTGCTTCTGGAGTATCTTCATATGTTAGAAGAGATGCACATCACATATGAGGAGTTCAGTGCTCTGACTAGTACAGCTAGCCTGCAGCAAACTATATTTGACAGGTATGTGAGAGCAAGTGAAACAGCTCTGTCTTCACAGTTTGTATTGTATGGAGTGCCACTATATTTCCATCTGTTGATCAGAATGCGTCCAAATGCTTTCGTGGTGAGCCCTGAGCATCTGTATATATTAACCAGGGTCTTTCCTTTTCTTTGAAGATCAGAGGAACATGGAAGACTCTGGTCCTTAACCATGGCCAAAGTGATTCATGCTGAGAACACTGCATCCTGGGAGAGGAGAGAACTTTTCAAGACACCAGAAGGGTATCTTAATACTGCTACCTATAAACTTAGAGTTTGTTGTGAATATTGATAGTGTGAAATGATCCTGATTCTGACCATTGACAACTGAAAGCTGAAAATGAAGTGATACATGTGTATGGCATGTGAAAGTCAGACTTGGTTTACATGTGGGATTAGTTATGTCAGAGGATATTACATCATTATGAACTAACTGATACTTTTTTCCCTAGTTCAGTTTTTGGGTTTGTTTCATTCTTGGTGTTTTGCTTGTATGAATAGGTTCCTTCCATTAACAGAGGGCAGATTGCATACACTTCAGTGTTTATCACCTTTCTTAATTGAGGAAGAAAAGAGGGAACTTGTCTTCCATTGTGTGGCCAAACTTATGACATGTACACAGACAGAGCTTTCCAGCACTGATGGTGAGTATGTTCTTACCTCAGTCTAGTTCATTAGAATTTAAGAACATTGTGTTGTAATAATGTTTGCTTTTAGATAAAACATATTTACTATAACATTACTTTTCCTAGAAAGAAATGCTTTCTCAATTTGCCTATTTCTTCTGGACTGTTTGGCTTAGTAATTTTCTGCCTCATTCAGAAAGTACAAGCTCTAATGCCAGATACAAAATTAGAATGAAAAGATTTAGGCTGATATTACTAAAAGCATCCTGATATTGCTGCACTTCTAGTTTAATCAATCTTATATAAGCGTATGTGTAAATATCAAAGTTTTCAGTGAACCATTTGGGCTTTACATAGCATGCAAAAATACTACTATTGTCAACTGGTTGTGATTGTCTTTAGATGCTTTGCCAAGAACTCTTTCACAATTTGCATATAATTTTTTAGTAGCTCCTCCAGTTGAAAAGTGCACTACATTCATTGTCTGCAGCTGTGGAAAATTAATTAAGAGGTGGTTGAGATGTATTATGATATTGCTTTGAATATAGCCACTTAATTTGGGTGTATATTTTAACAAACTTGCTGCTTTTCAGGAAAATTATTTGGAAATGCTCACACACAGTTCTTCTACCTGTATGAATTAGATATTATTTAAGAGAAAACTCCTTTCTGTTTTTGTCCCCTACTGCTTTGGTGTGTTCTTGCACACGCTCTCTTTGATCAGTCTATATGAAAACTGAAATGTAGGTTTTGCATTTTGTAACAGAACTGTACTTATTTAAATTGAAAAAAAATGTATCTTTGGTTACTTTAAACTGTGGACATTTGTCCCTTGATGGTGTTCTCAGGATTTCAAATGAGTTCTTCAAATGGATGTTCTTCAGGTGTGAAAATTGTCAGTATTAGTGTCATGCAGAAAATGAGAGGAATCTTAAAAATTTCTACTGTGGTAGTTTCCTACTCTTTCAACTTAGTTGTGGCTTCCTGGCTTTCCAAGTGAACCAGTGAGGCAAACAAATGTGTCTGAGAAACTTTGAACAGAAGAAAATGGAAGAATCCTCTCTTTTCCTCTAATGTGGAGGCCTTTTATTTGTAACTGGTGTTTCCCTTCTACTACTTCTCAGTTTTCTAGGGATTCCTGAGCAGAACATTTATGTCCAAATTCACATTAAGTGGGATGTAAGTTGTAGGCTTACCATTTCAATGAAGTCTTTCTTTTCAGGTCAGCTGCAATAAATGCTGTTGAACTTGTTTAAGTGAAGCAGGGGTTTGGTTGGTCGATTTTGCTGTGCATATGTGATACGCTACCTTATTTTTTTGTCATTGTGCTTGTTGGAGATGTTAATTTTCTCCAAGGAATCTAGATAAATACAGTTCTTAAAAATGGAAAACAGTACTAATGCAATAGTTGTACTTCACTCTTAAAGTAAAAATTGTGATTAGAATTCCAATTAATATTCCAATAATATTAGAATTCACAACTTTCAGTTGCATTGTCTTAATTATCTGTCCAAATTTTTGCTTAGCATACTATATTTTCGTAGCACAAAGAAATTTCAATCTTAGCAGGCATCTTTCCTTTTTTTGGATTTTATAAACTATCACTTAATATTATAGGAGCTGTATTTTTTTAAAGTTTAGATTGCATGTTGTATTTTGATTTAACAATGACATCTGTGGATTAAGTGTTCAAAGAAGAAAGCTTAGGTATTGTCCAAACTGTTTTATGATGTTAAAATTAAGTTCTATTGACACACATTCTAATGTTTGTTTTGTCTTGATTATTAAGACTATTGAGTTTACATTTTTATTATGTCTGTTATGTTGTAGGAGCATTTGGGTGTCTTTCCATTTTGAACTCCTGCATGAAGGATAGAAGTATTGATTGTGATCATCTACTACCTGCAATACTGAAAATCATAATATCTTGGAAAAATGATAATGAGGACAGCTTTCTCTTTAGCTGGTGGGTGCAACTTTGAGACAATTTGACTTTTTTTTCTTCTTTCTAAAACATGAGATTAAAAATACAGACTAGTTATTAATTCAAACAAAATCAATCTGTACAACTGCCATCTATTGCTCTAATATTACATATTTAAACTTTTGTAGAAACCTTGGTTTAATACATCTGTTATTAGGTATTTATTAACTCATACTGCAGAAAATTACCTGGATGGTTGAAGGCTGGGAAAGTAAGGAGCTTTGTAAATGCTTTTGAAAGATGTCAACTGTTTTCAAATGCATTCAGAACTGCCCAACTTTTGTAGGTGTTGCTGGATATTGACTTCCAAGTTCTGATTGCTTATTTTGGTAGCAGGAAGAAAACATGCATACCAGACTTAGGTGTCTGTCTTTTAAAATTCTAGAAACAAAAATGTAACTTGAAAAGCTTCCTGAAAGGAGTGAAAATATACTGAGATTTATTTTTTTTACTATATTGAGAAAAATCCAGGCAACAAAGTTTCAAAATAATCATAAAACCATAGAGTGGCCTGGATTGGAAGGGACCTCATGCAGTTCCAACCCCTTCCATGGCAGGGACACATTCCATAAGACCAAGTTTCTCCAAGATCCATTCAACTTGGCCTTCAACACTTCCAGGGATGGGCAGCTGCAGATCCTCTGGAAACCTGTGCCAGGGTCTTCCTCATGGGGCAGAATTTCTTCCTAATAATCTAAACCTATAGTGTATAATATTTGGACATTTGAGGGATAATATTTTTTTCCTAAATCAGTAACTTAAAATTATTATTTTTCTTGCATTGATTTAATTAAAATTGCTAAAATTCATACTTTATGGAAGTATATTGCTCAAGCAAATGTGTAAATTGTAGAAATGTATGAATCTGTAATTTAGGATTCTTATTTAGACTTGGCAAAGACAGAATATCAAAAGCATGTAGGGCACAGTGTGGTGGTGCCAGACAAATTTATCCTGTAAGGAGGTGTGAAGGCAAGAATATGAGCTTTGGGTGTATTTTTATTACAGCAATCTGAAAGAAGCAAGTGCTCAATTGCTTGGTTTCAACATTGAGATGATGCGTTACCTTCCCTTGCTGCTGAAATATTCCACAGCTCCTCTGGCTGATAATGAGTGGGACTTTTTGATGTGTTCCATGCTGGCTTGGTTAGAGGTAATATGGAAGCATCTTCACTTTTAATGTACTTACTTTTTTGATTATTCTCTGCATATGGCATGGACTGTAATCTCAACATACCAAATACTTTAAGAGGAATTGCACTAAATCCTGTTTATGTTGGACTTTAGACAAAGGTCATATGTTGTTTAAAAGCACAAGCAATTATACTGTCCTGTTTCTTTTTGTGTATGGAGATAAAATCAGCTCACTCTTCAAGTAATATGATATTCAATAATGGCATTAGTAATTGGAGAATAATTTTGAAATATGTTTGCTGTAGGTCTCTGTCTTGAAAAATAATATTCCTTTAAGACACAATCTAACATGGTACATCAAAATTAACTGAATAAAAAGCAATGTCTGCATTTCAATAGCTAACTGATGACAGGAAATATCAAAGTTATATTTTAATGCTTTTAGGAAAGAGGTCAGTAGTCAGCTGACTACTTCCTGACTATAAAGATACAGAATCTCTCACTGTCTGTCACCTATGCATATAGAAAGGCAGGCTGGAAACTTCATGTGACCTTTCTTGATCTGAGGATTAATCTTGCCTAATGGTATGTGCCTCAGAACTATGTATTTTGTTTAATAACAGACAACAAACTTTTAAGAAAATCTTGTTGTATAGACTAAGTAGGGAATATTTTTAATTGATAATGATACTCCTTTCTGGCAGAACTAGTAAGAACAAAAATAAAAAGAAAGCAACTCTGTTGGGGAAAGGAAATACTCTCCTCATAGCCACTTCAATAATTTCCAGTTTTTAGTAGCGTGTCGTCCATTGAATTTTCTTTTTGTCATTATAAGGCAGATTATATAATGGAAACAATACGTGGTTCTAAGTGTTGGTAAGACTTGGAAATTAATTTCAGGAACTCTTACAAATTCTATTTTTAAACACACCTTCCTGCCCCAAATGATTTTAAAATGTTTCTTGCAACTGAATAATCCTTGAAATTACACTTTCTAGTGTAGACAGGAAATGTGAAACATATTTTAAAGCAAATTTATGGTTAAGGAATCTTCCTCTGTGTTTATTTCCTCCTAGACAACAAGTGAAAGCCGTTTGCTTTACCATGTCCCGCTTGTGCAGATTTTTGCTTGTGTCAGCTGTGACTTGGCATCTGCCATTAGTGCTTACTTTGAGGCTGCAGCTCCTGACACTACTGCAAATCTTCCTAAGAACTTGGTCAGTGAATGGAAAGAATTCTTTTCTGAAGGAATTCACAATTTGCTGTTACCTTTGTTGGTGAAAATCACAGGCAAGTATATGACAAGGGGATAACAGCCAGGCTGTTCTGAAATAGAAATATTTTTGAATTTACAGGAATATAAATCAAATAGAGTTTATAACAACTCGGGTTTTTAACACTTACATGCTAATTAGTCAAGTGATTGCTTGTAACATAGAGATTGTTAAGATTAGATGGAACCTGTCAAGTGCAGTCTTGAGTTGTTTCCAGCAGGGCTTGGTTATGGTATCATCCATACATTCTGCATCACAGCTTGTCTTATTTTAAACAGGAGAAACCAAAAATGCATCAGAAGGCTCTTTTCAGAACTCTGTGTTATCATCTTTGGGTGAAGCTCTAACTTATATCTCAAAGGACCAGTTGTTAAACCATAAGCTGCCACCGAAGTTTGTTGCAGGCCAGAAGACAAATCTTCCAGATAATCTCCAGACTCTACTGAACACACTCTCTCCATTGCTGCTTTTCCGGGCTCGACCTGTACAGGTTTCTGTCTACCATATGCTTCATAAGTAAGAAACAACAAATTTCTCACTCTTGGTGCCTTCCAACCCTCCTTTTTTAAAAAAATATGTGTTATAGAATATGCACTTGTAGCAAAATCATGTTCCATTATGGGGGGAAATCCTTAATTAGGCAATTTTTGTTCTTTTTTGGAGGGCACTATATAAAAGTATAAATACTTAAGTGTATTAGCAGACTTAAGAGAGGTATTTGTTTTTAGCCCTTATTTTAGCATTCATAGAATCCTAAAATGTAAACTCAAATATTCCAGGTGTGATCTGGGCCTGACGCTACCATTAAATAGTGTGATGTTTTTATTTTCACTAATTTAGGTAAGAAAGTGAATATAGATAGGTGGTATTCTTGTGAACTTCTTGTTTTAGAACAAGAAGTTTTAGGTATTAGAAATACCTAGAGAGACAATAGAGATTTTGAAAATATGTGCATTTGGCTCCCCAAAATACAGATTGCAAGGTGAGGCATAAAGTTGCAATAATTTTATTCTGATTGAGAATTTTATTTTAGCATGATTCAGGAAAAGTAAGAGGTCTGGAAAGAGAAGTGAGAAGGATACATGCTGGTTGGCTGCCACTCATGAGCCCTCTTTGCAATGATGACATGTCTCTGAAAGATTCTGTCTTGTTAAGGAAAAACTGCCATTATTGTATTGCCTGTCAGTAATGTTGGTGTTGATAAGGAAAGAATTATTATATCACATATATTAAAATAGCTTATTAAAAATGATTTAAAAGTTAAACCTGATTTCCTTTCCACATTTCTATAGATTAATGCCTGAATTGCCTAAATTTGATGACGACGATCTCAAGTCCTATGGTGACGAAGAGGAGGAATTGGCATTGTATGTTTTTTTTCCCTCCCTTTTTATAAGACTATCTTCCATATTTTTAAAATGTGTTAAAATCTTGAAATTTGCAACAGAGTAGTTGTCAGCCAGGAGATGTTAAAAAACTGCATAGCTATGGCAATAAGGTTATAAATATTTAAAATATTAAATATTTTGGCCCTATCTGTCTTTGCACTGAAACTGGAGACAGTATTTGCAGTTGTTTTTAGGTGCAGTTACTGGACTAAATGCCGTATATATGCTTTATATTAGAAAATCTTGGCAAGTTTTTCCTGGTATTCAGGATGTGTCCATCTGCACAGGTAATTTCAGTTACTTGAAACTGGATAAAATTAACCCATGTGTTTTATACAGCTTGAATCCAGTGAAGTCTCTGGTTGGAAGAGGGAATGCAGAAAGTGGTTAAAATTCCTTTTTAACCTCAGCCCAATGATAATACCTTTCCTAACTGCAGAGCTGCAAAAGGCTTTTCAGCCCAGAGCCAGCAGTGATTAGGAGATCATTGTTCAGTTTCTCCTTTGTTGGTGTGACTCCAGAGAAAGCAAGCAAACAGCTGTAGGTTAAATGATGTTGGTTAAATCAAGACAGCCACAGACCACTCCCAAATGGAGTGATTCAGTTTAAATTTGTCTTCTAAGAAGAGAAAAACACCAACTATACTATTCAGGGAAAAAGAAGAAATTTTTAGAGAGTAAATTTTCCTGTAATAAAAGGCTCATTTTATGTTCTGCATACATGTTTTACTTTCATGAATTTCCAGTAAGGCTATAAACATAAATTCAGTTCATGCTGTGCTCAGGATTTGAGTTTGCTATTCCAGATAACATTTTTCTACAGATCACCTCCAGCAGCTCTGATGTCTGTCCTGGCCACTCAAGAACTCTTGCTAGAAAACATCCTGGAATGCATTCCAGTTGGAGAATTTGCAGTTATTCAACCCCTGAGTGATGAGTTCTGCCTTGTTCTAGGATATCTTCTCACTTGGAAGTTAATATTAGCTTTCTTTAAAGCAGCTTCTTCTCAGGTATATTTTCAGAGTCCTTTTTTTTAACTTAATTTCTTAACCTACTTATTTAGTTTCAGTCTCAAAGTTTCATCCAACCTTTTTATCTTAATTAGGTAACTTCTTATCCCTTGTTTTTGTGAAATTAGTGATGATTCTGCGAGCACCAATAGACTTAGATTGCTGCAGTGCTGTATTTGAGGATGGTAAAATTATAGCAATACAGAAGTAAGATTCATGAAAAGATTACTCTTTCTCGCATTTTCAAACAAGCTTGGTGCATATGATAATCTTCTAATCATTCAAAATGGTGCAGAGAACTAAACTTCTCTTCTAAGCACTAGTTCTGAATCACAGTGTTGTTCTTCCTTCCTGCAAGGACATATTTATATTTTTTACAGAGTAAGCTGTATTTACTGTATTTTGGTTTTTTTGTGAATCTTTTTAATGCTACCAGCTGCGAGTTCTCTACTCACAATACCTTAGAAGAACTAAAAGCTTGAATAAACTGCTTTATCACTTGTTCAGGCTTATGCCTGAAAACCCTGTCTTTTCTGGGCCAACTTCAGAAGTTCCAAATAAGGACACAAAAACCTTCTTTACTGAAGAGCTTCGTTTAGATGTCAAAGGTTAGTAAAAACTGTATTTGTGCATTTGAGAGAGTTGTTATATTTAAATAAGCTTTTTTTGTTAAAAATACTTACTTTAAAATCTTGCCTATAAAATAAATATACACAGAGACAAACACATACATATGTTTTATAATCTTTGGCTAACACTCTCCATTTGAAACTTAACCAAAGTTGACATGTTTATCAGAGAAACCAAGAAAAACAAAATCCAGGAATAATACATTGCTAATATTGAATCCTGAACGTAATGATTCCAAAACACTAGAAATGTGTGATCTATTCTGGAGCCATTGCTTCTAGAGATATTTTTTAAATATTAAATAAAATGTCAATGTTTTCTTGTATTTTAATATATAAATTCAAAAGATTAAAAATAGTTTAATTTTTTTAAAATGTTTGAGCTCTAAAATTGTGTATTATTTTTGTCATGCTGTTCAGAAGTTAATCAGTAATGATGAGAGAACATACCATGCTGAGAAATATGTAAAAGAGAATTAGATTTTTAAATCCCTTCATTGAATTTTTTTTTTAATGTACCTATACAGGTATAAGCAAGGAAATGGAGTTTCCATTTCTTAATTTTTTGCTTGGACATCACTGTATGTTGCAGAACAATTTATCTGAATGACAATAAGAAAGAATTACTAACATAACATCCCAAGGGAAAGTCTTCCCTTTCCTCATCATAGAATCATTAAGACCTCTGGGATTGTCCAAGTTCACCCTTTGAACACCCCTGTGCCCCCTAAACCCTTGCACAAAGTGCCCCATCTGCATGTTTTTTGATCACCTCCCGGGATGGTGACTCCACCACTTCCTGGGCAGCCTGTTCCAATGCTTATCCACTCCTCCAGCAAAGAATTATTCCTAATATCCAACCTGAACCTCTGCTGGTGGAACTTGAGGCCGTTTCTATACATGTCTGCAAAGCTCAGCTGTCCTGCAAACACCTTATTGTTTGTTCACTCCAAAGTGAGTGTTTTGTGATATCTGCAATGTAAAATTGTTCATTCCCGGTGTCCACTGGGAGTTCAGTCTCTAAATTGGAAGGTGAATTCCAAGGTGTGGAGTGTCAGGCTAAATTGGAAGGTGAATTCCAAGGTGTGGAGTGTCAGGCTAAGGAACAAAGAAACCAGCTTGGTGAAGAAGGGCTGTCAAACAAGCCCTTAGCATAGCAATAATAGGAATGTGTGCATGAAACTCCAGTAACCACAGTTCTATTGGAATCAGAATTTTTGTATGTGGTGTGGAGGCACCAACATCCGTGACTAATGTGTTTGATGTTAATAATAATTTTATAATAATAATAATAAAATTAAAGTTTGATAATAATGAGCATTTCTT
Source organism: Muscicapa striata striata (assembly GCA_030060385.1). Lineage (NCBI taxonomy): Eukaryota > Metazoa > Chordata > Aves > Passeriformes > Muscicapidae > Muscicapa > Muscicapa striata. The sequence continues at coordinate 5,751,803 of JAREIS010000011.1, forward strand.
TTCTTTCCCTCCAGGGACAGGGGTGCTGTCATCCCAGATCCCCCACTTGGCCTGCTCTGTGTACCATATAACGCTGAAAGATCTGCCAGCCATGGTGAGGCTGTGGTGGAACAGCTGTGAGAAGCGTGTCTTCAATGTTGTGGATAAATTCACAAGCAAATACGTTAGCAGTGTGCTCTCCTCTCAGGAAATATCTTCTGTTCAGACTAGCACACAGTTATTTAATGGCATGACAGTAAGACTTCTTGTCCTTTCTTTTTATTTACTTGAGTTTTTTGCAAACATTTCAAGAAATTTTACTTCTCCGAACCAGATTATGGTTCTGTTTTATATGATTGCAATTTTGTTGTTCTAAATGACTGATTAAACATAATTTTGCTTGGTATCAATAAATTAAATTGATGTTTATTAATATTCTGGTTGGAAAAACATGAAAGAATGGATTTTAGGATGTTGAAGAAGTTGAGGAAGTAAGTGGAGTGTACTGCTATCAATATACTACTTTTTTGTTTGTTTAAAGATGTAATCAATCAGTAGATTGAGAACTGGCTGGTAATTTCTTTTTAGTTTACCAAGGTATGAATAGATTTTTGTTTTCTTTTAAAAAAAAGTGTTTACCTGATCTAAGAAAATAATTTAATGTATATAGTAATGTATTTATAGTGTGTATATATATATATATATATACACACACACACAAAGACTAGAGATACTGAGTGTCTCTCTGTGGCATTTTTTAATATGTGTATTTTTTTCCAAGGTAAAAGCACGGTCTGCAGCACGAGAAGTCATTGCAACCTATTCTGTTGATGATATCTTTATTGAACTAATAATACAGCTTCCATCAAATTATCCACTGGGATCCATAACAGTTGAGAGTGGAAAGAGGGTTGGTGTGGCTGTACAGCAGTGGCGCAATTGGATGCTACAGTTAAGCACATATCTCACACATCAGGTGAATCTGAATAAAGCTCCTAGTTTTGAAAACCTAAAAAGTCTTTATAGCAGAAAAATATTCTTAGTAATGCAGTATTGTATAGATCTGTGTAATAGATCTCATTAAATTGCAAAGGCCTTCCTAGAATTGAGTCACTCTTACCATCTGCTTTTCTCCAGATACAGAAACAGAGGTAAAATGATCAGCCTATTAAGTCCTGTTAAATCCAGAGCCCAAGTTGAAAATCTAGATCTCTTAAGATGTGGGCCAGTTGTTTGTCCTGTGTGGCAGTACCATCTCAATAATTTGAAAAAAATCACAAACAAACAAACAACAAAAAACCAAAAATCCTGTCCGTGGAATTCTCTAAAAGACTGATGGTTACTGAAATGGCATCATCTGTGGTTAGAACAAAACAAATCAGTGATTGAAAATTTCAAAATCCCTTTTTAAGTGCTCCTGAATACACTCTTCCTGCTCTGATGAGTACTCACTTTTCTGTAGATCAGAGTATTATAAATTATGCCCTGCATGTATTGCATGTCATTTCAGATTATAAGTTCTTCAGGCTTTGTTTCCTTCATGTTTTTATGACTACAACAGGAATAGTCCAAAGGAGTTCTACAGTATTAACAGCTTTTTTCCCTCTGTTAGAATGGAAGTATTATGGAAGGCTTATCTTTGTGGAAAAATAATGTGGATAAACGTTTTGAAGGCGTTGAAGATTGCATGATCTGTTTTTCAGTCATTCATGGTTCAAACTATTCTCTTCCCAAAAAAGCTTGCAGAACATGCAAAAAGAAGTTTCATTCAGCTTGCTTGGTAAGTACCTGGAGTAAATCCTTTTAATTAGGCAAAATGTCATAGAATTATGGGTCAGAAGGGACCTTAAAGCTCATCTGTTCCAAGCCCCTGCCATGGAGAGGGGAGCAACCTTCCACTAGACCAGGTTGTTCCAAGCCCCATCCAGCCTGGCTATCCATATAGTTTAAACCAGAAACCTCTACTGTATTACCAACAATTTTCCACTTTGTCATTGGAGTATCTGGGATTGTGTGCACTCTTAATTTATTTATGTGGATTTTGTACTAAGATGTGAGGGCAGGTAATGAGAGAAGGGCTGCTACACAGTGTGTGTCTTAAAATGTGTATGTACATATACACATGCATACATGCACAAGTGAAAGGGGTTTTTTACTGTTTCTTGTTGGTTTTTTTAAAAGTGTAGTTAATGTTTTGATAGTCACATTCACAGAATCACAGAATTAACTTGGTTAGAAAAGACCTTGATTTTAGATCAGGTCTAACTAACACCAGCTTGTCAACTGGACCATGGCACTAAGTGCCACATCCAGTCTTTTTTAAACATCTCCAGGGACAGTGGCTCCACCACCTCCCTGGGCATCCCCATCCAATGCCCAATCACTCCTCCTGTGAAGAATTTCTTCCTATTGTCCAGTCTAAACCTGCCCTGGTGCAGCTTAACCACACAGATCCCTGGCAATAATGGCTATTATTGATGATGTTTATTACTGATGTGTTTCTGATACTCAGCTTTGTATATTAAACAGATGTATTTCTCTTTTCCAGTACAAATGGTTCTCATCCAGCAACAAATCCACATGTCCACTGTGTCGAGAGACATTCTTGTGAGACAAAATATTCTTTCTTCTTTCTGTGAGCTAAATAACAAATAAAAAGCAGGCAATAAACTGTATGTTGAAAGAAGTTAACTATTTGGGAATAATGTCAGTTACTTTAAATTCTTCACTAGTGGAATATAACACATCTTTTACCTCTGGACTGGCTTTTTGTAAATTTGAAGATTCTTCTTTGATATAAAGAAATATATAACAATAATTTATTTTAATTGGTATATTTTTAAGATATATTAAAAATTTCAGAAATAATGCAGAGTTATGTCTGAAAAGTGGTGTTTAAGCCACAGCATAGTTGATTAAAACCTCTTATTTTAGGCATATTCTAACATGGTGTTATGTAATTAACCAGGTGATACCTCTTAGTATAACAGCTGAATATAACATAGGTGGTATAAAGATTTGAATTTTGATTATAATGCATTCATAATAGTCCCTTTTATGGGGAAAACCAAATGTTGTTGCTGTTAGATACTAAGGCATAAAACTATGGTGATAATCTGTTAAAGTATAAAATTTAAACATAGCCTCTTCTAATAAACTGAACTTCCACCTTTCAAAATTTATTTTTCCCAAAACTCCTCAACTATCCAGTAGCCTAAAATCATGAAAATGCAGAAGCCCAACTAAGCAGAGAGACCACAATCATTCCTGCATGACAATGAATGACACCATCTATTTATTGCTGATTGGCTTTTTAAAGAGAGGGCAGACACACTGATCAGTCCTTGTTTGTCTTCATGAGCTGGCAAATTAGCTGTCACTGAATGTCTACTGTACTTCCACTGTCCTAGGATAATAAGGACTCTTAAGTGAACATGCAGATGTATCAGAATTTAATAGCCTTGAACTATACATGTTTTTTCATGCCTTTTTTTTTTTAACAGTGGTAGCAAACTACTATATTCCAACTTGGATTTGTGGTGGGTTTCTTTGAAAAGTCAATAAAAGTGGGGAATAAATAAATAATTTTTGTCAATCACTGTAGTTTCTGGATTGCTGTCTCTTCCTGTGTGTGATAAACTTTTAGGAATTAATAAATTTTCAGATGCTGAGTTTGTAGCATGATCATGTACCTTAGCAGCTATTATTTTAGATTTTTAGCTGTTGATAACTGAAGTCTGTATTTTTAACAGTTAATGCTGGGCTTCCAGAGCATTCCTTGACCTTTTTTTTCAAGTAGGTGAGAATGGAAAGGATTTAAAGCTGGCATTGAGAAGGTCTAACTGAAAAAAGTAGGGAGCAAGCTGTACTGTTTCATAGTTACTGATGCTAAAACTCCAGCATTGCCTTTGTTTCATCACTTTGGTTATTCTGAATGACTTTGCAAGGTCAGTGGCTGATCTGAAGGCAGATACTTAATACTTTTCATGGATGAGCACTCTTCATCTAGATTACTTCATACTAGTGTCCTCCTTGTAAAATGGAATAAAAGGGAGTGCAATCACCACACTACTGCCCAGAAGATTTCAGGACAGTAATAGCATGCCTTGAATCATGGAATTGTTAAGGTTGGAAGAGGTGTTTAAGGTCCTCAAGTCCAACCATCAACCCAGCACTGCCCCATGTTCACTATTAAACAGTGTCCTCAGGTGCTGTATCCATGTGGGTTTTGAACACTTCCAGGTATAGTGACTGGGCCACTTCCCTGAGAAGCCTAGTCCAAAGCATGTTAACCCCTTTTTTGTAATATCCAATCTAAACCTCCCCTGGTGCTGTTGGAAACTTGAGGCTGTTTTATTTTATCCTTTCCCTTGTTCCCTGTGAACAGAGCCTGATCCCCATCTGGCTGCACCCTCCTGTCAAGCAGTTGTGAAGATTGAGAAGGTTCCCCCCTTTTTTTTCAGCCTCCTTTTCTCCCAGTCTGAGTCCTCCCAGCTCCCTCAGCTGCTCCTGGTGCTCCAGACCCTTCCTCAGCTCTGTTCCCTTCTCTGGATGCACTCCAGCACCTCCATCAGAGCTGACCCCAGGACTGGAGGTGCCTCAGCAGTGCCCAGCACAGAGGGACAATCACTGCCTGGTCCTGCTGGACACACCATTGCCCAGCTGCCCTTGAACTTCTTGCCCACCTGGGCACACCTGGCTCACGTGCAGCTGCTCTTGACCAGCACCCCCAGGAGCTTTCCAGCCACTCAGCCCCAGCCTGCAGCACTTCACAGGGTTGTGGTGACCCAAGGGCAGCACCCAGCACAGGAAAGACCCTTGCTTCACCTCTCTGTTCAGAAAGACACCATTTCCTTCTGACAGAAACAAACTTGCTAATTGTGCCTTGGACCTGTAAAAGTGCCTGATAACCACATCAAAAGGAGCACCACTGATTCAGAGTGTTCATTTAAACCCAGCATAGCTACAGAGAGGAGGAATTATACACTGGAAGTTTTAGTGATTGTCTGCAAGGCGAAGTACAGGATTTCCACTTCAGTGCTAGTTCTGCATAGTACATATTGTATTTATATTTATACAAGTCTAATAAAATTGAGTTCCTGCCACCACCCACATCACTAATCTTACCAGGCCACAATAAGACTAGTCAGTGGCTAAAATTTAGGATTCAACCCAGCAAAAAGGTGAGTTTATCTGGGCCTGTAGAGCTTTCACTCTGTCAGGCAGCTGAAAAGCACTGCTAGGTCTGTTCAGAGCAGCCCCAGAACCACGACTGACATCGGAGGCTTAGAGTGAGACTGAGCACAGGGGGAAGAAGTGTCTCACCATTGGGAGATGTGAAATCTAAACACAGTTTGTTTCACCTGTACAGCAAGGCTGAACCTTGACTTAATCAGATCCCCAGAGCCAAATTTGATTTGGAAGATGAGATTTTTGTAGATAGACAGGAAGTACCTCAACACATGAGCCTAGAGAAGCACAGCACAGGAGCCTGTGGTAGCTTTGTTTTGGTAAGCAAAGAAAGAGTGTGCCTTTTGAAGCAGGAAAACAAAAGGTGGTGACCAAAAGCATGTGCCTTTTAAGGTGCAGATAATCTCTTTGCATGAAGATCAGCATTGGTCAGCTTTCACAACTTTTTGGAAGAAATTAAAATGTTATTTCCACCACTGTAAGGCCCCAAAGCAACTCGCTTGACAAGAGTTTTAAAAGAGCTCACAACTATTCATGTACTCTGAGTTGCTCACAATTGTTCATGTACCCTGAGTTAGATGCACAAGAGAAATACTGACAAGATATTCTCAAGAGGTCAAAACAACACAAAAGACTTTACTGGCAACTTCAAAGAACTTTGGCAAAAGATTTAGTGCAATCAACATGAAACACTTCTCAAAGCATTAGCTTGGCCCACTCAACTTAGCAAACTTTAAGTGTATTCAATTTCAAATTACTCAAAATTCCACGAAGAGGGAATTAGAAGAAGGAAAGACAGAAAAGATATAGAAAATCACACATATAGCTACCAGTTCCTGGGTTCCAACAATGATAGAAACTCCAAGGAGAGGTAGGGTTCAGACAATGTGATTGCCTCATATTCAGCCTTCAATATCCCTTAGCCTTCCTGGGCCCTTCCCCCAGGGAACTTCTGGTCATTTGGCCACTCAGGAACTGGGTTAGGGACTCCAGAGGCAGGTGGGGAGCATCCCTTGTGCTGTGCCCATGACTGGCATCGCTGTGAGATGGAGCACTGCCTCACCAGGGCAAGGTCTGAGCTGCCCCTTCCTACACACAGGCATCTCAAAATGTCCCAAGACATTAATCCTTGCAGTCTTTCACAACCATCCACTGGCTTTAAAACTGCCCAGTGAATGGAAGGATTGTGCTGTGTTATTTTAGGTGCTACGTACTCCTCCCCATCATCTCCTGTGCCTCTTGGTAACACTGTCACATTTGACATAGCACCCAACAGCAGTTGGGTTAAGGCTCAGTGGATATATATTTTATATATTCACATTGCAGCATCCTACTGAGGAGCAGAACACCAGTGGGTGAAGCCTCCTGATTCATCTTGTGCACTCAATATATGACTGAGAAGAGCCACTACTAGGTTAAATCACACAGTGGAACCACACAATCACAACAGTGCACAAAAGGACCCATTCTGTGGGAGATGTACAGCACCTGCACAGCCTCTCTAAGACATGGTCCAAGGGCCTCCAATTTATACTACATAATTTCCTATGACTTGTCTTTCTTTGCTGTTTTTGCATCAGATATTCTGTACAGGTATAGTCACAGGAAGCCCAAAGAAAAGAAACAAAGCTGTATGGCTCTCAAACCCACTAACCAATGTAGATGGAAAATAGTGAAATCTGTGGAACTAAAGGTCTGTTAATGCCAGTAAAGCACATTACTGCTCTTCTCTTCAATCTCTTCTTGCAAGGGAGAGGCATGACTGGTCACTCCCACCAAAGCAACCCACACAGTAAGCCTGTTAATAGATTAGATTAAATGAGAGAGCACCTAGACAGTAAAACACATGATAGATTTCTGGTTGAAGTCTGAGAGGCTACAATAATTTTCTCTTATGCAATCTTCTCCAAAAAAATACCTCTCTCAGTAAAAGATATAGGATTCTTGAATTTTGGTATGTAATAAGAAACTTGCCTACTTTCTAGTGTTTCTGGGTTACAGGAAGGATTGTAAAGCTATTTAAGTTGTTATTGCACAGAAGTCTACTGGGTAAATATTACATCAGGAATTTAGTCTGCATTTTCACAAATTCTGCAGAGGCTAAGAACTTTTGGGAAATGCCATTTCAAATGCATTTAATAATAATAATAAAAAAAAATACATCAGTAGCTTGCAGCTTCCTTTGTCCATGCCTTATTCATTAACAGTCATAATTTTCCAGAGAAGTGATGGCTTTGGTAGACCCTCCATTTTCTCAAGAAAGTCACATTTAAAAAGCTGACTTCTTGGTGGGAAAACAAGGCACAAGAACTTAATATAATTTGTGGTTAATGTATGACTACCAGCTTCCCAGCTGGGACCTCACATATGCACATGATGGCCAGCTGCCTTGGTCAGAGGCTGAAAACCCCTGTGACCTACCAGCTTCCTCTTCTCTGCAGTCTGACAGCAAACTTTACTAAAACAGTGGTTCTGCATTATATGCAAGTGATGGGAAATAAAGAGCATGCTTTGATTTTGGACACTGACTTTCATGGTGAAACAAAGATTGAGCAGAAATGGCTTGCAACACCTATGCAAGGCTCTGTTCCTCTGGTGTGGCTTCTTTTCTTTCTTAGAGGGGCTACAGAGCTCTAAGCCTACAAAAGAGAAATTAAACACAAACCAGAGATAAATCAGAAGAGTTAAAGTACTCTGCCTGACTTCAAATTACAGAAGTGTTGCCAGGAAGCAAGTGCAGAATATAATTGAACAAAATTGAACAAATTAATTGAACAAGTGAAAAACTCCCACAAGATCCTGAAGAACTTCATGCTTTTTTGCAGCTGTCTTCCAAGGGTGTAGCCCTTGCTGAAGTGCAGATTTCCACTGATGAATGCAAGCTGATAGATGAGATAGATGTTAATTGGGCCAGGTGGATGTGCAAGGCTTCCTTTCCTCATCTTCTGAAGGTTTACAGCACCTGCCTGGTGCCAAAAGGATATCTGGTATCAGAATTAGCACTGCAGCATCTGATACCAGCACAGCAAACCCTGGAAATTTCTTTTCCTAGCAAAAACAGAAAGAAACATAAGACATCCCTGAAAAAGCCTTTGAATCATATTTCTCAGCATGTTTTGCAGAAAAAGTACTGATTTCAGAACTAGGAAATATGAATGCTAACTTCTTGGAAACCAGACAATTCCTGGCTAGTAGTTCCAATAATGAAAGGGTACTGCCTTCCCAAAAGCCATGTGCACGTATTTTTGACTAAAAATGCATTTGCTCTTGGTGAAAAGCAGCCCACCTAGGGTTGTGTTTAACATCATAGGAGACATCACTTGGATGGAACACTCTGGTGACCCCTGTGTCCAGCTGGCACTTTAACTAAGGTCAGCTTTGGGAGGTACACTGGGTTGCTCAGGGCTGGATATTTTTTATCATTCCAGCTTTCCTATCTGCACAAAGAGTGGAGTGACATTATGACTGCAGAGTAAAAGGCAAGAGAAGGAATACTGTGAAGGACAAAATGATCCAGGAAAATGATCAAGGACAAGATCATTCAGGACAAGACTCAAGCCACCTTTGGCCTTTCACTAACTTATTTCTAAAGGTTTTTAATGATGATTTTGGTCATTCAAAACCATGTATGCAAGAATCTTGTAATCACTACCAACAGAGACTTGTTCTACATGTTTATCCTGAAAATCTTTTCACAGACTTAAAGCTGTTACTTCTTACTCTGAAGCAGAGAACATTTATTCTCATCCTCTTCACAGGTTTGCATTTATATTTGAAGACCAAACATCTTATAGTAGCCAAATTTCTTGACATCTTTACCTGAAGCACAATGTCTGAAAAATTGGACCCATTAACTCCTAAGATCCTATTTCTCTGAATCAGCAAATACAATTCTCAAATAATTCCTTTGTCTTCTTTACAGAAGAAAATCTAGCAGTGCCCTGTGCTAGGCAATAATTGTAGTCATAATTGTGGAAACACCATGATTGTTTCAGAAAATGCATGGGTGCTGTGTAATAAATGTTCACCCTAATACTAGAAAAGCAATTTTAAGGCCACAATGTCAAGGGAAACATGGATTACGAAAATGCTTTATACAGCTAGAAATTATATTTCAAATTGCATGCATTTATTTTGCCAGGAGTTGTGACAATCCTGGGTTTGGACACCTACTTCAAAGACTGTGGAAAGAGGAGCTAGGATAGGAACATAACTCTCCTTCCTTCCTTCCTTCCTTCCTTCCTTCCTTCCTTCCTTCCTTCCTTCCTTCCTTCCTTCCTTCCTTCCTTCCTTCCTTCCTTCCTTCCTTCCTTCCTTCCTTCCTTCCTTCCTTCCTTCCTTCCTTCCTTCCTTCCTTCCTTCCTTCCTTCCTTCCTTCCTTCCTTCCTTCCTTCCTTCCTTCCTTCCTTCCTTCCTTCCTTCCTTCCTTCCTTCCTTCCTTCCCTCCTTCCTTCCTTCCCCCCCCTACAGAGATGACATAACATGCTTTTACCTGAAAAACCAGAGAAATACATACTGATTAGGCCAAATACATACTGATTAGGCCAAATACATAACTGAGCTCTTTTAGTGGTGACTTGGCTTACAAACACTTCTGCTACAAGCTCTATGGTTTGGGACCACAAGAATTCTTTGCAAACCCCATCCCAACAAAGGTCATGGAGTCACATGCTTTGACACAGAGGAATTTAGCTTAGAATTTTGAAAACTTATCTGAAATCTGTAAAAGCTATCTGCAAACATGCCCCTGGATATACAGGGTGCAGCAGCACAGGAGAGGCCCATGAATGCTGGGGAGTCTTCACTGCCTGGCTGGACACTACAGCAGCCACAGCCACCTTGGCCACTTGGTAAGTGAGAGGGCTCCTGTCCCCTTGGTCCAAAACAACCACTGCCAGTAGACAGAGCACTTCCTTGCAAAAAAAGGGTGAGGAGCATTGCACCTAACTCAACAAGACTGCCTGTTGCTGGGATCATAGCCCTCATTCTGTCCATGGTAATGAACATCCTCTCCAAGAGTGTGTCAGTCATCTCTGGTTTGAGCAGACAGATAGCAGACCCCACCTGAGGGCTGATGTTTTGTCCCCATCTCCAGAGAGGTGTCCCCAGTGTCTGCTGCCTGCCCTGCTCCTGGCTGAGGTAGAACAAGTCCTGGCTGCCAGACTCACTCTGCTGCTCCAGGGCAGCCCACTGCACTCTGACACAGGCAGAGAAATCGCCTGTAATCCCACTCCACTGCTGTTAGATACACTCTGCGTGGGATGGGAAAGGTTCTAAATATAAAGGACAAAGTAATCTCCTGTTTTTACTTTATCTAATTACTGTGGAAGGTAAGGTGGAAAGTACCTGGATTTCAAAGCTTACTATTGTCTTTCATTTTCTATTTGCAGGGAATTTTTGGACGAATGTGTCAAAGCATCCTACTTCCTCTGGAAAATGTTTTAACTAAAAAAACCCTGATAACCTGAGTCTGCTTGCAGAAAAAAATACTCTGATGTTTACACTTGAAATATTTTCAATGTAAAAGTGTTAAAACAGATAAAACAACTTTTGCAGCTCCCACAGATAGGGGATTTAGTGAACTGTCAGAGCAATGCACTCACCTGCATTTGCTCTTGTAACAATTGTCAGGATCCAGGTTCACCATCCTAATCTAATAGTTGTTCCCTAATCTAATAGTTACTCCCAAATAGTAAAGAGATGGTAAAATCTCACAAAAACAGTGGATGCTATAGAATAGACAGATGTCAACTACCAAGGAAGGCCATGGGGGCATTGCCTACACCAGAAAACTTTTGCCCAGTGTGTGCCAGAATTTTCTCTGTCTGTTGCTGTGGGGGAATGGCTGGTAGCACACCCACAGCCAGGCTGGCCACATCAAGGTGCTCATCCTGGAGGGTGTTATTCCACCCAGCCCAGTAGCACCAAGGACCAAAAAAACCCCTGCTGTGTTTCCACCATCCTCCACTTCAGTGCTGGCCAAACCCCAACTTAGTTATTCAGGAAACACCAAAGGTAAGACCTTAAAGCCCTCTTCAGCCTAGGCAAGGTCACAATGAGTGACCAAAGCCTCTGCCACCCAGCCATGCTCTGAAGGGAAGAAAGAAGGAGGATGGAGGTGACCTGGCTGTGCAGGGGCAGAACCTGCCTCTCAGTGCTGGGCAGGCAGCACCCTCCCTCCCTTCTGATGAGGGTTAAAGATTTGAGTTGTGAGGCTGGACTGGTGTTTTGGCAGGCCACTAGATGGCGAGAAATGGCAAGGATTGAGCACCAGCTGCGCTTTTCTTCCCTGAGAGAGGGATTCCTCATGCTTCCTAGGTCCCACATGGAGACTCTAACAGAACTAACTTCACTGGAGTGCATCAGAGCACAGGCACAACCCCTCTACACTCATCAGCCCTCGAATTGATTTCCTCTTTTTATTTTTAGGTGACATTTTGGGTGTTCTTTGGTATTGCTTATTTGTCTTGCTGTGCTAAAAAAAGTCATGGCACTTGTTTTGAGATGCCACTGTGGTGGTGATGCATGAACAGAGCCTGTTCACTTTAGGGAAGAGCAGGGGCTTCTCTGCAAGACAGGTTGACATGCCACCAGCTGAAAGTGATTTTCATTGATTAAAAACAAGCCAGAGCCCTTACAGAGACTTACATTATACCCCTAATTTCTCAACCTTTTGCTCTTTTTGCTGCAGTGTTATGTGTCCAGAGAGAAAATCCCACAAAACTATTGAAGTCCCAGAGCTAAATGTCTTTAATCTGAGCAGTTTACAGCACTACTAGCTGAGGTATGATTTTTATTTGCATTTTTAGCCAGAACAGCTCTGCTTTGCTTAACTAAAGAACTAGACCAAAACTGTTTTACTAGATTTATCCATTTTTGAGTCTTTTCTCTAAACTTATGGCTTTTCATTACTCTGGTTCCAGTTAGAGGCCTTATAATTCAAAAAGTTATATTCCAAACAGAAACAGAACAGGATTCTTATTAACAGTATTTCTGTTAACTCCTATCTTTATGGATCCAGAGGAATTCCCTACAAGGATGAATGTTGTCTTGTGCTCCATCCCTCCCTTGAGCCCTGGATGTGCCTGGCCACATGAAGCCAAGGCAGGAAGCTGAACATCTTTTGTTTTGGTGACTCTTCAATTGCCACAGATTCCAATCCCTCATTGACACCAGCTAATAGAGTGCCTTATTTGCAAGGCTTGCTTCTACCTGGTAATCCCAAACCAATTGTTAAACTAATTGACTTATTTAGACTTTCTCAAAATAACATGTTTCTTTTGAATTTTATTTCTCTGCATTTTCTACTCCCATCCAGCTTTGTTTATGACACAGGAAACAACTAATCAGACATTAAATAAAGTACTGTTTGTCACATGGGATGTAACCAACCTGACCTTGTAGTCTTTTCCCTGATGCCCAGCTCTGGAGTGAGATTTATTCCACCCTTGGCAGACAGTGGAGTATTGTATCTGAGCCAGGCACCATTGAAACTCATGAGAGAAAGATGAATAATATCTCAGAATTTGTGCACATCATAGTTGTGTGGGCATTGGATGAATCACCATATTATCATCATTGGCTGATTCACTCCTTGATTGTGAAGGAACCTTCCCATCCACAGAGTAGAGACCCAGTGGCCTTGGTATGAGCTACACCAAGAATATAAGTTCCTTTCGTCTGCTGCCATACACTTATTTTCAATCTTCTGCAAGCCTCCTTTCCAGCTGCTGTAAAAAGTGTCCACTTGGATCAATTAAGGTGTAAGACTGGGATCTGCTCATCTGATCTGTGTGCTGGGCCCGACATCCTATGCTCAGTCAACAAAAACTGAGCAGGAAGCAAAGCTACCATGAACCACAGCAGAAAGTTCCTGTCAGCCCTTCACACGTAGAGGATTGGAAGCAACTGAAGCTACAGGGTTGGTCTCAGGAGCTCAGAGCAGTGAGCAGGTAACACAAGGAAGGTCCCAGTGCAAGAGCTGGCACCCACCACTCTGCAGTGCAGGTGAGCAGAGCTCCTGCCTTCCTCCCTAACATCAAGGTGGCAGCAAAAGGAAATCCAACATTTGTGTGCATAAAAGATTTCAGGCCAGACCATAGGTGTTCTCTGATTCCTGTGGCATCTGAAGCAAGATGCCAGATTTCTAGGTAAACAAGGAAAAGTAGGGTGCTGCCTTCCCCTGCAGGGTGGGTCATTACAGGGTCTGACATTAGTTTTCATATAAAATGAAATGAAATGAAATGAAATGAGTTTTCATATAAAATAAAATGAAATGAGTTAGTGGTTACAAGAAGTTGAGTCCCAGTTTTCTCTTCTACTGCAGAGAAAAAAATTTGATTCTGCTTGTCCCGACCATTTTCTGGGATAAACACCTTCTGAGAGTTCTTGGTAAATGAATTAGAAGGGAGAAAATTAATAATAATAGAAAAGAGTATTTTCATAATTTCATATTTGTGTAAGCAGAGAGCATTTGAGGATAACAGACATACCATGCAGGCTGTTGCATCTAGAATTAACTCTTTCAGTCATGGAAGAAGATAATGTCCTTAACATACGTGGGGACAAGAATGTTAAATTCCATGGCATAATTTACTGTAAGACCAGCTCTGTTAAAGTCACTGAAAGACAACCATTAGAAACCCTCATCTGTCACTGTAGAGAGTAAAGGAAAACTGAAGACTAAATCCTGAACTACTACTTCTCCTCTTCTTCCTTAGCTAAAGACAAGGCTGCTGGAAGAACCATCAAAGAGTGATGCCCATGAAGTCAGGAGAATACCAGCTCAGTCATTTAGGATAATCTCTCTCATATGAATTGCAGAAATGAAGGAGGGTAGACAAGGAAGGAAGGGACTTTTACTCAGGTTCCACCCAGCACATCAGTGCAAGCATGGAAAGAACAGCTATGTTAGTTTAACACAACCTGACTTTTAGTGGGGACGGAGAAAAAGCCACTGCCCTAGGTTACAATGTAAAGATGTGCCCAAAAGTCTGTATTCTATCACCATCTGCTGAAACCAGGTGGGGCAGTGATTCTTATCTCTGGGGGAGATATCCTCTGCTAATGGGCCAGCTGTTAAAACCAGGTAGGGCAATGCTCTTTATCTTTTCCATGACCCTCCCTTCCTCCAGGAAAACATCTTTTATTAATGGGCCATTGAGTCCCACTGCATGACTGATAAAATTACATCATCCCCCATGCTCCACCCACAAGGAGGAGCCAAACATTTCCTACCTAGATAAAAACTGAATTTTGGAACACCAAACCAGCCCTTCCAGAGGACAAGAGCCACCAGACCTTTCTATGGGATCACTACTTCAACAAGACCACTTCATCTGGACTGCTACCACCACCCTAACTAGCGTGTTGTCAGGTTGTATTCTGAGTCTGTCAGTGTTTTTTCTTTTGTACTGTTGCATGTATTTTATTTTTCTCTTTTTTCCTATTAAATTGTATTTCTGACTTGGAGTCTCTCACTGGTTTTGATTTCAAAACCATTACAGCCACAGAGGCTGCTTCTGAGAGAGATGCTCCTCAAAACTTCTGCTGTGTCCAGCAGAGCCAATCCCTGAAGGCTGTGACAATGGACATATTGGCTGGCCTAATTAGAGAAGTTAGTAACACCTCTGTGATGGCATATGTAAGAAGGAGGAAGCGTGCACAAGCCCTTTCTTCCTCTGAGGGTTAGGAAGGTGGCTGCCAGGAGGCAATCCAGCGTGGTTGGCAGGGAGCCCATCCAAACCAGGGGCCAGGGAGCCCATCCAAACCAGGGGCCAGGGAGCCCATCCCAACCAGGGGCCAGGGAGCCCATCCCAACCAGGACCACATGACAGCAGCAAGAGCCATGGTGAGCAATTCCTCAATGCAGAGCCTGGATGGGATCAATATTTCAGCCCTGCAAAACTCTATTAAAACATTTCAACTGATAGAACTTGAGAACAAATGAACCTACAGACACCAATTCTTGCCCAAATCAGAGGAAAGGAAAAGGTGAAGATGCGTGAAGAGAACAATATGGCAACACTAAGGACAGTGAAAAGGAGGGACAGTGAGGAGGAAGTGCTCCAGTTGTCAGAGCTGAGATTCTTTTGCAAGCTGTGGTGAGGACTATAATACAATAACCCGTTTCTCTGTAATTCATGAAGTGCTTGGAGGGGATACAGAATTCAACTTCAGCCTGTGAGAAAAAGGCATTCACACTGGAGCAGGTGGATGTTGAGGAGTTGTGATCTGGTGAGAGGCTTTAACAGAGAGAGCGAGTGAGCTCTTGCTTCCAATGACAGAGGAAGAAGACCCTTGCTTTCATACTAGAACAGCTCACCCTTAAAAGACTACACCCCATGAATTAAATGACCCATGCAAACAGCTGTGGGAATACTGCCCATGGGAGGGACTCACACTGCAGCTGTTTTGGGCAGGACTGCTACTTGTGAAAATTACATTTTAGAAGTTCACAGAGAACTGTGTCCCGTGGGAAGGATCCCATGGCATAGCAGAAGAGACTCCTCTCCCTAAGTGAACTGAAGAAAGATTTTTAGAAGTGACAAACTGACTAAAACCCCCATGTTTTGTTGGTCGGAAAGAAAGAAAGGCTGGAGGTTGGGGGGAAAGGTGTTCTAAGACTTTATGTTAGTTCTCATTATCCTCTTTTAATTCCATTGATAAATTTTTCTTTATACCTTGTATATTTTGAGCTTGTTTTGCCCTTAGAGTGTTTTCTCTTTATCTCACCTCATGAATCTTTTAGATTTTTTTTTCCCTCTCCTCTGCTCAACTAGGCAGAGGAGAATGAGTGAATGTTTTTTTGTGGGTGCCTAGCTTCTTGGCAGTATCAAACCTCCATAGCAGCCAACCCTGCATTTGGCAGTGTGCACCTGGGACTTGAGCTGAGGAGGACTGCAGTGTGCAAATCTCCTCACTGCATTTACATTTATTCTAATCCCTATAAAATGCCTTACCCAAAGGACTGTCCCTGCAAGTACAGCTTCCCAGAGCCAGAAAAAACAGTTATTGCAATTAAATATAACTTATGTCCCAAAGAACAAAAAACAAACATGACTTATTACAGGCCTCCAGAGAACTGTAATTTGCCCAGATCTGGTGAAGGGAGACTGTTCAAAATAGATCCTGTATTTTTAAACAAGATACCGAAAATTAATCTCCCTAAAATTCTCACATTTCTTTTTTGAAATAATTTTTATTTTGCTATCTGCTGTTTTTCTGTAAGAAGTTATTCCTGTGCTAGTTTCACAGGGTTAGATTTTCTTTGTGTTTTAATTTTTTTTGTTTTGTTTTGACATTCTGAAGTAGTAGATACACTCTCTAGTAGATTAGTCTGTTACTTAAATATGGATAGACTTGTTTTAAAAATTGTGTATTATCATATGTACTCCCAGCATCACTTGAATGCCATTACTACATCATAAATTCCATTATAGTTACCATGGAGAAAATTGCACATACTGAGAGTCTATATTGACCTTTGAATACTTTTCTTTCTTACAGAGCTTCAGTCATTGGTGAGGGAAATGAGGACATCCACATTCCCAGAGAAAAAGGGTGGCAGACAGTCAGAAATGTTCATTTAGATATTGCAATCAGCCAAGCTAAAAATACTCATCCCCCCCCACACATTGCATTTGGGCCCCCTTAGCTTATGCCTGCTGGTTGTTAGGCAGCAAAGGCAGCAGTGTTTTATGGGGCCACCTCAGGCAGTGTCCCTGAGGTAAAGGTCACAGGAAGACTCAGGAGCTCTCATTAGGTTATCTGATCTGGCACACGACTATGGTGCAAGTTTTGATCTATTCCAAACCCATTCAGGGGTCCCAAAACCCTCAGAAACAAGTGAAGCTGCCTACATTGACAATACATAACAGGCAGACTTAGAGCAGATGAGAGCAAGTCTTCACCAAAAAAAAAAACAGATCTAAAAAACGAAGTTCTGGTTATCTTCTTAAAAAATATGACTGTGTTGTGGCCATCTCCAGAGCAGAAAGTCTATGATAAGGAGAAATAAACAATCTTAGTTTCTTCTGAGACTGTCCAGAGCTGGCAAGATTTTTTGGAATAATGAGCAGGCACAACACAGCTTTTCAGATGCCAAACAGAGTTCAATGTCCTCCCTTAAAAAAAAAATTTTTCCTACCATGTCATCTTGTTTTCCCTGAATTTGTTGCAAGTGCAGTTTTGTTCCTGGCAGAAGGTTATGTTTGTAGTGGATGAAGGACTATTGTGGTTTGACACGCAGAGAGCAATAATCTACAATTTTCATAGACACGTAGGTGTCTGGGTCACTTCATAGTTTCTTTGCTATTTCTAGGCCACAGGCTCAGTCTCTGTCAACAGCCACAGAAAGAGAAGGGAAGTGCAGAAGGGCAAGTGGCCCCAGCAAGGCAGGAGGGGTCAACATGGGCATAGCCACGCCACAGCCACAGCCCAACCTCTGGAATTCTGTTTGGACTGGCAATGTGCCAAACTGGCTCCAACCACTTCATGAGGGGGAAAAAGAGTTTGAAATGTATCAGGTGTATGAAAACAGATATTTTATCTAAAGAAACACAATAACAGTTTGACAGCTCTGTTCAGTAGTTTACACTGTGGCTTGGGTCAGTGGTACATACCTGTAATGTTTAATGCAGTCAAATTATCCTTTTAATTTTCTCCATAGGAAAGCTTTACAGAATTTGTCTGTCCTGAAGTTCCCCTAAAATGCTGAGGCAAATGTTCAGGAAAAAAAAAAAAAAGACCCAATGAAAAAGACTTCTTTTTTTTTTTTTTTTTTTTTTTTTTTTTTTTTTTTTTTTAAATCCAGATAGGGGGTTTTGATTTAAAAAGAATAAAACACGTTTCTGCAAGACTGTAAAATTTAATTTCCTCCATGTCTGAATAGGTGGTTTATTCTCTTCACTTGAAAATGCAAGTTTAATTCATGTGTGGCTTGCTTTGACACCTGCTAGAAATCAGCCAGCCCATTACCATATCAGCTGTTGCTTCAGAAGTGGTTGTCTTGGTTAAGAAATGACAGGATGAGTTAAATAGGCCTTTTCTGACAGGCAAAGAAATCTGCTGTCTCTATGCTGCCATCACTGTAAAACCATTGTCTAACTCCACGAGGATTCATATTCCTTGAAGAAAGAAGAGAAGAGAAGAGAAGAGAAGAGAAGAGAAGAGAAGAGAAGAGAAGAGAAGAGAAGAGAAGAGAAGAGAAGAGAAGAGAAGAGAAGAGAAGAGAAGAGAAGAGAAGAGAAGAGAAGAGAAGAGCTCTTCCAACCTGCTTGCAAGTTACTCATTTCCTGACCTTTGCCAAGGCTGCCCCCAGGCTCCCATGTAACTCCATATCCATGCCCTTCTCTCTTCAGGAGAGAGGAGAAGGACACAGGAAGAGTTGAGCCTCTGAAGCACTGACATAGATCACTCAGAGCATTGAAAGCCACTGGAAACCACATCTTGAAGATCAAAATAGATGAGTGCTGTCCAGTCACCGGATGTGGGAGAGTCCCATGGAAAAAAATTATGCTTATTCAGTCCACCCAAGAAGGCCAAATTATATGCATAAACTTTTCATTTTACAGTTTCCTACCTCCCATTTACACAAGGGGTTGTGCTGGTTTCCCTGTTATTCATCCTGTTACCTGAGCAACAGATTTGTTTTAGGGTCTCCTTTCCTCTTTTTCATTCAAGGGCAGATGGTGCTTCCTCTGGTCATGTCTTTCCCATTCTTCATGCTTCGAACAGTCAATGCAGAAGAGGAATTTCCACACCCTTTTCCTGTGTTTTTCTTGCTACCCATTCCTCAACAAGATCCTTGTTGCCTATTCCTGTTAGGCTTGCCAGTAAATTAACCAAAATCATGGTTCATCCACTTAGAGAAAACATTGCCTTTCCTGTTCCCCTCCATGAACTACTGTGTAACAGCACCTCGAGGGCAGCAGACTTCCTCTTCAGTTCCCCAAACCATAGTTTGGGCCTCACAGAGTATTTTGTGGCATCACTGGACAAATTCTTGTCCAAGCAAGTACAGGGAACTAAATAAGTTGAAGCCAAAAGTGAATGCACTTGCTTGCTACTTAACATCCAGGCTTGGATATTTTTGAGCACAATTTTCAGGAAGCACCCATTTCCCAGGCTATTTAGCTACTTACACATTTTTGGGAATACAAGGGAGTTTTGCCTTTAAAACACTGACTGCTTTAAGTAGGGTATAGAAGAGGTGATCTTGCTGATTTTGCTCAGCTTCAGACTAGGTCAGCTAAGAAATGCTACCCATATATTTTTTGCCTTAAATTGATGACAGCTGGAAAAGTAGGAGCTGGGGAGAACTATCAGGGGTTTTGTTAAATATATGTTAAAGTAAATAGAAACGAAGAATTTATCCTGGACCCTACTAATTATGCAAAGAAAAGGATATAAAGGCTTGCAGAACACTTCAGAAAGTTTTCATACATAAATTTTGTTTTGTTTTAGTGAGGCTTTTCTATTTTCATGAAGAGCATTACATCTCAGTTCCACATAATTTGTTGGTTATCTTTAGTGGCATTGACATCTGTAAGATTGGATGGCCTCTTACCATGTCAGAATGGCAAGTTACTCATGGGGCAGCCCAAGAATGCATTCCCATAAAAAGAAGGACATTTTTTTTGGCTCTTCAAGATGGAACATGTCACCAATCTCATCGGCACATCACACAGTATTTTAATAACTTAAATATCTCAGGTCAACATATTTCTAGCTAATAGGAGAGAAGATTCTCCTGGGTAGATGAATTGAAGCAAGGGCAAAGAAATCATAGAACAGCTTGGGTTGGAAGGGACCTTATAGATAATCTTGTTCCAGCCCCTCTACCATGGGTACAGCTTCCATCAGACCAGGTTGCTCAGCGCCTTGAATACTTCCAGGGATGGAGCATCCACAACCTGTTCCAGAACCTTACTGCTCTCATAATAAAGAATTTCTTCCTAATATCTAATCTAAACCTATCCTCTTACAGTTTGGAGCCCATATCCCTTGTGTTATCACTGCCTGGCATTGCAGAAGGGCCTTGCCATCTTTCTTGCAGGCTCACATTCAGGCACTGAGAGGCCACAATGAGCTTTTCCTGGAGCCATCTCTTCCCCAGGCTGAACACTCCCAATTCTCTCAGCCTTTCCTAGCAGGAGAGCTGCTCCATCCCTTTGATCATATTTGTGTCCCTTCTCTGGACTCGCTCCAGCATGCACACGTTGTTCCTGTTCTGGGACCCCAGAGCTGGATGCAATGTTCCAGGTGGGGTTTCACCTGGCAAGGAAAAAATAACAAGGAAGTTACAGTTTATGACATTTAATCAGAGCTGCTCAGTTCTAGAAGTGAAATGCTTTAATATAAATGAGAAGGATTAGTGGTGCCATGTTTTTTTTTGTCTGATGTGGACAGAGTAATTTAGATAAAAGTCACGTGTGAAATACTAGTGTGTACAGTCTGTACAGTACTAGTTTCCTTTATAATTATCTTTTCATCATATTTACAGTAACAGGTTCTGGAAAAATGGGACTCCCTCCCACTATCTGGGCTTTTATTGTTAAATAAATATCAAAATAGTTGATATTTTAAATATCTAATATTGTAAAAATATTGTAAATTTTAAAAATAAATCCACACCTAAAGAGTTGATGGCACACACTGGACTGACTGCAACACTCCCAGAATGTTTGTCCATGGCTGGAAATAAATGGCACAAAGTCTTCCTTTGACCCATGTCTCCACACCCTTCTTCAGCCCACCAATAATGATCTGCAGGCACCTGAGCAGCACCTCCAAAATGTAACCCACTGGGGGCAAAAATGTGCACACCTGGCTTATTCTCACTGCACTGTGTGTGGTCTTAACCAAAACAATAGCAAGTGAGCAGGCAAAAGGGCCAGCAAATTATGAAAAAAAAAAAAAAAAAAAAAAGAGAGAGAGAATGTGAGTAGTGAAAAAAGTTAAGGCGCAAGAGCAGAGAATAAACAAGATGGGGAAGACAGAGAAAACCTATCTGTGAATCTGAACCATGAACGTCACCATAAAAGTGCCTTTCCTACCCACATCAATGACTGCTGCTCTGGCTCTCACTCCCCCTCCCCTCCTAATCACTTATTTTGACCTAAAACTCACAGATGCACATTCTGTTCCCCCTGACAATTTTAAAATACCTTCCACAGATTCAAGCAGTGAAGGCTACAAAATAAGAAAATAGCTTAGTAGACAACCCACACCACATGCCACATCTGTCATCCCCCCTTCCTCAGCACTCTGCTTGCAGGAAATTAGTGGTGGAGACCTTGAGGAAAAACAAAGGATGGGAGTTAACCCACAAAAAAGTTTTGCAGCGAGGTTGAGACATTTCAGCCCTTCTCTCTCTCTGGACTGGGTCACTGTATCAACAGCAAGACAAACTTGTGATTGTACCCCTTCCTGCACAACTGCTTGGGAAAGGAAAAAGAAATGCTGTGAACAAAGCAATCTAAACTTTCTCAGGATGTGGAAAAGACAAGGCATTGCTGGAAGCTCATTCTCTGCATATATGGATAAGAAAGAAAACATACACTCAAAATTAGGATTTAGTGAAAAATTTTAATTCCTACTCCCATGGGACAAAACAATTTTTCTTCCAAGTTAGGGCAGAAAAGCGTAATTCTTAGTACTTTTCTGCACTACACTGCTTCATCATATGGAGAAACAAAATCTAAATCTCCACATTAATACCAAAAGATTTCTTGTCAGCCTAAACTCACTGGATTTATGCAACTGGGTTATGCCACATCTCTTTCTTTTAGTATTGCATTTTCTGTTTTCATATATTTTTCTCCCAGAAGACTCTGGTCTGAATATTTCTCTAATCCCTATAAGGAAAGATTAAAATCTCTGATATGTAGCAAAATCAGACATTTTCCTTCTGCAAGACAAGATATCCTGGACAACCTGGACTCAATACAGCCAGAGAGCACTGCTGGAAGCAATGGCCTGCCTGCAAGGACAAAACAGGATGGGAACAGGATACACACAGGCCCTTTATTTCTGTCTGCCACCTCAGTTTTCTCTTCTAGAATGTGAAAATTCCTAGCTTAAATACTAACTAAACCCTGTTTTTTTGGAATTTACAAGTCATTCTGTTTATCAGTGGAAGATCTTGTCTAGGGAGAAGGGCTACTTGAAGTTAAAGCTGGAGTAATTTCAGGATTTTATCACAGAAGTTATCACAGAAGTCAGCAAGGGGCACAGTAAGGTACTAGTTGCATGTATGTATGTATGTATATATGTATATATATATATATGTACATATGTATGTTCATCTTGAAATCAAGGGCAAAATATGACTACATGTGCCCCAAGAAGGAATCTGGAGTATTCTTTAAGTTTTTCTGCAAGAATAAACCTCAAGCATCTAGATTTCCACATATTTCCATTTGAAGCTATTATCTAGAACCAGTGACATACCTAGAACTAAAGTAATATAAACAGAAACTATCTTGTACACATAATAATTTGTGTGGGTCTGTTTTGGGGGTGTTTTAGCACAGAAGACATTAGCAGAATGACCTGGAAGCAGGTGAGTTCACACAGGCAGCAAAAATTGGGAGTCCTGTATCAGGTTTCTATAGCATAGACTTTCCAGAGGGGCTCTCCTTCTGTACTTCAAATTGTAGCTGATCTCTGACTTGTTGTCCCATCAAAATGTTCTCCACAACAGAACGAAGTGGCCTCCTTCAATTCCTCTTCACAAAAGTAAAGTTTTTCTCCCCTGTAATCCTCTGTGATTCCCATAACCATGTCTGCTGTTGCTGCAGTTCCTCTCCTGCTCTGTATCCCAGTGCTGATGGCAGCCCATGTCACACAGGGCAGGCTTAGAGTCCCTCCCCTAACCAGGGGCTTGGCTGCACCATCATGTGTCTGTCAGTGCTCCAAAGACAAGGACATGGAGTCATGTGGAGGTTGCTCTTGGCTCTTCCTTTAAGACAATTCCTCTTCAAGTCAGGTAGGAGGCAATTCCATTTCCACATAGTTACTGGTTCGAGAATGCCACTGGGAAAGGAGATTAATATTTTTATGAATTAGTATTTTATATCTTAATGAACCTCATTAATAATTATTAATATTTCATATGTTAATAAATTCATTTTTTATTCCATATTTTTATGAATCTCCTTTCCAGTGGCATTGACAAACCTCCACCTAAAGTCTCAGTGGCATTCTGAAACCTCTACCTAATGTCTCAGAAAAACTTATTCAGTTTTATTTTACCTCCTTATCATTGCTCTCTATTTCCCCTCTACTCTAGTCTCTTATCTTCAACCAGAGCAGCAATTTAGACTCGGAAGATGTAGAATTTTACATTATTTAGGGTTGTTCAAAAGCTATCTATTCCTTTAACATGAAACAGTTCATAGCAATTTACAAAGGTAAAATAAAACATTGAGAGACACTAACTGAAAGACTTACTAAACCTTGAAACACTTCTCTTGAGAAATATTTATTCCCATTTCAGTGGGAAAGCCAAACCCCAATTGTTTATACTTGCCCTATTTTTGGAAGTGAAAGTTCAAAAGTGAAGATGGTGAAGCAGTATTTTCCTTTCTTGAGTTGACATTATTTACAGTGTAATAACAAATATTGAATATAATAAATGTTGAATAAAATTTAAAAAACAGAAAGGACCATATATGCAGATAAGAAGCTAAATCATACCAAATCTGGACTAAGACAGTGTTTAGGGACAGGGCTGTAAAAACAGACCCACTTCTCCAGATGTTTTCTCAGGGGAATTAACTCTGAGAAACAGCTCCAAGCTAATTACTTTCTCAAAAGGATATAAATGCCTTTAATTCTAAAACTCTCCCAAACATTTCAGGAAAGGCTAACAATGTATACCAATACAACCAGTTAGAAATACAAAATTCTAACTATATGAAAGCTGTGCCTGCCCAAGCCCACTCCATAATGGCATGGATTATAACACACCATCCAAACAGCCACTCTGTACACAGTGCAAGCAAACAAAGCAAGGATATTAAACTGAGTCTTCTTGTGCCACCCCAAGAGTGAAGTTAAACCATGGAGCAGAGAATTTACAGCTCATATAAAATAATTTGTCATATTATCCACATAATACATAAAATTAGGCTGATAGAAAATAAGTTTGTGCCTATTTTTTAGCACTTAACCCCTCAAGTTTTCAGACTTTAAAAAGGTCATAACGAACTGTTGGGATTTTGAAGCCTGAGAGTTTTAAACTTTCTGTGCTTTCTGACACTGACTGTCAAAAGAACACTGCTTTTGCCTTGAGGCCTTGGAGAAGGTTTCCAAGTTTGAGTGGTAGAGTTAAAATCACAAGTGTGTAGTTAGAAGTGTGTGATTTCACATGGTGAAAGGTTCTGAATTCGAGGTTTTAGAATATAGTAATGGGTATAAGACAAGATGGACGTTCTTGTGCATTGTCTTTTTCTTCCTTCTTTTTCCTTCCTCATGATTTCAGGTAATAGTTTTTGGGTTGGATAGTTAGTATTGCAGTGCAGGTCACAGGAGTTTAGTTGTTGGGTCAAAAGTATAAATAAGATAGGTGTTAGCTTTTAATTGCATAGTTGGCCTTTAAAGGACCTTGTAACTAGCTAGATACGCCTCAATTTTCCTTGCTTTTAGCTTGTTAGCTGGAAGTGTTGCAGTACTCTCTGTACTTTGGATAAGATTTAATAAACAACCAAGTCCAAACAAGAAATCCGTCTCTTGTGCATTCTGGCCTGACTCTGAGTGAAGGCAGAAGAAAAAAGAAGCCAGCCATTAATATGTGGCATCACTATCAACAAAGAGAAGAAACAACTGTGCAGTTTCCAGGAATATCTTCCCTAGTATATTAAGATACCAACCTTTCAACTAATACAGGAAAGTTTGAGAAGGGAAGACCTTGCAGCAGAAACCTCATTTTAAACACGAGGGAAAAACACCCTGAGGAATGGAACATCCTGGGTTGTTTCCAGGAAACCAGAAATCTCTTCCAGTTGATTCAGTCAGTGCTTACATAACAATTTATGATTCCCACATCTGATTTTTCCCAATGGCTCTGTTTTCTCTGGTTTTAGCATAAAAATTTTCAAGGTGCTCATACAGCTTTCTAAGGTTAATTTTTACCTCTAAGTTCTTTCTCTTGGGTAGATTAATGTGGAAAGCTGTGTCACAAGAGAAAGTATCTGAGTTGCCATCAGAGACACAGTTCCTACTGGGAATGAGATTATTCCCACAGATGGAGGCACAATTTACATGACAAAAAATAAAGGCATAATAAGCTCTTTATATGAACTGTTAGGCACAACATTTATCCCACAGTGGAGAGTTTTATCTTTCCCTAAATTTCATATCAGATTAACATTTCTCACAGAAATATGGTCTGCACAGCACAAACAGAAATGTGTCTGAAGACTCAGTGTCAAGATCCCACACGATCCTGAACAGTCCCAAAAACCTCTTCACAGGAAATCCTGTGAAAACTGGGAGACTCTGGCAAAAACCTCAGCCTTGGTAATTAGCCAAGGCCATGCTGGGTCACCCCCTACATCCTGATGCTGTAAGTCCATCACAGCCTTCACACCACCTCTGCTCCCTTACTGATTTGTAGGGGACAGGACCACACTGGAGGGATTCCTCTTCAGTGCTTCTCATTCTTGGTAGACCACCAAACATCTCCTATGTAAACCTCATGAACTCATGTCTTTGCTCCTCCTTGACACTGGGATTTCTGCTCTTCCAGGGGAAACTCAACTTTTGTCTAGGAGGCAGATAATCTACTCAAGGAACTAAATTTCTCCAAGTCCAATTTTTTAATTACTCATGTGGCCAAGTGTGCCACTGTACTGGTTCTGACAAGCAGCCAAACCAAAACATGGCTGGGCAGTGCAGCAGAGTAACAAATCCTCGTTGCAGTGAAGCAAATGGGAAAAGGATCTCAGCTAATTGCAATAAGATTTAGCTCCTCTGGTGCCCAAAACAGTTTAGAAGGTAGGACTCTCAGCTGCAAATCAAGAAGAGATGGGAGTGCTGTGGGCAGTGGGAGAGGGGAACTGTTCACTACAGAAGAACCCTGGCCAGCAGCACTCTTACCCTATTGATGATAATATTGTGACAAACTCCCTGAAAATTCTAAAATTAAAATATCAATCCCATGAAGCACTATGTACCTAAGTGCAAAAATATTCCTGGATAATTCATCTGAGGTCTTACCATTAATTCAGGTCAAACAGAACACACTTACATTTGCTTGACTCAACTCCAGTCCTGTTCTTCCCCATGGACAACAGCACAAGTAGCTACTTGACTCCAGGAGCACCATTTGGAAGCAGAGCAGCACACATGATCTCTCTGTCATCTCACCAGTGCAACCACATGAGCTGGGACACTCAGAGGTGTCAGGGAAGCAAGCCAGCTTTCTCTCACCCCAGGACTTGTAATCTTCGTGCTGTCCAAGAAAGTATTCTCTTGTGTTTCCATCAAAGCCTAAGGAGTTCTCCTTACTAGGAAAACTGCTCATTAGGAGTGCTGCTCTCATCATCAGAGTTCACTCCCAGGTTAATTAGTCCAGAAAGGAAACAAGACTTACTAAGTGAATTTCAAAGCTATAACAGAATATTCTGAGTTCTGGGAAGGCACCCCACAGGATGATCAAACCCATCTCTCAAATGAATGGCCCGTATGGGTGTTGAGCCCTCAACCTTGGCTTTATTAGCACCATGCCCTAACCAACTAAGCTGTCTTATCCCAAGCTGTGACATGATAAAGGGTGTCAGAGAATGCCAATATTCATCATCCCTACATAGGATCAGTTAGCTGGAATAACCAGCTGCTTAATAGAAATCAAACTTAATGCATGCAGCAGTGGTGAGAGTGTGTTTTCCTTTTACTCCATAGTGAGACATGGACCATGTTACTCAGGCCCCCAGTTGCACATTTTCTTTTTCTGTACATTTTGATGGAACAATCTTGCAGCCCAGCAAGGGAGTTGAACATGTCAGTGGGTTTCACATGAGCTCCAGGCAGTGTGTGCCCAGGATCTGGGCTCTGTGGAGCTCCTGCAGAGAGACAGGAGCAGGGATATTTTCCCTAGGTCTGTCTATTGGTGTCCACGTTGTCTTTCCTTGAGGGGCTGTCTCCTGGTTTGGAAACAAGGACAAGATTTCATAGGAGCTATTATTTTCACTTTGTGGTTATTGTGACCCAGGAAGATGAAAGCACCTTCCAGTGATAGAGTGATTGTTGTGAATACTCGAGTACCAGCGAGGGAAAGGGAGAAATCAGATGGAGAACGTGTCCACATAAGCAAGAAAATAGCATGCTTCAGGCCAAGTCCTTTGCAAAGAACAAGAATGATCAGGAAGGAACTTGTTCAGGACCAATAAATCAGGGAAGCCTGAACAGTAAAGAGCAAAATCAAGAGGAAAGAAGTTGAAATCAGGATCATGTTAGGAGTGGATAAAATAAAATATGAATCAGTCTCTCACTCTGTGTTTCCTCACCAAATTACATTAACAAACTTCACAGATCCACACTTCATCAGTAAGGACCAACCTGATTAACCTTTGTTTCAAGGGAGAAGTGGGAAACTTTCTTTTGTCAACCACTACACTCAGCTACATTGTTTTCCAGAAGTAATTTATTAGACTGAAATTAGTAAGAAAATATGTCTCCTCCTTTTCCTTTAAGGAAACCCAGATGAGTAAGGCTGGGGCTGCAATCCTATTCTTTATTTCCCAGTTCAGCCTCTCCAGGTGCCCACACTTCCTTCTTGCAGGCAAAGTGACTCAAAGAACCAAATTCACTTTATTACCATCTCCCAGGTTGCTCACTGAATATGGTCTCCAAAAAATTATTTAAGTGCTTTCAACTTAAAGCTGGAAGATTTTTAAGCCTTTCTGGGTGAAAAAATACTGGTCATCAACATCCAAGTTCTTGTTCAGTGTGGATTCTGCCACTAATTTCAATCCATCTAAAGGAAAAAAATCCAGACAAAGCCCCACCATACATCCTCTTACCTTCTAGCTTAGCTTCCTTTCCTGACATCTTGTTATGCAGCAGACTTTGAGAGCAGCTGCCACTATGCTTTCAAAGCAAAGAGCATTTTAGTTAGCAGAGCAGCAGCTGGGAGACACAGAAGTGAAGCAGGCAGGCACATGATATGGAAAAGTCACCCAGAAGCATCCCAAGTCTACTTCTCAGACCTGGAAACTGGAAACAAAGTGCAGAGGCAAAATTCATGGGTTGGTGAAGGATAAAGGAAAAAACACAAGCATGCATTCAGTAGCTCAGAGGCAGCTGGAGCAGGTGCGTGACTTTGGGCTGGGTGGTCAGTGTGGCAAGGCAATGGGACAACACTCAAAACATACAAGGCAAAAAGGATAAGTAATTCTCACAATGTGATTAGAAGTGATTCTTTTTTCTTTTTCTCAAATTCCATCTTCCATAGGAACCCAGCCCTGCATGTTGGCAGTTTGAAGACCCTCTCTGCATTATGGTGGTTATGAAGTTGTTATCTCTCACAGCCACTTTACCTTCCTGTCCCTTTTATCAGCACAATTCAAGGTAATGGCATCCTTGATGTGATTAAGACAGGGATAAAAGAACACAAAGACAGGAGACAGCTGTAGGAATCAAACAATGTGCTGTGACTTGAAAACCAAAGCAAACATTTTGACAGGTTCTGAGGAACAGGCTGTCAGCCAAAGAAAGAACCTTTTATAAATTTTAGAGCAACCTTGAGGTTTCCCTGAGGAAACATGCTGTTCTGCACATGTTTACGTTTTGTGAAATTAAGGGTGGCCAATCTACTCTTTCTAAGGCCATCCCATGACATTCAGCTCCTGTAGGGATACAGTAGCATTGACACATCCTTTAAACTATATTCACGTTTCTCATTATCACATCTTTTAAGAAGAAAAGTGCAAGTTGATGTAGTGAGAAACAAAAATTATTGTAGTTTCACAATTATCTCAAAAGGCCAAATGTATTAAAGAGTACACTGGGTCACTACTGCTTTTCCCAAAGGAATTATTAATACAATTAGAGCTCATGTATAATACTTCTCTCATTGACTTATAAAAGCTCACAAGCACTGCGCCAAAAATGAAAGAAATGATGTTCAAATTTGCTTTATTTGGCTTCTTTTCATCCAGGAAATACAGAAAACAACGTAGACAATCAGCATCAGTAGAGCATATAACTTTAGATAAAAAATAATTAAGGAACAAACATGACACAGACAATAATTTTAAAAATATAGAATACACTGTTTTGATTGACTGAGGTTAATCTTCAAATCTGAACTAAACTGCAGCTGCTGTGGTCAAAAATACTTCTGTAAATTTATTTCAAAAGTTTTGAATAAAACTTTTAAAATAAAAGTAAACTTCTTTTAAAAAGAAAAAAAAACCCCAAAAGACCTTAAAAGGCTCACGAATTACCATTTTCTGTTCAGAAAAGAAACAAAGTATAAATCAAAACTACTAAAAAGCCTGCACCACCCAAAAAAAAAAAAAAAAAAAAGAAGAAAGGGACCAGTTGGTGTTTTAGTTGGATCAGATTTTTTTTTTTTTAATAGAAAAAGTGAAATGTACAAATAAATAATTCATATTGTGCCTACAATATTGGAACAAACATCACCCCTCACATCCCAGTAACACAAGCAGACAGATACACAAAAATTTTACCAGACTCTGGAGAGGCCACTGCTCTAGAACCAGCAAAATATTTATTGTGAACACTGAGTCAGTCCTAAGTTTTAAATCCCTGTTGTTGATTTTTCAGCTTGACAGTTTGTACCCTTAGTAAACAAATGACAAAAAAGGCACAATCTGAATTGCTGTGCACTCTGGTAAGATGGAGTGTTTCAGGTGCACAGATGCTCACCAAAGCCAAAAGAAAAGAGAATACTGTTAGTGATCCTGATGCAATGACAAACACTCAGACAGAAGGAAGATTGCACCACACAGTTGCAGTCCCCCAGGAGGGAAGAGGGGAGTCAGAATGGTAGCCTCATACTAACTTCTATTAAGAAAATTAACTCTGTCCCAACCAAAACAAGCACAGAGTGTCAGAGGGCACCTGGAGCCTTCATCCCCTCATGAAGATGAGGAGCTGCAGAGCAATGCCCAGGAGTGCATGGTCCTCCTGAGGAGCCTGCTGCTGCCCAGCAAGAGGGGGGCAAGCACCTGGAACTTGTGGGAAGACTGGAAATGGCCAGATCAGTAGGCTTGGGCTGGCAGAAATGAGCAGCTTGGGATGGTGGGAGAGGAAATCCAATCCAGCCTGGAACAGGAGCAGAATTTGGTCCCAGCTCGTAAGAACAGTGCAGTTCTTTATCTGCTATCAAAAGCATGACAAATCAAGAAACTCAGTCTCTGTAAGACTGCCAACTGATATCACTGCAGCCACAGCAGTGACACAGGATAGTGAGCTCAGCGTGGGACATCCCACCCAGTGAGGTCCACCCATGGAATTATGGCTTTTGGCCAGCTAAGTAATTTATCTGTGTTTAAAAATATATGAAGAGTACATAAGATGAGCACAAAAATTCTTGACAAAATCCATGCCTTTTGACAACTCAGCAAGGAGTAGGACAGGGTATTAACAGAAAGGAAAGATGGAGAAGACAATGTTCCCACTACTGGCCTTTGTTACCATCTCCTCCTCACTCATATATTTAACCCCACCACACACATCCCTAAAAAAACCCAGAAAACACAGAAAAAAAATTCCAGGATTAGAAAGAAGTCAAATAAAGTCAATTACTTATATACTAGACAAATTACTTACAATTCTTCCTTCCAAACTGTGGCTGCTACAGCCTTTATGTAGTCACCTGCTCGGAGACCTATTGCTCTTCCCCAGTAATTTTGGCAAATCCTGTGTGGTTTGAGTCCTGTGATTTTGAGTCCAGCAGATTTTTCCAGACAGAGAAAAAGGAGTTTGAACAGCTGGATAAGAGAAGAAAAAACAGATAACAGGAAGAGAGTGATGAACTCTCAGAGTTGCTGCAAGTGGAATTGCAGACAGATGTTGGCAAAAATTAAATCTCTCTCTACTGCAAGAATAATTAGGCACTGGAAGAGAGTCTGCAGAGCTTCTATCCATGGACACTTTCAAAACTCAGCTGGAAGAAGACAAATACATTTTTCCCAGCAGCAGGATCAAGAGTGGCACGGCAAAGAAGGTTTTGCCTGACAAAATCTCCCTTCTGTAGAGCAGCAGACCAAGTGGTCCCTCCAGTCCTACATTTTAAGGGCCTAGATCAGATAAGAAATGTTGTGTTGGTCATCTGAGCTTCCAGACAGGACAGTTTATATGATGTCTTCTCCTTTTTTTGCTGCTTCTTTCCAGCCAGTCAAGTCACTATGTGTAATGTTGACCTCAGGCTGCTGGCTTCTAGTGATCTGGTAGATAGATGGAAATCCTCAAGGGTCCTAGAAAACACAAAAAGACCCCCAGGAAAGGATGAGTTGTTGCCATTGTGTTACTATCTCAGGATTTGCTTAGCAGTGTTGTTGCTGTTGGGACAAGAGAAAGAGAAATGCACAGTGGGGAAAGTGGGGAGCAACAGTTACAAACCCACCCTTTGGTGAACAACTTCCCTGCTTTTCTAATTCTGGAAATCACACACACTCAGAATATGACATAAGGAATATACACAACCCTGGAAGGATTTGTAAACTGTGAGAAGTAAACCAACTTTCTTCACTGGTAATAATACACCAATAATTAATTAATGCACATATATTGAGTAATTTGATATTTTAGAATATATTTTGTATGTTTGAGATTCAGTTTGCAAATCTATCTTTACATGGATTTGAAGAAAATAATACAATATATGTCATCTTTTCATATAGAGGAGTATGAAAGATGTTCCTCATCTAATAAACCTGCATTCAGACAAAGTGTTTTGTAAAGTATTTTGGAATCAAGTATATAAATAATTCTTACCAAGGAAGTGAATGAGAAACTGAAACAGCGAGGCAACTATTCACATATTATAGGAATGCTATTTGTTCTCCCTTTCAGGCTGCCAGCCTGAATTTTATTTTCTGTTTATATACAAAGCCCTATTGTTGGAATGAAAAGGAGAAGAAACAACCAGAAAATTACTTCATGATGAAATATGAGCACAAATATGATGCACAGGATAGAAATTGTCACATATACTAAAAGGCTCCCTGTTTGCAAAGAAAGGGCTTTGTGTTTTAGTAGCACAGACTTCAGCTCCTTCCCTTTAGATGTGCAGGACAAACTCCAAGATATTTCATACACCACTACCTTCATCCTGCCAGTAGCAAAACAGGATTTATTTTAACCTTCCAGAAGAACCCCAGCCATGGCCCAGGAGACCAGAGTTCATCCAGTGACTTTTCTCTCCTTCCTCCTCTGCACTTCCTTTTCCCTGCTCTTCTAAATGGAAAGTAGGATAAGGAGCATGCTATTCCCAGCAAAAAATCCCAGGGAAAACAAATAAAAGAGCAGCAATCCCTGTCCTTCCCAATGAAAACAAGTAGCACTAAAGCATGGAAACTTTACAAAGTGTGCCCATGCTCCCTGTATATATGATACAGACCAGAGAGTACTGCCAGGCACATTCCTGGGAACAGAAAATTAAGTGGAATTACTAGGGAACAAAACCTGTCTGGAAACAGTGTGTGATTAAACTCAGAAAACATCTTCACTTGAGTTGCAAAATATTTATGTCTGCAGCAAACCTGATGGGCAGCCTGAAAGCAGAATTACCCTTTCACTGACATTTTTTCATGAGGATTGTTGTTTGGTTTTTTAATTCCTCCCCTCATGAGCTCTATTTAGGTCTGTTTGTCTATACTGTTTTTATACTGTGACATTTTGGGTTTTGGGACTTTTGTTTGGTTGGTTAGGGTTTGGGGTTTTTTTGGTTTAGTATCAAGAAGGGTGAAGGAATGAGGCTGCTGTATAGTCACAGTATGTTTTTTTCTATTTTGCAGGAATTCAAAATAGGACAAATATAATCTCCTACTCCCACTAAAGCCACACTTGAGAGGAAACCAAGGCTACTCTAAAATGAGCCTCACCAGCTGGGACATGACTGCCAGAAAGCCATTCCTCAGAGGAAGTGTGTCATATCCATCTATTTCATGAAGCAGGGACTTATATCCTGAATTTGTCATCTGAAAGTCTGGTATTTAGTGGTCTTCTCTGGAAATACTATTCTGAAAGTTCTCATAAACCCAAGCTGCTACTATATTGTTCTCAACTACCAAATCTCTTCCTAATAAGAAAACCAGATGTCAAAGTAAACACTGAAGAAACATGTCAAGTTGTAAGATAAGAATTGTTGGAATTTTTAAGCTAGAGCTTAGAAACAGAGCCTTCCCCAAACTGAATACACACCAGAGAATATTGCTATAATGACTCTTCCAGAATTAATTATTCTCTTTACTATAAACAAAGCAATGAAAAGTGTAACCAAGTACTTGTTCTCATAAAGTTACCCAAAAACTGGAATTCCTGTATAGTACTTATTTCCCAGCCTTCCAGGACATATTTGGCCACCAAAATTTGGGTTTCCCATACCCATATATTATAGCTGATCAGCCAAGCTGCTATTTTGCACTTACCAGACCTGATTCTATGCTATTTGTAGCAACTATCAAATTCAAAAGGTAACAATCAGGCAATCTTAAATTACTATACAGGGTATTAAGTGATCTCCAGCTTGTAGCAAAGGGGTATTTTGAACCTGTTTTGGAGTACTTGTCTAACATATTAAGCATATTGAGGTTCAGGCTAACTTATTCTATTCATTTTTTTTTATCTATTCAATATCATATCTACACAATTAAAAGCCCCAATTTTTTCCACTCGTGTTACAGTTTTTTTAAACACAAACATACCATTTGAATATTTCTGAAGCTTTCAACAAGGTAAAATCTGTATAAGCTACCCAAGAGAGATCAATATATCAATTTTTAAAAACAAAACCAACCAAACAAAAAAGCCCAACCATTCTGGCCTCTATATGCATTTATGAAGTAGTCCTTCCACACATGTTACCACAAGCCTCCAGAAAAAAATGTATGAGTGGAATTTTATCCCTCTGCAGACTGATACATCCTGATAATTAACTATAAAACCTTTTAATTGGCCAGACTGAAATATGAGTATCCTGCAAGCCATGAAATAAGCAAGTGATGCTGTGGAAAGCTTTCGAGTGAAGACACATAAATGACAGGTAAGTCACAGGAATTTATTCAGGCTAATAACCTTTATTTTGCTTCTACCCAGGCAGTTGGCTTCTTAACTGGACTGTGTGGTCTACAGCTAAGCTCTATTAGTTGAGTAAGGAATGAAAGGATGTAACTTTTCATCAGAGGAGCAGCACCAAGAAACTTCAGGCATGGGAGAATTTATGCCTGGTGATTCTTTGCAGCCTGCTCATTGCACTCACATGGAGTGATAGGCACAGCTGGGTTTGCCTGCCTACTTGGTAGAGGATGAAGTGTGAATTTTCCAAAGCTTGTGTGTCAGCACTTGCCACAAAGGCTGCTCAGTTTGATTCCAAACAAGTCACTAATCCATAAATGTTGTGAAGACACTTCACTTGGGACAAGGCAAATGCCTGAGGGATGGGACATCAACTTTCAGCCCCAGATACCTGATTCTCAAGTATCTACCATGAAGAGGAACAAAAATAAAAGCAAAGCAAAACTTTACCATACTCTCAGAAACAAAAGCACTTGGAAGAAACTTTGTCAGAGGAGGTTCCTAGCCACCGAGATGAAAAACTACTGTTTTACTTTAAAAACTGAGCATCTTGGCAAGCCTGGAGAGGCTGTACTTGTTATCTAGTGCAGAATGAAAAGAAGTACTGAAGCCCCAGACAGACCCTGGTATTCTTGAGCCAGCTATTAGCTCTCTATTATGCTGTTACAAAAATATGTGTGTAGGCACTGCATCTCATTTCAGCCAGTCTGAGAACAATGGAGGGCAAAACCAGAAAAGGGCTTTCTGCAAGATAGTTCTGCCTTTTATGACCAACTACAACCAATGCTGTAAAAAGCATAACATATTTTACAGATGATCAAGGAAAAAATGAGTCGCCACAAAACCAGGCGAAGAAGTTTTGGGCATTTCCTCATCACAATACTTGTAACACACTGTAAATATAAGTGTTAAAAATTACCATAGCTTCACAGATATTCTTAGCATTCTAAGGATGGCCAGGAAAGTGCCACATACATGGAATGATATACAAGAGGAACTGTAAGTAACTCTTAGCCAACAGCAGAGGAGAGCATCCTGGGTGAGAAAAAAAGAATCAGATGGTGACAGAGTGATCAAACTGCACCACAACTGAAGTTTTACAGCAAACTAATTAATGATGCCTTCAGGGAAACAGATGTAAATTAAAAAGACAGACTGCACATTTTGCTAAGATGGTCACTGTAGGAAGGAATATGATCAGTTGGTCAATATTACTTTGAATAAAGTAATGCTGCCCTTTTAAAAAACTGATCCAGGTCATTGTACTACATTTTTGAAACTCAAGACCAAAGAGCAACTGAAAACGTGCAGACTATGGCTGATAAAAACTAGACTACACTAAAAGAACAGAGGCTTACTGGTTTACAACAAGTCACATTCTGGCATTTAGCATTAAGCAAAACCCATGAAAACCCGGAAGGAACACAAACAACCGATGTCATTCAAATCCTGCTTTTGTTGATAAACTCTCATCCAACAAACATCCACTACTAAATGCTGCTCATCTAATTGATGCCCTCTCTCCCACTGAACAGGGATTTACGTTAAGTCTTGACCTTGTGACATGTTGGCATACATGTGAGGCCAGGAATCTTGATGTCTTCCCAGGCAGCAGGACATGAGAGCCCACTTCTCTTGGAGACACAGAGGGACTTCAAGCCTTTAGCTAAGGAAAAAGAGGCACAGTGCTTTCAGCTGAAACTAATGCTTTTCTGTGTCATGCTTTCCTTACAAGGCAGGGGAGGGGGATCTGTTCAGTTTCCCAGATAACTTGTAGGCTCTGTTGCTGTGCATCACAGCAGTGTCTCTGCAGCAGGAAATCCTGTCTTGCATGACTCATGTCATGGCACAAGGATACCTGAAATGGCCTGGGGGCTCCAAGCCTGATACCTAGTGTGTGATGCAGGCTGTAAGAAACCTGCTGTCACTGCCTGCTAGGGATGGCCCTGTTACAAACTACCACTGAACCCACATAAGGGCATTGCCTGGGGAACTGCTAATATCCACAGGCCAGAGTCATGCCAGGACACATTAACATCCTCAGCCTACTCTAAATCTGAACAACTGGTCTTGTCAAGCTGGGTTTCACTGGGTGACACTGGTCCAGCTTCAGGCCCCAGTGCAGACACAGCATCCTACTGTGGGTCTCATCTGCCATGCAGTGAAGGGGCTTCAGAACATTGCAGGGCAGCACCTGTGCTTTTTGGCACTCTCTTTTCCTGGTCGATCCCAGATCTGCTTTAGGGGGTGACCCCAAAGCTTTATCAGATCACCTCCACCCCAAAGTCTCTCCTTCAAGGTATGCTTAGTACAAACTCATTTGTGCTTGGAATGGTTGTTCTAAAATAAAGATACATCTTTCTTGTGAGTATTTCATCTTTTTCTTCTGATCATTTAAAAAGCAGTTTTTAAGAAAGAACTCCTTGAGCTTTAACTTCCAGGTTGGTCTGAAAATTCAACAAGAAATTTTATCTTCTCAATTTTTTATAGGATCAATGAAAGTCTCACATAAATTTTACAATTAAGACATTATATCTGGGGTGTAAGAATGGTTCAATTCTCTTTCTACTCAGTGGAGACTCTTATGTCTCTGGCAGTAGTAGATTCAATAGGTCAAACCCTCTTAATAGTAGATGCTGTAGGTCTAAGTTCACAGCAGACAGGTGTGATACTCCTTGAAACCTTTCTTTACTTTATATCATATTATTGCCCTGAAACAGGTATCTTAATAGCCAGGAACTGAGTTAGTATGTGCTAGTGTTTCTAAATATATTAGAATATAGAATATATATAGAATTTAAAGCCAGACATAGAATTTGGATTTAGTTAAACAACAGTGAAACTACCAATGACCATCAAATTTCTGTGATTTCTGAAGCTTATGGTGTCCCCACCCGCTGACTTTTTCTGTTCATTATGTTATTACTAATTAAGACCAGAGAATTTAGTTGATCCATGACCAGGTTATTACACACTCAGAGATGTTACACTGACTTCAACTTCTCCTTAATTCATCACTAGGAAGCTCACTCATGTGCCTAATTTGAGCACACTTCTTCATCATATTATCCTGTTTGTCTTAAAAAATACAAAGATGGTGCCATTCCAGTAGAAAATGCTTCCCGTGAGAGGACATCACTCTGCATGAGTGGGTTTCTCTGTATTGTCTACTTCACCTGCCAAAAATTATCTGAGCATACTGCACTTGGTGGGCTTCCAGGAAAATGTGAAAGATAAGTGAATTACTTCTGCTGATACAGCTACTTGAAAGCAAACCAAGAACAGCATGTCCTGCCCTTCTTGAATCCTTCCCTCAATTTTCAGCCTTGGATTGTCCCTTGGCAGTGGGAAAACAGCTCTTAAACTTACATGCAACTGAGGCAACCTCTAAAAACTGTAAACATATTACTATTATTATTATCATTATGTTGTTGTTGTTGTTGTTGTTGTTGTTGTCCAATATGACACTCAAACTCCCAGTGGTATCCCAACAAAATCTCATTCTCTGCAGATGATCAGACCTTGTTATGGGCTCTAGGAAAACCATGTTTCCACACATTGATAACTCACCACTTCAACTCCTCCTGCCTGGGATCTTCCTCCGGAACAGCATAATCAGGATCAGAACTATGATGACTACTAGAAGCACTACAATAATCACCAACCAAAGCAAAGATGATCCCTCTTCTGTGAAAACAAAACAACAAAACACCCACAGCAAATTAATCTAGTTTATTGAGAAAAAAAGCAAAATGAGCCAAGAGAATGTCTGATTAATGACAGCAGTTTCTCAGATATAGTTAAAGGTATTGCTAAGGTAAATGAAAGCAGCAACTGCTCAAAAGAGAGAATAAACCTATGTATCTTCAAAAACAAACTACTTGCCCACAGAAAATATGAAGAAAAGATGTGCTTATGGCAAAGAACACTGCCATTCCCATACCTGATAGTGGTTGGCATACACACAGAAGCAGAACTTCATACAAGTCTTAACACTTTCAGAAGAGTTTTTTTGTTCACCCAGAATTTTATTATTTTTACTTTTAAACATTTAACACTGTTGAAAAGGCAACATTAATCTTAAGAAAAGAAGACAGGCTATGTTTTGCTGCCTAGAAATAGCTCTACCCAACAGCTTGAGTGTAAATGTTCCTCCCTGGTTAGACATCAGCCACATCATTTGACTGCTATTAATCAAAATATTATACAAAGGCTCATTTCACTGACATTAGCTGGAAAATCGTATGACTTGAAATTTATTTGACTCAAGCCATAACTATTATGTCT
Source organism: Muscicapa striata striata (assembly GCA_030060385.1). Taxonomy (NCBI): domain Eukaryota; kingdom Metazoa; phylum Chordata; class Aves; order Passeriformes; family Muscicapidae; genus Muscicapa; species Muscicapa striata. The sequence goes on from JAREIS010000011.1 coordinate 5,790,533, forward strand.
TTTAACAAAGATACGTTGAACTATTCTTTTGAACTTCTTGTTCTCTAAAATATAAGATTGTTAAAATAACAAGCTGTTTGCTGATTTTTTATCCACTTAGAAAGAAATAACAACAGTCTTAGTTTTCTGCTTTCTGGGAAACACATTTTAAATGACCAAAACAAAATAATATTGGAGACAGGATAAAAAGATTAATATGCTCTTTAGGAATTGCTTTTGAATGTTTAGGGAGTAGATATTAAAAATCAAATCCTGCTCTTTACTACTGTTCCTATAACAATCACTTATTGAGTATGAAGTTTCAGAATTAACCCACAGCTACAAGCTGCTTTTCCTGTCTTGCTAATTTACAAGTGGTCTTCAATTTAGGGCTCTGGATATAGAGACATGAATTTTAAATCACCCAAGTCAATGCTCCTGTATGAATTTAAGAATGGTACTTCAGCTTTTAATGTTTCTGTTCCTTATCTGCAGAAGCAGGGTCAAAGTCTTTCCAGAGAACAGAATGTTAGAAAAAGAAATAAAATTAACTCTACAAGATACTCTTATGTTACATTAATGTACCTTAGATTTCTGTATAAACCAAATGTAAGAATCTTCAACTGATCCCCTCCCTGTATGCCTGAAATAACTATTCCTCCCTGACCATTAAGAAAATGGACATGTGCCTTAGCAAAAAATCAGAGAAATGAAATCATAATATACAGGTTAAATACAACAAAACATGCAGTAAGTTGAACTGAAACATTTGATTCACACAGTTTGCTATGAATTTCAAAAGTTCTGAGTTCATCAAGAGTTTCTACTCATCTTTCCACTCACAGATATCAGCTGACATATTTATATTTATTTTTAGACTGTTAAAGTTATGAAGGCCCACGTGGAAACCTATGTTCAACTTGCTGCAAAATGCATGGTGCATATCTCCCCAGCTGATTAGGCCGCCTTTTTTTCCCCTCTTGGATGGGACTCCAATATATAAGTACCTCAAAGACTACAATGGATGCAAATAGGATTTCCTGACATATACACAACTCATTCCCTCTTCTTCCCAGAAGATTCCTATCCAAATATGCTACTGCAAAACATGGAAGCCAAGAAAAAGCTAACAAGTTGCTTCTACTGCTCACCTACCTCCTTTTATTTTCACAGGCAATTCAAATGCTTCATTTCTGTTGCTTACTGTGCAGGTCAAATCCCGTGCACTGATGCTCTGAATGTTGTAGATTTCCAGTTTACTGGTGATGGACACAATCCCATTTTTGTGCTTGACTGTCTTCTGTGTAGGAGTAGAATTGAACAGGTTGTTCCAGGTGATGGTGGGCTCTGGGAAGCCATAAGCATTACAGGTGACTATCAAATGATCTTCAGAAATGTTGTGATGGACAGATGCATTGAGACCTTCCAACACACAAATGAGAAAAGTCATCACCACAGTAAGCACCTGGTCATCAGCAGCAGTGGCAGCCTAACCATTACAAATCAGAGCAAAGCTGACTGGATTCACACTGAGCCCAATGGCAAGGAATGCAAGAAGAGCTCCTTGTGTCAGGTCCCCACCATGACTCAATACTCCTTCCCCCACACTGAAGTTTTATACTGTTGTAATCAATCATGCGAGACTCTGTTTTCTTCATGTGGGAAAAGCCAATTCTTTATTCACACAATGCATTTTTATATAGTTTTTACAGGCTTTGTGTTTAATTGGTTATTAGTTTTCCTACTACTTCATTTATTGGTCGGAAGGTGATATTGTGTGTATGTGCTAAGGTTCAAGTGTTTACATTTTTCTTTTATGGGTTCTCATGGTACAAACCTTAATGTTTACACAAGTGCACTTGTTTTGCACCCAGGAATAGGCTGTTGTGTTAACAAACTTTTCATACTAAGATTGTTTTCACATGGCAATTTGCAAACTGCACTTAGAAGAAGTGACAGGCTAGCTTTAATTTAGCAGAGCAGGCCTGATTTTATGAGGCCTTTCTTTTATCATTTCTACCCCAAAGATTTCACTCAATCTGAAATCCAAGTATTAAAATACTCTGTTAAGTAAAATAATTTCTTGTTCCTATCTGCTAATTCCCTATCACTGGTAGGGTTTGGCAGAGCAGCTCACAGCACTGGGGTTGTACCTTGTACCAAAAGGAAACTTCAACTGGAAATGTTGGTTTGCCCAAGTTCCATCTGGGACTGACCAGGGACTTATAAAGATTCTATTCCTTGCTTTTCAGCTGCTACTCAAAGAATAACAAGTAAGAGCCAAAACAACTACAACAGTCTTGAAGGCCCACAGAGTTTTGTGAGTTAGAGTTTTGCTCACAGTAGTAGTGCTCTGTTTCTACATCATGTTCCACCAAGGGATGTTCCTATCACTGCAGTTCTTGAATCTGCTCAAGGAAATACTGTGGGTGAGAAAACACCTCTTATTTCACTAGACACACATCCCTGCAGAGAACCTCACCAAAAACACTCAGGTGGATATTTCCTGACAAGGAGCCCAAAGGGAAAACATTGAAGAGACACTTGTAATGTCCTGAATCATCCATTCTTGTGTCCCAAAACGTTATGCTTGTCTTGTTGAGTTCCAAACTTGTGAAATTCATTCTTCCTTTATAGGGCTCGCGAATCTTTAATCCATTTGCTTTACTGTATGTAGCTATATTATTATTTGATCCTTCTGAGTCCTTTTGCCACGTTACTTGCAAAACATCCATGGGTTTTGTCAGGGCACAGGTCAGCGTTGCATTGTCACCCATCCTCACTTCTGTGTGTTCAGCCTGTGGAACCACTGCAATGACAGAAAACAGTTAATGAAATGGGCAGATATCACACATATTCAGAGCTTAATGTTGATTCTAAGGCCTGGATTACCTACAGACACAACCCCTTCAGTTACACATTGTTTCTATGGCTTTCCCCTACAAAAGAGTCCATCTCTTGCATACTCTTAGAAATCAATGGAGTTATGTTGGTTTACATTGGCTGAGGCTTTAGCTTTCTTCTAAGCTGTTTCAAAGCCAAAAAGACTTACCTATTTCTGTACCCATATCTGCAGACTTCCCTCTTAAATCAGCTCATGACTTTCTACGCTCAGCAAATACTCAATTGTTGTTCCCTAAGAGCTAGAGGAAGTTTTAATGCATAAGAGAAGTACACACCAAGCCATTATCAGAGAAGTAAAGATCAAAATGCCTTTAAAAGGCTTTTTGAACTGTAGTTTCAGAGTTCATGGTGCATTTGAGATGGAGGGAAGGAAGTTCTTTAAGGATGCCTCACTCTTGGAAGCTGTCAACTCAGGTTAACAATGGTGTTCAGTGTCACTGTAGATAGGGGATGCTTCTTGTCCCTCCCATCTCTAAATACTGCTCTAGGAGGTTTTGTGTCACAGCTGCCAGCTCCGTGTCTCTGTCTCAGCTGTGTAAGTTAAACAGCATCAGCAATCTGTATTTCACCTATTTTTGTCTCTTACTCTGCTCAAGGCTCAGAAATCTGAAACCAGTTCCCCAAATAATTTCAAGAAGATTTCAGGAAATTCAACTTACCATTTGCCTTTCCAAGATCAGAATATGCCAAACACAAAACCAGAACTTGTAAAGTCATTTTGGAAGAAAAAATCTGCTTCACCTAAAGAAAGACAAGGTGAGAAGACAGATCATCTTCTGGTGACATTGAACATTCAGGGTGCAAAAAATAAGAGAAGATTTCTCATGTGAAAAAGGGTCTTGTTCTGGGGTCAGACAGCAAGGCTTGACAAGTCTTATTGCCCTGTTTCCTACTATGGAATTGCAGACCTGCCTGGAACTGAAGCTGGTGTTAAATTCAAGTGGAAACATTATTTTGCAAAAAAATGCCTCTGTAACACACACTACCCATTGCCGAATTTTTTTGGCCAATGCCTGCAAAACTAGCTGAAGCATCTTGGGACCATCTTCTGTCAAGAATGTAAGCAAAGCCCAACCTTTTAAAGATTTTCACAGCATGCAAAAAATAAAAGACACAATCAACCAAAAAGCATTGTCTGTATTACACAGATTAAAAAAGAGAACTGGCAAATAAATAAGAGGAAGAAAAAAGTATTTAGAAACAAATTGCCAGCAAACTTGTTTACACACTGCATATACCCACAACCAGTAAATGGGTTAAGTTTTAAACATACTAAAACATGCTAAAACAACTTCTGATGTACTTCTCCAGTTACCAAGAACAAATAGAGACCAATTTTTTATGTGCAGAAACAAGAACCCATCAGCAATGAGGCAAATGAAAAGTTTGTGTAGTCAGATGTTTTATCACAGCTATAAGAAATTAAGCATGCAGAAATCAAGGGCCAACATAGCAAGCAGCAACTACCGAGTCATAGAATTGTTGATAAAGCAGTAGAAGATGTACCACACCTGCAGGCAAGCAGAGTTTTCAATAACAATCCTTTGCTTCACTGCTTTAGTACCCGTTAAAACCCTTAATGCACCATTGCACTCACCCGGGGTAGCTACAAAAATTCACACAGTGAGGAACGAGGCTATACTGTGTGGTTTTAACACAGCAGCTGTAGCGGGCACAGAAAAAAAGAAGTCTCTCTAGGTCACAACCCCAATCACAGGTGCCGCAGATGGTGGGGAAACAAAACACCAAAAGGAACAGAAGACAAAAAAAAAAAAAAAAAAAAAAAAAAAAAAAAAAAAAAAGCGTTAAAAACTGGGGCAAGTAAAGCTCAAATCCTTTACTGTGTCTTCCCCAAAGCGCACCTCGGAGGGCTCCTGAGGCGCGGGCTGTGCCCCTCCATGGACAAAGCGCTCCCCCGCCACTTTCTGGGAACTGCCTCTAACTTCTAAGAAGTTTAACGTCAGAGAAGAAGTTCACCCCCCTGGCTCCACACAGGGTTCCGAAGGCAGCTGCCGACTGAGCCCGGCACCCGGAGGACCCTCCTGGCTGGGAACGACGGAGAAAGGAGAGGAGAGCGCGGGCGCATCCTTCCATCCTTCCATCCTTCATCCACCCCCCGGCGGATCCCGCACTGCTCACCTCCGCCCGAAACCCTCCTCCGACCGGCGGAGGCCGCCGAGGAAGGCGGCGAGAGAGGCAGCTGCTCATGGCCGAGTACATGGGAGCAGGGAGCAGGATGGAATGAGAGCCCGGGAGGCGGGAACTCCCCCGCCGCAGCCCGCCGCTTGTCCCGGAGCTGGCGAGTCCAGCCTCCATCCCGCTTCCCTCAACGGCATTCGGAACAAAGTAGTAAATTGTTTTGGGCTATATTTTTTATATATTTGGGAGTTGTCTTTTGCTTCCATGGCGACCTTCCTGTTGGGTGGGGAGGATTTTACATTAGGATTTTCCACTGATAAAACACAACAGATAATTTATCAGACCTTGACAGAAGCAACCCATTTTCCAATCTGATTAATTAGAAATATCATCCTTAGGTCTTTCAGTGCCTGCTCTTTCTTCAAATGCATTCATACACATGTGCACGTTCATACACTGTTCATACCAGTTGCAATATTTATCTTGCCAGGCTCTAGAAGGTCTCCTGTTTTAAGCCATCATCACTCGCAGGAAAAAGCAAACACCACAATTTCAACCCCTGACAAAAATAATTGACAAAGATGCCCACATAAACCCAGAAATTCAGTATTATTTAAGACAGAGATGTGTGGGAATATTTGGAACACTGCTACTAAACTGTCTCAAGGAAGAAGGGGATGTTTGCATCTTTCCTGGGTCATCCTGGGCTCACCAGATGTTAACTTTACCTGTCCTGTTGCTCTCAGTGCACAAAGGAGTGCCTTTTGACCTGGAAAACCAAAAAGCTTCTGATCTCAATAGATCTAGCCTAGCTTGTAGCTGGGATCTGGAGGTCAAGGCAGGATCTCTTCCAGATGGCTGGAGCTGTACTTGAAGACACCTTCCCCACCACTGTGCTTAGATTTAGTGCAGCTGTTCCCCCCTGCCAACTAACTGACCAAAGCCTCTTGCTTTTCAACAAAATTCCAATGTCACCACTACCTTTCTTTCTACCTTTCTTTTACCTTTCTTTCTATTTCCTAGAATCAATCACTGTGTCTTAAATCACTTAAATTTTCCTCTGCCAGCCTTCCCATTTTTGTTCTCTCTAAAAGAGGCCAGAAACTAACTCATGAGTTGTTTGAGACTGATGTACCTACACACTCCACACTATTTTTGTTTTAATGAGAAAAATGTGCTAACAAGGTGCTTTTGTGCTTTCACTATAGCTGAGGGGATTTTAGAGGGAAGTCCACAGAACTGCCTATTGCATAGCTTAAAAGAAATTTATCCAGAAGTGCCCTGTATAGTGCAACAAAAGGAGGGAAATCCCAGTGAAATCTTCCTGTTCTTATTACATGAAAATAAAGGGGACTTTGGGGGGATTTGAGAGATATATTATAGTAACTCACATCTACTGAGGTGGAAATGTCTGTATTTAGGCAAATGTTATTACTTCTTCAGTGAGCTGGAGAAACCTAGAGAAGAAAGAAGAAAATGATGAAAGGGTCTGGAAAAGAAGGCTACTTCTTTAGAAGACAGGGCATAAATTAAGAGTTGAGCAGAGAAAGGATGATACTGAAGTAATAGGCAAAAACCAGAGGTAACCTCAGGGCAGACAGAAGCAAATGAAAAATATTCCAGACAAATCAGCAATGGTGGAAGATTCAAAATATCTTTATAGTTACAGGAGAACAAGGCAGAAAAATCCCCTTCTGCCTTATTCTGTGTTCTAATGTCAACTGTTTCTTTTTTACAGGAACCTAGCTCAGCTCAGCAATCTTTGCCAAGTTTTATAAGGTATGTTACCAAGGTGACATGGACTCTCTGGTATGATAAATCATTTGAAGTTAGTGAGAAAGAGAGTAAGTAGAGAGCTCTTGTCTAAAATCCAGAGGGATCTTTGTTAATATTTTTTTTATTTATTTAGCTGTAATACACCTTGCATGGTGGTGGAAAGAGCAATTTAAAATTCCTTCTGTCACAAATCAGGTCTATCCTTTATTCTTTTCTCTGCCTTCTGGGTGGACACATTCCACTAATAATATCTTCATTCTCCTCTTGATTTCTGGGTTTCTGACCTCTTATAAGCAGAGCCATTTGAGCCACTAGCCAGTGAAACTGTACAGGCTTAAGGCAAATATATAATACAGCTGATCCAAGCTGCTGTTATTTAACAGCAAAAAGGAAAAAAAAGGGTTACTGGAGTCAGTGACACAAATTCCAGTAAAACCAAACACAGTAAGTTTTACAGGATGTACTGCCTGCTGGTTTATACCAGAACACCTGTTCTACTGATTCAACTCCCCTCTGACTCTGCTCACATCAACTAGCATATCCCCCTAAACCATCAAGCTCAGGCAGTGCATATTCAAGTCACAAATGCTTAAATGGGTCTACAAAAGGTCTAACCTGGTCCAGAGGATCAGCCACCAGCTGTCATTTTGCTGGTGATTGACCACGGGATCACAGTCAAACCACATCTCTCTCTCTCAAGCTTACTTCTATAAAACAAGCAAAGGTCAAATTGTTTAAAGTTTGAGATCCTGACAATTTCTCCTACACAGCTGCACAAGGCTTCCCAGCAGAGAAAGTTAGTCATGTGGGTGGGGATAAAAGGTCAAAAAAATTCCATTTCGGTATCAGTTTATCAGTGTATGAAGGGGGTGGGGTGGGTGTGGAATTGGAAGAAGAAAGTGACCATGGTAGTGAAAGTTTTAGCCCATGACAGGGCAGACAAGGGATGCGGGGGTGGGAGATGACATTCCCTGCTGCAACAGGTGGTAGGAGATGAGGAATCCATAATTGTTAAGGTCGTATGTATTACACACACACTCACACAGACACACACACGGACACACATACAGTGTTACTTGATATTAAGGAGTCCTTAAGTGATTTTAGCTTTAGAAAAAGATCAAGAAAAAAGCCTAAACAATGCTGCTGGGCTTGTAGTATTGGGAAATGCTGTGTAAAGTATGGTTATGGAAGAGAGGGTTCGTGAGGACCCATGACAGCCACAAGGGGACAAGAGGGGCTGAGAGTGCAGATAAGGTTACAGCTGGGGACTTGCCACCAGCTGCAGGCAAAAGAGGCATGAATGATCTAGCTAGTGGAGGAGTAGAAGAAAGGATTTTGGGTTTGGAAACCAATGAAGTGTTCAGTCCCATAGCACAGACTTGTAGAGAAGACTTAGAGAAAGTTGCAAAGGTATATGACGATTTGATATGTTATTCCTAAGGATTTGAGTAAGCTGTTAGAAGCAGCATGAACATGTACAATAATTAGGAGTGAAAGCTGTGTTAGCAGAACAAAGCCAGATAAGGGGGGAGGGGTGCATATTGGGAATATTGACACAACAAGTGGCATCCAAAGGGTGGTCAGCCTGCCTCTGGACAGTAATGGCAGCAGTCCTCCAAATCTAGGAAGCGTGGGAAATGCAGGCACAGAGGACTCTCAGGGTCTTGTGCATACAGGCTCAGAGACAGATGGATACAATATTTGCCCTAAGACCTTGGAGAAGGCTTGGTGAATTAGAGCATTAAAGTGAAACAGATATAAAGCAAGAATATAAGTGTGTGATTTAAGTAGAAATATGTTTTAAGCAAACAGAGATATGTGTTATGTAAGTAAAGCAATATGTTAAGCAAGACAGTAAAAGATTTTAAAGTTTAGCAATAGAACCTGCTATAAAGTTAGAAGTTTAAGATGTATCAGTGTAGGTTTGTGAAGTGTTATGTGAATGGTTGAAAGATGATGCAAAGCCATACATAAATAAATAAATAAACAGCAAAGCAATTAATGATTGATGTAAAAAGACGCTAGCAAACTTCTTAGAAGTATTTGATTGGCTAAAAAACCAACATAAGGCATTGTCACTACAAATTAAGTGACTTCTGATATTATGGCATTGGATACAACACCTTTAATGTCCAATCCTTCTATGAGACTGATGTCATAAGGCAACAAACTGTTGTTTACAACTTCTCTCAGTTGCCCCATGCCTTGTAGTATTAATATCCCGGTAAGGAAGGAAAAAAAATTAACCCTGGGGCAGCAACTGACATTTTTGTGCCCTGTACAGTTGTAGTGGTGTTGGAACAAAAAGAAGGACACTGATCATCACCAAGCAGAATGTTAACAGACCAGATGGTACTGCTAGAACAAGATAATGTGGAGTTAAAAGTAGCTAACATGAATCCAGCACTGTTCTTAATTTGCCCATGATTGTTTGCAGACCACTGAACAGGTACACTGAGATGACATACAGAACTCGGAAGACATGGATTGGAAACTCTTTGTGAATGGGAGCAGCTTTGTGAAAAATGGAATCCAAAAAGCCAAGTAAGTCAGTGGTAACTCAGCATGAGGTAACAGAAGCTGAAGCTATAACCCCCAACACATCAGCTCAGAAAGCAGAACTGATTGCATTGACAAGACCATTGGAGCTCTCACAGGATAAGATTATAAATATATGGACAGACTTAAAATCTGCTTTTGGAGTGGTCCGTGCCCATGGAGCCATTTGGAAAGAGAGCTGCTAACCTCCTAGGGATCCTCTGTGAAACATGGACAAATAATACAGAGATTGCTAGAGGGGGTGCATCTACCTTGAAAGGTGGCATTGTAAAGCTCATCAGTCTGGACAGACTCCAGGAAATACTGGAAATTGCCTGGCTGACAAAGCAGCCAAGGAGACTGCTGGTGGGGATGTCCTGTTGGTCTTACCTGAGAAATAACAGTATTCGGACAAGCAAGTTTCTGATTATCAGCCCAAAGATGAGAAATAGGCAGAATTGTTAGATGCTGGAAAGAGTCCTGAAGGATGGTGGATTATATCCAGTGAAGAAGTAGTGATTCCCCAAGACCTTATGAGGAAAAATCACAGGGGAAGAACATATGGTAACTCACTGAGGCATAGAGTCTATGGTAGAAGCAATGAAGCCTCAGGTTTTGAACATACAAATGACTGTTACCATAAAAAGCGCTGTTAAAAAGTGCCAAACACTTAAAGACCAATGCACATCAAATTAGATAGCCTACACCTTTGACTGTTAAGAAAGGAAATTGTCCAGGACACTACTGGCATGGCAAAAACGGGTATTTATTGGTACTGGTAGATACTTCTTCAGGATGGCCAGAAGTTTCTTCTTGTTGCACTAAGAAAGCTGGTAAAGATTTTGGTGAAGAAAATTATCCTGAGGTTTGGAGTCTGAGTGAGAATGTCACCAGATAGAGGTTCACATCATTGATAAAATAGCACAAAGCTCAGCTAAAATGTTGAAGTGGGGCTTGCGCACTCCATGGAGACTTTGGTCGAGTGGGAAAGTAGGAAGAATGAATCAGAGTCTAGCAGAATATATTAAATCCATGGGAAGGTGTTGTCTTTTTTCCACAGATACACTGTGCTGGCAGCAGCCATGACACTGAATATCACAGCTCATCCATACCAGCCTGGAGACTATCTCAAAACCTGGACTGAAGAGCCTCTCCAAGGAAAGGGGAAGGGACCATATCAGGTGCTGCTAACCATCAACACTGGTATGAAGGTGTAACAAGTAGATTTGAGGCTCCCCAACTTAGGATGGTTAAAACAACTGCTTGTATTTATTGTGGTGTTCTCACTCATGAACTTGATCACTTGTTGCAATACATACTGCTGTATAGACTAGATCAATGCAATAAATGGATATGAAGAGACTATGAAGAAATTATATTAAAGTCTCAAAGGGGCAATTTGTTACTATAGGGAATAAAACAGAGAGTACAGTGGAACTAATAAAGGGACCTGATATCTTAGGCCAAATAAGGCAGAAACTGTGGGAGAGACAAACACAGATAAATGCTCCCTGTGCAAGAAGTGCCCAGAAACATGTGAAACTTTGAGATAAGATAATGTTACCAGGTAAGTCATGTCATGAAGAATGTGTAACCCACGGAAAATTGTTACCAAAAAAAGAACCCTATATAAGTGCCATACAAGTAAAACCCTACATAAATGCCTTGTATACTCAATAATTGACTTCTGATGCAAACTCGGATGTCCCTCCCTCTCCATCGCTGATAGTTACCAAACAAGTTATATTATTATGAATAAATATGAATTTTTAATCATGATTCATTGTTATTATCAATAAATTATCATTGGCTTTCTAACATAGCATACTGCTTGTCAAATTTATTTCCCAGTTTTTTGGTGACACAATGTCTTGGTTTAAAAGACAAATGTCTGCCAAGGAAGGCGGGAACAGAAAGATGACCCGTCCCTTGAAATTATTGTAACTTTGAAATTATGCGGCTTTGAAGCAAAATATAGGAAAAAGAGTAACAGTTCTTTACTAGAAAATACGTATATGTGCAGGTGTGTAAGAGAGCAGAACAAACCACACCACAGTGACAGAAGTTTCTCACCGGCTGAGGGCAGCATTTCTCCTCTGGTGCAGTTATGACCAGTGAATGGACCACTCACTCAGGCTCACAGAGCCTGCACATTTTCTCTTCACAATTTCCACTTCCCGGTAAAATAAGTTAACTTTGAAAAATGGCACTTAAATATCTTTTAAATTAATATCTTGTGGTATGTTTATACACATACATTAATGGCTTCCAATTATAGCTACAGTGGAAAAGCACACGCATATTGATGATAACCATGAAAAAATACACAGATAAAATCTCAAAAAAAAAAAAAAAAAAAAAAAAAAAAAAAAAAAGAAAAAAAAAAAAAAAAAAAGAAAAAAAAAAAAAAAACAAAAAACAGATAATAAGCACTTAATCTCAGGAAACTCTCATCTGAGGAATACCAAGTTGCAACTGAGTAACTCTTGATTAAAACATCACTTGAGATTGACTTCTAAAGGTCCCATGACCAAGAAGCCTGAGGTTACTTTCTAAAGGTCCATTCACCAAGAAGCTCAGCTGCATAAAATCCTGCTGTGTGGGGAGGCAACCCTGGGCATAATTTGTGAGAGGAATTTGGGTAGTCTAGCTGCTTTCCTGGGTGTTACCAAATGTCTGCCATTCCCATTTCCCGTTGATAGGAATGGGAGGAATTCAGCTTTACAAACAAACTTGTAAGATATAAGGCAAGAGATAGAGATAAGATGGTTACTAATTGACACAGAATGTTGCTCAACCAAGGCCTTGTTAAATTCCTGAATCTAGAAAAAAAAACCTAGAAAGAAGAACAAAGACAGAAAGGGGGTTGTGTGCCTGTTGGAAGGGAACATGTAGTGAAGGTCTGTATCCTGAAGTCTGTACCTTCCAAGTACCTCAGCCAATAGGGAAAGGGAGAAAGTGATACAGGTAGGAAATTAGGATAAAAAGAGGGCTATACTCTTCAACAACTTGAGAGACCTCAGGGGAACTGTCCCATGGCCTTTCCCTTCATTTGAATAAAGTTACAGAACTCCTCTGTCTCCTTTTGGACATAAACCTCTGGCATCATGAATTTATCTGCACATCCTCTAGCACTGCACCTTCTTTTACACATCACTGGCTGACCGGGAAGCATGGAGAACAGACTTGGAAATATTTCCATATTCCTTTCCCTGGCCCTTTGAAGGACCTCTTTCTTCAGGAGAGGGAAGAAGAACTGATATCCAGTGCCAGTTCCTTCATCACTCCCTTTTAACATCTTTTCCAACAACCATAGTCAGGGCCCGCTGCTGAACAACTCTCATCGAGTCATTTAATCATGGAATGACTTTGGATATGGTGGTTGTAATTTCTTGATACCAGCTGTGAGAAACAAAGCTCACTCTTTAAAATTTTGAAAAATTTAATAAGGGATAAAAGGGATAATATCCAGCGCTGGGGTGCCTGACAAACTGTCAGAAACACACCATTAAATATAACAACTCTTCTTATACACTTTTTCATGCACTGGTCAATGAAACCCTCTGGTCCGAGCCTGGACAGTCTGACTGGTGGTTTCCCCAGGAAGCAGCTCTGGTGGCTTTATGGAGAGAGATAGCTTTGATCCAATTGCTTAGAAACAGAACTTTAATGAGGTGAAAACAACAAACTGCAAGGTGTGCACTGTACTGGGAACAAACCAGAAAATAGCAGGGTCCTGGGTAGAGCAGAGATATTTATACACCTGGGTGCAGGGAGGGTTAAGGTGGGATCTGAGGGAGAGATCCTATGGGAAAGAGTGATTAAGAAGATTACAATTTCTGCAGTGAAAAGTAACCAATAGTAACAAACAGAGCTGAGAACTTTCTACTAACAATCTACAGAGCTGAACAGGGGGATCTTGGGAGTGGAGCCTTTTGCTTTCCATGACTACAAAGGGTTTTCCCACAGCCTTAGGCCAAGGTTTTATTCTCCCAACCCTACCCCAACAGCATATTAATTAATGTTATCCATATTCAAACATTACTCTGAGTTTAAATGTTCTGAGAATTCTTTATCTTAGTTCAACCCTTGACCTAATCTTCTTAGAGTACATGCGATTTTGAGACTCTTATATTTTATTTTCCTGGTCTGTGGTTTGACAGTTACTGATAGTTGAGGGTCAGTGGTAGATTTTCTCCTTGCTCTTTTGGTGTATTTGTCTGGTTCTTTTCAATGCTATCTTATCATACAGACAATCCAGCTATTTTTACAAATAATTTTGATCAACATTAGCTATTTCATTGTTGTCAGTTAGTTACAAAAATGAAAGCATTAAATATTATATAGCTTCTGTTTTAATATTATGCGAAGGCCTAAGCTATATGTTTACCACATTACTATTTATATAATCTATACACTGCATAGAAAACCTGATAGATAATACTATATCAAAAAGCAATTAAAAGGGATTATAAACTTTTCTATATCAAAATCATTATAATTAATAATAACTTGTAAGATCTAATACATAAATGTGAAAGTCAGTATTTATATGTCATTTATAGCACCAGAGATGGGGTTGTTGGATAATGAAAGACTCTTTGAAATTCAAAAAAGCAAAGCACAGTGCTGGTGAGTTAATATTTTCATGAAAAACCCACTGAAGGTGTTTTTCCTTCAGTGAGTGGATTTGGGATCTCTCCAACCAGTGAATTATTCCTTTATTACAGTGCTGGGCTCATTCTAGGAATTTTTTTGCCATGAGCATGTCCCATAAGACACAGTTCCCTGGGGTTTAAATACATTGTCACATTTAGGATTCCCTCATAGCCCCTCTCAGAGTCTGCCCAGCCATTACATCCAAGGTGTCTTCCCCAATGTTGTCTTGGTGTGGAGCAGGGCTGCCATATAGTGTCCTTTACCCGTTATTATTTTGACTAGGGGGCTTTGTTACTTCATCAGAGGGTCTTCATTATTGTCTTCATCACCTATTCTCTGGATGACTCTTCTGTGTTGACAGCACATACATAATTAACTTCTGCTAGTTTTCTATCTTACTCTACTGAGTCACTACCATGACACTAGTTAAAGATAACCCAGATCTCCTTTTACCTAAACAATTCTCTATTGGATTTGCTTCTGTAGCAGAACAAATCTCTATTCATTAAGTTATCTGAGGTGTAAAGGTCTCTGCAGGTTCAAGTTCAGCTATTTCTTAATTTTCTTGGGTTTTTAATCTTGTTCTACTGAGTTAAACCCATTTAATTAAAATCATAGTACAAAAACCCCCACATAAATTATTTAGCTAACTAGGGCATGACTCCTTACAAAGTTCAGGGGACTTGAACATTCTTGACTAAATGAGATACAATTCCTTTTCACTAGGTGGTTATCCCAGACAGTGCTCTGTGCTGATGCTGCACGGCCACAGAAGTTGTCAGAGGAGCCTTTGCAAATACACTGGAAGCACATCTCTGAGACACCTTGTGTAATGATACACAGAGCTGGAGGGGAGCTTTCCCAGATCAAGGCCTTGAAAAAAAAATATTTTTTTTTTCTTTTTTCCTCCAAATACCAATCCTGGCCTAGTTCTGTTGGTCTTGGCCCATCTATAGCATAGATCCTTCTGCCTGATTGTTTGTGAGATATTAAAGAGCATCTCGAGACATATCCCCTACTCACTGGCTGGTCTGGCTCTACCCCTGCTAGCCTTCACCCCTGCTCACTCCAGGTGCCACACCAGGGACACACAGGCTCTGACCCTGGTCCAGGCTGCTGGCTGGCACTTGGCTTCTCTCACCCAGGTCCCCCAGCTGGCACCCAGCCACATGGAGCCCCTGGTTCTGGCCCAATTGCTGACATTAGGGCCCCCTACACACATGCACACCATTTGGGGTGTCCCTCACCCAGGAGAAGAGTTAGAAATGGAGTTTAATGAGAAGACAGAACAGACTGTGGTGACAGAGCACTGGGCCAGCCTAGACATGTGTACTGACCAGCCTCCTGTAAAAATGATACCAGACTCTTTTATTCCTTCATCCATTCATTTTCCCAAGCTACTTATTCCCAGATGCCCTTGCCTTTCTCACCTTTGTCTCCTCCCCTAAGAATCCCATAACAGTGTGGTGCAATCCCCAAATGCTCTTCATTTGCAAAAGCATCATGTATCCATAGCCCTTAGGCAGTGATGCCTTGAGTTCAAAAGGTCACTGATGGACTCATCTGGATGGGTTTCCCACATAGACCCCAGGGCTTACGATTTCCTGGGACATCCCTGGGAGGGGCCTGGGCAAGCTGCCCCTTCCTGAGACCTTAGTGTGGGCTACTGACCATCCCGTGGGCCCCCGTGCTCCTCTGGGCTTGTGGAGATGGCTGGTGTCTGTCTTTCCTCTGCTGGGCTGGGGAGCAGCTGGGTGTCACTTGGACTCCCTCACCTGCCATTGCCTCTCTGTTTTCCTTCATGGGAGAGCAGCCAAGCTCCTGGATGGATAACCCAGCAGGTCCACTCTCCAACTCCCTTTGGAAGCTGCTGTTCAGGTCCCCTGCATCCTCCAAAAACAAGTGCCTCCACTTTTTTCTCAATCCCAGGTTTCTCTTCGGCTTTTGGTGAAGCGGGGAGTCTGGTGTCTGCTTCTGCAAGAGACCCAGCAGAGTGGTGTGGTAATCACTACAGAGCTCTACACTACCTGGAAGAGAGAAGTGATGAGTAGACAAGAGGGTTCTGTATTGATTTGGCACAGCCTGGGTTTTTGGTAGCAAGAAAGGGCCACAGGGGTGGCTTTTGTGAGAAGCTGCTGGAAGCCTCCACTGTGTCTGACAGAGCCAATCCCTGATGGGATTATCCATCCCTGAAGATGGACATGGTGCTGGTCCAATTGGAGAGGCTGGTAATGCTTCTCTGATGACATATTTAAGAAGAAAATCAAAACAGCACAAGGGCAGTTTCTTTTCCAAGAGTGGCGAGGCACGGCCACAATGCACTGCCACGGCCATTGCCATCGTGGCACGGCCTGCGTGGGGCCCTGCCTGCCCGGCCGCCCCAGCCAGCCCCGGGGCAATAGGGCAGGGTGGCAGTGGTGTCACCATGTCAGTGTGACCCATGGCCAGCCCTGGGGCAATAGGGCAGGGTGGCAGTGGCTGTCACCATGCCAGTGTGACCCATGGCCAGCCTTGCCTGCCTGCCAGAAGGGCAGGGTGGCGGTGGCAGCTTCCCCTTCCCACGCCCCTGATGGGAGAGGCTCAAACAGCGCCAGCCCCGCGGCGCTGCCACTGCCCGGCCATGGAGGCCGCAGCGCCGGCGGGGAAAACACGGCGAGCGCTCCCAACGTGGAACCCGAACGAGATCGAGCCCTGGGCACTGCGGGATCCTGCCACAATCTCTGAACTGGTGGGACTCGATGGCAAAGGCACCTATGAGCAGCAGTTTTTCTTCCAGCCAGAGAAGAGGAGGAAGTGAGGACATGTGAGGGAAACAACATGGTAGCACCAAGGTCAGTGGGAAAAGGGGAAGAAGTGCCCCAAGTGTCAGAGCCAAAATTCCTCTGCAAGCCATGGTGAGGACCATGGTGAAACAAACTGTCCCCCTGTAATCCATGCAGTGCACGGGGGATGCAGAGATCCACTCACAGCCCATGGGAAAAGTGCTCGTGCTGGAGCGGGTGGGTGCCAGAGAAAGCTGTGATCCAGTGGGAGACCAAACAGAGAGGGAGGGCCCTTGATTCCAGGGATAGAGAGAGAGGGGCCTTGATTCCAGGGATAGAGAGGGAGGGCCCTTGATTCCAGGGATAGAGAGGGAGGGCCCTTGATTCCAGGGATAGAGAGGGAGGGCCCTTGATTCCAGGGATAGAGAGGGAGGGCCCTTGATTCCAGGGATAGAGAGGGAGGGCCCTTGATTCCAGGGATAGAGAGGGAGGGCCCTTGATTCCAGGGATAGAGAGGGAGGGCCTTGATTCCAGGGATAGAGAGGGAGGGCCCTTGATTCCAGGATAGAGAGGGAGGGCCCTTGATTCCAGGGATAGAGAGGGAGGGCCCTTGATTCCAGGGATAGAGAGGGAGGGCCCTTGATTCCAAACTAGAGCAGCCTGTCCATAGAGGACTGTACCCTGTGGACAAGTGATCCACACCACAGCAGTTTTGGGAGAACTGTTTGCCCTTGGGAAGGACTCACATTGCAGCAGTTTTGGCAGGACTGCTACTCATGAGATTGGAACCACAATGGAGAAGTTCACAAGAACTGTCTCCCATGGGTGGCATCCCATGGCATAGCTCTCCCTGAGTGAACAAAAAAAGGTCTTAGGTGATGAACTGACCAACCCCCATGCCCTGTTTTCCTGTGCTGTTGGTGGGAAAGAGGGAGGGCCTGGGGGGAAAAAAAAAAAAAGGTATTTTAAAGGCTTATTTTACTTCTACATTATTCTCCCTTGACTCTATTAATAATAAATTTACCTTATACCTATTAACTTGAACCTGTTTTCCCCCAGTCCTTATCTCAACTCATGAGACCTTTGTTAATTTTCCCCCTCTCGCTTCTGCCCAGGTGTAGCAGAAGAGGGTAAGCAATGATGTCCATGGGTGCCTGGTGTTTGGCCAGTGTCACACCACAACAGGTTCCCAATTACAGCACAGGAGCACCAGGAGCTTGCAGGGAAAACAGGGAACACATGGGAGGTCAGACCAAAGTGTCTAGTGGGAGGGATTCCCAGCTCTGACCAATTACTGGTTTTGTCTGTGGATGCCAGCAGCCCTCCAAAACACCTTTGAGCCTGCACCAGGAGGAGGGCAGGGCAGACCCTTGTGGGGAAACTTGTGTGTGAGGCTGCTCCTAACAGCACCCAAGCTCTGCAGGGCTCCCTGGCCTTGTCCAGAAGGGACACATCCAGTGCCTCTTTCATGCCTTTGCACCTAAATAACTTTGACTAACTTTTCTGCTGCACCCTCCAGGGCAGTGGTGCAAAACTTTAAGCAGTTTTTCCTGATGGTTGCTAGAGGGGCACACATTATGTCATCTACCCAGTGTGACTGTCTCATGCAGCAAAGAATGTGGCAAACAGAGACCTCTAATGGAGGATGTGAATAATCACTAGAAGTCTTTGGTGTTTGTGTTACCTTGTTTTTATTATTGGTGTGCTGGTCTTTCCGTGTATGCAGACTCAGAGAAGTTCTCTCACCGAGGTCTTGCTGTAAGCCTGTCTCCTTTGCAGGAGTTCTGGGTGCACCTGTGTGTGTCTGCTGCCTGGGAAAATAACACACCATCAATTAGTCACAGGATGCTCAGTATCTATAAATGACACTACCTTGTCATTTAGAGTGAATTGTGCTATTTTAAAGAAGCTGTTACTAGCTAGATGGGTTTCCAGAACAGATATATAAAAATACCAAGAAGAAAGAGAAAGGCAAATTGCAAGGTGAACAGAGGCAAGGCACCTCAAGAAAACTATTCTTACTTGTTCCTTCTGCTGTTATTTAGTCTCATGACACAATATATCAAGACCAGTAGGAGCAACATAGCTGCTAATATCGATGTGATGATGACTGTGCTCTTCTGAACATCTACAAAAAGAAACCAGTAAGTTCACACAGAACATGTAGTGATGCCAACATGTTTCTGCTGTCCTCTTCCAGGGGCTGGGACCCAGAGTGCAACATTCAGCATTTTGTGCTCATCTATTCTTTGAAGGAGAGAAAGGAACAGTGTAACAATATAACTCTACCAATGTTGAAGAATTATTTTATGTTTTTAAATAAATAATGATAATGTCTCACATTTCCCTGGTATCAGGTTGTATCAAACCCCAAAACTTTTGATCTATTTGTGTTTCCCTTTCTGTTGAAAGAAATTTTATCACAAAAGAAGTGTCCCATCCTTCCTGACATATATCCTCCAGCATGAAAATCTATGTGAAATATTTTTCTCCAGCATTTGTCTTCCAGGAGCCTGCTCTGCTGGTATCTCCCAGCTGTGTGTACTGCTGCTCTATATAAATCATTATGTAGAAATGTAGACATACTGTGTATGCACAAATGTACATGTTTTTTCCATCTATATGGAATCCACACACACACACATACACAAAGGCATCACAGGGAGGAGTCTTCTGGAGGGTTTCAGATCCTGAAATCTTCATCTGGCATAAGATCTGACCTCACAGAAATTGGTCTAGCAAGACCTATGTAAGTACAAGGTGCCTTCCCACAATTGCACATCCTTCCCTAAGTGCTCCCCACTACATGTCACACATCTCCACACAACTGCAGCCTACCTTCCCTTCCTTTTTCCAGGTGAAGGGCCTTCTTTTTCCTTCCTTGTGGGTGGTCGAGGAGGCAGAACAAGGCATGGACGTGGTTGGCAGAGAAGTTTAGTCTGCTTGTCACTGTTACTGTTCTGTTGGTGTTTTGGATGTGGTGTATTTGAGGTGTCTCCTCCAGGCCTCTGTCATTCAGCCATGTGATGTTGGGGGCTGGCTTTCCTGTTGCTGAGCACACTGCAGTGAGGAGACCCTCAGCAGGCAGGAGGGAATGGAATTCCACTGTGAGCTCAGAAATTGCTGGCAGCAAAAAGAGAAGGTGCTTTTTACACTCTCTGGTGAGTTTACAGTCAAAGCTGGGTGGGTTTCTCTATCTGTACAAGGTTTTTATCCAAAAGCATCTGCTAGCTTATTTGCCTTCACTTCCCCTGAGGAAAGTGTCACCATGGAAATAGAACAGAAATTCCCCAAAAAGTTAGAGTGAATATAAAAGTAAATCTTTCCATGAAAGCTTTCAGGTACACAATGTGGCAATCTCCACACATAGTACAGTAATTCTTCAATTTTTAAAAGGTCAATTGATTATTATTCCTGTCATATATTGTCCAATCAAAAGCACTGTTGGTTAGGTAATAATTCTGGTATGGCAATCTGGACAGTATCCACCAAGGAGATGCTGCTGCACGGAAAATGTCCATGTGCTGGATAATATAATGACATCCCCACCTCCTGAGTACATCAGACCCAAACTGAGTGCCAGAAAGAGAGAAGGTGTTAGTGGAAAACTTACTTTGGATGTTGAGGCATATCTCTCTGCTGAAGGAGCCATGATGGAACACATTGAAAATGCATCTGTAATAAGAGTCATCCTCAAGTGTGAGATTTTGGAGGGTGATAGCTGACGCCTTTGGGGTTGCTCTAGTGAAATGCACCTTCTTCTGAAATGACCCAATCAGCGTTTGCCCATGTACTGAGCTGTAGGTGGCCATGTTCTGGAAGGAAGTCCCATTTCTCTTCTGCCAGGTGACTTGCAAAACATCCATCGAGAGCGAGAAGTTGCAGTAGATATTTGCCTCTCCCCCAAGGGCTGCTACGATGATGGTATCAGATTGGATGGGTTCCTTCAAAGCTAGGAACAAAGCAAACCCCAAATCAGGGCAGGAGAAAAAGCAATTGACTCAGGGAAGGCCACAGAGTCTTGAAACATCCAGTCACATCATTCCTATCCTGAAGAGCACTGGAGTGAGGAATTTCACCACTAGGCTGTGGGGCACACCAGGAGACCTCAGACACCCTGTTGTCACAGGTATCCATCACATCATTATCCTCTGCTGTACAAGCAGCAAGCACAGAAACCACCCAGCAAAAACAGCTCTTGCACCCAAGGGCACCCCTGCTCCCCTCTTGCCAGCACCTGCAGGGCTGTGGGAGGCAGGGCAGCCCAGGACACCCCACAGCAAAAAGGTTGCAGAGGATATACCCTGCTCCAGCCTCTCCCCAGAGGAGTGTGCACCACCCAGACATGCACGCTGGAAATGCAAACCTGCTCCATCCTCTGTGCTGAGGAGCTCAGCAACACCAACAAAAAAAGGGAATATACAGGCAGAGCATACAGCTTGTGAGCAAGGTGCCCTGTGCTTTCTGTGACCAAGCCTAACCCAGTTTGCCTGCTGCTCACTCATGCCCAGCTCACTAGCTGCTATCCCAGTCACCAAGCTGTATATTTTGGTCAGCATGTTATCTGTCTCTCTGCTTGCTAGGACAGGTGGTGGTGCTGCAGAGTTAAGCTGGTGTGGGGAATGGGTGCTCTACTCACCCATTGCTGGTTCCACTCGCTGACAGCCTCCACAGAGCAGCAGGTGGCAGATTTCAGCCCAGCAGAACAGGGGGAAAATCACAGTGGGACAAAGTAATTGCCCAGGAAAGCTCATCCCTTTCCCCACTTCCCTCAGAGGGCAGCTGGGATGACTAAGGGGACTACAGAACATGAGATCTTTTCTTAGAACACTCCTCACAGCCAGTCAGCAGCATCATTGTCAATCATTAATTACCTCTAGCTGCCAGAAATGAAACAGAACAGGAACTGCTTTGTTCTTTCTTTGGTTTTCTTTCTCTCCATCAAAGAGATTAGTGATTTCCCTTGTTCGCCCCGTCCTGCCCAGCTCTGCTACGAGCTATCAAAGATATTTGCACCTCTCATGGTGTAAATTTGGGATCTTCCTGGTATGTAGGGGAAGTGTCTGATGGAGAGGGAAGAAGCAAGGGGCCACAGGCCCTGACAGACCCTGCTCCCTTTCTCTCTGGCAGGAAAGGGATGGTGGACAGGGAGGTGCTGCCTGTGCATCACTGCCTCTGAGGCTTGCCAGACATCACCCTGGGTGCCAGCACTGGAGTCCTCAGGGAGACCACTTTCCTCCCTTGGATCTGACACAGAGGAGTCACAAACAAGAGCAGCAGATGATTCCCCATCAGGAGGGCAGTGTGGAAACACCTGCAGGTGCCAGTGCTTTGTCACAACCCACAAGCAAACAAGAGCCACCAACTGGATTGTGAAAGGAGTCACTGCAGGGGGCAGGTTTGGCTGAAGTTTCCTTATTCCAGGTATGTGATATAATTCCTGCAGGGGAAAGCCAGGGATGTGATGGTGCTCCTGGGCTCAGAGGTGATGCCCTGTGCCCAAGGGGTTCATGGTAAAACTGCACAGTGCAGGTCCTGCCCCCATGGCAACCCAGGGCTGAGATCAAGCACCACATGAGGTTCCAAGTTATACTTACAGCAGGACACCCATTGAACTCTACACAGGCCTTCTGCAAGAAAGGGAGAAGCCTATTTTACAGGAAAATATGAAAAGCAGTACCAGTCTGTGTTCATCTCTGCTGTTTATGAATTTGATTATTTCTTCAATCAGGGGCAGGAGCATCAAATCCTCTAGTTCTCACAAGCTCCATGATTTCATACAGTTCTATCCTGTCCCTTCTCCCCATTTTGTAGATGAATACCATACAAGGTGAGGTGCAGAACATCCCTCCTGGAACCTCCATTAAGGGAAGAGGCTCTATCCGGTCTCTCATTCCTAGCTACAGCACCAGCTTGCACTGCTGAAGAGCACACCACCATGTCAGAGCCTTTCCACGGGGTCCCTCAGGGGTTTTCAACTTCTCTCCCCTGATGCCTGGTCCCATCCCAGCATCCTCTGCCCCAGATTTCTGCTTTGTGCAGAAGGGGTGTCCCTACTGCCAGCAAGGCAGAAGCATTTTGGGCTAGGAGTGAGTGCCCAGGGGCTGGCTGAGAGATGCTCCAGATCAAACTCTATGACATGGAGCAGAAAAAGTAATGACAACTCACTTATGTCCCCTTTGCCAGGGTCAGAGTTGCCAAGAAAATCCAGACTCTTTAGTAACAAACTCAGAAATCTCAACAAAAACAAACATCAGAGGTTTTGGCAGAAAGGACAGGTGGGGACAAGAGAGGATGCAGATGATGCTGCTGAGCTCACTCAGGGAGCTTTCCTGGCTTAGAAAGGCCAAAGAGCCCATGGAGGTGAATATGCTCAATAAACACAGGCAGCTGCATGAGGGCAGCACATTACTGCCCCAAGCAAGCAGTGTAGCAGACATTATGCAACCAGCACAAATACCAACCACTGCAATGTGTATCTTGCACCCAGGACACAAGAGACTTAGCAGAACAGATCTGCTCTTTTCCATCAATCCCAGAGCCTAGTTGGAGATGGGAAAGCAGACCCAGGTGCAGACATCAGTGGGAGGTTACACATGTAGAGTTTTGTGGAGTACCTCTTCAAGTTCTTTCCTCTATAAGAGGGGAGATTGGTGCAGTCATCCTAAATAATGACAGTTCTTCCCTTCTAGAAGTTCTTTGTTGCCCAGGCAACAAAATGGGCTCAGATGTTTTGATTGCAGCAAGAACCTTTATCCTCTGAACCCCACTGCATTTTTTATCTGGGCAAGGATCTTACTGGCCAGCTGTGTGTTGTGGAGCAAAATTTAGATACAGAAAAAATTACAACATACAGAAATGGCACTAGCATCTCTAGAAGGTCCTGGCATCAGGTCAGATTACAGAAACAGAATCTGTCCAACTTGTTTCCTACATGCCCCTTCCCCAGCTTTTGCTTTTTCTTCTGTGTAGTTCCTGAACTTTGCTCACCAAAATAAGCTAGCTGTTTTTCTCATTTCAGTAATTTATCAAAGATGTTGGAAGACGCACTTGTTTGTTTAAGCAGAACAGTCAAAGGGGACTGTTTGTCCAAGCCAGACCTTAATGATTTAAATTTTCAGATAAAACATGTTTGGACTGTGAGTACTGGAGAGCATCACCTGAATTTCTTAATTTTTACTTTCTGAAGAGAAAAGAAAAGTTTCAAATTCTGCCTAATTGCCCTATGCTTTAATTTAAGAGACAACTTTCTGGGGACTTCTCTCTTTTGGGCTTTAATTTCCCTGCTGATGCCAAAGAGGAGAATTACTAATGAAGAGAAAGTTCAGCAGCAGCTTTACAGTCCTGTATTTCCCTCCACTTCTAGTGGTTCATGTTTTTTGTTTTCAGTTTTACCAGGGACCAAGGGGCATCCTTCTCCTGGTCACAGCCTGTAGATAAAGGGGTGAAGAGAAAATGAAATTTTGGCTGCAAGCCCAGACTCCAAGAGAGGCAGACATTCAACTAGAAAATGCCATGAGAGCAGGTTATCACCAGAAAGGTTCATTCCCTGCATTTTCTGTTGATAGCATGTGTACTTGTGTTAGGAAGTGATGGGAATTTTATCAGAAATCAGTTGAGTAACAAAGTGATATCCAGTGCCAGATCCCTCCTGCAGCATCAGCTCCCTGCTGTGCTCAGTCTTTATCTTCCCTGGCTGCCTTACCCATAGCCAGCCTCATGTCATATGCTGGACATCAAGGGACAAAAGGGAGTGCAAACTGCTCCCATCCATTGCTAATTATCTCTGCAGACTTCTCAAAACAGAACATTTACTCATAGTCTTAAGGAGTTCTCTTTTACAGAGTATCTCTGTCTTGGCTGTCCAACTGGCCAAACTCCTCAAATTAATTAGTTGCTGATGCCTGAGGAAGTGACAGGCCACAGAGGTACCTACAGATTGCAAGTAACATTCATGGTCCAAAGCTAATTTTGGGAGAAGTTTTGCTCCTGGAAGCAGCCAAGGCCTAAGCTCGTGTTTTCTAACAAATTGCCAATTTGAGAGTTTTCCTGGGAATATTATTTCCCCCTATGGCTCCATTTTGAGATCCTTCCCCTGCCTTTGGTCTCTGTGTGTGCCCTTTTTCTCTTTCCTCTCCTTCTTCCCTAGCTCCCACTTCCCAGCTCAGCCCTAAGACAACCCTGGATGGAGAAGAACAAGAGGTGCCCAGCAGATGAGAGGTGACCCAGGTAGGTCCATAACATCTTCAAAGGTGTGGTAAGACAGAACAATGTCAGGGAGATTAAACAATCAGGAGAGGCAAAATAGGTGGCTGAATCAAGCAACAGAAATACAAAGGACAAACTTGTTGTTTGAGGCAGAGATATTGCACTGTGTGATAGTTCAGCATCAGGTCATAGACCAGAAAAAGAGCAAAGAAAGAATAAATGTGCTAAGGGTATGAATGAAGCTGTAGGGAATCAAGTAGGGGAACCCCAAGCCTTCTTGCTCACCTTTCAGGGAAAACATCTGTCTCACTGTTGATGACTGATGCTGTTCCTTGGCAGTTTCTGGCTTCAGTTTTTCCAAGCCTCCCAACCCATGTCTGTCAGACCCACAGCAGAGTGATACAGAGTCATAAAGCTGAGACTAGAGGAATTAAACCTGCATGATGACCACAAAATCCTTCTGCTGGGCCAGAGCTCGCTGGAGAGCCTGGTACATCACGTCCTTTTAGTGTGGGATGTTATTACCTGTGACCCAGCATGTGACCCCTTTTTCTTTTGCATCCTAATCAGAAGGTTTCCAGCCCAGTGGAGCCTGCAGGGAGCTCAGCACTTTCTCTTAGCGATGCAGCAAAGGTTTCTTGGTTTTGTGCAGCCTGAGCTAGATTCCAAAGAATGTCTTCCAATTGTCTTGATGTGGTCGGAAATTGTTACGATACAGACTTCCAGAAAGAAAGGTTGAAGTTATATACATAAAAAGTAAAGTATTGAGTAGACAACTGACACCTTATTTCTGTTAATAAATCCTAGAAAGTAGGCAGCCTACACTTAATGTGCTTAAAATTAAACCATTCTAAAATAGGTATGCGAAGATTCTCAGAAAACTACACTAGGACATTTCCTCTTTTTCCTCTTTGTCTATAGGTTCTGGTATTTAGAGAGAAACCTGCAGCAAACAATGATATTTCTTGTTACTCAGATGATGGGCAGCTAAAATCCACCACAATCTCATTTATGAAAATAGCTACATTCCTGTAAACAAGGAAAACTCAAGGCAAATTGATTTCTTTAAACTGAAATGTAAGCCTGGGTGTTTGTGATGAGACCTGGGCTTTCTGTAATTTACCTAAAGGATAATATCAAATAAAATATTCTGATTGAATTTTTTTTACTAAGAAGAGTAGGGTTTATTTTCTGCAAGGTTTTCATTCCATCTTAGCCTTTCATGTACAATTACAAAGCTGCCTTTTCCTTAGGGTGGTTAAGGACCAAAGCTTCTGATACATTAATGAATTTAAAACTCTGTATTGTATAGGGGTCTTAGACTGGGGATTCTCTGAGGCTTCCCAGAAATTTCAGGTAGCTTTTCACAAAGTTGAGCAGACTAGAACAAACTCCATCCACAAAGAGCTGGACGAGTATTCAGTGCTCTTTTCACACATAGCTTTATATATATCTAAAGATGAAAGCAGCAGAGATATGAGAAGGCCCTTTGTATGGCTTCCAAAAACATGAGCAATTTCTGGTGTACTGAGAAAACAAAAATATACTTGATTTGTATCTGCCTGGCTAGATAGTCTCATGTATAAAAGAGAAAAATGCAATCAATTAGTGCAATTCTCTTGTTTCCAGGGGCGCAGTGCTGAAATGGAATGAAAAACAGTATTTTCTCTCATGTCTGATTTCATTAGAAGATTTACTGGTGTGGTATTTTAGATGAATCATTCCCCCAGGGTCACGCAACAGAGAACTGATAAATGATGCTTTCAAAGGTATATCACCAAAACAAAGTTTCTTTTCACTGTACTAATTTAGTCCCATGCCTCAGCCAGCACTGGTTTCACAAGAAGAATATTCTTCCTGTTTCAGCCAGAGCCTGTAAAATATCTAAGACAAACATTTCAGATACATTTCAGTCATATCTTCAGCCAGAGCTGTTGAAGCCAATTTGCTGGCATCTCACTGCTCTCCTAGGAACAGGAACCCAGTATCTAGGCAGAATAAAATACCAACAAAATACACCTCTGAAATAGCTTGGCATGCCAAAACAGAAACATGGACATTTTATATAGCCTGAAGAAATTCTATTCTATTCTATTCTATTGGACACTTCCTACATGAGTTAAAATCTTAACTCAGGGGGTCAAAGGATCCCAAAGCTGAGAGGTACAGGCTACATTTGCTTTATAAAGAGAGACACATTACCCAGAACCAGTTTTATCTAAGTGAGAGGCGAGCAGGAAGGTGGCATTCCCTCTTGCCTTTTTCCCATCAGTTAGGAGAAATTATACCTTGCATCAACACCACTTGTCCCTAGACTGGACAAAATGCAGTGACACAAAGTGGCCAAAGGCAGAGTTGGGTGAGACTGACAATTGCCCAGCCTCAAAACAGTCAAAACCCCTAGCTGGCTTTTTTTATTGTGGCAGTAGTAGCTCAGAACATTCCTATGGAATTTATTTTGAAAATATCTGCTTCCATTTACTTACAAAGTTAATATGCTTCATATCACTTGTACTGGAGCAGAAAAATAGAGCAGTCTGTTTCACTTAAATATCCTACCAGTTCTATTTCTATTTCTCATTTCAAGCTCCACACCAACCTCACCTACCACTTCCACCTACAGCCATGCAGGGCCACAGCAAACAAAAGGAATTTGGGATCAAACCCACCCATTCATTAAAATCACACATTTATTAAAACAAATACTAGGTATCTGTATAAACTCATTTGAAATATAACCTCCAAGGAATTCTTACAAATTGTTAACAGAAGTAACTGAACAGACAAGCACAAACTAATCTCAAAGAAATCTCAAAACAGCAGTTAATATGTTTGTCATTCATTGTCAAAACTTCTGATTCCCCCAGTTATACTTTTGTTTATTCCACAAAAGATGGTTTGTATCCATTTAATATTCATTTTCCCCCATAGCCATCAGCCAGTTAATTATCCATAGTCTGTATTCTTGCATTCATTTCATGAAGCCAAACACCACAGCAGTAGCACACAGCATTTTATGGCACTGCATCTTAGTACATGGCTTTGTATAGCATGAAGGTAAGTACAGGTATTGGTTTTAAGTGTTCTGTGACTGGATGTCATGTTCTCATTCCCATATCATGAATGAAAAAATAAATCTTGTACAGAATTTTACCTGGAAGCCATTGCATCCTTATCCAGCTGCTGGACCTGTCATGCTTGCAAGCAGAAACCTCTAAAAGCTTTAAACATTTCTACATTCAGCTAAAAAAATACAAGAAGCTACAAACTCATACATAAAGAGATACTTTTGTGACTCCACGCCCTGCTTTCCACACTCCAAGTGATCAGCTTGTAGAAAACAGAAATAAATCACTGCAATTTTCCTGGGTTTGAGTAGATTTTTCACTGGCATTGTGCCTTTCTCTCTTCCCTCAGGAAATCCTTTTCTTTACCCATGTCCAAACTCCCTATTTCTGCAAAATATTTGGGGTCTTTTTAAAATTAAAAAACGCCAACGAACCAAACAACAAAATCCTAGTGTAAATACTATCAGAAACCTCATGTTAAAACTCAAATAAACTGCTCAAAATTGCAAGTGCAGACTCTGCAGAATGGCAAGGGCTGAGGCCACACCCTGCTCAAGGAAGGGTGCCAGGGTCCCCACCCCATTTCTGCCCTCCACAAAGCCAGGGGAAAACCTTCTTATCCCATGGCCTCTTCCCTCATCAAGGAAGAAATGATGGAAAGAAGCAATGGTGGAGAAGTTTGGACAAACCATTACCATTACTTCCTCCTTTGACATTTAGGGGGCTATAGAGAAAAAAAAACCAATTGTAACAGCTGCAGCCAGTTCCTCTTTCCCCTCACTCACCAGCTGTGCTATTTTTAGGTGTTAGAGGGGCCTAAAAGAAGTGTTTTATAGCAAAGACCAGGTTTACTCATTCTCAACTCACTCATTTTCATTTTAGTTCACTTGGCTTTTTGACTTCAACTTAGTGATTCATGTGGGATGCCCATCTGAAATATGTGGATGAGGAAAAACCAGATTACACATATTTGCTCCAGGAAGCCAGGAGAGGAAGCAGCCTGCACTGTTGGCTTCCCACAAGACCAGCATGAGCCAGGTGGGCTCATTTCTCCTTCCCTAAATCTACAAGATTTCATGAGCATATGGTGCAATTCAGGGAATTACAGGAGATTACAGCTCAGATCTGACCCACTGCTTAGAAGCAAAGAGTTGTCAGAACAGGGAACACCTCTTGCTCTGCACTGTACTTTATTTCCCATATGGAAATGAATAAAACACCTACTTCCTCAGGCTTCCAGCCTCCTGCTTCCCACTACACTCACCTCCCACTGCTCCAGGACACAAACAAAATACATTAAACAACCTAACTACCTCTACAACTGCCCTTTTATTGCCCTTCTTCCTCCTGCAGGTGGGTGGCATACCAGGAAACACAAGGCAGTTGTGAAAGAACAAGGGCATTAAGAAGGGGGCTGTGGAAACGCCTTGAGAAAGAGGAAAACACCTGTGTGCCTTTTACATTGCTTTCCAGGAGGGGTTGCTGGAAATTGGACTTGGCACTTCCTTATGACTCCTGGCTTGAAGCCTGTTGCTCGTGGCACCTGGGTTATAAGTTCAGGCTGGCTGCAGTCTCAGCCTGATCTCTTATGCCCTTTAGGGAACAAGTTTTACCCCTGAAGTTCAGAGCAATGTGCTGGGGTGTTCC
Organism: Muscicapa striata striata; assembly: GCA_030060385.1. Classification (NCBI taxonomy): domain Eukaryota; kingdom Metazoa; phylum Chordata; class Aves; order Passeriformes; family Muscicapidae; genus Muscicapa; species Muscicapa striata. The sequence continues at coordinate 5,820,216 of JAREIS010000011.1, forward strand.
ACAGGTTTTCTGCAGCCCAGCTCCTGCTCAGGGGCTCCTCTGGTCCACCAGCAACACTTTCCAAGCCAGCAGCCTTACAAAATGCTGCCTTGTTACAGACAAACCCCCACCCACTTTGGAGTTTGCAGGGTTAAAAAACCAAAAAGTAATAAACAATGTTAACCCCCCTAAAAATACAAAGCATGAGTTCCACTAAATGGATCCACACAGCCAGCCTGAGTTTCAAATAAATACTTTAATTTTTTTTTATTACAAAACTGAATATTACAGTGTATATAAAATAAATAAATATCTATTATAAATTGTCCCTTTTTACATTTCTCTTGGAGATAGTCACAGGAGGTATCCTTGGAAGCTCGAGGTGCCATTTTAAGAGTTTCTCTCTTGCATGTGTGGGCTGGGCAGCTTCTCGGGTGTTCAGGCTGGGGGACACTGCAGGAGCCCACCTGCCTGCAGCTCTGTACTTGGTGCAGGCAGGATGTACCTGATGAAAGGGAGGTGGTTGTTTTTATTTCTTCAAAATATATGGATGTTTTACATGTGAGGGTAAAGATCCTGGATATTTGTATTGCCAAGTGAGACCTTGCATCTCGTTTTCCCCTTGCAATTCCACCAGCAGTCTTCAGCTTGGACCTAGAGGTGTAACACCCATGGAAGTGTATAACACACTTCTAACACACACCTTGGACCCGTGTTGCATTTCCTCCACTGCTTCTTTTTCTCCAAAATTTTCATTAAAGTCCAGGTGCTAGGAATGTACTATATGCTAGGAATATACTGCAAGGACGATGAGGATGTTTCACAAAACTGGACTGTGATTTTCTGAAATGATGCCACTTCACTCAGTTTGCCCCACCCCCACTTGCTTGGTGGACAACCAGCAGTGCTCCAGCCTGTGCCCAGTGTGGCACCCTGGGCTTCCCTCACAGAGGCACAGTTTTCCTCTAAGACCACATTTTGTTTGAGACCCATCCCCAAAGTTGCTGCCTTCAAGCTGCATTGCCTGTGAGGTTCATTTAGGGGCTGCAGTAAGACTGGTGCAAGGGTCTGGTCACTTCTTCCACAACTATTTTGTCCATAAATATAGTAGTAGAGTGATGCTTCCACCACAGCATGCCTTGTCATGGGCAATGTTTTCTAGCTGCCAGCACTCTTGGGCACCTGTAGACTGGCTGTGCAGAACCAGGCTTCCCCTTCCCAGCTGTCTGGCTGGGGGCTCATTCCTGTGTCCCTCTCCATTCCAGCTTCAGCCTGGCTTGGGCAGTGTGCAGGCAGCTCTGGTGTGGCTGGGCAGGGCCAGGGCAGGGTGCTGAGCCCCAAGACCTGTGGGGGGGATTGCTGCAGCACCCTGAGGAAAGGCAGAGCTCCCCAGCAGGGCCAGGCTGGGTTCCTCTCTGGGTCACGGCGGTGCCTGTGGCAGTGGTGCAGGAGGCAGGTGAGAAGCAGAAGGAAGGTCAGGGGGAGCAGGACCCCCAGTGCAATGGCAATGGCTGGTGCCACACTGCTGTCTGGACCTGTGGGGAAAGCAGCAGGAGCTCAGTTTGTGCATGAAGTGAAAAAAACAACTTGAAACCCATCTCAAGCATCCCTTGGCCATTCCCTGGGGTGAAATGGGGTGGATAGGAGCACTGGGAGCACATTCCAGCACCATGCACACAAGTGGCACTGCCAGCAGACCTGTGCTTGGGGTCTGATGTGAGGGTCAGGCATGCAGAACACAGCTCCTCTGAACTACCCAGCTCTGGCATGTCTTGGTTTGTCACTTCATGTGACAGGGACCCCTGTCACAAATAGTCCTTCACAGGGACAGGGAGGCTGATGGTGGGTAAGGGGACCTGAGGAGCAGCAAGACATTAAGTGCCATTGGCCAGGGCATCTGGACATTCCATGGCACCTCCTCCATCCTTCCCAAGCCCAGCCACAGCTGCTCTTCCAGCTGCCTTCCCCACCTGCTCCCAACCCTCTGAGGGGTTTTCTGATCTACCCCAGGAGGTGCTTCCCAATTTCTGCCCCACTCCAGAGCAGGAGCAGAGTTTCATACTGACCCTGCTCCAGGCTGGCTGTGGGTAGGACCAGGGTCACATTTAGAGAAGGGTGTTGGATCATGCAGGTGATGGGGTACTCCTGAAGGATTTTGGAGTGGGTGTGGGTAAAATTGCTGATGACAGTCACGGTCTGGTTGCTGAACTTTATGTGGTACTCCCTTGGTTTCTGCTGCAGGATGCTGGGAAGGTGCCAGGTTATTTTTGGAGCTGGTTTCCCTGTTGCTGAGCAGCTCATCTCCACCATTTTTTCAGAGTCCTCAGCTTTGTCTGGACTGGGTATAAGCTTAGTTTCCACTTTGGGGTCTGAGATGGCTGTAACAACAAAGTGACAAAGTCCATTAGTTTCTGCCTATGTTTGAGCAAAGAGCATCTGTATTTACAGTTATCTTGGAGGAAAAGCTTGCTATGGAAACTTAATTCCCCCTTCCCAAAGCCCCAGCAGTGACAAATAAACATGAAAGTGATCAGCCAGCAGTCTGGAAGTGAAGAGTCAGAATAAAGAAAGGGCAAGAGGGTAGAAGCATCTGTTTCAGTTGTGTCACTAGCAGCTGCATCCCAGCTGAGAAGTGGTGATTATGGAGTTAAAAGCAGAAGGTAGTGAAACTGTGAAGTCATATGCCCTTCTCTCTCTGAAAGTGCTGAACTGCTTAAATGATTTAGAATTACTTTCCTTTAAAATTACCTCCAGGATTAGCTTTACTGCTACTGTTTGAGGTGTGTACAGTTGCAAGTCAAAGGAATAAATGCATCTATTTATGCAAGACAGTAAGAGTGAATTTGTATGTGGTTACACCACGGGATTTCACCTGTGGAGGGTTTGTGCTTGCATAACTTTGTTTCCTCTTGTTAATGGGTTTTGGGTGCATCATAATATCCCTCAAAACCATCATGAAAGATCACTTCTTTCAAACACTCTCACTCCAGAAGATTTGCGGATGCTGCCACATTTAATTTTAGTCTGGAAGAAGGATGAACTACAGGCATCATTCATGCTTACTCACTCACATTAAGCCTACTTGCTGATTCCCATTATACAAACTGAATTTGCAAGGAATAGATAAAAGGGAGAAGTTCAGGAAATTGGTTTCAGCTTGGATAGAGCTCCAGGTGAGATCTGAACACATAAGGCATTTCCCATGTGAAAAATCATCCATTTATCCTTTGGTGTATAATCAGACCATAATTAAGGTCTGAAGGGACTTCAGGAGATTGTCTAGTTCAAGTCTCTGCTCAGTTTGATAAGGTCAGTTTGCACAGGCCAATATCTATGAAGGTGTGTAGCTCCATCTGGGAGTGCAGTCCATGGGTTTCTGATGGCAGCTCACCAGCCTGCCTTCTACTTAGTGCATGTGCTGATGGAATAGGGGTCTCAACCACACTCTACTTCTAAGTGTCTGTTTCTGAGAATATTGAGAATATTGCTTTTTAAAAGCATTTAAGTGCAGTGGCAGTTCTAGTTTCAATCAAGTCGGAGTTACCATGAATACCCTCTGATTAAAAAGGTAACCACTATAATTAGTAGAACTCCATGTGCATATTACTACTTACACAAGAAAAATAACAGTGGTAAATGCAATATTTATGCTGAAATTAATTTTTGTTCCAACACTAGAATGTACCACTATCATTTAGCAATCCTGCTTTTAAACAAGCAGACAAAACTTCTTTTTGTTCTTCTTAGGAAAAACAGTGATTTTTCCTTTTGTGAGGTAAATAAAGATTTGCCTGTGAGGTATAGCAGACACTGCAAAAAGGGGAAAAGGCATGTGCCAAATGCATAATGCTACCTGTAACCTCCTGGTACAATTCCAGATGCACCTCAAAAGGTTGTCTGTGTCTTCTAAGCCATAACTGCCAGAGGGTGGAAGCAAGACCTTGTATACGAACAATTTTTCTGCTTTTTGTTTGATGTTTGATTTTTTTACAAGCCAGACCTCATTTACTTACTATGGTTCTGTGAGCCTAGAAAAAATGAACTTGTATTTCTCACTTTTTGCATCAACCATAGACAAAAACTCAACCTCCACAGAGTTGCTGAAATCTCTGAGAAAAACAAGGAAATTGTGTAGGGGGATTTCAGTTGGAACTTCTCAAAATCTCCCAGGTACAAAAAGACTAGCGTCACAAACAATTTATGTTTTGATTAATAAATGGTCTCTGAACTTCTTCTTTCGCTCACGGGATGCATAAAAATAGCATATCCACCCACTGCATTAACTTCAAATATTAGGTTGCAAATTTCAAAAGCAATCAAAGGGAGAAGTCACAGATGTTACCATAAAGGATGAGAAAAATTTCTCAGTGTCTTGCCAGAAACACATACACTCTCTATGTGCTGTTCTTCTGACTAAGCAGTTCTCTCTCTTCTCACAATGGACCCCAAGGAATGATCCTGTAGGGCTGAGCTCCTCTCTAGCAAACGTCTGTAACAGATGCACTGTCAAAACCTGTAAGTGCTTGCTTTTGCAGTAAAGTCCTGCTACACTGTTTGCTGGTATGTTCTAGCTGTTCATGTTTGATGCATACACTTAACTGCTTCTTTTGCCTTTCATCAAAATATTTGTTTCCAGTGAAAAAGTCTTCGCCTGAGATATTATGTGCCAGTACTTGCTTTAGTCTCTCTTGTAGATCAGTATTGCAGATGTTCCCAAATTTGAGCTCTGTCAGCATTCCCAAATATTTGAAAAAGGCACCTTCTGTAATGGCTTTCTGTAATTAGAGGGGGACTGTCAGGTCATGATATGCTTTTTATGTTTAAAGGCTTAGCAGTGGTGTTACAGAGAATGATAAAATATTGTAGTAATCAAAGTATGCCTCATGATGACAGAAATCTTTCTCCAACCATATGGGTGTTCACCAGCAGTACTGTGCCTTGGTTTCCCTGTCTAAGAAATTGTGATTGCATTTTTCCAACCTTGATGCTCAAGACTTCCAGGTAAATGGTGCCACCTACAGTGAAGGTAAAGGCAGGCAGTCTCCAAGGACAACATAGCAAATGTCCAAGGAATTTTGTGACTCAGCAAGTCTTGCCCATCCTTATGTGGTACATCCCCCTCTCTCCATACCTCACCCTCAATCCTCATCCTGGATTTCATTCTCATCCTCTTTGACTATGAAGATTGGTAAAATATTTCCAAAGTAAAATGAAGGGGGAAAGGGAAGACCACCAGCTTGTTTGAAACTGTTCTGTTCCAAAATGGATTTTGCTGCAAAGTAGGACATTTCTGCTTCTTCCTGGGTTTGCTGTTTTCAGCCAGGCAGGTCTGACATCCCTCTAGTCATATCTGTTTCTTTTATCACAGTGCTGTATCCAGTCCTTAGGTGGTTCCATTTCCCCTCATTGCATGGCTCTGGTGCCCCTCCTGTCCCAGAAAGGCTGCTGTAATAGGCAATCACCAGCTCGTAAACTCCCTGGCAGTCCCCTCTTCAGGGCAAAGACGTGGCAGCGTTTCATTTTCAACTGGTGACTCTGATTTGCTCACCTTGAACCTCTGAGTCTTGGGAGATTCCTGCTGGCTTTGCTCTCCCTTGTGGGGCACCCTCTGGGCTTGTTCAGACAAGTTGTTCCCATTGTTAGGAGTTGGGGAATAACGAGCAAGACTGGCTTTTATGTAGCATCATATAAAATAGCTTCAGTGAAATAACATTTTCAGAAAATGAACTGAAACCTCCTGTCAGAGTGCCAAATGCTCAGTTTGTGCATGGTGACCCTCCAGGGCTGATTTGATACAGCACATTCCAGGAAGGCCACCATGACCTTGGTGAGGCAGCCTCTGGCAGTGGCCTATGAGCCTGTGAGAGAAGTCAAACCCTTCTCAGTTGATGCATTTTCATCTGAGATGCAGGAAGGAAGAGATTCTTGCCTGAGTGTGTGTGGCAGCAGAAAAGCATCCCAATTTTTTTTTTAAAAGTAGTGCTCTGGTGAAGGATGAACCATAGCCAAAAGGTTGGTGAGTTTGGAAAGGAATTCCCCCTCTTTTTGGATAGAAAAAAAAAACCCAAACCAAAACCAAAAGCCAAAGGAAATAGCTGTGTTTAGATTTACATGATGAAAAATAATGGGAACCCTCTGCAAGGCACTTCCTTGTTTTTCCTGTAAAGTATAATCAGTGTTTACCCTCTGAATGACTCAAAACTGGATTTCTTTAGGAACTTTTCTCCTCATTTCTCTTTTCTGCCCTAGTTTTCCCAAAAGAGGTGGAAAAGAACTTTTGTCCCAGACTTGGTTTTCCCTTGTATTTCCCACCTTTCCCCTATAAATTAGGAGCTTCCTTTCTCCACACAGAACTCCAGAGACACATGTGTGGACATGTGTATCTGTGTCTTTGTCAGCAGAAGGTATTAGGGAAAAACAAAATACTCTTCAGGGGTCATACCACCAGTGACAGGGCACAGACACTGATCCTCTCCACATGGGATATGATCTTTGGCAATCTCATTTCCTGAGAAAGCCAGGAGCAATAGGGTGTCCTCAGAGCATGACAGCTGGACAAAACCCAGCAGCTTTCCTCAAAAGATAAGCAGCTTGTTACTCTTAGTTCTTTTGAGTTCATCTATTTGTCTTTATTTCAGGTTGCACATGCTAGTTGATGATTTCACGTGGAGGTGACAAATATCACCATCTCGACTCATGATTTGTTTCAACTCTCTTCTTTAAGCTAGTTGATGCTGACCTGCTCAAAATATTCATGTGTCAAATCCAACGAGCTGCACAGTATTTTTGCCACCTTCTTTTTTTTTTTAAACTTTCATCCTTTTCCTGACTCCAGCCCAACCACTGTTATTTTTACTCTAGCTTCAAAATGAGCTTCCAGCTATTCTGGTCATGCACATGCCTCTTTGCCTTTTGAATACTTTGCACTTTTTTTACTACCAAATGCAAAGCAAGTTAAAAATTGCCTGATTTCCAGGATTAGGGGTAAGAGCAGCAGTGAAAGGAAGCAGAGGGGCACAGGAGTCAGGCTGTGGACATGCAGCTGTCAGCACAGCACAGGGCCAGGGAAACTTGAGGGAAGTAATGGGTTATGCATCAGTTTTGAATCTCACTGTGGCTGACTTAAGGGGAAGAAAATTAAAGAACTGTTGAATGCTGGTTTCCCATCAGAGGTAAAACCAGAGAGGGAGAGGGGCAGGGAGAACCATTTTTCCCATGTCAGTGTAGCAATGTTAGGGAAGGCTTTTCACAGGAAAGATGACTTGGTCTCAGAGGACAATTGCAGTGCCTTACCATAAACCTTGAGACACATCCTGCCGGTGACAGCTCCCGAGGGAAAGGTGTTGAAGATGCATTTGTAGCATCCTTCATCGTGGAGGGTGACTCCATGCAGGGAGATGGCCGAGGCTTGTAGCTGGCTGTGGGCAAAGCTCACGTGGCTGGCGTAGGCCTTGGCTATCTTTTGGCCATTCAAGGTGCTGTAAGTTGCTATGTTGTCTTCAGCCCCGTCTGTCTCCTTCTGCCAGGTCACCTGTATCACGTCTTCTTTCGTGACTGACCGGCAGGAAAAAGTAACATTTCCTCCCACCTGGACTGACTGCACCTTTCTGTTCATCACCTGCACAGAGGCTGGGGGAGAAGCAGGTGCCACACTCAGCATTGCTCACACTCAACCCCTGCAGCCCCTCACCCTCATTTCCAAGAAGAGCAACTCTGGAGGATTTCTCTATTCCTCCACCCAGGGAAAAATTGAAAATGCAGCTTGAAAGAACTACCCAGAGAGTTTCACCAGAGCTGCCACCTCTCACATCAAGCATCTCTCCAGCCTGATCTCTGAGCTGCAGAGAGCACACTGAGAAAGGCAGCTCTGGTTTGTCTGCTAGGACTGCTATTCCATGGAGACATCCCCTGAACTTTTAGCCATGCTGATGACCAAACAGCTGCTGGCCCAATACCACCCTCTTAGCCCTCCTGTGGCATGTGGTGAAGCAAATCAGTAAAACTGCTAAAAACTATTGTGTGTCTCACTACACACCATGCATTCACACTTGTCAGAGACTGGCAAAGATCAGAAAACCCAAAGAAAAAGGAAAGGTGGGGAGGATCTGAGGTAAACTACATCTGTCCTCTTATCTCAGTATCAAAGTCATGCTGCTGAGAAACAGCTGCAGAAGAGACCCTACTGAAGGCTCACAGGCACAGAATTTTCATACATAAGTGCCATGGTATTAAAAGCCTCCAGGGAAAAGAAGAAAACAATCAGTCTCCTCTTCCAATTAGTAGAAATGAAAAAATTGTCAAGGGTACAGGCAAGGTGACAGCTCAGCTCCACAGTTCTCTTGGCATAATAGTTTTCAAAGTTTATTTGTGCATGCCAGCATGGGAAGGGAGATATCAGCAGTAACAGTTGCAGCATTGAAAACATAATTCAATTTACAAGAAATGGGAATACCATTTGCAGGGAAGGGTGAGGCTGACTGCAGTGCCCAGATGTACATTATGCTAACCCATTCAACAAAGTGCTCTGAGATTCTGGCTGTGACCATGGCCAGGCAGATTTCCATCAAAGACAAAGGAACCAGTTGTCAAACTCTGCCAGTCACATTGCTTTCCAGACCTTAGCAGTGCCATAGGCAGCATATAAACCATGATCATGGAAGCTAGCTTGAAACTAATTCAGCCTTTTCCACATGAATTTTAAATACAATACCAGTATTATACATCCACCCTATTGATGGTCTGAGCAGATACCTACAAGCACAGTTTTCTGCTCTATAATTTCCCCATTGCAATAAATTTATACATCTCTCTGGAATTTATAAATGCACTGGTGCTAAATTAAGAAGTGGATGCTGCCAATGCAACCAGCAGTGACATGCCTGAGCCTCAGGTAAGTAGTACAGTGCCACAAGTGCCATGTCACCACTGGGCTTGCCCCAGGAGGGTGCGAGGTGGGGACTGCAGCACCCAGCAGCACAGAAGGAGGCTGGCACAGCCACTGAGGTCCCTAATGCTGTTAGGATAATGACACAGACACCCAGACAGACAAGGGAGTTACCTGGAGCAGCAATCCAGATGCTGGAGAGGAGCAGGCAAGTGACTGTCATCATCTTAGCTGTGTGCTCAGTGAGACGAGCGGGTGATCCTCTGACTGCGACTTCCCCTTTCTTACACATTTATTTTATCTCTAGGGACATTCCCTGCCATGCAACTACTGTAAACTGTGCCACATAAAAACCTTCTACCTCTGTGACATGTGACATGACAAGAAATGTCCGAAACTCAGATTTTCCCAGTTGTGCTGCTAAGCAGACAAAGGTACTGGGTTTTTCACAAGCACTTTTTCCATAAGGTTGGGTTTTCATAAGCACCTAAATACAAGCAGAGATTTTGAAACAGGCTCAGCACCCTGTGTCTGTGGGTTGCAGGAGGAAAAGCCACCCTGGCCTTGACCTGAGCTCCAGGAAAGGCCATGCAACAATGAGTGGTGCAAATGTCCCTACATGTAACTCAGGACACAGTTTGTGGTCTGCACCCATCATGTGAAGACCCAGGAGCTGCTGATGCTTCTGTAACACAACTCTTTTTCTAGGTTAAGGAGACCAAAGCAAGCCAAAAGGCAGACTCAGGCCCTAAGTCATGTGTTGCCTTAGGGAAAGAGCAGAGCCTTAGCCTTGGCTCTTCTCCGTCAAGGTTGCCCCCATCTCCACAGATCCATGATCCATCCCCAGCCCTGTCCCTTGGAAAGACATGGTTACCCTTATACAAGCACACCCTTCTTCCTCCACCATCACCTTAGATGACATAAAAATAGATCACAAAACTTGTTGAGTCACTGTTTTTGTGCATTTTTTTTGCTTTGTCATTGTTATGCCTGTGTTCCCCTTTCTGTGTGGCTTGTGCTCACTGCTGAAACCAGCCAAGCTCTCAGCCCACTGGTGGCTCTCCTATGGCACAGGGGGGGCAGCCAGACTGAGAGACTTCATTTGCTAATCAAGCTTCTACTGGTAGATTGTATTTCACATTTCTGATTTCTGATGAGGTGGCTTACATTTTTGCAAATTCTTACTACTCCAAATGACTGTGATAGCAAATAAATGTTTTTTTCTAAGTCAAATGGCTGCACAGATTTGCCTTGAATTATGCAAATCAGTTGCAAGCCAGCAGGCCCAAACCATAAAGTGACACAAAACATTCTCAAATATGCTTTCACATTTATGATTCCTCCTCTCCTTAGTGGCAATTAATCTGAAAACAGAAACAGCTCAAGTATCAGTATTCCTCTAAAGAAACATTTTGCTTGTGTTTTTGAATAGGTTTAAGAATTCATTCCCATAAATCCGAAAGAATAAAGTTGCTTCATACTATTGTATTTTTCCTTTGAGGTATCTTATTTTCCTTTTCTTGAGTTATTTGCATAGTTGCACCTTCCTGCAAACTTTCTGGAAGGTCATTCTGGCCTGATCAAAATGTGAGATCACCAGTTAGCAATCACAAAAAGAGCTGCACTTGATTTTAAAAAGAATTTCAAGCTCAACTGGTATGTAGGAAATATTCTTGTCAGCTTTAACAAGCCTTTTTTCTCCCAGAAGCTCTAATCTTCCAAAACTCTTAAAAACTGTGTGCTGCTAGAGGAAACACTTTTCAATGAAGAGCAAACTTTCAGTCTTAGCAAAGGACAGAGATGGCTCTGCCAGTGGGAAAAATTGGTTGGCTTTAATTTGTTACAGCATCCCTGGTGAGAAAGAGCTGTGTATGCTGGTTGCTCCTTCCCAGCTCTGCCTTTCCTCTGACAGCTCCTGGTGCCACAGGGAGCCTGAGCCTGCAGGGACCTCTCTAAGAGCCTTTATGAGTCGCTGTTTGCATGCACATCCAACTGCTGCAGCATCTCTGTCCAACCACTCCCCTTTCCCCAGGACCAGACAACATCAGCAGTTGATTAATTGCTTTAAACACAACATTTTACTCACCATGTGAGATCCATTAAACCAAGCACTTATTTGAAATTTGTGAACGTATCTTTAAGTGCATCTGTTGCTGCTCTGTTCATCTTTGCATAGACTTATGGTGGATTACAGACCTTCTCCTTCCTTGCCAGTCAGATCCCATGCTCTTCAGCTTCAGTTGCACAATGTGCTCATTTCTGAGAACTGCACACCATGCCTGAACTTCAGTCACATCCCAAAGACAGCAAAAACTTGGGGATAAATTTGGCAGAAGTAGTTCTGCAACTACTGCTTGAAAAGCACAGTGATTTGTAGTATTTTTTTCCTTTCTGCTTCACCAGGACGTTCTCTTTAATTCTGAGTAAATTAAAAAAGGGACATACAAGAATTGCACAGTCACAAAATGCCAGCATTTCCCCACAGACCAAATGACTAATGCAGTTAATAATTCACATAGTTGAACTTCCAGAAAATCTTGCTAAGGGAAGTCACTCAGGCACGATTACAGTCTAAAACATTGGTTTGTCAACCACCAGGCTAAACCACTTTTTTTTTTAGCCACCCAAGCCCAGGTTAACAACTGGACACCTGCCTACCTTGTCAGAAGGATTCAGTGCCACCTCTCAAGACATTGCCTGTACAGAGAACAAAGCAGAGAGAGAGGGTTTCATCACTTCTGAATGGCAGTGGCATTTTGGAGATTGGTTCCTCAGCTCTAGTTGTAGGTAGCACTATTGGGAAGCAGCTTGAATGCAATTGAACAGGTCTGGAACTTTATAACATGTTTAAGTAGTGCCTGCATATAGCAAATCTTCATCTCTGAGTTTGGAGAGCTGCAGCCCTCCAAGTTAAGACAGGAGGTGCATCTACCAACATCTGCTCCAGCCCCTGGCACTGCATCAGGGCAGGCTGTGACAGTTCAAAGCCAAGGGATGCTGCAGCACCAGGTGCTCATTTGGGCAGGGTTACAGACAAATCGTTGTGTTTTTGCACAGGTTTCAGATCAGAGCACACAAGGGTACCCAGATACAGCTGTTTATCCTTGTCATGTTTGAATTGGAGGTATGTGATCTGTGAAATCTCTCCAAACTGGACTCCCTCCCTCTGCTATCACCCTGCTGTCAGCTGCAAAGTTACAGCTTCTGCTGCTGAAATCTGGTGTTGGACTGCCTAGCCAAATGCAAAACAGAATAAAAGTAGAGGGCTGCTTGGTGGAGACCTAGCTCATGGTGGTGTACCTCTATCTGTAAAACCACATTCCCAGAGGACAGCATGTGTTCTTAGAGTGTTCTGTTAACTGCTGACACTTCTTACCTCTGAGGTTTGATGAAACAGACACCTGAAGTCTTACAGAGATTTTTTTTTAAATTTTTTTTTTTCTGGCAATGCATGGCAATTACAATGTGTCAACTAAAACTTGCTTCCTCTTCAGCCAACAAGCCCTGCAAATGATATTTGTGATTCTTCTGTTTTTCTTCTTCCTTGTAGCTCAGGAGTAGGAAAAAAGAATAAAAGTATAATAATTTTTTTAAAGGGACAAAAAGCAGACAAAGAAGCACAAAAAGACTGTACTGGAAAGCTTCAGTAGCAAAGGATATGCTTCACTGTGGTTTGAAGTGTTTGGTTTTTACCATTCAGTTTGTGAAAGCATTTCTCAGAAGAGCAAGATGGCTAGGCAAGTGGTTTCCTCTTGCCAAAAGCACCCTAAGTTGCTATTTCAGACTGCAGAACCTAGCGTGAGTCCATTCTGCAGCACACTAGCCACTCTCTGGAGGGGCACCAGCTCATCCCAGCACCCCAGGAAGCTGCATCACCCATCCATTCCACCCCTCTTCCTCTCCCACCCCCACTTGTTAATGTTTGCATGCAGTGGAGGCTTTGGGGTGGTTTTTGGTTTTTTTAGGTGCACAACATCCGAGTGCTGCGTACGCTTACAGTGAGATAACCAACTGCTTTGGTCACTGAGTTTCATTCTGTAAAACAGCCAGTACAGAAAACAATTCAGCCACACCAAGACTGGCTACCAAAGGGTGCAGAGATCCAGCAGAAGGATGGGAAACTGTGTACCAAAAATAAGGTAGGTCCAATACCATTTTATATTTAATTACTAAACAGTAGCACCAAGAGAGTGATCCCGATACAAACGATACCTGCAATCAGCCTCAAGGGATCATGCAAGGCACCATGAGGAGCTTCTTGATTAACAAAATAAAAATTTAGAAAGCAAATTAAGATGAACAATATAGTTCTTGGTATGTCAAAGAGTATTGCCTTAGGATGATTTTTACAGAGGCGACATTGTCTGTAAGGTCCCAGCACAGAGTCTGCTGAAGGGCAGAAGGGAGTCCACTCTGGTGAAGAACAAAAGGAACAGAGGATACCTTTCATCTGCTCCAAGTTTCCAGGCAGGAAAACTACACTTAAAGAAGATTCACCTTGCTATCTCTTATCTGTTGGTACCATGTCTCATAAAGACAAGCTTTTATATACACTATATAGAAATAGACTAAATTGTACTATATATTTCAATGCTATACATGAGATATGTGAGTATCCTATACTTATGCACAACAGTGGTCAGGAATCGATTGTCTCCCAAGGAACTATAAAGACAGAGGAGGATGCTCAACAGGAACCACCTGGTGGACAATTCCCTTTCTTTTCCATTGTCTTCTTGATAGGTCAAAGAAAAGTCATGCAGCCTCTGAGTAATGCACCCTGACTGCATACTTTGTCTTAAGGAGCTCAAATGAGGCACTTCACTGCCAAAATTCAATGTTCCTCTTGTTTGCAAAGAGGACTCACGACTCTTTGCAGGTCTGTGGTCAGATGTCTAAGTTGTGACCACATTACCTGGCCTTGAGGAAAAGGGCAGAAGTCCCCAAAGCATGAAGCCTTGCTCTCAGAAGCAGTTTGAGCTGAGGCAAACAAAATCCACATGAAACTTCACCTGTGGCAGCAAGGAGCAGTGATGAGCTCACGTGCCTTAAGGGTCTCAGGTCCAGCTCTCAGCTCGCAGGCTTGCTGAATCCTCCACTTCTTTAAGTGGTCTTGCCACCCTTACATGTGGGACTTCTGTTGCTTTTGAAATAATTCCTGATTGTTTTTTAGAAGCGGGAATAAGAACAGAATTCTTTATAAGAACTTTACCAGCCAGGTTTTTGTAAGGCAGATGTTTTCTGCTAGTTTGATGGGGCCATGAAACCCATCAGAGGAGAGGGGCTACTTCCATAAATGACATCACTGGCACAGTGCTGTGCCCCAGTCTGTGCTCATGCAGCTCCATACCCTGTTTTCTTCACTTCCAAAAACTCCAACAAACCTCTGCCAGGATAAGTCATTCAGGGAGAGCATTGACCATGGCAGACAGCAACTGCAAATCATCTCACTTCAGCTGCTGTCAATGAGCTGTGCCAGCTTGGGGTGATTTCTGTGCAGCACATCTTAGTCACAGCTGCCCCATTGCTGACAAAGCCATGCCTTTCAGAAAAATCATAAACTTTGCAGAAGTTCAGAGGGATGGAGAAATGACGAGGGTGGGGTTTTGGATTCAGTTTTGGTTTTCTTTTCCAGAGAAACAGTCATTCCTATGCAGTGACTCAGCATCCTTCCAAAACTCTGGTGCTGCAGAGGTCCAGTCCTGGCCACTGCTGCTCTCCAGGCAGTATGAGAGGCAGAGACTGAGGGTCAGCTAGGAAAGACTCCTCTGCTCCATAGCACAGGGCCAGCTCCGAGCCAGGCTAAAGGGAAAACTCAGGTTACAACACAAAGTTTATGTGTATCTCATAACAGGCAACCCATCCACATAAAATTCCTGAGGAATGAGGCTCATGCATTTACATCATTCAGCTGTCAGCATCCCTCCTGAGTAATTTTAACCAGATGTGGGAAAAAAATCAAAGTAGATGCTTTGCCAAGCAGCCAGCCACAGAGCAAGGGTGGCACTTTTTATTTGGTTGCATATGGGGAGTTTTGAGGGTTTGGCAGTTTTGTGTCAGAGGTGGTGAGTTTAAGGAGTCAGGTAAGAATTGGATATTTTTGGAGGAAGGTCCAGCTCTTTCTAGACCAGCAACCTCCTGTTGTGGCACACCAAGTTAGACAGAGCCAACAGCAGCAGCTGGTGCCCCCTGAAGCCCCACAGCAGCTCAGAGCAGCTTCATATTTCTGCAAGCAGGTGAGGCTGGCATCACCCCTTATTGAGGTGGCTCTGTGGGTATGACCTTACCAGCAGCATCCCACTACCTCTGCCCAGGAAGTGCCCTCTGCTCCAGGGACAGAAAAGGGTATCCACTGTCCTGTCTCAGCCCTTTGGCAGCTGGGTTGAAGTAAATTCAGACTGAAAGCAACTTTAGTTTCAGGTGTGCAAAGGAGGCAACACAAACTTGAGCTCTTAGCAGCAGCTGCTAGGAGAAAATGTTGCAGACCCTACCATTTATCTGTAAACTCTGCTGCTTTCTCTGTAATTAATTTCTTGACTCTTTCCTTCTTCCTATACATCCCCATGTCTGCCATTTCACCCCTTCTGTTTGCAGTGTTTGCTTTTTAGAGGCCTTTCTGTATTTGGTTTGACCACTTCCTGAGCATGACAGCCCTGTAACATAGTTCATGCAGCTTCCCTGCAAAGAGATAAGTGAAACTATGAAAAGAAAGAAAGAAAAGGAAATCCTTTGTTCTCATTTTAATGAGTCACATTTGTTCTCTTTCACAACTGCTGGCCAGAGCTATTTCCCAGCATTTTTACTAATAAAGTTATAATTGCCTCAATAAAGCTCAGCCCAATAAGAGCCAATCCACAGGCAAGCTAGTTCCCTTTCTCTAACTGCTGGGCACCTGCCTCAAAGAGTCAGCATGTCTGTAGATGAGATGGAGATGCTGAGAAAGGCTTTCAATTCTCAGACCATACAATGCATATCCACTGCAGGATTACATGATTGACGAAGTAAGAATTTATCTCAGAATTATGCATCAGTTTACACATCTAATTTGCTATAGGAACATATGCCATTTATCCTTCGACAGTCCAGGGGAAGAGCTACCCAAACCCAACAGCCTTTTCATCTGAGCAAGGGACTAAGAAATCCAACTGAAATTTTGGTTTCAGAAACCAACTGAAAATAAACAAGAAAAAGTGGAATAAATAGACATCGGGAAACAAAAATACTCATATCAAACTCAGTGTCTGACATCTACAACAGCCTCCTAATGTGAGTTATGTGTATTATAAATACATATATTTTATTTTAAACATAGCTCTTAGGACTTCCATTAAATTGTATGAAATGGTCACACTGGCATCTCCAACTTAGCTAGAGAATTTTATATGCAGTATAGGCAAAACTCATATATAAGTCGAAGAAAACCAGGTAGGTAACCTGGTAGTATTATAGCTTTATTTTTATATCCAGCTGTAATGAAAGCTATCTAAGTTGTCCAACTAAATAGAAAATTGGAAAATTCACTAATATTTGCAAAACTTTCTGCTACTCTTATAAGACCACCAGGGACATCTGCAGAAAGAAATTATTCCAGGTGAGTTGCATAACTTAGGTAGTTTATAAAAGAAATGAGACCTAAGAGCACACATTTAGCAAGGAAAGTATCAACAGTAAAAAAGAATAATGGCATTACCTGTTTTCCTCAGTCCTGGGAAAGAAAAAAATGCAAATAAGCAATTAGAGACTGATTCATTTTGTACCTCCACCCTCATGCTGTGTGTAATCCCTGAATTCATATGACTTGGCAGTTTTACATCCCTTAGCACATTTTTTAAATATGTATAAACCTGGCATACAAATATTAGCACTACATCGTGAAATGTTTGGTAATTACTGGCCTTTTATAAGAGCAAAATTGTAAACTATAAGCAACAGTGCACACCCCAGAAAGCCTAGCTCTTATCACCAAGAAACTTGCTAACAGCAACCTGAACACAATGTAAAGGCTCCTGACTTTGCCAAATAATTTCAGTACTTAAACCTGCAAGTAAAGTCTTCTGCTTGAACCAGGAGGGATTATTTCAACTGCTAGAGATCAGATCTGCTAGCCTTGCACTCACCCCCATGTGTCCGCACTTTTCTGTTGCACTATTGATGTGTTTTTCTTCCTTTTGCTTTTTCCCAGGACATGCTAGAGGTCAGATTGGTGTAGATCACTTGTGGGAACATGAGATTGGTTCTCTCCTTCCTATCTCTTTCCAATAGTTACTGTTAGAGCTATTTAATATGGACAAGCCCAGAAAGGCTGGTTGCTCCTCCAACTCACAACCTTTGCTGCTGGTCTGCCAGAGCTCCCTGGGAACAAATGCTGTACTTCCCAGGAGCAGCTAAATACTGTAATACCTGCCAACAGCTGCCACCCTCCATCTCTGGACCTAGATTTGTGCCTCTCTACCCTGTGGCAGTCCCTGCTTCTGAAATCCTGAGAGCAGGGCTGGGTGCTGCCAGGGCTGCCTCTGGGAGAGAACAGCAGCAGAGAAGCTGCATAAAGTGCTTGTCCAAACAGCTGGAAAAGGCATCTCCCTGTGGATTTACATGTGCCCCTGGCTGGCAGCAGGAGGTGAGGACCATGAAGCCCCAGATCTGCCTGCTCACCTTTATTTCCATCCCCTAGGTGGAAAGTGCCCATCCGGAGAAAAAGATACTCCGACAAGCAAAGTAAGTAAAAAAAGCTGCTTGAGCCCCTTGGGGGTGGTGTGGCATGGCCTGAATGGGGACATGGGGGAGCTCTCAGCAGAGCCTTCATCTGCTCACACATCTGACCCTAGCACTGCTTAGGACTTTCTGTAAACACACGTCAGTATGAGGTGTTCTCTTAAAAAAAAATAGTTTCTTCATATTGAACATGAAAATAGGGAAGACTCTATGATACCCAGGATCACGTGCTCATGTGAATCAGGAGGTCTTGGTTTAGGTTCAGGCTGCTGTCTTTCCCCTCTTGTGGGTAAAACCATTCATGTAGCAAAGGCATAATATTTTTACCAGTTTCACTAGTTGCAGTATTAGCAAAAACCTTCTTGTCAGTCATCTACATTGGCAATTTCATGGCAGAGTAAAGGCAGCACAACAATGTTTGAAAACACCATAAATTCTCTAAGATGGCAGCTTTAATGCAATATTGAGAGACTGACATCTCTCCTGTCATGTTGCAAAACAAGTGGGCTTAAAAAGCCCTGTTATCTTCAGCAAAAGGGAAATTTCAGCTTTGGAATTTTACAGGAACAGCATGTTCAATCCACCTCATATTAAGAACCAGCCAGACTGATAAAGACAAGGCTAGGAGAAAGCAGGGTGTAAAATGACAGTCCTCTGTCACTTAGATGTTTATGGGACAGAGAGACAAATTTCCAGAAAAGCTCCAGACTGTCAAACCCGTGCAGACAGACACCCAGCACATGTGGCACATCAGGTAATGCCTCTGTGCCCCAGCACCCAGCCAGCCATCCCAGGCAGAATTCAGGCTGCATGGGTCATAAAGCTAAAACACAGTCAGAAAGCAAGAACTTTCATTTCTAAGACAAACATGTAAAACTAATTTCCGTTGGTTAAATGAAACAAAACCAAGCCAAAACAAAAACCCCAAGAAGACTGCACATCTAGGTTTAATTCAGGTCAGTGAGCAGTGATGTGTGACACAATTGTGTATAAACTAGAGACAAGATAAATCTCAAAAAGCCATCAGATTTATTTAGCTCTCAGAGGTTCAACCCTTTTCCCTGCTATTGTCACAAAAGTTCATGCTTTCACACAGCCTATGTTCAGTCTGTGAGTAAATCCTGTGCTGATGAAAATCCTTGTCTAGTGCTGATACACCAGAGAATGACAATCACATGTGTTTTCTTCCTCTTTCCTCAGCACAGACCTCCAGCCATCAACCAGGTACCATCAAGGTAAAGACTAAAACTGATTTTCCCTCCCCTCCAATCACTGGGCAACTGAGTCCAAAACATCCACATATTAGAAGGACAAAGTGCCCATCATGTTCCTGCAGAAGAAGGAAAAGCCCATAATCAGACTGTTTGCTCAGGATGCAGAAAAACACCAGCTTAAGCCAATGTACAAAATGAATGTATGCACATAAAACTGTAACTCTGAGATGTAGCCCCACTCTTGGGCAGCCAGTGGTCAAACACACTCATAATTTCTGAGGCTGAGTGTCTGGCCCAAATCAGACAGATCAGGAGCCTGAACCTTGGGATGATGTCTTGGTGAATGTCCTCAGCCACTCACAACTCACAGCTGTGAGGGTTTTTCTCTCTCCTACTCCTTCCCTTCTCCACTCAGCTTTTAGTCATTCTCTTGACTACTGGCATGTTTCCCCAAAGAGTTTCAGCATGCCATTTTCTAAAAGGAATTTAAATGGACTATTGACAACCAGATTAAGTAACAAATATTCAGTTGAAAAACAAAAGGAGATTCAATACTTTGAGGCTTAAAGGGTTTTAGTTAATCTTTGCACTATAAAAACATAGCAGATCTATCAACAAATGCCGCAGTCTCTGTTGGAAAAGAGTAAGGTTTCCCCTTCCAGTGTCTCACTGCCTCTAGAAGGAAGAAAAGAAGGAAAGAAAAAACTCCACAAAAACCAAACATGCCCTTTCAGGTTGCACATTTTGTTTCTGATAAATCAGAATAGAGCAAATGGTTGTATTGCAATGCAGGAAAGACTGGTAAGGTAAACACACTGCCTGTTCGTCTGACCTCTCTGTTTGGGGATAGATAGCTTCAGGAGTTCTGGCAATGCACCCCAGAGTAATTTAAGAGGTAACTCTGTAACTGGTGTGTGCCCTGCTGCTCTGCTCAAATCTATCACCCTGGAAGGCAGGGGTGGGGGAACAGCCACTCCTCAACTGTTGCACCTCACAGCCTTGTGTGGTTATTTGTCTGAGGTTGTTTGTGTGTATTAACTTTCGGAGTTCCTAGAGGCAGGAGCAAATCTGTGGTTTGTTGCCTCTGCTTTGTTAAAAGTTCATTTTAGCAGAGGGTAAATGAAATTACTGCTTGAGTCCCTGATGACAAACAATCACCAGAAGCCCTATGTACTGCAGAACAAAGTGATGCCATTTAGCAGCCTGAGTTGGTTTGGTTTTGGTTTCTATTTTTTTTTTTTTTAACAAAGATTACATCAGTGAAGCAAAAGTTGGTGCCCAGCAGATAAGTGGGTGTTTAGCAGAAAATTCTGAAGAAAGTGAGCAAGATGACAGAAAAGGGTGTGATGAAATGAGTTCATCATGTGTACCTGTGAGTGTGGGATGGACTGTGGGGGAAGAGGAGGGGGTGGAACTGTAATGGGGAACCTGCCAAGTAGCTGTCTGGTTTTGAGAGTTTTTGGTGTCCCAAGGAAAAGCCCCAGAGCGTGGTTTCAAAACAGTCCTTGCAGAGCTGTTAGTGCTATAGGAGAGATGCCCCTTCTGAGTGTTAAATTTGGCCTGTGAATAATGGAAGTTTTCACACTTGCTCCATTGGCATGTGGGATAAATCACTCCACCTCTGCACTTCAGTCTCCCTGCTGGTAAGAGGTTGATGATAACACCCTTTCAAAAAATGATGACTGAAAGATTCTGGAAAATGTGACTTAGAACAAGTCTTGGTCAAGACTTAGTCAAGTCATAGACCTGTGTGTTTGAAGGGATACAAGAAATACTCCAGACTTCACTCAGTGGATTGAGAGTTACTCATGAAAATTAAGAGCCTACCTGTCCTCATGTCACAGGTATATTAAGAAAAATACTGCTGTCCTTCCATTTTGTAATCATGACTAAGGGAGGATTGAGCCATGCACCTGATGATGAGCAAGTCTACCCTGGTTGTTCTGCTCCTTAAAATTTCTGGAATTCCTACATCTTTATAAAACCTCGAATCAAAAATCCAAATCTCTTTTCACTGAAGTGTTCTCAAGGTCAGGAGATCTTCCATTCAAAGCAGAATCTAGATAGACAGTATGATTTGCATAAACTTGGAAACGCCAAGGTGAATTCTGCAGGAATTTTGTTCTAAAACTCTCTTTTTTCTAGGCTTGAAAAATAAAAGCTAATCCTTTGGAATTTTTAACCCATGAAACAGAGACCTCTGTTCCACTTACAGAGTGTGGAAGGGAACTAAAAATGTCACCAAGAACTCAGCAACACTCACTCAAAATACTCAAAATACTGCCACTACTGCAGACAACAGAGGAAACCACTATAAAGCTGGAGTTACTGGCTTCAGTACCAAGTGCATTCCAATCAAGAACATAAGGCAAACAAATTATTAACTTCTTGCTCCGGGTACTTAATCAGTAATCAGTGCACAGTGGCACAAGATTTAATGAGTCATCCTGCCAGCTATTTAATGCACAATTACCCACAGCCCATTAGCAAACAGCTTCACGAGGTAAAAGGAGGGACAAGTCTAAACAGAGCTGGGAAAGGCATTTGCCCACAGAATCTTACCTCCTCCTCCTTTCTCTTCCCTTTTTCTCAAGGACAGCATCAGATGAGGGCTGCTGGGGATGGGATTAGCCCTCCCTTCATCTCTGGAGAGGCCCCTTCCAGGACAGTGCATCTCCGGGACAGCCCCCCACACACAGACTTGGGGTCTAAATTGCCCTCCAGACCCTCCAGTCTCTCTGGCAGCTTGCTGTGACTCCTGTCCCTCCTTTTTTTCCTCTGCTTTCTTATGCTTTTCATTCTGCAAGTCACCCTGACCCCCTTCCTTCAGCCCCTTCCCTAAACCCCCCGTATTGTTCAAATCCCCCATGCTCTCCCTTCACATGCATGGATGCAATGTCCCATGGAGCTTTCCCTTCGTGCCCATCAGCTCCCATTCCCTGCTCGGGTGGGTGTCACAGGCTCATCTCTCTTGGGACAGCCCGGGGTGATCCAGGCTCCATCAGTGCTCCCTCCTGTGGTGATGAGCTTTTCCCGTGGCAGCACTGAGTCACCAAAACACGAGTGTTGGTCTAATACCAATACTCAACTGTGACTCTCTAACAATTTAAAGTTAGAAGTGTATGTTTATTCAGCGCTGGGCAGCAGCGTGAGATAATCCTCTAATATACACTGCAAAATTGCAGGTGATAACAAAGTCATTATTGACAAATTTATTGACAAATAATTCAAACAAATACATATTCATAATAACAGCCCCTCCCATCCCTCCCTTCCTATGGTAATTAGCTTGAATAGCTATTAAGCATGCGTGGTTGGCATCTTGAATTAAGTCTGGGGTTGTTTCTGTGGGGAGGGGTTTTAAAAGGATGAAGTAAGGTGAGTCTTCCTCGCCCTGAACTCCTGACCCTTTTCTATCAATGACAATGCAAATAGTTTCTAGGGATAGTCCAGTTTTTCAAAGAATAGGTTTCTGGTTGCATTGTTCATGTCTCTTTGGGGTCTGCTTGCTAGTTTCATCTTTTCCCACTGTAAGCACAGCTGAGCAAATACAAGATGACCAGCAATCAATTATTTAAGTTTCAGATAACTTCAGTCTCAAGCCCGGTTTTCTTCTAACTTTTAATTATTTTCAGCAAGGCCTATCCATCCATTTGCTTTTTAATGGATTCTAGTAAATAACTAACTTTCAACTAAAATCCTAAACCACTAAGGGGGCTGGGGGGTGTTGAGCTCTCCAGATGTGCAGCCACAGCCCGCACAGCTGGGAAATGTCTGCAGATTTACAAACCCAACACTGTGTGTATTAATTAGTCAACAGCACTGTGTGAGTGCACAGGCTGCACCAGCTCTGCTCACATCTCCAAACCTCTCCAGGGTATAATTCTACTGCTCTTTCTCTCTCCCCCTTTTCCCCTCAGGAACACGTTGCCAAAAAAGATTCCATGAACTCCAGTGAACTGTGGTACTCGACTGTCAGCCATGATGTAAAACATGAAGTGTCTGTCATTGACAGAAATAATGAGACAGAATATGCACTCATCAGTGTGCCCAAGAGGAAGGCAAATGTCACCAGTGCTGAAGAGCATAGTGAATATGATGATGTCCTGGTAACTTAGAAGACACTCTTTTGTGCAGCCATGATAACCATCTCACCTCTGCTGTTGGGTCTTCAAACAAATATATCTCTCTTGTTACTAAGCTTTCCCATTAGATTATATCTACCAGTCATTTACTATGAGACATACCTGTCCATGAACAGCTGATCAGAGAAAGAAATATGGACTGGGTACTGGACTTGACAACTAAACCAGGAGGAATCAGTAGCCACTGCCATCATAAGACAATGTTCCTCTATAGAAAATTAGCAGCTACAATTTTTTCTGGACTTTTAGAGTACTTTTTTTAAAGAGGCTTTAAAGAACTACTGATACATATCTCAAAAATGCAATAATGACAGTGTCTTTATGTTTGTTTCATGTTTTAAATGAAAGCATAAACCTTGTGTTAGATGTACTTACTCTTGTGAAAAAGGTTTCTGACATAGTTGATTTGTACCATTATAAAATGCAAAAATTTAATAGAAAACTAATTTCTCAAGTTTACCCTCCCCTTTCTAATGTAATACTACTCATTGTGAAGTCTTAAAGCTGGAATTAAATAAAAAAATAAAACAAATGTCCTGCATGCAAAACAAATATTATGTCCATGAGAAAACAGTCAATACTGATGCTGCCCAGGTGGTAAATACCTCTCAGAAGCAGAAGTCCAGATGCTGCTTCCATGACACAAAGCTTCCACAGCTGACTCCTCCTGGAGTCTCCAGTTTGGCTTTCTGCAATGCTAGAATATCACCTCCTCACAGCCCAGCACCCCTCTGCAAGCAGCATTTCTGGACATGTGCAAAGGACTGAAACCAGGTATTCAACTGAGGTACTTACCAGAGCTCATAACGTGATTATGTTCCTGTGTTCTTTCTCCAGCATGTCTTTTCTCTCCTTCCATTTTGTAACAAAACAGCATGGAAGAAAATGTTGAACAGTTTTTCTGATTTTAAGTCTTCTCTAGTATGCAATTGCTGGCTGCAGCCCTGGCTTTGTGGTGCAGTGCCTTTGTGACTGCCACCTGCCATTTGCATGCTGGGGATGGTCCCATGGGTCCCACAGAGCAGTGGATGGACACCCTGCCAGCATGTGCAGGTACCACTGCTGTGCCAGGCAGCTGAATCTGCCCAAAACTCATACTGGCTGCTGTGGCTACACAAATGAAGATTTTAAAGGGCTGACTGTATACTCCACAAGCTGCTTTTTAACAATGTCTCAGTTGTCTCAGTCATTAAAGTATTAGCCTCATTCCTTCTATTAAAATTAATATTGATCCTTCACACAAAATATCTAACTTGATGTAATAATGTATTTTCACACTGCTTTGTCCCTAGTGGATTGAGTCATAATAAATTCACTTTTTAATTTTCTTTTACATGATCAATTTACCTCACAGATATATAACCAGAAACCACTTTTTTTTTGACACTTCCTTCAATGAGAGTTCAAACCCTGACTGGATGTAGTCTGTAAAGGCAGACAATTTCTGCTGAAAATCACTTCTTACTACAGCTGCACCTCCTTCTTTCCTGTGAGGTTCTGGGGCAAAGGTATGGATGTAGAGGAGGATGGCTGGGAAAAAAATTAATGCTTGACTCCTTTCTCAACTCTTAATACCCATAAAGGAGTCTAATAATTACATTATTTTTCAGTCCCTAGAATCAAGATAATGAAGTGCTCAAGGAAAGGATCAGGTGTCTTGGTGAGAGCAATAAGATTGAACAGCATCTCAACAGCAATTTATTTCTTTGTTGCTGGTACCTTTATAGCCTGCAGTTTTTGGGACAGGCCATGCAAGCCATGAAGTTTATCCATCCCCAGCATAAGAATCAAAAGGAATCTCTCTTCTAGCTGTGTACTCCATAGACTATTTCAGCAAGAGAAATTATAGTTCTTACAGTCAATGCTGTATCTTACAAACCAAGAGGGAATCAGAATAAGTTATGCAAACTACTAATTTGGTCCTGAATGTTCCTCAAGCTCAGTTTAAACACATGCAACAACAACAGCTATAGGTTTGAGTGTGCAGCTTTGTCAGACATGCTTCATACAGCTCATCATTTAAAATTCCAATGGCTGTTTTCCAACTTACACAGCTGAAAGACTACAGCTGCTAAAGAATGAAAACAGTCACTTTAAGAATAAAAAATAAATAGTTTAATGCACAATAACATTGTCAGATTACTCCTTAAAAAAAAACCAACTAGTAATGTTAGAAAGAGAAAAACAATTTTTCCATGACATATTTCTTACAATACAAAATGCTTTTAAAAATAAAAATATCCATCCAACAGCAGTAATATTTATAAGGCTATAAATAAATGACAGGATATACTTCACTCACATGGTAGTGAATATGTTCCATTCTGCATAAAGTTGATGCTTAATTTTTATGTTGCAGCCAGTCATTGTCTGTAACTTTCATGCCATGGTGGTGTATGTCGTTTGCTTCAGCACCTTCCTCTTGGCACTGGTTCATCTCATCAACAAGAACTATTTACTGCCTTATTAAGGCAAATACTTTACATTTTAATCCCCTGTGCTGGGCAGGAACTATAATTAAGGGTATAGACTAGTCTTCAGATTTACAAAAACAGGTCAAGTATCTGTCTATTCACTTGCAGCAAAAGTGCTAATTCTGCTAATTCGATCCTTTCAAGAATCCTGTGACATTCAGGTGCTTTGGTAAAGAAGACATGGCTCTTCATGCTGTTGCTTTCTTCTTTTGTATTCCACATTGAAGAAGAGAAAAATAGAGAAAAGAGCACCTTATCCAAGGAGAGTGTTGGGAGAATAAGGAAATCATGAGAGTTAAAGCATTCTTAAGAAGCTAGTGCAAAGGCCTTGCATGTAATTAAAGAATAAAAAAATATATATACACACACACACACATATATATATATGTATTTAGGTTTTCAGGCTGTTTTACAAGGAAAGAGCAACAAGGAAATGTGGCATATAGTTTGGAAGGAAAAAAATAAAAATTGAGTGGAAGCGTTGAGGATGAAGCTGTGCAGGTAATTTTGCATAAGCCAAGAGAAAAAGAAAGGAGCCAGGTGCAAGACTGCTTTTAAAGCTCATGCAGAGTATTCAGATTTAATCAAAAGGCAAGACAAAGCAGAACTTTCAAAGTCAACAGAGCATGCATCAAATACATGATTTTCTCAAGGGTGAGCTGATTATTGAAATATAAAAGAAAGAGGTAGTGGTGTTGTAGCAATACAACACTGTCATAAATATACTACATTTTCTGTTTACAATGTTG
The DNA here is from genome assembly GCA_030060385.1 of Muscicapa striata striata. Classification (NCBI taxonomy): domain Eukaryota; kingdom Metazoa; phylum Chordata; class Aves; order Passeriformes; family Muscicapidae; genus Muscicapa; species Muscicapa striata. The sequence goes on from JAREIS010000011.1 coordinate 5,846,373, forward strand.
CATCACAGGCAGTATTTATAGGACAACAATTTTAGAAGTATTTCTACCTAATGAATGGTTTCCTGCCCTAGGAATACTTATAGATAGGGAATCCTATCTCTTCTGGGTGGTGATGAAGATGAGGAGTCTTTCCATAATTTCTCTGAAAGTTGGAAAAGTACAGTATTAATATTAAAATGAAACTTTAAATATTTAATTTCAATGTATTCTTTCCTGTCGCTTTTCACGCTACTTTTTCTAAGAATCCTGTCAATACATAAGGAATAAAATGCTTCTAAAATTGAAACTCATGACTTGTTGAAGTCTTGTCCCTTGGTAAGAGTTCCAAGAAAAAACAATACAATTTTATTGCAAACCTTACTTACCTACACTGCAATGCCGAATTGTTAGTTTAGGATTATTCTAAAAGTACACAGGTGTGACTTAGTAAATTGGGACTGGAGAAGGCAGCTCCATGCATTGTTTTCAGTCTAACTTCAAAGCTCATGGGACTTTTATACAGGCATTTCTATCAGAACAAATATAAATGCACTGGAATCACTGTCTAGTCACTGGAAGTCATTGGAATCACTGCCTAGAAAACACTGGAAGAATGAACATTTAGAAGTATTTCTGTGCATAATAAATTTTCAAAAAAACTACAGAAAGACAAAAGTCAGGGGTCTTTTTTGTTCCTTGGATTAAAATTTGTTTTGTTAGTATTCAAAACCAAATGTACAATAAGGAGAAATATTTTTAATTATTTGTCTCCCCATTATGGTACACACACATATGAGGAGAATTTTCTTTTGTATAGACAAAATCAAGATTAGATCAGAAAAGTTTGGAGTCCACAGATAACTATTTAATCACTATTCCCTTTCTCATCAGAGGACCAAACAGTGAGTCCCAGGTTTTAAGTTAAGCATAACAAGACTTTCTGAAAGGTATTTTAAAATTTTCTCAGTATTGTTATGCAAATCATATATACTAGTGAATCTCAATGTGTTTCTAGAAATATTTCCCTCCTTTCCTATAAATACTTCTGCTCTTTGTAAATAAACAGTTTCTCTAATGTACAGCACTTACATGTGAGAGAAGTTGGGTCGAGTTTTAATCTGTCACATTCAGATGTCCCAGGATTGAGAGTATCTTCATCATAAATATTTTGACGTAAAATGTTCCTTATAAAATCTGGGTTCATACTGTTTTCCATAAATCCCTCTGTTGATGGTGGTACAGAAAACACTAGCTGATAATTTACAGTGGAGCTTTCATTACTGAAAAACAAAGTCAAGGATTAATGTCTTCAAGTTTCAACAGGATTTTTTTTTTTTTTTTTTTTTGAGAAGACTGACTTTTCATATTAATGTTGGATATGGAATGGATTAACAAAACTGCCACATTTTTCCAAGAGAAATGTTATGAAAGAAAACTGCCAAAGATGCCAGATTCTGCCTCCCCTTCCCTTCTCAGAACAGCTCTTGGAACTGGGGACATACTTGAAGCCAGCCAGAGACATTTTCAAATGCATGAGGGCAATTGAACATGTGTTCTGATGGGATGTGGTTTTCAGCACTGGTGCTGAAGCTACTGATAAGAGGTGTTGCAATATCCCGTGCATACTTTAGCTAGGAACCTGCAGGAAGGCTTTATTTTTCCTGCTAGCAGTACCTGGGACCACCCATCTGGGCTGCTGACTCAGCTCTGGAGGGGATTACACAAACCAGGGAACTAGAGACCATCTCTGGAGGCTTCATTTTTTGTGCTCCACCAGAACTGACTACGATTCAACAGTTATCTTTTGTACTCACAGAATTCAAAACATTTTCAAAAAATACTTGAATGGGGGAAAATAAAAGGAAAGAAGGAGAGGGAGGTAGCAAGAGAGAGACATCAGAGAGGCAGAGAGAGAGTTGTTAGCTAATCAATGTATGGGCATGTCCTAGGTTACAATGTAAAGATGTGCCCAAAAGTCTGTATTCTATCACCATCTGCTGAAACCAGGTGGGGCAGTGATCCTTATCTCTGTAGGAGATACCTTCTGCTAATGGGCCAGCTGTTAAAACCAGGTGGGGCAGTCATCTTTATTTTTTCCTTGACCCATCCTCCCTCCAGGGAGATATCTTCTGTTAATGGGCCATTGGGTCCCACTGTATGATTGATAAAATTACATCATCCCATTGTGAAATGTTCCACCCCAGGGGAGAAGCCAAACATTTCCTACCTAGCTAAAAACTAAGATTGATTTTAGAACATCAGAGCAGCCTTTACCCATGGGTTTCCAGAGAACAAGAGCTACCAGACCTTTCTACAGGATCACTGCTTCAACAAGACAACTTCATCTGGACTGCTACCACCACCATAACTAGAGGGGTGCTCAGGTTGTATTCTGACTCTGTCAGCGGTTTTTCTTTTTTACTATTGCATGTATTTTATTTTTCTCTTTTTTTCCTATTAAATTGTATTTCTGACTTGGAGTCTCTCACTGGTTTTGCTTTCAAAACCATTACAGTGCAGAACTACAGCTTTGTACTCGATGCTCTAAATCATGAAGAGCACCCACCAGGCTCAGGAGCTGCAGTTCACTGTTGAGCAAAGCTGGCAGCCCAAGGCTGGCAGAGCAAGGGAGCATATTCCTCCAGGGAGCAAAGTGCTCCTTGCCACATGCCAACGTGGTTATTCCTCTGTCCTTGCTATCTCAAAGGACCTGGGACTTTGCAAAACCGCTTCCCTTGATTTTCTGCTGGCTTTCAGATTTCTTTTGTAAGAATTCTTTTTCAGAAGTCCTTGGGGAAGCTCTCTGTCTTCCCTTGCCTCTCTTCTATTTCTCCATGACAGGAGACATGTATTTTCCTCTTGCCTTTATCTCTTTTGGGAACAAAATTATTCTCTCCTCCCCATGAACCCTGCTTTATTTATTTAAGATTATTTAAAATATGTCAATCCTAAGTGTCTCCAGCAATCAATTTTCCTTTCAATAAATATCCTTGAATATATTTATTAAGGGTTGCAACTGGAACCAAAAATAACAGAGATGATACCTCACAGCAACAATGTGTTGCTATCATTATATAATTTTAGCAGCATTTAACATTTACAGCAGAGGATCCTTTGATCAGTTTTCACTGCCTATACACATAATTTTCCCCAAGCAAACTATTTTCACAGATTTAAATATTGTACATGTTTGCATAAGCACATGTATGTCTCATCAAAAGCCTGTAGTTTTCAGATAACTTTAGTGACAAAAATTGCTTACCTGAAAGAAATCACCTGAGCTGACCTAAAGTAACGTCCTAAAGCTGGAGATGAACTGTAGACTTCTGTTAGCTGAGAGAGAGAGAAAAAATTATGTTTCTTCTATTCAATCTCTTTTTTCCCCCATCACAAAAAAAACCAAAACAAAAAACCCCCCAAAAAACCCCACATACAAAACCAAACCAAACCAAAACAAAACAAAACCCACAGCAAATAATTCCTACTAAGTGCTTTAAGGAGCAAATAAGCAGGTGTTGAAGGTCAAATAACAGCATATATCTGATCTGAAAAAGGTAGAGAGCCATTTAAATTTGACAGACAAGTTACTTGTGCATTTGAGTGATTGCTATGTAACCTTAACACAATGGAGGCACTCAGGGTGAACTAAAAGTCTGTGCTCATGCTGCTGTGTGCAACTGATGTTGTTAAGTCTGGGATTTCATTAGTACCAAAATGCTCTTCTAACTCTTATTTCGTGGAGGGGAGGGTGTCTCTCCTGAGATTGGCTTCCCACCATGTCCAAATGATCACTGCCATGTAGGCTGAGCTTATTTCAGCCGTAACTCAGAGTTGTGCTGGCTCAGCAGAAATCACAACTATAAACCCAGGCTGTAAAAAATCACGTACTCGTAAGAGCATGTGGCAGGATGTTCAGCCCATATTGTGCTTACATCACTTTCACAGGCCTCTCCTAAATTATTCAATGATTCCATGAAAAAGGTGAAGACTCTGTCTTAACAAATGGTCAAATTAAAAGGAAAAAATCTTTTTGTGCTTAAAAGCAGACAATTCTTTTTTTCCTAGATCACAGTTTTAAAAGTACAACACATTTTATTTGTGGACTTGCAAATGACCGAGTTTCTACGCAGGGAAAGAGAAATTTCTTAAAAGGCAAAACACTGAAGCTGTGTTGTAAGCAGAATCAACTTTGCCAAGGATCACATAAACACTTACCCTCTTAGTAATGTTCTCTGAGGAGAAGTGTGGGAGACCACACATTAACTCCAATGTTCCTGAAAAATTGTGAAAGTTTCCAGTGCTTAGTAGTTCATCAGGATCCCAGTAGTCATCCTCGTCTGTGTAAATATCTAACAATCAAAAGGAGATAGAAAGGGGAGAAAAAAGTTTCAGTCAGCTGAAGTATTGGAAAAAACCCCTCTTGGCTTTCTCCGGGGTGGCTTTCTCACAAATTTCCTTGGTAAGGTCTGACTGGGAAAGACAGAAAGAAAGTACAAGTCACCTGAAAAAGTGACAGCACATTGAGATCAATCATCCACCTCCATCAGTAAAAGTCATCTACTCTGGGAGCCTGATAGGCAGTGGCACCATGGGACCTAAGTCATCCATGGCACTTGTTCCAACATTACAAACATAATTTCCATCCTCATATCCAAATCTCTTCTTCTGTGATATTTTCTCACTTAGCTACAAACTTGAATTGCCACCTGATCAGGATGCAAGTTACTTGCTGCCTGTTAAGATAAAAGCATTCACAACAGCTGCTGAACTACACCACCACCCTCTGCTGTCAGTAACCCAGCTCCTTCAGCAATTTACTGAAGGAAATTAAAGGATGTTATTGTTGCATTTATGTTGTTTGTATTAGTGCAACCAAGAGTGAGACACTTACTAGAATAAAGAATTAGGCTGATGAGAATGACCAGGAAGATCACTAGAAATATCGTAGTTATAACCATCCATAGTTTACACTTCCAGAAAACTACATTCCTGCATGATTTCCAGGGATCTCTCTCCTCCTATAAAAGAGAAGAGCATATTGAATAATCAAATAAGGAAGGAAAAAATATTGAAGCATTTCTCTACTGTCCCATTTAGAAACAAAACCCCCACATAAATGGGAGAGTCCCATTGGTAAGCAATGCCCTACATCAGTGGTTCCCAGCCTTGACTACTGCTGCAGGAGAAAATGCAGACCTAGAGAAGGTAAAGGACATTCACTTGAGAGAGATCATTTCCCTTTGTGCAGAATTTCCATCTTCTGAGTGGCCCCTAAAGCTAAAGTATCGCAAAGGTGATTTCTTGGCTCCATGTTTTGTTTCTTTTTAATTATGTGAATTAAATATGCATATTCCACAAGCTCTCCTTTTAATGTTTGTCATCTCTCCCAACTAAAAAGGTGTCTCTGAAGGCATTTCCAAAATCATTCACCTCTGCAGCATTGATGATGTCAACCTGAGTAGCTTCTGCCAGCACTCAAAGCAAAAGCAATGCTATTCAATAGATACTATTGCATTAAACCCTCCATAAAATAATTGAGACTTTTATAGCTGACTTACTTTTTCTTTAGTAGATTGGAAACTTGAAGGCTATTGAGTGTATATAACAGAGAGTTTAATGCAAATCTCTCCTGTTCTATGAGGTCAAAAGAAAACTTCATTCAAAGTAATTGTGCTTGTGTATACATTCATGTGGGAGAGAAAGGAATTACTTTGCCTGTTATTTAATTTTTAATAAGATTGAAAATCATGACAGAAATTAGTCTTTTAATGAGTTAATCCAGAAGGATGAATATTAAAAAAAAAAAAAAAAAAAAAAAAAAAGCAAGGTTAGATGACAGCTAAACAGATAACTTAATCTGTTTTGTTGCACAGCCAGAAGAATCAGAAGACTGAAGCAAGGGTTTGAATCCATAAACAGACCATGCTTTCTTTTAAATTACTCCTCTCCCTCCCTCTCCATCCACCATAAAGGCAGCAGAAAACTCGATGTCCTTTTTGACATCAGCTCCAGGTAAGGAAAAGCACATGCTGCAGGTTGTCTGGACCACACACATGCAGACTGGCAGGAACCAGCCTCTGCTGGAGGCACTAATCCAGGCTTCCTTCCCTTTTGAACTTTCTAAGAACACAGAATAACAGAGAGGCTTTCACTGAATTTAACTGAATCGAGCAGCTGGCTGAACGCTTTTGTGTGGGTGGTAGATGAACAGGGAGAGAAAACAGACACACAGAGAAAGATCCTACAAGAGAGATTCCTCCAGCAGAGGCAGAAAAAGGGAAACACTCCCTGAATACACCTCTGCACATAGAACTTTGCTCTGCTGGAGAATGAAAGGCAAACACCAAGTATGGTTTTGTTTACAGCATGCTTTCAGCTGTGATCATATTTGCTTTTTAAAAATTTGATATAAAAAATATTTTAGAAGTATGAATTTCAGTTTCATACTTAACACTAGCATATTGTTCTGTATTTTAAAAATATTTAGAAGACAGTAACTACTGCCTAGAGTGCAACTATGAAATCATGCATAGTCTCATCAGTTGAGACAGACAGCTGTCAAGCCCAAGTTTTGATTGAGCCACCACGTGTTTAGACTATCAGAAAAAGCAATTCTTAATCACACATAGCAAGCTGGGCCTGATCACAAGAAAACTTTCAGCTCCACAACTAGTCCCACACCTCCCGAACTTTGCCCAGAGGCTGGGGGGAAGCAGCAGCAGTCGAGAAGGTTTCTCCCTGGTGGGCAGGGCAGCTGTGATTAGATTAAGCTGCCACCTGAGCAGAAAGCAGAGCATGGCACCTTCCCAGCAGTCTGTATAGGATGGGCAGCCAGGTGCTATAGTCAGCACAAAGAGAGCTCAAATGAAAACAGCCATGGAAAGGGGAAGGATAAACCCAAGGGTGAAGTTTCTCACGAGAGTCAAGCAGATCTAGCTGAGCCCTGCCTCTCCTCCCCCCTCTCCTGTTCCTCTTTGCACCTCCTGGAATGTGTCTGACCCTGCAGGGAGCTGTTTCACCTTTCCAAACCACAGGAGAAGTAGCTGGCCCCTGATACCACAGAACAAAGGGGGTTGTGCCTCTCCAGCAGAATGAATGCTCCTGCAGTGAGCCGTGTAATTCACTGTACAGCAGTCACGTGTGAATGTGTTATTGCTGTGAGTTAGTCTGTTCCATAGGTTTAAACTAGGGACTAGGAGCTACCTCCCTTAGGATTCACGTGCTGATCCTAACCGAGGTTCTGGAGTGTTCTATTGATACAAATTCATAATGTTTAGCAACTAAAATTACTCAGAGAGAAAAGGAATTCAGCATGTTCTCTTCGAGGACATCTTATTTTTGCTTGGCAGCACTGTTTCCTAGTTAACTTCTACTGAAGGAAAGTCTTGTTTTAAAACTTATTTCAACTTTTTTTTTTTCCCTGGTTTTCAGCTGAATCCCACTGATAGCACATGAAAAGAGAAAGCAAAACTCAGAAAACCAATTACAGTTTCAGTTCATAAATGACAGCTTAAATTCCCACCCTCATATTAGAACACTTCATTGATAAAAAAAGAAAAAATACATTTTACAGGTTTTTAGCCTCTTTCCCTCAAAAAACAAATTAAATCACCCGTACAGAATGTTCCTTCAAGTGCCATTTCTCTGGCTGAGTAGTATGTCCCCACCAGAAGGATCAAATGAACGAGTGAAATTCCTACCTTTCTTGTTTGGCCATTTAGAGCCTTGTGGTGATCATCCTTCCTTTCCTCCACATCATGTTCCTGCAATTCAATAACCTCATGCTGCTGAGCAGAGTTCATTGCTTCTGTCTCTGAAGAAGGTTCTCTGCGAGGACCTCTGTCTCTGAAGCGAGGACAGAGCCAACTCATTTCCTTCTTCTTTCAGCCGCAGTGATGGTCAGTAATAGCTCTGACACGAAGGAAACCGGGAGAGTGTGGGTAGTTCTCACAGGAGAGGTCTCACAATATTGTTGGATGAGGGGAATTCCTTGGAAGAGCAGATAAAGAGGGCTGCCTTGGCTGCAGAGCAAGGGAAGGCGAGGCAGTATCGATTTGTGCAGCCGTGAGAACTCTGGCTCTCAGCTGTGCAATACTGGGTTTTCCAGTTTGCCTACCTTCCTGAACCAGCCCTTGACAAGCAAATGACTAAACTTTCAGCAATGCTGTCATTTGCTGGGACGATTTTCAAAGGAACCAGAGGGCTCTCAGCCAAAACAATAAAATGTTATTATCGTTATCCATGCAGCTAAACAGATGTGTGCTGAACATCACAAACGGAGTGAAAGTTCATAGAGCATGTTATTTGCTTAGGCTGGCACTCTGTCAACACTTGTAGTTCTAGTCTCCCTCTATAACTGAACACTAATGACCTTTGTGCTGTAAATTGTTCTCCCTCAAGCTATTATGCTGCCTAAAATAATATCTGGTGTTAAAGAACAATTTATGTCCTTTAGCATACAACCCAAAATAAACCCTGAGAAGCTGTTTTCAGGTAAAAAAAACCCAAGGGACATACCTAAAAAGAAGAGAAAGATGGCCTTGAATTTCAACCTGTGCTCTACAGGATATGCTTTTATGAAACGACCGTGGTGATTTTGTTTGCACTAGCTTCCCACACGAGCTCTCATGTGCCCTTGGAGTCACTCACAACAGCTTACTGTAGCCAGGGGCTGATTTCCACCCCAGCCTCCTCAATATCCTTGATCCTACCTCCTTACTTCTCCTGTTTACACTCCATCCCCATGTTTCTCTTTCCTCCCCACAGAGCATCACTCTTTTGTCCCAGCACAGGGAGTATCATGCACCAAGAACCAAGCACAGCCTCTCCTCACCCTCCTTCCCTGCTGCCTGGCTATCCACTCACAGCACCACTCCTTTTTCCTGCCAACAGCTCAGGGTGCTCTCCCCTCACCCACCACTTCAATTTTCTCTTTCTGCAACTCACCTTGGTTCTTGCCACCAAGATGTCACATCACACCCATCCAGGCAAAGGCACTCCATGACAGTGAGCACATCTTAGGTTAATCCTACAAATAAAAAGGAGTAGAAATTGTGTACGCCACACCTTTTGATTCTGGAGGACTGAAGGTGAAGCTGAGCAGTCATCATGATCAGAACATGCATCTGGATCCACAGAATCTTACTTGGGACATCTTACACTAGAAAAGCCTTTATCTGGTTCTCACTACTCCTGCTGGATATCAGGTTCATTTATTTAATTTTCAGTCACAGTAGACCTTCCTACTGGATTGTCTGAAACCAAAACTGTTCCTCTAAGACAAAGAGCTAATGATTATACAGATCTCACAATGAAAAGGCTAAAATCCTTATTTTGTTTTATATATTTGTGAAGAGGCTCCTTAAAGTCTTTCTTTCATGTGGAGGATCTAACTTCCACACTTGATACATTTCTTCCATGTGAAATACTGACTCTTCTGACATGTTGCTGAGAAGCTCTCAGAGAAAATGGGAAGTCAAGAAATGAGCTGAACTTTCTAGGCTAGGCTTTTATCTAAAACAGAACCGCAGGAAAGCTGTTTTCTTCCCTAGGCAGGATATTTCTAGTTTCAGCAAAAGGAAGAGTGCCCTTAAATGCACACTTTAGTAACAGGAGCACATTAGGCTCAGTTTAACAAAACCAGGGAAGTCCAAGGCACCAGTGCAGGTCTGTTTGCACCTGGGGTTTAGAGTTTCAGAGGCACATCTAAACAAATAAAACAGCCCCTTGTAGTTCTAGTATGTGTTTATTAAAAAGGAAGATGTGGGTAATTGAGTAGGCACTAAAGAAACAAACCTCCTGACCTACAGGCTTTGAATATAACTTATGCTGAGTTTGACATGAGCCAGGGCAAGATGCCCAACAGGAAAAAGGAAGGAAAAGCAGTAGCAGTGTTGGAAGGGGAATCTCACTGCATGCAGATTACAGTGCTGGTTCTTTTCAACATTTCCCCCACACCCTGCCAAGATGGGTCTAACACTAAGCAAAGATCACATATGTACTGCAGAGTAAGTGTGCTGTGTGGGCAGCAATAAAAGGTGTTCAAACTGCCAGCTTCAATTTTTAAATATATATATTAAAGGTGAAAGCTAAACACTTCCAAGTATTGAGCACAACTTAAAGACCATTTAAATGGTCTTAGGGCTGTCTAGACAATTCTTTTATTAAGCTAAGTACTGGTATTCTAAAGTCCCATTAACAGCTTTGGAAACTTAAATTGGCTAGATTTGGAGTGATAAGCTCATGAAGGGATTTAAATGATAAAACCTAGATCTACTACCAGGCTTAAAGGAATGTTTCTGTCATTTCTTCTTTTACTTTCTTTTGGAGCCCAAGGGTGCATCCAACCACTTAAATCAATTTTCCTTCTATGTCCATTCCAATGTAGTGTGGCCTTGTGGGCACAGCCCAGAAAAATACACAAAAAAAAAAAAATCCTGAGCTTGAAAATCTGCTTACTGTGGACCAAGGACAGCAGGAGAAACAATTCTAACCTACGAGGAGCATGCTAAAAAATCCACAATGCCTGCCAGAGCCAGAGCTGCAGAAATACACCTGTAACATTTTGCAAACATTAAACCCTACAGTTAGTTCAAATTCTAAAGACAATTTAAGAAAGCATTATAGTTTCCTTTTGTTTAGAAAATTACAGCTCATTGATTCCTTCCTTTTATTTAGACATCATCCCAAAGAATCTAAATTATGCTCTTCCACTTCTTTAATGAAGAGTTCTTGCATCCTAACATTTTTGAGCTATATATCTGATATTTTTAAGAAAACACAGTAGAGACCCCAAAAGTTACAGTCCAGAAAGTAAAAGTCATGCACATAACTACAAAGACACAATACACTATTCATATTTTTGAGAACTATGGAATAATCATTTATGTTTAGAATCCTTTAATATCTCTAAAGATTTGAATATATAAGGCATTTTTATCCAGATATGCATATGTGGAAACAAATACAGATAACAAAGGACAAAGAAGCAGAGGGGAAGAATTACGAATGAGGTATGGATGGAATTTTGTTACAGGTTCTGATCCATTTCATTTTGTTTTTAAGGCAGTGCTGTTTCTGCAAATAGGCATAAAGAAGATGAATCCATAAAGAATCTGAAGCTCCTCTGAGGCTGAACAGTCATTGCTAGGTGAACCACAAATGTTAGATTCTTCATTTAACAAGTGTATTTTTTCACAGAGGAACAGTCAATGGTGTTCTCATGTGGTACCATCAAACTGGCTGCAGTAAGAAGCAGCTTTCACACCGAGGAGATGTGCACTTTCTCCTTGGCCCATCAGTTTGTGTTCTGACGGATCCAGTCATAGAGAGCTGTCACCTTGGTGTACACCCCAGGACGATTGCGCCGAGCACAGCCCTCGCCCCAGCTCACAATGCCAGCCAGGTACCATCTATTGCCCTTCCCTGTGCAGGCCAAGGGACCTCCAGAATCTCCCTAAAATGAAGGAAGTCCAGCCATTAGTGCACACACACAGAGCATCGTCACCAAAAATGGGTTATTTAAGAACAGTAAATACCTGCCCCTAGTTTTCTCAAATTAAAACTTAATTAATACTTACTTCTGGATATAATGTATAGAACCAGATGTCATATTTATTCAATTATTTTAACTTATAGCACATATATCAATATAAAGCCAATGCAAGAAGCAGTTTATAAAATTAATCCTTGATAATGTCCCATTACAGGATTCATAGAATAACTCACCACAGCCCAAATAGGGAGAGAAGAAGACAGGGATGGAAATAGGGAATTCTATTACAATTTCAACATAAATTGTTCTCAGGTTGAAGTCAGATCTCTTATACTGTGTGTTAAATAGGAACAGAAAGATACCACACACCCCAAATCACAAAAAAGCCAACAAACCAAAACAAACAAACCAGACACAATTGGGTATTATCAGTAGTTTTATAATCAAGACTGAGTCTACAGTAGAGGCAGAAGAAGGAACAAAGACTAAGGAATGTGCAAATAAGAACTGGCTTCTTAAATGGAACATGCATATTTGCACAGCAATGTAGAAAAAAATAAAAATTTCCAGTAATTTCAGTTCACAGATCAAAATGCATTGGAACTCATCAATGCTTTTTTGCCTTTCATTGCTTTAGCATTGTATGTCTTCTGTGAACAGGATTGTTCACAGAACTCTGGGCAGCTACAGGACAGCTGCTCTCTGCAGCTATTCCTAGTCCACACAAGGCAGTCAACAGCCTCCAAATTGATCCTGGGGTTTGTTTGAGCCCCCAGCTGGAGCCAAAACATGTAAAAGGTCAGGAGAAAGCCATGTACTGAGAAAAATGTAACAACAGAAAGCCTTCATCACCCAACCAAACAAAATTATCTATTATGGTGGTACAAAATTATCTAGAGATAAGAGAAGAAGCCAGAGCTGCTCTTCTCTCTAAGGCTGCTGTCATACTAGAAATGACCAAACAGGATGCTCACAAGTCTGAAAGCATAGTAAAGGGGGTTTAGAGTGCTGTGGGGGTTTAAAAAAAAAAAAAAAAAAAAAAAAACTAAGCTGCTGAGCTGCTACACAGACTGATAACTTAAAGACCCAGAGGGCCAACATACTAGAACTCAAACACAGCATATAATGCTGGAAATTGGCAAGTATGACATACAGCTGAATTGGTTAAAAATGCCCATCTGAAAATTCAAGGGCATTGCTTAAGCAGAATGTTTTTGGAGGAATATCATCACTCTAAAATTAACATATTTTAACAAAATGATTCCAAGGTCAAAGTTTGGAGATAAACTCTACATAATTCTACAAATATTTTATTGTGTTAGAGAACTTTGACCCATCATGAGCTACAATCTTGGAAAAGTTATCCTGCTGCATTAAAATAATAAAATCCATATATTACCCAAAATTTGTAGCAAATCGCCTCAGTTCAATAATCAGTTACAAATTTCTATCCCCTTTATGTGGTAACTGGTATAAAAAACATGTTTGTAAAGTTGATATTCATCATCAGAAGTTTGAGCTCCAATGAAGTTCACAACTACACACAACTAGTGTACTAGGAGAAAGAAGGCAGGACGGGTGAAGTATGACCAAAAAGCAGTTTCTGATTTTGTGTGTAAACAAGCTGAGTTTTATGACTTGCACTACTGTGATGCAGTCACAACTTGTAATTATACACATGAATGAATGTTTTAAATTAAAAAGCATCATTACAGCTGCAGTTCCCAAAGCTAGTTTGATTTTTCCTTTTGTAATTCTTTGCAACTGTAACAATACATTACTCATAATTTTACAGTATTTAACAATTCCATACCCAGATATTAAAAAAGGTGAAAATAAATTAATTCAAATAGCATAATTCACAGATGGACCTTTTATCACAGATAATTCCTTTTATTTTTATATCTTTATATTTTTGTTCTCTTGTATGAAATATAACTGCTGAAGATGAAAAAGAATTCTTCTTGACACATTACCCCTTGCAAAATGGTATTTCTCAAGAGAGTCAAAGATTATCTATGATAAATTTTCTTCCTTATTTTGGTGGGCTTTTAGTTGCCATGTTAAATTAACCATAAACTCACACTCAGGACATCTCAAAAAAACCCAACCAACCAAGCAAAAAACCCCACCACACAAACAAGCTAAACTCTGGAGAGTTTACCAATGAAAGCAAACATTCCTTTGTAGTTTTCCTACCAGTTCCAGATTACCTGGCATGCATCAACACCACCATTAAGATTCCCAGCACACAGCATTCGTGAAGTGATAAGATCATCATAGAGCTTGCTGCAAACACTTTGGTTAATCATCCCCACTCGAGCTTCTTGCAGTGTTGGAGCAAGGTGACCTAGAGAAAAAGTACAAATGGTATTGCAGAGATTAAGGTGGCACAAATTCCTTATGCAGATAGGAATTATCAAAACAAAAGAGAATTGCTACAAACTCAAAATCTACCCAGACAACTACAGCAGAGTAATTCCCTTCAAGTGGTGCCTGCCTTAGTTTTTAAAAGTTGTTGCCCACACTACCAATGCATCACCTTTCCATTTCCCTGCACTTTATCCTTATGACCTTATTCTGCCAGGAAGTGGTAAAAGTGCCATGCAAATTTTAAGATAAGGCTGCACACAGGGTGACTAAATTTGAATGCTATTTCAAATTATGCCTGAAGATTTTGTTATTATTTACACCATGGTCGTGCTCCAAACAACATCCAAGTCTTACAAAATGCAATTTCTATATTGTTTTCCATCCACTCAGTTCTAGAGAAGAAACTGAGGAATAAAGCTGAACATGGAAAACCAAATTATTTTTTAAAAACCCTGAAGAACAGCCTATAATTCACAAGTGATGCTAAGAGCTTAATTCTGTACTACAGTATTAGGTGCTCTTGTGAGCTAAATATCCTGACACCTCTGATGTGCTGAGATGCTGCCCAAGCCCAGGTTTCAAGGTGTTTAATGCTGAGACAGGGCAAGGATCCCACAGGCTCCCCTGCCATCCCTCTCTAACTCAATGTGCTTTTTCCCTGCCTCTCCACTGCAGCTGGCTGCTCCAAGCTACACAGAGGCAGAACTCTTCATGAGGCATACTTTAAACTGCCTTTGGTCAAGACAGAAAATGAAAGATCCTCCACATTTTTTTTGAAACTATTGTTGCTTATAGCTCTATATTGTCAATTAGAAACAAATCCTTTCTCTGCAATAGTTGCAAGTTACTGATCTCTTTATCTGCAAGGTTCTATTCACCAGATAAAATGAGTCACCAGCATGAAAATGGGCACATTTTTGTAAATCTATAATAATTTGCTTTTCAATGATCTGTGATACCTTAGTATGCATTTTGTCTATTATCACCTGCCACCCAAGCAACCATTCAGAATTCACAGACTATAGCTAAGGAGATCCTTTCTGACTTTTTATAGACATGCTAAGTAAACAACATGGCTTTGGTTTTATTTGCTTACAAGTATAAATTTCCATTGTTAGAGTTTAAAACTAAGCCAAACTTGCAAAAAGTATATCCAGGAAATGAACATACTATTTTCTTTTATGGCTCCCCAGCCAGTTACATAGCAGACAGTTCCATAAAGAAATACTCTAGAGGTGCTGGGTAAACAAATGGGCTGTACCAGCTCACTGAAGAGTACAGGTGTCTCCATTTCCAACAGGGCAATGTCATAGTCTGAGATAGATTGGTCATACTGTGGGTGGACAATAATCCTTATGATTGATCTCATAGCTACACCATTGCTCTTTTCATTTATAGTATGTGAGCCCATATATGCTCTCCATCCAATTGGAACGGAGTATCTGGAAAAAAGATGGTTTTAGAACATCCCATAGGAAAGCAATGGAATGTTAGTTTACTCCATTTTAACTACTTTTCAGTATTTAGCACATTCATCAAAACCAAAGGGCATGGAGTAGAATATAACTTCAGAAGATAGATGCACTCTAGTCTCTGTCTGCTAAAACATTAAGCAATATTTCTACTTAGTGTTATGAAGATAATTAATTTCCTAGAGCTATAAGACCAACTCCTTGCTATGCATCATGCTTTGGAACTCATAAAAGTTGTATCTCCTATCTCTATCTCCTCCTTATCACATGTAGGAGGTGGGCATTTTCAATTTACACTGCCTAAACTGAACATCAATGAGGTTTTCACTCATTGATCAATAAATAGGACATGTATCGGGATAAAAGGCCATGGTTGTATTCATAAAACTTCTGCCTTTCAAAATAAGAGGGGAAAAAAAAAGTGTTTACCCTGAATCTGACAGAACAGTGTCCTATCATGCAGGATTCACTGGCTATGGAAGCAAAAGAAAAACTTCAAAAACTTATGACTTGAAGCCAGCAGACTACACCAAATGTTTATGGAGTGAGGTCATGTCACCAAATTATAACCTGGATTAACTTATCTAGACAAGGAATGGCTTCTGCAAATTATTGAAAGCAACTTTTGAAGATTATTAAACTGCAAATACTCTAGAACACTATCATGTCTTCATACCTCACAGAATCAGAATCCAGGAAGCAATGGGCAGCAGATATGAGCCACCTGTTGGAAATCACAGATGCTCCACACACGTGGCCCTGTGCCCCCATGTGCAAACTTGCTTGCCAAGGCCACTTCTCAGATCTTGTGTCTTCACCTCCAACAATTCTGGTTTTCTTAAGCTGACGTCTTCCACAAGCTAACAGAAATAATTTCATTAATTAGTAAAAAGCCCACCAGTTAATTCACTTTGCCATGCTTGACACAAACTTTTACTCTTAGACCTTACTGTGCAATTAGTAAAAAGGTGAGTACTTGCCCATTTTCTCTCAATGGGCAGGTCAGATATAAGCAGTCATTGTCTATCTTCCTGTGTAGCTTTCTAAAGAGTTGAATTGCTCAAAAAGAGATTAAGCACAATTTAAAAGTTTATTTGAATCATTCTTGCCTCTTTTCCCTCCTTAAAAACACTCCTTGACTGCATTTCATTCAGCTCAAAAAAGCAACAATACCTACCAGCTTATCCTGGAAGTGCATTGCTTGAAATAAGTCATCATAGACAGAATGGATTAATTGATTTAATAGAAACAGTGCAAGATTCAAAACAGACATTTGAACACAGTGTTGCCAAGACATAATTTTTTTTAAAGTAATATCTGATTTAACCAATTCTTAATCCTATAATGCTTAATAGTAACACAAATTGCTGACTTGGTTTCCCAAGTAACAAACAAATTTTAAAATAAATGTTACCACACCACAGTTCATTTCATCAGATCCATCTGTACAGTCTCTTTTCCCATCACACTCAGGATTTGGTTTCAGCAAGCATTTTCCATTGAGGCATTTGTATGCATAAGGGGAGCAACTTTTGTAGGCTGAAATAAGAAAGAGAAGATAGTGCCACATGTTTGGAGTCACGCTTTCAAATTATTAACAAAACCTTGCACTTTCAGCAAGTTGTTCAAAACTACACATTCTAGCCTGCTTGAAGTCTATACTGGGGTAAAGTGGTCCCTCTATGGAGAGGGGACAGGGGAATGATCCACTCTAATTAATGATGACACTAATTTCAGTGTCCAGTGTCCCTGAAAAAGAAGACCCTCCAACTCTCCACACTCCCATTTTACATAATTCTAACCTGAGTAAGTGTGACTTCTCAGATCTGCTCTTTTGCCTTCACCAGCACTACTGACATTACAAATCATAAATTTTCACAGCATCTTTTCATTTTCAAGTGAGATTGAGAAAACTGTGGAAGAGCTTTATAACTCCCTCCAGTAAATTTCTGACTAAATTTCTGATAGTCCTTCTGACTATCACAGTATACTATGTGAGAATCCTGATAGATCTGAGCAATTGGTTTCCATTACTGTTATTCTTACTACCAGTTTTTTTTTTTTACAAGGACCTCTAAACAGAGTAAATCTAAAAGATTTACTGCTGGCTGCCCCAAGATTGAAAGCAAGGCAAAAATTGGATAAGCAGAACGCAGCAAGTCACTAGGGAGCCATTGGTAGCACCAACAATGTCCACAAACGTTGTGGATCTACAGTAAAAAGGTCATCAATGTGGCAAAAATCCCCAGCCTACTATGTCTCTCTTCCTTAAATTATGTGGTACTGATCTGGCAGCATTTGGGGAAAAGTGCTCTTCCAAAACCAGCAAAATGTGGTTTGGTTTTCTTATGAAAATCCCTGTTATCTGAATTTTTCTTCATTAGTTGTCTAAGTTCTCCCAAAACCTAGTTTTACTTTGCATGATTTATGTTCACAATTATGAAACTTTTACTTTGTGCCATGAAAAAAAAAAAAATCTAGAAACAACACATTTAACCATTAAAAGATGCATACTCCTGCTTTTGCCTTCCACTATCTTTTGGAAAATAGCTAAAAATACATACTTACAGCAATTGTTTTCATCACTGTCCTGTCCACAGCTGTCATCATCTTTACAAGACTTAAACTTAGGTTTACATTTCCCATTGCCACAGTTCAAATGTTCTGGATTACAACCTGAAGAAAAAAAGGTCAGTAAATTTCTAATTCAAACCACAGACCAACAGCCATGTGCTACACTCCCTGCCAGAGGTCACCTGGATGTTTCTGTGGCATTTCTGCCTTCAGACCTTGGTTTTGGCAGCATCCAGTGACTTGTGCTGTACCCTCTGACCTTGGATTACCTTTTGGTCACTGTTTCTGGCATCTTTTGAGTGTTCCCTATCTTCTTTAATATGCAGTGCCTGATTTGGCACAGTACCCTAGCTGAAGCCTTCCCACTCATGATTGGGAAGGCACTTTCAAATTCCTCTCTGACATCCTTGTGTGACACGTAAAAACCCCCAGAACAAAGGCAACCAACCAGCAAAACACCAAATACAAACAGAAGTATTTTGTTTGTCACAGAATGTTTTGTGACTGACTCACAAGTCAGCTTTTGAGCAGCAATCAGCCCTCCAGCCGTTTTTTTGGTGAAAGAAGAAACTTAGGCAATCCACATGTGTGTTTAATGATCTACATTCAGATCTTCACAGAATCACAAAACATTCTGAGTTGGAAGGAAGCCATGAGGATCATCGAGTCTGACTCCTGCCCCTGCACAGCACCACCCCAAGAGTCAAACCCTGTGTCTGGGAGCATTGTCCAAACATTTCCTGAGCTCCAGCAACCTTGGGGCTGTGAGCACTGCCCTGGGGAGCCTGTTCCAGTGACCAGTCACCCTCTGGGTGAGGAATCTTTTCCTAATATTGAACCTAATCTTCCCCTGAACAACTCCAGACCATTCCCTCGGGAGTGTCACTGGTCACCAGAGAGCAGAGATCAGTGTCTGCCCCTCCTCTTCCCTCACAAGGAAGTTGTACCTGCAATGAATTCTCCCCTCAGTCTCCTCCAGGCTGAACAGACCAAGTGACCTCAGCCACTTTTCATATGGCTTCTCCTCTTCACCATCTTCATCACCCCCCTTTGGACACTCTCTAATAGATTATTATTTTTTATATTGTGGCACCCAAAACTTCCCCCAGCACTGGAGGTGAGGCTGCCCCAGCTCAGAGCAGAGCAGGACAATCCCCTCCCTTGCCCAGCTGGTGATGCTGTTCCTGATGTCCCTCAGGACACCACTGACCCTCCTGGCTGCCAGGGCACTGCTGACTCATATTCTTGTCTTTATTTTTCTCCATATATATTCTAGAGCTTCTCAAGACCACTTACAAATACACCCTCTTAAATACATCCAACTTTCTATTGTGTAACACTTTTCCTTTCTCATAAGCATCGACTCTAATCCATAATTTAGATCATGAACAAAAATTATGTGACATTCCATAACAAAATTGGCAGAATGACATTAAAAATATCCTTTCTCTTTGGTAATGAGTCTTGACCAATGGTTCTGTGGAAACAGTTTCCTTTTTTTTCTCCTCCCCACATTTTCTTTACTTCCTGATAAGCTTGTCACGCAAGACAGTGTCAAAATACAACTTATCTATTTATCCTCTCACAGCAGGGAACTAAAACAAAATTTTAAATCTCCATGCTTGTTTTAATATTCTTTTCACTATTTACAAAGAGCTAACTTTGGCTACTTCTTGTGCATTATTTTTCTCTTTGGAAGGTTAACTTATAAAGATTGATGTAATATTCCCTTTTGATTTTTCTGTTCTCCCACTCTTTAAAGAGACACATTACACAACCTCTTTTCCACACTTCTACATCTTCACCCACATGCTTCATGTGATCTTAAAGATTACCAGCAGTATTTTAGAGATAATTTCAGCCCATCTCTCAACTTTGTGAAAGAAACTTTTTGCAGAAAAAAGCAAACAAGAAATAATTGCTCTACCCCAATCCAATTCATCACTACCATCTGGGCAGCCTTTCCAGCATTCAAACTGATTTCTTGCAGGAATGCACATTCTGTCTGCATATCTAAGGACAAGCTAGAAAAATAAGAAATCAATGACACTAGCAATATTGGTACAGTCTAAATGCAGCAATACAGGACTCTACCATGAAAAAATATTTAAATTACTACTAAAAATTAAAGTTTGTGTCATTTGTAAAATAAATTGAATGTTAAAAAAGAAATAATATCTTGCTTGCTACAAAGATACAAAGAAATCTGACAAAGATTTTTTATCAAGCAGTCTGAATTAAATGAGTCACCTAAATAGACTTAGCAAATTAAATTCACATTAATTGCCTCTACCTAAGGGCTGAATGCCATTCACCACAGATACATAATTACTGATAAGAAGCATTTCTTTAAATTGTTAAGGGAATGTATTTAATACAGGTGACTCTAAGGAGAAGGAAAATAAAATCAAAACTAGGCATTCTCTTTAGTATCACAAATACACATTTCCTGATATTAAAATTTTGTAGAAATTACTCTGTGTTACTACACTCAGTGTCTGATGTGAAAAAGTGCTTTATCAAGCATTTCCCAAAACTTGCAGTCTCATTATGAGACAGCCCTTTACCAAGAATTTCTTTCACATTCGTGTAAACTAACTACTAGTATAGATGCTAAGTTGTTTCTTTCCAACATATAAAAATGTTCGTTCTCTTTAACTCTTTCAGATGTACAAGAGAAAAAAGTCCCTGAAAGACAAAGTAGCTCAGACCACTCCTCTTTCTGCCCAAGTGAAGTCAAATGAAACTTTCTCCCATTTAGTACCATAGGCAAATTAAGAGCTACATCAGATTGAAGGAACCAAGTCCATTTGTCCCACAATTGTCTAATCTGTTCCAATTCGGAGTAAATTAATCCTCTTCACTGCCTTGCATGTGATGTGAGTGGGAGGAAAGCACACACTCCCCAGCCCCCAGGAGCTCAAAGCAGGAGTGTCTCCATTCTCTTGTCACCTCTCCCTGAAGCTGAAGGCTGGCATTTGCTTTCCAGGGCAGCTCAGAGTAGTGCCTGTGATTTTTAATCTAATTAATTATTTTAATCTAATTTTAATTTAACTCTGCTTTAATATGCACTCAACAATGGGAAAAAACTAACCTCAGGTAGGTGACTGCAGGTACTAAAGATGTGGGAAAACATGAATTTATTTTTATCCTTCCCCTATTACTGCTGCTACAGGCCAGCACTCTCAATCCATGATGATGATTTCTCAGACAGTCTTCCCCAAACTACTGCATCCACTGACACATCACAGCTATTCCACTCCTCCTGATGAGCCTTTAGACAGAGTCTCCTGATTGTGACTAAGAATTGATTAAATAACTTTGAGCCATCTGCTTGCTGGCTCAGTGCTAGAAGCAGAGCACAGATACACACAATAAAAACTGGGGATTTTCTCTGTTAAAAAAGGTATTCTTAGGCTTAGACTCTTTACCATTTTTAAGGCAGTAACCAGAGTAACCACAGAGTAGCTGATAACTTTTTCTAGTGGAAAGAGACCCACATTGGTGGAAGAAGAAATGCCTGAAAATTCATGAGTCTTACAGAATGACTGACCACAAAACACACCACTTATTTAGAGTGAAAGGCAGGAAACAAAAATCTTTACCAGAAACCTTAATACTTAAATGATTCTATGCCAACAATGAACAGAACTACATTCTGACAAGTAAGCTGAGGATTTGAAAAGACTTCTCAAAGTGAACTGATCACTTGAAATTACAGAGAACTTTACCTCAGGCATTTAAAAAATCCAAAATTGCATCTTTTTAAAGAAATGCCACAAGTAAATATGTGTATCTCCTGAAAATTCTTGTTCCATCATATGGAAGGCCCCCCCAAATCTAACATTGATCCAGAAGTACATAGAATGGGGAGTTAGGAAAGGCCCATAAAAAACTCAGATGTGTTTTTACAACATCTTCTAGCAAGGGCTCCTCTTTGACTGCCAGTAAAACTTAAATAGTTTGTTTAAACCTGGGAACTGATCTAGAGCACCTTGATCTGTGATTTTAAAGAGAAGATTAAGTGTTCATGGTTAACTATTGTTGGCAGAAGAGTCATGCTTAGAGGCCCTCTGCCATTCTACTTTCATGTTGCAGCTTGGCTATTTTAAGGTGTCAGCAAAGTCCCATATAAGTAAATCTACAGAAATTGAGAAATCTTACTTTTACTCCCCATTTTACAGAAATGTTGATAAAAGTTAGAAAATAAGTATTAGCTTCTAAATGCATCTTATATTTAAATTTGGACCTCTATTTGGTCAACTAAAGACACATCATTTTACACATTTGTCTCCTGCAATAAGATTAAGAAAACAGGCAGGTTGAGTTGTATACAATTGGTCTGTCAAGCAGGGTTTCTCAAAGGTTTCTCCTTAAATATTAAAGTGTGTGCTTGATAACTTACGGTCTGTGTGACTGAGAGCTTTGTATTCAATATAAAACCCTCTGTGGGTGACCAGCTCATCAGAATGGAAGTTGATTGCAACAGAATAGCCATATTCTCTGTTTCTGTTGTTTTCTGAAAGAGGTTTACAGTATCTAGCAAGGCAAAAGTGAGAATTATTAATTTCTAACCAAACTGACCACTACCATCCTTCCTGAGTGGTAGTGATGTCAAAAAGCTTTAAGACAAGGCAATGAGGATCAGCTGTATTTTGGTGTTAAGATCTGCCCAACAAAACTTTTAGAAAGCCTATTTACAAATTTCTCCCACTCCATAACTTTTTTTGGATTAGTGGACTTTGAAACAAAATACAGCAAGATGATTAATCAACCTTATAAACACAAAGGGTTTCAAGCATGCTTCATTTCAGATTGCCCATTTAGGTTTGCAAACCCCTAAAGTTCCACGTCCAGGAAAAGATTAAATCATCCAGCCAAATCCAACAGCTGTTGCTTGTTTCAATATGCTTCTTCCAAGAGACAAATTTCTCTGAATAGCATTATTTTTAGTGTTTGTGTAACAATTGCAATCACTGAAGAGCAAGTGGTGATTACACAAACTCTTCACCCACATCAAGACCACAGCCAGGAATTTACAATTCAGATGCAGCTGCATAAAATCCTATAGTTTTCTCTATTATTGCTCTAAGGGGAACAAAAGAAAAAGTAAATACCTGTAAGAAAAATCCAGGATGCCTGAATGTTCAGAACTTTGAAGTGCAAAGCAATATGCCAGAAAATAATGTATTTACTCACCTAACTCCATCAATTTCTAACCAGTCTTTGTCACATTTACTGGACCCTGGAGACTTCTCTTGAATTTGTATTACAAGGATTTTTATTGAGAGTTTGTAGCCAGGCAATGGTGCCTAAAAATCAAAAGATAAAAACCTTGATACTCATGCACAAAATGGAAACAGCCTTTGCTCCAAGATGTTCTACCTATCACAGGGTTGAAAGTACTGCATTTCTATTATTGAAATTAGAGCCTCTGAAGAACCAAAAAACCTTGCTAATTTAAACATCTTAGAAGTCTTTTTAGACCCAACTTTGGCTAGGCTGTGCTGATGAAGGAGTGTTAGCCTTTCTGCAGCCAGCATAAAGTAGTATATCTGAGGTTCATGCTGGGTTTGTAATGCCATGTGTTCCTGTCCTGCAGAGAGGTGAGGGCTTTGTGCTACAGGCTGCTAATAATACTGTGAAAGGTAGAGATTTATCAAGTCATATACATAAAAAGTCTCCTTTACAAGGGAGACTAAAAACATAGTTAAATGCTGAATGGAACAATAGACCGACACATTAGGCAGCTGGTAGAAGTCATGAACAGATTTTAAGTCTTGCAAAGGACTTGCTGGAAATTCAAAGATAAATTTCTGAGCCAGAGAAGGTTCTGGCTCTGCAGAATTCAGGGAAATACAGTGTGGTTTCTATCATGTGAGGCATGATTTACATGACCTTTTTTCTTTTTGACATAGAAGTAAAGCTCTGATTATTATTAATTTTCTCTGGCTGCTGGGAGTTGTCATCTTACACATTAATTTGTTTCTGTCACAAATAATGCTCAAACTTCTGGAAGTTTGCAATATTTCCCTCCCATAGCTGGCACATGTACAAAGGACAGGAAAGAAGTGCCTGCCTGAGGAGAAGTCAGCTTCAGAGGTCTCACTAGGTTTTCTCCCTGTTTCACCCACATCAAAAGCCATTTCTCCCAATTTTTGTCTACATAAGATAAAGAAGTCATTAGTACTCAGAAGAGTTCCCAGCACTTACCTTGATAATCCAGGTGCAGTCAATGTTTGGTGGGTAGTAACTTGGGTAATAAGGGGAACTCAGTGTCCCATTCCAGGAGACATAATGACCACCACATACTAGGAGAGAAATACATCAGCAAGGAACACAATTATCTCAGCTGGACCCAAGTGCAGAGTCTACTTCACTTGCTAGGACCCTTGTCTATGTACAGAGTTAGAAAAATACACTGTGACAGTATTAAACTCACATTTTTTTCTGTATTTACTGAAAATCACTTAAATTCCATCTCCACTTAACACTGAATTTCTCTTATTTTTTATCAAATTACAACTAAGGGTAAGGACAAAAAATCTCTGACTTTTTTTTTTCTTTTTTAAAAAAAGCATTCTTTCATGGTAAGTGAAAGAAGCAACTAGATGTGGATGCAACAAACCTCCCCCTTCTAATTTGCTTCTGACTCTCCTGTAGATATTTTCAAAATTAAAAAACAATCAGCCCAGTGAAGTGAAAACTGATTAATTTCATTTAAACAAGGGAGTTAGTGTATCAGCTCTCAGTTTGAAAATTCATCCCATGTTTGAACAATTTTCTACCAAGGACTCTCCTAGATATCCAGTCCTTAGTGCTTTTGGTTCCCTTTAGGTAACATTGTGAATGCAAATATAAAAATAACAGAAAAAAGGAATTTTGAAATTAAAAAAATCTTGTGGCAAAACCTGGGGTAAATATAATTTGAAATGTCCATCCTCAGAACAATAAAGCCATTTTAATTAGTAATGTGCATGGGATAAATATTTGGATAAGCAGCATGCAGAGAGACAAGCTGAAATGTGGCAGCTTTGGAGGAGTTTATCCTCTGTGACTTGCTCCACACGTTAAAAAATAGTCACTTGCTTCATTGTGAACAACCCTTTCACTTATACCTTACCAAATAACTGTAGCTAAACTTGACTCTGTGAAGCCCCTTTATTTCTTCTAAAATCAGTAGTGCAGTTTAGCACTACTCAAAATATTTCACCACACAGCACTCCTCCTCTGCCACTACTCAGTGTTACCCATGCAAGGACTGGCAAGTAAGGCTTGAATAGTTATCAGGAAGACAAAATCTCCCAGACCAAAGGATGTTCTTTCTTCTTTGTTCAATTCTCAGCCTTTCTTAAAGTGGTTCAAAATGGTAATTCCCTGCTTTATATGCCAACGTTCCCTCCCCCAGATGTGTTCAAGGCAATATCAGCTTTTTTAGAGGCAAAACCAGTAATAAATGTGCTTCCATCAGATGTTGTGTCTATTAACTACGTACTGATTTTAGGAATGGCTTGAAAGTGAGCTTTTAGAACGTTGCTTTCTCCTCTCTGGTCCAGTGAGAAGGTAAGCAGCATTACATTACTTGATGATGTTAAACGCACAACAGAAGGAGTCCAGCCTCCAGGCCCACACCACCTGGAAGGTCAGCAAAAAAACACATTAAAAAAGTAATCCCAAAACATTTCCCACATTTCTGTCATCCTTGTTGGGAAACTGGGCAGAAGTAAACACTGATCTCAGCATCTGTGTTTCAGAAGTGTTCCCTTGGCTACCACTTCCCACCCAGCTGACAGTACATGGGATGCTTGGGCTTCCCAGCACTGAGGCTTAGTCACTCTGCTTGTACATCACAGTTTTCTTGCTTAACAAGTGCCCTGGAGTTTTCATACCTATAGAAACATTGAAAGGCAAGGCCAGATTATGTTGTTTCAGTGGTGATAGTGGCACTGAGAATTGGAGGTTAGGATTGAAAAGGCAACAAGTGCCTGTGCAGCAGTATTGAGCAGCATCTGTGCAACAGATAAACCCAAAACATTTCCAATCTATCCACATTCAGCCTGGTTTTGTGCCACAAAAATAAAATGTGAAGCCCCATGCTTGGCAACTATTACTTCCTATTGTTCTTTTACTTGTTAATGTGAGATGCTATTTCTTGCATCTGTAAATTCACTCATGCTTATTCCATTTTGCAACCCACATCATATTCTAGACTTTTAAAATTTATTTATAAGTCGATGATCCTTGTGGGTCACTTCCAATTCAAAATACTCTGTGATATCTGTGAATGTATGCATTAAACATTTCATCAGATTTCTCTTTTTCAATGCACGGCAAATGAAAGCAATTAAGATTAGACCTCACAGTAACAGAGTCCATCTGTTACTGTGTATTTCCATCACAGCTCTGCATCAAGTTCTTTGATGTCACTCAGATCCAAATTGGCAGCATTAAAATCAAATTTTGTAACGTTAAATTGAAAGTAGCTGTCTTCTGCTTTAACAGCCTATTCCTTCCATGCATTTGAAGTGAGACACTAGTGAATGAATCTCTGCTTTGCCTCTCCTGCAGACATTATTAAATTCTTTTTATCATAAGAGCTGACAAAACATTTATAAAAATAACAATTTAAGTCATCTCCACAGTGCCATGTGGAAAATTCTTCAGCTTCTTCATCATCCCAATTGACAGCCCCTGGCTTATCTTCTGTCTGTACATTCTGTCACAGTATCATCAGAACAGCAAGTTTCCCCTCTTAAAACCATCCATCCTCAGAACCTACAACTTATTTATTTGGTTGACAGAATAATCTGGAAGACAAATTCCTTGTGCTCATACATGAAATTTGACTCTGAAAAGTGGGAGCAGTGTAGCCACTCAAATTTAAATATCTGAATTCACTTATGCAAATAGACTACACAGTGACTCTGAGGATGAAGATTTCCAACCCCCCTATTATGAATAGGAATTCAGCTGTGACTGGACTGCCATAAAACATACATTTTCTGAAAGTAATAGAATATAATATTCTAAAACAGTCTGTATCTTCTTGAGTTGTGAGAGTAATTTTATGGAAAGGAACCCATTAAGAATTAGTCATAGTGCAGAATAAACTCTACAGAAATTTCTAACAGATTCCCCAGGGAAGGGGTCGTGGCACCAAGCCTGTCAGAGTTCAAGGGACATTTGAACAATGCTATTAGTCAGATGGTTTGGTTTTAGGTAGCCCTCTGAAGAGCAGGGAGTTGGACTTGAAAACCCTTATCAGTCCCTTCAAACTTTTTAAGAAGACCTTTTATTACCTTACCCAAAACTTTAAATTAAGTTGTATTTCAGATCTCACATTTTATCAATTTGGTACAGTTTCAGAGAGCTTCTGTACAGCTCAGTAAAGCATAGTTGTTCTATGTACCATACCTGGTAATGATCTTGTTCTGCAGTGGGAGAAGGAAATCATATGCTGAAAGGTGGTGAGATGCACAGCTCTCTGGAGTGACACCATGCAAAGTGATAACTACCAGTCTCACCACGTAATTAGAGGGAACTCGAAGTCTCCATTGATAAAAAGACTTTTTGGGATTCATCAGAGTTAGAGTCCTGTTGTTACCTGGCTTGGCATACAGATCAAAGGATACTGCTACAAATAAAGAACATAGAACAGTATGGAAGAACTGTAAGATTGAAAGGTAAGTTCTTGGTAAGATTTTAGACAAAGGAGAAACAATCGCCTACCCACATTTCTTGCTACTCTATTCCCTTTTTGCCCTTACATTTACAGCCCTGCTCCCTTTTCCCTACCAGACTGCATCACCTTCTGCTCTGGCCAAGGAAGTTCAAAGCCTCTCCATCACCAGCTCCTTGCACATTCCACAAGCAGGAGCTGATTCAGCTGCAATTCCTACAATATCTGCTCACCCACTGGTTCCTTAGCCATTTTCTCTTCTTCCTTCTCTGTGCAATGAGAAGGCCAAGTACCTGAAGACAAATCTTGAGATGCACTTCATATGAAGAAATCAGGCAAAGTGAATTAAAGCTCTACATTATCTGACTGATCACTAATAACATATAACCAAAATTGTCTAATCACAAGCCAAATCATGTAACATTTTTAGAGGTCTTGTTGGGTGTTTTTTGTTTTGTTTTTGTTTTTAGAAATGGCAAAAAATAGGAGCCACAGCTCACTGCAATTCAGTTTGAACTATTACATTTCAACCATTCTAGACAGAACATCAGAATAAAAGTTGTAAAGTATTTTCATTTGAAACACATGACATGGAGATTCCATAGTCTAGTTTAGTTCATAAGCTCTACAGATATAAGAATAACTGGAAAAATACCATTTTTCTATCACAGCATTCCACTCCCCCCACAAAGTGGTACCACTTGGGATTGAAGCATAATTACCTGATTTTTGCATCACATCATATTCTGTGAAATCTGAAACTGAAATGTAATAATTATCAGCTACACAAGCCAGAGACACAAAGTGGAGAAAGAAAAATAGGCAGAATAGGTATTAAAGGACAGGTACATTGTTACCAAAAAGCTCCATTGTATCAAGATCAAAATCTTTCTCCCCAGAACTGAACGAGGGAGCTGCTTGTTTACTACAGATTTCTTTTTGTTGCACTGGTGTTAATTTTTTAAGAGAAGCAACCATATCTTGTGGTGCCCAGAACGTATTCCAGAAGTAAGCTCGTGGCCCAGATTCTCCTTCACTGTGAAAGGAAAAAAAAAAGCATCATAAACACAGTCTAATCACTATTTTGGACATGGTTTCCACTGGTCTGCATTTTTGGCTGGCACAGTTTTATAGCCAGCTGAACTTCTGTGCCCAATAGCTGCTGCTAAACATGGTGACAAAAAGCTCTCTTGTTTAATAATTATTTTTGCTACACAGAAGAATTATTTTTGACACGTGCAGATTAACCAGCTACACAGTGAGACTGAAAACCACACCTTGAAATCCTTCAATAATTTTTATTCAATTGGATGTAACAATCCCTGCTGTTTAATTATAGACTTTTAAGATCATATAACAGCTCCAGGCACACTGTAATTAATATTTTTAATGGAATCTAGCACTATACAACAACTAAATTTTCTGCCTGTACTTTGATACAGCATTTCACACAATCTTTGTTGAAATAAAGAATCCTGGAGCATACACACACAAGTTATTACTTCAGTGATTCCACCACAATCCTTTTGAAATTGCCTGTGCACTGACCCTTCAGGTTTTTCAGAAACTACTAAGATTATAATAACCTGCTGCTCAATAGATTTACATTTCTTACCCAGAGGTCAAATAGTGTTTTGCCCCAAATTACACATTTAAGGATTTGTTTTCAGAGGTTAAAAAATAACTTCTTTTGAATGTACAAAATCAAAATAAGATCCTGCAAATGCTGAATTGTTATTTCAAAAATTAAAAGCAGATCAATAGACAACAAAACAACTCATGGACTCAGGAACAATCAATCAAACTTCATTTCTCTCACCAATTCTATAGGGCAGGACAGATGTCACACTATTCACTTAGCTCATATACTCAAATGCATTTCTGCATTTTTAATTCTCTTATGGAGATGTGCATGTTCTTCTAGATAGCTAATTTAAAATGCATTAAAAAAAGAGAAAATCACACTGAATATTTCAAATTTCTACTGTATGCTGAAACAGCACCTACCTGAAAGCAGCCACTTCAGACTTCAAGTAATACTTTCCCAAGAAGGAAGATTCATATGTTTCTGCCAACTGACAATGAAATTATGGTAAAAGAAAATGTAACATTATATTTTAGTGCCAATACTATAATCCTACTAAGTGCTTGTCTTTTTCATTCTTTCCTCTTCCTCACCTCCTCCCCCATTACAAGCACTATTCATAATTTTCATAAAATGTATCAAATAAGGATCATAAAGGTGCACTAAATTACACTAAAAAATTGCTTTTCCAGAGCACATTTCAAGACAAATGTGACAGTTCTTGACAATTAGTAATGAAGAAAGCCTTTATGAATGCATTCATATTTTTGTTTCAATCTTTAAACTTCCAGTATGATCAACTTGTATTGGCTGTGCACAAAGCACCTTTGAGACACCAGATTAGTTCTTCTGGGAAATACAGGCTAACAGAGAACACCTTTGTCTTCAAAACTGCTGTCCACATCTACCTAGGAAACAGTACTGATCTCACAAATAGAAACTCATAAGAAGGGCAAGAAAGCAAGCACTGTTGTGAATGATAAGGAAAATTTAAAAGTGAAACATTGAATTGGAGGTAAAATTAAAAAGCAAAAGAAAAATGTAGAAGGAAGAGAGTTTGAATAAAGTAAAATAAAACAAAACCCACTCATCTATTCCCTTCAAGACAAGTAACTTGTCCATAACACTGAAACCCTACTACCTAGAAAATATTGACCTTACTCCAAGACATACAGCCCCATCTGTCTAGCTGCATTTCTAAAATGAAAACTGAAAAACTGCCAAGGCTCTTGCTAGCTTTAAACTTCCTATTTCTAAGGAAAAAAAAAAAAAAAAGAAAGCAAGCTAGCTGGAGTCCCCTCCTCATTCCCAGCTGATTCTGTATAAATATTTACAAAATATTGTTCTATTTATGTGGGAACTTACATAATTTTGGATTGCTTTTGCTTGCAGGAGGAACTTCTGTGAGGTTGGATCATTGAGGTCATTTGTATAAGTCAAATTAGGAATTTCTACACTTCCACTGATATAAATAAAGGAAAAAGCTGGAGCTGAGGGGGGGGAAAAAATATAAAGAATTAGCACACCTAATAACGTTAGAGAACAAGAGGTTTGCAGAAGTATGTGGTTTGTCCTTGGCATTTGCAGGTTTAAGTTTTTAAGAGAAACATTCAGTAGTAGCTAGAGGACTGAGTCAGTCCCACTGACAGAGTAATGCCCAGCAGGAAAGGAAGGAGATAAAGGTTTAAATAGGCATTTCTACTGAATATGCATGGTTTTAGTGGCAATGTGTTGACATTTGGGAAAGTACATAAGCAATTTAGATACCCATTC
Source organism: Muscicapa striata striata (assembly GCA_030060385.1). NCBI lineage: Eukaryota > Metazoa > Chordata > Aves > Passeriformes > Muscicapidae > Muscicapa > Muscicapa striata. Next base: position 5,877,302 of record JAREIS010000011.1, read on the forward strand.
TGTTTTTTAAAAAAGTGAAGAGAAAATAGACAAATAATTCCTATATATTCCTGCAAAAGATAACACTTAATACCAATAATGATGGTATTCACCAGTAGAGACAAAAAAATAATTGGAGATAAAATGCACAACTTTAATATCCTTGTGCAACTACTAACTTCTAATTACTGTGCATTTTGTTGCTTTAGCTAAGACATTAAGGAGAAGGGGAAGTCAGTAGTTTATGTACACACATTATGTGCATTACTTCACGGTGCAAAATATACATCCTGCTCAGACCACACTGGGAGTAACACTTACAGAGTGAGTAGTGCAGGACTAGCATGATTGCTGTAAAGGTTAAAGAAACTGTGGGTAATATTCCTAGAAGACATCTCCTCCAGAAACACAGCTTCATCCATTTGAAGAAAGGATTCTTTTGGCACAAACCTTCTTGGTAGGATGGGCAGTGGCAAACACGTGGACTTTCCTAGAGAAGGACCGCGGATGGCATCAGTTAGTAAGAAAAAAAGAAGAATTATTGCATTGCATTTTGGTGTATTTACTCTCTAAATTTAAAAGAGATTAAAAGTGAGATAAGATCTTTCATGTTATCAGCTAGGTCACACATGAAGCCCGCACCTCTCTGGGTTATTTTCCTCCTGTGTGCACCTCAAGCTGTGAAAGCAGGTGGGGGGAGGAATTTTTATCACTTCAGTTACAAGCAAGTTATGAAGAATGGAGGTCAGAGCACACGGGAGTGGACAGAGACAATTTCTTCACTGTGTTCTTACTACAAAGCTTAGCTGGTGGCTCTTACCTGCCCTGCAGCCCGTTCAGTGTCCGGAGCTGGAATGCTGTACACAGAAATCCGGCCGGAGGGAAAAGCCTGCAGCATGATGCCGTGACAAATGCCTTGGGACAGACCTAGCAACACCCCCTAAATGAACCCTGCTTCTTAAACACAGCTCAGAGTATCTGCCCTCCTCACCACACACTCCGGGCTGCTCTCATTTCACCTTTGCCATGCTGCTTGAAGCTGGAGCCAGCTGATCTGCAGTCAAAGGAGGCGGGCAGGAAAAGTTACCATCACTGTAACTCTTTGTTTTCCTGACTGGCTAAGTAGGATATGGATCCCATCATTTGAAAATACAAGACTTCTTTCAGAAATGCAAGAACAGGGAAGTCATTTACAATGCAATGCATTTTACAGATGAAAGGTCCCAGGGCAATATAAATGAGACAACTTCTAATAAACACCCTGGGAAATTCATAGAAATATCCATAAGAGAGGAGAAATGCTCAGTTCCACACATCACCTTAGTTTTCCAGCTTCAAGACAGTATCACAGAATAAAAGCAATAAATAAATCGGAAACCAATTTATATTCACATTTCCTGTTTGAAAGGAAAAACAGCTTAAAGTCAGCAAACCATCAAGTTCATCATATTCTGCATGTAAAATAAGAAAATCAAGGATGTGTGTGGGGAAATAACGTATTTGATACATGTTCAAAGAGAGAGAGAGCACAAAGAGGAGAATCTAGAAAAGCAAAAGGGGATGAAGAAATCTCAGCCCCAGAAAAGCAATACAAAGGGAAAAAACAAAACCCAACAGTTCACACAGAGATTGCAAAAGGGATTAATTGGAAAGCAATCATCACAGCTCAGAAATTTGAACTACAGCTGCAGACAGATGGTTTTGTTCAAGTCCTCTGGTTTTCAACAGCCTGAACACACAGAACCTGCTGACTGACACTTTGCCCCTTCCTTCATGGAAAAGAGAAAAAGACACAGAAAAATTGTGGACAGGAAACAAACACACTTGCGTAAGAATTCTATCAGGACCTTTTAGAAACATTGGTTTTATTTTGGCAAGATCATTGCAGTAACTCTGTTTATTCATCTTGATAAGATTGCCTGAAGCTTGAGAATTCAAATTCTTAGGTGGATGAACTTGAAAATAAAGAAATGAATGCAGGAAATAAAAGAGCTAATAGCTCCAAATCATGCAGTAAATTAAAATGAAAGCAGGAGAAGGAATAAGCATGCAACAATTCACCACTTATAGCAGCAGAATTTCTGATCTTCAAAAATTAGAGCCCTATGGATTTGAAAGGATTGAGTTCACTTTTTGTAATGTCTCCTCTCCCTTTCTCCCTGTCAGCTGTTCTTGGTGGAAGAAACAGGGAAAGTATTTTCCAGAGCACAAACAGATAATTGCTGCTTCACAGTTGCTTCTATATGGGCTGCATGCACCTCAGAAGAAATGATGAGTAAGCCTGAAGCTCTCTGTTTACACATTAGATTATTTATCTTCAGCTTCCTGACAGATGAGTGCACCTGCCTTTAGCTGGTGCCTTGAAAATGAAGTTTATTATTGCACCTCCCCCCGTGTCTCCAGAGATCTGCATGGAACAACCACCACAAGGAACAGCTTCCTCCTTTTTCACCAGAGCTTGAAACAATCGTATTTATTACCCCCATGTGTGAATTCCAGAATCACCAAGAGACATGAAAAGAAATTCCACCACTGAACAATTCTTCCAAATATGATTTTAATGAAGATATCCAGGACATGTTTTATTCCAAGATAACAGTTTTCAAGTTACAAGACTGAAGGCACATATTTGTTTATCCATGGTGCAAAATTTGACACTCTTGTGTAGACACCTGGGAAATTTGGTCTTCCACATCCATAACCCCAGCTCACAATGCCAGTCAAAAACCATTTTCCATCTCCAATGCTTTGGCATGACAGTGGTCCACCAGAATCACCCTGAAAATAATGTATCAAGATCTATGTGTTTACAATATGAATTATAAAAACTGGAGAAAAAGTCCACAGGAAATATTTTGCATAATTCCAGTGATTATATTTTCATATTCACATAGTTCAAACAATTGATAGGGGTTTCCTTTCAAACAGAGGGTATTGCACAGTTTTACCAAAGTTTGCTCTTTCATAAGAGAGAAGGAAATTCTCACTCCTTAAAGACACTACTAAAGATATTACTTTGCATGGACCATATTAAAATTCACATTTTTTTCTAACCTCACACTTACAGCTAAACCCCAAATCTGCTACTTAACATGTATATACATTAATAGATTACTCACTAAAACTCAAAAACAGTAGGCTTTTAGAAAATGTTTAAAACAAAAAAAAGATAAATACAATAAAGTATTTAATAATTGTATGACTTGTTTCAAATTAGAGTAAATGGAAACAGATGGAATCCCTCAATTGTTTTGTGTTTGGGGTTTCTCTTGATTTTTTTTTTTTTTTTTAAGAAGGAAAAAGAGCCTAAGATTGTCCTCCAGTAGATGCTTGTCAGTATATAATATTTAGGGGCCCATAATGTCTTTGCAATTAGAGCAGTTAAAATTATGTCTGTTCTAGACTTCAAAATAGAATGCAGGATCTCAGAATGCTGTAATACAGCACAAAGCAACTAGGACTCTTCCTTTACAGGGTGCTCTTTTAGAAATACGTTGGCAGAGCTTCAGTTATAAAACCATTTGCCACCATTTGAAAATATCTTGGACCAAGCTTATTCTTCCCTGTGCTGTTCACACAGCACCTCTGAAAAAAACCCAGTGGCAAATTAAACTATATCAAAATACTGGGTGCAAGAAACAACTTCTAAAAGCAAAAGGTGCATTTGGCAAAATTTAGATGTTTTTCAAGAGAAGTGCCTTCTTTGCAGACAAATATTTTGTTAGAGCTAGACAACTATTTTGCCTTCACTTTATAGGTGTTGGGATATGCAGGTTGGAAGGGACCTCTTCCAAGGTGCTTAGGGGCCACCCTCTCCTCAGAGTAGGATTATCTTGAATTGCCTCTACAAAGGTAAAGAATTTAGATGACTTTTTTCCCTCCTCCCATGATAAATGAGATTTTACATTTAGAGAGTAAAATTTGCAAGTCGTTTCTTTCTTTCCTAGGACAAAACAAAAGAACACCAGCACTTTTCACAAGACAGGAATGCTACAATTTGATTAGCTCTAACAACTGCCAGACATAGACACAAATCATTTGCCTTTACAAAAATGCAGCCAAAATGATGTCTTTCCTTGGCTATATCTTGAGCAGCCACAAAAAAACAAATTCTCAGTTATTCAAAATACTAATATCAATGTATCAAAATATTAATATCAATGGCTTCATTAGCCTAAAAAACAGTTGGTACATTATACTCTCTCAGTCACTGTAGGCTACTCATTTTAATGTAGATCAGTGAAAGCTAGAGCATCTTGAAAATTCCAGATCTCCATCATAAAAATAGTTTTATTATTTTTTCAGCAGTAAATTTACTGCTGTTTTAGCAGTAAATATGTATGGTTTATATAAGTTAAATATGATGTAGCATATAAGATCTGCAATATTAAGTGTCACATAGATATATATTGTGTATCTATGTGGTTTTACTACTATTCACTAGAAGTAAATTCAGAACTTTACATTTATCACCTTTCAGCTTTTCCAGATCAGAAATATCTTACATTTGCAAATTTATGCCTATCTCATCATACAGTCCTGTAGCTCCAAGTTGGAGGGAAAGCATCCTGAAAAGACACAAGCTAGTTTCTCATTTTTTCTTCAGCTGAGAGTCAAAAATTGCCTGATTTCGACTTGTTATTGGAACTTGCAAATCGATTGGCTCTTGATCTGCAACTGAAACTTAGTGATGCTACTCATGCACATAAAGCAGCAGAGCTCTGAAATTGCCCAGAGAAAATTTGTGGATGGACAATTCTTATATTGCTCTTTTTCAGAGCTGAAAGATATTGACCACAAAGTGGTCTGCAGTTAACTTTACATCTCATCATGCAACAATGAAAGACAAGCTAAGCCCTTTGCAAAGTTTGCTGAGATACATACTTTACACCCATCTCTTTTCCCAGATGACAGCCCAGCACAAAACATCCTAGCTGTGATAATCCCATATGTAGAATGGCATAATGTCTGGTCAATGATTTCTACCTCTGCTTTCTGAAGAACTGCTGAACCTTCATCATCTGGAAAACAAATTCAGAGCAGGGTGATTTTACAGAGCTTAGCATTTTACTCATCTATTGGAATATAAAACAAGAAGTCTTCAGAAAACACCCACAGATACTTTTAACCATCAAGTTATTCCAGATTCCAAATTACTAACTGCAACTAAGCAGTTAGTAAAGCCTCTTCAAACTATCAGGCAATTGTGTGAAGTGATCTGGATCCTTCAGACACACCAAATACAATGACATCATCATCAGAGTTGGCCAAAAAGTTTTTCCTTGTCTCAAGACTTCTTAATTTGCTCTCTTTCTATTTCAAAAAGGAAACAGAATTTTACAAAGATATTTAGATCATCATATGACAGCTTTGCAGTGAGGGCAGCATACCAGAAGGAGCTGAATTCAAGATTAAGATTATGAGTCAGAGTTTCAGAATGCAAATCCTGACAGCATAAAGAACCAATTTCCAAATTTGCTTCTTCCTGAAAGATTTGTGAAACACTTCTTTTTTTTTAATAACATATATTCTTAGATAATAACAGAATTAACCCAAAGTTCCCCCTCCTTTCAATCCAGCAGGCCCAATCTCTTCATCAGGTGATCCTTTCAAAATCTGTTTATAGCCAAAAAGCCCTCACGCACATATTCAAATATACAAGCACTGGTTTACATCATGAAACTTTGTTTTAGGATTTGATAAAGCTAATATGTAATAAAGTATACTTTGAAATTAAAAGACTGATCTGGCACTTGTATTGTAGAAGCTGACAAAGGGAATAGAAGGAAAAAATACATCTCCCCGTTTCTTTTTTGAAAGAAAACATTTTTATGTTTATCTTTCAAATAACCAGCTTTTTAATTTCACATACTACTAACCAGCAGCCTAAAGAGAAAAACCACACCATGCGTCCCGCACCTCCAAGGGGAACAGAGGGGAAAGACAACACTGATATTTTGTGGTAAGTGTTGCTCACTAGTTTAACACCACAATACGGAAGACAGTCAGGTCCATGGGACCAGCAGCCAAGTTTCCTGAGCATACAAAGGCAGATGCACACTCTGCCAGCTGTGAAGGTGTCTTAGGTTGCAATAGAGATTGTGGCCAGAAATGTGTATTCTATCACCATCTGCTGAAACCAGGTGAGGCAGTGTTTCTTATCTCTGTGGGAGATATTCTCTGCTAATGGGCCAGCTGTTAAAACCAGGCAGGGCAATCATCTTTATCTTTTCCACAACCCATCCTCCCTCCAGGAAGATATCATCTGCTGCTGGCCCATTCAGTCCCACTGCATGACTGATAAAATTACATCATCCCACTGGGAGATGCTCCAGCCAGGGGGAGGAGCCAAGCATTTCCCATCTAGATAAAAACCGAGATTTGGAACACCAAAGCAGCCTTTTTTTCCATTGGATTCCAGAGGAACACTGGACCTTTCCACATCACTGGACCTTTCAGAGGAAAACTGCTCCCTTCTACAGGAGCACTGCTTCAGCTGAACCACATCTGCCACTGCAGGAGGATGCAGCCAGCATTTAATGGGACTGCTTACCAACACCCTGACTGATGGGGTGTCAAGCCATATTCTGACTGTCAGTGTTTTTAGGTTTGATCTTTGTAGTACTGTATTTCTATTTTAATTTTCCTAGTAAAGAACTGTTATTCCTGTTCCCATATCTTTGCCTGAGAGCCTCTTAATTTCAAAATTATAATAATTTGGAGGGAGGTTGTTTACATTCTCTATCTCAAAGAGAAGCTCCTGCCTTTCTTAGCAGACACCTGTCTTTCAAACCAAGACAGAAGCCTCCTGGGAACAAAATTAGCTTGATGCAGGGGAAAAAGCTCACCTGCTTCCTGCTTTTGGCCCCAGCCTGTTATCCAGCACTTGTCCCCACGGCGGGCTTTGTGGGAAGGGGGAGGCAGGCAGATGGGCTGGATGAGGTGGCTCATGGTGTCTGGCCATGGCGTGCTCAGCTGCAGCAGCGCGATGTCGTAGTCGTAGTTCCTGCTGTTGTAGTACTCGTGCACTATGATCCGCCTCACCCCCGACACAAACTTGGCACGGCCTTGCATTTGCATGCCCAGGTGGGCACGCCATGCTCTCGGGTCAGCCAGCCTGGGTGGGAGCAAACCAAGAAGCAGTTTCTTAAAAAAGTACCTCAAAACACCCACTGACAGCAGGGCTGGGGAAAGGGAAGCACAGCACCTCCATGCAGTTCAAACTCTGGAACACAAAGGGATGTGCTGGGTTGATGTGGCCAGCAATGTGTATTCCATCACCATCTGTTAAAACTAGGTGGGGCAGTGACTCTTATCTCCATGGCACACAGTATCTGCTAATGGGCCATCTTTAAGATAAGATGGGGCAATCACCTTTATCTTTTCCACAACCCATCCTCCCTCCAGGAAGATATCATCTGCTGCTGGCCCATTCAGTCCCACTGTATGACTGATAAAATTACATCATCCCACTGGGACATGCTCCAGCCAGGGGAGGAGCCAAGAATTTCCCATCTAGCTAAAAACTGAGATTTGGAACACAAAGCAGCCTATTTTTCCACTGGATTCCAGAGGAAAGCTGGACCTTTCCACATCATCCCTGGACCTTCAGAGGAAAACTGCCTCCTTCTACAGGAGCACTGCTCCAACTAAACCACATCTGCCACTGCAGGAGGACTGCAGCCAGCATTTAATGGGACTGCTTACCAACATCCTTACTGATGGGGTGTCAGGTTGTATTCTGACACTGTCAGTGTTTTGGGATTGTTCTTTGTAATACTGTACTTCTATTTTAATTTTTCTAGTAAAGAACTGTTATTCCATATCTTCACCTGAGAGCCCCTTAATTTCAAAATATAATAATAATTTGGAGACAGGTGGTTTACATTCTCCATTTCAAAGAGAAGCTTCTGCCTTTATTGGTAGACACCTGTCCTTCAAACCAGGACAAGGCACTTGAGGATTCTAGCCATGTTTGGGACAGATATGGAGAGAAGACTGCTCACTTGCTCCCTTGAAAGCAGTGGGCTGCAGACACAAGCCATTCTTTCGATATCACTGATGCTCCACAGTAAGCAGCTCCCACAAAATGAAGGCTGACCTGCCAGGGCCATTCACCTTCCTCAGTGTTTGAGCCACCTACAATCCGAGAGATTAGATTGCTGATCTTGCTACTGCCACAACCTGCAAGAGACATTTCAGGTTATAATCCCCATCTCCAGTAATGTGGATTCCCCATTTTCATTAACTTCCTTTTCCTTTCATGAGGAGGGTTCCCACACAGAGCATGAAAGAATACTGCACTTTGAAATATTTTGAAACCTTTTAATTTCCCTGCTATAATTGTGAAACTTCTCACTTTGGCTACTCTATTAATGAAACAAGAGATAACTCCATAAAAAGGCACCAGTCTGGAAATTTTATTAAGTCCTTTCTCTAGCTCTGCTGCAGAAATTACCCCTAAATATTTCTTGTGTCAGAAATGTCAAAGGATCCATTGATTTAATAAACATCACAATGAATATATAAAAATAGGCAAACCCTTCTCTCTTTTTGATACTGCCAACCCTGACCTGAAAGGAAACCATCAACAGAGAAGTTCAACATCATTAGAACGCTTACTGCTTGCCAAAACAGTGGAAATGATACAACAAAAATGTATGTGGAGATTAGACATTTATTTGAGAAAAAGTGATACAATAATTATTTCTTATGGAAATGACAGTCTGACAATATATATTACTAACACATGAAGAAGTCATGTCTCATCAGCACAAAAATCTGAACTATTAATATGAAAACCAAGGAAGAAAGACCCTTCTGTAGAGACTCCTGTCCATCCCTAGTGCTTGCACATAAAGTTTCTGCTCAGGAGTTTTAGTCCCACACTCCCACACACAGGTGTTAATATTTCTGGACCCCTTCCTGAACACATCCAGAAAATCGAATGCAGCCTTAATGTTTGCAAATAAAAATAGACATATGGCCAGTTTCTTAAGACATCCTACTGTATCCAAGGCGAGTACTGACAGGTTTGACATACAGGCAGCATGCCAGAGGCAGCTGAGGGCCAGGTAAAATCAGAAAATGGTTTGGTTTGGAAAGGGAGCTGAAAGATCACCTAGTCACACAACCCTGCCACCATGGGCAGGGCCACCCTCCTGCTAAACCAGGTTGCTCAGAGTTCTGCTCAGCCTGGCCTTGAACAATTCCAGGGATGAGGCATCAACAGCTTCTCTGGACAACCTCTGCCAGGGCCTCACCACCCTCACAGTGGAGAATTTCTTCCTTCTATCTGATCTAAAGCTACCCTTTTTTATTATAAAGCCATTCCTCCTTGTTCTGTCATTACATGTCCTTGTGGAAAGACCCTCTCTAGCCCTCCTTTTGGCTCCTTTAGGGCTGGAAGGTGCTAAGAGCCTTCTTCCAAAAGCTGTCTCTTCTCCAGGCTAAACAACCCCAGCTCTCTCAGCCTGCCTCCACAGGAGAGGAGCTCCAGCCCGCTGATATCTTCACAAACCTCCTTTGGACTTGTTCCAACACATCCATGTTATGTGATACACTTGAAACCATTCAGTTTAAGCAACTAATCCTAACCCCTCTTTTATTGCTACTGCAGTGACAATCATCTGTTTGCTTTACAGCAAAACAAACTGAAAAGGTTGTACAGAGGTTACTTTAGGAAGATTCAAGACTAGAATCTAACTTGATACTATGAAGTATTGGGGTCTTCACCATCTGGAAGAGTCAGAGAAGTGGAAAGTTCAGGGGTTTTTTTTCTCATTGCAGCTGTATGACTCCTGAAGTCCAAAAACAGTCCAAGTTCAATGAAGCGCCTGGCATTGCTGCAGACAACAAATGTTCTGCCTCACCAAAAAACCAAGTTCACGCTGTAATTAACGCTGCTGCCCTAATCCTTAGCATAGTTGCAATAAGCAGTAGAGCTGTCTAAGGCTCCCCACAACTGGAAGCCCACCCTCCCACAGGAACTTGGAAAGTTCTGCAACCAGATCTGAGGTAAAGGTAAACTGATAGCTGATCACTACCCAACTATCACAGAGAGAATGCAATAAAAATTCTCTACCTGCAGCCTGACTTGTACCCACTCCAAAGCAGGAAAAAATAAAGTGTTTATTGTGTAAAAAGTTCAAAGTTCAGAAAGATGAATATGTGAGAAGAACTTACTGCAGCTGTTTTCATCACTTCCATCAACACAGTCCACAGTCCCATCACACCTTGCATATTGTTTCCTAATGCAAATATTATTCCTGCACTTGAATGTGTGGTTGGTGCAGGGAATACCTAAAATAGTTAGGTATTAGTTAGGCAAGAGTGAGGAAAAAAACCCAAAACAACCACTGGTTCAGTTTAACACACGAAGACATGTCTGCACAGATAGATGATGTACATGTATTAATACATCTATATTAATAGATAGGAAATAATAAGACAAAAAAGCACTTTGGCTGGGATGGCTTAACATCTAAACAGAATAAACTATTCAAGTAGAACTGTATCTGTACGCATTTACTTGGCCAAGTCCAAACAAAGATTTTCTCCCATCCTTTCCCACAGCACCAACACACACAGATGTAGTGAAAATTGGATGAGAGCATAAGGACAGCAAGAGAAAATGTCCAGTACTCTGGAAAGGAGCTCTCCTTTGTATTTCAGTACTAAATGTGAAATGAAGGACTGCAGTGAAAGCAGCCTTATTAATTGGATCCAGTAAAACTGCAACCCCCAAACTCAGCATTTTCCTGTTTCCCTGTGGCTTGCAATAAATGAGGCCACTCAAACCCAATCCATTTGTCTTGTCAATGCACAGAAGTATTCTCTAATCACTTACACTGACTGTCTTGTCAGAGGGGTCAAAAAAGTTTTCTTTAAAAATGTCACTTGAAGTACTTTTCTGTTGTGCTCCTTTTCATAAGTCCCTTTCATATGTCACAGCCATATGTCATCCATTTATTCTAAAATGTTCAAGAAAGTTCTGATTCAAAACTTTCATTTGCCTAATGCTAAATTTATGGCTTCCACTAACCTTATAACCCTGAAAACTGCTACAGAGAAACCATAATTTTTATAGTTATTTTACAGATGGTAAAACAGATCCAGGAATTAATTTGCACAAATTATGCTGTGAAGAGATAAAATCTCAGATTCAAGCTTTAAATTTCTAGATCCCCATCATGCACCTGAAGTACTTCTTCTGCCAGTATTTTGCAGAAACAGATGTTCATGAGCATGTTAAAAGGAACAGTTTAAAATCAGTAATGGCTTGTTACAAAGTGTATCAGAAGAATTGAAAACCATTATATTGCACAAGTGAGATTTGACAGTGCTTCTTAACCTTTTGAATACAGCATCCAGAATTCAAGTCAGGAATAGACAGATGACAAAAGAAAGGAAAAGATTTATTCAGGAGAGCAGCCTTACTGTGGGTGCAGTTCTGCTCATCTTTTCCATTCTCACAGTCACTCACTCCATTGCAGGCAAGCAAGTTGTCCTGTATTGCGAAGCTGGAGTTACAGTTCCACTCAGGGACAACTTAAAAAATATAAGCCAAATCAGGTACACAAGCATTCCTGTAAATGCTAATACATCCCCTTCTATATGTGGATACAACATTCATTCCTTCACAGCACAGCACAAGGATAGGCATCAGTGCCATATTATGCATGGAGAAAATAAAGGAGTTCAGTGAATTCCCCAGGTGGAGATGTTTAGTATCACTCTCATCGACTCTATGAACCCCCCCTTTGTCATTCTTCCACAAAAAAAAATAACTAATCTCAAATGCAGAACTTTATTAATAATTGCAAGCTTTTATCACAAGGAAAAACTAAAATATAGCCCACTATATCTACATATCTAAATTTCTTCCCAGTGCCATACCTTCTTCATTCTTGGTTTTGTCCTTTGCCAATTAACTATGAATTAAGCATTCAAGAGACTGATGGATAGTCTGTATCTGGATGTACAAAGGAAGCTGAAAGCCTCTTTTGTTATCCTCATTAAAAAAATTCACCTTGTTTCAGCTGCCTTTTAAGATTAGAGAATACATTCACTGTGTTTTCCAGTCAAGATCTCTGATAAGTGAATACAAACCACAAGAGAGTTCATCGCTTTCATCGAAGCAGTTGTTTATGCCATCACAGCGCTGCATCTGCTGGATGCATAAGCCAGTAGAACACTTGAAATGTCCAGGTGGACATGCTGGAGGTTAAAAAGGAAAAAAACAACACAAAACAAAACAAACAAACAAGCAACCAAAATTCAAAATTTCCTTTTCACAAACACTGACAGCTTGTTTCAATTTACGGTCATTAAGCTGCTCCAAGGAATGATAAAGTTGATCTAAATTTAATGGTCTGTATACATTGCCAGCACTTAAATTGAATTCAAACTTTGAAAATTGGGATTTAAAGAAGAGGAAAAAAATGTCTCTAAAGTTCCAATTCAGCTGTTCCTGGAATATGTACCTCAGGCTCTCTAGGGCTGGACCAAATCAGCCAGTGCTTTATGGTGCAACATAAGACTGCTTAGAATGCCATCTTTATTTTAAAGGACAGTCTTGCTTCCAAGAACCAAAATTTGCAGCACTTTGCAACTTTGAAAAGTAACCTGCATTGAGGTAGTGTATGAACTACACAATTCTGCCTTATAAGCTAAAATAATCACATTTCCCCTCTTTTTTACATAGCTAAAATAATCACATTTCCCCTCTTTTTACATACTCTACATATATATACTGAATAGAGTTCCTTTAATGTGACAAGTAGCTATGTACAGAAACCACTGCTTCTCTGCTACTTTAAAAAGAATATATAAGAGCAACATAGGTGAAAAAGTACCAGTAAACAAGTTGTCTGTTTCAGGACTGGAAAAAACTCAGGGTTTCAGAGTTTATCAAATTTTGGAGCTGTTTTTTCAGCTCAGATTTCAGATTCACAGACACTATATATAAATACATGAAAACACTGAAATAAGCAGGTGGTTATGTGGTATTCTTTTCACTACCTGGAAGCCTTACAGCAATAGAAACATTGCACACATAACATTGGGGATAAAAACAAACAGGATCAGCAGATTTCAACTGACTGCACCATGGTCATAGCCACGCAGGAAGCTTTGAGGACTGTGCAGAAGAGAACAGTGCAGGAAACCAGAGCATGCTGCACAGGCCCACAAACCTTAGATGCACAGCCTAGAAAATGTTCTTTGTTTGCTAGTCATCTGACTTAGTGAGATTAGGAAAAAAGAGGACTGAAACCCAACAGGTGATTTCCTGCATAAACTTAATTAAGTCCTACTGGACCCAAAAACCCTAATTCCCAGATCTGAAATGCAAAGAAGGGTTGAAAGAGAAAATCCATCTTACGCTGGCCGATGTTATAGCTGCCATACTCCACCAGCAGGGGCTTCTCAGAGACCTTTGAACTGCACTGCAGCTCCACACTGGCAGCAGAACTCGTAATGTGGAAGACTGTTTGGTGATCCACATAGTAACCACAGTACCTAAAAGTGTTCAGGTGGGTTCTAGGGCAGCCTGCACATGAAAACTGCCCTACATACAATTTAAATGTCAACACCACTGAAATTCAGAAATGCATACTTTAATTAAGAACCAAACTCAAAAATATTTCTCAGTAGTCACCCAGCCTTCATCCACCGTAAACATTGTAGAAATTCACTTCTGAATGTCACACCTTCAAATAAATAGTCCTAAAAATAATGCCTTGGGTACTTTAAATTGCTATTTTGGCAAAGAGGTTCCTTGGACTTCTGCCTAGGTGCCACTTGATTTAGAAAAAGCTAAATGCTTTCTGATGCCAGCAAACATTTAATCCATCCATTGTTTATTAATTTCTAATGTTTCTTTCATCAAATATGCCAATCTCTATCTGGGGGGTGGGAGTGGGCAACAAAAAACCTACATTAAAAAAAAAAAGCAAAGAACAAACACACCCCAAACCAAAAAAAAACCCCACAACCAAACAAAGCCTCTTTCACAAGGAATCAATTATTGCTGGATTATTATTTAAAAAACTGAGACAATTTAAAATGTAGTAAACCAGTAAACATCAACAGTACAGGTTGTTCTAGAAGTGGAAATAAAGACTATCCCCTCTCTTGCAACATTTATAAGAAATGCAATGTTTATAAGAAAAACATCTGACTTTAATATTCCTGCCAAAATCAAAGTACCTATGAATCTTAAACAGATTTAAGAGCACAGGGAGCTGTATTGATTTTCAGCAGACTTAGCACGCACACTTGGCTTGACAGCAGCACAAGGTCACTCAGTGACAACAAAATGAACACAAAGAACAAAAGAAAAAAATGGATTGTTGTATTGTTAAATGAAATAGTGGACTGTTAGCCAGAGGTAAGTATTTCCCTTGTGTGTTTTTCCACATCAAACATTGTACCAGGACTACTCTTCATGTCAGTGAATGGAGAAAAATTGGCCAGTGATTTGTGTAAACAGATGTTGCCTCAGTGTCCTGAGCATCCCAGTGAAGTCTGCCACAGGGAATGGACACTCATAATGGACATTCATGTTTCCATGTATGCCTTATTTCACCCTACTAAAATGAAACATCCTGTTAGCAGATCTAGGAGATTCTGTTCCAGCAGTTTGAAAAATAAAGGAAGAGAACAATTTTAAAAAAAACAAGACTCCTCTTTGACATCCTGAAAACAGATGCAAAAATCCCAGGCTTTTTACTATAGGAAAATTAATTGTAAAAAAAGCCCCAAACAAAGAAGCAAGCAAACAAACCTCTCAAATAAAAAACAAAAAACCAAAAACCTTAAAAAACCCAAAACAAACAAAACCATCAAAACAAAATCAAAAAACCCAACCAACCAAAAAAAAAAACCAACCCAACAAACCATCAAAAAACCCCATCAAACTACAACAAAACCCACAGAAAACCCTCTAAAAAAACCACAAAAATCACTGCCTTGGGTTGCAGTGTGTAAAGTGCAACCAAAAGTAGTATTCTGCTACCATCTACATGAGCTGTTAAAATGGGTGGAACCATGTTCCTTCTCCATGACTCATGATAACTCCCTCTGGGAAGCAGCACCACTGAGGGGCCAACTCTGCTGATAGACCATCAAAGACTCCCCAGAATGACTCACAGAATTACATTATCCCATTGTGAAATTCCCTGTCTTGGGGGATGTACCCAACACTCCCCCTGTGTATAATTTGGGCTTAGGACACCACAGTACCCCCACTCCATACCCAGAGGACAAGAGCTCTTCACAGCCACCACTGGATCTCCAGAGAAGGATGAGACCTTTCCACAGGATCAACAAAACCACATCCATCACTCCAGCAGGACTGCAGCCACCATTTAATCAGACTGCTGCTGCCACCCTGACCAACAGGGTGTCGGGTCATATTCTGACTTTATCAGTTTAAGCCAGTGTTTCTGTGCTGTTGCCTTTGTTGTAATTTTTCTATTAAATTCTAGCTCTGACTTGCACGCTCTTGCAAAATGTTTGTGTAGAGTTAATTCCTGCTGCTGGTTTCCTTTCTTCAAACCAGTACACCCACCCATCAAATCTATCAGTGTTGAGTGAAGACTTCCTACAACAGGAAGTCTAATTGTCACTAATTTTAGTGTTTGTCCCCAATGCTCCCAACCTAAAACAACCTGTCAAAGTGCACAGCAAAAATGCCATTTACTGATAGGATTCTCTTCAACTAGCTCACAGACATTTTCTATGTTACTCCTTCTGTCAATGACTTCGACAATCTTTCTTCCAACAAACCCTAGCAACACAAAAAACCCAAACAAAAAAACACCCAACAAAACAAAACGCCAAAAAAGTTGAAGTCTGCATTGATCCCTTCTCAGACAAATAAAACAAACTTATCATAAGCAGAGGAAATTGCTGCCCATCTGTGGAAAAGCTGAAACAGGCACACCTCCTTTACATGAGAAATGCCATATGCTCATGGGATTTGCAAAACAAAGCTACAGGCTCTCAGGAGCCTTTTGCTGGTGTTTTACTGGTCATATACGCAAGCCCAGGGCAAATAGAAGTTGCAAGGCACCATCTGTAACTCTGTGCCATTGCTCCAAAGAAAAACTGATGAAGGGGATCCTGTCCCATGTGTTGGAGAAGTGAGTGGGATAGTTTTTCAGAGGATGAGTGGATACATGCATGCTGCAGCAGAAACAATGGGATATTGCACTAACAGTTTTAAGACACATAAAGCACCTCTGTTTTCCACATAAACCTTTAGTGCTCTGCTCCTAAGAGACTCATTGGTATTCCTGCCTCTGAGAATTTCAGGTAAAGAAGTTTAATCAGCTGTTACTTCTTTGACAAGGCAGTGATATCCACTGGAAGAAAGAAAAGGAACAGCTGCATGGTTGTGCTCAGTGTCTCTGGTTAGATAAATCTTTCCCTAGAGGTCTGAAGGAACCTTATCTGCACCACCTGCTTGGTCCCAGTGTTTACTAATATCAGTATCCCAAAGGTTCTGAACCATTTTTACATAAGATAACAGAATAAGCATCCATAGGCTGCAACTGCAAGAAGCTGAAAAATGGGAGTCCCCTGTCTGGCCCCTTCCTCCATTTTGTTAACAATTAAAATTGGGAATAAAAAGAAAACATCACCATGTTTCATGCTTGAAGTCATAATTTTTCCCCTTCAAAGGTAAATATAGAACAGAAAATCAGAAGTTTGAAGGTGTAACTCAATGGAAAACACAGACTTTCAAAGGAAAACTTGTCTTGGTCTAATACTATAACCAGCAACTTGCAAGAGAAAGCAGGAGCATGTGTTCTTGTGCAGTACTTCTAAAGTAACCCTGAGTGCACTTCTAAGAATCCTACTATGGACATTTAATTCTGTGGAATGCATAACTAGCAGGTTTGCCAAAATGCTGCTCAGATTCTTTCAGGACTCTCTGTCAGAGAATTCTTCATTATGAATCTATTACAATTTTTTCCTCCACATTTTGCCTTTGTTTTTTATAGCAGCCATCCCAAATATCACAAATCTTTCCATTTCTGTCATTAAAAGACCACCAAAAAACCCCACAAACACACTGAGTGTGGTGTGCTTTGACTGGTCTTTTTATGCACTCATCTAGTCCAGCAATCAATTCTCATCAAGGCACAACTACAGGAGCTTCAAATTGAATTTTCACTCTATAAACACAATATGCTATTGAAGAACAGATAAAGTTTTTTCTCTCTCTGTAATTCTTTCAGTTGTACCTTTAAGGGCCTAATTCGTTTACTTCCAGTAGTGAGTTCAGAAACTCAGTTTCAAGACTAATATTACTGAGGTTTCCATTTGAATGAAGTTTAAGGAAAGAAATCTGATGGTTTAAATCTAGCCTTGCCTCATCATCCAGCATTCCAAAGTTGACTTCAAAACTGAGGAAAAAATGGGTGGACAGTGTGCTGGGAAAGCAGTGATATCTTGATAAAAAAACAGCAGCAATGTTTTAATAAAAAACACTTCAGAAATACAGTGGTTCCTTTGAAGCAGTTTGTGCAGTTTCTCTTTCAAGAGCCAGTGACTGGAATGAGGAAGCAGCTACAGTTCTATTTCCAATCATCTAATTGCAATGGCTTTCACCAAGAAGTTAATTAAATTCACTGTCCTCTTGAGCAATCAGGGAATTAAGTTACACTTTAAAGGGCTTTAAACAGACCTTGTTTAATGACCCCAGAAAGCCCAGAATTATTTTAGAGTTCACAGGACACCAATCTTCATCCAACTCTTTCCACTTCTCTCTCTCCAGAGAATACCAAAGACTCTTGTCTTCATCTTTCTGGTAGTTTTCAGTATAATACATAAATATATACATATACACACTCAAGTTTTATAAGGATTGTTACAGCATCAGCTAAAATGAAAGAATGGTAGAATGAATTCACCCCAGTGAAATGAAAGAATTCACCCCAGTGAATTACTTCTGTCCTTGTGGAAGCTCTCTGAGTGAGCTGCAGTAGTATGGGAAGGTGTGTTTTGGAACCATTACATTAATAATCCATGCAGAGTACTTACATGCGTTCATTAATTTTCCACCACCCTCGCTCACAGCCTTTAATATTCTTCTCACTAATGGTATAGTTATGAAACTTCAGAGCTACACCAAGGCTCTTCTGTGGAGTCTGTTGTGAGCAAGAAAGACAGTGCAAGCAGTCCTCTTTCTCTTTTTGTAGGCATAGAACACAAAAGTCTATAAATGTATTTCAGGAACTGGGGAGCTTGGCATTGCCACACCCTGGGAGCTGTGCTGGCTTCACCTGCTCAACAGCCAGCACTTTACACACTTGCAAACTATTCAGTCCTGAGTCAAAGCAAGGGTTGGCACAGCCCCACCACAGCTGCAGGCTTTCTCCCCCTCTGGCCTTCTCATCTTCAGAGAGCCACTGGCCAAAGAAAGCAGCTTTTGTATCAAGATCAAAGCACTCAGACACATCCAAATGTACTTGTGTAGGGACACAGAGCCCCAGAGGATTTTTAGAGTTTAGATACTGCCTGGAATATTTGTGTCACTTTTGTAATGCTAGGAGTTACTTCTACCACAATATTATAGTCTGCTGCTAGTACCTGCTCAGCCATGCATTCTTTAGTATTTTACAAAACATTTCTAAAGCCAGCAAAATCACGAGTGTTCATACTTCATTGGAAATTCCTTTCATAAAAGGAACCAAACCTTTTTTGCAAGGCAAGGCAGTGATCATTTAAAAACAAGGGGTGATTCAGGGCAAAAATCCAGAAACGATTTTTTTCCCCCTCTCTCTTACAGAAAATATAACTTGGGAAATGAGTGACTTTTCAGTATTGCACAAAAACACAGTATTGAAAATGAAACCTTTCTATCACAAGTCCAGGGTGAACTGGAGATCATAAATTTAGTCCCCCCAAAATTGCCTTATCATTCTAGAATGGGAAGAGCTGTAGGTTATGGCTAGCTGGACTTAATTTATATTCCTGTGATTCCATGTGGGCAGTCACTAGCTTAACAAGTAATGGGTAACATAAGCAGAAAGATGGGTAAACAGTGGACCTTTTCATATCCATTTTTATATTCTTTAGAGAGGAAAACATTGAAGGGCAAACCCTGAGTCAGAGCCCTTATTTTAGCAGCACTACTAAGGAAACACTGGTGACAGAAAACAGCCCTACTTTAAAACAATATCAACGTTCAGCAATTTGCTTTTAGGAGAGTACCTGGAAAGATGCAGAAAAAGGATACCAAATTTATAAAAACAGTCTATGGGATTGTGCTGACAGGACAGACCATTCTGAAGACCAATTTAATGTATTAGGTGTATGAAAAGATACCAGAGAAGTGGCAGTAATAACTAGGTTAGAGGAGGTTTTTTTACTACTTTTCATCCAAATTTCTGGGGGGTGGGAAAAGAGGAACAGAGAAAACAGTCAAATCTTACATTGCCTGCCATGGAGTAGTTCTGCAGACTAAACATCAAAACTTAGCTCTTCACCTTTGTAATAGGACAGGTTAGGAACTATGTTCTCTTCCTTAAAAACAAGTGCAGAGAAAGAAAAAAACTGATACAAAACACCTGAGCACAGCTAGCTACTCAGAAATGCCATTTCTATAAACTACTACATGTGGGAGGATGCAGGTTACTGCCAACTCAATCACTTCTGCTTTACTTTAATTCTATGCACCCTAAACACACAGCAGTGCCTAAAGAGAGAAAGAATTGTGTTACCTGGAAGTTCCATGCACACAGGCATTTTGGAGGATAATAGCTTGGGTAATATGGGCTTGTGATTCTCCCTTCATAGCCAGTTTCCTCTTTGGTCACTATTGCTTTTCCACACCCTTGGGGGAAAAAAAAAAAAAGGCAAATTTTGGCAAACCTTGATATACTTTCTTTAAAGCTATTCAGTGGGTTAAAGCATCCAAATTTATCATAAGTCTGTCACTGCAAAGCTGGGAAGGTGAGGAATCACATTTAGCTGGATTCAAGTTTTAAAAAGAGACCCTTTCCAATGATGCACACAGAAGACAAAGGATGCAAAGATGCAGGGGTGAGTGCTGGGCTCTGCAGGACCAGAAGAACACACGGTGAAGTTTATCTATGTCATTTCATTGAAGACAGTTTTGCAAACAAGAATATCAATGCATCCATGCTGCAACACTACACAAGGACCTCTAGTCTTAGAGTGCAGCCAGTTAGAAGTGAAATGGACAATATACTAAACTAATCAGCCTCCTGGAAACCAAAACTTTCCTGTGTGACTGCTCAAGGGACTTACAGATTTCATTAAAGTCAAACGCACACTTGCAGAGAAATGAAGAAAGAAAACCCAGACTTGAACTTAAAGAAAACCAACCCACAAACGAACAGAACTTGAGAGCTAATTATTATGGAGAATTTATCACATGCTTTTATGATGGTATATTAATGCTTAATTACTATCAACATGAAAAGTATGCAGCTTGAATTTCCCTGAATTGAGTTGCATGAGATTTTTCTCCTTGTGCCACTAGCATGATATTCCTTGTACTATTTGTGATTGTGATCTCACAATTTCTTAAAGCAATAAAGTCATGGACTTGATGCCTAAACTTACTGACTCTTTCGTGATCCTAAGGAGGCAGGGACAGATAGCAAATGCAGACAAATCAACCGAAGCTTTACTTTCTGAAAGTAGATTTAGTGCGGACATCCTTTGACATTTAACATGATCCCAGAGTCCCAAGGCAGAAGGGAGACCACTGCTACACCTGAAATAACAGCCCCATCTACTGGCACACTGTAGTCCTCACCAACTGAATTCAGGGATGCTTTCAGCCTTTCACCATCATACTTCACAACTAGTCCGACCAGATTACATTACATAACAGGAAGGTACACACTAATGCAGAAGAGATGAAGGGGAGACAGGCACCTGTAAAAAGAAGAAACTCAGATGCAGGAATCATTTTTCCATAGTCAGAAACATGACAGACACTTCAGGATCTCAGAAGAAACAATATAATAAGCACACTTCCAAACACAGAACAAACCTACTTTCTTGTGTAATGACCTCAAAATAGCCATGGAATTCCTTTTGCTTCTTTACTTGTGCTGCCTTAAATATTACCAGCATGAGATTATTTGTTGACACAAGTGACACCAATGAATCAGCTGGTTCACAGGCTCTGAAGGGGAAGAAAGAAGAGCAAATACATAAGCAATCACTTAAAAAGCAAAAAGCTTTACATATTACTCTCACTCTATGCGTAAATTGCCCACTAGCTCAGATCTTACCTACTTCAAAGTCCATGCTCCATGCTCTTGAGCACAAAAGTACCTGTTACAAGGCCAGTTTGAAACTCAATATTGGAAATCCTTCTTACAAAAAGAAAGAAATTGCAAACATGAAAATGAATATGGAATGGTTTGCTCTATGAGAAAATGACTTTCAGCCTTGACTCCCAGTAAAAAATGAATGAAGTAAAATTAATGAAAAGCTGGAAGAAAGAGAAATCTTATTTTATTAAACCAACAGTTTTATCTTCTTGCTGGGGAGTGGAGAAGACAAAGTTATTCTTCATGTCAGAAATTTAGAACCTGAGCCAATCAAGAAGTCTCATAAAAAAAAAAAACAACCTTTCCATATGCATTATCTAGCAGACATCTTCAGTCCTTTACAGATACTAACATGTAAGTGAACAGCATCCAAGACAATTGGAGATAAAGATTGATACAGGACAGCTCTCAAAAAGGGCTGAAAAGCCAATGCTCTGGTTTTAAGACTCACAAAGACTGAAATGCCAGAGAAAAGGGTTTCAGGGTTGAAAACACTGTTTTTGTCTACTTCATGAAGGTGCTGTTGTTTCCTTCTGACTTAGAGAATTCTATGGAATTAATTATTACGTATTTTAAAGAAAAAGCATAATGGATCATTAAAGACAGAGGAAAAATAAAAATGTAATAGTCCAAATCCCTCAACCCATCACAGATTCAAGTCAAGATTTTTATAACCCTCTACACAAATAGAACAGTTAAAAAAAGCACTCAACTAGTGAGTGTCAGTAAGTGAAAATCACGAGACTTAGTTTCAGAACTTCAGTTTTTATTTGAAAAGCACTTCTTTTCAGATACAGAATAGTTTGCTTAAGGGAGGAAATTTCGACATTCTCATTTAGTCAGCATCTGTTTCCTGATAAGAAACAGAAAATTTTGCCCAGTAACATGTGAATTTTTCATAGGTCTGTAGCTAGGTGAAGATGCACTCTAGTTGTAAAAAAGAGAAAAAATTGAAGAAAATTTTCCCTTTCATTAGCAAGATGGCTTATCCAAGAGATTTTAATTTGTCAGGTGTTATATGAGTAAAACATGAAGATCAGAGATCAGAGCAATTTTAACAAAACCAAACTAACCAAAATATGAAGATGACAGATCTTCGGAAAAAACCAAAAAGTTGCCAATTAATTCTTAATATAAATTTATACTCACCGGTAGAGTACCTTATCTTTGATTGGCATTAGAGAGTCATAAATGGTGAGGGAGTCAGTGATGCAGTTATCTGCTCCAATCTGAAGGGATACTATGGAAAGGCGGATGAGGTGGCCCACAGATGCAATAAGCTTAAAATAGCAGATTGTTCCCTCCGAGGTGGCTCGGGTATCCAGAGGAAAGTGCTCGTGTAGTCGGTCAGCATAGAGATCATACATGCAATTTGTTCCTGTGAAAATGTCACATTGTTCAGCACTGGCTGCCATCACTCCAAAACTCCTAAATACAATGTGGCATTAAAACAAGAATCCTAAAACTTGTGTTAAACTAAAGCAAAATATCAAAGCATATCTAACTTGGAAAACAAAGTAATAATAGAATCATGGGGTAGTTTGGGTTGTAAGAGATCATCTGGTTCCAAACTCTCTGCCATGACTGGGATATCTTTCACTCAACCAGGTTGCCCAGAGCCCCATCCAATCCAGCCTTGGACACTTCCACAGCTTTTTGGGGCAACCACCCTTACAGTAAAGAATTTCTTCCTACCCTAAACCTAAACCTACCCTTTTTCAGCTTAAAGCCATTCTCCCTGACCTTGTGAAGCATCCCTTCCTGGCTGTCTGTGCCCCTCACTGTTTTCATCTTAGTTACAACTCTGTGATCAAAGAACAGTCTATTCATAGAAAGTACAGAGCATGGCCAACAGTGTTGTAATTCAGTTCTTGCATATATTTGCACTAAAGCAGTGTCATTTTGCACAATTTGCAGTTAAATTTCTGCAGAGTCTCTAGAGGATAAAGTACTTAGCTTTTCACTGGGAGATATTAATCTACTTTCAAACAAAAAGGAACTGCCAACCCCTATGGGCATTAGGATATTTAAAATACATAAAACAACATCAAAGCAAAAATGCAGTTGCATGTCTGTATCCCCCCATATTAAAATCAATTTTATTGATTAACTGTCAAGGTTCTTGATATTTTATCATGATATGAGCTAGAAGTGCTAGCAACGAACTCAGATTCACCAAGCCCTTCAGTTTGGAAGGGATGCTAGGACTTTCCTTGCTCAACATTCTGCTCAAAGCAGGATCAAAGTGAATTCAGACCAGAACTTTGTTCTGCCCAGTCTTGAAAATTTTTGAAACATTGGAAATCACCATTAGAAATGGAAATACTGTGAAATAAAAATTATGCAACCTACCCTACACAATATTTATTAAAAAGGGGTAAAAATTTGTGTAATAATTTAGACAAGGATAAGAAGAATATTACCCTACTTGCATACAGTTTTCCAATTAAGCTGAAAAAACTGCAATTTCCAAATAAAATATATTGAGATCTTTATTTCAATTCAACATGACATCTCGCAGTGAGAAAAAAGCTTAGGGAATTTTTGTTTGGTCATATCTCAAACTCTTAACATAGCTCTTTAAAAGGTGAGAAAGAAGGAAAATGCAAATTAGGGAGAATAAGATCCAAAGTTAATATTTGCATTAGTTTCTGCCTATTACAAACATAAGTCTCTGAAATAGTTACCATTATGGAACACCAATTAGAGCACTGTGAAAATTTACTAACAATTGTTGACTCAAATTAAATGTTGACCTTTTGACCAGTAGTTAATAAAGACAGGAAGTGGCAGGCTTTGTCCAACTTCCCCTTCTAAATTAAAACCTTGAAACTAATGCTAAGAATGTTTATGAACAATCTGTAAGGGTCACATTCCATTTAAATGAATTACAGTTATAACTATTAAAAGCTTTGTTTAAATCACTGTTCTTCCTTCTTCATTGTTCTTATCTCTTCCCAATAACATTCTTCTTATCGCAGTTATTTTTGCTTATTTCTTTTGTTTCACCCTTAGCAGAGCCAACTTTGATAATAATCTCTAAAATTATGTAACTACCATTATTTCTACTTACTAATTAATATTGGAATGAGCTCGCTGCTGCTATGAAGCAAAGTCCAGAGCTGACTCTAGAACTATGAGTAGCTCAAGCATGCTGGCTTGAAACCAAAGCTGGATAAAGTCTTTACCCAAGCAAACCCAGTACAACCAGGTATTACTGCAATGCAAGAACCTCACATTGGATGCATGTCCACAAGTCCCTTCTCCAGCACCACTCTTCAGTAAATCTGCACTCCTGAATCAACCACTGTGTGCATCTCCATACCCAAAGTTAACTCCACTGCTCTCAAAATACAGCCTGCCAGTGCTCATTCTTTTTGTGCTCACTTAACCTTTGCATCACATTTCATACTTCTAAACAGACACAGCCAAAGAACCCCAACAAATAAATTGCACCAGGGTAAGATTCTCTGTGGCCATCCATGTTTTTTATCCCCAGAAACTTCATTACATACCTGTTCCATGCTTCCCACAGATACCAGCTGACACCTGTGGGTGCCTATACAAAGTTTCTGAAAGATGTCTAGAATATGCCAAGTCATCTTTCTCCCTTCATGTGAAAGATGCCATGGAAGTCCTAAAAAGCCTAAGCAACAATATTTGTGTTGTGCTTTTCTTAATTTCTTCTTTTTAGGGACTGCATTCTGGAATAAATTGGACCCAAGTTCCAACTGTGCTAATTTCTCCACCCTGGAACACTGAACTGGGAAATGAAATCACTATGCAAGTAAACACTGATACGTAAAACTCTTTACAGAAATAAAATTCCTGTAAATGAGATGTGATGGAAGCCAATATTGTTATGCTTTGCAGTTAAGTCAGGAGGTTTTTAACAAGTGAATGCTGTAGCAAACTCGAGTTTTGAGAAATTACGGGCTGTTAGCAATCTAAACATTGCAAACCCTGGCCATGCTCTGTGACCTGAAGTCTGCCCATGGACCTCAGAACTAGGAGAGTTTGACTTGGCCACATGGCAAAAGCAGTTGTTGGATTCTGGAAAAAAAAAAAAGGTAAACTAAAACCTTTGCAAGGTAACAGAAGTGAAAATCGCAGATAGAAGCGCAACAAAACATCCCAGGAAAGAAAAATACAAACACAGAAAGCTATAAAGCCCTTGAAAAACCAAAACAGTGCAAATTCCCAAGATGAAGAGTCAGTCTGTGCCAAGGAGCAAGGGAGGCCAACACATCCCCAGCTGATTGATAACTGCTGGCCCAAGAGGGCCTTAGCAGGTGTCTGCACCAGAGGGGCAGTACTATTGCTCAGCCCAGTAGCACATGTTTTCTGGGTACCTACTCCATGCACTAGTGAAGGTAAATGTACTGCACTTTTGACCTGCTTGCTCAGGGCTTTGCACACTGGAAAACAACCCTCTGGGAGATTTACAACATGAAACCAAGCAGGTCTACAAAGGGTGTCTCCCACAACCCTGGCAAAGCTCAACTGCCTAAAGTAATTACGTTGAGGGAATACATTCAAAAGAATAACTCACCATCAGCCTTGGAGAAAAGGGAGTTAAGGTGGATAAAGGACGGACAAAAGCATTGCTCTTGTTCAGCATATTAAATTCATTACTGTCCAGCTTAGACAAGTTTAATCTGCTGGTCAACATAATGAATAGAAAACACCTGATTTAGTTTGTTTCCTACTAGGTCACCAGGTACATCTAAAAGTTTACCAGGCAGATTAAAGGTAAATAGTGTCTGTATTTACATGCAAGGTTCTTGGTCATTCTTTTAGTAAGTCAGGACTTAACTGCCAAGGCTGAATTAAGCCCTCTTAAATTAACACTAAACAGTATCTTTAAGACCAAGTCATGAACTAAAAGCTTTGTTCTCCACTTCTCCTCTGCAGGAACTGCCAAAAGTGTCAATTACCTGTTCCTGTTGTTGACCAATAATCTGACCGAAGACCTGCTGCATAGAAAAAGAGTTGTATGAGTTTGCCTGACATCAGAATTCAGGGTTTAATTCAATCACACCTCAGTCCTAACACTGAACACACAGGACAAAACACTTCTCACAGGGAGGGGGCCTGCCATAGCTCCCTTCATTTTTAAAAATTCTGCAAGCAGCTTTGGAGGTGGGGCAAGAAGAAGCTGCATGACAATTAGGCAGTCAAAGTCAATTGAAGGACTGAGAAAGAGGTAGCCAGGAAGTCATTTTCTCATCCTTGGCCACAAAGTGTCTCTCAGCTTTCAGTTTGACAGAATTGTTCTGTCTGATATCCTTAGAATGGAAATCATTAAATGTTTTTTAGCTAATTATATTAAACATGCTTGAATCACACATTGTGAATTTGTTCCCCAGACAAGAATGGCACAGGAATTATTTAACAAATGGGCAGCTTTATAATCTGTTTTTGAATCTTTAGTAAAGGAGTGATAAGCATCTTATTTTCAATGAAGTGATCCACCTTAACCCTTCTTCTTTTTATGCTTTTAAAATCAAAGACTAATGCAAATCTGCCTACAAAGGTGTCCATTTTGCCTCTTGACTATGAACATGAGCACTTCCAGTACAGGAAGTTTTGCAATCACTGTTTACAAGGACAATTTGTACCTTGATTTGACCTCAAATCTCACTATTATTTTCCTTATCATTTTTTCCTTTTCATTAAAATTTTAGTATTAGAAGCTAGAGATGCAGGATCAAGATTTTTAGTTTATTTATAGAATTTGCTACTCCAAGATAAAAACATTTGTTTAATGAAGTATTTCCTCAAGGATATGGATATGTTCTAGTACTAACCACTTAGGACAATGGAATCCATGTCCACTGCAAGGCCCTGCAGACTTCCCACCGAAGTGCGGTTAATGACACTTGTCTGAATGGAATCCTTTAAAATGGCAGCCACACAATCCTCACACAGCACCTGCCCCTTCGCCTGTGGTACCACAAAGACGATCCAGAAATGAATAAGAAGGCCTCCATTGTTGTTGTTACTGAAATAAAGAATAAATAAAACCATCCTCTTGGAAATTCTCTGAAGACCAGACTCTTAGCCCAAACTTCTGAAGTACAAATTCACAAGTGCATGGCTCATTTCCATGCTTTATAATTACTTTGACCCACTGAATGTATATTTTCCCCTTAAAAAAGCAAACAAGACAAACCCCAAAACACACTCTTCACATCCAGTTGGGAATATTCAATAGGCTGATTTCCTGAGGGCTCCTAACTTTTGAGATCTATGGAAATCACATGAATTAGAGCTGGACTATTTCCTAAAGATCAAAACAGAAGTAGTAGAACAGCAACAGTAGAATTATCATCCCCAGAAATGTAGAGCTCTGCACTGATATATATCTCACTCTGCACTACGTAGGAAATGATTCCTAGACAATTTAGGTAACACATTAGAGGCCATGTATGATCACACTAATCTCTACCTCCTTAGTGGAGACAAAGACCTTTACATGAAACAGAGCCTAGAAACCTCCAGTTTCTGAACCAAAACTGTACTTGAAATAACTAAACTTCTAACATTAGCTACAAACATTAATATTAGAGTAAGAACACTATTGTATAGAGATTCCCTGTTTCTTAAATAGAAAATAGTTTTATTCCATAACATTACTTACAAAATATGTGCAATTTAGTCAATAACAGAGTTGTGCCTCAACAGCATGTTTAAGTGGTTAAACTTCTGCAGGAGCCAAAGGATCACAAACCTCTTTATTGACATCTGCATTGTATTTCTGGCAGACAAGGAGCTGTTTATATGACTTTAGTATGCCCTTACTTTTGTTAAGCGAATTGGTATAGGTTATAAACCTGTTTTCCCATCAGTTCAAGTACACAGCAAAGACTTTGAATCATAACCATTAAAAATAAGCTTGTTTTGTGGGCTTATTACATTATATACTGCCTGGCAGTAAGCAATTACATCAACCGCAGTTTTACCTGACTTCTGAGACAGTGGCCTGCTTATAAAATTTGGAGAAAGAAGAAGTTGTGTAGACCAAGTTCATCTGAAAGACAAAGTATAATGATTTAGCATTCTGAAAATCAGTCACACCTAGAGATGCTGTATGCCTAGGCTTTCCTAGGAACAACCTATTTTCCACCAAGATTACACAACATGCACACACTTCCAGACATACATCAGCCAAACTATGCAGAACAGGAGATGAACAGACCAGCTCCTCAATGCACCCATAACAAATCCAACATTCCCAGGCAACATCAAACCTTCTGCCCATGGCCAGCTGACATATACAGTAATGCTCTTTCCATAGAAATGAATTTTGTAAAAGGTGCACATCCTTCACCCAGGAAATCCCAAACACAGAGGGCTTCCCTATCCTGACACTAAAACTTAAGGCCAAACTTCAAGAAATGTGCACACCCACCACTTTTTTTGGTGTTTTTACTAGGGTGCAGAGAACAGCCCATACCAGAGCTTTTCCCATAGAACCAGAGAAATACTGAAATAGAAAAGGGCCTCTGCAGAGCATCTAGTCCAATCCTACTGATCAAAGCAAGGACAACTATGCCACGTTGCTTGGGCCATTTCCAGTTGATTACCTTCAAGAATGGGGACTCCACATCTTCCCTGAATGAGAACCCAAGTGCTTGATTCCCCCCACAGCTAAGGAATTTTTTTAAATGTTTCTATGGAATTCCTTGCACTTGGATTCATTTGTGTCTATTTTCTTCAATCAACAGCTTAGAATTAACATATTTCTTTCCAATACACACAAGTGTAAAAGGTGGAGAAGTAAAATCTCTGCCTGCTCCCTGCTGAAGGACTGCCTTTGGGGAAAGCAAGCTCCTGACTGTCCCTGTTGTTGGGCTGTGACAATACTAGTGTGACAATAACCTTCCTCTCCCTCTCCTGTTCAAAGCCACAAGGTGGCATGTACCTCCAGCAGTTCAGACCTCACTCTGCTGCTTTATGATTAAAACCAATGCACAAAGGACTGTGACACAGAATGGTTCAAAGGCTGTAAAAATCACATCCATATTAATCTCTCGCTTTCATAGTTTGAAACAAGATGTTTAAACAATAATTTTAAGGGCCTAAATAAGGTAGGTAGAGCTCAGGCTTTCTCCAGATTAAGGCACAAGGGATTTTATGTATTACTGTTACTATCAAAGGAAAGAACCTATCTTGAGAGGTTTTCCTACTGCCACTTGGGGTCTCTGGGCCAGCAGCCATTAACAAAAGGGTTTTGAAGAGAACAACAACTCTCCCCCCCCCCAATTATTATTAACAATTTTAATGAACAGTTAACGTTGTCAGTATCAGCAATGCAAAATCCATTTATGAGTTCAGGCAAAGTTTACAGATAAAAAATAAATTCCAAGTAATGCTCAAGTATGAGGTGGTGACACTGGCAGCTCAACACCTTCTGTCTGTTGCCTCTCTCCACCATGTATGACAAGGGCAGGATGCTCTGAGAGAAGAACAAGACACAGGGAATACAGGACTTTAGAGCTGTTCCATGGAGAAAAAGGGAAAGGTGATGCCCTGCACTGGTTATCTGGAAGAATTTTAACAATTAATATGCAGGACTTGGAAAGAGCTGGAAAACAGGAACGTTAGTTCACATTATAAGATAACAATTAGTAATTATTGAAAAATTTCTTGGTTGTATCTAACATTTTTTAAAACTATTATTTTTTATCTAACAGTTTTTATATAGTTGCTTGAATCCTTATATGGATAGTACTGCAGTTCCTAACAATAAGGTATTTTTGCTTCCTACATCTAATGCCTTTAAAGTCAAATTCCCTTTAAACCAAGATTCCCACCCCTTTCTTCTCACTGTAGAACAGCTATTGTTAAAGAGGTCTATTTCTGCTTTGACTGATGCAAGGTATTTGGGAAGAATAATGGTCTTCAGAGTAGCTAGTACCAGAAGGAAATGTAAATATGCTTGTGATCTCTATGGCAATTATAGATGCTTTACAGCAGAAGATCCCAGTGTAAATGTAAAAGATTTAATATGTTTGATGTTTCAAAAGTAGCAATGGAATTTAAGGACTTTTTTAGAATTTTAGTCTTAGATTATAATTTATGGGTGAAAGCATGTGAAGTTTTAAGACAAATATAAAAACCAGACCCATTTAAAACTCAGTTTGTGGTTACCAAGCTGAAAGCAGTCAGTTCCTTCATTCGTCCAGGCAGTCACTGCTTGCACATAATCCTCTGGGGGGGAAAGGGTAGAAGAACACCACAGCAGCCTCAATGGCATCTGAACATCACTTGTTCACAGCTCTGATCTTTTTTGCTGACCAAACAGCCCACCCATCTTACCACATGCTGCACAGTCTGTGCCACAGAGAGGAATTCCTTTGACTCTTTCTGCCTATATTCTGGAAGAAACTCTATGTTGGCAACACGAAACAGTCCAACAAAATACAGTGCATCTTTGTTTTCTGCCTGAACTGCAAGAAACAAAGAAGACAGTTAGCCTTTTTTTTTAATAACAATTAATTTTTTATTAAATTCCAAACCAAATTAATCTTTTTGGCCTAATCCACTTTCTAGCTTGGAACAGCTACTCAAAGAACACTACACTTCCATAGCCAAACTGTTCTAGATGTATGTGTACCAAATTATGGCTAACTGAGCTCCTGTCATCTACACACAAGGCAAGATACCACCATACAAACAAGCCAGCATAACTGAAGGCAGTATTAACACCCAGATTCTGCAGCATCCCTAAGGTATCTTAGGTAGTATTAGCATCAGGGGCCTGAAGAGGAAAACATAGCTTTTAATGCTTAATTACATACATAATTATTTTACTCCCCTTTTACTTCCTTAAACCTATTCTGAAAAATAAAGCACTCACCTGAACTTCAGAAGGCCAAGAAACACAGCGGAAGGCAAAATTTCTGAGGAATCAAGCTCATAAAAACCTGTCAGGTCTGTGCAAATTGGCTTGCACATTAAAATGTTTTGTGTAACGCTGAGATAAATTCACACCCCCTAAAGCCAGCTTTTCAAATTAGTTGTTAAGCCTTAGCAAAGACAAAAGTTTTTCAGACTCCCATTTTAAAATTTCCACATTTACTTTAGAAACAGCCTTCAGGACAACTGAGATCCTAAAGTCATCTGAAAGTGCTATTGGTGATAATGATACATGGAGCTGGCATGAACTTTCAACAACTCACCAATGAAGAGCCACAGTAATGTCCAGGTTACAACTCCTAAAATGAATAGAATGAGGGTAAAGAGAATTATTTTGTTTTGAAAATTCCATAGCAACTTATCTTTTTTCTTCAATTTGTCATGCTTTTTCCTTGCCAGAATCCTCTTTGCCAACTTCTCTTCTGCAGACACCATTTGGACTGAAATGCTGGCTGCCTAAAATAAGGTGAAAGACAAGAAAAATCGTGGAACGTTTCTAGCAGGAATTGACTGACCAACAAGTCCCAACCAATTTGTTCCTCAGAGAAAAGCCTCTACTTCCTTCAGGCTGTGGATCAGTGGCCATGGACAGGCTCTTTTTGCATATCTAGCTCCCTCTGAGAAGGTCACCTCAGTGAGCAGGAGCGCACAGAACAGGTCTTGCTGAGATGGGACCTGCACAAAATCATCACCTGGATATCCAAACGCTTGACATTTATTTTGAATACAGTCCCAAACTTTTCTAAGCTGGATCCAAAATATGTCCTGACCATCTCATCTAGGTACAAAACACTAATGACGTTTTCTATATTTGCAGGAGTAGTTTCCACTTCCTATAAGGTATCTACAGCTTGTCTGTTCTGGAAAGCCCACTTGTACCAGACATCACCACCATGCCTCAGGCATTTTCCTCTGCAGATGATAATCAACACATTTAAGCAGAAAAAAAATGTTTATCAGCTGCTGCAGGCACAGCAAGAGCTGCCTGAAGAAGTCTCTGGCACTTCATAAAATTCTCTCTTAGGGTATCTCCTGTCACAGTCAAGTAGTTTGTTGTGAGATCAGCTAGAGATTCAATCACCTTTCTCAGGTCAATTCATTGTTTTATCTGTGTAGAGTTTAGGTGACAAATTCCTGGACCACTCAGAGTATTACTGACCAAATGCTCTGGATATGAATACAGTTTTAGCTGTTATACCCAGCTGCACCAGAGTTAAATTACAAGAAAAAACAAAAATGCCACAACAAAACCCACAATGCATTTCCTCCTTACATAAAAATTATAGTGTAACTTGGATAATATTGCTATACAAACAAGGAGTATTCAGGAAAAATGCTATAAAACATGCTGATGCCAGTGAGAGGGAAGCTCTCAAGGAGTGGCCTTAGGGAGCTGTGGGTTGTCCATGACTGGAGGTGTTGACAAATACCAGTCAGCAATCAGCAGCAAGGAGTTTAGTGCACAGTCTTCTATGAAGCACAAAACAGTCTTAGACAAAATGACCCGGCTCAGGAGGTCATATATATGAGAATTAAACTGAACTTCATCATTTTAAATATGAAGACCAAAACAAATAGGTTTTTTTCCTTGTTTTTGAAACAGCTTGATTAATTTTAAGCACATCTTCAAAGCCTCCCTCACCTCACAATTGAGTTTATGCCACTCAGAGGTCTAAGTGGTACATCATTTCTAAGCAGTGAAAATCAAAAAGCTCTGACAATGACCAGTGATAACTGGTCTGTGATTTGCTCAAGATTCTGACAGCTTCACTCTGAGGGACAAACTGCTGTCCTATCACCTATCCCCCTCTGTGCCCACACAAAATATACTGAAGAATTCACAATCACACCAGAAGAGACAGCAGAGCCCCTGACTTGGGCAGATCTAGCTGGTCCCTGTGCTCAATAGGCCCTTTTTATTCTCTGAAGAGCTACAGCAGGTAGATGAGGAGAAAGGGTGCAACAAGATGCTCACCTATTTACCAGCATTGCATTGTTTGAAGCCTCTCAGAAGGTACCCTCCAAAGGGTGTGTGACCTGCTCTAAACTATGTGGACACAGTCATTTTTCATCCCTTCTAATTATATTGCACTTGATGAGAAAGAAGACCATGAAAGTCAGGAAGTAACCAGCAGAGAATTTCACTCTTGAATTCCCAGTGTGGGATGCTGTGTTGGGTTGCAATACAGGATGTGGCCAGAAATGTGCATTCTATCACCATCTGTTGAAGCTGGGTGGGACAGTGACCCTTATCTCAGTGGCACAGAGTATCTGCTAAGGGGCCATCTTTAAAACCAGGTGGGACAATCATCTTTATCTTTTTCACAACCCACCCTCCCTCCAGGAGGATATCATCTGCTGCTGGGCCATTAATTCCCATTGTATGACTGATAAAACTTCATCATCCCATTGGGAGATGCTCCAGCCAGGGGGAGGAGCCAAGCCTTTCCTACCTAGATAAAAACTGAGATTTTGGACAACAAGATACCTTCTTTCCACTGGATTCCTCATACCTCAGAGGATTAATGTTCCAAGAAATATGTTCTTGTTTTGATGTCAGCTCTGTTCTTAAAAAAGTTTTAAACCAGCAAAAGTCTTCACCAACACATTTTTTTATATATTTCTCTGATATAATGCACTAGTAATACTATCAAGGAGAGACCTCTGTGTATCCTCAGAGGAATATCCCCACAAATATCCTGCTGGTTCCATAGATAAATAAAACAAATAGCAATCTGATCTCAGTTTTCTTCTCTAAAACTTGGTAATAAGAGTTAAAAGACTAAGCATGACTCTACAATTTCCTGAAACAAAATCTTTAAACACAGAACTAGAACATTTCAGATTATTGTCTTCTATCTAGGTAATTCACTGCACTTGTTTTGTGTGCTCTCCACTTGATTTACCCATCTTCCGTATATTTTACAAACCTTATTGACTCTCTTTAAGGATAAAAACAAACATTTGTTTGCCTAAAGCTCTGGATTGTCACAAAGTTCCTTTATACACCCCGATATTCAGTAGCTTGAGACAGCTAAATGAATGCTGAGTTCTGATATCTGAAATTTTGGTCACTTTCATCTTGATTTCCACAACCATATTTTATATTAAAGTTTTCCCATGTAACTCCTTTTTGTGGCTCTAGACCTAAACAGGCAGATTTATTATTAAAAAATAAATACTGTAAAATATAGTTAAATATTATTTAACATTGACATCACTTGATATATTAAGTGGGCACTTGAAAAAACTGATGTCTTCATCACATCTACTGTAGTTCTCATATTTTTTAAAAAAGCAATTCATGTATCAAGCTTTCCATGTCAAAGCCCTTTGTTACATAGGATTCATAGAAACATTGAATGTTGTGTGCTATATTATCAATATTTCCATATATTTTATTAATTTACCATTTTATAGTAAGGAAAGAGACAGCAAAGTTAATATTCTCCCTTCCCTCAATAAAGACCATAATTCTCAATTCAGCTTTCCTCTCTACTGCAGCTTAGTTCTTGTGTTCTAGAACTGGTTTCCAGCTAACACTGCAATTTGACTATCACCATACAATAAATTATTTAATTACATCTCTGTCGTGGAGTTAGCACTCAACCCCCTTCTCTATCATCTCTGGGAAAAGCAAAACACTTTGCCTCCTTTAATGCTACCTTTCCTGCCTAGAAGTTAACTTCTTTTTGGAAAAACATGCTGCATGACAATATAAGCATTTATGTTGTCACACTGACATGTCCATTATTTCAATTGTCTGAAAATACATAATATTAGCAATCCAGAGATGAACACATGCTGACATTTTCAGACTGAGCTATAAACCAGAAAATTATACCAAATCGAACCATCATCTTAAGTTTACTACTTGAGAATTAGGTCACAAGTCATATAATAATGTCAAGAAGTATAGAAAATCAAGAATGTTTAAGTCACCTATGTAAACTTACTTCATCTTCAGGTTTAACTGTTGGGGGGTCATTTTTTTCATCCATTTCAGCAGAATTAATTTTATGAATTGTCCAGGGTGAGAAAGAGCCTTGCTCCTTTTCTCAGGCACCCCTTTCTGCTTGTGAAGCTGAAGACAGCTAATTGCAATATCCAGGACCAAAAGAGGCATCAATTTACTTCGATGAGTTTCCAACTGTAACCTCATCTGCCTTACTACACCTTTGTAAATGTTAGAAGGCTGCTATCATGTAACTTTAGACTTCAAATTCAGACTGGATAAAACAGGCTTTTCATGGTCTTTATAAAGCTGAAATGCTAAAATACAAAATTTCAGTGCTAAAATCTATACATCACACTTATCCTTACGGTCGTTTCCAATCAGCATATTCTATGATTCTATGAAAATGACACATTAGTTACATGAACAAGAAAAGTGGCAAGCAAAATGTGAAAGTGAGAGCAAAAACATGCTAGAATAAGGAAAAGAAATGTAAGCATCCTAAGTAAGAGTGTTGAAAATTGCAGACAACGACAAATCATGATGAGCATTTGGACTCTCTTCTAAAATTTTGTAATGTACCTGTTGAACACTCAAATTTGGTTATTTTATTGTAACTGAAAAATAAACTGTTCCAGGCAACTTATTTCATATTATTAAAATAGATCAGGCTTCAAACTGAGAATCCTTTTTGTAATCAGATGCAGGAAGTCACTTGTATTATAACAGTTCCGTCCTATTGTCTTTGTTAATTAAATATTTATAGAGGATGTAAACCAGTACTTTCCTCAATGGATGCTAAGTATAGAGCTGTCTTTCCTTTTAAGTGATTAACAATCTCAATGCCTTCCTTGGGTCAGCCTCAGAAATGGTACTGGAGGCAGACACCCCCAGCCCCCTGAGTCCCTGATTAAGGGAAAGGTGAGAGAGGGTCCACACAACACCTCAAGGCACAGCAGAGATGTCTGTCTGTATTACACAGATGCATCCTGCAGGAAGCTGGGATTCAGCAATTCAGCCTTCCAGGACAAAAAGCTTGTCTTGTGCTGCACAGACCTAGCACTGTGCTGGGGGGAGGTAGGGCTCATCTCACCTGTCTTAGACTGTCTAGAAGTGAGGCATGTAAATCCAAGCCTGTTTTCTAGACTGTGTCTACACATGATGGTGACAGAGAAGCATTCAAAACAGAGAAGATGAATCACACCACTGAGTACAGAGAGAAAAGAAGCAATTATTTTACCAAACCTATCCTTTACAAAATCATCTCTGTGTGATGACAATGTTTCCCTTCTGGCCATAGCTGCCTTCATGCTCAGCTCAGAGGCTTTCTTGCTCCCTTAACTGATGGAAGCCCAGAACCAGCCTGACAGCATCAGCCCACTGACACAGCAGGGAGCTCCACAGAGCTACTAACCTCAGCCTGACATCTTTTCCAAACTAAACATCAGAAGTGACAGAGTTTGCTTGTACTGCAGGATTGCTTACCAGAAATGCCTAACAAGCTGCATGAAATCATGGAGGAAAGTCCCTGCACAAAGCAAAGCTAGTTCTACTACAACCTGGCTTTATTATCCTTAAGAACTCTCTTGCATACTGCTTGAATCTATTTTTCTTTAATCAAAACTCAGATAAAGCACAGGTTTTAACAGGTCTGTGAAAACTAAACAAGAGTTTAAATGGCAATTTATAGCAACATTTCAGGAGGCATTCATAAACATTCTTAAATCAATCAATTTTCATTGGTACACAATGACACTCTCTGACTCCATACTTTGTCCCCCAAACAATTTCTTCAATTTGCAGCTGAGATTACTTCCAACAGAGGAAGGAAAGATTTTGGCTATCCTTCCTAATAAGGCAGCTGAATTTATTATTCAGCTTCATTTTGAACACAGAGAAAGTCAAATATCTACACCTTCAATAAGCATGTAATAATAACTACTGTGGATTTAGTAGAATGTGAAGATCTGCATAACACAGGCAAGTCATTCACATTTTGAACACATTTCTTTCACCAATGAAGACAGAACCAGCACACAATAGATGCTATTTCAATTTTTAGAAAGTGCAAATTGCAAGCAAGATAAAGTGATGGTTTTATCAAAGTATGGAATAGGTGACAATTGATTACTAAATTATTAATAACTGTCTAGTAACACATTTCAGTATCAACTTTGAACCTCTTTCCCCCTCCTCCACTGAATGAGTACCATGTTGCTTGCTGTCCAGATCTCTGTCATCTAGAGATTCAACTTAGAACCACAGTGCTTTTATTTATTTTTATTGATTTCTTATTCAATTTCTGATTACTGACAATGCTTGACTATGCACAAGAGGTCTCTGATGTAACAAGACATTTTTCACCAAATAAAATCACCTTGGAAATTACAGGCAATTGAGCTGTCTTCTAGGATTCAGAAACAATACATAACTGCCATTGGCAGAGCACATCACCTGAAATGAAGCAGCTGACCATCTTGCATAGCAGTGCTCATAGAGCTATTTAATCTCAACAACGGAGTGAGAATGGCTTAGTTATTTGCAACACATCAATTGAAATCAAATTTACAACACTAAGTGAGCACATCTTTTGGACACAACACCCATTCATCAGTCTATGCCATTTTAAGGACAGCAAGCCCTGCTATCCCATCAGTTAATGGTCTTGCACTATTCAATGCTCAGTGGTGCCTCTAGCTAATTTTACTGTCCATTTCTCTCTTGCTTATGTGAAACTGTTATGTGTAGCAGAGCAAGCAATATTGACACAGCACATATGGAATAATACTGCTAGATTAAATATGACTTACTAGGACAATCACAGTGGCATGAAACCTGCCACATTTCAAATAAAATAAATACTATAAAAATAGAGTTTCTGCAATAATGAGGTTGACCCAGTTGAAGTAGCACTGAATCCAGTGATAACACCTTCTACAGAGGCCAAGTCAGGGCAGCTCTTCAGCCAAGCAAAAGCCACATTTGTAGCTTTTCAGGTGATTTCCTCATGTGCAAACTCCCATCTTTCAGAATACTCAGTCATGTGTGCTTGGATAGGTCAGGCCTGAGTAGGGTCTGACAAGCCAAAGCACTTTTACTGGTGAAAGTCTCTGTCCCTGCAAATCACACTTCAATTGGTGACCTGGTCCTTAACTGGTTAATTAATCTCACTTTATTAGCAGTCATATCTGTTGCCACAACAGATGCCAGCTGATGTGAGTCTAATGTTTAGTGCAAGCAAACCATAAATATCTTACTCATGCTTATCTCCCCAGGAAACACAAAGCCCCATGCCAACCTAGCCTCAGTGTTTGCCACAAACAAATGTCCAACAAAATGCTAATATGATCTACTTGTTCTGTCTTTCCACAGCTGCATTTTCTTTGCAATTAGGCAGAGACCATCTCTCATACCCTGAGAGAACACCAGCACTGGAAGTTTAACTCCTTGTTTTCCTTCCTCTTTCTTTCAGAAACGCACCCATGCCCTTTCCTTTCAAGTCTTGATGCTTCCCCTCATTTCTCTTACTCTGATCCCTTTCTAAGTAGGAGAATCGACCAAAAAAGCCTGGGGGAGAAACCCCAAC
Source organism: Muscicapa striata striata (assembly GCA_030060385.1). Taxonomy (NCBI): domain Eukaryota; kingdom Metazoa; phylum Chordata; class Aves; order Passeriformes; family Muscicapidae; genus Muscicapa; species Muscicapa striata. The sequence continues at coordinate 5,916,072 of JAREIS010000011.1, forward strand.
AAACCCAAACAAAACCCAATCCCTAGAGTTTTTCTGGCTTTATTACTTTTACCTAAAAGACTTCATGATGGCATTGATGCCACCTGGGATATTTTTATTTCTACTTTATCAGTCCTTCCATGTTATTATCCAGGCAGGGAGAATACAGCAAGCACATACAAGCACAAACTGTTGAGGAGCAATGCAGATTTTTAAAAATCTTTTTAAAACAAGTAACTCAAACTAATCTACTAAACTAACCTATTAAACAGTTAGATTATTTGCACTTTCAACTATTAAGCAAGCTATTTCACTGAGTCTAGTGAGTTTGGGGCATCAGTTTCTTTGTTCAGGAGTTATGGGGCAGCTCAATATTTCATCCCTAGAAGTGACTGACACTGCTGTTGTCATCCTCCACCCAATAAAGATTTTGATAAGCAGAGAACCCAGAAGACCTAAAGAGCTTAACTCAAGAACTGAAAAAACCTACTTGCCAGGGAGATGCACCAGGAAGATAATCCACCTAATTTGACAAAGAAAAGCTTACACAAAAGTATTTTTAGTGTTTGAATAACATAGCTCTGCTATTCCCAGTTAATTTATAAGGAAAATCTGGTGTTCAGAATAAAAACCACACAGAAGCACAGACAAGCCTGTCAAGATGAACTGCTGTCAAAATGAGGGCTGTTAACCATGAATATAACTGACCAAGATTTGCACTGGGTCCTATTGACCAAAATGCCCTGTTGAAATTTTATTATTTTTTTCCAGAGATGCTCTTGATGTTCTACCTAGGTCACTGCAGTCTTCTCTGACCTTGACATCTTTGGGTACTGGCAGGCAATTTCTTTGTCTCAGCTGCAGGGATGTTAATCTTCATTAGGGGTTGATCACTAGCAGAATATCTGCTCGTGCCCTTGGGCTGAGTGCAGGGAAATAACAGACAGAAGATAAGAGGATCTGGACTGATGGAAACAAATGAAAGTCTAAATATAAAACTTGTTACTGTGATCCACACAAGCTGCATTTTTCCCCCTGCTTGCTTCTAGGTTCTGCCTTACAGAGATTGCTGTTTGAATGTTGGTTAGAGAAGCAGGACTTGAAGGATATGGGCATATTCTGCATATGGCAGTGTCCTTACACATTCACTGCCCTGTCAAGAAATTGTAAGAACTAAGGAACTATAAACAGGAGGGAGCTACAGCCCTGCCTGCTCCATTTACAGTATAATCACTTAAAAAATATATATATTGTTGTTTGAACTACAGCTGAGGGGACTTGGTTTTGTTTATATGTTTGTGTCTGCCATGTGGAAGGTCAGCAGAGAGAAACACCATTTCCAGCTGCTCTGTCTCCATACAGCCTCAACCCACAGAGCTTGTGAACCTTTCTTCACCACCATGATGTTACTCAGCTCCATCAGGCAACATCTCACAGCAACACCACTTGAGCTAGCTTCTTGGACAAAAGCTTTACCTGGGATTTAAATACTGTATTTTCCCATAAGCAGGTCCTATCCCATATTATTTCAAGAAGATTCAACTCTCCCAATGTTAAAGACAATCACCTTGTAAAAGGTAAAATGAAGCTAATTAAGAGCATTGAGGAAATCAGTCTTATAAGTAATTTGCCAAATCAGGCAAGCCACCTGAGATTTGTTTAAGGACCAGGTGGATATCACAGCACACAAGCTGATCACACATGTACAAGTGCAGTGCCTAGTAAGGGCAGCTGGCCACATAAGCCACACCTGCCTACAGCAGTGAAATTTCAGTATCCTTTGTTGTCTGGAAAGCATGGGATAAGATCCCCACACTAAATCCTTTGTGTACAGTAATGTCAGAACCTACAAAGACTGCACTTCCTCCATGTAACACAGTAATGCTGAATGTCTGTGTCTCATGACCTTCAGACACAGGCATCTCTATATTCACTTCCATGTTGGCTACCTACCTACCCCTTGCCTGTCCTGACTTGTAGTGGATTTATTTTAACAGGCCAGATGGATTCCTCACAGTGTTTTGATGAGCCAAAAGGAGCAGAGAGCTAATTTAGGATCATTTGAGATGCTGGCAGAGCCACCATTTTTACTGCCATGACCATGAAACAATAGAAACAGGACAGAAAACACCTACACTTCTATGAAGACAGCCTGGACCCCTCCTCACACAGCTCAGAATTTTATGCACCCTCATGTTGTCTCAGCTCTTAGTTTTGCAAGTGACATGCAGGGCTGTCAGTATTTCTCCTCCAGAGTATTCATTACACACTGAACCTATCACATGGTTGGGATCCTGTTCAAGACATCAAACCTCAGAGCTTGCCTCAGCCTCATCATTTCTCAAACTTCTTTCTCATAATATTTGAAAGAATATATTTATCTCAAATTTCCCTTTGGGGGTGGGTGTAGGGAGGTGAGGACATGACACATAACTGTGCATGATTTCAGATTGGTTATAGACATTGTATTTTTCAATGAGTCTTCATAAAATCCTGCATTTTCAGTGCAGCCCACCTCATGATGATTTTAAAGAACTCCCAAACACAACAGTAAGTCTGAGAAGTGCTTTGCATTTGTAGTGGATCCTAAGGGAGGAAACACGATTCATTCTGTAAAACACTGAGCAAAAGGCAATAGCCACATCCTAGATCCCAAAGGACAAAGTGTAGTTACAAGCACCCAGCTCATAAGTAATGTTCTTTGCAGACCTATTTTGGGAGTTAGTTTTCCTTGCTCCAAGGAACAAAAGTGTATTCTTAAAAATAAAATTTTTAAAAAATGTTCTTTTAGAGGTCCTGGTCACCTTCTGATGGATAGACACTCATCTATATTGGAATAAAAACACCTTAGTCAGAGCACTGTCTTTTATTTCTTTGTTGTTTGAGTAGCTCCTGCTGGACACAGGAACAGTTTTTCCCAGCACAGCAGCTCTGCTGCACAGAGGGGAGGATCTGGAGACAGCATGTGCATTTTGTGCATTCAGTCTTATTTTAAGACAGGCAAGTAAACAAGCAAATGCCAGTTCTCTTTAAGCAATGTACATTACTGGTCTCTGCTATGAACAGCTTCCCACTAATGTGAATAAAGATCTGCCTTCCCTCCTTCCCAGCCAAGAGGACGGACTTGCACCTTCACTTGCTGTATATAGATTTAAATTAGAAGTATTAACTGAGCATATACAAACATTGACCAAAGGAACAACTAAAATTCGAGGCCCCTGGTGACCTTTGGTGACAGAAGGGGTGGTATTGATGACATTAAATATGACTGGTTTATGTTTCCATTTGTAGAGGTCATTCATCTCCCTCTTCTCCCAAATGAGGGAGATAAGCCTTTTTCTAAAGGAACAGCTGGCTACCCTCCCCTGTAGTCTTTTGTTCCCAAGAACTTTATTCTGTCCATATTTTCCTTTGTTTTATGGGTTATCTTTTCCTGTATTTCATTGGTTACTTCAAGTCTGCTCACAGGAAAGGCAGAGGTTTAGAGCAGAAAGGAAAAGCTTTAAAACCATTTATCCTTCCAAGTAATTTTTCTTTCCGAAAGACATATCACATGTATAAAACAGGCAGGTTAGCAGCAGGTAGGAAATGTATGCATTTAGTTTTTATTTGCTATCAGACTGCATCTGCTCCCCTTTTCAGAATTAAGCAAGGTGCCCAGAACTAGTAAGAAAACCAACAACAACAAACGCCTCTCTTGTTTGCTCTGCCCTTTAGGGGGGTTATATTCCTCAGCCCCACCTAGACCAGCCATGACCACTGCAGTTCAGATCCCTGCAGGCTTTGCTGACCACACAGCACATCTCACCACCATGACACAGCAAGCAAATAAATCCAGCTGTTTCCATCCTGCATCTTCTCATACTCTAAAAATATCACTGTAAGGTTTTGAAGTTTAAAGCATGCTAACTGTTCTCTGCTGGCCTCAATCCCATGTGTTATACCTATGATACAATTAAACTAACCATCATGTTAAGGAGGTTCTCCTAAACACAAAGCTAAAATGCCCCTTTTATTTCAAAATCACTATAAATAACGTAATATTTTCTGAAATTCATTGTGTTCAAAACTAAAGATTCATTCTAGATGTATGTTAGGGTTTGTGATTCACCCCATTATAGCTAGTACAGAGCCTCTTAAAGGAAGAAGACAATGTTCAGAACTAAAACCTCCTTTCTTTATCCCTCCTGTTTTTGTAAGAGCCAGCATTTACACTTAGCTAAAGGGCAAGAGCATCATTGCTGCTGCAGTTAAGTGCTCCCTGGGCCCATTTATCTCCAGCTAATAATCCAATTTGCCTGGATGTACTTGACTCCAATAGGAGTGCAATTCACAGAGCAACTGCAGAAGGTAGTTCTTAAGGGACTCATCATATTACATGGAGACAGGCATATTAAATAGAGAACATATTCTGCCAGAGTGAGGTACACTCATGCTTCAGTGACATGGCAGTACTATGGCTTGCCTTATTTCACAGCTCCCACAAAAACTGTTTAATCATTCATGGATTCATTTTACAGAATGTAGAGGCTGTAAACAGTAATTTTGCTTTTGATTCTCATCCTACACCAAGTATAAAGAACGTGAAAAGACAAAAGTAATGAAGAAAAAAAAAGAAAAATAGACAATTGCTGTAAAAGCATCACTCTCTTTTTTCTACTTTGATTCGTTCAATGTGTTGTAGGTGTCTCACATCCAGAAAACACAGAAATATACCACAACAATCACGTTCACATAATACTTCTCTTCATATTCTTTCTTGAAAGGTTATGGAAAAGCTTGACTCATTAATGCATAACCCTCCACACCAAAAAAAAAAAAAAAAAAAAAAAAAAAATCTCTGTTCTAGTCATTGTCTTTGACACCTCATAATTCAGCTCACATTGTGGCAATACTTCTGGGGGAAGGATTTACATAATTAAACATATCACAGTACAAAAAAAGATCTCTGCTTTTAAGCAGGACCTCAAGAGCCAAGCAAACTTCTTACAAAACACAGTATGATTTTAGTGGATCTCATTTTGGGGCCTGAGCAGAGATATTTTTTAACTGCAGTAATGAGAGGAATGACAGATTTTTCTTTACAAACAAGCTGTGGTTCTGCTGGTAGATAAAACTAGCACTGAGAGAAAAAAGAAACAATGGGATGGATTCCACTGATTGAGGAAAAGAAAAAAGATATTTACCTTTACAAATTGTAGGTTTGGTGTTAAATTGAATATTAGAAGATGAAAGAAACAATGAGGGAAAACCATGAATGCCATAAGAACTAAAAATTGAAAGGGAGGGTTATACATTAGAGGGGAATCTCAGGTATCAGGTGTTCTGGGAAGTCTGTGCCTCTCAAGTACCTCAGCCAATGGGGAAAGAGAGAGGGAAATTCGGATAAAAAGGAGGCTGCTTATCCAAAAATCTGAGAGATCCCAGGACAATGCCCCATGGCCCCTCCCTTTATTTGAATAAAGTAAAAGGACTCCTCTGTCTCCTTTTTGGACATAAACCTCTGGTGTTTGTGGCTTAATTTTCCTGACACCTAGACCAAAATCCACCACAAAGTTTACTGCAGCTTACCCGCGAGGCTGGGAATTGTTTAGGTCGGCTTCTCTCTCCTCAGGCAAGGCTTGAACCTTTCCCTGCAGTTCCTTTGTGCACTCTAGCCACCAAATTCACCTGGCTACAGCTCAAGCTCTTGCTTTTCAGTAGCAAAACCTTCTTCAGCTGCTACTTGTGTGGGGACCCAGCTGCAGCTCATCTTCACAGAATCATCCAATCGATTAGGTTGGAAAAGACCCTAATATTGAGAACTTTAATTAAGTCTGACCATTGTCCTTATTCCAAAATACACTTCTGAGGTAGGAGAGTCTAAGAAATGCTGCTTTGGTTTAAGACCACTGTCAGAGCTGTTGTGGCAGATCCAGGGAAAAGGTCTTTTTGAGAATGCCAGGAGATGATGAACATTCCTGGCACATGCACAGTCCCTTGATCTCCACCTTGAATCTTCCAAACCTGAATTATTGATTTTTCCTCCTTGAATCAAAGGGTTTTCTATTCTCTTGGAAAACTAATGTTACCATGGTATCCCAGTACTTTAAATCCAGACCTGAATTTATGTGACTTTTCCTGAAGATGAAGAAGGGGATTTGCCCCCTTTTACCAAGAACCACACCAACAAAAAACATGTCCAGTGCTCAGCAGCCCTGGGAGTGCTGGGGCATATCCATGGCTACAAGTATTCCTCCAGCACATTTGAGAACCTGGTCAAAACAATGCTTGGGCTGAGTGCTGGAAGGAGCTGGAAGCAGCAGAGTTACCCTTACATTTACATTATGTGTGGGAGCTAATACAAAGAAACTTAGAATGAAGTGTTGACTCATAATGACACTAATGCAAAACCTGCTCCTAAAAACAAACCATGTTCATTTTTGCTGGCCTTTCCCTGTCCTGACAAGAAATGAGAGAAACAGAGCATTTAATTGATTCTTGTGCAAACAAAAAAGCTTTCATCCACCTCACATCTTTGCTGACAAGATGACAATGCATGCCCTTTCTTAAAATTCAGTTTGGAAGTACCCAGCAGTGATTCCTGAAGTTTTTTACTTTTCATGTATTTTTCATATACTTTTAGTTTTGTAGACTGTTAATACATAGTTAAATAGCTTCTAGTATTTTTCCTGCCCTTTCTCTCACATTTTAGAAAAATAAGCTAACCCTTTCTAACACATTCCTGAAATTCTGTTTAGTCTTATTTTGAAGAAGAGGAATTCTAACAAGGACACTGCTTTGCACTAGAACTTAGAAGACACGACAAGAAAAAGGGCAAAGAAGTCCCTGGAACAACTCCAAGGTGCAGACCCCAAGGGTGGGTTGCTGGGTCAACTGGTCCCTTATTGGATGTATCTGCTAGATCTACTAATTAATTAACCTTATAAAATTTGTAGTAAATCAATTGTACGTGTGTGCAGAGCCCTATTTGTGCAACTGAAAGATTTCATTCAAGATCTGCTTTTTATATTGGCACTCTTAATACAGTTTGGAAAGTTTTTGTCTTTGATTCTGGGCAACAGCAGTGACCAGCCCATCTCAGACAGGTGCAGCTTCCATCCCCCAAAAGCCACATGCCTGGGGCTGCCTGTCCCCTCTCCAGCAAGCTGGGCACTGCACATCTCAGGAAGGTAGAACTCCCTCCTGAGCTTCTGGACATCACTTCTGAACCTAGACATAAACATTGAAACTGCCACATGGTCTGCAGAGCACTGACTCACTGGAGCATGGATTTACTGCTGCCAAATAACAAATAACATTTCTACCTAAGCAAGCCCTTTAACAGAAATTCCATTAGGGAGAAAGGTCGCCTCTCTAATTTCCCCTATAAATCCAATAGTACCACAGACAAATCTATTTCTACATCTGAGGAATGGCACTATAACTTCACTTGAATGTCACAGCAACACACACTGTGTGGTAGTACAAACAATGCAGGTGAAAGCAGAATTTCCTTCCATCCAAGGCAGTGATTTTCACTCTGTGGTAACAGTTAATATTTTTTTTTGTCCCCCTCTGCCATTTTATCTCATGGTTTTGTACTTCTCAGCCTTAGTGGTTTTATTTTGGAGATTCTTGTGGCCAGCACAACCACAGCAAAGTTAAAATAGATCCATTGATTTGTTAGGGTGGGGAGTAGTGGCTGCCTCTGAGTGCTTTCCTACTAGTGGCTTGTGCTGTCTTCTTGCCTGCCCTTTCTGCAGGATGGCAAGCCCCAGAGAAGAGGAAAATAGATTGTTTCCTGTCAAGAGCATACTGTGCACAAAACTCATGCTGACAAAATTATCTACTACTGTCTGTTTGGTGACAGCCTTAAATTTAGGGTGTTGCACATTGTTTCCTTTGGTAGCTTATGCATGCATTAAAACTATCAGCTTTATGTTTTTCTCAAAGTTTACAGAAGACAAGACAGCTATAGGAAGGTCTGTGTACACAGGCCTATCAACCCCTTGCTCAGGACCTACCAAGACAATCATAGAACAGGCTTAGAGTAAATGACTGAATTTTTCCTATAAAGGTGCTCACTTCCCTTCTCAACATATTTAAAGCTTATTTCTAGTTAGGAGACATTACTATGTCAGTGATGCTATTAATATCTGAGCTGTTCAAACCATTGCTATTCTCAGTATTTCCCATTAGAGGAATGGAAGTAGCCAACCCCAACAATGCAGCCAGAGCCAAATGAAATCAAATGCAATTTCTTTCAGAAGGCCATTAGATGCCAACTTCATGTTAAAAAGAAGTTTTTTAACAATTGTCCATAATGAGGTCGTGGTCTCACAACCTCTATAAAGGCAGATAAGTGTCATTTACTTGTCTACAAATATGGCAAACTGATGCTCAAGGGTTAAAATGTTTAAGGTATTTCTGGCCCAGGCTGCTCTGATGGAGCTTTCTCTAGTACAGCTGTTGAAGGGGGATGATATGATGTTTAAAGTACTTAATCACAAAAATATTCTATTCTATTCTATTCTATTCTATTCTATTCTATTCTATTCTATTCTATTCTATTCTATTCTATTCTATTCTATTCTATTCTATTCTATTCTATTCCATTCCATTCCATTCTATTCATTCCATTCCATTCCATTCCATTCCATTCCATTCCATTCCATTCCATTCCTGGGATAGCTCATCAAGTTTCAACCAGGTTTCAAACAGGATTATAGGCAGTGTGTGGGGAATCTTGTCTTAGCTCATCCTTGCTGTCAAACTGAGTCCAAAGCCTTCAGTGAGATGCTGTTCATCATCTGCAGGGGAAACCCTCCCCTAAGCATTAGAGAGCTGGGGAGGAAACACATAAACCCCTCCTCCCAGACACACACTCTATCCCTCAGTGTTCAAAACTCCTGTATGTCTTTATTTTAATGTTTATCAAGGCTTTCAACTAGTAACAATGCAGAAGGTTGTCACATAAATTAATTAGCCCTCTGTGAGACCTGCATAGGTGCTGTTGATGCAGTAGGAGCAAATTTACAATGGCTTATTGCTAATATAAGAGAAGTGATGATGTTTTCTGCTAACATGGTTGCAACTAAAGTGGTACTGTATTAATTTACTTCTTACCTTAGAATGTCTGTAAACTTAGCATTAAGGATATTTTAATAGAAGAATATTAGTAGGCCAGAGCATATTAGCATTTCATTAACAATAACACTAATATTTCTATATCTATCCTAAGGGGATATGAAAGGATAAAGCTAACTCCCAGAATAAAGGATACTTTGCAGCATTGGCTTACAGATATTAACAGCTGCATTGGTTTGATGGATTAAGGTAATGAAAGAATATGTTATGATCTTGAAGATGGGTTGCCAAAAATAAAATCCTGGAGAATCAGTATTTTTGGCCATTGTTCCCATACCAGCCAGGTCCTGTGTCTGGAGCTACATGGTATAGAATTTCTTTCCTGGAGCACTTTTTCCCCTAATACAGTTGGTTAAATTTCTTTTTTAAAATTTATATATATATATATATATATATATATATTTATGCAAGCACACAATGCTTTCTATAACTTCAATGAGGCTGTTAGCATCAGAAATAGGGAAAGCAATATACCCTTGGAATTTAATTGTCTTGTAGCTCTTAAAAAATGGTGTTTAAAGAGAGGACATATAAATGGAAAATGGAAAGAAAATTCTGCAGCCAGAGAGGGGAGGCCAAGGTCACCAAATTCAGGATGGATCCTGCAGGCTGTATACCCTGTAAGGCTGGTGTGGGGCAAAGGGTCAGGCTGGGACCTCTCAGACCTCTTACCTACCTGCAAGGCAGTTCTTCCAGCTGCTCCCATCCAGCCATTTCACCTGCTGTGGCTATGACTTTGTAGTTTCTGTTAGAGGAAGGTGGCTGCTGTTCACATTCACCAAGGTGGAATTTCTGGTGGCAGGCATTTGTCTTGCCATCAGCCCAGGTTTCTTTAATCACCTTATTTGTCTTTAGTAAGAAAACCTGCTAGTGTCTTCATGCTACAACTAATGGCCTATCTAGGGGGAAGTTATGTACTATGAGCTATTGCCCTACCACAGCTGAAATGTGAGCTCCCCTACCTGAGAGGCACCATCTGGAGTTATCATCTGCTCCTCTGCTGAGCTAATTCACCTAAGCAACAGAAGAATAGCCCAGAACTGGTAGTAAACACAAACCAGGGTGGCAGTAGGACAGTGGAGGAGCCAAGATGCCTTGGCAGCTGTAAGAGGAGGTACAACTGGGGACAGGACCTTTTCAGTGGCAGCTATTCAGATCCACTCAGCCCCAATGATAGAACATGACTTTCACATCACTTTCTCTGCAGTGCTTGGCTGAAGTGGGGAGATGTTATTCTCTTTTCCTGACATGGAAGATAGAGCTTCCCATGAGATGAAAGAACTATTCTTTCAGTTTACTCAGAGGTAGAAATTTTTGAAGCCACATGAACCTGTGTGTGGCTGGCCCTCTGTATGTAGACACTCAGAGAACTGTCAAAACAGATTAATCTTCATTTGTTGCCTGCCTAGATATTATATTTTCAAGCCTTCTTGGAAGCCTGTCACAAATTAAAAAGAAAAAAAACCCGAAGAACCCACTGAGTTCAATTATCATGTTTCCATTCCCTCTTGCTTGTGGGGAAGAAGTGAATGGGCTTTGTGAGTGAAAGCCCAGAGACAGTCAATAGCAAGGAAACCCTGCAGAGAAAACAGTGTGCATCCCTCAAATGCATGTGGGGCAAGGCAGCTGTGCTCACTGGCAAGTCAAGTACTCAGAGAATGCTCTGGTAACCTTTGGTGGCTGTGTCAGCCACTTCTATTCACACTCCAGCAAACTGCCTCCAAATGAACCACTAGCCACATTTAGAGCCCTTTATAGATGAGCAAAAGAGATTATTTGAATTTGAACCGTGGGTGTTTTTCAGGTCAGAAGTATTCTGGTACTTTTGTTCTATTTCTTGCTTTGCATTTAAAACACAGCTTGTTTTGTGCTTTGCTTGGTATAGTACCAACTATCACAAGATGAAGCCTCTGTCTGACAGACTGTTCATTCACAGTGGAGAATTCCCCAGGTTTGGAGACCCCCTCCTGCTGGGTATCCTGAGTCTGGCTGGGTGCTGTGCTTTGGACTGAGGACTAAAGAAGTTGATAACTCACCAGTAGTGGCTACTGCTAAACTGCCTGCACAGTGCCAAGGCCTTTTCTCTTTCTCACACAGCTGGGAGTGGGCAAGAAGAGATGCACAGCTGGGACAGCTGACCCCATCTGGCCAAAATATTGTGTCATGGTCAGCAGCAAGAGCTCAGGGAAGAGGAGGAAGGGAATAACTGTGGTGACAAGAAACCATTATGCATGCTGAGGCCATGCTTTCCAGGAAGTGGCTAAATGTCTACCTCCCAATGGGAAACAGTGAGTTAATCCTGATTTTCCTTTGTTTTCACACACAGATTTGCTTTCCCCATAAAACTGATCTTAGCTCGATCCTCAAGTTTGTGGGCTGCAGATGACCCAGCACACTAGGTCAAGAAAAATCTGAGCAAAATTGGCTGGGACTACATGAATCAGACTCAGTGGACAAAATAAATATTTCCTTCTTTTTAGGAAAATACTTTGGGTGTGCCTTCAGACAAACACTAAATTGAACATGTAACACAGAGTGTAAACACTATAGCAGAGAGTCACTCTGGGTTAGAGATAAGAGAGATTGACCACTGAAAATATTTAACTCATCTGCACTGTACCATGTGGTCATTGATTTTGGCTTTTACTTCCTTTAAATAATGAGTCTTTGAGGTGTCTTTAATTTGTCTTTATTCTTCAGTCAAACAATATCATCACTGAATTGAAGAACGAGGTTACTGGTTGAAATACAAGTGCAGTGTGAGACAAATATGGAAGATAACACTTTGCAAATAAATTAATACAGAATAATTGTCTTTGCATAGTTCAGAAGTGAAAAGTAGGAGGCAGCAGTGCGCACGTGCTGTGAACTGACACACACCACCACAAAACCCAAGTTCCTGGGCGAACTCTTGCAGCTGCAAAGAAAACAAACCAAACCAAAAATACCCCAAACCTTAGAGAGCACTAACTATTAAAAACCAGGCAGAAAGGGAACTAATATGCATTTTTTTTTAATTTTCTTTTTTTTTTTTTTTTTTTTTTGCCTTAACAGACCATGCTGCAGAAAGAGTGTTTTCTCCACAGACAGAGATGCCTTTAGATAATCTGCCTTGGCATCCCATAGCCTGTCATACCCGACTGTGATGCTCCTTTGTTGCTGCCCATCTGAAGGCCTATTACGTTCTGTCCCTGCCGAAGCTGCTCTTCTGAAAATCCTCGTCGATTCTGCTGTGCTTTCCTGGCCAGATACACACACAAAAAAGCAACAAACATACATACCATCATTCTGTATATGATCATGAAATCACACAGGGATTGTGATCATGAAAATCAATCTGAAATTGGCTCATATCCCTCATAATGCAATAAGTCATTTACACCATCCCATGTGCTGGACAATATTGGCTGAGCTAATTGCTTTCCTGCTGATAGAAGTAATGCTCTAGTCAAATCTACAACACTTTAGACTTTCACTGTCCCAGAACCCCAAGGGACTTCCCCAGAATCTGTGATGGGAAAACTATTTATGCAGTGTTATATATAAAACACAAAATAGGGTTAATTTGCTCTTAATATAGCTCTTAATATAGCTCTTAACAGCTGTAGTTCATGGGATCTGATCCATGAGACACTTACCTGTGCTGTACTACAAGTTGATACCCATCTAGAGCAACAGTAAAAACTGGTAAAATTTAACTCAATGGAGTAAATAAAAGCTGATTGTTTGCAGAGCAGCAATGGGTCAGAGAAGGGACTTGCTCATTTTTCAGAGGGGACATTGGCTGTCTGCAGGATAGAAAGTTTGCTTTGTTGCCATTTCCAGATCTCTCACCTCCTAAGTAATCAATTTTGCCCTTTGCACCTGCGTCTTAACTGTATGACAGTCCTTTATCTTCTGTCAAAACATACTGACCACTTTTGTTCAGTGTCCTGGTCTCAAAAGCCCTGTGGATCAATGAACCTTTGTTGGAGAATAAAAGAAGCCTTTTTCTCCTTGAAAATAGCACTGAAGGCCAAAGTGGCAGCTAAGAAGCACTAAAGTTTGCACTCTACTGCCTCGCAAGAAACTGTTCATCTTGAATTCATCTTTCATTTCTACTAGGAAGGGAAAACAAGTGATTCACAATGGAGAAGGAGCAGTCTGCTGCTATCAAATGAGCCATATGAATCAGCAGGGTCCCAGACTGAGGGAGGCTTTCCATCTACCAGACCCTACTCCCATGTGGGTAGAATCTATTTCCCTGCTGTATCTGTTTATCCCGAGATCAGGTTACAGGTTACCCTGAAATATGGTATCGAGTTACAGACCCCCTTTTCTTCCCCACCCCTCCTCTAGATGAGAATACTAGATTAGGTACCTGCTGTGATTGAAAACCATCAACATGATCCTCTCTGTGAAGGTCAGATCCTGCACTGTGCTGAGAACCCTGGCTCAAGTCCAAAAAAAGCATTTAAACTCTCTGCTAGGCTCAGGGTGCTCAGGACATTGCAGGAAACAAGCACACGTCCATGTAAAAGCTCAGCAAAGCAGAATAGGGAGAAGGATCCACAGGAGACCAGGACTGACCAGTCATTTTTCAGGAGTCCTCAAGTGATGAAGTAAAGACTATAGATCCCACAGCCCTTGCCAGAAAGCTCACTGTTTTGGAAAAGGCACCCAGAACTGCAGTGCCTGAGAAAGCAGGCTCCTCTCACTGCTGCCTAATTTCTTTTCCAGAAGACTTACACAGGCAGCAAACTACTGCCAGGATCTCCATGAGAGGATGTTTTTAGAACAACTCCTATTACCTAATTGAATCTCAGGTTCACTGTGTCTGCCTCAGTTTTAATTAAAAAAACAGGAAAGCATTCTACCGTTCTTTTTCTTCCTAGAATTTTTTTCTATGTCGATGACTACTTCCACAGAAAGTCAAAAATTAATTAAACAGGGGAAAAAATGAGAACTGCAAAGAAAAAAAAATACAAGGATACACTAAAGGATAGTCTGGATATGCTAATAAAAGTTGATTATACATATAGCTTGGATGATATAGATTTTTCCCATCATAAGCCCCACATTTAGTATATGATAGTCTTACAGATAACCTGTACAAGATTTGTTTATAGGTGGGTGGAAATGGCCTTACCTGAGACTAAGAAAAGAGGTGAAGGCAAATCTGCTCACCCACCATGTCTCATGGTCTGTCAAGTTCTGTTTGGCCTGTCTGGCATCACTCTTACCTAAAACCAGATCTGTCAAATTTTTGTGCCAACTTTACACCAGTGCTTGTGTTTGCCAAGGCCCAGGATAACAAACAGCTATGGATCCACAAACCTTGCTAGGGCATGCAAAGAAGGGGGCATCAGTCTGATGGCACTGGGGATGTGAGACACTGGCAATGGAAAGTTAAATGACTTAGCCCAAGTGTGGCATTATCCTAATCACTGGAGATCCCTGCACAGATACTCTCGTGCTGTTTGACATTGCTCTCTCAATTTAACTTAAGGCGATTAAGAATCAGCCTGGAAGCCCTGAATTATGAGTAACACTGGCAGGCAGTGAGGAGGTTTGGTCTGCCCAAAGGGATAGGAAAGCTCAGAAAACAACTCCTGACTGGAAACATGCTCTAACACCAGTTTTCCTTAAGGCAGTGGCTATATCATGGTATTTCACAGGAACTACAATTGATAGGGGCTGGCTATCCAAGCAGTACAGGCTGGACAGGCAGCTAGAAGAGAAGAGAGGTGATCACATCTTCATCCATGCCAACAAAAACTGTTCCCACCCACAATTAAAAGTCCAGATGAAAATTAATTTTTCCATGTGGGACTTTGTTTTAGTTACACAAAACAAATAAGTATGTCTGGGTCATGGTGATTTCATGTCTGGTTTATATTAAAGAATGTAACTGGATTTGAAATCAATTTTAAACCTAATTATATGCTATAAATATAAATCTATTTGTGCAGTGTATTAAGTTAATGTAACCTGATTTCATAAAAAGAATACATAGGAGTTTGCATTTATTCACCTAAAATTCAAATCTCAGATTCAGTTTAACCAGTTCAGGGTTTAAGACAAATGAAGTGAAGTTTGCTTTATTTTTGCTGAGCCTCATCTGGACATCAGAAAATTCAAGCAAAGAAAATTCAAGCAGTCAGCACTTTTTGCTAACCTGCCTTTGACATTTCTGTGTAAGAGATACTCTTGGATGGCAGAAACTCATATGCCTGTGGGGCAGGAGAGTAACTGTGGGAGGATTTCCTTTTCTTCCTGTTCCTGCTTTACAGCCTCCCTAGCCAAAACAAATGGGATTTCAGAACATATAAACAGCTTTGCCAAGACAGAGAATTCTTCACAGGTAAGTGGTGCTCCCCAAGAAAAAAGAAGCCTAGGAAATGAAATCATTTTTGGTTTGATGAAAAAAGTAAAGAGACTTCATGCCTCCTCTTTGCTTAGTGAAGGGGTCACTCCTTGGGGGTTCACAGACATCCTTAACAGCCTTGTATTCATTAGTCCCTTTGTCTGATGTGAGAGAGAAAACCTGATGACAAATGTACACTTTCCCTGCTTCCCTTCTCTAGCCTCCAGAGAGAAAAACCTCCCTATTACAAGAAAACTTGGGAAATATTCTCCCCTTCCTTTCCCAATAAATTTCCTTAAATCCTAAAGGCAGGTGATATTACCAGCTTCCCAGGGAAGACAGCTCTGGGCAGCTGAGCTCTGGCCTTTACCTGTGGAACCAGGAGGGATCTCCTTTGTAGCAGCCATCATCCTTGGTGACTGCCAAGCTGCCCAAAGCCATTAAGGTTCTCTGCACTGCTGCCATGTCCTTCCCTAGAAAGCCAGACAGTGGAGTTAACATAGGAAATCCTTGCACAACAAAGAGCTTGGCACAGTGAAAAACAGTTTTATCCAATGTATTAACTAACTCCCTCAGGTCCCTGAGGATGTGCATTAATAGAATTATAAATGCTATCTTATTGTTGCTGAAATGAAAGTATTGATGCAAGAGCTTATTAAAAGTCAACAAAAGGGATAGAGTTAAAGCAAACCTTAATTTTTCAGACATTTCTAGGTTTCCAGCCTTTGATTATTTTAATGCCTTCCTTCATACCATTTTAAGTCTATAAATCCCTTTGACAAAATTTTCTCCTGAGGGGAGATTACTTTGGTATACAAATAATGGTAATATACTCAGTAAAATGTGGCAGAAGGGAGAATAGTGTGTTAAATAACAGTTCTGTATCTCAGTTTATTCAGAGTAAGTTTGATTCCTGTGCTAACAGAGCTCACAGCAGTTCTGGGAGCTCCTGTGCAGATAAATTCTATTAGTCCTTCCCAAATTAACCATGAAAGCACCTCCCTAAACCTTCCTACTTACTATGAGGCTGTTCAGTTTCATACCTTTAATTTCTCCATTTGGTCCACTATTTTTCCACACTCTCCATGTACTATCTTACTTCATTCATCACTTCAAAAAGTCAGGGCTTGTCTCATCTTTAGCCAAATAAAAGTTACATAACTCATTACCCAATCCAGATATGCTACCTTTTGGAATACTTTCTAGCAAAAATATGTTGCAGCAGGTATTTCCAATTGTGTGAGGTGGCAAATTATTGAAATCTGCCTTTTCTTCTCCCTTATGAAATCCTTCCATAAGCATTTCTATTCTTTCCCCTCTTTCATTCCAGTTCTTCCTCTTTCCTAAAGAAAGATCTGATTCTGGTTCTTCACATGTGAAAACAAGCAATTCAGAAAAAAGGAGACACCAGAGACAGGATGATAACAGAATTCAGAAATACTTCCAGTGGACCAACATAAATGAACATCACTGTAGATGAGTTGGAGTGTAGAGGGAAGGGAGCAGTGCACACTCTGTTTATTTACTGCATCACCCTGATTACAGGCAGATGCAGTCCAGGGCTCTGTAACAGTGGCTGAAGTGAGGACAGCAACTAAAGCTGAAAAAATCTATCAGCTTCCAGCTGTGCCTGTCATACAGACTACTTTATAAAAATCCTGTCTGCAGGGGACCATTTGCTCAGAAGATGAATTGTCAGCCCTCCAGAATGGATGTATTTTGCATCCTGTATTTTACATTTTACTGCATTTAAGGCAAAGAGCATCAGACAGGGTCCCTGCTCCTGCAGAGCTGACATCCCCCAGGCTCACATCCCCAGGAGGAGCATGAGCAGGAACCTCAGAGCTCCCTGCAGCAGCAGATGTACCATATGCTGTAACAGATGCCACATACAGCGTCCTTGGGATGCCTCCCATATAACAGGAGTGCAGTGACTGCCTGGGATGAAAGGAGATGAGGAGAAGGATTTAAAAGTGAATCAGCTGAATAATGACGGCAAGCGAAGGAAAAAAGAGAAAGGAACAAAAGGCAGGCAGTGAAATATGATGATCAGCCTTGCAGAGCCATCTGGCAGCCCCCCCATGCTCTGTGCTCTGCTCTGCTTTATTTGTCAGGGATGAGTGGGAGATGCTGCAGGGGAAAACTGAGTGAGTGGGAGCTGAATGACACGTGACAAAACAAAGAGCAGAGACTCCTTGCTGCATGTCAGAAGTGCTGTGGGTGAGGGAAGACCTGGATCCAACTGGTCTCGTGTCACTTGCCCTTTTCCAGCAAAGGATACAAAGGGTTTGATGGTCAGCATTAAAAAAAAAAAAAAAAAAAGTATATATATATATAGGGAAAAAATTTAAATTTCCAGTGCAGTCACCTGACAGAAGAGATCATACACCTTCCCTGAAGCTGGGCTTGACTCTGGTATTGCAGCAAATTGTAGTCAGTGCCTTCCCTCAGCTCCAGTACTTGTTTATTGACAGCCATATGGGCCGCCCACCTGGCCCACAGCTTCAGCCTCTCTGCAGGGACCCACACTGATGACACTCCTGCATCTGTGTCCTCTGCAGTGTGCTTTGAATAGCACAGCCTTGTACAGGAACTTGGCACTGCTCTTAAAGCAAGGAGGAAGGGGTCTGCTCACTTCTTGTGCTGAGCCTTTTTCTTTAGGGGAAACCTATCTGGAAGGACCTTCTCTCCAGGTCCAGGAATGAGAAGGTTCAAACACAAAGATGGAGAACTGCTCTGCAGAGTACTCCTGAAATGCTTTTTTGTAAATGTTGAACAAATACCCAGTGGTGCAGCTGCCTGGAAATATATCAAGGAGGCATCTGTAAACATGTCTTGGGTGTGGATCAGGGAAAGCTGCTCAGCACAGTATATTTATGTAAGAAGGGACCAAAAGAGGTGATACTTCCCCTGGATCAAGCAGCCACAGAGATGAAGAAAAATGCAACAGATGGACTGAGTGAGTTTGTAACAGCCAACAGCAGATCATATCCTAAAACATTTTCATTAATCATTGTTGAGAATTTCAAAGCAAAAGCTCACAGAAAACAATTAGTGCCAGGGGAAAGCTGTTTTTCAGTCACACGCTTTTCTTTCCCTATAAACATACACTGACATCTCTCTTTCTAAAGAGATTATGGTGTGAAGTGTAGGAGTGCTGCAATTATGGAACACTGAAAAAGAGACTGTCCTTTCTGTCCAGCTAATGCATCCCTGTTCAGAGAATTCAGCCCCAAAGCAGCACAGATGCCAGAGGTCAGAGTTATGGTGAGACACAAAGAGCTCTCACTGCTGTGTCATCCCAGCACTGAAATGAGCAGCAGGAAGGATGAAAAGGGAGTGGGAAAGTGAGGAGTCACAGATTAACTTTGGGAAGTCTTAAAATAACAGTGAAGAAAATCCTTGTATGTGTTCCTCCTAGGTTGCAAGTTGTGTTTTGACTCCTTGTCCTCTAGAAGTTACTATCTTTTCCTTGTATCTACTGAGAAAAGTGATGAGTGAAAGGAAATTAGGAGACTGCCACTAGCATTAAGAGCATTTTGTCTTCAAAGCAAGTCCTTTTCTTCATAAGGATCAATGTACCCTATTTTCATATGCATGGTGGGAAACCATCATGAGTTGCAAAAGACTGCAAAGAACAACATCTGAAATGAGTGATTATCATCCCTTACAAGATAGATGGAGCTTCTCTCTCAACAGCCTGCTAGGCTGAGGGGTGGGAAGGTGTTACTTCAGGGAAGTGAAAATCCCTTCATTTAAGAGGTGTAAAGATAGATTGCATAAACCACTAAAGACTGAACTGGAATAAACAATCCTGCCCTTGTGCCAAAGGTACGGATTTGTCAAGCAAATCTGGCACTCACATTTACAGATCCCAGTAACTCCAGCTGTCTGTATGTCCTTTCCCTCTAACTCATTCATGAAGAGCTCCCTGGTCCTTCATTTCTCCAGCTGTCCTTCAGAGGAGTTATCTCTTCCACATATATCCCCACTGTGGAAACACACCCCACTTTTTTCTCTCAAAGTGTACTCCTACACAAATCATGCTGGCCAGCTGTCTCAGTGGACTGTTTTCCTCTTTGCACTGTTTGATTCTCATGGAAGATTTTTGACCCTTTCATGTGTGCCTTTCAATACTCTGCAGCTGTCCTTGCTCTGAGCACTCAGCCAAAGCATTGCATCACTTTGTCCAGGGAGATGCAGGATGCACAGCCTGTTTGGTTGGAGCACCAGGATGGGATGTGCCACCACAGAAGTGGGCAAAACCAGCCCTATGAATGCACAAATGACTCAGCTCTTCAGCAACTAGAAACAAGCAGTTTCCATTTTGAGCATGGGATGGAGACAGACTTCACCTGTCTCACTGTAAAACCACAGGAGCACCCTGAGTTTTTTTGCTGTTGCCATAGTGAACTCTCCTAAAGATTGTCTCCTTAGAAGAGCTCAGCTAACATGGCTTTAAGCAGTGAGTTTTGTTTCTCACTGGTCATAAATGAACCCCTCTTAAGCTTCACAGAGGCATATAAGCTCCTGGGAATGCATCTCTTAGCTCCAATTTAAGCTTGCTTATAATTTGAAGATTGCAATAAAATTTTGTAATCAGAAAATCAGGGTTTCCCATGTTTTTACTAGGAGCTATTTACTTTTAAATAATTAGCAGAGAGAACAGTTGTTTTATTAGGTCTGTGAATTTCTATCAGAATGATGGGGTTTTGGATAACACATGAGCTTGGAAAGGTTCTGTTATGCCCTCAGGGTAATATAAATCCCTCAGAGGAAATAATGCAGCACTGGAAGAACATAGTAATGAGGTAAGGCAAACAGAAACAAAAGATAATTATATTAGAGAATATGCCTAGACAAAATGCACATCAAAGCAAAGTAAAATGAAGACTGTAAACTGACTTTCAGTTTGTTATTTTTACCTTCCCATAAATCCACTGTCTGGAAAATATCTGTTGTTCTTACTCCATAGATTTCAGCAGCTTTTAAGAACTGAGAAATTTGTTCCATCTGCTTGAAAGCCATTTTTGATTCAGAGATCTTTGCAATAGGCTCACTTCCCTTTGGATACAAACTGTTTATTAACTTGCATAACAGCTGAGAGATAAAGACAGAAACAAAATTAGAAAGCAGGCACCAAACTAGATGGCAATTTCTGCACATGAAATGATGCTACATAATGCTTTTGACCTGGCCAGTTTCTGTCAGGGACATAATTTCTTCAGTGAAAAACAAACCAAAAAAAAGTGAATTGATAATAATCAAAGTATATTAGAAAAGCATTAAAGCTTTCATTAACTGAGGCAAAAACCTAACTACACAAATCCTAATCTGCTAGAAACAACAAAGCAATCACTGGCAGAGGTTATATAACAACTGACAGAGAAGAAGCCTCATGCCCAAGCCAAAAAATAAGCAATGTCAATTGAAATGTTGTTAAAGTCACTTTGGCAGAGATTCAATGATTAGCATAGTCTTACAGCCACTGCAAACAGCAGCATCAGTCTGTTGTTCAACAAACCAATGGAATCCAATGTTTTAGCTATGGAATTATTCCCAAGAAGACAGTTATGACACAATCCTATTCTTCAAATTTGCTATATCTCTTCACCTTTTCTTGTCAACACTGCTTATTTCTTTAAGATAAAAGTATACTTATCAGTTTAAAAAAATATCTCATT
Organism: Muscicapa striata striata; assembly: GCA_030060385.1. Taxonomy (NCBI): domain Eukaryota; kingdom Metazoa; phylum Chordata; class Aves; order Passeriformes; family Muscicapidae; genus Muscicapa; species Muscicapa striata. The sequence goes on from JAREIS010000011.1 coordinate 5,937,210, forward strand.
TAACTGCATGAGAAAAAAATGCTGAAGGAATGAGTCATGCTTATATATAAAACATGCATGACTCATAAGAATCATAAATATTGTACTGATCTCAGAGCACTAGTAGAATAATTTATCTTCTAAGATTAAGACTCTTGGTCAAAAGGAAATAACTCTGATGCTAAGACATATATTTTTGCACTGACCATGAGCTCTGACCAATTTATCTAAATGAAGACAGGACACAGGGGCACTGTGCATATAAAAACACAGAAGAGTGCAACTGGACAAAACACTTACCGTTCCATCCATCAACCATGTCTGAAAATGTTGCCTTCCAGGAGGAGGGTGCTCTATCTGTTCCCCACACTGTACAATAATCCAGTTCACCAGCCTAGACTCTAATTCCGGGTCGTATTTCTGTTCAATCTTTTCCTGAACTTCTCGGCTTAAGCCATAGCTTGGTCCTCTGTTAGCCATCTCTGGAAACAAGGGAGAACTTACTTAGTGGGCAGAGTCCCAGTCTACACCTCCGAGGTATGCACAGGAAAATTAAAGGATAAAAGAGTGAGCAGCCTGCCCTAAATGTTAAACAGTTGAACAGATGTTCATCAACACTGAAAGTAACTGTATGGCACCGGGTTATAGCTCCACAGAACAGGGGAGGGATCAATGAGGGAATATCCTTTTTCCAAAAGCACAAATCAGCTACAACATCTTTTTTAAAAGGAAGGAAAACCCAGCAGTCCCCCCTGCCCAACCACAAAAACAGAAGAAAAGGAAGATTTAAAACACAGTAGGTTTTAAAGAGAGACTTCTGCTATGTTTATAGAGAATACAATAGGGTTCTCAGATCAACGTTACAGCTGCCTGCAAATCCAAAAGCACTTTAAAATTGCCTACCTAATACTTGCTAATAAGAAGAAGGTTGTGCATGGGAGCTTAAGCAATCCGATTAAAGATGCAGTCAGCGTCTTCCTCGGCAGAGATGCAAGGATGGATACCCAGAGATCAGCACGCTGAAGAGCGAAGATGAATTTAGGAGCCGAAGGCTGCCACAATGCCCTGCTGCTGCTGCAGCATGGTGGTTTGAAGAGCAGTGTATTGATTTGATTTTCCTCACATATGAGGAGGGTCAGAGCAGGGGCGTTGCTAAGAGCCATTAAAGAGACCTGCCTCCTCAGTCCCAGCCCAGGGATCCTGTTTGTCTCGCCCATCTGTGCTCTGTTTTCACGCATCTCTCCTCAGCCTTGCGCTGCTCACCCCACCAGCTCAGATTTACTCCACCTAGTCTGCATCAACCCAAACTGCACCAAGCATCCCCGTGATAGATAGGCAGAAACACAAACAGAGGCACTCTGTTAAATGAAGGTGACAGAAATCACCACACATCTAGTTTATTTTTAACCATAAATCAGAAACAAACCTTTTTTCTCCCTGTACTGCATCTTGATAACAGGCTGAGTGTGACAAATAATTTCTCCTCTTCCCTGTTCAAATACTGATAAAAAGTTTGCACAAGGGGACAATAGGACGAAAAGTGAAGGAAGAGAAGGTAGGTAGTAGAATATTATTATCACCCTCTCATCAGTATATATTAGGCTATCAAACAGTAGAATGGTATCCTGAAAAACAAACCACTGAAACCAAGGGGAAATCACTGAAAACTAGCAAACCTGCTACAAACCACAAGGATTTTACTTTCTCCTGCTAGGATTCAGGTAACCTTCAGGGATAGGAAGGGAGCTCTGCCCATGTACAGTTGTTTAAATTCTGATTATACCACTCATACAATGTGGAAGGCGAGAGAAGAGTTAAGATGAGACTTTTCTTGTGGTCTGATTTAATCCTATATTAAATAAAACCACTTTGTTTCTTAGTTATCCAAAACTTTGTCGAATATCTTTCATTCATGCTACATTATCCAGCCTGGTATGAAATAGTTTCCTTTTGGCAAATGATTAATGTTCAGCTCGATATGCAATGAGGTTGATAAACCTGAGATGGACACACAATCAGTTTGACCAATAAAATTCCTTCTGCCATATTTGGAAAGGAAAAAAAAGGGGGGGGGGGGAAGCAATACAGTTCCTTGTATATCTGTTTCATAATGGGCTCTTCACCCATTACTTTCTCATTTTAAGATTCTGAATTCTCAGACTTAGGCTGCTTCTGATGCTGCTGGGCTTGAACAGATTCAAGAGATGAAAAATTTAATAGATGACCTAATTCATTGTTGTTGTCCACAGGCATTTCATTTCGTGCTTTCTCCTCTCTGGACTGGTAGTTTTAAACCCCTATGAAGCACTTGATTACATAACTCAGAGCATGCTACGTGACAGGGCCACCACTTGAGCACTTTCCATCTCAGTGAGCATGGGGCTGAAGGCACAGCAGGAACCAAGGCTGCCAGCCCAGCCTGGAGACCAGAGAAGGAACAGGCTGCAGCAGGGACAGGCAGAATATGAATCCTTTCCCTTCAAGAAGCTCTTCAGGGCTGGGCTTCACACTCTTTGGCCAGTCCCACAGTCAATGAGCTTTATTTTGCATTTTTAATGTTCTTCTGTTTAGAATGAAGCTACCTAGGGTGCCTGGATGTTTCTAGTAACATCAAGGGACTCAGTGCCCACTGGCAACAAGATTTCATTAAAGTTACCTACCTTTGCATCAGCCTCTGACTCTGTTTCCTAACTTGGGGGCAGGCATGAGTAACTCTCCTAATTCAGAGCAGAGGTTTCTCCCTTCACAGATGTTGGCTATGCAACCTGTTCTCGAGGGACAGTTCCACACTGGGAAAGCTGAAAAGCTTGTCCATCAATATCAATTTTTAATAAGGCTTTGAAAAACTGGGAAACTGCAGAGGATTGGAAAAATGCCAGCTGCCCACCAACATTTTCCAAAGTACCACTAAACAAGTCATAAGCCTGCTTTCTGTGCCATCAATCCTGGCGAGAACAACAGAATAATTTTTTTTAAGTGATAATGTTGATGCAATTTACTAAATGCTCTGTAATATATTAGAGCTGGCTACTCTATGATATGTTGATTAGGGAACTAAACCAATTCTGAAACAACATGACACATTAGAGAGATTAAAGCTGCCTAACTAGCAGATCCTGTAATGACTGTAACTGAAAAATCATTAATGATGGTGCATATTTTGTTCAGTTTGGACAAGAGTATGTTCCCAGGCCTGAACTATTTAATGTTTTAGAAGTCACAAAAAACCCACAGGCTCCAAAGAAGATCCTGGCTCATGTGAGTAAGCAAACAAGATAAAGAAACCTCCTTGAAAGCAGACAAAAAATGTCTTACTGCAGCCAAAGTCCAGCCATCATTGAAAAAGTACTTTTAAGAATGCAGCACTCTGTACTATGACAAAACAGATATTAAAAAAAAAAAGCAGAGGACAATGAAGATGTTGGGTAGGACAGTGTGATTGAAGGGCTTGGCTGAATAAAATGTGGGAGGTGCACCAACAATAGTGGGAAGGGGTATTATAGCCAGTTCTGACAATTACTCTTCATAAAAAGGAATGGAAGAGTAAATTTAAATAGAGATTTCAGTAACTGGCGGATTGAAAATTAGAGCTTTTACAGTAATTGCATCAGAAAACTAGCTGTTTATCTCACTAAAATCAGAAGTTAAGAAATGGCAAGCACATGCACCTACAAGTTAAAGAAAAACTGAAGAAGTTCAAGTTCCTTATATCAGCCACAGGCACATTAAAGCCTAATGATTAGAAATGTAATGTGGAAGAAAGGGGCAGGTTTCTAGCACCAAGGTGCTACCATAAGAACACTTCACCTACTGCTTCCAATGGATTTTGTCCTCTTATTTTCTTGGCAACACAAGACTAGAATTTATGACTAAAAATCTATGACTAGGGCTGAAGCATGAGTAATTGAAGTAGCATTTCATGCCTGTAAGCACCATGAGCCACCTTATGCTCCCAGATAATCACAATATTATCCTATAAATCTAAAATAAATCTTTGTAAACCTATAAACAAACGCTGCCAAAACCAACAACAAAACTGACATTAACTAGCTCACTGCCCACATGTAGATCCAGGGTAGCTCAACAGCTTTCAGTGTCTTCCAACTAGAACACAGAAGAAAAAGTAAAAGCTATCCTGCCACAGAGCAATCATTAAGCTTTGTCAGATTCACTGTTTGGCAATTCATTCCTTAGCAAGAGACCAGTATTTCAGCTATCCCAAGCACGATCTTACAAAATATGGTGGGTTGAATCCCCACCATACAAAGCTATCCAGCAATAATTGTGAAGTTCAGGCTCAATTTCCCACTGATAGGCCACTGTAAAATAATGGACCTTTCATTATTAAATTAAAACAAAACAAAACAAAACAAAAACAAAACAACAACCAAAACAAAAAGAGGAAGTTTTCCAAAACTTTAAGTTAATAGTACCTCCCTTCAAAAGGAAACATCCAAAGCACTGCTCAAAGATCCTCCCTGCATCAATGTCTATGTGTGATGTCAGGTTTTCTAGAGTTGCAGAGAGGATGCTCAGGTCCAGTACAAGCTCAGTTCAAGTACAGGGCCTTTTTCTGGGAGTTTCAAGGCAGGAAAGTGCTCTGCAGCGCCTTGGTTTTATGCATGGCCTTGCTTTGCTGTAAGATACCTCTAGATGTTCTACACAAGAGAACTAGTCAAACTAGGGGGAAAAGGTAATATTGGAATATTGGCCTCTTTTTAACTGTGCAAAATCAAGGTGGAAGAGTTATCAGAACCAGGGGACAACATTAATTTTAGAAATTCTAACTTCCCCATTACTTTGAAATCTACAGTCTAGAGGTCCTTGAAGACAGAAAGTGCTAACTTAAGCAAGTGTCTCCCACCTGCAAAAAGGTTTCTTTGCCAGCTCTGAAGATGTTCCACCCCAAGCATATGCATACTTGTAACACCTCAAATTTGGGTTTAAAAGAAAAGTAATTCAGGAAAGAAGAACATTCCTATTTGTGTGACAAAAGAGAATGCATCAATACTCCAGCCTGCAGAACAAGGCAGCTCCTAAGGCTGCCATGAACAGGAGTGTTTCTGGAGTCACTTTTTCTGGAGTTTTTGTAAAAAACTCCTTCCAAGAAGCTTGCCAGCAGAAACAGTTACCACTCAGCACTGGAAGCCAATTCCTGTGAATATAATTATCAGCATTCCCAGTATTCAAGATGACCTCGGAGGTAAATTGTGCATTTGAATTCTCAAGCTTTGTGCTGGATTAACAGACTCCTTTGAAAGAAACCCAGGTTTCATATCAATTGCTTACCTGTCCCTATCTAAAATAATGCCTCCTGAGAACTACTTTGGTTTGAAAATTACACATTGCAATGCACATTCACAGTAGAAGGGAAAGGAATTAACATCTTTATTTCACTGAAACATAGACAACATTTGTCTCCATCAAAACAGACAGCAAAATTTACAAACAACCTCCCCCCCCAAAAAAGATCAAATCCTCTAACTACATAAATGCTGCTTCTTATGATTAGGGATTTAGCTTTGCTCTAAGGAACTTTTCCAAGAGCTACTGTCCCAAGGACTAGCACATTCTGGCACACTTTCAAGCCATAACCAATTAAACCCCAAACCTGAGGATTCTTGTACGGACAAGATGTGATCCTAGGCAGCCTTCAGGGAATGCTTTCCCCAGGCTGCAGTCTGTGCAGCCCACCTGCATCACTCCAACCCCTAAGTGTGCTACTGTCCAGCAGACCTTTGCCACTGTGACACGAGCACCTGCTTCCACCCCAGCAGGCAGCACTGACCTTCTCATGTTGCCACGTGGGAGGCAAGTGGACAGCATGGTGCAGATCAGAAGGCCCAAAAAGAACACAGCCTTTCACGTGCTAGCCTAGAAACACGTCAAATATGTATTTTAATTTCAGAACCAAATGACTGGAAGTTTTTGGGGCTGTCATTTGCTTTTCCTTCCAAATATAAATGCAGAGCTGCCTGAAGCTCCTTGCCAGACACAAACCAAGAGACTGCAGCAGATTGAAAATATGTCTGTGAGCTGCAATTATTGCATCATATGGAGGATGCCTATTTCTCTTTAATGGAAAAGAAGCACTGGACCACATAACATACATATGCAGGACTTGAAAGATAAATACAAGGTCAAGCCTACAACCAGACTGCAGTAACTCCTATATTTTAGATTTACACATTACGTGACCAAAGCTGTAGCATTCTTCTGTTCTAGGCAAATATATATTGAACAGAGACAAAGTGCTACAGTCACAAAGCAAATGAGAGCTATAAAAATTGACCAACAAGCAGGAAATCTATGAGCAGTGCATTTGTGACCTTCACCTCTGTCTCTCCTTTCCAACAGTAAAATCTTCCCTTAGAAAATACCTGTCAGGAGCAAAATGCCATGGACAGGGGCATTAAAACCTCATGCTCAGCAAACTGGCTGCTATTTAATGTAATGGCTGAGTTCCCTCTGCCTTTACTGTCCCTGATGGGCTTGAGAACAAACTTAGAAGGGTGAGAGTGCACACTGATATGTTACATTCATACACATCTTAATGAATTTGGTCCTCAACACAAAGCAGAGAGATAGCTCATCTCAAAGACTTCCAGAAGCCTTCAGTATAACATAACTTTTCAGCACTTAAAAAAACCTAAAAAAATGTGAAAGGGTAAGGTAGGTCCCTTTGGACCAGCACAACTGAGTAGCTTAGAAAACATGTTCAAATCTCATTATTGCTCAGATTTTCCTTCCCACTTGTTTGGATTTTTTCCTGCCACAGAGGAGAAAAAAATTAGAAGCACAAACCTAATGTAGAAACTGACCACAGCACTGGTTCAGAAAATGCTGCAACTCTGTATTGCAGCATGACTGGAGCACTGAAGATACTGGAGCAGCTGCAGACAAGTCATCAGTTGAGTTTTCCTCTCTAAGCACGTTTTAATTTGATATGAAAAGTATGGTACCATCAATCTTTTAGCCCCATTGAATAACAGCATGTTCAAGAGAGCATGTAACCAAAATTAACATAAAAATGAAACAGCAGGAGGTGGTTTTTCTAAGGCCTATCCAGCCAGGCTTTTTTTGTGAACACTGCCTTGTTTGCATTAAGTGTTGATGCAAAAGAAAACAGCTTAGCTAAACTGAAACTACATGAAACATTTAACACCAATTAAGTTAAAAAACCCCCCAAAACCAAAAAACCCAAACCAGATGGTGTGTAATACAAAGCCATGCAAGAGAAGAGAAAAACAAGTAGAATATTTAACAAGATAAAAATACATGTATCTAAAACTGTGTAAGTACAGCTTAATATCAGAATAAGAGCACTTGTTTATAAGGAAACAAGTTGAATAAGCTTTAGAAACTGATTATTTCATGCAAATCAAGCTTATTGTTGAGGAAATGTACGTTATATATTCACAAAATATACTTTGCATTTGTCAACCAATCAGCAGTCTGTTAAAAGAAAACCCAAAGCAGAACACAATTAATTACAAAATTATGCATCATGCAGAGCTTTCCAAGTGTGTAATATCTTATTTTAAAACAGTATCTCTACAGAGGACTGAAATACTAGCTTTTAAACATGACTAATACTGAAAATAATTAATATGTAGGCATCTACTGGCAAAGAAAAAAAGCAATGCCCCAGGCATTAATGCAGAGGACAAAACAGTACTGATTTGGAATGACACTGTAATACGAGAATATCCCATTATTTCAGATTATCAAAACTTCCTGGTAGGTCAACAGCTGCTCAGAGGTAGGAAGTAAACCTCCCTAGTTATCACTGTCCCTTCTTTCAGGCATCCAAACATGTCACAACTCTGGTAGTTTCCAGCATGAACACAGGGAAAATGCTTATGCTTGCAAAGATAAGTATCAATGGAACTACCACAGCAAAGTCAGAGAAAAAGGTCTGTCTGCACAAGGTCTACCTCAGAGCCAGCTCTTCACATTTAAGCAAAACACATTTACAAAAATAAAAAGTGAGCACAGAGAGAAGGACACTAGCATTCCCTGAATAAAGACCTGGAATGCTGTCTTTATGAAGAAATTACCATCTCTGCCTTTGCATTTAGGCCATGTAACAAACTTTGGGTGTACCTGTACTGTAAATGCTACCAGTGATCTCCACTTAGCCAGCAGAGAAGGAAAACAGAACTACAAAACAAGTGGCAGCAAAAATCCCTTCCCTAGGATTAAGTTTTCAGTAATGCTGTGGTTTCAGCAACCAATGCTGCAGTTTTGTATTTCCAACAATTGTGCCAACCCTGTTATACTGAATTCTCCTACCTCACGTTATTACAGCAGAATAATGGAGGAGGCAACAACACAAAACACCAACAACAAACAAGGAAAAAATTCTCCTGAACACTATTTACACAACTGCTCCACTTCACATTTGCTTTCACCTATCTTGCTCTAAGGCATTGCAACAGACACCTTACCTGTAAAATATCAATTATTTAATAAAGGCTAACATGAAGAACAAATACAATGCAACTCCTTCACAAGGAATACACAGCTACAGTTTATGCAGGCATACAAAGCCTTTTCTTTGTCTGGAGTATTAAATTGAATGTTTGCAGGTATAACTCCCTAAAAAAAAAAAAAAACTTTTCAGTCACTCAAGTGACTTTAATATGTGTGAAGAAAAAATACATTACAAGTAGTAGCTCTTGGCCTTAATTAAAATTAATTACCTTGGAATTACTGCAGTCCAGTTTCAGCCTTTTCTACCATTATGAGCTAAACCAATCTAAGATGTGACAAAACTGGATTAAAAAAAACCTATCATGGCTTAGGGCACAAAGTTTTGAAATAATTTTGATTTGGCTGTATCTTTAAAACTCGCAAAATCTGTTTTTAAGGTCCTATCAAGATGCAAGTCATACAAACACACATAAAGATGACAACTGCTTAACTGTACATAAACATGAACACAGCTCTAACTCCAGGAATGCAATATGCATCATCTTTCTCAAAAGTTAAAAATATATTCCAGAGGTTTTAAAGCTAAAGTGAATTGCATAGTGATACAAGCAGAACAGTCTATGCCAGAAATACTAGGGGAAAATTTCATGAAATGTTCTAATTCCTCAAGCAATTATCCCAACCTAGATTATCCTGAGCTGGATAGAGACTATTTATATGAGCACGTTGTGACAGAACAAGGGGGAAAATGGGTTCAAAATTAGAGGGTGGGTTTAGATCAGATAATTAGGGAAAAATTCTTTACTGTGAGGCATTGGAATAGGTTGCCTGCAGGAGTTGTGATGTCCCATCTCTGGAAGTGTTCAAGGCCGGGCTGGATCTGAGCAACCTGGTCTAGTGGAACATATCTCTGCCATGGTATGGGGGCTGGAACTAGAAGATCTTTAAGGTAATTTCCAATCCAAACCCTCCTACAATTCTATGACTAACTGAGTTAGGGAACTGGTACACTTTAAGTAGAAAATTTGCATCTAAACAAGAGACATCATTTTTTACTCATATCAAAATTCAAATTTTTTACATCACAGTTTCTTGTTTTTTGCAGCATTGAAGCCTAAATAAAACTGTACTTCACAGGAACTCATTTGAAATTTAGGTTTTGTTGATCCTTTTTTTTTTTTTAACTTTAGTTGTGGGTTTTTTTTTTGTTTTTTTGTTTTGTTTTGTTTTTAATTAAAACCCACTACCCCAGCAAAGTCCCATTCAGCACACTTCTACTGATATAGCTAGAACTGAAAATGACCAACTCTCTAGAAACAACTTACCCCCAGCACATTTAGTCTTTTAAGATAACAATAGTGATGCCACTTACTACTTCAAATAATAAATGCAGAAACAATTATATGCTTTTGACTGAGGTTACACATTAAGGCCAGCCTGAACTAATTCCAGCTTCTCACCTAAGCTCCTCTTTCTCAAGTGTGTGAATGGCACTGTATTTCTGTAAAAAACCCAGGTAACAGTCCTATTTGAAATTAAATCCATTCACTATTAAATTCCACATTTTGAGAATTACATTTTAAGATTTACATTTTAAGAATTATGCAACTATCAAGTTTCATTTACAACTTCTCAGAGTTGGATTCACACAGCTGAAGAAGACACTGTTCCCAGTAATCCACAGCTCTCAGGTCATGGGAAAGAAGCAGCAGTGCTCTGTGGCACTATACTCCCCACTCTGAAGAAGTTACTATAAAGTCACCTTATTGATCCAGTTTCAGTTTACACCAAGATTATTTATTGTTCCCTGAACAGTAGGCCCACAAATGAACAATGACAGGCAGCCTGGAAAAGATGACACACACTCTTATGATAAGCACAGATAAAAGCTCTTAAGGCTTTGAGGCCCAGCATTCTTAAAAGTCGAATTCTTCCCTATGTAGTACCCCAAGCACACCATCAGGGTGTGCCTTCTACTTTTTAACAGCATTTCAGAACAAAATAATCATTTATCTGAAATCTGTTTATTATGTTTCATGGTACTATTCTAACAACTAACTTCAGTAAACACTCAAGTTGTATTTTGCCTTGCACAGATGGTTTCAGACATAAGATACAATGACGTTACAGCAGAAGGACAATAATAGGTGTCAAAGATGTGAAAATAAAGTTTTACTGTACAGGCCAATAATAACAAAAAGTAATCAACATGTCAATACAAAATTTTAGGAAATTTGTGAAAAAAATGCTTAAAGTGGTGAAGGAGAGGTTCTGAACACAATAGCAGCACTCCTTCACACTTTGGACTGTGTGCAAATGCAGCAATAATACCTGTATTATGGAACAGAGGTAAGGAAACAGCAGATAAAGCTCAGTTCCTACTGTGACAGTCACAGGCCTGCCACCATCTGGGTAAGAACAAGGCTTCTGTTACTCAAGGAAAAGAGTCAGGTGTAGAGTTCATGCACTAATGCTACTCTCCAGCTTATGCTACTGTTGACAGCTTGTCAATTAGATCATCAACAGTATTCACGAGGAGCTTTGTATCCTCCTTGTCACTCATCCGATGCTGGCCGATTTTGCGGAGGATAACATCCACGTCCTTGCTCAAAACACGGTCAGCAACCTGCATGGAGATCTGCCAGGGGACATCACCATCCTCCATGCCGTGGATAAGGCGCACAGGACACGTCACAGGAATAGGGCTATTCAGCACACAGTGGTTTTCTGCTTCTCTGATGAAGTCATAGGTCAAGGAGTAATAGCCTGCCTCATTGTGCTTTGTTCGATACTTCCATTCACCCTTTTCTTCTATTTCTTTTTGTGCCTATAAAAAAAGAGCAAAGAATACATGAAACAGATGTTAGGAGTACCTAAGAGTACCTCAATTTATTTCTGTTCTAAAAGCAGTAAAACTCCCCCAGGAATAAAATTTCACTTTATTTAATTTTATTAGCGAAAGGGTATTCCTGTTCTCCTCACAGCATCTGAGAAGACAAATCCCCTACCATGTCACAAAAGCTCCTCTACAAACCTCTCCTGCAAATTAATCTAGTTAAAATTCACCAATGAAATTAAGTTTCTTAGCCAGAATCTATCAGAAAAGTAAAAGATGTACAGCCTCCATGAATAGTAAATCTCCTTGGCTTCAATCACTTCACTGATCCTCAAACAAGGAGAAATCCTAGGGAAAAGATGTTTTCCAGTGAATCAGTCTTTCCAGTATTTGCCAAAATAGGTGTCTTTAAATACTGTATTTCAAGATTCTTAAGTATTTTCAGATTCAGAGTCCTAAATAGTAATACTGACACTACAAAGTACCTTAGAAAAAAACCCAAACAAATTGGGAAAATATTGTAAATTATTCCAAAGCACACATTATTTATTGCCATGTAACACCTAATTTACTTCCCTGAAGACTAGACATTATTACCATCAAGAAAAACCTTAGAAGGGCAGTTCCCACTACCTAAATCTTATAGTCTTTACAAACAAACTAATGTGAAGAATCTCCTTTCTACACACACACGCTGTGTCATACTCATCTCATCCAGTGCCACCTCAACTACTTTAGTGGCTACTTCTCCATTCTTCAAAGCACAAGGATCCAATTCCAACACAAATATAAGATATTCAACACTGAAATCTAACAGTCTGCAAACAGCAGGCATCTGACTTCACATCCTCTAAACCACAGGAATATAAGCACACAGGCTAATGCTCACACTAGTCTCATACTGTAAGCTTAGATTAATCACAGAAAACCTAAAATTTGCAGGAAAAGTACAGTTTAAATAACATCATTTGTCAAATTCTTGGTAAGATTTTTAGACTGCAAAAAGCCAACCATCAACATTTACCTCAATGGGAAGCCTCTTAAAACTTGTTACAACATGATCTGCTGCTACAGCTACTCCAACCAGAGCAGCTACTTTATCTGGGCGTGCTATTGCAGCATGAAGCATCAGCCATCCACCCATGCTGGAGCCCACCAGAATCTGGAAAAGAAAATTAAAAAAAAAAAAGACAAGAAAATATAGTGTTTTACAGGAAATGGCTAATAGGTTTTTTCCTTCTTGCACACAGTATCAGTTTTCACTTGGTTTAACTATTTAAACCTTGGGCATAATCCTGCTGTCCTTACCCAGGCAGAACTGCTGTCACCTCCAGTGGAAATTTTGCCTGAGTAAGCACCACAAGATCTGGTATTTATTATTCTGTTTGGCATGGCTGGTTATTGCTGTCTGAGCCTGAAACACTGTAAACAAAATGAGAGTTGAAACAATTCAGTATCATATGCATACTTTTATGTTTCCTTCTCAAGACAGATGCAGGTGGTAAAGGCTCAGTGCAGTGAAAGAAGTAAACAAAAGCAATTAATAATACAAAATTGTTTTAAACACAATACTAGGTATTTCTAGGTTTGTAGATTCCAAGTTTCTCTCAGTAATTTCTAAAGTAACTGAAGAAATCAAATACTGCTTCTCCTGCCTGTTTTTTAAAGCTATTTAATCATATGGAGTATCTTGTAATCTTCCTGCAAATCCTTTAATTAATGCATCAGCATGGAACAATGACACTTTTTCATTAACAGGGGCACACTGTACTGGAACAATTCCCTGTCCCCTGTCAGGTGGCACCTCCACCATGAGGCTTTCTCAGACACTCTGGGACAACAGCCCTGCTCTGAGCAGGAGATTCTAACAAACAACCTCCAGGAGGTTCCTGCCAACCCATGCTTCCATGACTTTGTGACCTACCTGCTTGCAAAACAGCTCCTATGAATACAACCTCTCAAATGATTCAGCTTGGAAGTGAGCAGGGGTCAGCTGTGCAGCAAAAGCTACTGTTGACCAGAGCTATTATGGCATATTTTTGATCAAGGTTCTACCCTGAGGAAAAAACAGCACTCTGTATTTAAAAATAAAATATAACCTGTGGTCCATCTGTAAGTTCATCCAGTATAGACAGAACATCTTTTCTCCACTTCCCAATTGTACACTCTTCAAATTTACCATCTGAACTTCCACATCCTGTATAGTCAAATCTGAAAAAATAACCATCAACACAAAAGTCACAGTACTGTCTACAGACACTAACTCAATACTACTGTATAATCAAATCAGCAGGGGACAAGATACCACACATTGAGTATTTTCCTACTTGGTCCTGTTTATTAGTAGGATCAGAAATCACATAAAAATGGTTTAAATACAAAATACACAACTAAGTTACCCAGCATTCTCTATCATTTTATATAGTATCATAATTTACTAGAATAGACAAAAAATTTCCCTTACAGAAAAAAAAACCCTCAGACACTTCAATTTTAAAGGTATTATTAAAATGTACAAACTCTTTCAAACATTGAACCTAAATGAGGCCTTATGACACAGCATTCAATCTCAACTATCAAAGCATCACCAAGCAGGGGCACGTTCTTCTAAACCCACAGAAGACACAGGGTTAACTTAATAAGACTTGGCAGGTAAAGACAGTGCTTATAGTGGTAACTTAAAAATAGAAGTCCTTATTTTTTTATTTTTTATGCCTGCAGCCTGATTGCAACATGTAGCACTGGTTAGACAACAGAAAATTAGAGAATTTTCTGAATTACTTTCAGAATACATTCTCCTGGTTTACACCTCAGTCTCTCTACTGACAGAAATCCTACACTTGGAAGAAAGACTGCTTACATGCACAGGAAGCATCCCAATCCAAACGCCAAAGTTTACTTGTTTGTGTTAAAACCCCTTCCCACAACCCCTGAGACTGGTTCCATTTTCTCAAGAACAATACTCCTCTATGTACCTGATGAAGGCATGACCTAATGATTTGCAGAAATCTTCAAGGGCAGTTGCTTTCTGACCATTCATATTTGAATTGAAGCCTGGAAGGAAAATAACCCCTGGATTCCTCCCTTTAAGTTTCTGATAAGCAATATTTGGTCGATCTGGACGAGTAAGAAAGCTGACAGAGGACTTCAGCCTGCAAACTAATAAGAGAAGCTGTTTAGTACAATCATCATTATAACCTTGGCAGAAAGACAAGTTTTTATAAAACCAGGGTTTGGCAAATATGGACATCTTATGTGAAAAGAAGGTATTTTGGCTCAAGAAAGAAGAAAAAAGCATATCCCATATTCTTTAATGACTCACAAGTACTGATGAACCTGAATGAGAAAGCTTATTGTGATTCATTCTCAAATCATTAAAGGCCAACCACATAGAGAGTTCATTCAGCAATCAGCAAAGTGGTTGACTGAAAATGAACACTAAGGCTTCCTAGACTTCATCAGTCTTCATGTTTCACACCACCTTGAATTAATTTACTCATTAAAAAAATAAAATCTTCCCATGTAATAGCTGCTTTGTTTAACCTTTTATTTTCAAAAAGCATAATTTTGAGACTTGAGTACTCTGTGCAATGGAAGCTTATGAGTACATGAGGTGACAAATTTCTCATGAAAATGCAAACTGAAGGATAAAACTGTACCTTTATAAAAACCCTGGATCCACAAAATATATGGAGATATAAGGGCAAGTTCATAATTGAGAACTGGGAAAGAATCTTGTGACTAACTTTTTCATCATGATAAGCATAAAACATTAGCATTGTTTGAACCAAATTAAATAAATAACATCAAACAAGGAAAGAGATTAACAGAGGAAATGCTAACTAATTAATAATTCTGCTAAATCTCAATAGGTGCTACAGGATTTAATCTAACTTTAGCAGTCAGTTGTACTTCTACTGCAGGTGAGGACAAGTAATTCGTAGAGAGCTGTTAAGGAGACTTAATCCACTGTATTATCCAACTCAGCAAGGTGATTTGTTAAACTGAAAGCTTGGTCAAGTCTTCTAAGACTTTGACACTCTTAATTCTTAGATTAGACGATAACTAGTTCTTCAACAGTGGGCACAGGAACTATGCAACCCAAAATAGTCAGGGCTTCCTAGGGGTGGATAAATAGTGGAAAACCCAGGCCCTGACAGTATCACACCACTTTGTCCTGCAGCTTTGAGTTCTGTTTTGTCACTGTCAAGAGAGATTAGGTTTGAGGGGTTTTGGGGGCTTGGTTTGTTGTTAAACTTGGATGTGCATGAGTGTGGATACATAACACATATAACAGGGTGCAGAGCTAGCACTCAGCACTTTCCTACAGTTCACCAGAAATTGTATCATTTGAACTATAGATTAAAACCATTAAATTGCTCCTCTAAGTATGAGGGAGTTCTTTATCCTACTGGGGCATGAGTTGTTTATAATGATGAATGACTTCCACAGTAAAGGTATTCAATGCATCCACACTGTGGCTTTTAATTTGTCTGCTCTCTCACTAAACCAGTCACTTCTTCAAGTGCCAGTAAGAGGAGACACACCAAGAAGCACTAAATTTAATAGAAAAATAACTGGGAGTATTTTTCTCCCCCTCAAGCCCTGATAGCCATCTCTTAAGCAACTTGTCTTCCATGCTGCAGCACTCTGAAGGTGTCCTCAAATTACTTTGACACTGGGCAGGGCTTCCAACTGCAGCTACAAGACACAACCACTGTCTAAGCTATTTCACAAACTGTTCTTCCATTTAATAAGTTAATGGAAGCACCAGCAGCAATTTCAACCTGAATAATGCAAACCCCTAAAGCAACCACTGAAGGTAACCAAAAGCAAAGCTCAATGCAGTCACCCTTTCAGATTTCTCTTCAGACAAAACCATTAGCAGCTACCCAGTAATTTCTCCTCCTGATTTTAGGAAAGACCTTGGTAAAAGCAGAGAAGCATTTCTGAAGGGTGCAAGGCAGGTATTAGTGTTTGTAAAAGCAAGTTACAGACAGGTGATAGCTACAGGAAGACCACATGACCCTTGCCTGATGGTATCTATGGAATTCTCTTCATGTCAGTGTCACTGTGCATTTTATGAAAAACAGAAACTGTGACAAAGGCCGGTGTTACATTACACATCAAAGCCACAGAAATTCCCTGGACAACTCTGGGAATGCTCCTGCACTGAGATCACCTCACTACCAGCAGCAGCAGCAGATTAAAGCTGCTGTGACAGGTAAGGGACTCAACTCTGTCCACACCCGGTTTCCATTCCAGCTGCTTGGCCTGGTCCCCAAGCACCTAAAGACACACTCAAACAAACAGATACTCCGATAATGTTACTGTTATAAACACACAGAAAGGGAGAAAAGCACAGAAACAAAATCCCACTGTATTCAACCTTTTATGCAGCTACAAAATGTGTACCCCTAGTGGCAAGTAAGTTTTACCCACTGAGCAACCTTAGATGAGATTCACCTGTCCAATTAAAGGCAGCGAATAAACTCAACAGGTCAGACAAGCACGGCATCTGACACACCAAAAACTGCGTGTTTGGGCAGAGACCGATCTCACTCAGAAGTGGATGCCAGCAAAGCTTTTCTGTGCCTGGCGGAGATAACAGGGCAGGCACGTTCCACACCCGACCAAGCGAACTGGCGCACGATTCCCAGATCCTCAAAATGCACCAGGGGCAAGAGCTCCGAGCCAACAAAACACACGTGGGGAAGCAGCTGTGCACAGACACCGAGCCCCCGCGGGCCTGGCGGGGAGGAGAGGCCTGTCAGGAGCCCCGTCGGAAGGGAACCGAGTTGAAGAATCCCATTCGCACGGGCGGGCCGCGCCCCGGCCCCTCCCGAGGGACACGGCGCTGAAGGGGAGCACAGGGTGCCACCCGCCCCGTCACAGGCGGCACCGACACACCTCCTGTCCCCTCCGACTGGCACCCCTTCTGCTCCGAGCTGCCCGCGGCCCTTCCCTTACCCAGGAGCGCCCGGGCCGCCCTCAGCGGCGGCAGCGATCCCCGCAGGGCCGAGGCACGGCCGGCCCGCACCAGCGCTCCCGCCATGGCCGCCATGGCCGCCGCCCGCGCACGCGTGTGAGGCGGCGGCCGGGCCGGGGCGGGGCGGGGCGGGGCGGGCCGCGGGCTGCGGTCAGGGCCCAGCCACCCCGAGAAACTGCTGCTCTGCCAAACGTGCCTAAACATGGAGCGTGCATTTCCCAGCTGTGCCTTGTTGCCAATACCAAAGGCGTGCACTGGGAAGAGCATTGTCTGCAGGTCGAGGGAAGTGATCCTGCCCTAGTGAGGACGCAACACTCTGGAGTGCTGTGTCCGTTCTGAGCTCCTCAGGACAGGAGGGACACGGAGCTCCTGGAGCGGGTCCTGCGGCAGGCAGCGAGGGCGATTGGAGCACCTCCTTTGGGAGGAGAGGCCGAGGGAGAGGCCTGGGCCTGCTCAGCCTCGAGAATAGGCGGCTGAGAAGGGATCTCATTAATGGGCTCGCACCTCCTCACCTTCCCTCAGCACAGGAGCCAAAACTATGTCTTTTTGTACCTTTTATATACAGGCCATAGCAGCCACAAAGAAAAGTAAATAATCATAGAATCTCCATTTGGATTGGAGATTTCAAATCTCATCGAGTCTGACCTTTGACCAAGTACCACCACATCAGCTAGACCGCCATGTGTTGCGTCCAGTCATTTGTTGAATGAAATGTTGAATCCAGAGATGTCCCTCTGCCACCTCCCTGGGCAGCCCATTCCCATGCTTGACAAGCCCTTCTGTGAAGAAATTCTTCCTGATGTCCAGCCTCCCCTGGCACATGAAAATGAACTCTAGGAAGGCCCAGTGCTTGCTGAGGTAAGGGTGTTTTCCCACCCAAGCACCAGACCAACACCTGCAGGTCATGGCACACAGCAGAGGTTTTTAAGACTCAGGCTCTTGTGGTTTGCAATTTCCTGAGAGCCTTCAGGGTAAGCAGGTATTTGACTCCCAGGCAGGTAAGCTTGAAGGGCTTTTATCATCAGTGCAGATCACCATGCTCTACTTATGTTGTCTTGATGTACATCACTGCAGAACCCACCCCACTTCATGATGATGATGGCAAACCTAGTGAAAACAAATCAATCATAAAACCACACTGGTTTTCATTACCACAGTGAGTTAATACTCCCATTCAGGCCATGTCTAAGTCAAATATTGGGAGAACTTCAAAATCCTTAAACTCAAGCAATTTCTGGTTTGCAATTAAAAAAAAAAAAAAAAAAATTTTGCAAATATCCAAAGCTGGTGATAAATTTTTCAAACAGGTTCATAAAAAATGAAAAATGTATTACATTATGTACATGCAGAAAACAGACTACACTGCTAATTTCACTGCCCTCCGAAAGATTATTTTCCGTAGCTCTTCTATGAGAAAATACTGGAATAGTTCAATTAAGTGTTACTGGGAAATACAGTATTGTTTGCATGACTGTATACAACTATTTAAAAGACAAACAGAAATGTCTCAGGATAATGAAACAAGAAAATATTTGAAACAAGTGTATTTTTAAAAATGTTTATTGAAATGCCTTCATTGCATCATGCAGGATATAAAAATTATTAGAAAACCTTTATAACTATACTTAGGAGTAAAATCAAGATACACCAGGGAAAAATAATAACTGTATAAACAAAAGCAATTTACTTGATAGTGTTTTAAATTATAGATTACAGGTTGTGATCTGCACAGATGATAACAATTATCTTGTAACAACAGTCTCTTCTTTTATGATTCAAGTAGAAACTGATGTTTGTCATGCTAGAACAACCACATCACCTGTGTATATCACAAACCTGTTCATTAGTTACAGGGTTTAAAAAGTATAACAAAAATATTCTGCCAGCATACTTCTATTCTGTTTTCAGTTTATTTGTTCAATCAAAAGCCATTAACTTTTCATCAAGGAAAAAAAAAAGGCTAATGTGCTTTCTAGTACACAAACCACAGAGCGTGTAAGTTTCAGTTACTGAAATAGAACCTCTTTAAAGTCATGACACTTTCTTGAAGTTCATTTCAATTAAATAATTTATATTTTTGCAATATTACTCAAGGACTTGGAGGTGATTTTAAAATGAGAGACCACTGCACCCTCAGTATCTTTGCTGTTTTAGCAATCTCAATCCCTACTGCTTCAAACTTTCAGGCGTTTTTATTCATACACTGCTTAGTGTAAACTCTTAGAACTCACCTCTCCCTTTTTATTCTATTTGACAGCATTATTCTGTGCCGATATACATTCAACAACAAAACAACTCTCTGGGACTGAAAGCTTGGCTCCAAAGAATTCAGATAGGTAGAGATTTTGGTGCTGGCTTCAAGGCAGGCAGTGCTTGAGAGATTTCCACAGAGCATTCACTTGGCACACAGTAAGGTTAGAACCACACTGGGACCTTACTACATGAAAGAAAATTGCTGTAGGGTCCAGAATCAGCTTATTCTGTTCAACAGGGAAGATTAAAAAAAATCTCTCTTTGTGAGGAAGTTAATACATGTGTTTCCACTTCTCATCCTCGTGGAAAAAAATGCATCTTTATAAAGCTATCCTTTTCTTTTTTTTTTTCTTCTTTTCTTTTTTTTTTTTTTTTCTGTTGAGCTCCATAGATGCAAACTTTAAACATACAGTTGTTGCCACGAAGTGTTTGAACACACAGAATATAACAATTTAATTACATTAAAAGTCATTAAGAGTTTTGGCACTGTCCCCTTACAGAAAGTTAGGTACAAGTAACAATAAGAAAATGTAAGGGAATCATGTAACTCTTTGGCTCTGTTGTAACACTTAACTACTAAGGCAAGAACTGTGTGTACCTTAGGGCTGCTTTTTTGTTTGTATTTTTATAAAATACTTGACTAAAAGTTTTAAAAAGTCACCTAATCATCTATAAATGTCAAATGTTGCATATTAAAATATATGCTTATTACACCTTTTTGTTTCACTACTAGAATTTTTGCATACCAATGAGAACACACACACTTGTAAACTCTTCAGTATAAATTTATGAAGACATTCTCATAAAGAGAATTTGTATAAGAGAATTTGCAGAAACTTATCATTCAGTCAAGATGCTGTAATTAAAATTGCCTGATTATCCATTTTGGAGCACTATGATTCTCTCAAGAGCTTTAGCTTGTTCATTCCTATAAAGATCAACTGCAACAGATAACAACCCCCCCTTTTCAATGCATTTGTAACCCCCTCTAAGACTGAGGTTTTGGGTGCACATCATAAGGAGGACATTTCAGGATATTTATTATTCACTGGCTTTTCAGCTGTCACTAGCTATGGCTAACTTCATTATTTACGTTATTGCAGGATGCCCTGTTGCTCCCCTTTTATTACAACATGAAGTGGGTGTAGCCTTCTGCGCCTGTAACAATGACATCCATCCATATCCTCATGGCTTCTGGGGAAGGAGCAACCATGTAGTAGATGCGGTCATGGGTCTTAACACTGAAGGTCAGCAAAGGGTTGGGACTCTAGAATGAAGCACAAAGAAGATATCAAAAGAGTGAAATCAGTGCCATTTATTGGTACCAGACGTGGAATTGCTTACAAGGATATTTATGAATAGGATTAAGAAGAAAGATAAAATGCTGTACCACTGCATCTTATACTGCAGCAGAGATGCATTTCAAGTGTTTGTAGCCACTATAAACACCTTTTACTGCATTTTCCCAGTAGACTATTATACAGTACTACAGGGCTCCAGGCTGTTGTTTCATGCCCAAATAACTAACTCCTCCACTCTGTCCAGTGGCTTTCACAAATTGTTCACAGTTTATTTAAATTACAGGTGAGAAGCAGGGGGTGCCATGAGCTGCTGGCATGGTTAACTCCCTCCCTGGGACAGAGGCATGCAGCCAGCCCTTGACTTGTCCAAGCCACTAACTCCAGTGGTCTTGCCACTGGACTAAGGAACTCCTTGTAGCAAATCCCACTTTGCAGGTAGACACTTATCTCTGCTTCCATCAGTATAAAAAAAACCCCAAAACACTGCTGGTCACTGATTAGCTTCCTCTTCCTTTTCCTCCACTCCAGGGTTCTTTTTAGTATTTACTATTTGTTTCTTTTTTCCCCCCAATAATGTTAGTTCTCCCTTTAATTTTACAGCAGCTACCACACTTTGGGTACTGTATGTGATATGTGGTTAAAACAGCAGTAACAAAGTTTACCTTATATGCATTCTTTAGATGATCATAATAGACTTCTTCAATAGCTTGAAAATATATTACACCTTTTAATTTAGTTTCGTGTTTGTCTAAAACGCAAAAGAGAGAATAACTTCAGAACTGAAATGAACAGTAAGAAGCAAATGCTCAATTTGCATTTCCATATATGTTCAGCTGACAAGTAACTGACTTCACAGTTCTTCTTCTGAAATCCCAAGGAAACCTTCAACCTTTCTTACTAGTTTGTTGGTTTTGTTGAGAGATGCATTTTTGATTTTAATATGTCTTCTTTTTCACCTAGTTTCCAAGGATTAAAGCTTTTGTAATTTCCTCATCTATTTGCAATTCACTCCTTTCACTGAATTATCTAAATGTTATGGAGGGTATTAGCCCACAGAAGGACAGGTGTCTCTCAGTTGTATCCACTCTTCCAATGCCATGAAAACCAGCCAGACTTCACACAGGCTAAGACCTCCAGTTTGCCTTCAAGTGAAAACTGTAATGATAATCAAATTTTCAATACAATCTGACAGCAAGACCTTTATATTAGAACAGAGTTTGTGCATGTACTTTTTGTTAAAGATTCTTCTTCATATGTGAACTTAAGAGTCACCACTATAATTTTTCAGAAGAAAAAGGTGCAGGACAGGGCGACATCCACCCTCCATTTTCCTGCAGTGGAGAGAGAAATTGTTAGAAAGCATCCCAACTGCATGTGGACACTGAAAGGCAAACTTCTTTCACTCCCAGGACTTTTGTATTAGGGGAATATAATGCTTTCTATCCCAAAGTCATAGTGTCATCTCAACACTGAACAGTCACGCAGAACATCTTTATCAGTCCCAGGAGAGATTCTGCTGTCATTTGAACACTTGGGGAACTTGGCTTACATCCTACACGTAGCTGCAGGCAATTCTGAAAGCTTGATCTGATGGCAAAATGAAATCCCAGAGAGCAAATGCAGCTTTGGGAATCTTCCTGCCAGCCCCCAGAGAAGCAGTACTGAAGCACTGAGGTAAGGGATTATGAGATTTCTATTTATACTGAGATAAACACAGCACTACACAAAGTGCTGTCTGTGCACTTCAAGTAAGCAGGGGATCCGCTCTCTTTTCAAGCCCCACCTGGGGCCTTGGTTACCAGACTGTTTCAGGTACCCACAAGCTCCCATCGAAAGTGTCTTGGTTGAGTTCCCTGAATGCTTCAGAAAGTGCAGATGCTTCAGCTGCTGCACTAAGCTGTCAGACTTTAGGGTAAGTTCTTGGTTCAGTGCACTGGCAGAACTAAAGCATTATCTCAGTACATTCACTTAGAGTTCAATTACTCTGAATTTACAGCACCAATATTTATTTTGGAAATCTACTATGTATTTAAAGATCTAGATGGATCCTCACTCATACAAGCAGCAGCATTTTAGTGCAGCTGGTACAGTCTCCTCATAAAACTGTGCTTGTTGGCTGGAGTCCTTGAGACATTAGCAAAAGCTTTCTTTGGTAATTGAGATTACATTATGGCAACTGTACTGCACTCAAAAGTGAAATCATTAAATGTTAACATAACTACTAAAAAAAGACAAAAAAAGATCAATACCAGATGGGAACACAGTACTGTGTTACAGGACTTCCTAACCAATAAACCAGATGTTCAGACCAAAATAAAAAACGTTTGTCACATTCTTCATTGTATTATTGCAAACTAGTGAGAAATATTCAGTGGGTATGTGATGAACGAATGTAATTAATTCAATTTTAAATTCCTTATGAGTTGCTGGAAAGCAGTTATGTCAGTAAGTAAATGAAACTGTTTGGGTGGCTTTTGTACTCTGTGTTTTCTTCTGTGTCTCAGCAATGACCATCTTGCATGTACCTCTTTCTGGCCTCTCTGCACAATAAATATTCAGAGCACAGTGTTATTTTTGCAGCTTCCTCAGAAGTGAAACTTCAAAGTCAAACCACATGTATATTTGCACAGCATTTGGAGAAATAAATATGATTCTTAAATTCCCCATTTTTGAGTTTACCCTAAGGTAACAAAGTAATGTAATGCTTATAATGGCTCCAGATAATTGTGTAACACCATGTACACAAACACCTTTGGAGTATTGCATATTCTTCCTCTGAAATTCCTTACACTTTCAAAATAAGGCAAACTCAATTTCCTGAAAACCTTTTCTTCACATTTTAGGACTATGGAAGCATTCACTTCAATTTTCATAGTAAGTATAATAAATTATATTATTGTATGACTGGTACAAGAAATCATTCAGTCACTGGGGGAAGTATATAATATTTAAAAATAAAATAGATGGAACCATTATTCTGTGTACTTGCAACGTGATCATCTTCCATTTTTTCTCTTACCCATATGCATCTCCTCCTTTGTTTTGTACACTCAATTTTGCCTTACCTGGCATGAGGATTGAATGCTATAGGGAAGGGCTCACATGACCTCTAAATGAATGGATGAAATGGAAATCCAAGCTTTATCTGGACTCCCTACTTGTTCATAACTCAGCTGAGTTTGATAAGAAAACAGAAGAAAGGATATACCCTAGTAGCAATCCCACAACCTACCTGCATAATAAGTAAAAGTTCTCTTGTTTCTGTCAAAAACAAACCACCGTTTTTTCCACGTTTTGATTTTTCCTCCCATTTTAATCAGAAAGCCTCGGCAGGTCTTCTCAGTGAGAGAAATGTGGTAGCAGGTCTCTATGTTGTGCCCAGCTGTTTCAATGTGACTCCGTAGGTCAAAGTCTTCCTTTCTAACAGGCAAGTAGCGAGTCAAGGGACGGGCCTACAGGAAAGAAAAGAAAATCATATTATTTGTAAGAGAAGCATTATCATCTCCTGCTCTTTCTGTTGAGAGGACTTAACTGAAAACTGCTCACAGAGCCTAAGAATAAATATAAGAAAAATAAAGAGCTTTACTGCAACTCTAATTTTTTGAAAAGAAAAATTCTTTAAACTTCCAACTTTACAGTGTTAGATAACTTTGCAAAAGCCAGACAGAGCATAGAACTTGCTTGAAATCAACAGCTGATAAGCTGGTAAAACAAAGGCTACAGCACAGAAAAGTTGTCTTAGAGAATTTTTTTAATTCTAGACAACTTTTTTTAAATTCTAAGACATTACTTAAATGTAAGGGTGTGTTGCTGCCTTAGATGAAGTCCAAGAACTTTGTAAGTAGGATGTTAAGCACACCCTTTATTTCTCTGGATCAAATACTCACTGCATACATGTCACTCTTTAATTCTACTGCTACAGGTATTTTCATGCAGAGTATGATATATAATTAATAAGAATGCAATTGCAGGAAACATTAATAATGGGAAT
The DNA here is from genome assembly GCA_030060385.1 of Muscicapa striata striata. Taxonomy (NCBI): domain Eukaryota; kingdom Metazoa; phylum Chordata; class Aves; order Passeriformes; family Muscicapidae; genus Muscicapa; species Muscicapa striata. The sequence continues at coordinate 5,961,995 of JAREIS010000011.1, forward strand.
GAACTGTGCTAACTAGTTCACAGTATGGTATGGAGAGCTGCAGTGCATCCCTGTGCAAGAGACAGCAAAGCAGTGCAGGAGACAGAGCCTCCTTCTTGACTGCAGTTCAAGACTCTGCACCAAGCCTGGACAGTGTCAGCTGGGAGAACAAGCAGGAGGAGATAGTGATTTGGAACCTCTGCCAGCTGAGGGAATATTCTTGTTTTCTGTGCCTGAAGGGTCCATGCACTATCACCACCCCCTCATTTTAGACACAGAAGGCAGGTCTCCCAGAGAAGGCTCCTGCTGCAGCTGAGGCAGAGAGGCTACTTTGGAACAGAAGCTCATTTTAGATGCTTTCAAGGATCTGTGAAAGGAGCATCTCCCTGACTCTCTTTCCCTGGATCCCAGATAAGTCAGTGACCTGGAGAAACTAATCTGCCCCTGCTCCATTCTCATGGTAGCATGTTAAATCCCACTGAGAGTCTCAAATCAAAGGGACTTTGCCTCACTGTGTTCTTAAGAGCCTCTTGGTACAACAGGAGCTGTGTTGCTCACAAGAACTCTTAGCACCCTTCTAAAATTATGCCATCCTGTATGATATGAGCTGGCACCAGCTCTGGCAAGTGCAAAGGTGGAGTTCCTTCCTCTCATTTACATTTCTAAGTGTCAAAACGTGCTGGGGAAAAAGAAATTGGCCTCACTGTGCAAAGGAAAGAAAAAAGAAAAGAAAAATCAGTCATTTTTGACAGATATGTTTTTGTCTTCTTTCCAATTCAGTCTTCTCTCTGCCAGCTCTGACAATTAGCAGTAACTGACAGGACATTCTATTGTGACACATGCATGCTCTAATTTGGGCTAAAGATACCAGCATTGCATTGTTGTTTACGCCATACTTGAATTGTCAACAAAATTTCTTAGAAAAAAAGGAGGCAATCAAGTCAAATTTAGTATTGCTGATTACATTTTAGATAAAAACAAATGAATTAATATATTTAACTAGAAACAGCTGGTTAAACATCAGCAAAGGTAGCACAGATGAAACCAGAAAGATATTCCAATATGATATTCCAATCTTCTGCACTCAAATACATCTATTAAGATGGAGACATTGTCTTGCTCTGGTATACTAGCAATGACTGCCTAGTCTATTTGCTGTACCTTGTAGATATTATTGGTTTTGGAGGAATAAACAAATAGGTAAGACCCTAAGCCTGAAGAAAACTCAAAGTACCTCTAAGTCCAAAGAAGAAGAAAAAATATGTAGGAGGTAACACTTTTTAAATTAAGGAATGTTTCTCATATTGTACAGTCCCATTAACTTTAGAAAAAATACTATTTACTCTCTCCTGTAGGTATGGAGCTGAAAAAGCTTCTTTATTTGTTTTTTTCTTTTGGTCAAATGTTTGGAAGTAATAATTCATATTTCAAGGTATTTTATGTATTAAAAGAAAAAGCAAAACAAAACAAAAAGCCCACCAACTCCACACCAATGGTTTATAAAATTTAAAAAACCACAAATTTCTGTTTTTCTGGCCAAAAAATTCTGCCCTGCCTATATTCAGTAACAAACTTTATAGGATTAATATTGATCCTCTATATATAAAATGCTAAATAGATATCTATGCTGTTATCAAACTTTAAATTAATACTGCCTCCAAGAGCCCAAAAATACTTTTAGCAAAACAACTGCACCTCAGAAATACTAAATCCATCTGTTCAGCTGAAAGCAGTTCTGTTTACCATTGGCAGAAGTACACTTAGTCCTTTTCTGTATATGAAGGGCAAGTCTTCCACTTCAAAACCATTTCACACCCCCATATCTGACCTGTGCTCTTTGTTTCTCGCGTATTTTGACTTCTTTTTCAATTAATTTTTGCCTCTGGCTCGTTTCTTCCTCCAATCTTTTCTCCAGTTGCTCTCTGCGGCGTTTTTCTTCTTCCAGAGCTCGTTTCTTGGCTTCCATCTCCCGTTCCTAAATACCACAGCACACACAGAACTTCAAGTATATGCAAAACTATAGTTGGCAATGCAATTTCTAAGCTAGGGCTAAATATCGTTTTATCCTTTAAGTAGGCAGAAATATATATCCAGGACATTGGGCTGAAATCTGGAGCAAGAAAAAGATAATGAAATAGAAATGAAAGTTCTTAAGCAGCTCCCCCAGCAGGTGTCAAACAAATGCTGATCAAGTTTCTGGGGATTTTGCCATCAACTTGTCCTTTGAGGTAGCAGATATTGCACATGGGCTCAAGGTTGTAGTGTGAGGTGAAGCCAAGGGGGAAGTGGTATTTTTTAAGTGTCTATTAGGTATAAGCTGGGTAGGTTTCTGTGTTGCATTAGGAGAATATTATCCAAACTTACATGCCTACTCTTAGCTACTCAAAATTATGCTTACCCTGGTCTCAAGCAGCCGAGTCTTTTCAGCATGTGCTTGTTTGAGAAGTCTCTCCATCTCCTCTATTCTTGCAACATTTGAAGTGCTAGCACTACAAAAAAAAAAAAACCCCACCATTATTTCTTATTTAAATTAATAGTTGGTATTTAAAGAAATATTTTGCAGTTCAACATAATTTAAGAATGAAGTTGACACTGTTCAGATCCAATTCAGTGCAGCAACCACTAATAAAAAAAAGAGGTACGTTTGGTGAGCTGAAGAATGATTACAGGAGTTCTGTTTCTTCTGTACTTTGAGCACCCACAGATTTTATGCATCTCTACAAAAAAACTTGAACATGGTAAAATATATTATACATTTTGAATTGGTCAGAACAAAGCATCATAAATTGCTTTCCTTTAATGTCTGATATGGCTAGAAAATATTCTCAAATACCACCTAAAGCGATTAATTTTGCTTAAGGGAAATTTTGTCAAGAAAAATAAACTGCCTTCTAGATTTTATCAACAAAATCAGCTCACACTCTTTTTTGCTTTCACCAAAGTTTGCCTTGTGAGAAACAGAAACATCTGTTGTAAAGGGTCCTTTTTTGGTTTTTGTACTGATTTGGGCTATTTGCTTCTTTGTGTTGCTTTCTTTTGTTTTCCTTCTGGCATTGGCTGCAAGAGTCAGAGGGAAGCAGAAGAGCAAACAGTACCAGTGAAATTCAACAGCTGTCAGTTCAGTGCTGAACAAACAGTCTCCAGACCTGGGCTGGCGACTGGACTTACAGGATGGTAATCTCAGACACACACCATCCTCCTTCCAAAGGGTCACAGCAGGAAGTGAGAGAGAGAGAAAGGTTTCATATCACTGGCACATTAGCTCAATGCACAGAGTTAGTTCCCAGCCTGTCTCCAGCTATCAGAAACTTGCTGACTATCCATTTAAAATAGAAATCCCCAAAACCCAAGTCCCAGTGTTTTTCCTTTAAAAAAACCAAAGCCAACACCAACCAATACAAAAAAAGCCCAAGCACACCAGACAGCACAATGACTGCCACTGGTATTTTCTGAAACTCTTAACACTGCAATGATAATGATTAAAAGGGGAAAGCAGAGGGCTTCCCTGCCACAGGAAACAGATGCTAAGTAAAACACTATGTGCTAGCCAAAAAAAAATGTCCTTGTGTTCACAAGGTACTCACAGTGCTGTGACAAAGCTGTACTTAATGATCAGCCTCTATTTATGCTTGTGAAACTGCTGGGGCAGGACTGTGAGCAGGAATGAAAGCACTACTATAATGTCAGGAATAAAAAACAGACTGTCAGGAGAAAATTGTTTGCACACAATTTTGAGACTCATCTGGACTTTTAACACGGATAATGGAAATTCCTTTCATCTGAGAAATGGTGTCTGAATTGACAGCCTCTGAAGATGAGAAAACCAAGCCTTTCAGTGTCATCTCTTCATTTTTACTGATCCAGAAAAGGGAGAAGAAAGGGCAAAAAGACATTTGGAAGGAAGCCTGAGTATTTCAGCTTAAGCATCTAGTTGGTTAACATGCTGGACTTGTAGAACAAGTGTACATCATCAATGGCACATGTCCTTAAGAAATTTCCTGTCAGAGGAAATTCCTTCCCTGCAGTGATCACATGAGGAAGCACTGATTGCTTTGTAAACTTCAGCATTATCACTTAACTTTTCCATATTTTTATTTTCCATCTTTCAATAAACAGGTGAGATGTAGTTAAACCTGATTATGGGGAGCTAGACAAATATGATGCCTGTCTATTGATCTTACATTTCTTTAACCAATCAGCATCATCCACACTATCACAGTGCCAACATGTACATATTCTCTTTTTTATTATGACCATTGCAGGATCAGAAGGAAAGAAGACTTACCTGGAAATGTTATCTGGTGAGCATGCTGATATGCTTGTCTCCATACTGTCAGAACTGTCTAAGCTTAATGTGTCAAAGGCATGGTCCTTGTAACTACGATCTGGGTAATGGAAACTGTTCAAATACACATTGGATTCTGATGCTGTTCTGCTGTAGAATTCTGGAGACTTCTGCCTTTGGTTTTCACAGATGCGCTGATGGTTATACCCTAGAAAGTGCAGAGGAAAACACTGATTTCACACCAAAATTATGGGACAGGAGCATAACTTGTTAGCAGCACAAGCATTTTGAACATCAACTCAAGTCTTTACTGCACTGTGACCAAGATACTACAATATTATAGTTAATTTTACAAGTTAATCACGCTAAAATAAAAGCTTTAAGTATGTGTTTTATTTATGCTAGATTCAAATACATGCACATTAGTATAGCTGACTTTTCAGTATATGTTCTTGTATGTATATTATGAAAAGTAGAAAAAATGAAATTTACATTTTAAAATGAAAATTAGGCCTAATCTGGAAAGTAATGCAGTTAAATTCAGGAATTTAGAAGAAATGACACTGACTAAATTACAGTAAAAATGTCCTGATATTCAGTATTCTTAAATAGTTGTCTAGTTTACTTTAGTGAATATGGATAATTTTTTTTTTTTGTCTATTTGGGAAACTCTGCTTTCTGGTCACTGCAACTGGACTCAGTTTCAGCAGAAATAATACAGGCTGCTAGTTACAGAATCATAGTTACTAGTGTAGAGGTCCTTTACTAGAATTTTGAAATTGCAGTTCACCTTACATGATTGAAGCAGATCCTTACAGCTCAATGATTCTGAAGAAAAATAAGGTTCATGCAAAGGTTCATCTGTTAGTTTTCCACAAAAACATTTTTTCTGAAAAGTCATCCTTCTTGAACACAGGGAACTTTGTTTGGCAAACAAAGACATTTGGAAATGTCTCTTCACAATTATCTTTTATCTCATGTCTATGCTGCTCTTTGAAAGTAATGCAGACTTAGAGAGAGGTTGTTGAGCTTGCCTGATAAGGAGGAGCTGTCATTTTAACTGCTGAAGTATTTTACAGTGCCCTTTTTAGGTTGTTCCATCTATGTGATTGCAAATGCAACGGCACTGTTCATCTTTTCCTTCAATGAATGCAAGAAGTGAGACTTTCTCATAGTTCTTATAGTTAGGTTTGTAATATTGTCTGCACATTTCTGACCCAAATTCTGAGCTGCTGGCAGAGCTGGAGATTAGGAAGGACTGGTAAGACTACATGAAAACCTCACATTCTTACAGGAAAGCCGCCACTGACACTCCACATATTTAAGATGAACAGACACAGGAAAAATGCAGACAAATGTACAAATGCAGCAAGGTCCAGATAAAAATTTTTACTAGACACCATTAAGACAGTGATGTTAAGAAAGCATACTTAAAGTACAGTAATTTTCTGCCTTATTCTTATTTCCTATCTGTACATACAAGGTTACTTTCTGGTCTTTTTGCCATGCCAGAGCTGGGAGAGTCCCAGTTCAGAGAGCCAACAACTGCAGTTATCTGAAAAGTGTATCTTCAGCTGAATAATTAAAGCGTGTCATTAAAGAAACTGTACCCTACAAGCATTTCCAAGGTAGTTTTTCCTCACTTCCCTCTGTACCATACAAAGCTTTCTTGGAGACAGTTAAAGCTGGTTTCTAAGGAACTAAGAGGACTCACTTGCCATTTTAAAGAACACTAAATTTCAATCAAAAATTCAATCGCATCGATTAATAGAAGAGACAAAAAGGACACCAATACACCTCAGCAGTCATAAACAATAGCATCACACAACACAGGTGTTACTGATTCATGTGTGGTTTGCTTTTTTCCCCTTATTTTGGCAAATGCTTCTGTTATTGCAGATAAGCAATTACCTTTCATACTCGAACCTTTGGAATGACTAATTGCTCCTGTGAAATGGTTATCAATGATTCATTAGGGAAAGAGAGAAAAAAACAAATTACTGAAAGAACTTTATGCAAATGCATGTTTTTCTGTTGAGCCCTCTACTCAGAAATCTTAATTCCTTATTTTATATTTCACTGAAAAATAAACCCATCTAAAAGGCACAGAACAGCACAGCAGTGCTACAAACACTCTACCCCATAAGATAAAGAACCCATTTTTGAGGAAAACATTTATTAGTCAAATTTATGCAATCATGCAAATACAACTAAACACTGAAAGAAATCAACATTTGTTAGGTTGCAAAATGAAATGCATTCACAGAAACAAAGCCTAATTCAGAGTTCTCCTTTTATCTTTATGCTTTAAGCAGCAGGCAGCTCAAAGCTCAGGATCAGCTGCGTACCAACACCACGAGGCTTCACAACCACAGCCACACCTTCACACTGGGCAGGCACAATCTGTTGTTTAAGGAATGTTTAACTGCTCAGGTGCCTATTCACACAACATGCACTTAAAAATATTAGACTCTTTGTAGGATCCAGCACTTGACTGAAATTTCCCACAAGCCAAGATTTGTATCAGGCAAGTCTAACCTGATACAAGACCTAAAATATTTGTTGTTGTGTTGGTTTTACTAGAGTTCCACTGCTCTGCAGCAAACCTGTAAACTTATCAATGTTAACAGCCATCCTGTTCAGGAAAATATTGCAAAAATCCATAAAGCCATGTCATCAAAGAAAAATATTCCAAAGGAGTTACTGCAGAATCACAAAATCCAGGTATACCACCACAAAATTATGGTGAGAGTAGAACTAAAGGTGAAAGCTGTTATTAAAAGTGGCACTGTCAAGTATGTAAAAAACCCACTAGTATTTTATGAAAATTATCCCATTACATTTTTCTTTTATTTTTCTTTTATTCCTATTCTTTCTTATTTTTCTTTTTTTTTAATCCTTTTTTAAAGACTGACTTTAACATGTCAAGATACATTTGTTGTGTGGAAACATGCCAAAGTAGGAAGCCCAAGTCTGTCTACCTTGTCATTGTCACCCACAGAGCTGAAAAGACTTCTAAATTTTCTGCTCTACTTGTGCAGCTATGAGCAAAGAAGCAAAAAATTAGGCCTGTGCAAAGCCATAGCTCTGCAGATATTAATTTTAGTCAGAATTTTTGTTGTGACAGGTTATTTGACAGCAGGGAAAAAAGAATTTTTGAAATGCTGTCATTATTTAACAATTATTTAAAAGTTTTTCAAGAGTCTAGGAACTACTTGACAGTGCTGATGCAACTGGTACTTTTGCAAAAACATCACATGAGAAGTACAACCAGGGAAGGGGATATTTTCATACCTTTTCTGTTTTTTCCTGAGTTTGACAAGAAAAAGAGTGAAAAACAAACAAAAAATGGAGACTGTTGAAAAGTTTCTGGATTGTTTGTGCAAATATCCCTTGCTTCCAGAATACTGTTTTTTCTTCATACAGAGCTTACAAAGGACACAAATAATCATCTTGCTGGTACCTAAGTTCTCTGTCCCAGCAGCTTTGTTCCCAGTGCTGTGTGGTCTTACACCTCGATTCCCAGCTAACCATTCCTTCTTCCCTTCTGAAGTCCATCATCCTGCAGTGAGTGGGACAGCATAGGGTCACCCTCCCTCCTTGCTGCTGCCTGCCCTTGTGGAAGATTCTGGCACCCAGCACTCCCTGGCAGCCCCAAGCATCTCCCTGCACAGGGCGAGGTCTTGAGATCCTGCCAAGTACCAGCTTCTTCATCCTGTCTTTGCACGTGGTTTGGTTACAAAGGCATGTCCACAGGAGGTGAATTTATAAATATAGTCTTTCAAAATTACCTCATCAATGGCTGCTAAGAAATACCTTTTCCCACTAATGATTTATATGTGACCAATGTGCGCCCTCTAAAACATTTAAGTTGTCCTTAACTCAGGCCATGATTACTGACAGTGACTGTTTCTTTCATTAACAATTCTTGAACTCATATGACTGACTGAACTTGGTTTGATAATCCTGGAGTAAAGATTATTTAGTACTTGAAACTCATGAAAATATTTATTACTGCATCCAGCCTAAAATTTATTCATAGACATTGCTTGTTCCTGCATAAAGAAAAATCCATGAAATCCATGTTCAGACCCAAGAGGCTGTTCTCAATTTCCTGATTTCACTTCTAACTTTCCTTTTTTTTTTTTCAGCTCAGACTTTTACAGTTACCTTCTTGGACTGAAATAAAAAAATCTGGAGAAAATTCCTTTCAGACCATGACTAGTTTAGTGATAACACTCAGATAATATCTTTAAACCAGCTGAGCTGCTACTGCTTCCAGCCAGCCTTGAATATACTTGCTTTCAGATCTACATGCACACCCCAGAACATCTGGTCTAGAACTTTGCTGTCGAGCCCTAAGGAGCACAGGAAGCCACTAGCACCACATCTGGAGCACATAATCCTCTTTGGATAGCAGTGTGTGGGTCACTGCTTGACAGCCAGGGCTCCAGACTGAGTGGCTGAAGTGGTATTTATCTCATGAGACCCTGGCTCTGCACTGAGCCCAGCTCCAATGCACTGGGTGCAGATTTATGCCCAAGGGATCAGGAAGCCAAGACACTCGTGTTGTTTGCAATAGATCACCTTGACCACAGAAAACTGAGAGTGAAAAAACTGTCAAGTAGGGAAAGAAACACAAGGAAAGCAAGTGCTGACTCACTACACATGACTGGTAGAGAACACTTTTTATCTATTCATCACCTGGTCTAGGTGAACAACTAACTTTTGGAGCAGGAAGATTAGAGAGCTCATATTTATCTGTATAATCAGTCTCTATACATTTATGGAGTTCCACTGTTTTGTCAGTAAATCTTCTGAAAAATATTCACTTATTCTGAAAAGGCAAACCTGATCTACCTCAAGAATGCTTTTACAATAAATAAACTGTATTTATTGTAATATAAACATTTATCACTGAGTGATGGAATAAAAAACATCTCCAACATCTCCAACATCTCCACTGACATGAAATCCGGCTTGGTTTTCAAAGATGTATTTAAAGATGTCTGATTAAATTAATCATAGTTACTCGGACTCAAGTCCTGTTGATTTTAGTGCAAGACAAGTAAGATTTCATAATTTTAACAGACAATGATATTCCATTTCAGTGGTCCTGTGTGGTACATCAAAGCAGTACATCATGTTCAGAACATTACCCAAATCTCACTGTCCCACAGAAATGCACTTTCTTCACTTTTGACTTTGAAGAAAGTTTGTTTTCCTTCCATGTGCTGAGTATGGGTGTGAGGGGAAACCAGAAATCCCACCAAGTTAAACTCAGTCCCTTCCCTGCTCAAACCACAAAGGTACTTCTATTAAGGCTTTATCTGTAAGGCTGAATGAAAAGTGCCTGAAAATTGTTTCTCTGGCTCATCTGTATAGCTGGGTAGAAATTCTCTGGGATCTGATTCCAGCCACTTGACTTGGATATTCCTGTCTTTGCTGAGTTCTGTACTGCAGTGCAGAAAGAGCCCTGCAAACACTTGTGTAGTGCTACCCAGACAAAGGAGTTTCCCCAACCTAGAAACATGCCACTTGAGTGCAAAAGCAGTTACAGTCTTCAAGTTCCTCCCACTGCAATAAATTCAAGGAGCTTGAGGTTGAACAGAAAGGGAATAAACCCTTTAGTAACTACTAAGAGAGGCCACAAATGATCCTTGTGTTCCTACATCCTTCCTGTTAATGACACTTTGAAAATCCTGTGACGGTTCAAATAAAGCACTTGTCAGCAGCACTGTTTCCCTTTGGTAAAGCTGATGTTTCAGAAAAGAACATCTAGAACTGTCTTCTTTCCCAGTACAAACTAATCCCTTAGGGCTCTCTTCATAATTTTCTATTTCCATTCAAACTGCTGGATCTTTCAAAAAATAGCAGCCAACTAGTATGACAAGCAGTATAGCACATGATTCCTCAACAGCATATGGAAAGTGCTGTGCCAACTGCCCCAATGAATACATCTCTCCCCTTCTCCCTTGTCTCTCTTAATCAGGCTATAATTTGATTTTAATTTGTGAGGTTTCTCTCTTTCTCATTCTTAAGACAAGAAATCTGACCCTACTCTTAGATTGCACAGTAACAAAAATTAAACATTAAAAGTGATTTGTGTTTTAGGTCATACACTAACACTCTTTGCAACCATTTTACAGAACTATTTTCAACTTTAAATACTTGATGTCTTGTCACAGTTTAGCCAAAGCATCCCTATTGATTTTCAGACTGAAATAACATCACAATGATGAGTCTGAACATAATTGCCAGCTATTCCACCTTTGCACATACATTGCATCTTAGACACTTTCCAAGCTGAGCATGAAGCTCCTTTTCTATTGCACATTTAAAGATAAGTTAGCCACAAACTGCAGGTTTGTTTAAGGACTGCTGCATAGCTAAAGCTCAAACCCAACGAATCACAAGTGGATCAGCTCTATAAAGGGGCTGTAGTAAGCCATGATCCTTTTTCAGCTTGCTTGTTCTATCCCTGAGTCATCCTGGTGCGTATGACTGACCTCAGTCATTGCTTTCACCTTTAAGAGCTGCAAGCTCTGACAAGTCCTGTAACAAGGGGATGGCTCTAGCTCAGCTCAGGCTCAGTTAGTGCAGCTCTACACAAGGACCTCTTGTACAGGTATCAGTAATGGTGATGGAGATGCTGGAAAGAAAATAAACTGACAGATGGCACTAAGGAGTGCCTCCTTTTGAAGATGGACACAGATGAATAATACATCTCATTAAAGCAGAAAATTGAGTGTTGACTCAAGTCAGCAAACAACACAGAACCCCACAGCCTACAAGATTAGGTTTCAGAGGTGTAGCTTGCTTCTGCATCCAGAATTGCTGTGTCCCTATTAAAAAACACAGCCATCAGAACAGATCTCTCCCTTCCTATTTTGTAGCCCAAATATTTAAGATCACATATAATACCACAGTCACAGCTTCTCAAAGTTATCTCTCTCTGGGGAATTTATCCAGGCAAAAAACACGTGCCTGTGAAAAACAAGTTTTAAGATCCCAACATAAAAAAAGGGAAGGAAAAAAAAGAAAGAACATGCAATATATTGCTTCAAAATCACTCATAGAAATTATCCAGTTAACACAACATGTATTTTCAATATCCTTTTTTTGTTTACTGAATTATATTTGGTGACCATGTAACTTAAAAACTACACATGAACCTACATCATAATATTAACCTCTTATTTTACCAGTAACAAAAAAATCAGTTACATTTAGAGCTTGCTTTTGTCACCAAGAAGTAAACGTTTATTTTGCAGACCTGCTGATGATAGCAACACCAGTTTCAGGCTTATTTCTGAACAACTGAACACTGATTTTAAACAGAAATGAAACAATGAAAAGGTCTTACCTTTGTGCATCCTTCTCGATTCCGACTCTTTGGTCATGGTTGCCAGGCAGTGAGGAAGTACACTGCCACAGCTGTTGCTCTGTCCTAATGGTAAATGTCCCTGCAGGAAATTTTGTAAATAGGTGCTTAAAACTGTATTTCAAGACTTCTTTTTTTTTTTCTTTTTTAATCAGCAATGGAAAAATAATGTGCTTTGTCATGGATATTAATGTCATGTGATATCAATCAGCCATTGGTATTTCAATTGTGTCTCTATTAGGCCAAAATGTTTTCAAAGTAGTACCTCCACCTTCCTGCTGTTTGTTGATTCACCATGTCACAAATAAAGAGTATTTTCACTTATATATAACTTTATCTTTACTATTTAAAGGCCTTCAGTAGGAAAGAAAACAAGTTGTGTCTCTAGAATCAATTTACACTAGCCCAAAAATACAATCCTTGAGACAGAAATCATGTATTCATGATTAACGCAATATAGCACTGCATTTCCAGAGGTCAGAATAATGGCTGGAAGTACATATACATTCCCCTTTGTTAATAAACCCAAAGTCATTTCAAAAGTCATGTGTGAATTTGGTGGGATTACATAATGCTTAGGGTGCTACCCAGCCTTCCCTTTAACCCAGTGTCTTGGGTTGCAATACAGGATGTGGCCAGAAATGTGTATTCTATCACCATCTGTTGAAGCTGGGTAGGGTAGTAACCCTTATCTCCTTGGCACAGAGTATCTGCTAATGGGCCATCTGTTAAAAACCAGGTGGGACAATCATCTTTATCTTTTCCACAACCCATCCTCCCTCCAGGAAGATATCATCTGCTGCTGGCCCATTCAGTCCCACTGTATGACTGATAAAATTACATCATCCCACTGGGAGATGCTCCAGCCAGGGGGAGGAGCCAAGCCTTTCCTACCTAGATAAAAATTGAGATTTTGTACAGAAAGATACCTTCTTTCCACTGGATTCCAGAGGAAAACCAGACCTTTCCACATCATCCCTGGACCTTCAGAGGAAAACTGCTCCCTTCTACAGGAGCACTGCTTCAACTGAACCACATCTGTCACTGCAGGAGGATGCAGCCACCATTTAATGGGACTGCTACCAACACCCTGACTGACAGGGTGTCAGGTTGTATTCTGACTCTGTCAGGGTTGGGATTGTTCTTTGTAATACTGTATTTCTATTTTAATTTTCCTAGTAAAGAACTGTTATTCCTAATTCCCATATCTTTGCCTGAGAGCCCCTTAATTTAAAAATTATTATAATAATTTGGAGGCAGGGGGTTTACATTCTCCATTTCAAAGAGAAGCTTCTGCCTTTATTGGCAGACACCTGTCCTTCAAACCAGGACACCCAACGGAGGATTTCCTGCAGAGGTTGGAGGAAATAATATAATAATAATATAATAATAATAGTAATAATAATAGCAATAATAATACTAGTAGTACAGTAAACAGCAGAGCCACGTACTTTGCTTGCGATGCTGCGTCCCAGCGTGGCGCTGTTGAAGTGGGGAGACACAGCCGGGGTGGTTTTCTTGCGGGGCAAGGTATCGCTCAGGTACGAGCACTCCCTGTGCTGCTTCTTGCGCTCCTCCAGGTTTCTGAAATGCTTCACGGGGAATTTGTTACAGTTTTGACAAAATGAATTGATGTGCTTGCTCAGTTATACTCTACAAGGAAAACACTGATAGTGTGGAAAGAACAACATCTAAATACAGGGTGCCTCCTGCTTCACAGTGCTTTCCATCACATTAAAAAAATGCATTAAATTTGTATGCACATTTTATGTATGTGTCCCTGTACCTTTTCTTTTGTGTTAAATATTCAAGTCTAGTGTACAGGTAGAACCCAATTAAAAGGGAAAACTTTTCCTTAGAAGTTATTCTAATGAATTAGTAGCTTAAAACCAATACAGCTTTTGAAATGCATTGTTCAAATGTATATGAAAAATTAATTTAGGATGTCACACATGCATTATTGCTGCAAGTCCTCTGACAGTTACAATGGATCCTGAATATTAATATTTGCCTCTGCATTATAAGGTGAATTTTTGTTCAGAAACATTCTGTAATACATCATGTTGATTTTTAAATGAGCAGTGCCTTTAAGTGCAACACTCTGTAAGCACAATCAATTTACAGCCTATCACTGTAAAGTGCTCACAGATAAATCAACTTTGTGGCCACCATAACAAAAGCAAACAAAATGAAATAATCCCAAGTTATCAGCTTTGAATCTGTTACCTGTTGTTGCCTGCGGTGTTTCTTAGCTGGCAGAGGTGGAGGTGTATCAGATAAAGGAATAGGATCTACATGAGTAGCCATGACCTCAGGCCAATGGACTGATGGAAGTTGAGCAATAGAGCGAGGAGAAAGAGAGTGAGGAAACACAAATCCAGAACAGAGAGGTGATCTTAGCTTTATAGAAAAAAGAGAAATTACACACAGAGTTTTCTTTTTGGAATTTCTCAGAAGATACGGCACATAAAAGCTGCAGTTTTAGCACTGTGTTTGTTGGAGTGTTTAGCAGGAAAGGAGGTGTACTCTATTGCAACTCTCAAGGCATACTGAGCTACCAGAAGCAGCACACAAATGCCAAATTCTAAACCAGTTTCTGCTTTATTGCAATGCAGAAGGACGTGGCTTTACAAAGTTATTCTGTTCCTTTAAAAGGAGATTTATTCAAAATTTCCCAAAGAATGAAGAAAAGAAAGTAAGCTAGAAAACAGACTGGACAGACTCCATGGAATAGCTAAGACAGGTAGGAGCTATTCATCTCCCATAACAATTCAAAATATACTTCTACCACGTTACAGGGGAGGAAGAATAAGAAGCTACAAAACACACAAAATGAACATCTGAACACCACTAATCTAGTTGACATAAGCTTGTCCACAGATGCTTTCCCAAAGGTGGCTTACATTATAGTGTTTGGCAGGCAAAATTTGTCACTTAGTGCTGCTTGGGTCATAAGAATTCAGGTTTTTTGGCCTTCAGAGTCCCATCTACCTCATCAAAGACACTTTACAGCTGGAGCAGTCCTTCAGCTTTACTATTAACCTGTTATCTGACTTGGTAACTGGCAGAGGGCAGTTTGCTTTAGGGTCAGTTCGTTACACGTTGAATTACCAAAATATCAAAAATAAAGAAAATAAAAAAGGCAGCCAGGAAATAACAATGCAAACAAAGGGAAATGTCTCTCAAACAAACCTCTTTATTTTGTGGCTGGCTCGTCAGCACAGCCGTGGAAGGCTCAGTGGCAACTGCTTCAACATCTGAGGGGGTCTGAGTGGAAGGGGATATATTCGTGGAATTGCCATACAGCTCACTAATTTCACTTACACTGATATAGCCCTAAAAGGAGGAATTCAGAAGTTAAAAGGAGCAAAAGCCAAAAGACATGCAAGAGTATTAATGTATCCAGTACAATGAATGTTAGTTTAGAGTGATTCAGCCAAATATTTGTTATCATTGAACTACTTAATCATAAATAAAATAAAATTAGCATCAAGATTTTCAAATGTTAAATACTTGGATTCTGAAAATCGGTCTTAATTTAATTCCAAAAGCATTTATGTAATCAAAATGCAAATGTACATTAAGAGTCCAAAAGATTTTACTACAATGCAAATACCCTTTAGAAATTATGTAACTCTTTCTCAGGAAAGCAGACTGGGTGAAAAGGAAGAATAAATCTTATTCTGAAATCTTAATTTTTTTGTCTCTGATTAAATAACCTGATTTGTTTCTTGCCTAACTATTAGGCTAATTTGAGTATACTGAATTACTAACAGAACTGGGAAGAACATCTATAAGGACAAGCCATTCCCATAAATTACACTAACACATCTTCCTTTTGCATTGTCTGGAAGACACTTCTAACTTTTATGTTACCAGAAGAACTAGGTAAGATGCTGTTAGTGTTAGCCTGCAGGCATTACAATTTTTTTTTTTAATTTTTTTTTTTTTGTAATTAAGCAGTCTTACAGAAAGTGATGGACTGAGGAATGGCAGGAACATCAGTGTGCTTCTGCCTGCTCAGAAGATTTATGCAAGCAGATTGAAGATATGACAGCAAAATGGAGTTATTGCATGTATTTTGGTGTTAACTGCACAAATCTCTTTTTAAAAAGTAAAATCTGGATTCCAATCCATTGTGCATAGGATACCAGGCTGTACAAAGTCAAATGTCCTAATTTCTTATCCATAGAAAACAAGGCTATGCAAAAGGAAGAGTAAATCACTGTTGAAGCAATGTCACAAAAATAATCTAGAAATATGTTTATTTTTAAATCAAGATGTAAAGCTGCTTTCACACTGACAGTGTGTGGCAAGGGCTGTGTCTCTACTACTGCACCAACATAGTGACATACCAGTGTGTACACTTCAGCAATTCCGTAACAGAAGCCACAGACTGCTACAGTATTTCTTCTTTTTAGAAATGCCTAAATTTACCAATGATCATAGAAGACAACTTGAAAAGAAATACCAACATTGCTATCTATTAGCATAATTTTCAATGTATTATATCAGTTATTTCAAGCAGATAAGACAATTCTGGAAAATTATGTATCATACAGTGAACAAAGCACTCCACAAATGGGAGGTAAATCTTAACTCTCTTATTATTTGATGATCCATTAATTGAGGAAACGGGCTAAGATACTAAAGTTTATCTCTCAAAACATGTGACAACAATACTGTAAAATATAATAAGTGTGAATTAACAAAAAGCTTGTTTAACCATCTTGTAGTGGCAGTTTATCAGTAACCAAAACTCAGCAATTCTGTAATGCAATCTTGTGTTAATATTAAAGATATATACAATTTCATCTTTGCATGAAGAACATTTAGTTCTGACTCACAAGGCCAGTGAGGATTTAGAAGAGGGATAAAAATCTAAGTAAGGAACAAATGACTGTGCTGTACACTAACTCAGACCCCTGTTACATTTAATAAAATAAATGCTTTCAAGTCAGATTAGTCATCCAAGTCATTTTTTCAATAAACAGCATTGATTTTCCTTGCTTAATTATGTACTGGGATAAGCATCTTGCTTCTTCATGTGAGGCAGTGTTACTCTCTTGCTGTGCAGGCTGTGAGTCAGTTCACAATGGATGGCAGAGGGTTAGAAATGTGTGCTTTGGTGAAGAGGGCTGGCAAACATTGGACCACAGACTTGACTGATGCATGAGCAACACTGTGGTGAAACAAACTGCTGTGCCAGCAGTCTCTGCAAGCCTGTCTTTGGTGCCTGGTTTTTAAAGGTGCCAGGACAATCAGAGAAGAATTAAACTGGACCAAGACAAACATGACATCTGACATTTCTTTTGTAAGACAGAGTCTATGGAAACACTGAGGATGAAACAGATAACCCTTGCCTTGGAGTAAGTCCTGACTGACTGCACTGCTGTGATCAGAATGACACCACTGAATAATCCATTTCATTAAAAAGAGTGCAGCCTCACTCAATGCAGCTGCATTTTGAAGTATGTGAGTAAACAAGCCATGAAGTGCATAACAACCAGATAGCACCCACTCTCTAGTGAGAGAATGGGCAGATCCATCTCAAAAGGAAAAAAAAAGAAGCTTAGACTTGCCAGATGTCCTGGTGGGATGTCAGATGTCCAGGTCAGAACACAACCTAGGACACTGAAAGTCTAAGCAAGCAAGAGAGGGTGCTCAATCTCACTGACATGTGAAACTGCACACTGGAAACTTGGAGATCAGATAAGCAAGACCCCAGTTCCCAGGTGCGGAAAGGATATGTAGCTGCTTTAGACTTTGAGAGCCCAACTGCCCAGAGTGACACCTACACCATTAGATGTGGCAAACCTTGTTCAGGGCCTCAATACAAGCAGATCCAGTAAGTCCAGTCAGAACTCTTCAGCAGAAGTTAATCAAGCAGCCATAGATGCCTGTCAGTATATTTTAAATGCTAAATTTTCTCCTTCCTCTAACTGCTCAAAAAAGTGAAATAAATAGCTCAATACATATCTTAGAGCCACAATAGCTCAAAGTCTTCAAATCAATGCTTTTTAAAAAGAACAAAATGAACATTTGTCATGCTTTAGCAAAGAGCCTTAGAATAAGGGAGGGGAGGCAATGATAAAATCTAGATGCAAAAATAAGACCAAACTGTATTTGTACTTGAACAGCTAATCCCAGATCTCATTCTTCTTCACTTCAATGAGGTTTAATTGTCTATTTTGAGAAAATTAGACATACACACACACTCCACACACATAAAAACAATCATTTCTCCACAGCAAGAGATTAAAGTGATACCAGTTACATTTGGAAGAATGTCAAGAAAACCTATTTTTGCTCACTAATAAATTTAGACTTCTATGAATAAGTGTAAAAAATGGTATGAAATCACTTTGTAAAGATTTGATGACTTCACTAAATACTACATACTGAAGAGCTTTTGTATGAAGTGTTATTAAAAGTTAGTTATGGTAACGTCAAAAGCAGAGAAACTTTTTACCTCTTTCAGACTATTGGGACTAACAGGAAATCCCTTTCCTCCAGAAAGTGTGGAATATTTCTTTTCCAGATTACAGAGATTTTCTTTTTCCTGTAAAAACCAGATATTTTATATTAAATACCAACAGCCATGTAGTGAAAAAGTTAACCATTTCCTTAACTATGTGAAGAAACACACTGGGATAGAAGACTGAAACTGCAAAGTAGAGCTTCAGCTTCATCCCTTTAGAGCAGAACTGAACAAAAAATGGAGGTAGAGAACAAAAAAACAAATGAAATACTTTATTTAACAACCACAGCCAAACCAAGTAAGTGCTCCTTCAGCATTTTGAAAATGATGATTCTGCTTAGTGAGCTGAACATGGTTCCTCTCATGATTAAACGCAGAACATAAAACAGACGTGAAGGGTTCATGCCAGCTTCTTATGAACCTGATGTGAAGTAGCTCATCTCATGGACTCACAGGGGTTATCACAAGCCAAAAATCTGAGCACTCTGTGCACAGTCCCAGCAGGCACAGGCTTCCAGCTTCAGAGGGTGGATGCCTCTGCTTGAGTCCTTGGGAAAGAGAGCACCTCTAAAAACACTCTTGGTTATCGAACACCAGAAGTGTTTTCTCTTAAGAGTATCTGTTGATTGACTGCAAAAGATTCCCTTTTTTTTTTTTTTTTTTTAAAGGTGAATGTCTTGTCACATTATTGCCAACTTGCTATCTTCTGCACAACTGATGCTCTTCTTGTGCTCTACTTTCTTTTATTCTATGAAATGCTCTTTTATTGCATGCTAAAAATGTTTGAAAGACAAGAAATACTTACCCTTTGCAGCATCATTATTAAGTTGTTTTTCTCTTTTACAAAATGATCTTGTTCTCTTTGTGCTTGTTGGACAATATGATTGGCTTGTTTTTTGAGAGCAGAAATCTTTTCCTAATATAAGAAAAATCACAATTTACATTATTTATTTTCAAATCTCAAGACAAACCTGCAGCAAAGATCCTGTTTATGAAAATTCACTTATTCATATGCGTGACTAAGCAGCAGGAAAATAAGTTTTTACAAGACAGCTCACTCCTCTGAAGGAGATAATTAAGTAAGAATTAGAGAGAAAAGAGAAAGCTTATTCAAGAGACAAAAGAATAATTGCATATATTCTTTGATGATGTAGTGACAAGCATACATATACTGAGCAGAACTGGTTTAGAGATCCAACCTCTGATTTCTGAAAAAAAATGACATTTAATTGATTGAGATAGGATCTTTATAGCTAATTTTTAAAATGACTGTATTTTCTTAATTTGGTATTCTACTATTATTTTAAGAAAACAGCAAAATCAATTAGAAGTCTAAAATAACTGTAGTTTTGTCCAGAAAGTACAAATCTTCTTTCTTAAAGAGAAAAAAAAAATCTTTGGTACTTTTTTGGAAGCAAATTAAAGGGTTTAATTTTCTCATGAAATATGCACACAGGGCATGAAACACTATTAATTTCTTTCTTCTTGGATAAGTGCATTATTTGATCTGTGTGGGATGTCACTGGGCCATTGTCTTTGCTCTTCTTCAATAACTCTTTGAAAGAGGAACATTTTGCATTATTTCTTGCAGATGGGCAGGTTGTAGATTCCATTTCCCTGCCTTTATGCTCAGCAACAGAGAACAAAAATTAATTGAGTGTTGGTGCTCTCACCTTTCTGCTGACAATGCTGCGCTGATATTCAGCTACTTCATGCAGGAGCTGTTGTGTCAGATTTTCCTTCTCTTCATCTAACCTGCTTTCATGTTCAAGCTGCTGAAATTCTAAATCTTCAAAGTGTTTGCTTTCTATGTCCAGAATATCAGCATCCTTAAGAAAAAAAAAGAAAAAGGTAATATAAAAAAAACCATAATCATGCTTTCACTGTCACCACAGTAGAGGTTCTTACAAACAAACACAAAAATCAACCTAAAATTATATTTATATATTTCCTACAACATGTCTCACCAGGATCTCAATACTTTTAATGACCTACTTGCACAGTAAGAGAGCAAACAGGGCTAATTATTATTGTGATGTTGCTTTCTCCATCACTCCTGCTGTCCCTCTTGCTAAGAAGCACCTGCACAGTGCAGGAGCTGTTCTGCAGCACTCAGAGCAAGCAGAGCCTCCCAAGATGGCTGGGACACCTCCAAAGCCTGAACCCATCTGGTGAGGCTGTCACAGGCCAAACTCAGATGGCATTTGCTTTCCAAAAAGGACAAAGTATCACACCAGTACCCCTGGAGAACTGCACATGGAATTAACTGCTGAAAATTTGTCTCTGTGCAGTTCAGGACTCTAGTCATCCACCCTAGCCAGCAGGTACAGTACTTCAGAAGAAGATTTTATGCATTCCCCTGAACTGATATTGTGTTTTGTCAGAAAAAGAAGAAGTTGAATGCTGCAGAAATGAACCAAGAAGTAAGAAACACACCTGCCTTCCACTTAGGGATGCTGAGATAAAACTCGTGGTGCTTTTCAGCACAAGAAATAAATGCTAATCTTCCTCCTGCAACATCTGTGCATTCATAATATGAATTCCTGCTTACAAGTTTTGGAATCCTGAAGGAAAGGGTGTGTTTAATAATTGCAGCATTAGTAAACAGTAAGGCTGTCTAAAATAAGCACATTGTACATTACTTGCTACACA
Organism: Muscicapa striata striata; assembly: GCA_030060385.1. Lineage (NCBI taxonomy): Eukaryota > Metazoa > Chordata > Aves > Passeriformes > Muscicapidae > Muscicapa > Muscicapa striata. The sequence goes on from JAREIS010000011.1 coordinate 5,982,776, forward strand.
AGAAAACATACATCCTGGAAGGAATGCAAACTTGTTCCTTTTCTTATTTCAACCTAAGGCAAAGGTTAGTGGTCAAGATAAGCCACTACTAAGGTAGGTCTCTATAAAATTAATTCAAAACCAGGTTCCAGTGCACCAGAGAAAGACAGGATGCAGAAACTGAAGAATGCAAGTTACTACATGGAATACAAACATCTTCCCCTTACTCTCCAAAGATGTGCTCTTCACTTGTAGGAGATAGGGAAGAGATCAACAGCAAAGGTGTGGGCAAAAATTTAGAGGAAAGCAGTTACCTCAGTACAGAACTGGTGAGACATCTTCAGCATTCCCAAAAAATCCAAAAGGGCTTTGCCTGGGCCATGAAAGTCAGTAAATTCAGCCTATTGTACACAACAATAATTGCTACTCAGGTAGTACAACAGACATCAGAGAAGGCAACCGATAATGAAAAAGCCAGCTGGGGGCATTTAAAATACACTTCCTGCCCAACAGGGACAATGTTTCAGACACAGGGAAGAAAGAATTTGCCAGCAGCCCACCCCAACCCAAACGCCAGACCCACCCTGCAGCCAGCTGTGAAACTGGTTGCCCACTCCCCTGGGCACAAATCACCAAGTTACTGGAGCCCCTCCTCCTGTCAGTGAAGTAGCACAACACAAGGTGTTGCAGACTCAGGTATTTCACAGGATGGTTTGGGTTGGAAGGGACCTTAAAGATCATCTCATTCCAAACCCCTGCCATGGGCAGGGAACCTTACACTAGAACAAGTTGTTCAAAATCCCATCCAACCTGGGCTTTCACCACTTTCAGAGATGAGGAATCTGCAGGTTTTCTGGGCTACCTGTTCCAGTGCCTTACTGACCTCCAAGTAAAAAATTTCTTGCTAACATCTAATATGAACCTCCCCTCTTTCAGTTTAAAGCCATTACCCTTTGGATTAACACCACCTGCTCTTTCAAAAGGTGCCTCTCCAACTTCCCAGAAGACCCCTCTAGGTACTGGAAGATGCTGCAGGGGTTCCCTGGAGCCTTCTCTTCTCCAGGCTGAAGGCAGCTCTCCCAGCCATTCCTCACAAGAGCAGTGCTCCAGCCCTCTGGTCTTTCTTTGTTGGGAGCCCCAGTTATTTTTGGGGGAGAGATTTTCTCTATTTTGGATACAATATTTACAATCATTTCATAACTGCTCTCACACTTGAGATCAGTTTGAGAGCTACTGGGCACTAATTCAGTGATAACCTCTACTGCATTGACCACAGCAAATTCCCACTACAACTGGCCTGGAATAAGATACAATAGAACTAACTGGACACTTAACTACACCCCCAAATTTCAAGTTTCGTCCCACTTTCAAATCCAAAATCATTATTAAGACAACTTGAACAACAACAACAACAACAACAAAAAAAAAAAAAAAAAAAAAAAAAAAAAAAAATTTAAATAAAAAAAAAAAGCCTCAGATTTCAATAATGAAGAGATTTACTACCATCCCAAAGCAACAAGACTGCAGCATCTCATGAATTAATACATTTAAGCATGTGACTGCAGAGGAAAAGCTTCCTTCCTTTTAATATGTATGAGACATTACATAATACTCTCCCTTTTTTTAAGGTAACATACAAAAATCTGTCTAAAAACCAGCACACTTTTTCTGTAGCAACTGAGAATTTAACGTTGTTGTTTCAAAAACTGGGCTTTTTTATTTTTTGCTCTTTGAAAAAACAAAAAAGAATTCTGCAAATAAAACAACACCTAAAGAATATTTCTCATAAAGCAGAAAAGCCTTTTTTTCCTTACTGCTATTACAGCCTTTATTCCTGACATAAACACCCAAGACAGAAAAAAAGATTAACTTTTAGATGGTCTCTTGAGCTTCCCATACTGATGCTTTTAAAATTATTTCCCCCACTCACTAAAGTTAACTATTTGTGCTGTATAACCCACTTAAGGCTAATGAATACTAAGATTTTTCCACAGAAACTAAGGCTTCTTTCACTGAAAATATTGTAGTTTTTTAAACACAAACTAAAATCAAGCTGCAGTCAGACTTTATGAAAAGTTTATTTGTACTAGTGTGACACTGTGGAAAATATAGAACAAAATAAAGCTATTTTAGTAAGTGGTAAAATTTTCAAAATTAATTTTTCCAAGTACAGTTCAGGCTAACAGCTAAGTTATACACTGGAAAAAGGAAGTTATCCATGGCTTCACCAAGATGGTAAATTCCTGTCTTTGCTCACACAGGTAAAGAATGATGTTCCACCATCCATCACAACATCACAACAGCTTCTACATCACCCAGCAGGCCTAAAGGGCTAATTATAGGCAAGTGACCCAAAGCTTTAGAAACATTCAACACCAAATGATTTCTAATCCACACATTTGCACGTTACTTGTTTGCTATCATGCACATAATCTATTACAAGCATTCCATTAAAAAAACCCAAAATACATAACCCTCATGACTATTAAAATTCTAAGTTGCAAATATGTAACTGGATACTTGAAAAGAGAAAATGTTACACTTAACTACAAAAAAAAAAATTAAAAATCAACAAAAATTAAAAAAAAAAAAAAAAGAGTGCAATCTTGAAACTTGCTACTGACCCTCTTCAGCTGCTGCTGTAACTGTTCCCTCATGGACTCAGGGCAATTATCAAGCTGCGTCTTCTGCTCGGAGTAAAGCTCCTGAAGCCTCTCTAGTTTTTCCCTCTCAGCATCAAGTTTTAATTTTTCCTGAAGCATGAACCAGAAAATAAAGACAATTACCTTAAAACCCAAGCAGTTGTTAGTGATTATGACAGTGTGTGGCAAAACCTTCCTGAACAGTGGAAGCACGCAGAGACAGAAACCTTGTTAGTGTAAATGCAATGCTGGGATGCAAAAGGATCAAAACAAAACATTCATCATTTTAGTGGGGTGATTAATTCTCTCCCTCATCACTGTGCTTTGGACCTGTGCCTGGATGATGCTGTTAAAGCCCCCCACCCAAACACTTGTCTCACCTAATGTAAAAAAAAAATAATAAGGGAACTGTGGCCATGTTAGTGAGGTAACTAATGAAGCTGAGAGAGAAAGAGTGGCTTTTAGAAGGCAAAGTGGATGGAAAATGACTGCAGTTTGGCAGTGAGGGAGAAATGGAGCTTCCCAGGAGAATGAATTTCATGCCTGTGTGGCTCTGTACAGATAAGTACATTTAGCAAGCAGTGAAAAGAATGAGACAGAGCATTATAAAGAAATAACTCTGGGCCAGGCAGTCCTGCTGCAGCAGAAACACCAAGTGATCCAGCAAATTTGCTTCAGGATATAGGAACTGTAACCTGATTGTGGGGATCACAGGGAACAGCTTCCCTGGTTTCCTTCAACTAGTTCAGCTTTCCTTTTGTTCCACTCAAGCAGCAGTACTCAGCACACTGCTTCTCACCCCCCAAAGCCTTTGCCCTTTTAATCTTTGTAATTAAATACTACACCATTTCCTGTGCAACACTGCTCCAAAGTCTGGCTGCACATCACTTAAAGCTTGCCTGTAGACTGCTATTTATCTGTGGACCAAAGTTTGGGAACCAATAAATCAGAGCACAGAGCATTTTTCTCAATGTCTTTCGCTTACATCTACACTGACTGACATGGCAGATGCATATTCTACAATTCAGCAATTAATAACTGGAAAAAAACCAATTTGTGCCCAATATGCCAGGCATAAATAATCAAGTAACTCCCTGAAGCCAGGCTCTCTGCTATCTTCTAGCATCACACCTGTATAGCTCTCTTTTCCTGTTTGTTGTCCTGTGGTAATGCAACTCCTTCCAGATGGTCTCCAGCTCTCCTTAATACTCAAAAATTAGCAGTGTTCTGACTATTCCATTTCAAACTGTGGGAAAACTTCCTCTTTGCTGTGCCTGACAAGTTTCTCAAAACCTTATGCATGGCAGAGGCATAGTAATAAACATGTATTAGCAGCCTGCTTTCTTTATGATTTTATCTCTAAGTCTGAGTGGGATTAGGGTCTGGGATTCATTCTCCCAATATCTAAAAACAACAGGAAGAATTTTTATTCAAGTCCAATGCCAACCAAAATCCCAGCTCCATTATGTTCATTTACACATGCAGCTTCTCAGTTCATGCAATCGTATGAACAGCATGCTGGACACAAATACATTTTATTAAGCTTGTGAAAATGAGCAACAGGGCCAGCATATTCTATGACCTGAACTTCCTGTACCAGCAGGGATCAGAAATAGAGAGGATGTAGCAGGAGGGAGCTGCAGTGAGGCAGGAGCATGCAGCTCCTGTGAGGTCACCTCTGTCCCCAAGAAGCCCCATTTGCTGAATCATCCTTACTTCCAACATGCAAGGAAAGCTATGAATAAACTGGTAGTTCCCCTCCTCACAAACTCTGCTGTCCATTTAGCATTCAGCCCACAGTCTGCCACCTTGTTTCACACCTGCCTTTTCTGCCCACCTAGCCATCCAAAGCAGCAAGGACTTCTCTGACCTTAGCTGCAGTGCCTCTAAGCTATAAATAGCTCTCTAAATGTCTGTGCACTGCTGCAAGCATGCTCATTCATCAACAAGCAAGTCAAACCTCAAGTGTGAGGAGACATCATCAGCAAGGATAAAACTCCCTGAGAATCCTGCCGGAGATACTGTTACATGCCTCAAGAAATTAGAAATGTATTCCTTTGAGATTGAAAGTGATACTTCTCTGGTCTATTTATAGCATAGGAAGTGCTAACATCCCACCAAACTGGCTCCCTTCAAACTGTGCAGCCTTAACAGGAAATATCACTTTCAGCAAGGAGAGGCATTACATGTTTTGCAGCTCTGGAGTTAAGTTCACTGATGTCTCAGGCTGTGCATTGGTTAAGTCCATTTAATTCACAAAAAGTAATTTGAATGAGAACGAGAAAAGAGATGTGAATGAGAAGCATTTCATACAGTGTTTTCTATGAGTGAATCAAGGCAAGTTCTTCTAGAAGGGGAAAGATTTGTGACTTTGCAAGCCAAGATGCAGCCAGGCAAGGTCTGTGGCTGACTCCACATCTGTTTTCTCCAGAGCAGCCGGCAGCAGGGCTGGGAACAGAACCCAAGCTGCTGCTGCTCATCCTCATTTAACCACAGGAGCTGGGACTTGGTTAATGCTTCTCTGCAGACAGAGGATGCCAGAGACACATCAGCTGCAGTCTGCCTGAATTCTTAACATCTCACTTCCAGAGAAAACAAGTGCAACAGCTGGTCTTTGCCTACTGCCCAACTTGGCCCATGGTCTGCCTCTGCATGTTATGAACATGAACTTGGGGTCAGCCCAAATACAAAGCAGGGCTGACTTGGGGTTTGGTGATGATGGGGCAATGCTTGGGTCAGTTCTGGAGGACTGCTGGGAATTGTGAAGGATAGCAGTGGAAAGAACTGATGTGTGACACTGTCCCCAAAGGCAGAGACAGGATGTCAGCAGAGAACACGTGGTATGAACACCGACCATAAATGATCAACATGGGTCAGGAAGAGAAATCAATATTTAGATCTGGTAGAGTTGATTTCAGAGCAAAGAAAGAGCAAAAAACCCAAGATTATTATATGCAACACATCTCATAGATGATCAAGACAGAGAGGAGAGAAAAGGATAGGATCAAAGGCAATCATAGCCCCTACAGGAATGGGAAAAACAGGAAGAAGGAGAAACAAATTGCTCCAGTGCTGTCTCCAGTGGTTAAAGGTGCCCTATGCCTGATCAATACTGCTACTTTAAGCCTTAGTGGTTTTCCACACCTTTCTGCAGAGAACTGCTCCTTTCCAATCTTTCACCCCAGTCTGCTGTTGCAGGCAGGCAGGTTGGCTGGCTAAAAATTGTAGAGCAACATGTGGCTGCATGGATTTGTGTCCTTCCTGCATAAACTCATAGAAACTCTGAAGAAATTAAAGTAAATTGGATGAAATAGAGAAAACTTCTTGAAAACCCAGCTAAAAACTGGACCAGAAGAACCTCAGCAAGTAACAACTCTTTCATTTTACCAGCTCACTGTAAAATGAATTGTAGGGCTAGGTGATTTGGGCTCACTCATCAACGTTCCAAATTTCCCTGCCCTCCAAAATAATGTAAAAAAACTCTAAAACCCCCTCCACAAACAAAAAGTCCCCCTCCAAAACCCAAGGTATGTATTAGTTTCAGAGAGAAATTGTAAATGAGCCCACAAGGCAAATGAAAGGAAAAAAACCCAACAAGCTGAATGATTCACTTCTAACACTTTCCATGATCCAGTCTGAAGTACTCCAGGATCTTCTTCACTCCAACTCACCTATAAATCATCATGTTTTAAGGTAGCAACAACTCATAACCCACACTAAACTTCAGACATGCACACTCAGTCCCTCTCAGTATGGAATCAGCTAGTCTCACAATTCTCACAGGTTTCTGAGAAGTGTAACTGCATATAACTGACCAGAAAACCACCCTGGAATAAAAGAGCCTCCTGTGCAAACTGTACATGCTCCTTTTCTGTATTTTCTGACTCCTCTTTCTTGCATTCCTCGATCTCTTTAAGGACAGATGCATTAAACTTGCCACAATTTAATTATTTGTCATTAAATCCCTGTCAATTTAATGACAAAAGCAATTAAGATGAGAAAATAAAAGTATGCCAGGCCTATGAAAAAGAGCATAGTGAGACAGAAAAAGGTTGTTCATAACAGTTCTTTTTTCTGTATGAGTGGTAACTAATTTATTATATAACAGTTTATATTCAGTGATGGCATCTATACAAGAGATCTCAATGGTTTTATTTCAGATGCATGCATTAATCTACTGTTAAAAAGTATTTTAAAATCAGAGTAAGTGATCTCTCTCCTTCAAGTAAAAAAATCCCAATAGGTGCACACATTAACTGCTACTAAGACAATTCAAACTTTTTGGAATTTCTAAGCTCATTCTCTGACCATTGCAATGTGTTGTCCTAGTGAACAGATGTGGGGAGAGCAAAAGAAAGCCCATGATTCTAAAGTACTGTTCCTTCATGAGTTTCAATGAGGAAACAATCATCCAAACCACAAGAAAAAAACATTCAAGTAGAAAAATTCAAATTCTTATAGTCTTCAACATCTACTTGACAGTAAGATAATTCCCATTAGGGATATAACCCATTCTGATATTCTCTCATGAATGTTTTAAAAGAAAGCTCATGAATTGAGGCTTTTCTCCTTGAGTCTTTGTACTCATCTGAGTGTTCTCTCTAGAGGATATCTTTATGTGGATATATCCAGCAGATACAAGTATTCCTCTGAACATTTAATCTTGTGTGTTGTGTCTTAAGGAGGTAATGTTATGGACATGGTAGCTCATCTTCTTAAAATACTTGCTTACATCTTGCTGAACTGGAATCTGATCAGTAAATATTTAAGAGGCTATGCTACAAGACATAAATTTTTCAGATAAAATCCAGCAGCAGGAATTTTGCATCCAGAAGAGAAAGGATTGAGGAGAGAGACAACCAGTATATTTAACTTTCATTGGTGGTGGATCACCAGACAGCTGCTTTTTCCTTAACTCTATTCTTGCAAGTCTTTGTAGTACTAATTTGGCAAAGAGGTTGAGTTTCAAATGTTTTGGCATGTTTGGGATTTTCTGTTAATGACTGAAAAAATATTTCCACAAAAGCATGTGGACAAAATTAAATGTATTCCAAAAAAGATGAGTTATCCCCTGCCAGCTGTTCCTGTTTTCTACTCTTGAAGAGGGACAGGAAACCTGGGTTTATAAAGGATTTCCAAAGTATGTATTTCTCCATGACAAAAGGCAAAGGTCGTCTAGAAGAAAAGGAATAATCTCCCTCTCTTTTTTAAGAGTCTCAACTTTTGCATAAATACTTGTTTTGAAACAGTCTCCCAAAACTCCCTTTTAGTTGTGGTTACCTCCCACAGCACATCTACTGAATTCACTACTAATTTTCAGTTATTCTTGTTTATTCATGCTTACTGATCTATTTTTGCTTTCCCTGGCTACCTGTTACCTTCAGCCTCACGCTTTACTTGGAGACATGGGGTTTGGGGAATCATTAGCCATCCTTCTCCACATGTGCATGTTTTAAAAAGGCACTGTGCAAAAACAAAGTACATCACAGAGCTGGATGACATCCAATGGGGCAAATACAATTTCCTCCAATTTCCTTACAGACAAACGTCCATCCTGATCTAAGCCTCATGAGCGAAGGTTCATCGGAAGGAAGTCGTAAATGTGAACAGCACCCTGGACATGAGGTGCTTTCCACTGCAAACACCACTGGCAGTACTGCCATGGTAACTACAGGGAGCAGGGAGAAGGGAAAAGCTTCACCTGCTTGCTCATTTTGGCTACTGCCCAGCTCAGCTCTCTCTAGAGCAGGCTGTGCTCAGTAATTTTTTCAAGATCCATAACTAAGCTCTTTCCCAGACAGCTTCAAGCTCTATCTGTCAAATTGTGTTAGTGAGGGCTTAGCAGGGCTCTCTGCATAAATGGAACTTGTGATTAATAGCTTAAATAGCTGATATTCACATATGTAGGTTGTCATCTTTTTTTTGTAGAAAAGGAGGGAAAAAGGAAAGGAAGAAGGAAAGGAAGAAGGAAGCAAGAAGGAAGCAAGAAGGAAAGCAAGAAGGAAAGCAAGAAGGAAAGCAAGAAGGAAAGCAAGAAAGAAGAAAAGGAAGAAGAAAAGGAAGAAGAAAAGGAAGAAGAAAGGAAGCTGCTCACAAGAAGGACAGCCAAGGAGGCAAAGTTGGACTTTTCTCCATATCCTAGCATGGTTTCCAGCACAGCTGAAAGCACAGGGCATGTGAAACAGCTCTGGAAGTAGCTACCCCAGTCAGGACAACTGAGTCCTGACAGCACTTGTAGCTGGCTGACAGGGCAGGTACCACATCAGAGCCATGCTAAGTCCTGTGGGGTGCTGAAAGGGTCTTTCATCATTTTGAAATGGCAATCACCCACAGGTCTGATTTTCAAAACCCAAGTAAACCAACACAAGCTGCTTCACTCCTTACAATGTGTGTGGTGGCATAATCACAAAGGCAAGGGAAATGCTTCCAACTCACCTGAGGGTGTGCACTACATCATCTTCCCCACTGGTTCACTCAGTCCTGCCTCCTGATCTGAGTGTTGAGCACAGGACTGGGATGAGACCAGCACAGAATGTACAAATTCACTCACAAAATATATCCCTGGTTTACAGCATGGGGCACACAGAGACATTGCACCACAGCAAAGAGCACAGCCCAAACTTGAACTCACTCCTGCCTCCAGTATGCTTTCCAGTCAATTATTTTGCCTTGCAGTCACTAAAAATTGTGGCTTTAATACCCTGAAAAAGTTGGCAAAACTTTCTGTCCTCAAATAAATGAAATGTGCACAGGGCATTTAAAAAAATAATTTAAAAATCCCCAAATAGTCAGGTAGAAGGTAGTACAAGAGCTTCTACCTACAGTCCATTTCAAGTACATGACCCAGAAATTAGATTGTAATTTATTATCTCTGTTTTTAAGAATTTCACAGTTTTTTTTCAAACAGGTGCATGAGTAAGGATGAGACTCAAGCAGGCAGGAGTTTCCTGTCAAACAGGTGCCAAGATCAGTGGCAAATTCCATGAGATGCTCAAGTTGCTCCAGAAACAAGTACCATCATATACAGCACCACCATGGCTCCACAAGTGAAATGAACTCTCCCTCTCACCTCCACACAACCAACACCTTGTGCTATATTCAGATATCACTCCCTCACCCTGGCAGAAATGTACCTACTGTTTGTATGAGACCCCAACAGCTTCTTGCCTTGAAGCCCCACCAAAACCAAGACTCCAGGTATCAGTAGGGGTGAAATACTCAGGCAACTAATAGAAACTGTGACCAACCTGTGGACACTTGTCTTAGCAAGACACAACACAAAAAGTACCATCAGCAGAGTGGAAACTCCTGGTCCAAATCCAAGCCTTAATTCTGTACTAAATACCAAATTATTTCAGCAAAAGAGACCACCCATCACTTCAACCTGAGCCTCCTTTTTGTGGGTGGGGGTTGATCCTGTATTACTACAGAGCCAAGATGTTGACTATCTTGCATCAGATCTGCATGGCTGAACTTCAGCACAGACACAATAATCAAGCTTTAAAAAATGCTACTGTTTCAAACCAGCCAGAACTTTTATTTGTTGACAGGATCAGTGCCATCTGTTTTGCTGGCTGACACTACTTTCCCCAGAACACTTCAGCTGTCACTTTGGGTTTTACTCCCTTTGTAGAAGCCCATCTCCCATTTCTATTTTCAACTTCCATTTTTAGACACATTAAAAAAAAAAAAATCCCAAAAAACAACAAAGATAATTTCAGTATTAACTGAGCCATGGCTTGACATTTAGAGCACACACTCACAGCTGGGTTTGTTTGTTTGTTCGTTTGTTTGAAACAAAGAGGAACACAAGAGAAAATACAACTAAAATTTGGAACTGATCTGACTAGTGCCATGCCTCATACAGAAAAAAATGTTTTGAGTGAACTTGCCTTTTAAACAAAAAGTGCTTTTTATAGGCTGTTTTCCATGTTTCATTTCAACTGAAAATTTAAACGAGACCTGTCATTTGAATTTTCTGACTGCTGCCTACACATTAACAGGTGGCTGCAAGGAAATTTCAGTTTCCTCCAGATTTTACAATAACTTCCATTAGCTTAACTGAGCTTTCAGGCTACTGGAAAGCCAATACAAAAGAGAAAAGATCTCTTGAATTTCTGAAGATGTTATTTATTACCACTCACCAACTGAAACTTCCAGCAGCATCCTCTTGAAGGGGATCTGGTTGCACACCCTATCTGCTAATACCCACTTTAAACTCATCTCTCTGCTAAAATGCAAATATGAAACATGTCCCACAGGCAACTTAAAATGTGACAACAGGCAACACTGAGAGCTGAAGAATCAGTGAGGGGTACACAAGCCTAAGGAGAAGTGCAGACAGGGAAGTCCAGGGAGGTTCAAACTCAAACTGGATGTGCACAGAGTGGAGATGTGGGAGCACCATTCTCCTTTTCAGACAGGCTTGGTAAGGACAGCCACAAAACAGCAGCCAGGCTCCTGACAGGGCAGGCAGAAATCAAAGACAGAAAGCTCAGAATAAAACAATGCAAGCTGTAAGGTGTGAATTAAATGGGAACTGTGAAAGTTCTAAAAACATGCAGCTTTTCCAAGCAAAAAATGCAGAAGACTTCCAGATATTTTTGGAAAGCTTAAGGAAAGAGACTAGCTAGAGCATTTCCACAAGTGACAGGTCTGAACTATGAGGTAGAGGATGAAATTTAAAAAGGAAACAACATTGGCTGAAATCCCTGGAAAAACTTCTGACCTTGAGGTATTATTGGCCATGGCACATCCCCCGTGGAGAAGGGCACTGCATGCCTGGAGAGGCCAGCAAAGAACTCACTGGAGGGAACCAGCACTCCCAGGCTTGAGGGATGCAACTTCATCTTGCAGGCTCTTTCCATTTCTGCACTTAAAATCTTCTTATACTGCCATCTTATTTTGGAAATATATGCCTTTCTAATTCTTGTGTAGTGGAGAGCAACTAAGTATGTGACTGTATATCAAAATTAATTAATTTCTGAGACTTAATTACGGAGGGAATATTCTATAATACTTAAATTATCAGTCAGCAAAGAAAATAGAACAATATAATTACTTTAAAATTGCATACTAGATGGATGTCATATATTATATGAGATATTACTATATCTAATTATTATTATCTTATTATTAGATATTATCTATTAGATATTATTATGCACTCTTTTTCATTTTGCTCCTTTGCTAAGAAAATAATTTCTTTTTTTTTCCCCCTAAATTATATAATGAAGGGTACTGGAACAGTTCAATTAATACTGTTCTTTTAAACAACAGAAAACCCAAGTAACAAGACCTAAATGGTTTTTATTAATCAGAGTATCTTCACAGTAGGTCAGGTCATTTTACTTCAGCTTACTATATTTTGCTTGTCAATCATACCTTGGAAAACAATACTGTTAAAGGGAAATTATGGTGAAACAATAATTTTTTTCTTCTATATTTATCAAGCAAATTTACTTACAGGCAGTATTTCATCAAATAAGGTCCATTAATATTAACCATATAAATATATTTTGAAAATCAAAGGGAACAGAACACACAGCAGACTACAATACTGAATTACCTTTGTCTTTTCACCAATAACATTTCTCTCCAGTTCAGCTATTTTTCTGTTTAGATGATCCAATATTTCCTTCTCTTTCAGCAGCTCTGTTGTTTCAGATTTCTGTTCCCCATCCAAAAGGGCACATTCCATATCCAACTAGGAACACAAAACATCTTTCAGAGGCAGTCCAGACTCAGAGGAAATCTTGATACACATTATTTTCTGGGGGGAGGGGAATGAGTTGGTTCACAAGAGAGAAATATTTTTTAGAAAGGGGAGGGGGGAAAAAAATAACTCCATAGGCTTTTTTGCCACAAAAGTTAAAAAGAGGCCACAAATCTGAGAAAAAGTAAAATTGCACCATAAAACACTGCAAAATTAAGTCCAAACCAACTTTAGCTTGAAGATTCTTTTTTCCAAAACTTTTTGTTTTCTAACTCTTCTCTGTGCTTCCTCCTGTCCTGATACTGTCTCTGTGCCCAGGCTCTGTAGGAAACCCTTCTGAACAGCTGCTCCTTTCCTGTTGCTGATAATTGGAGCAGGCACAGCCCAAATGCCTGGCCAGCTTAGTTTGCAACTGTGAGATTCCAGAAGTGAAGAGGGTGCCAACACACCCCTGCCACTGTAAAGCCAAGGAGGTTTGAAAGGAAGTTGTCTCACTTCCTTTCTCTTTAAACAGTCACAGGAGATGCCACCATAAAACTCCCAAGTGACACAAAGGTATTTGGACCAACCGAGTGACCATTAAACAAGCAAGATTGTTCCAATTCCACTTCAGAGTGTAATGGTTACAGCTGGGAAAGGCTAATCCAGGCATCATAAGCATCCCCCCAGCTGGAGAAAAATACCCTTCATAACAGGAGACTGCCAGGTTTGTAATGCTGGTGGAAAAGCACAGAATATGGAGGCTATGCACATCCACGAGCTCCCTCATGCTGGACTTGTGCTATGTAGACACATTGAACAGGCAAGACACTGAAAACCAAAACCATATTTCCATACCTCTCTTGAGGATTCATCCATCTGGTCATTTAGATCTTTGATCTTCTGCTCAAGTTCTTCCAAGTTATTCAGTATTACTATGCGTTCCTCCTCCAGTCGACCGAGCTCCTGCCTTCTCTGCTCTTCACTGGTGCACTCTGATATCTGCAGTTGCACATCACAAGAGGTTCATTAGAAAAAGAGGCAAACACTGTCCTTCCTGCCCCCTTTCATATGGTTTTCATTTTAGACAAGTTGGTTTTGAACCCATTGCATATTTCCTATCTACTGTATTGCTATTTCTATATTTAGGAGGTGTACAAGAGAAACAAACATGATACTTTACTTCCAGGCATTGGAAATAAATACTATACTTAACAGTAAATACTATCCAGTCTAAAGGAATTACTAAAACTTAACCTTTGAGAATCCTTTACATGCTGTGCTATTTAGGTTGTAAAAATCCAATTTTTCCCTTTTTAAAAAATAACACAGACAGATGAAGATGCTTTTTATGTAAATTTCAGCTGTTCATTTAATACAGGCCAGGAGGTAGGATAGGACATTTTTGTAACCAGCCATTAAGATGGGCAGCTTCTGTAAAACAAGGACAAAAGCTGGTTCCACCTCCCCAGGCAGCATCAAGGAAGTAGTGCCCTTAACGCTCCTCTTTCACTGCCATTTCCTTACTAGATACATGTGTGAAGAATTAAACAAGATTATGAAGAAAATTGCTGTGATTTTACACCATCCAACACAAGATCAAACAGTTCTGAGTTTGGCATGCATTCTTCACTTTCACCTGAACCCAGGGGTTTGCAATCCACTTCCTCTGGGAAGGCTGCTGGCTCTTTATGCCCAAGCAGGATTAGAGGTGAGCTGTGTGCAGGGCTTTGCAGGCACCTCTGGGCCACACAGCCCTGCTCAAGAGAGGCTCAGGTCAGCTACTGAATGGCTACTCTGAGAGCAGGCATTTTATCCTGAACAAATCTGAGCTCACTATTTTAAAACAAGCTGCACTTCATTGATGCAGTTACTTGCTGGTTTTTCTCAGGGTTTAGCAGAACTGCCTTTACAATGAATGAATGAATGAATGGTATTCCTTGATTTAGCAATAGTAATCCTAGCAGCAAAGCCTTTTTTTTGTCTGCTCTCCTGTTTGGATAATGCTGACACAACATCTTTGATTTCAACTTCCTAATAAGGATTTAAAGTAGGATCCTTGACTTGCATGAAGAAAGCAACAAATGAGAAAGAAATGCAAGACCACAGCAGCTTGTAAGTGAAATGTGTTACCATCTTTTCAACATGGAAAGACCAAGTCAAGCCATGATAAATAGCATGTTTCTGTTCAACACAATTTCACACCAGAACACTCAGCAGGCAGATTTCCAGAGAGATCACCCTTTGGAAGTGAAAATGTGTGAAAATATCACACCTCTCTCTTCTTCTACACACACACACACACTATTGACTCTCAAGTTGTGAGTGTAGCAGGGTTGTGAAATACAATTCACCTGAGGCATACAACCATGCTGAAGATCATACAGTGTGTAATGAACAGTAAATGGAGGAGACAAAGTATTTTGAAGGTGTGAATTGTTAAACAGAAACCTGCTTTTATGGCTTTGCTTGGTCTCATTTTGCTCCTGATTCCAGCTCCTGAATCCAGTTATGCAACACACTGCCTGCCACTGGGATTTGCTACACTGCTGCTCTGGCACAGCCTGGAGGAGGATGCTGCTGCACTACCAAGGAAATGGTTAGGGATGCTGTTAGCTCCTTTATTAAAGGACAACTTCCTTTTGGTAATGGAACAGCAGTGAGAAGCACACAGAAAGGAGGTGCAGCTTATGAAAGGCAGCAGCTGGGTTGGAGGGGCAGGAGTTTGGAGGATGCTGCCACTGCATCATCCCCAAGAGACAGCAGCTGATCTGGTAAGTACATCAAGTCCAACCCCAAGAAAGGAGACAGGATAGTAAATTCAGCTCAAGCAACTCCTCTTCACCTCCCATGAGTGTGAGAAAACATACTCCTCTGACAAGAGCCTCAGGTTGAGAGAAAATCGCAGAGCATCCCTTCCCTCCTACATCTCAGCAGGATACTAAGCAGGGTTCTGGAAACCTTCTTTATTTAAGTAGCTATAACTGTTCAAACAAATCCTTCTCCCTTGGAAGATATTAAAACTCTTCCTGCACAGTACATCCCACTAAAAAAAAACCAACTTCCAGTTCCATTAGCTTCCACAAGATATGGAAGAATCATTTGCTGGCTGCTACATTTTGCTGGCTTATAAAGCTGTATGAGTTCTGAGATTAATTCTCACACCTAAGCCAGCCTAATGGTGGCCCCTGCCAGGACAGCCAGCTCCTAGAGGAGGATTTCAAGCCTGGCTTACAGAGTCTCCTCCTACAGAGCATTACCTTTGGTGTGATGCTCAGGTAGGATGACTCGGTGGCATCCTTCAGGAAGCTGGGAGCAGCAAAAGGAGGAGGCTTGGTGCTTTCAGTGAAGGGCTCATCAGCCCTCAGCCCCCTGGAGGGCAGGTAAGCAGCAGTGCCACGGCTGTGGCTGCTCAGCTCCGAGAAATCCGAGTCGCTCGCCGACGATTTCAAGTGGCCCCTGAACCTCGCCTCCAGATTCATCTGGGACTCCTCAAACACGGAATCCTCATCAGACAGCTGCAGCTTTTCCAGCTCTTTGTTAATTTTTTGAACGTCAGCAACTGTAGTGGCTGCAGCAGGGTCGCTGTCAGATTTGGAGTATTCTGCACACAGGTTGAGGATTGTCTCAAGCCGCTGTCGTTCCTAGTTCAGAAAAAGACAACACACTGAGCATCACATGTGAGCTAAAAAAGATGAAGTTACAAAGTTTGCTGGGCATTTTTGTTTTGTTTGTTCGTTGCTTTGGGTTTGTTTTTTTTTTTTGTTTTAGAATGAAAGATTAAAGTCCATGTGAAGTCCATCTACCACTTAGAGATAATAAACTAATAAATAAATTACAGTGCAAGATGAAGAATCAAAATTAATGTGAAAGAAGATTTTAAGAAAATTAACATTTTCTACATTGGAAAGATAAATAAGTGTTAGGACACCTTATTTAACATTCTGTGAAATGAATATATTTTTAAAATTTTTTGTTGAGAGTTTTATGTCTACACCCCATTTGTATGTACACACGTCCAGTGATCTCACTATGTAAATCACTAATTGTTCCACTTCACACTTACGCTATATTCCTACCAAGCTGCAAAATATTGCACAGATTTTCCATGAGCTCACCCAGTCCTGACTTTTTTAGATTTTCCATTTTGTTAACTGTGACTCCTCCTTTTGAGAGAATTAATCCACATTTTGAAAAACAGAGTTTTAGGAGCATTAACAGAAAAAAGAGGCATCACATCTAAAATACAACATCTGTCAAATGCACAGAAGTGGAGGAAATCTTTATTTACCAGTTTACTCAAATTCCCTATGGATTCATACCAACATTTTAAACTTGAGTCTCAGAGTAGCTGTGCCACTTTGACTTCATATGCTTGAAGCTGTGATAAACATTTAATATCTGAAGGATTTCTAGATCTCTATGATACCTTTTATTAACTGTTAGCAAGCTATATTTGCTTTATTTTACTGTGTGCATAGCTTCTGGTAACTTCTATTTCAGATGGATTTTTAAATACCTTTTCATTTTTAAGAGGCAAAGCATTTATGTAATTTCATGTTACTTTAGTTAAAGAATAATAAATAAATAAATAATTGCTTACCATAAGTCTATGGAAAATTTTGCTGGAAAAAAGACCACTGTGAGAGTTCCATGCTTGGCAATAACATCTGCACTAATGATCTAATTTCTGATTTCTAGGAAATCCTTCTACAGAAGTATTTAAAAAGAAAACCAAAAAACCAATGGCCTCAGCCTCCCTCCCCAGGAACCACTAAAGATGTATTTGCTTTCCCAGCTCTCCCTGGCCTTACATTTACCTGGCAAAGAGGATTTGCACAGCAGCTACTTCTGCCAGCCCCAACACTTCCTATGCCCAACAGAAAGTGACAACAAAGATCAAGCAAAACAGGGCAGGCAATGCACTGCCTCAGCTTTCCCTGCTTCAAGGAATGAAGCATGGAATGAAAATTCAACACTGGTCACACACACCCAGGGTTTTATACGGCTACTGAGAGATTACCTGGCTGTACGCACCACACGTGCACATCACCTGCAGGTAAAACCTCTGGGCTGGAGAACCTGGCTGAAGCCACCCCTTCCCAAGCACCACCCAAACAGGAGAGTGCTGTGAGAGCAATTTTGCCTTTGGGTGGTTTATTCCCAGGTTCCCAGAGCTGCTTTCCTCGGAATCCTCCTGGTACGGGATGAGCCGCCGAAATAATGGAGCCCGGGGCAGTGACTGCAAACTTCTGTTTTCCACAAAATAAGTCCAGCAGAGTCTCAGATATCCTTCAACCCCAAACAGTTGACATAATTATAACTCTCCAAAGCCTTTTTCCCTCCAGGCAACCACTGCCAGACCCTCAGCCTCTTCCCTTACCCTTCCAACGCCGCTATCCTCCCTCTCACTAAGTGTTTTGGCCAGGCAACCCAATTCCTACAGCCCTGTGCAAGGGTTGGCTGGGACAGCTGGTAATTATGCAGCTCTCCCTGTTGTGACAGCATCTGGCCTGTCCTAATGGTTACAGACAGGAAACATGGACATCAGGACACGAGGTCCCACCCCTCCTGCAACAACAGGCTGGATTGGGTTACCCCAGCCAAGCTCCCATCCCTTGGGCAATAATAGGAAACCAAATTTCAAAGCAGAGCCACTGCTCATTCCAGCCTAAGTGCTCAGGTGAGGGGGTCTGGCTGCAAACTAGCCCTTTGCTGAGCAGTAAGGGAAAAAAAGGGATTCCTTTTTACCCCCACTAAGTCTCAGTTGCTTAGAAAAAGCTTAAAAATTGCACGAAAACCAGTCTTCAAAAAATTCCTGATGAGCTTTCCGACACATTACAGAAATACTGATATTTCTCACTTCTATTTTGACATGTGCTGAGAGGCTTATGGACAGGAAGCTCAGTGGTTATTTTATACACTCTATTCTCATCGTTTAATCTCAGCCAGCTCATTCCAACTCCAGCACACCTGCATGTAACTGCTTCCAGAATGAATTTCTCAGTGAAGAAGCAAGCTAGGAAAGCACCCTTGCAATGAAGAACACAGAATGAGTAGCACGTGGAAAATCCAGTCAATAATTTTGCAAGAGATACAACACAAGTTATTTGTGGCACTGGACACAGCAGAGGAAAAAAAAAATAACAGGTATGTCAAAAGCAGGAAATGGCTCTGGTGGGAGGGGGGGATGTTGAATCAAGCCTTGTAAGCTGGTCAGTGTGTTTCCCCATAAAATATCCTTTCTAACAGATTTAAACATCTCTGTATTTTCTGTAATTCTCTACCCCACTACAAAAAGGAGTAACAGGTCTTGTGCAGTTTCTGCCTGAGCAGCTTCACTACTCTTGGCTTTGGGAAAGCTACACATCACCTGTGGTTTGGCTGCAAATTTAAGTGCTGAAGGACAAGGGTGGGATAAGGAGATAATAACCCTCTTCTGCTATTGATTATCAATGACATTAAGAGACATTCCTGGTACACTGTAAAAAAATTCCAAAATAGCAGAGATAAATATCTCACTTTTTTAACAGCAACTATGTGGTGATTCCTAGACTTGTTCATCTGCTACATATCACATTTATGAGTTTTACAAATATATAGAAGTGCTGCTATATCTGGATATCAAGGCAAGCCTTGGTTAATCAGCTGTGGTAAACAGGAAGATTTCCAGGTAAGTGGCATTAGGAACTGGATAACCTCAAATTTCATTAAAAATACATATGCAGCCTATCCCTTGTGACAAAGACTAATATGAATTATGGCTGGTCCATGCAGCCAGGTTCCCTTTGCCTGAAGAAGCTGTTGCACTTTTCAGCTGCCAAATAACAGTGCTTCCCTGCTGTTGCTCAGACAGACAAACCACCACCTTCTCAGCCAGCAGCTAGTCAAAAAGGATGGTGGGGAAAGAGCCAGAGAGACTGGGGGAGAGAGCTGCAGAAACCCCCCAAACTTTCTTTCTCACAAGTACATTCACTGCCTCATGGACAAGAGGCTGAAGAAAGCTTTCTCTTTCCTTCCTACCTTCCTAAGGAGCTCATTTCAACAACTAACTTGAACTGGGACTGAGAATAGCTCACCACTAGAAGAACACTTCTGGCTGCCAGAGTAACACCATTGTTCAGCCCTTTCCTCCCTGTAGTACCTATGCAGATGCTCCTTTAACAACCACACTGAGGGCAGGAGCCTGAAGACCAGAGTTCCAGAGCAGTGCTTAAATTCTGTAAATGAGAACAGGTCTCCTGTAATTGATTTCTAGTGTTAATTTGCATAATATAGCTGCATATTTTGCATATAGCTGCAAAAATTAAGCATAAGTAATCCAGATTTTGGCCTATTAAAGACCCCACAGAAATGTTTTACAACACAATTGAAACTGAATGTTCCTAGAAAGATATGGAGCCATCAGTATTAGCTACATCCTGCAGGGGGTTTTGTCCTATTATACAGCACTTGTTCAATTACAAAACTAAATGATGTTAAGTAGCTATTCTGTAACACTATAGAGACTGTCCAATACTAGTGGTGAGAAAAATTACATAGAAGCTAGCCTCTGTCTACTTGGCTGGGGTACCTTTAAGAGCTAATCACAGTTTTACATACAGCTTGGGTACTTTATGTTTAAAGGGTCTGTAGAAAGACACAGTGCCAATATAGATTTATAAAACATGTATATGAGGTTTTCCACAAACCCTATGAAGATTTATATAAGCTCTATTAACCATGATTTTAAAGCAGTACCATCTTAAAAACTCCAAAATTGTTTCATTTCATTTTCCCTTCACATAAGCACATCTTACTAAATTGCAAGGCATCAATGCAAGCCAGGCACAAGGATATTCTGTATTATTCCCTACTTCTGAATAAACTAATGAAATGCAGAGCTCTTCTGACTGTGACAAAGTGGACTATGGAATAAGCCCCTTGAATTTTACCACTGCTCATTCAGGCACTGAATCCTGGATCTAGTAAAACTTCATTAACAATGTTTATGTAGGTTTACAGATCCCTACAGACAGCTGGGCAATGGGAGGCATCACAAACCTAATGCACATCTAATTTTTAGGTACCTACCACCATCTAGAGGAAATACACTGTACTGCCTAAAATCCACCAACTGAAAACTTTAGTACTATTTAAACAAGCAGCTATCAAAGAAAGCAGATGGCCCTTAATATCTACCCAGCTATGTTGCCTGTGCAGTTCCACTCTCCTTGGCTGAAGAAAAAGAGACCCTTTTATTTCCAGCAGCTACCACAATTGGGCTTTCATCTCAGATTGGAAAATAAAAGAGTGATATTTCCTCTTTAAATAATAATTAAAAAAAAAAAAAAAGCTAACTGAATTACACTGAACACTATGAGATGCCAGCAGTCACTTTCTCCCTTGTTTATAAGGCTCCTGGGCTAGTGTCAGCATAGCTGCTCCAACTTTTACTTGTGTCCAGCTGGTGTGAACATCCCATGTCCGGTCAGCTGGGCTGCAGAGGAAGCAGAAGCAGGTCATGAGCCAGCTCCTGTGCCAGGAGCAGCCCTGTGCTGCCCACCTGCTCCCACAGCCCAGCAGCCCCCAGCCCAGAGGGATGGCAGGAGTGAGAATGCCATCCCCCTGCTCCTCAAGCCTCAAAGGGACAGGCTGGCAAAGGAGAAGTGGCACCATTCTTCAGCTAATTTATGTGAACCCATCCAGAGACAGCAGATCTAAAGAACTGGATATGGAAAATCTCCAAATCCTACACAAGTACATATGTATTTGGTGGAACAAATTAACACTCCGACTTTTAAATAATTTTTTAAAAAACAACTTGCATATTTTTTACTATTTCTACTTTTTTTTTTTTTTTTTTTTTTAATCTCTGGTTATTTTGTTGGACAATGACAGCAGATAATTTGCTTTCATATGCAGGCTGCAGCAGCAGCTCTAAACACAAACTTCCAGAGAAGCCTCTGACACTCAAAAGCAAAACTAAACACAAGTAAAACTCATCGAAAAATTTATATGGAAAAGAAAAAGTAAACAAGTGAAAGTAAACAGAAGAGTTCAAGGGCAGATACCAGGTCAGATGGCAATGAGCACATGGATTTTACTACCCAAAAACATCCGGAAGTATCAGCTATCAAATAGAACATTTCCAAGCCACTCTGTGCCAGCAGAATAGCTTCAGGGGCAGTGCTGGTGCAAAGAAAGATACTCTCCACTTCTTATCTGGGCCACAGTCTAGCCCTCTAAAAAAGGGTGTTAGTTTTCTGATGGACTTATTTGAGTATTCCTACACTGTTCTTCTCCCCACTGTGCTACAAAAAGTAGCAGTATGGAAAATTTCCCAGTATGGAAAATCCTGACACTTGTGCATTTCCCCTGCCATTTACTTGCCAGCTGCTCAGCCTGTGCTTTTACACAGTGCTGAAAGCTCAGAGCACACAGTTTTGATACCCATGAGTGCCTCCTTAGTTGGGGTTTTTTATTCACACCTTCCCCAGCCCCATAAAGAAAGAGAGACCTGAGCAGACATGGATCCTTTGCCCATGTCAGCATAAAATTGGTCTTTGGAAGCTCTGGCTGGATATATCAAGACCCTGTTTGATCAGATCCTTGACTATTCTTTGGACAGGGATCCCCACAGAAGGACAAAATAAAATAACACCAGAACAGGACTGGCCCTAATACACAAAGAACTGATGTGTGGATTTTTTAATATATATCTTTCTACTTCTGAGATCTGGAAACTTGCTTATGGCATTTTTCAGACTCTCAAACCATTGGAAAGAGGCATTGTCCTAATATTTCACTCTTCCACCAGACAGCTCTAGCAAATGGAGAATGGAGCAGGTATGGAGCAGTATCTTGAGTGTAAGAGGAACTCAAGCAGGAGGAAAATCCTTCACATTCAAATTATATGCAACACACAAAACATCATCTTGTTTTCAAAAGCTTTGGAAAAACAGTAAGCAAATTCTCTTTCTGAAGAATTGGGACTTGAAGGAAGTAATGTTGAGTAAGAGGAAATATTGAGGGATGGGAATGTAGCCATTTCACCCAAATATAAAACCAGGATGATTATCAGCTGAAACAACCCAGTATCTTTCATACCTCACTACAAATAATACTTAAAACAGAAAAAAAAGAAAGGCTGTTCTCTTTGAAATACAAATACGTTGCTTTTATGACTGATTATCTCAGGTTTTACAGCATGACTGCCTGCAAAACCTTCTGATAACAAGCAAAGAAGCAATCACTGCACACACAACACACCAGGATCAGGGAGAACATTACTGAAAGGAGCAGAGGAATGGCAGGACAAAGGCAGCAAGAAGAGGGAGAGACAACATTTCTTCTGATGCCTACCAAAACCTTTATCCTAAACCATCCAGCCATTTCACTCAGGTTCTTGCCCTGGGGAGCCCAGACCCTGCTCTGAGAAGCTGCAGCTTCAAGGGGAGCCAGCTGAGGTTTTGGGGGACAAAGCAGGGCAGGGGTGGACATGCCTTGACACTCAAGCCTGGACACTACAGCCTTTGAGCAGGCAAAGACTTTTTCACATCTTACAGACTACAGTGATCAGTGGAATGGCAGACTCCTGTCTGTGTACCAGGCTCCTCACCAACTTCCATCAAGGACACAGAGATGGGGAGGGGGCAGCCATCCCACTGGTTACAATTCTTTATCCTGAGCCTGCTCACTTGTTCAGTTCAAGGTGGGAACTGTGGCCCTGCACAGGCACCAGGTCATTGCTAGTGGTGCTTGACAGGCATCCCCTTCTCCCACATTCCCAGTGCCCCTGCATCCATCCTCCCCATGGCTCTTCACCCCCAGCCTGCCCAGAAAGTGAATTCTCCTGCAGGCTTGCTGTCTGTATGCAAACTAGACAGGTTTAACAGTATCCTATTGCCATTTTAGTCAAATTCATAACATGTGGATTAAGGCACACAAATGTAAAGTTAACATCTCAAATTTAAGACTCAGGAATAGCAACTGGCCCATCTAATCACCTCTGTTTCTATGTGGATGATAAAATATGAGTGCATGTTAATAGGGCCAGAGTGTCCCAAAGCTACTCTGAAAACCCTTTGGAAGAACTGTTACGTGTTCTTCCAGAGACAGCTGCCATACTCTTTCAAATATCTCTGTGGGTTCTGAAGACCCTTTTACTTTTCCTGCCCACAAGTTGTTTTGGTAATACATAAATTACATTACCTAGATATTCCCAAGATGAGGCAGTATGCACTGCTTTACACTGACTGAGACAAAGAGTGAAACTGTCCCTCTCTGCTACTCTCCACCCTGGGAGGAGAAGAAGCAAGGAGGCCTCTATTTTAATGAACATGCTCAGAAGGAAAAAATGAAAACTAAGCAGAAAAAACTTCAGCCCACACCACTGTATACCTGACTCTGCAGCACACAAGGCTGAGCAGCTTAAAGCAGAATCTCTTTTTCTTTGCCCACTTATCACAAAACAGTGTCATCATCTAAACCAAAAAGTCCTGCAGGATCCCTGCAGTGTAATTTGTGGGTTTTATGTATGCAGACATTTTAACACAGCCTGCAGGGTAACTGAACACAATTTACATGGGTTCCAACATTTTTTCAGCGTGGCTGAATGGTACTGTGATAATAAACAAGGTATCTGGAGCAGGCTGCATTTGAATTTTAAAACAGAGCAGCTTATTCTTTGCTGTACCTTCCTGATGGCTAGACCTGGGATGGGTGTTGTGCAAATGCTAAACATCACAGATATTGACAAATATCACACTCAGAGAACAAATTACCAGTCGTTCCATCTCCTGCTCCCGAAGTCGCTCTTCCCTCTGCCTCCTGTGGTAGTCCATAAGATCCTCCCTTCCTGAAATGGAGCTAATGCTGTTCTTCCTCTCTCTCATGGACATTTGCAGAGAATTTGGCGTCTGTCTGTAACTTTCCATATCTGGGTCATCAAGTTCCATGGAACTGGTGGAAAGGTTTCTTCGGACAGAGAACGACCTGTCAAAATCCACTGGGGAGAAAGAACTACTGGGACTTGTTCCTGAGAGTCCAAGTCTATCAAAATCATCAGGGAGATATGGGGAAGAAGATGCTAAAAGCATTTTTTTAGCAATACGAGGGCTTGCAGGAACACTAAGAGCTGAGCTGACATAGGGATTACTCCCAGAGACAGAGTTGGCATGTGGTGAAACCCCTGAGCTGCAAGAAGAAAAATTCAGGTAATTATCAGCATCAAAAGCATTCTGAGGTAGATCTTTTTCTCCAAGTTTTTTCCTTTTACTGTTACCCAGAGAGCTTCTGGGGGGCAAACTTAATGGCACCAGCTGGTTTTCTGTTGATTTATAAAGTCTGGGCAGGGAACGACTGTACATTCCCATATGACTTAGAGATCCACCAGAGTATTTCCTAGGCCGTGAAGCCAGAGTTTCCATCATCCCATCCTTGTACTTCACTGGCTTTATGTGCAGGGCCAGACTGTTCTCAGCATTCATCCTCCTGCCTTGCTTTGGGCTAGAAGGCATGCTGGCTGCCCCAGAACTGCTACCAGGTGAAAGCACCAGCTCATTCCCTGAGCTTCCATTCCACATTGTCAGAAGAGAGCCTGAGATCTTCCTTGACTCCAGCATTCCTGGGAAGTAGATGTTGTCATAAGATTTATTTCTTTGACTGTACTTTGAGTAGTGAAACTTATCCATGGGTCCAAGGGCTTTTTCGTTTTCTCTGCTGGCATGAATGTCAAAATCTGTCCTTCCTGAACTATACCCACTGAGGGATGGAGTCATGCCTGATATGGAACCCAAATGCTTTACAGAGATGCTTTTATCTGGAAGATATGGGCTTTCACAGGGGAACTGCTTGCCTCCTTGAATTTTGTTAATAGAGTGTGTATTTTTAACATTGGTGGAAAGATTAGGTTTAATTGGCATAGGCTGTGAAAGGGTTAAATAAGAGCCAGCATAGTCCCCATTTGTTTTAAATTTAAGAGTTGATGAATATTTCTTCGTGTTGAGGTTTTCCATAATATCCTGGAGACCATTTTCAAGGGAATTCGCCACAGAACCCTTTCCCAAACTAGCATTTTGTAATTCCATCTGTTTTTGTGAGTGGCTATAGTCTGCCATAATCTTACTGGAATCTGTAAAGAAGACAAAACAAGAAAAAAAAATTAGCAAGTAAGTAGCCTCTTGCATGTGCATGCCTGCAAAATAACGTGACCACGTTTTGCTTGTAGTTACTAATAACTACTGTGCTTGTAGTAAATGTGTCTTAGATCACTAAGCAAAGGAGGAGACGTGCAATTTTCCCATCTGTTTCTGCAGAAGATGGGAGACTGAAAAAGAAGGGGTAGAGGCATGAAACCATACCAAAATCAGCAACACAACTGGAAAGAGGCTAGACTCTTTCCTTGCTATCCTATCCACTGCAGGAGCCTGTGGCTCAGCCTTTATAATCCTGAGCCTTTTGAGATACCCACGAAGTAAGGAAGAATTATTGTCCTGATGTTTTACAGCTGAGGGACTGAGGCACAGGGACAATATGCAGTGCAGACAGCAGAGTAAAGAACCCAACTCAGGTTTCCAAAGACACAGGATACTGCTCTGGACCATCTCCTCCTTTAATCTGCAGCTACTGCATCCGAGCCCTGACATGCTAGGGAGCTCCATTTAAAGCCCAGTGGGAGTCTGTCACCTTTCTGCTTACTGTGTGGATAGTCCTGCAAAGCTTAGTGGTCAAGTACAAAAGGCACATTTTTCAAGGTGTTTCAGCTCATTGCTCTAAAAATGCAAGGCTGTGACTACATCTGCAAAGAGCACTTTGGTTAAAAGATAACCTAAAGGAAGCAGAATGCTAGGTTGCATGACTTCATTCAAAACAACAAAACCACATGACTATCAAAAATACTGCTGGGGGGAAGGTTACAGATCCTAATGCTTTTTCAGAAATCTAAGGAAGAGAGCACAGACCAAAAAAGCCTTTGCTGTGGTGGATGTCACTGTTCCACAACGTATCAAGCTGTAGCATACAGTTCTGAGCTCCACTTTGCCAAAAGCCAAGAAAGGAATTCAGTTTCTGACAGCGCCAGTTTCTGCAGAACATAAACAGGACCCCCAGCAGGCTCACACTTATACCTCAGCTGATGTAGAAATGACACCACTGGCATTCACAGCAGCTCCTGGGATGTGCTAGCCTACACTTTGAACTAATAAAACACTCCTGAGAGTCTGTTTCTGCAGTGCCAGCAGTGTTGTTTCTGAAAACAAGGGTCAAATCTGGGATTTACTCTTGGCTCAGTCATATTTCACCTGTGGCTTCAGCATCCTCATGAGAAATTGAGTTTCAGCTTGTTACTACGTGGGAGAATCTAATGTGTAAAGTGCCCTTAACATCCTTGGAGGCAATGCTTTAGTCCAAGTACTGCTCCAGGCAATTATATGAACCAAGAGACAGAATTTGGGATTCCTGTCCACCACCAGAGCTCATATGACCCGGCTTCATTGAGAATCACCAGGTTCAGATCTTGTGGAAGGTGGCAGTGCATTCTTCACAGGGATCCTGGTTTTTGGGACCTCCCTTGCTGATAAGGCACAATGCCATGGAATTCCCCACTGTCCAGGGCATCAGCAATCCTCTGCTGCAACAACAGGCTCTCCTCAGTTACTAAGGAAAAAAACCATCCATTTGAGAACAAAGGTAACCATCATTATTAATGGAATTGATAGAAGATAAAAGGAGCCAGCACTAGGGGACACAAACAGAAAAATCAAAGTAAAATACAACACCTTCTTGACCATACTGGACTGGGTTAAGCCACTGTTAATTACAAGCTCTGGTAGTGGCCAAAAGCATTAACTTGCACCTTCAAAACTAAACCTCAAGTCTACCACTATACAGAATTTAATATATTTTATAAATTAAAATATACATAATTATGGGATGTATATTATTTATAATTTTAAAACACTTATTATAATGATACAACTATCTAAGTTGCTTTTGAACCAGTGAGTCCACAGAATTGTCCATCACACCATCACCACTTTGACCAGTGAAAGTGCAGCTTCTTATACTGTGATATTTTACTTGACAATTTTTAGCTATTTTCATAAATTTTGATAACAGCAATGATGAAGTTCAAATGAACAAAAGGATAAATGTGACCCAGATTCAAAAGAACTCTTGTCAGGACAAGAAAACATCATCTGGGTAAATCAAGCATTCATCATGTTAGTGGTATTTTAAGGAAGAAGAATAAGATGTAGAAGTTATTTCAGAGCCCAGATGTAAAGCACAATGCATATGCCTTTCATACTTAACCTTTCATTGTGGAACTGATCCTAATTTCCATTTCAGTCTCCCTTTCTCCTCCCCTCTTCCAAATCTCTCTTAAAGCTGAAATCTAATTTCATATGAAAATTGTACTGTCCAAACCTTAACTAACACAGCTAAGTTCAAACATTTTTGCATAAATTTCACTGGCTCCTCTATAAATAGCTTGGCAGACATATTAATGGGACATTAATAATTGTTCATTACTCCCTTGCAACAGCAGTAGGGCACATTTAATCCTTCAAAGACTGGGTGCTTTTGCCAAAAAACAAGTTAGCTCATGGAAACTTTCATGCCTGTTCACCACAGCAGAGAAGGGTTCATTGTACTTGAAATCCAAGCAAGTACAGTAAGAAAAGGTCACGATACCTTCACGTAGACACTGCAGTTCAGCTTTCCCCTGCTATCCCATGTGCCAGCTCTTCTGTGTTTCTGCTTCCAGCACCACAGTCATACAGTTAAATCCCAACTGGAGGACAGCACATGTTTAAATAAACCATAGCTGCTTCCCACCAACCAGATCTCCTTTGTTTTGTTTATTTTTAGGGTAATGTCTGAGTAGAAACTGCATGCAGCTATAGAGACTGAGGATGGGAGCTTCAGCTCGTGATGTGCCCTGAGCCCATCCTGCATCCAGGTCAGACCCAGATTTCATGCTCAGCACAAGGGTCTTCTGTTTAGCAAAGTTATTTGCTGCCTGGAGCTACAGAAGGAAATTCTCCCTTTTTTAAAATTTTTATTTTATTTTTCTTCCCTCATTCCTTTCCCGAGTTGTTTAGCTGGGGGTCACTGATATCTATTCCAGACAGGCATTAAAGTGATGGGGGAGGGCTGGCTGTCTGCAGCATATCCAGCTGTGGCCTTGTTCTGCCTGGTAAATGGAGTTAGACATGGAATAAGAACAGAGCACTGATCTTATCCATGTGTCAGGAGAATTAAAGGGCCAAAGTCAACTAAAAATTCTAAGATCTCAGTGCATTACAAACAAACTTTGTTTTAATTCATTACCTGATCCAACATTCTGGAAGGAGGAGAGGTTACTTCTGTTTGGCATCATATTTCTCTTCTACAGGATGGTTAAAATGACACTAATTTGAGTGAACCAGATAAATTTTGATCTGCAAATAAAGTAAAAAAAAAAAGAAAAAAAAAAAAAAACAAAAACAGCACTGTGTTAAGAAGAGTATCCTGAGAACATTTTTCAAGTGCATAATATAGAACACAATTGACTTTTCTTATGGTAAAATTTCCAGAGACAACTCAAAGAGAAATATATTAAAAGATATTTGGAAAGAACACTCCATGTTTAATGTGGGGACTGTGAAAAAAAAAAAAAGCATCAAACCTGTCTGCAGCTGGTTTATCTGTTTAAAAGTACATATGATTACTTTTGATAACAAGCCATAATCTATGATCCTGACTGTACAGACAGTTACTAGTCACAGCTCCTGAGTTTTGTCTGTAAACCTGTGGCTTCTTTAAGAAATCACTAACAAGGCTGCACTTTGCTGCTGAAGTTTTTTTGGAAAGACTTTATTTGGAAAGCCCATAGCCCAAGTTGCAACACCAGCATCCTGCAATCATGAATAAACCTATGCAAAACCAGGTATGTAATCCAAAACAAAGAAAATGTTTTGGCATGCACTGATTTCTGAGTTTCCAAAGAAGCCAGACTAGGAATGCAAAGAGAATCTTGAAAGTTTATTTAAGATCAAATTAAAAATTGATATGGCTACAAGAGAGACTTGGTTTAAAAGAAACGCCAAAATTGAATCCCAGCCACTAAAAACTAAAATTAAAACTAAATCCAAATAGAAGACCTCTAGTGAGTTGCTCTATTAAAAGATTTATTTATTTTTTATATACATCTGCTTTTAAAAGGTTGAGAAATTTTTTTTTTTAATTGCATTAAGTGACAAAATTAATGGTGACCATCTGTAGGTCCTCTGGGCTTAGGTCTGGACAAGCAAATAGAAATGTGTCAGCAAAACAAGTGAAGAATGGAGACAGATGTCTGGGGCTGTCTAGAGACAAGCCACCTATTTAATTAACTGCAGGCATCACAGCCCCAAGGTTGCAGGTCTGTGGAGCACAGCTTTTCCATGCCATGCTTTTTCATGTTATTCTCCTGGGAGGAGAGCCCTGGGAGAAGGGAGCTGGCTGCTGATCCCTGCAGAGAGAGGCTCCTTCTCTCTGACCTCTGGCTTCTGCCTCTCCTGCTCCCCACAAGCTGCTCTCCCAAGGGGCAAGTCCTGTTCCCCCAGGAATCCCCCTGTGCTGGCCTCACTTTGCAATGCTTTTTCTTTCTCTCTAGAGGTCATTTCTCTACTCTTATAAGTCCTAAGGGAAGTTTTTACCCCACTGGGCACATTCTGCTCCTCACAGCTTCCTCCAAGATCACATAATCCACTGCTCCCCAAAATTGGCACTACTCTCCAAGGAGCCAGAGAACAGGACTGAAATTCTCCAGAGCAGCTGACAGGAAAGAACCTGGACAGCAGAGAGCTTTTCAACCCAATTTTCATCCTCAAAAGGTTCTTTAATTGACACAAAACATTTACCATCCTTTTTACCTCATTTGTCTTCTAACCCATGGACAGACCCCTTCCCTAGCTCCTTCCAGCTTGCCTCAGGCTGTCCCCAGCATCCCAGGCACCCAGCTTTGCTGGGCTGGGGCTGGGGACTGCCCCTGGAGCCCGGGCACAGCTGCAGCTGACCCCAGCGAGAGGTGACAGCAGCTCCCCCACTTGTCTGCAGACCAAACACTGAAGGGTCAGCCCACAAATCCAGTCAATACTGCCACTGTGTTGACATCCTGGCATACTGCTTGTGTCATCTCTACTAAAAATACTGCACTTTGTGCCCAGACGTCCCCAGAAAAGAACCAAAATTTTAACTTTTCCGGTTATGTTCAACTTGACACAGAGAACTAGTGACACTCGACATTTCACAGTTGTCTGCAACAATGTCACCGTATCATTGAACAGAAAAACAAAACATGGACAACTTGGAATTAGAAGACAGAACAAAGGGTTGGTTAAAAAGCCAGGAAGATTAATTGCATTTCCCATGTCTCTAGTATTACTGATTTATGGTTAAGATCACCAAAAACCCCATCCTTCCTATCTCGTGAGGTGACAGCTACCACTTAATCAATGTGACAAACATTAAGGAGAGCACAGCTGAAAGGGACAGGTTTCTATGCAATTAAAAATTCAATCTTTTATTCAATTTGGTGAATACCTGGGTTAGTTAATAACCTTTTCTAAGGTTAAATATTTATATGATTTCATTTCAGGTTTAAGAACTCATGACACATTTCCCTTCCTAGAGGATGAGAGATCAGAGAAGTCATCACTTAGTAAAAATTGGATTTGAAGGGGAAAAGAACTTGTAAAAAAACTTGCCACTGTGAGCAA
The DNA here is from genome assembly GCA_030060385.1 of Muscicapa striata striata. NCBI lineage: Eukaryota > Metazoa > Chordata > Aves > Passeriformes > Muscicapidae > Muscicapa > Muscicapa striata. The sequence continues at coordinate 6,013,816 of JAREIS010000011.1, forward strand.
AGCCAAGAAACAATCAATGAATTAATGAGCTAATGTAACAAACAGCTCCAAATCCACAGTCTGTCTGCTCTCTTGAAATCATATTCTTTCAGATGAGGCTGTGCAGGGCCTCCAGCAAGGCTGACTCGTGTTACAGAGCACACACCACGCTCTGCCTTGTCTGGAACGAAGCAAAATGATTTCATCTGGGATTTATAAAGTCATCTGAAGTGAATGTATACAGCATTACCAATCATGTTTCATCTCTACAGTGCCCAGGCCAAATTAAGTTTTGTTTCACTAACGACCAGGAGAAACAGTGATTCACAACTCAAGCAGAGAGTCAAACAAAGGATTCAAATTTTAAGATATTATAACACTGGGTGGCTTTACAGTAAGAACTCCTTTCCCTTGTGCAGTGGTTTAACCCCAGCTGGCAACTCAGCCCCCCCCAGTTGCTTGCTAACTCCCACCCAGGATGGGGGAGGGAATCATAAAAGAGGGAAAACATGTATTAAATTAATGACAGTTTGGTAGGTAAAGCAGAAGTCATGTACAAAGCAAAGCAAAATAAGGAATGAAACCCCTAGGAAAGCAGGGTTCCATCACTCTGAATGTTCTGAATGCCTTTTTCCTTCTTTTCCCAGCTTTATATGCTGACTATGATGCCATAGGATGTGGGATATCCCTTGGGTCAGCTGTCCCAGCTGTGACCCCTCCAAACTTCCCATTCCCCCCCAGCCTCCTCACTGGTGTGGCAGATGAAGGTGAACAGTCCTTGACTCAACAGGAACACTACATAGCAACAACTGAAAACATCAGTGTGTTATCAACATTATTCTCACACTAAATCCAAAACACAATGCTTTTACAGCTACCAGGAAGAAATGAACTGTACCCCAGCCAAGACCAGGACACTTTAGTGTAGGAGCCAAAATCTGCAGCTCAACCAAGCCACAAGTACACTACCTGTGCACACAGCACTTCCCAGCATTTCATCCATAGATTTAGGGCAAAGTTTTCCCAGCACATAAACTTCTCACCTCTTCTTCACTTCTCCCTGGGCTGACACCCACCTCCCTTTAGCAAAGCCTGCTCTGGCACCCACTTTGCCCTTATGTTACCAATCAAGAGGGTTGCAGTGCCTCAGGCATCGCCAAGGCACTTCTCTGACTGACAGCATTAAACAAAACTCTCAAACTTGGCCATCTATCTTTCAAGGCTTTTCTGCTCTTCATTGTTTTTTTCATTTTCAGTGTCTCACTGAACATTAACAGTGGCTCCCTACAGCTCCTGGCACCTCTACTATCTCTGACATTTCTTTTCAGAAACTCCTACAGCAGTGTGTATCATCAGTCTTGGAAAACAGATGAAACCCCATCTGATGGAGGGTGAGGACAAAAGCCCATCACTGGCACTGTCTGCACATCATTAGAGTTTTCATTTGTTCTGCAGCAAGATCTTCAAATTATTAGGGTCTGTTTCAACTATTTCAATAAAACATACACTGTCTTGGAAGCAAGAAAGCCTCTTGAATTTTCACACTCTGAACAAAATTTGGTGAATGAGTGCTGATGGCTTCAGTGTCTGGAGATTTCATTTTCCCACAGTATAGCATGCCTACGTGCATAAACAGACTGTTCCATCACCAAAATGATCTACCTTTTTCCTGCATAATCTGAGGACAATGTACTTACTCCTGATTAAATCAAACCTTGACTTACTCTGCTTATTTATAAACAAAAGCCTTGATAGGCTCAATCTGATGGCAATGTAAAACTCACTGGAATCCACTGTTTGCCTCCAAAACACTTAGGTGGAAATCCACCTTTCCCCAAGCCCACTGTCATACTAAAACAATATATTCACAGAAAGGCACCTGCATAATTTGGTGGAGATTCTGTACCCATTAATGGACACATCCTCAAGGGACAGAAAATAATCTCTGCCAAAAACTGGACAACTCAGCAAGGCTGTGATCTAAAGGTTGCCTCAAACATCCTTCCTCATTTCCTCCTCCTCCTCCTCCACACCATAATACACTAGACCCCAAACTACACCTAATTTCTTGCCAGCATAGCCCTGAAATCTGTTCAGTCCCTGCCTTTTGAAGATATAAATCCTGCAACACATAGGTCCTTGCATGCAAGTGTGCATAAGGTCTGGTTACAGGCAAAGCATGTTTTAGTTCTTAAAACTCCCAGCTTGGCACCTTCAGCAACAGTAAATAAATTAAAAGTCAAATATCTGTGAATCATATTTGACTAAGTCACTCCCTTGCAATCCTGCAGGCTTCCGATGTGGAAAAGGGAGTGGCAGAGGAAGTCGCTCTTATGGCTTACCTCTTCCTCTGAGAAATTCCCACATCGGATACTGGAGAAGGAGGAGAAATAGAACAGTGCAACAGAAAAAACCCTAATATTATCCCCCTCGTAAACCACATATATTTCACTGTATATAAAAACCCACCTGACTACCTCAAAAATTGCACTTAGATATGGCATTTTTAATTACTTTGTCTTCTGGTTAAAACACGATTCTCTCCTATTTGATAAGGACTGATGTTGCAGGCATTGTCACATCAATTGCTCTTTCCAATAGATGGACACAATCATTTTAATCAGGTCACAATTTTAAAGCTGACAATTTTAAATGCGCATGGAAAATGAAAACCTTCATTACCATGTAAATACTGCAGCTGGGTGGCTACAAACTGAGGGTCAAGCCATTGACACATGAGACACAAATAAAAATGCTGGGGGAAATGTTGAAGCTCTATAACTTTTGTGCCATAACAGCTACTCTTATCTGAAATGGAAACTGTTAAAGTGCTGATTTCAATGAATCTAAACTAATTCCTATGCATTTGGTAAAACAAGATACTAAACCACCTACTCAATCAGCATTTCTTTAGCAGAAATCACTGCCTCCTCCTCACCTTACAGTCACACTAACCACTGTTTTAGTCGGAGTAGTTCACTGAGATGAGTTGAAGGAAGAAGCAGAGTTAATTCTTTTCTGCTTGAACAAAAGCCACAGACAGGTAGAAGCATACTAGAAGAGATTTCTGTTAAAACAATGAACTCCTTTCATCATGCAGAAACACAGGGTTGACAGAGGACAAGCCAAACTCATCTCTTCTATTTTGGTGCTTTTCTGGTAGTTAAGCTGCAGAGTCAGTTATCTGACCCAATGACTCTATCATCTCAGGACAGCTCCCTGGTATCATTCTGAAGCTATTTCATTAACTCCTTTCCCATTGAAAAGTTGAGTATGCTCCAAAGATTTGCAAAGTGCAACTTTAAAGTTTCACACAGAGATGGCAAATAGAAAGCTCTGCTGGTGGGCTGTGACTGCTTACTGTGCAGACTAAGAAAAGCCAAACCAAACAACATAGCTGGTACAAATAAATACACTTAAATACTCTAGATCAACATAATTCTCATTCCTGAAGCCAAATAAATACAGATTTTCTTCATCTGAAATTTCAGGAAGGGGATTGAGAGCATAACAATTATGTATCCAAATTCATATCACACAGGAACAGAAATTCTGTCTGTACAAGAGCATAAAGATCACAAAGAGAAGTTTCTCTGTTCCCATCCTACTTGACGTGACAAACTTGCCTCTCAGGCACCCCTGACAAATTCAATAAGAACAGGTAGGTAAGGCCCAGAAAATCTAAGCAGATGGAAAAATTAACCAAAACAGCTTCATCCACATTTTTTTTTTTTTCCCCCTTGGATGACCTTACTATTTTTCGTCTATCTATTGCATTTTTCCACTCTCAGGCAACCTTTGCCCACGATCTGCTTTCCTCTGTGCTGATTTCTTTCACTGCCACTTTGTGCCTGTCACTTCCTTCTGTTAATCAGTTCTCTCCAGTGCCCACTTACTCTGACAGCTTCTGTCTCTTCTGTTTCACTCGTCCATTTCTCCTCAATTTGTCTCCTTCCTGGGATGCCTGCCCCATATTTCCAAACGTCCCCTCTAGCTCTTTAACACTCCTTCTTTCCCAGCACTCTCAGGGCAGCAAGCATGCCCCCAGACTGAATGCTTCTCATCACAGGTGCTTGGCAAAGCCCACCTGGCAGAGACAGCTGACTCCACCTGCACAAGACCTGAGTAAGAAAAAAACCTAAACTTGTATTTACACAGTTCACTCTACACCACAGTCTCTGGAGGACCTTCTTTCTAGAGGAAAACTCCCCTAGGATTTCTATGGCATCTTGGATGTGCTCCACCAGTCTAAAAGAAATCTTAAATGAACAGCACCTGCTCAAAACACCCAGAACATTGTTTTATAGGTGCTTGTTTAATTCAGTGGGAAACACTGTTTGCCTTGCTGGCAGTTACTACACACCAGAACTAACCACTCATTATAACAAATTAAAATGGAAATAATACACTACATCTGCAGTGAACACAGTATTAATCTCTTCATTAGCAACCACTAACACTTGCCTACACCTACTTTGATTATTTCAGCTTTTCTCTGGATCTTCAAGTGGAAAAGACAAAAAAAAGATCTTCCCATTAAAACATCTTCAGTACTTCTGATCCAACTCCAGCCTCAGGATGGATCTGCAACCTTTAGCTCACCCAAACTCCACCTCCTATCTAAACCCAAAATACTTTAAATTTTTCGTGATGGGCTTTGTTCCTTTTCAGCAAGAGTCAGCTGATGCCTTTGACTATGTCCAAGGATATGGTTGATAATTGTATCTGATAAGCATAGACAGTAACTGATATGGAAAAAAGTGACCACTCTTCCTGCCCTGGCTGATGGCAAAGATTCCAATTTCCTCAGTAAAAAGAGACACACTAATGAGTCGATTCAGCATTTGTCAAAATGGAAGCAGAACAAATTGCTGGTGTAGAGAAGGAACTGTGTAAAATGAAGTATATAGAAATGGTAGGATGTTAGTACTTGACAGCCCTAAAGATATGTCTTTTTCTGCAACCCTCTTAGTTCAGACTACCCCTTGCATATGACAGCAAAGGTAGGCACTCTCCCATCTTCTGATCACCTCATCTCCTTTCTTTCCTACACTGCTTCCTTCTGCTGTGGGAAAGCGAGCCCATCCTCACCCTTTGCAATTCCATTCTATCATGCCTTCCTTCCTCCCATCTCTGATCCTTTCCCATGTTAATAAATTATTTTTCAGGACACTATCCACAAAAATATAGAGAATTCAAAAACGAAAAAGTTTGCTGAACATGAAATTTTGCCAAAAAGGCTGTTCTTGTGTCCCTCTTCCTCCGAAAGAGAGGGAAGGTGTGGTGCAAAAATGAAATATTCACCATGTTCTGACTGGGAACATGTTCACCCAGATGCCCTGAAGATGCAGACACGGAGGATTCGGGCACGTGCAGAGTCAAGGCACAGTGACAAGATGACAGGTTGACAAGATGAGCATTTGGGGGAAAAGGAACTGGTGACAAAAGCCATGCGTGTGAGATCAAGCAAGCACTCAGCGGCAGGAGCAGAAAGCCCATCTCTCGAGTCTTTATGTAAGCGCAGACAGTCTATTTACACTTCTGCACATGGGTAAATTCCTCAGGCAGCTTTGGGGCAGGAGGAGAAGGAGCGGGGACCGCAGCTTCCAGCCCGTTCCTGCCTTTGGGGAGCAGGTATCATCCCGAGAAAAGCTCTGATCTCCGGGCTGGACTCACCACCGGGGCTGCGGGCACTGCCGGATCCCACCCGGCTGGGACAGGGCTACACGAGGGGGGACTCAGAGCTCTGAATCTCTCAGGGGAGAGGGAGCCCAGAGCCCCGATTTCCATCCGCAAGCCGATCGGCCGGGCTCCTGTTGCTGAACTCCAGCGATGCCGAGACGGCATCCATGCATCCATCGGCGGCTCAGCGCCGGGAACCCATCCATCCCCGCCGGGAGCCCATCATCCATCCCCGCCGGGAGCCCATCATCCATCCCCGCCGGGAGCCCATCATCCATCCCCGCCGGGAGCCCATCCATCCCCGCGGGCACGGCAGCCCTCGCACAGCCGCAGGAGCCTTCCGAAGCCACCAGCCGAACAAAGGATCGCGGACAAAGAGCCTTGTCCCACGTCTTGCCCTCCACCAGGTAGATTATTTACGACGGAAAATGGAACCAAGCAAAGCCAAGCGCCCGCCGTTCCTCCCCTGCTTCCCCGGACGGATGTCCCCGGCACCCCCGGGACAGAGGCTTTGTTCGCCCGCGGGGACGCGGCAGAAGCGGGGGAACACCCGGACAAAGAGGGAGAAGCGCCTGGCGATGAAGGGATGAGACAGGGAGGGAGCCCCGTCTCCTTCAGCCGCGGGGTCCCCGCCGAGCCGAGCGGCACGGGGGGACCCCACCGCCCCCACCCGCCAGACGTGCGAAGGGACCGGCGGCGGGGGAGCGCATGGGGGTGATGGTGGCACAAACTCCCTTAAAAGTAGCCCAAAAACCAGGGGCGGCTGCAGGCAGCGGAGGCTCTGCGCGCCCTAGAGCAACCCTCTTCCCATCCCCGCGGGGCCCCGCCGCCCGTTCCCATCCCCGCGGCCCGGGAGGGCTCCCCGCGCCCCGCGGGACGGCGCCTGCCCCGCACTCACCGCCGCCGCCGCCGCCGCCGCTCCCCGCGCATCCCGGTGCCCGCCGCCCGCCCGGCCGCGGCAGCGCCGCCGCCCCCGGGAGCCGCCCCCGCCGCAGCGCCCGCCCCCGGCGGGCCGGGGCACCCCCGCGGGCGGAATGGTTCGCTCCCCTCCGGCCGGGGTCGCGGCAGCGGGGCGGGCAAAGGGCGGCCGGGATGGGGGGGGAGGGACGGGGTAAGGGGTGGGCGGGCGAGGACGGGGAACGGGCACGGGGATATCCCCGGTGGGGCCGCCGTGGGGATCTTCACGATCCATAAATATGAGTCGCCAGGCAATTTCCTGCCCGCGAGATTAGCTGAGCAAACAGGGCGGCGCTGGCAGGGCGCGGGCCCCGTTTTCCGTGCCTGGGGCTGGGGTGCGCTTTACCTGCGCCCGCCCTGCACCTCATCTTCCTCCTCCTCCTCATTTCCCGGGGAACCCCGCGTTTCAGAGGGGGCTGCTCTCCCTATCCTGGAGCGGAGCCGGCGTGTCCCTGCCACTCACCCAGCCCGGGGTCGCACCCTGCTGTTGCCTCTGCCTGAAATTGAAGGTTTTCTCTTACCTGACAAAAATACACCCATGAAAGTACGTGTGTAATACACAGATACCCTGGTGTACACACACGGGGCTCCCAGGAGACCCCACGCACTACCGAAGGGTGCAGCTGCCACCACCAGCATTTTGCAGTTCCCAAAGCACGGAACGGGCTGGCGAGCCCGGCCGGCGCTTGCTGGAGGGTTTTTCACACCAAAGCAATCCTACAAACCTGCACCAGCTCGGCAAAGCGCGTTTGCCAGAGCAGCGCGTCCCGCCCGCCCCGTGTTTGGCGAGCGCTGGAGGTGCCAGCCCGACCCTGCAGAGGTCCCGCTCGGTGACACGGGCAGCGAGGCGGGGCTGGAGCTGCTACAAGGTGGAAAAAAGGGGGACAAAACCTCCGAGGAGGATCATCCCTCGCCCGGGATCACTGGGTGTTGGCAGCCCGGCATAAGCAAGCTCCGCTTCCCGAGCGCCTGGGTAAGGAAATCCCGGCGGTGGGAGATGCGAGCCAGCCTGCAGGACTCAGGGCAGCCAGCCAGGGTATCCTGCACGGCGATCTTGTTTCGTGCTGTGTGGCCTCGGCACTCTGCTTTCCCCCATTCGTTTCCCCGCGAGGAAACTGGGGAATAGCAGCGCTTACCTGCTGCGCGGGGTCCTGCGGGATGGTCAGAGCTCAGCCAGCGCCCGCCCAGGTAAATCGCGACTCCGGCTGTTCCCCTGTGCCACGGGGAGAAGGAGCTTGCCGTGATCCACTTCCTGCCTTACATATTCCAGGGGATATTTTACTTGGCCACAACCCGTAACTTTACTGCCATATAAACTTGGCAATAACTCATTAATACCTGGAATCTGTATAGTGACACCCACAATACTAGAGAATATTTTTTTAAAGCACCCTTGAATGTCCTGGGGTCTACTCTAGTTTGCTATAAAAAGACAAGCTTTGAGACTAATTACTCTATAAGGCCAGAACCTAGATGGTCTCTTCTGTGATGCCTCCACAAACATCCCTGCGTTTCATTTTCCACTAGCATTGAACTTGGCCCTTCTGTTTTGTTCACTGAGCAAGCAAGGAGTACACACACTTTAAAAATAAAGGCATATGCCTCTAATAAATGCAGAGTTAAGGACATGCTCACAGTTAGTAGAACTGAAAATTACTTTTAATCCTGCCACAGCCAGAACCAAAAGCAGCCAGCCTTCCCTCATCTCACATGATCTTCCTTTTCCTTTTAAGTGGGAAAATCTGTAAGTAGTAGTCTGCAAAAATCTCCCTAGGGAACATGAAGCCTAGGAGTATGGAAAGCTGCAACTTTGCTCTTGTGGTCAAACTATTGCTCTGAAGGACTTGTGATATGTCAGCTGAAATGTCCCTTCACTTAGTTCCTACCCAGCAGGTGAGGAGGCAGCAAATCTGGGTAAGGCAGACCATATGTTTCCCTTGATACCTGTATGCTGGGAAAACTTTGTCTAAATCAGTGGCATCTGTTTCTTTTCAGCAAAAGAAATAAAAATATAGAATAGGACTTATTTCTAAAATAATAATGAGTACTCAAAACCAGCCGTAGCTGAGGGTCTAAAATAACTTGATAAGTTGTAACGTTTAACAGGCAACAGTCTGACAATATAAAACAACAAAAACCCCATCTCACATTTTATGAATAGGAAATACTTAAAAATTAGAAAACAAGTGAACCTCCATAAACTAAAGAGCTGAAAGCTCTTGTTGGAGCAAAAGAAGCAATGGTACTATTTTTAAAATGTCAGCAAAAAGTATATGGAGACTTGCATGAGTGGTATAAGTCATAGATGGGTTCAACAGTCCATCTAGCTAGAATTAACAGTTTTCATGGCAATTGCACTTCAACATCAACTGTACTGCATATCACAGAGGCTTTTAAAATTCTCCACCCTTTAGCATGCAAGCATGCCTGATAAAAGTTTGGTTTCCATGGCAATTCATATAAGTAGAAATCAAATGTTGGAATGTTTACAGAAAAGCATGCTTTAATCAGGAGCATTGAAAATGGTAATAAAATGCCATTTTGTTACCATACTTCAATGCCATGTTTCTGTAAGATAGGAGAGATCACTTCAGAACTGAATCTCTGAGCAGGCACCTGCAGTCACAACTTCTATGTTACCTGGTCCTTTACCTTCACAGATTTTATCCACATCAGGTGTGCACATGACTGCATTTCTGTCAAATGAACCAGACCCACAGCTGGGAGTTGTTGGGGCTTTATGTTACCTGCAGAAGGAGAGGCGATTCCCAGCCTGACCAAATTGGTTGAGATAAAGCTTCCCATTGATGACTGGTTGCTGTTACACCCAGCCTTTTCTTTGGTGGCAAAACTGGTCTGGTGTCTTCCATTTTGTGCCTTAACTGCTCATTTGGATTCACAGTCTATGATTTGTTACATTCTTTGGTGGGATGATGCAATTATTTATGGAAACCAGATCAAGAAAATGACCCAGGTGAAACCTCTTCCTTCCCAACACCTCTACCTCTTCTGAAAAAGGTCCAAAAAGAACTTTGCATTAGAGTGATTGATGAGAAGAGAAACAAATAGATCTGAGCAGTTGTGCTTGAGACTGAACCTCTGTTTCTTGAACCAGCATCACCAACACACCAGTGGATTATTAAGCTGCACCCTTTTTGAACAAACCTGTCACAACAAATGAAGTTGTAAGGATTCAGTGCTCTCCAGCATGTAACCAGAGCAGTTTGAACTACTTGTTTATAGCTTGAAAACCAGAAGTTTGGGTGAAATTTCAAAGCAAGCAGTGATTTCTCTGCTGAAACTTCCTCAAAGACATTTTTAAGCAGGGTAGCAGGCTGGATTCTAGGTTATGAAAGAATCTTGATTTTTAAGGCTCATTGGGAATCTCTGCAAAATCAAAAGGCAAATGCCTTCATCTGATGAAAAAAACCACACCTAGTTACACTGGTCATCCTAGTTAAAAATCAAAAAATCTCTTAATGCAGCACACAGTAGGAATGTATATCAGTAATAAAAAAAGCTGGGTTTCAACCAGTGCAGTGTTCTTGTGTCTCGTCCTGAAACTTTCTTGAACTGTCACACAAGAGCTATCAAGAGGAAACTGCCTGGGGAAAATAAGTTACATGAGTAATCAAATCTCATGCTTCAGGGCACAAGTCAATTGCTGGAAGGGTCAAGAAAGGAATTTCCTTGCTCTCTTCCTTTGCACAGTTGTACACAATTAACTAGATTGTAATTGCAAGGCAAAAAAGCGAATATATTTTGCATTTTTCTGAGTCGTCAGGCACTGGCTGCTTTTGCAGCTGGAATCAGAGCTTAAGGGACAGGTCTGGTAGGTCAGTTTTATTGCACGTCTGTGAGTTTTTGTCTAGATTTACAGTGCATTTGGGAGGTTTTCTCTTCCTTTATGCTGACTGCCCAGCCCACAGTATAACTGTGTTGCAGAACTGCCACTAAAGAGAGACTAATTTTAACTTCAAAATTAATTTTCTGTTAATAATAAGTAGTTACCTTTAAAAAGTCCCTCTGTCTATAATTGCACAACTCAAAATGACTAATTTAAGTAGCAGCAGTGTTGTATCCATAATGGCCTAAAGACGTAAACAAGACAAGATTTGTTGGAGAGGTAACCATTTTTATTAAGCGACTGGACTATTTAATGCAACAGAAGAGCATGCTATTTCTTCATTAAATAGGGTATTTTAGTAATCAAAAGAATTTTTGCTACCACAGGATGGACATTGCTTCAGATCACAAGAGCACTCCCCCAGTAGCTTGTGTATGGTTCTCTGTCTTCACAGCTGATTAATTGCTTCCCTTTCCTAGAATCAGCGTGTGCACTGGTCAGTGGGGGTGGCTCAGGGCTTCATCAGCCAGCTCTGCTACTGCTGCTAAGCTCTCTACAGTGGCAGTAAAGTGTTTTTCTCCTGTACAAAAGTAAATTTTGATATATGATCTGTGAGAAAACATGTTGAAAACTACAGGCACTAGCAAAACCTTGGTCAGTGCTCCTCCTAGATGCCAAAAGGAAAGCAGTTGGCAGAAGATATGGTGCAAATTCTGTAGCTACACTGGTTTACAATTATAGTCACAGATTAGGACACCCACTTGTTTTGTACTCAGTGGTTGGATACATGGGTACTTTCATTCCACAGTTGTCCCTCATAGTCTTATCTTTTACCCAGCAAGCAATAAGCTGATTCATAAGTCCTTACATGCACCAAAGTTTGGGACCCTATGATTTCCTTCTGATGCCAAGCCAGGGAAATTTTCTATTCTCCTTTGGTATCTATTTATCAAATCTGGATGCATATATAACAATACTGTGGGTCATATCAATAAGACAGTACTTCCTTTGTGAGTGTGAAGTGAGAAAAAATCTAAAGAAATTTAAGCTGTTTGCCCAAGGTCACATGGGAAATCTCATTGGGGGCATAGTATGAAACAGAAGAACCAAAGTTACTACTTTGATTTAACAGTGTAAAGATGGATCTCTCTGTGTTGAAATAAATTCTCATTTGTTTTCTTCCTCCTGCAAAAAAGTATTCTTTCCCTTCAAGTGAAATTAAATTAATTAGTATGGAGTCAAAAGAGGTAAAACAATGTATTAGTACAAAAAAGAAAGATGGTTGCCAAAACTCCTTTCATTCTGTTCAGAGTCGTTTGGGCTTTTGTAAAGGAAAAAGCTTTGCCTAATGAAATTTAGATAAAATATATTCTTACAACTTATTCATGAAGCTGTTTTTGCTGACAAGTTTCTGTATGTGCATTCAGAAGGGTTGTAGAGGTTTTCTTTTCAGCAGATGGCCCCCAAATGTGGAATTATGTCCCATTAGCGACACAAGGGATGACACAATATTGCTACTACTTTCTTACAGTAATAAGGGCAGAATAAGATGCAGAGATATATTTTAGCCTCAGATTTCTGGGGTTTTTTTCTCCAAACAGAGGCAGGATTAAAAGCATCTGAAAAATGTAAGTTATAACAATTCTCTCCCTATGCAGCCCTTAGTTAAGATTGCCTTAAGTGCTCAGACAAAACCTAAAGAGAGATGTCCTGAAGATGCATTCATACCCAAGGTAAAATCAACCTAAACTGAAATAGAAGTCAAACAACCTAGCTAAAGTCAAACCCACCACCTAGCTTTTCCACTGCACTTGCACCCCCTTCAACAAAATCCTAGAAGTATGACAGAATAGTGGACAATGTCAGAGAAAACAATTCATTCCCAACAGAATGCAAGGGAAAGGGGAGGATGGTCCAGCATTTCCCCACAAGTTTTTAATGGATGGGTGCTGTACAAATCTGGCTCCTGAGGCTGGGATACACATGCCCTGTGCCAGATTAATCTGTATTCTGTTTTCCCTTCCCTCCTTATGTCAGCCCCAGTCTGGGTTACCCTGGGGAGTGATGGGGACCGTGCCCAGCCACAGCTCTTTTACACAGAGCCCCATAGATGCTCCTTGCTCTGGGTTGCACCCCTGTGGCCACAACACCACACATTTCCCATGAAATTCCCACTGACTGTTGTAGGATCAGGCTCACAGGAAGCAATAAAATATGCTTGTTGATCCCACAGTATCACAGGAAATTAACATATGACAATCCTTGACACGTTGTTTTAATAAATTTTGATTTTGTACTGTACTTTAAAGACCACTGTAAAATCTGAGATAGGAAGCTGGGGGTAGTCTGGCTTCTTTGTCATAATGCCTTGTTTACATGTTCCTTTTTTTCCTCCTCCTTTGTGCTACTGAAACTCTAAAGCACTCAAGGAGAGGCATCTAAGTGTTGGTGAGCAACAACCTTATTTTTAGTTGCAAGCTCCTCAGACCATCCTGTAAACTAGAAACCCGTTCTGAACAAAAAGAGAAATTCACTATTTCAGTGATACACTTCACTAACAGGACATGAATTACTAAATAATATGAAATGAGGACACAAAAGTAGCCTATAGGAGCCAGGAGATTAATGCATAAAGAGAGAGGAGGAATGAGAGCAGATCCTCATTAGACTTAGAAACAGTTTGTCATTAGTGTATTTTTTTAAACTTCAGAATTTTAGCTGGAGAAAAATGTTTCTTCATGCCTCCAATCTCCTCTTTAGTAAACGGAGGCTTCAGGTTCCCCCTCCCCCTTCATTTCTGGAGAGGCTGCCAAGTTTTCCCAGAGCTAAAAGCAACAACTTTCTGTTAAATGTTACTTCATGCTTCTGGTATTAATCTAATAGGAGGCTGGATGGGGAGGAGGGGGAAGCAGCAATGAAAGCTGATTTCCTGCCATGCAGTGGGAAATTCATAGGAAATTCAGATCTAACACTAATTTTAACAGCTGGATGACTGCTTTGGCTTTTACTTGCCATAGGAACATACAACTGCATAGGGTTTTTTTCTTTATAAAAAGAAAACAGACGTCAAGCAAAAGGCAAAATAAAAATGAGGCTTGCATTTGTAAATACCCTCATTAAACCATCCTTTTCCACTACTCTAGAAATATCAACAAATTTTGCAAATTGTCTCTCATTTCTGTTAACATTTCTAACAAGAATGTTCATGGAAAGAGAAAATATCCAAGGAAATTGTCTTGCTAATAAGCACTTCAACAAATATTTACTTGGGAAGTGCTCCAGCCACCACTTTGAAAAGGGCATTAGTGGGTTTGAGAATCACACAATGGGGACATTTAAATTAATCTCCTTGATGGAGGTGAAAAAATCATAACAAAACCAGTAGATTGTGAACACTCAAAATGTAAGTCAGAGAAAACTGAGCTGTAGCAATTCCTGGCTGTAGACAGCACACAGGACAGAATTATTAGCAGCACAACTCTGAGGCTGGACTATTCTGTTAATAATTGCTTGGAGGGTGATAGCCACAAATGTAATCCTTTATCTTGACTATTTAAAATAATGGCTGTTTTCTTCTGTCAGTGCTTGTTGCTCAGCCTTTGCTCCACCTGTTTCTTACACACCATATGGCTCAAATCATGACATATTGCAGAAGATTTTTTTATTTTTTTTAACATTGATGCAAAGAAAGCTTAATACAGTACACATGCTGGAACTGAAAGCTGTTTTGCAGATGAAGCAGGGCTGTAGCTCGTGTGTGTGTACTGTGGGAAGGACCCTTCCCACAGATTATATCGATTATAAAGCTTTACCTGCCCGCTGATGCATGCAATCAGCAGAACATGGCAGCTGGTTTTTATGTCCCTAGCTGCAGCCAGCTGTTAGGCTCAAAGTGTTAATCACCCTTTTCATCGGTCCCAGGCTTGCATTAAGCAAACTAAAGGACTCTCAGGAGCAGCGATGCCTGAGAAATCCCAGAAGCTAACACCCAAAACATGAAGTAGAAGCTATGCTGTGTGAGCAGTGAGGCTTCTCGAGGGGCAGATAAGCACAGGGCTGGAACGTTTGATAGTCTGAAGTACTGATGGGCAGGAGAGACGAGGAATGAAAGCCTGGAAAATGAAAGAATGAGAAAAGTTCCTGTGGATATCACATTAGAAAGAAGTTTTAGCAGCTGAAGCTGCTCAGAGTGTTGAAAAGGCAGAGACTTCTAAAAAGAAAACTGTTTCCAGTTTCTTTATGCTGTGTTCCTAAACCCCAGGACATTATGCATAGTTTTTAAGTCAACAGGACTATTGCTATTGCTCTCTCTCTGCTCCAAAAATTCCAGCCAGTATCTGGTTTTCCTTGTAATGGAAACAAGCTGGCAGAACTTCAAAGTCTTGATAACAGTTTATACAGAGAAAGGACAGGAACAGTTAGTTATACTTCCCTATTAAAAAAGTTGTTTTCACCTCTCTACTTTTTGCAGAAGTTGGATAGAATTTGGCAATTAAATGGTGCCACTTGTATCTGGTCAAAGCTCAGGAAGAGAATGTCAAAATGTAGCTGTACTGGAATTTGTTTGGGAAACGTTATCTGAGAGCTCAACTTTTGTTAAATATGCCATGACCAGGGGCTATGAGCACCATGAAATCCTTGATCTCAGTTGGACAGCTTTTAAATGGCTAAGAAACTGGAATGGAAGTTTGAAAAACAGGGATATATGAGTATCCTATTTCTTTACTGGAAGGCACAGAAATCATGCAATCCTGATAAACACTAAGACAGTATGAACCCTCCAAAGAACATAGGAAACTGAGTGAAAAAATGTTGAGTAAGTTAAAATAACACTTTAAAATAAATACGCCGTTGATTAACAAATCCAGTTCAAACAATGCCATCTGAGTCTTAATCATTTATTTTCTAAGTTTTTACCACAGTAGGATTGTAGCTTCAGTTTCAAAGCTGTCCTAACTTTCCATTTTTACTTCCCTGCAAAAAATGTTTCTCTTTTGAAAGTACTACAGCCCCTCATTTATTTTCTTCCTCCTTTCCTTCTCCCCTGATCGTATGCAACAGCAGAAATGGCCTTTGTTAGCTTTCTCTGGGCTGGCAAGAAGCCCAAAGTTCCAGCTGACAAAAACCTCAAGTCAGCAATTCCAGTGTGAAGAATGTCCTTTTCAGAGCCCCTTTCACAAGATCCCTGTCACGGAGCATCCCAGCAGCACCACACAGAAGAGCCTTGCACTGCCCTTCCTCCTGAGGTGGATTATCCTTGCTCTGCTCCTTGGGTTCAGTGCTTGGCTCTCGCTGCTGCCGGGGGTTTGTGCTGAGCTCTGGGGGAGGCTGATGGGACAGCATTGCTCCAGAACAAAGCTCCCATCACTGGGTTCAAGCAGCAAGGCTCAGTGGTCCAGCTCCTGCCCCTCCCAGCCCTTGTTACATCTGGAACAGAGCATCCTGAACATCTGGAACAGAGCATCCTGCACGCAGAGGAAAGCAGCTTGAGAGGCTGTGTGAGCCCAGACACAGCAAAGGTCCCCGGGGTAAATACACGTGTGCTGCTCTAATCCTCACCCACTACTGGGTCACTGAGTCTGCACCAAAATTTCTGACATGAAAGGGTCAAGAGCTTCTCAAAAAGTTGCTGGTTCACAGTGGGAAGCACTCAGAAAAACAAATGCTGTGAACAAACTTAAGGGTTTATCTCATGCTTTAGTTGAGCAAGGTGAATTTTGATTTATTTTTTTTCCCCACAAAGGAATTCAATGATTTTTAAGGAAACAAAGAACACAGTAAATAAAGACTTCACTGGGCAGCACAGTGATCTGGCTTACAGCTTTGCAGCACGGAAGTGGTTCATCCTGCAATCACAGCACTTCATTTAATATCAAAATAAGCAGTTATTTCTCATGCAGTTTTCTTTCCTGAGTCTTTCTTTAGTGGACACAACAAGTGAACACTGTGCTTTTTGTTCTTTCTCCTCCCCTTTCCTCAGTGGTCCTTTGGTATTTACCTCCTCTCATTTTGGATTTCCTGTCTGTACCCTAGGGAAAGGATTTTCCTGTGAGAAACAAATGTCACATTGCTGATCTGTTTGGATGCCAATAGTTCAAGCCTATCCTCCATGTGAAGCAAAGCTCCCATCTACCTGCTACCAGAAGAGTACTGCTCTCAGATAATTTTTTTCTTGAACCATTTCATTTGGAATTAGCATTATAGAATTAATTTTCTGGTCACTAGCGGAGCTGCTATTTTCATCTTTTAAATTAAGGTGGATGCAACTGTTTTGGGTAAGTGAAGACCTAAACTGGATTAAATCTTAAAATTCAAACCAAACATCATTTTGAAAACATACTTACTTTCCATGGAGTCCTGCATAGCACATATATTTTGGTTACTGTATTTGATGTTTTGATGTGAGAGGGGGAGAAGAGCAAGTGAGAATACTCTGTATTTCTTCTGCACATATACAGAGAGGAGGGCACAGTGACTCTGGTAGAAACATCCAGATATGGCGATATTAAACACACACAGCTGCTTCTGAAATTACAGAAGGTGGTTTTGCATAAGAGAAGAAATATTCCTGGCAATTCACACCTAATTATTCATAGAAATGAAAGTCTCCAGCAGGACAAGAGAAGGAAAAAAGGCTCTGCATTTGAGCAGCAAAAGTTCCAGAAGATGTGTCTGCTCAGATGGTTGAAACCCAAAACTTTCTTCCCCTCAAACAAATCAGAACTTTTGTTTTTTTCCAGTGATCAGAGAGACCAAAAAACCTTTAGCCTCTGGGCTGGATCATGTCCAAGGTTGCTGAGCCTTGGGTGACTTGCTGACAGGCTTTGGAAGAGCTTGGGAAGAGAGGCAAGATGACACACCATGATTGTGAAGAGAAAAAAGTAGTTTTTGGAAGCTCCCTGGGAATTATGTTTATGTACATGTGTGCTCATAGGGTCCTACACTGAGAGTGTGTCATACCAACAGAGGGCAAAAGTAGGGCTGAGGAATGGGGCAGGATATATTGCTTAGTGCATTTTCATTTAGAGGTCTTCATGGTGTTTGGTGCTTAGGATGTTGAAAATGCCTTAGGTTTCTTTGCTATCCTCTTGTGGTGTGTGATAAGAGCTGCTGGATTGCCGTGATCGCAATGGCCTCTGTGGCAAACAACATTCTGTGTCTTTGAATGGTTGTGCTGCACAACTTCAAGCTGTTACAGGGCACTGGGAAGGGTTTTGTAGCTTGTGGTGTATGCAGAATGGGTGATTTGTAGATCTTCTGGGTGTAACCTGTGTCTGTGAGGCATTGGATTGGATGACCTCTGTGGCTTATTCCATGTAGTGTGTGATACCTCACACTGCTCACTGTTTTAAGAGAAATAAATAATTGCCTTTGTCGTATTCTCACTTTGAAAATTTACTAAAAACTTCTTTAATACACATGAGAGACTGTCTAGATGTTGAACGGTGGGTAATACCTTCTGGAAAGCTCAGAAAAGCCAGTGCTCCTGCCAGTGCATCACCAGAGAGCTAGCTGGGGTTCAGCAGAATGCAGCAGAATTATCTACAGCCTTGCTTCAGTCTTACCTTGAACCCACCTGCTTTTCATTTTCTCCAATGTCAGTGTAAGAAGAATCTAAATCTACACTTGGTGATCAGTCATGGGACTAATGAAAGGCTGATGCAGACAGTGCTTCAATAAAAGCCAGACTTGGTTGCAGGGGAAATTGCGTGGAGCCTGCAGACACTTTCAAACCAAAGGAACTATCTGTGAAAGGCACAGTTCAGAGAGCCTTGAACTGTGTCTCACAAACTCATCATGTTAAAAAACTCTTAGGGTCAGGCATATAAATAAACAGTCAAAAGCCCTTTTTTTTTTTTCAAGTAAAGACATAAAGGACAAGCTGTCACAGCAGACAACCCATTCACATGCTAACTCTAGTCAACAAAACAAACATTGTGCAAAAAACCTTCTAGGCAATGAGGTAGGTGAATAATCAAGGAAAGCTCATTCAAAGGAGAGACCATGCTGGACACTGTCATATCAAAGAGTAAAACTGAACTGTGATCATGCTGACTGTAAAATAAATAAAGAAAAAGCAAACCAAGTGCAACCCTCACTTTGCCAAATTCAACTCTGTAGCAAGTAAATACTGCTATGTGGAAAGCTCCAGTAGAATTGACTTAGGCCAGGTGGGTCTGGTTTGTGTTTTGTTCTGACCTGGCCTTTTCCTTCTTATTGATGCTAATTTATATTTTCCACACTGGAATCTGGAGTTGCATTCCAAATAAAAGATTCACTTGCTTAACTACAGTTAAAAGCCAAGATACCTGTTTCTTTGCCACTGCAATAATGAGCAGATCCATCAGAGCATTGCCACATTCTAACTGGTCAATACTTCTGCATCATTTCTCTCTTGCAGTTGGACAAATGCTGGAATCTGGTATTGCATTTTTCTGATACAAAGCCTTCTGATTTTGGAGCAGCTCCTTAAACACGAGTTCTCACATCTCAGTGAGAACTTCAGAGCAGATAACACCTTGCTTACTTGAAGCTGCAGGTGCCTGACTTCTGAAAAGTCAGCTTTTAGTCAGTCAGAAAGTATTTATTTGGCTGTGACTTTCTTTATGCCTTCTCTGCATGCTGCCCTGATGTCTGTCTGGTTTCTCTTCCACATGAACAGTATTCAGCGACCTGCGTGTTAATTCAGCCTGTTGTCAAACCCTCCACCTACACAACACATTCTTAAACAGCTTTGTACATACCCTCATTTTTGGGGTGGTGGCTCCTATTGTTTCAGCTATCTGTTCCCTAAAGCCTAATTGCACTCTGCAGTTGATTTAACTGAAGGGTGGTTGTTACACCCACTACCTTCAGCAACTGCCAGCATCACAAGATGTGCATTTTTAGTACCCAGGCAAGCCACTGTGTTTGTGTCCCTCAGAACTGCTCAGCAGGACACTAACCATGACAGCAAGTTTGCACAGACACACAGATCTCTTCCCAGAGAACTTATAGAGCTGCAGACCACCTTCCTCTACATTCCCACAGTGATGAAACCCTGTATTTAAATGCAGTGACTCCCTTATTTTTTTACAAAGCCAGACTCTGAGTACTACAGGAAAATGGCCTGTTCCACTCTACCTCTTGCTCTATAAATCATTTTCCTATCCCCAGCTAAATCTATTTTCCAGTTAAATATGCTGACAGGCTGTTCTCTTTCATGAGAGATCTGGATTTTGCCTTAACTGTGGATTCATAACTTTGTGAAACACAACTCCACACATTTCAAAATTAACCTGTATTGTCAGCTAGCCTTAAAGTGGTAAGATACAGCATAGCCAGAATAAAGATTTTTTTGCCTTTCAGTCAAAACTGGCATTTATGGCAATGAGTAGAAGCTGGCTTCATTCTCTGGAAAGCTCTTGACATTGGGACACCCACATTCACATTCCTGCTTTGTTCATCTGAGTGGGTCTGGAGTAAAAACCTCTGGTCCAGCTTAGGCAGAACTTTTAAGTGGGATCCTGTATCAGGTCAGTGCCTGATACCACAAAACAAACATTCACAAATTAAAACATCCCATTAGCATCCAAAAGCAAACATTAGTGCAACTGAGTTAACAAGAAAAATATATATGTTTAAAAAGAGAACATTTCAAACAGTTCTCTTTTTACTCCAGCATTGAATAAACAAATGTCAAACTTCCAGTGCTGCTGAGGGGCAAGCATTCTGCTCCAGCAGCAACAGAACTGAAGTACTGGTAGCAATGGGGTTTGGGCAGGGAAACCTTTAAGATTCCACTGTTCATAGGGCATTTTCAGACTTTTTGATGGTTCTTCAGATATGAGTTTCTTAGAAACCAAATTGTGCCAACTTGGCCCTCCCCAGCTTGTCCAGGTTTCTTTGCTGCCTTTGCTTCCTGGGCAGAAGCTGGCACCTGATGGAACACAGCATGCTGCCCCTTGCAGAGCTCCCCAAGCCCAGGGCAGTGCTCTGGGTGCAGCAGCAAGCTCTCCTCCCTGCAGTGCTGCAGATCCTGCTCCCTCACCCTGCCCTCTGCAATCCCCCCTTCTGCACAGCTTCCGAGTGCTCAGCTCTGTGCTGGGCCACTTCCAAGGCTGAGGAACAAGCCTCGTTTACCTAATGACACAGCCTGGCCTGGAGCAGGGATGTCCTTTCTCTGACCCATCACACAGAGGAAATTTATCAGCTTTGGAGCTTTTCCACTTTAAACAGAGACTCGCTTCAACGCCGCTTGCCAAGACCCGCTCCACGAGCACACAAAGGAGCACAGTGTCATGGAAATAAATGAGCCACCTCCTTGGAATCCTTCAGCCTGGCAGTCATGCCCTGGCAGGAGCCTCACCTGGCACCTATTTTTGTCAGCCAACAGGTCATAACCCAGAGGCAACACACTGTTGTGAACAGGCACAAGCTGTCCATAGGAACAAAGAAAAGTGAGCGCTTGGGGCAGGCTTTGGAAATCCCATGGAAGTTTTACCTGATGAATGACAAGCAGGTTGCAAAACCACTTTGGTACTTTTGGGAAGTACCTGATCCCATAACTGCTCCATCCCAGGAAATTGCCTCATCACTGGGCAGAGCAGTCATGCTGCCTCTAGCCTTTTGCTCTGTGCCTTGATGAGTCTTCCTTTTCTGGTGAAATCACGACTTCACATCACAGGTGAAGTGAAGAGCCTCTCTGTGTCAATCCTTTACCTGGAAAAGTCAATTATCCTGGACAGGGGGTGTGAGTTTGAGCTGCCTCAAAAGGAAGGGAAGAAGCTCATGCTGAACTGATTCTCCTGTGTCCTGGATGAGAGATGAGCACTGACACAACTCCAAAGAGAACAACAAATCCCCCAATATGAAAAGGGACAATGCAAGTGCCTGAGCCCAAGCCATGAATCTTGATTTCAAATAATCCCTTGTTTCAAAGTTGTGAGCGTGCAATCAACTTGGGAGAGCATGGGAATTTTTGGCACATTTTTATTCTTGTCAACAGCCTTTCCTTGGCTGTTTGCTGTCTCCAGTAGGCTGTGTCTAGTAGCCCCATTTTGGACACTTGGACCAGGACTTGGAAATGCATCCCAAGCCCTCAGTTTTTAACAGTTAGACATGTTGCAACTCCATGTCTCATTCTGCTGTTGTCCAAAATGGCATATGCTGCAGAGTAGACCCACATAAAAATCACACAGGTGACTGACAGCTGGGAATTTTCTAATGTTCAAGCACTTAGTTCTCTTTCAATGAGATTCTAAAAACAGACCTTGATATGTTTCTAAAAGAAAGTTTTAAAAGGTGTGGAAATTATATCACATAGAAATTTCAGAACTTAGTGTGAGCCCCTGATCTCCAGGGTTAATGGCACATATCTGGGTTATGTGTCACATATCTGCCTTAAAGCATGAGGTACTTATATTCCTCTCTGAAAAGGTATTTTCCATTTCCATTTCCCAGCCTAAGCTCAAAGGTCCTCAGTGAAATGTCCCATCATGTTCAGGATATGCCCATTTACTGAATAGTCTGTGCTTGACTTTTGGAATTCATAACATCCAAAACAGTCAAATGGAACCCTTAATGAATATATTTTTAAAGTAGCCTTGAATGCACATATTTGTATCTAATCTTTCTGTAACAATACTCAAGGAATGGCTGACAGAGCATGGATGCTTACTCTGCTTCTAAAATGGGCAGTCTGGAAGAGACAGAGTGAGCTTTTGCCTTGTTCAAGAGAAGGCAACAAACCGGCTGTTCAACTGAGCTGGCTTGTCATCACATCGTCCCCATAATTAGCTGTGCCCTCTGCAACCCCTTATTATTCCACTGACCTAAGAAACATCAACATCTCCTCAGACCTGAAAAGTGTAGAGTCAAGAAATGGCATGAGCTCACCTTCACAGAATGAGGTGATCCTCAGTGTGGATGACTCCCCAAGTTTAGTCGTCACTCTCCAAAAGCTGGGGTCAGGAGCCAGGACTCCATTGATGAAGACATTAGAGCCTGTCCAGCTCAGAGCACACACACTGAGGCTGCTGAAGGCAGGATAACCATACAGCCAGAGCCAAGTCACACTGATATTGTATGGAGCCTATTTGGAGGCTTGGCCTCAATTAGCATATAAATGAAGCGGTGCACGCAGTCACAGCTTGCCAGAAAATGAGACAAAATAATCTCCCCAGTTTGGCAGCCTCTGGAGCACTGAGTTTGTGAATGAAGAGCCAGGCACACTTTGAAGCCAAGTTGGGTCCACAGCTTACAGCCAACTGACTTTACATGGCAAAAACAGGTCTTGAGAAGCCATGAAGGACACTAGTGCTTTTCCTGCTCTTAAACTAAGTTTCTAGGGTAGGAAAGTGACTTTACAGATACTCCTTGCTGTTCCAGAAGGCTGATAGCATTTCACCAATTGCATCCACAGGCCCACCACGAGCTGTGGTGTGGCCCTGCTGCTGCAGGCTTCTGGCCATTAGCAGAATGCCTGATTTTACTCCAAGTAAAGGAGAAGGAATGGAAAGTTCACAGGAAAAATGATACAGAGAGATGTGACCACGTAGCTGCTGAGCTTAGACACAGAAATTTTACTTAGGGATCTTTATTAGGTAAAGAATAAGGATACAAAACCAGTATCAAAGACCTTCAAAACTGGTGCACAACAGCATAGAAGGAATGAGTAGCCATGTTTACTTTTATAGACTATACAAGCCTTTAAATATATTTCAATTGAGACAAAAGAAAGAAGGCTTGTGTTTTTGTGCAGATGCCTTTCACATGCATTAGGGTTTACTTTTTTTTCTTTAAATATTTCCAGTTGTCAGAGGCTCAGCTCAGAGGCAAAAGTGGGGGAATCTAAACACAAAGGTATGCAGATTTTTCCAAGAGCAGTGCAGTCTTACTCTTATAACTACATAGTCTGCTCTGGGGAGAATGGAATTTCCAGGAGAGAAAGCAAAATAGATAAAAATGTGGGTAAAATGCAAAGGGAAGATCAGCTCTGGGCAAGAATGGTATTTCTCTTCATACTTTAAACTCTGTTTTAAATATAGTGGCTTGAAAAAAAAAAAATCAATTCTTTATTTGCACTAGCAACCACAATCAAGACCACTCTGACTATACATACAGCTGCATCTTGTTCCCTATCCTGGGAAAAATGCTCCTCTTCATTAAAGAGTAAAAGAGTTAAAAAGAAACTCTTAGAAGGCTCTATTACAATCCTCAGGGCACCCTTCAGCTAACTCAGTTTCTTTCTCCACTGACTTTGTCCCTTCCCCTTGTTTCCAGGCTTCAGCTCAGTGCCATCCTGTGATGCTGCAGCAGCTGCACTCTGGAGCTGCACAGATGATTCACACTTTGCAAATGCCCCTGGGCCTCCTCCTCAGTGGGGTGAGGTGGGTGCTGTGCCTCTGCACTCCTGCCCATTTGGCTTGGTAGGCACCTGAACATGTGGGTTCCTGTAAAAATCCAGAGTCATGACCTGGTACCTGGTCAGGTAGATACAGTCCCATCTGCTCCTCACAACCAGGAAAGCTGTGATGTGAATAAACTCTTTTCCCATGCCATGAAATAGTCAAACAACCTTAATGAAAAGCAGAAATGACAGCGTGCTTGAGCAAGAGCTGGGAATTTTAACAACTTGGATTAAAGAAATATGTGACATCCAACTTGAATCAGTGCAAAAAAAAAAAAAAAAAAAGATTAATATCACAAGGCAAGAAACATCAAAATATAAGTACCCCTTGAAAAGCCCCTCCTTGTCCCTCTTATTCACATTTCCCACCCCTCAGCAATCTGCTTTCCTGGTGAGCCATTTCTGGCACAGCTATTGCATGAAGGGTGGTGGTTTCTGATCTTGCACTCTGTAATATCCCATTCAAGTTGCAACAGGGGAGAAATATTTTGCTGAGGAATTAGCATTTGTTTAACCCACCCTCACGAAACAAAAAAAAAGGAGCAAAGTGGTTCATAAAAAATGAGCATAGCAGAATGAAATAATCCCATGACTCAGGGTAGAACCAGAGTGATGATGTAGATCTACTAGTAACTTCAACTTGCATCTGTTCAAATTAAAGACCTAATCTTGTTAGGTCTTGTATATTCTGACAACACCACCTGAACTGGAACAGCAACATAATTTTCCAGTTGTCTCCACACTTTGCTTTCTTGTGGTCAGGAACCTAAAAGTAGCTCTGGTGAAAAGAGAGGGCTGCTTCCAAAAATTTTTGCTCTGTAAATACATTTCTTATTCATGCTTCTAGGCACATAACATCACCTCCAGGATCATGAACCTTTTATGGCCATGACCTCTAGCTTAGAAACTACAGTCTGTTACAAAATGAAGATGCTAGCTCTGTCCTGAATTCACCCACAAAAGGCACAGATTAATTTGTAAATCTTGTCTCTGTCTCTTCTCCCTCACCTCAAAAATGCAAAAAAGCATGGCTTAGTAGAGCAGGAATAATGATAATTATGTGGAGCTTTTTTTTTTTTTTTGTCTGTGTTATTTTAGCACACAGTCACATTGGTCACCTTCCTCTGCTTCATCACCTTCCTCTCCTTGCCTCGATGGCTGCCAGAGCTGCATTCAGCCCTGACACCAGCTCCTGCCTCTGGTGCAACTTCCAATTAGAAAAATGTACATGGGGAACACATTTTAAACATTCACAAAGTATTGAGCCTTCCTGCACCTACTGCTTGTAGAACTTCTCATTGGGAAAGGTCAGGACAAAGGTTGACTTCTCATTTTAAAGGAACTAACGTGTAAAACAAAGATCTCAGAGAAGCTGACAACTTTTTTGTGAGCTTCAACATAAACTACAGAGACCAGCTGCAAAATAACAGTTGGGTTTCAGCTATAAACAGACTGAGTTCTACAGTGGGTTTATATATCTATTTTGGTGAAGTTATTTATTCTACAGGAAAAATGCTCTTTTAAAGGCCCCAGGAAGGCAGGGGGATGAGAGGAGAAAAGGAAGTCCTGGTTATGTTGTTAGAAGAAGCTTCACTTCTAGACTCAGAAAGAGACTCAAAAATAAACGTTTCACAAAGGCACAAATTTGGAAAGTCTTCAAGAAAATGATACCTTTAAAAAAGAAAAATCTCACAGCTCTTCTATCAGGATATTTAAAGCTCCTTTCCTGCCTTTAAAAGCACACCCTGTCTTTTGTTTCCTGGCTGGGTGGGGAAAAAAAATCCCTGCAGAGATACAAAAATTACAGCCCAAGATAAACAAGAATAATATGTCTCAGTATCTGAAAGAGGCAGTGAGGTAAATGGAATGAACACTGGATTGAATATAAAGGAGAAGGAAGAGACATTGCTCAGGTCAAAGATTCTTTGAAGATTCAGGTTATAAAATGTCCTCTGTGGCCTTAATACAAACCATATATTTTAAAGTAATTAATTTTACTCAGTAAGTTGCTGCATAAGGGTGAAGCCCACACTGAAAGAGGGACAGCTCTAACTAGAAGCAGCTTCTAAATGAAAACTGGTGATATCTGTCATCTTCATCTAGTGCAAAACACAAATACTAAAACATGCAGTTTCTCATGTTTTGTCCCTTGGAGAAGTCCAGTTTCTTCCATAGCTAAATCTGAAAAGCAGGCTCTTTTGGTTTCTATTTCAAAAAAATCAAGTGGAAAAAACCCCAAAAGATGAGGTATTTGTTTTTTATTCTCAAATTTCTGCAGAACACCAAAGTGGTCTGGAAACCTAATTAAGAGTAACAGGCACCCAAGTGGCACCCACTAAAGCAGGAAACATTTCCAGAAGGGTTCAAGCCAGTAGGACCCTATGAAACCAGCACAGCTTCACTGAGGGGCCCTACTTGTCCCTTCCAAAGATGAGTTTTGGGAGCCAGGAGCCACAGATTCTAAGTCTTCAGACTACATCAGCCACTGACTTGTCATCACTTGGTTTCTTCTCCCACCATAACCTATCCTACAGATATTTGGGTGTTTAGTCATTAACTTAAACGATATTCAATTATTATTAATATTAATAATTTTATTAACTATATTAAATATTTTAAAACCTAGTCTTGTGTCCCTTTTTCTTCTGCTTTCTGATTTTATTCTCTAGTAATGGCTGAAGTGTTTTTTTCTTGTTTAGTATACAATAAATACTATATATAAATAGATATAGTCTCCTAGTTCTATCACTTATACATTATATTTAATAATTTAATCCCAGAGCATGCTCTACACTTCATGAAATTTGATGCATATGTAAAATTATTCTCTTATTCAGTATTCAGTTTTTCAGTATTAGCACGAGAAATAAGTATTAGCACAAAATAGCAAGAAATTTTTCCAAACCAAAAGTACAAATTCAGATCAAATTTGCTAAACCATTTTAGGCCAAATATAAAAGAGCACAAGGGCCAGCAAGTTAGCTTTGTTTCCTCGTCTTGGTGGACTCCAAATGCATTGTGTTGGAACAAAAAAAAATCAAACCACTGAAAATTTTTAGAAGGCAAATTAATGATATTTTTACTGCTGAGCTGATTCAGAGCCTGTTACTGGTGCATTTCAGAAGGATGCAGTGCTCCATCAGTATCTCCAGCAGCCAACCTCTGTGATTTTTGTTATCAAAGTTGCAGAACTTACCTGAGCAATATTCTGTTCACTTGCTTGTAAATAAGTAAATTTGAGCTAGGTATTGATTTTGAAATAATTATTGGGGATCTGCATCAGTCTGAGTAGGGTATTTAGACCTTATCATCCAGTGTAATGGAAAAGAGTCAGAATAATTGTCTATAGTTGCAAATGCTTTTTTCTCCCATTAGTTTTTGGCAACTAACAAAATTCATTTTAATTTATCACAAATGTCATTGACATTTTGGTAGAAAGCCAAAGGCTTTTTCTTTGAACGTCTTGTGTTCAAGAGTCACATCTGGAAAAACTAATACTTTTGAAGTCTTGCTACACTTCACTTAGGTTTTGATTTGTGATATACAAGAAAATCTAGATTTGGGGTGGGGGGGGAGGAAAATCAAGAAAAATATTGAAAAAATTTAGTGCCATAATCTAGTTCACATGGTGGTGCTCAGCCAAAGGTTGGACTCATTCTCAGAGGTCTTTTCCAACCTAATTGGTCCTGTGACTGATTCAGTGAAAAAGACTGCCAAAAGTCACCATGTAACCAAACTTTTAAACCAAAGGCTACGATTTTCCCTGAATTCAGTCAGAACAAACATCTTATAAAAAAGTCTGGGATTTTCTTTGCAGTACAAGAATTTGAAGTCTTACAACACTCCCATTGCTTAGGAACCCACAGCAACAGAAATGAAATTGAAAGATTGACAAGGTCTATGTCAGTGGTGATCTCAAGAGAATTAACCCTGGAAATAAAATGATGAAGAATAAATTTCCCTATATTTTAGTCCATGTTTTCTAAAGTACCTGTGTGTTTATATCTCTGATTTGCCATATCCAACACACAGAACTGTTTAGATTTTTTTGTTTTTCAGACAGCATTGAAAACTTTCCCTCTGAAAACCCAGATCCTAGAGTGTATTTTAAGAAGACACCACCAATTGTCACTTCAGAAATTACGCCATGCAATTTTCTCCTGTGCCTGCAGCAGTGTCTTCATTGTGGATTACACATCATCCACATGCAGATTTCAGTCACAATACCCAAAGAAAATTATAAACAGCTATTTTCATGTCCAAGGGAAGGAGAGGGTGATTTCTCTGTCATTACAGGACCAGTCTCCTCATGCCCCCCCCTTTCATCTTTGATCTTTTATCCAGGATATATTAGCAACCAGCAACACTAATACATCTTTGAAGAAGAGACAATACACTATGCAGGAGCTGTGTCAGGAGAATCCCTTTCACAGGTTGCTTGGGGCAGCAATGAACCCATGGGGCTGCTGGCTGCTGTGGGCAAACAAATCCCTGCTCTGTGTGCAGCACCCACTGATGGTCCCTGACACCCCTCTAGGAGGTAAGGAATGGCCAAGTGCTTCTCTGAAGCAATGCTCCTGCTCCAAGCTGCCTGCCTGAGGAAGGCTCAGCATTGCCCCACTATTTAAGTGGACCCTTGGCTCTTACTGGGGAGATACAGAACATCTGCAGGCATCCCACCCTAGCCCTGGATTTTTTGGCAGCTGACATTCACCTCCAGGAGTGTAGTCACTGACCTTGACAGCATCCCAAGAGCACAGGGGATTACAACATGCCTCAGCCACTCCCACCACCCTTCATGTCTGTTCTGCCATTGTGTCCTCACATCCAGCTCTTGCATGCTCATGTCCCTAAAAGTGACAGAGGGACTATAGGGAACCCAGGAAAAGTGATGGGTGCTGCCTTCTCCCAGCTTCAGGCCATCCCTCTCCTCTAAACTCCTGTTCAACCACCTCCCTTTCTATTTCCCCCATAGACCAGAACTGCCCATCTTCACTGACATCAGTCACGAGTACAAATAATATAGTCAGACAAGTTGGAATATCTTCTAGTGGTGCTGGGAAAAGGAGGTGGAGTGAGAAGACTCATATTAAGAAGAGAAATGTGTTAGAAGTGTCAGTGTTTAAAGCAGGCTAAAAATATATATATATATATATATATGTGTGTGTATATATATATATATATATATATATTCAAAACTGAAACCCAATCTTCTATAAGTTAAGAAGTCCCTATACAAAAATCATCTATCAACAGAAATAGCCTAAGGAAAGTTCCTATAGATTCAAACACTGAATTGTCTGCAGGCTTTATGCAGGTGTATCTCCAGTTCTTATAAAATTGAAAAGACTGGTTTTCTGGCTGACTCTTTAATCATGACTGAAACATATTTTTTAATTGATCAGAGGCAGCCACCACTAGAGGCTGGGAGGACCTGGGCAGGGGTTGTGCTTGCAAGAGAAACCTAAGCTAGGCAGCCTAAGCAGGCAATACATCACAGGATCAGATCAAATGCAGCCATACTAAGGTCAATCCTTCTTTTCTTTAGATTTTGATTTTTTAATGAAGAATGATGACAGATTAAAAATCCTCTTCAAGATTATTTATTTGCTTCACCAGTAAAAGGAATGTTTAAACTCACCAACCAAATAGTCTCAAAAAACCATCTGTAAATACTATCTAACAAGGTAAAATAATCAAGTATCTATGCCAAATAAGTCAGCAAATACACATAATCTTTTCTAAGGAGAAGAAATGGCTTGCCAAAGGCATAGTCTGTTTAGGCAAGTTCTACTGCTTCTTACAGACAGGCCTGTACTAACAAAAGGGATGACACTGGAAAGACTGAGACAGTGAATTATTTACATCTGGATATCAGTGATTCAATGAGGAATGGAAGGCTACTTTTTTTCTTCAGTGCTAGTAACTTCTCCCTCAGCAACAACATATGCCCTTGTGGAAAGACTCCTACTGCCCATATATCCCTTGGCCCTATTTACCACCTATGAGACTGAGACTGCAGCATGTGAACCCATGTGCTCAATGGATCCCCAGAATTTGTTTGCATAATGGCCCACCAAGACAAAGCATCACTTTACAAGATGAAGAATCACATGCTTAATTGCCTTCTCTGAACAAGAAGAGGTAATTGCAAGTACCTTGCCTGGATGACTTCTCTACAGGTAGGTTCAAAAGGAGAAATGAATGGGAGATGTATTCACTACAGGACTACAGAAAGGGATGACTCTGCAATCAGAGCTGTTTTTCTCATATGAAAAAATGATTACTCAACCAGTGCTGACTGTTTAAGAAGGAAAAACGAACTGCAAGGAACAAATGAGCAATACATTCAGCTGAATATTGCTGCACTCCTTTGGATAAGAGCAAAGCTTTTACTATTAATTGCCTAAACATACAATTTGGCCCTCAAGTATAGAAAACCACTTGCAAGGACCATTCAGAGACAGCCATTTGCCTACAGCTGAGACACTGCAGGAGGTTTATTGTCTGATGCATACATCAGACATTTCTAAGACATCATGCAAAGTTGTAGAAATATCCAAAGAGGTCTCTTCTAGGGTAAAGCTTAATTTTATTGCCTGATATTATAAAGCTGTATTTTCCTCCTGAAGTTCATGGGATCTAACAGCAAAAATATTTTTATTTCCAAAGGATGCTGAGGGACTCACAAAATTACCTATCCTACTTAGCTTGTATTTAAAATAATTAAACCTAAAATTTAGGAGCCACACAAATAAAACTATAATCCCAAGGAGCTAGATAGTTAAAATCTTTGCAAAGTTTTGAGCCTGTGGCCCCTCTATTGCCTGTTCCACTCAAGCAGTGGAACACTTCACTTTGGTAGTCATTAGATCCATTAATCACATGTGAAGAGATGTGCAAGACAGGTGTCAGTTGTTTTTTAACTTTCTTTCATGGAGTCAAGAAAAGCAGAAAATGAAATTCTGGTACCAAAAATGAGGGGCTCACAGCTGAGGCTCCATGACATCTCCTTATTTCTACATCCACCCACAGATGAACAATGGTCTTCATTAGGTTTTTCTAGACAAGCTGCATGTCAGATGTTACAGAAGCTCTGCCTGAACCAACAACCATCTCTTACTGCTCATGCACAAAGCAGAGTCCAGAGCTGCTGCTGTTACCAGCCTCAACAGTGGTGTAAACTAATTTCAGGAACTATGCTTCTAAATGAAGATGTATCAGCAAACAATTAGGAGGTAGTGGAGGGCAGGAGATAAGGATTTATGTGGGAAGGTGGTACTTGCTGCTGCCAGTCGTGAGAGCTGCCTGGGGGCACAGCTCAGGGGCTTTCTGTGCTTTGTGCACCAGCCAGCTGGGACAAGGACCATAAGAATTACTGCCAGTGCCAAAAAATTTATTTCTTGGACTAAGTTAGTGTGATGGGTTGATTCCTTTATGGACATCAGGTGCCCATTAAAGCTGCTTTGTCACTCCCCTCCTCAGTTTGGTGGGGGAGAGAAAATACAGCAAAATATAGAGGGTGACAGCCTGCTTTGGGCATCCACCCACTGTGGCATAGCCTGATCCATGGGCTGCAGATGAATATCTGCTCCTCCATGGACCAGTCTGGGCTGTAGAGGCACAACCTGCCTCACCATGGTCTGCAGGAGAACCTCTGCTCCTGCCCCTCCTTCTGCACTGACCTGGGTGTCTGCAGAGATGTTTCTCTCACATGTTCTCACTTTGCTTTTCTCTGGCTGCAATTTGCTTCTGCACATTAATTTTTTCCCCTTCTGACACATGCTGTAACAGAGGCATTGCCATTGATCCACAGCAGGTCCATCCTGGGGCCATGTGGCTCCATCAGACATAAGGGAGGCTTCTGGCAGCTTCTAGGGAATCCCTGTAGCCCTTCTTCTACCAAACCCTTGCCATGCAAACCCACTAGAGTCGAGTTCCTGCCACAGCAAGGAAAGGGAAAAGCAGTCAGGGCAGCAGTGGTGAGCACAGCCCAGGAACAGAGCACAGCAATGGGGCAAAGAGCTCCAAGGAACCCCAAGGGCCCTGGCTTCCTGGAAAATGATAGGCTGTGACAAACACAAACCCCTGTGGCTAGCAGCAATTTCATCAAGTACAGTAGCATGGGAAAAGAAAGCTTAAAATAGAGCATGGCTTTAAAAAAAATTAAACCTGTAGCTTAATTTGTGTTCATTTACAGACCAGAATATTAAATGCTTGAAAATGTTTGGAGAACACTAAGTATTTGTAAAACTATTCACAGCTCCCAAAACAATGATCAATATTAACAAGATTATGAAATTTAGGATGTCTAAGTGCATTTCCTTTCTTTCTTTAATGCTCTTCTCCCAGTGCATTTTGGTCATGCAGTGAGGAAATAGAAATAGCATAATCAGGATTACTAAACCAAGCCCAGAGTACAAATAGGAAATAATCTGAAAAAAATGAAGCAAACCATATATACACCATACAAAAATGACTAATGCTATGTACATCTGGAAGAAATTAGAGCTAATTGGAAATAATGAACAAACCAAGCAGGGCTAGCTTTATAGTCTCTATTATTTGTGGTGGCTAGAACTAGCAATAGTCAAAAGATACATCCATATTTGTATGCTCCATTTTTCAGCTGTCACTGCAGCTCTACATAATTAATTCTATCACATCCCCCATCATCCAGACATATTGCCTAATATGTAAAAATAAATTGCTATATTTCTTCTCATCTCTACCCTATCCAAACCACAGATATCTCCTGTATGCAGCATATTATTAAAACTTTGAGGAAGGCAAAAGTTAATAACTGGTTTCTCCATTGGAAAATATTTTATGCTATGAAGGGATTTATTATCTGAAGTCAGGCAGGCTGCAAAGTCTGCTGGTGAGAAACAACCTCTCTGCCACATTCAACTGTTTTGACAACTGCTAAACACAAGTGATGACACAGTTGAAATACCTAGTCTGAAACAAGATAAGATGAACACCTCACATTAAATCCTTTCTTGTACTAATGCCTGTTTTTGCCTGTATTAGCACCAATAGCAGAACAGCACTTGATACAGATGAAAGCAGAATTGGACTTGTAACCTTTATGTGAGTCAGATGTGATTCATAGCTCAAGCCATATCATTCCTATCTGTACTTGCTTGTTTCATAATAAACAATGGACCTTTTATATTCTAATTAGCATGGGATCCACAGCCTGGGCCACATGCTGGCCGTTCAATCCTAGGATAGGGCATGAATGGAGAAAACAGTTGTTGCTGAATAGGGAGGCTCACTAAAAGACATCCCAAAACCCCAGCCAAATCCCCAGCAGGCCAAACACAGGGATCTCCCCACCTTTCCTGGCTCCCAGCCCAAAGCCACTCTGTTTTTCCCAAGATCTTTTCTTATTGAGCAGCAAAGTCACAGAACTGGGTCAAGGAGGCAGGTCTGGGGCTCCATCTCACGAGTGAAAGTCCCTGCACTCAGCTGTGAGACTCACCCAGCATGACAAAGGTGCTCCAGAATTTCTTCAAGGACACAGCAGACTGGGGAAAAACGCCTTGAATAATAATAAAAAAAAAAATCTCAGTGCACAGACTTATGCTTGGAAAGATATTAATACATCAATAATGTGACAGAAAAAGGCAACAGGCAACCAGACTGGAATTTCTTTGTAGGTAGCTTGCCAATAGTCTACACAATAGCTTGCATGGAGTGAATACTGAAATATTGAAAATAAACTTTTCAAAGGCCAGTAGAAAGCCTTGAAGAGAGAATAAGCATAAAGACTACTAATCTTTACTGTTCTAATATATTTGCTGAGTTGCAGTTACAAGCAGGTGAAGAACACCATTCTGTTCTCAGATAAACAAAGCATGCATTAGCAGCCTACCAAACTAAAGCTGAGATTTTTGCACTGTGTGGATTTCCTTAAGTCTAGCTTCCAGACTTGGCTAGCAGAATGAATTCTTTTCCTTTGATACAGACCATCAAAATCTCATGAATATTATAACATGCCCAAGTCCAAGCAACTGCAGAGTCAAGTACTTGCAAGCAGGTGATTACAGCACAGAGCTGTGGTGGGATTTGTCTCCTAAATGCAATCACAGGATGCCAGAGCACTAAGATGGAACCACACTTAAAACCAAAACATTTCACACAGCTGCTTCCAGAGCAGGACAGTGACTCTTCTGATTCCAGAAGGCTACCTTAGCTGGTTTTTAAAAAAGGAAAGTCAGTCTACAAAAGCAAAGCAAGTGAAGAAGCAACAGAAAATTACATTAGGTGTTTCAATAAAAACACCACTGGTTTTCAGCTGCTCTCATTTACACATTCTGGATTTACATACAGTTTAGTGGTGTTTCTCTACAAAGCTGACAGCTCCAATGGCAGCACAGATTCAAAAGAAAGCTTATGCAGCCCTAAAGTGAATTTCTCAGCCTTGAAGTGTGAAAAGTACCAGGGTTAGATCAACAGCAAAGCACATTAGCTTTTCTATTAGAAAACCTTTCAGGACAGGGTAGGAGAAAGGGCTCCAAGTCAGTACATTGCATCTGCATGGCAGATCTGTGTTAAAGCCCTCCTGAGGGAATGTTATCTATTTCACCATACTTGAATCTCAAGGAATAAATGGAAGAGGAATATTTCTGCCCTGCCTCACAGAGACATGTAGAAGCAGCTCAGTCTCTGTGCCTGTTCTCTCCTCCTTCAAGGAATCTGGAGCAATGAGCCTTTCCTTGCAGCCCCCAAATTCAAACTCTGGACAAGGGTAATCACATTTCACACTTCATGGTTTAAACTGATCACCATATGGATTAGGAAAGAAACTGTGTCTCACTGCATATGAAACTATCACACAAGTTCATAGCTCTGTGAGTGGTTTGTTTGCTGTAGGCTCAAGAATTGGGTATTTACACCAGAGGGACATGTGGATGCTGGACATGCATATCTTCTTGATGCTTTACTTTTCTAGCTCTGTGTCTCTGTGCTTCTGAAACTTGTACAGAGCAGAAATTAAGACAAGTTTCTTTGCCCTGAGCTGAGCATACCTTTTAGGTATTTAGCACATTGCACTTTCACATACCAATAATGACCTGCTAGGAAATTCCCTTGCTCTGCTGGTTAGAATGCACTGGAAGAATGGCTTTGATCGTCTTCAGATGGATTTAGTCCTTGGGGCACATTTATAATTTCAGATTAAGATTTAACATAGTCTCCATAAAGACCTTGAGCCATTTTGGGGCATTTTGATTTTGGGGGGTTTTGGCTGGCACAAAAAGGCACTAATTTGACATTTTAAAAATGGTGAATTTAAAGCTGTTTTAGAGAAATTAAAATTTTATGAAGATTGATTTTTTTTTTCATAATGCATCTACATTCTGCCTGCCCAGGTGACTGTCCTTTACAACTCTGAGAAACCCACAGGGTAAAACAGCTGAGGACCTTAGCAGTTTCCACAGGGGAATAACAGCAGTTTCCAGGGCCTGAATTCCCATTCAAGGGATGTTGTACCTACAGAAGCAAAGCTCTTTAAAACAGGGCAGGTGACAGGAGTAATTCTTCCCAGTTTCTGCCCAGCAAACAAAAAGCAAGCAGAATATGGCAGGAACGTTCATCAGAGGTGGAAAGCAACAGGGCAGAGAAGTGGAAAAGAAAAGGGCTTTTGGCCCATGTCAAACAGCTCTGGATTCTTCAGTGCTGTGTGTAATCAGCTCTCAAGCAGCATTCCTTCAGAAACCGTGTCCAACTGGAGTCACTTGGCTTCATACCCTGCATCTTTGGCCCCTGTATCTCACTCCCTCCCCAGCAACTATTGTTCATATCATCTCACTTTGGAAACTCCAAAGACTGTCTTTTCATCACCCCCTTTCCAAACAAATGGGCTCTTTCAGCCATCTTTCCCATGGCTGGAGTTTGTTCCCTTTAGGAAGGCTGCACATACATTTCACACAATAGGTGCCATCTCCATGACACCATGTGCTGTCTGCACAAGCAAGAGCCACAAGTTTGCCACATAAATCCTACCATGTAATCAATTTCTGTGCCAACATTTCTGGGTCACAGCGAGCAGTCATGCTCTGGGGAGCTTTTCATAACCAAATGACTTCAGATTGCTGTGCCCTGAATAATCTGCTCTGACAATGGTTATTGTTGATGCTTGGAGCTCCAATCAACACTGGAGCCCCAGTGATGCCAGATAAACAGGCAGGTAAACACAGCCCCTTCCTGAAAGGACTGGCTGCATAGTGGATGTCAACAAGCAGGCAGAGCAGAGTCTGAGTTCAGGAATTAAAAGCATGAGGTTGAAGAAAGGCAGAAGCAAACACTGGCCAGAAAGTTAGACCACCACAGGTTAAGGGTTCCTGCCTCCCCCACCACCTCCCAGCATGATCAGAAGCACGAGACTTTGAATTCACACCACACATTTCCCAGGAAGGATCAGCTGAGTGCACACCACCCCTGGCAGATGTCACCTGCATGGTTTGAACAGAGAATCTGCAACTTGCCTATTCCAGTCTCTGTTACTTTCAGCAAGGCCATTTTAATGCCCATTTTGGCCACCATGGACTAGAGAACAAAGCACTGCCTTTGCTTTGCAAACAACTCATTTGGTTTCTTTCAGCCTTACTTTCCTTAAATTCCACAAGCCATGTCTTTCTCTTCACTGTGTAGGGCCCCAGTCTTTCTTCTTATTCCTCTCAAGTCTCTCCAGTTGGTTTTAGAGGGAATAGGATCCCTTTGCATGTATTATCACCTCTGTCAGTTTAACTTTGTGGAATAACTGACAATATATATTACTGATAAATATAAATATATTGCTGAGAAAAAAAGAATATCATCTCAGTCACTGACATTTTAAGATCTTTTTCTACAGAACTGCAATCCATTAATTTCTTTCCCACCTTATGACCAACTGACCAACTGTTGCTTGTTACAGTGAAGAAATTCACATTTGTCTTCCCTGGATTATATAATCTGTTTTCAAATAATTTTTTCAAATTCTTTCAGTTATTTTGAACCAGAATTTAGAAACTAGAAATCCTGAACCCCACTTCCAGCCCAAATATTCCTTTATCAAATATATTTAATCATGAATCACTGTTCCATCACCCAAATCATTAGGGAAAATACTGACTTCAGGCCTCTCTGATGAATATCTCATTTGGATGATGATCCCAGCTAGTACTTAAGGAGCACTTCTTTGATCTGCTCTTTGATTAGATCATAGTTCCCTAGACTTATCAAGCAAGACAATACCCACATTTAGTGAGCATGTTTGATTAACAAAGGACACATCCACATTTGGCTGTATCAGCTTTTAAAGACTGATATAAACTACTGTGGTGTTGAAAAGGGATAATCAAAGTCCTTTTTCCTGCAGAGTTCTGGCAGAAAACTTGCAGATTAAACAATTTCAGCAAGCATGAATTTACCAAGCAGAAGAAGTGACAAGTATCCCATGTTCCCTCCCAGAAGACACAGACACCTTTCCCCCTCTCTTCCAAAAGCTGATCTCTGATCTCCTAATATCTCTTCCCACTGCCCTCTGCAGCAGATGGGGTTAGCCATTGCTCATCTATTATTTCCACCATTCCCTTGAAAGACAGGTCCCAAGATGCTCTTTACAGGATTATAGAATGGTTTGAATTGAAAGGAATTTTAAAAAATCATCTAGTTCCAACTCCTCTGCCATGAGCAGGGGCACCTTTCATTAGACAAGGTTGCTCAAACCCCCATCCAAACTGGCCTTGAACCCTTTCAATGCTGAGGCATCCACAACATCTTGGGGGAACCTATGCTTGTGCCTCACTACCCTCATCATAATTGTCATTCTTCAGGAGGACCACAGAGGTTTCACTTACTGCTTGTAGTGCATCATACAAAACTCTTTTTTTCCCTCCAGTTCAAGGAATTTTGGCTGACAGCCCAGCCCACAATAACTGCAGAGCAAGAATATGCCTGCAGTGCTCACAAGGACCAAGCCCACCTTGCACATAAGATCCTGCTCCCCTTCCCACATGCACAGCCAGGCTGTGTCTGGTGTTTGTGCTGGGTGGAACAAAAACATTTTTGCTTGCTGCACCCTGCAAGAGTCAGAGTGTAAAAATTGCATTCACAAGTGCAAAGGCTTAAGGTCTGACCAGTTTCAACAAAGCCAAGATTCAAAAAGAACATATAAAGAATAAGAAAGGAACAGTACCAAAAATACAATGCTGCTCAAGTTGAAAAACATCAGCTAATAGTGTCCATGATCAACGTGGTCTGCACATGCTTGGTTTTATTTCACATTTACTTCCAAGGGAAACATAATAGCACAATAAAACCAGTGTTCTAAGAGGTCTGGATCTAAAAGTATTATTTGACACACACAAAACATTCCATCACTTGAGTCTCACAGAAACTCAAAATCTCCAGATTTCCAGCACTGCTAAGTTGAACTCTTTTGCAGCAATTTTTTATTTTACTGCTCACAGTTGTACTATTCTCTTCCACAGTCAAGCATGGCATTACAAAAACTATTCCTTGCTGACTCTAATAGCATCATTTCTCATAAACACTAGTTGTTGGATCTTCCACTTTGAGGACCAAAGAAAGCATGGTCCTCATTGATTTGCATGAGAAAACAATTACTTTTGGCATTTAAAAGGCATTTAAAGCTCTAAGTCGAGACAATTGGTCATAACAAAAACATCTAGAACCTTACAGTTTCAAAGAGATTTAAACACTGCCTACTGCAATTCCCTGAGATTTTTCCTTTCACTTGTAAACTTCAGTGTTTCATAAATCTTACTGTTCTGCTAAAGCCTAATGTTTAACACCATTACATATTACTCCATAAAATAATATGGTGAGCACATAACTTCCACAATGTAGGAAATGGACAATAAAGTAGTAACTTGGTCTGTTTGAGAATCTAAAGAGAGTACAGCTTTTCCACAGTGATAGGTGGCAGCAGCAAAATTGCCATTTACACTGTACTATTGCTTCAGTAGGATTTCCTGCCATTGCAAAATATTCCTATTTTGGCCATCACCAGAAACAGGAGAGCTCTGTTTGCTAAAGAACAGGCTTTATGCCATTTCAATATTGGCCACCACAGTGTGGGATACCTGAAGTTCAGTCTTGTTCAGCATTGTCCCAGCACTGTCATATCCTGCCCTCACACAGTCTGTAGGACACTTTGGAGCAGGTTTCTCCCCTGTAAGCACAAAGGTGAGACTTAGACAGCTGTAAGGAAGACTCAGTATCAACACCAGGCTCATCACTGAGGACTCCACACTGCTGTCACACACCTCACCTGAAAGCAGCCATGGCCAATCCCCACAGCAAGAAGAATTCAGTGCTCTGAAATTGAGCCCTGCAATGTGATGCTTGAGAATCAGCTTATGCAGAACATTTAAACTCCACCTCTCCTTAGCAGTGAACAATTGCACCATCTAGAAAGGGGAAAGTAATACTAGGAGAAACCTACAAAAATATGTTACATTTTGCAGCTGTGAAATGCAGCCTTATAAAAGTCACACACTCTTTTGCACCATCTTTTTCAGGTTTACACAATTTTTAAACACAGAGGTAGACTTTAATCTCTGCAATTTAATAGTCACTCCATACTCTAAAACAACAATTCCCACGGTGGGAATTTGCACATCTTGACTTCACATTCATTGCTAGAGGTGCAATTCCTACCCCCATGCCATGCTGCTCCTTGCTCAGACAATTGAGCAATCTCAGTTTATGGTACTTTGGGTTTGCAATACCTTTGGGCTTGCATGGAAATGCCAGTGCCCATCACCATTGCTACACTCTGCCATGTCCATTCTCCAACAAACAGGGCTTTGCTGAGCCCATCACTGTGTGACTATCCTACTGAAAATATTTCCACAAAAGTGCTAAAAGAGTAGAGCCTAGCCCAGTACAAAGGTGGAACTTGTGGGACATCTGCAGCCTCCCAAGGTGGCTTTCCCTGCCACAAGGGCTCCTCTGCATGGATTCTCTGGTGTCTATGCAAGATTGTGATCACCTCTAAGATCTCTGTGGGGAACAGCAGTATCTTCTCCACCCTTTCACTGCATTTCACTGACAAAAATTAATCTTTTAATACCTTTCTCACACTATCACACCTAAAGTTGGACAAGAGACAGAAAGAGTTTTCAGACAGAAAAAGACATGCAGACACAGTACCACGTCTGATTAAACAGCTCTGCATCCTTTGAAATCATGTTAATTTTTAACCTGCATTAACTCCCTTTTTGCTCCTCAGTTTAACCTTCTAAATTTCAGTTTTATTTGACTCTTCAATACAGACTTTCCTATTTCTAGGTACAACATGAGAATCAGCACTTGATTCTCATTACTTTGCAATGCCATAACATGTTTAAAAATAAGTGTGCTACAACATTTCCTTTTACACAAAGGCTTATAAGCCATTCCTCCCAGTTTTAAAATTAAACTTACATTTCAGATTGAGGCAGTTCTGAGTCACATTTTCAAAATGTGGTACATGAAAAATATGCAACATCGGCTGCAACTGGCTACAGACTGGTGCCAGTTTAAAGTATTTATGCAAGACAGGAATAGACAGAGGGAAATAACTGTCCCAAACCCTTCTGAAGAATATGCCCTTTCCCAGGCCCTGTGTTTTGCTCAGTCCATAATCATTTTCTATCTGCTGGAAGCCAGTGGTCCTGCTGCCAGGGAGTCTCTAAACTGGCTCCTTCTAAAGCAATGTATGCTGGTCAGGGACTTCTTTCCCCTCCTGCTTTGTCTCTCACACTTCATCTCTCCATCACAAACATACTTTGAATCTTTTCTTCTCATGGCTTTTCCATCTGACTGTGGCATCCTCCAGGACCAGTGCAGCACACCAGAAGACCTGCATCCATGTTCTCTTTCCTATGTTTCTGAGGACAATGAGCATATCAAGTATACACATCACAAATGTGATGATTTTTAAGTTCCCTTGTGTTGCAGGATGCTACTAAAAGGGAGTGCTAGTCACACTAATACAGGTGGGGGGTTTGATCTTGTACAGCTTGCCAGGGCAGCACCATTTGGGCTTTTTCTTCCAGGAAACTAAAGCAAGTCAAGCTCAGATGTGATGTTGGGCTGGTTGTGTCTTCTCTGCCTGTTCTGTGTGGTACAAAAAGCTCCTGGCAAAACACTGTGACTGGAGAGGGGGTGTTACTTCAAGTGGAGAGGCTAGCAGCCTAAATGAAATAATTAAAGCACTAGTGTCCTGAAGGCTGTTTAGCAGTTAGGTAGCTACTTGAATGAAATGCTTTACTGTGCATAAACGAGTCGAGAATCAGGTTTTGTTCTTGAGTAATTCACTCTCAACGAGCGAAAAAGGCTGAAAAATTCCCAATTCTAAGAAGAATAAAAATCTTTTAGACTCACATTTCTGATTTCAGTCAAGTGAAACCTTGTGGCAAACATTCTTTCTTCACTTTCAAATCCACCCTAAGATACTCAATGCAGTTTGGGTTGAGTATACTCTTCCAGAAGCCAAATGAAACACACTATTTTCCCAAAACACAGTTGATTAGGTATAGGCATTTCACTTTCATCAAACAGAGGAAACTTATCACTCTTTTATTTTTCCAAATATTTTTTTCCAGGATCCACAGTGTCATAGGAAGTGATTTTATTTTGATAAAACTGCATTCTCTATTCTACAGAAAATATTTTCGTCAAAATTTTTCCCAGCATGTTAAGCTTTAATGCTGGAGAAATGAGAAACCTACTAAGGAAGTGCCTCATCCATGGCATCATCAGTTTCTCCCACAGTGGATACCAGTGTTTGCTGGAAGCACAGCAATTTTATCTGTAAGCTGTCTGCATGCTCTTGACAGACAGCTATTGTGTCTGCATCAACACAGCTGCTATTTGATAATCCAAATCTCTCATTATTGTTTCCAAAGGAAAAGCAAGCTTCCCTTCTTTCTTCTCATATCCTTGAAAACAACTTTTTTTCTTCTTTTTTTAGGAAAACTAAAATCGAAACCATTCCCTGATTTAAGAATTCAAGGCAATTATCCACAGAGTTGTCTCAAATTAATTGTTCTGATGGCATTGATATTCTACTTTACTGCAGAAGAAGGGAGTTTTTGTGCATTGCACAAGATCTCATTCCCTAAGGCTACTGGAAGCCTCCCCTTCCACGAGGGGCTGTTCCTCTGTGTCCTGCCCTGGGTTAGGATGATCTGGGGGAGACTGCTGGGTCCCAGCTCAGAGATTCCCCTTGCAAGCATCACGCTTTGGCTGCTGCTGCCAACCACCATCAGCCACAGCCTCCAGTGCCTCGGGGAGATTGGAGCTGTGCCTGCTCTTCCAAGAGGAAGCAGGAAGGGTAGATGAGGATATAAACAATGACTACCTTGTAATTAGCAGCAACACAATTACACACAAAAAGTGCTGGGTTTGAAGGGGCTACATGACTGCTTCAGAGAAACCCTTGTGCCACTGTACTGGGCTCATTAATATTTTACATCAGACAGCAAAGAAGCTTCAGTGATATAAAGGATCACTGATAACACATCATTCAAACAACTTTCAACTTTGCACAGACACTTTAAACCATTCACCCACGAAACAACACGTCAAAGGCAGCTTCTCAACACAGGTCAGATGCTGAATGGGAGGCACATTCCACCCCATAAACATTTAAGCCACCAGTAATTAACTTATCAGGGGCCACGAGAGCCCTTTGGTCTGCCAGTGCCTCCTCCAAAGAGACAGGCAGTGGGAGTGGGTTTGTTGGTATGCACCAGGCATTTCAGGCACGAGTCCCAGCCTTGTCCCAAGGCACCCCAGAATGTGGGCACAGGCAGTGAAAGCCTCACAAACCATCTCTGAGAGCGTGGGCGGTGCTGGGAATCAAAACACAGGCAGCACGATAACATCAGTATTGCAGAAATCTGGTAACTGCTGCCTGAATCCTACTAAAAAGCCCACAGGGGCTGCAGCAGTGGGTTCATTCCTGTAGCACATCTTGTTTGAGCTAGAGGAATAGATTGGCTCTTGTGAAAAGCCACAAGCCTGCTGTATCCCCACTTTTGCACAGTTTCTTGACAGTCTCCAAGGGCATGAGAAGATAGAGCTTATCAAAATCCTATACCTTGTCCATAGAACGGATGCAGAAGAAACACTCAAATTCATTAGCTTTGGGTACAGGTCATAGGGAGTAAAACAAGCCACCATTTTAAGGGAATTTTGACTGTCTTCAGCTCATTCCTTCATTCATCCTTCAGGACCTCAGTCCAGAGCAGACTCCTGAACTGGTCACATATTTCCAAATTATAACAGTCATACAGCCAGGTGAAATCAGTCCTCAGCAGACAGTCATCTCCAAATATCAGCTCACCATCATGCAATAGTCATGTAAAAAAATCAGTGCCAGCTATGAGGAAAAATTGCAGCAAAACTTCCAGGGCAATATCCCTAATCCTGGTGTGGAGCCTGAGATGCCTCAAGCACAACCTGAGATAATCCTGAACCACCTTCAATTCCAACAAGTCATTCGCTATTACAAATATTCAGGTACAAACCTGAGCACCAAAAACCAAACAAATCAGTGGTCAGTAGTTATGTTGCCCTTGGACATGCAAATACATACAAATGGATTTTTTGGAGTTCTTTGCTCTCTGGCTTTCAAAACCACTTGCAAGACAACTAAGAATGTCATTCACATCAAAAATAAAAGAAGTTTTGTAATAATTCACATGTTCAAAGGTCTGCCAAGTCTCTAAACCATGCAACACTTATGGGAACCAATATTCCCCTCCATCCTACCACAAAGTATAAATATTCACAGGAAATCTGAAAGCAAGACTCCTTAACTTTAAAACACTTCTCTTTTCACAGAAAACATTTGGAATGGAGATAGCAATAACAGTCCAAAGCAATGTCCCAGGAAGAGTTTTCCTTTTCCCTGTGAAATTTTTATTTTTCACTAAAATGCTTTTCTGCAAGGCTCTTCCTACAAGAAAATTTCAACCAGCTGTAGTGAAAACAATCCAGGCGTAATATACAACATGAGGAGACTGCAGCAGGTTTAGAATTACTTTACCAAGAACAGATATCAATAGAGGGCTGTCC
This sequence comes from Muscicapa striata striata, assembly GCA_030060385.1. Lineage (NCBI taxonomy): Eukaryota > Metazoa > Chordata > Aves > Passeriformes > Muscicapidae > Muscicapa > Muscicapa striata. The sequence continues at coordinate 6,057,756 of JAREIS010000011.1, forward strand.
TGTTCCTAAATGCTCATCTTCAAAGAGCATTTTAGATAATTCATGGTTTTATTCCCTCCGTTTGTGAAGTGACTGAGCTTGCAATGTGGCGTGCTCATAATCAAAGTCTCAGTGGGACCCACCCTCTGCCTTTCCTCCATGATTTGCCTCAAGTTGTACTTAATAGAAAAGTTAAACTTTCTCTTGTTTTTTTTGGCCCTTTTTTTTTCTAAGTTGGGTTGTTTCTGTGAGCAGAGAATCATCTATAAGGATTTTGGCCTGTAATAATTTCTGAAGAGCTAAAACTGCTCAACTAGCAAGAGGGTCTAAGCAGTAGGAGCTGTTTAACTGCTTACACCTTTGTCCTAACATCTGCCTTGGTCTGACAACTCCCTGACTGCCTGACTCCCCCTGCTCCTGCAAGAGTTCTTCAACCTTTTGTCAGATTTTAAAAAAGTGGTTATATAGTAGTTACTGCTTTATGCAACTCATATTTTAATACATCAATACTTCTCCATTGCTGTCCACCTTACACTCTTCACCCCAGCCCAAGCATCAACAGGTTTCCTGCCTAACAAAGCCCTGAGGTGAACCCTTGTGAATAGGTAAATAAAACCTGCAGTCAGCAGAGGTTTTAGATACCACTCCTGTCCCAAGAGCTACATTTTGTAGGGCACACCTCAAACATATCACTCGGCCGATATCAGATCTTAAGTCAATATTTATTCCCTAAAACTATGCATATTATTTGGCTAGCTTGTTTTATCTACTTGTATTTTTCAGATGAATTGTGTTCAAGGGAAAGACTACTAGAAAAAAATTTCAAAAGAGAAGAAAATATGACATATAGTCTCAGCTTACAAAAATCACTTAACACTGATTCTCTGACCTGTTTGGTTTAATTTCAAGTTGTTTTAGACAACTGTGGCTGTCTTGTTCCCCAACCACTTCCCAAGGTCCATGACTGGCACATCCCTCCACTCCCCCCACCCTTCAATACAGCTGAAGTCAAAGTCAAAGCCAAAGCTTGATGCTTGAGGGCTGCTGTGTGCTTGCCTTTTTAACTTGGAGGACATTGGGAATCTGTAACTCTGCCAGCAAGCAGACTCATTTGTTATTAACACAGCCCATATTTAGCCATGTGTCTCCCAAGGAAAAAACACATACTTTCTTCTTAGCAAAGCCTGATCTCTGCAGAGCCAAATCCCTGGGGACTGCTGGATCCCATTTTGCATGGCCAAATAAGGTAAAGCAAGAATTTGAAAAATGCAAACCTGGCCTGAAATTGCCCACAGCTTTCAGGAGCCATTTTTGCATTTGTTAACCTTTTGTTAAACATCAGAAGGTGCTGCAAGGCCTTTATTTTAGCACTTTTTCCTGAATACTTAATTTCCAATGAAGTATTTTGGAACACAACTGAACTTTGAGGAGATGAAGTAGTAGGAGACCATGGCAGCAACAGGAAACTATACTGAAGAAAACTGTTGAAGCTTCACCCAGTGAATGGTACAATTCACTAGGAGATACTGATTGGACATTCTCTGCTCTTCTGAAATGAATGAGAGGGAATCCAGTAGGTTACATAACACACTGCACATCTCAAGGGTATTTTAATTGTGGCTTCCCACTGGACTTCACTACCTTTCTTCTGAAGGGACAGCCAGAGATGTCTGTTTCCCTAATGGGAAAAAATATTGCACATTTAAGGCAGAAAGGATAGGATGAATAATTTGTGTCTACGTGCAAACACCTTTGCAAAGGCTTCATTCAGGAGGAACTCTGACTTCATTTTCCTCTGTCCATCTTCCACCACAAATGTATCCTGCCCTCCAGCACTCTGCTTTGTGACCTGCCACATCTGAGCAGCAGGCAGCTGTTCCACAGGAACCCAGACATTCCAGATCCCCATTATTATTGTGCATTGAAACTAAAGGCATCTGGGACATGGGGAAAAGTGAGCAGTTTCCTACCATCTCAGCTGAAGAAATGTGTATGCAGAAGTCATTTAGCTTTACACAGAACAAGTGCAAAGTAACACCATGTAGATCATGCATGCATGGACCAAATTCAAGGGGGTATGGGAAGCACAGATTTTTCAGCAAGCTGGATGTGAAAGCAGAAACTCAGAAGAAATTGACTTTTGCTATTTGTTCTAACTTAGTAATGAGAAGTGATTAGGCATCATGGCCATTGTGTGAATGAAAAGCTGCTCTTGGCTCTCTGAGAAGTGAAGTCACTGCCATGCCCTGAAGATTTTTATATTTTTGATCATGACCAGTGGTCTTCCAATGGATGATTTTAATGCTAATTCAGCACCTCAGCTGACTACCAATTTTTGTGGAAGCATCACACCATTTGTTACCTCAGCACATTGCTTGCTAGCCTTCTGCAGAGACTGAGGAAATACCTGTATCCATGCAGAACAAGAAATTGAAAGTCACTAGGGAGAAGCAGTTATTCCCTTCCAAACCTCAGTGTTCTACAGGAGATTAGCAACTGAAACTGTTAATGTGCTAAGTAATCCCTTTAAGCATTGTCATATTAGCAGCACTCAGCCTACTTTACCAAATTAAAGGTGAAAGACCAGCTTTTAACATTCTTTCCCAGGAAAAGATTCAAATAGAAACATACCAAAGTGGAAAACCAACCAGTTTAAAAGTGAAAAAGATTTACCTTTTGCATTCAAGGCACAGGGAACACCTTAGCCCAGGTGACCACATTTCCAAAGCTGCAGATTTCACCACACACTTTTCTACCCAAGGTCAAGGAAAAAAACAGCAACATTGATCCAGCAGGACCATCCAGGTTTCAAGTGATGGAGTATTGGGCAATCCCAGACAAAAGCACAGACTGGAAGAAGCAATCATTGAGAGCAGCCCTGTGGAGAAGGACTTGGGGGTTCTCATGGACAGAAAACTGGACATGACCCAGTAATGTGCTCTCACAGCCCAGAAAGCCAAACACATCCTGGGCTGCATCCAAAGCAGCCTGGCCAGCAGGTCAAGGGAGAGGATTCTCCCCTTTTGAGAGCCCACCTGGGGTGGGAGCATCCAGCTCTGGGGTCCCCAGCACAGGAAAGGCATTGGCCTGTTGGAGCAAATCCAGAGGAGGGTCATGAAGATGAGGGAGGAGCACCTCTCCTCCAAAGACAGGCTGAGAGAGCTGGGGCTGTTTTGCCTGGAGAAAAGAAAGCCTCGAGGGACACCTCATTTCAGCCTTCTGGTACCTTATGGAGGCTTATAAAAAAGGAGAGAATTTTTATATGAGCAGATAGTGACAGGACAAGGGGTACTGGTTTTAACAGAAAGAGGGAAGGTTTAGATTAGACATCAAGAGGAGATTGTTTCTGTGAGAGTGGTGAGGCACTGGAACAGGCTGTCTAGGGAAATTGTCCCACTACTGAAGTGTTCAAGGCCACCTTGGATGGGGTCCTGAGCAACAAGGTCTAGTGGGTGGCATCCCTGTTCATAACACAGGTGTTGAAGCTAATTATCTTTAAGGTCCCTTCCAGCCTGAGCCATTCTATGATTATATTTTTCTATAGCATAAGAAGACTTTGGAGTTCCTCCTCTGTGGGTGAATCACATTGCTCATCACATATAGGACTTCTGCTGGTCATGCCAACACAAGAGCTTTGAACTAGGTAAGAACATATGGATTTTAAGAACCATGATAGGACTTTAAAATTTTTTTAATAGTCTGAATATCACTTAGAGTTTTAGCACTCAGAGCTAATTTTGCTGCAGATTTCAATCCTGTTCCACTTAGTGTGGGATTAGGGAACAGAGACATAAAAATCCTCCTATCTGGTCCTGAATGATGGAGACACCTCCTTCCTGCCACACTGGTGCTGGTATGAAGCAGCAGCACCCTCCCAAGGGAGGCAGAGGTAGGCTCTTACAGTCTGTGATTCCCAGAGGTTCAGCTCTTGGCTGCTGCATCCTTACCCAGCAGGGCTGCAGCATGCCAAGTTGGCCAGGACCCAGCTCTCCTGCCTGTGGCCAGACTCTGTGGCTCAGCTGCTGACCTGCAGAGAGCAGGGCTCCATGGGGAGGGCTGAAGGCTACCCTGTGCCAGCTGGCTGGTGGCCAAAGCAGCTCCCTTTCCCAACCAAAGCCAGAAAATATTACAAAGGCTCTGAATCCAGTTTGAAAGTAAATTTAAAATTATAGAATTTCCTCTTACATTTTCCATGAGGTTTCCAAACTGAGGAAGGTCCTTTAAAGCTCTTCCAGGTAAACAATCCAGGTAAAATTTGCACCTTTGCCTCTAATGTAGTGGAGATCAGAGGTGGAAGTAAGCTGACCTAATGATTTTGTTTAGGTTTTGACTCACAGCAAACCAGGATCAGGACACTCCTTGTGAACTGAAGGTCCCAGAGGTGTTGGAAAGCTTTAGTCACCTCATTCTGGAAATATTTGGTTTGTTCTATTTTATTTTTAAAAAGCTGAGTCTAGCTGGGGAAGACAATCATGCCATAAATACCATTGCATAGCATAATCAACTAGATTCCCTATTCAGTTTAACTTGGGATTATAAAAGAGAGACCACAAGGAAACACAGATTTTTATATTTAGACTTGGGAGGAGGGAAGATAAAAAGTGAATTTGACTTACCTGGATATCACATCAGGCTGCAGGTACTCTGCAGAGCTGCAGGCCAATGTTTCCAGCAGAAATGGGCTTTACCAAGTATAAGTATGAGGTGCTGCTCTGGAAGAAAGCTTGAAGGGGAAGCAAGGGGAGGAAAGTGTCTGGGCAAGAGTCAGGAGGAATATCTTCTGACAGTTGATCACATCTGGAATCTTGCCAGATACATGCCATTAGCAACCTCCTGGATATCCACAGAAAACTACCAAGCCAGTTATTTGGCTGACAATTCTCATGCTGCCACATCACATACAACCATCCAGGAAAACCACATCAAAACAGAACAAGACTGACACAAACACAAAGAAAACCAACCCCAACCAAATAAACCCCCCCAAACCAATGCTAGTTCTACTTCTGCTAACTGGAGTAAATGAGATTAAATAGATCTTTGTGCACAATTACTATCTGTGTGCTCCAGTTCAATACAGAATAAAAGGCAACTTTATGCTTAAAAACCTCTTTATAAATTCTGTTTTATTCATCAGGGTGAAGGATTGGAGCGAGGACACATTTTCAAATGCTGTACTGGAAACAGGGCTATAGATAGGTTTAAAGTTCAGGGTGTGCTTATATGACAGGCTTGGGACTTGGACTGCCAAAGCTGATTATTTCTTCCTCATACTCACACAGGCTAATGCTCCATATGCTTGGCTAGGGTTTGGACCACAGTGTCCAAGTGCAGGTCTTAAGTTACCCAGTCAAAGCAAACAGATTTAGGGTTTGGCTCATGCACTGCCCAGGCTGAGCTTCAACTTTCTTTGCTTGGGGCTCCGCTCTCTGCAGCTCCTCGGGCTCAGCACTCTGCCCTACCCACCCTTCACGTTTGGTCTCCTTCATCCTTGCAGCTGGAATTCCCAGGGAGTGTCCTGCCTTCCCCCCTGCCTGCCTCCTTGTGCAACTCACCACAGCAACCCTCTCCAGACACAAAAGTGTTTGACAAAAACCTGTCCCTCCACAGGGTTCCAGCCATCCTTCAGCACAAAAACAACATGGGCTGTTGGAGTGGAGCCAGAGGAGCCATGAGGATGCTCTAAGGGCTGGAGCACCTCTCCTGTGAGGATAAGCAAAAGAGTCATGGTTGTTCTTCCTGGAGAAGAATGCTCTGGGGAAGCCTTAGAGCAGCCTTTCAGTACTTAACGGGGTCTTTGCTGGGTTATTGGTTGGACTTGATCACCTCAGAAGTCTCTTCCAGCCTTGATGATTCTCTGATTATAAGAAAGATAAGGACAAACTTTTTAGCAGGGTCTGCTGTGATAGGATGAGGGGTGATGGCTTTAAACAAGATGAAGTCTGATTTAGATTAGCTATAAAGAGCAAGTCTTTTATGGTGAGTGTGATAAAACACTAGAGTAGGTTGCCCAGAAAGGTGGTGGATGCCTCATTCTTGGAAACATTCCAGGTTAGGCTAGACAGATCTCTGAGGAACCTGGTCTGGTTGAGAATGTTCCTGCTTATTCCAGGGGTTTTTGACTAGATGGCCTTTAAAGGTCCCTTCCAACTCACACTATTTTATGATTCAACTAAAGGAAACAATCCCCAGAAAATAACACCAGCCAAGAGTTATAAAAGATAGTAAAGAAAGACAATCAGCAAAACAGGGATAACAAAAGAGAAAAGCAAACCCACATCTAAAATACTGTTTTGTTTAGTTTCTGAAAGAATGTTTCTGGAAAAAGATCTTTAGCTTTGGTCTTGGAGTACATAATGGCCAACATCCTATGCACCTACCCCAAGAGTGCCCCAGGACAGGGGTTCTCACAGCTGGGATACAGACAGCTGGTGGCCTGCAAAGGGGCCTGGAGACCACACCTCTGATCTGAGGATGGGAATTCAAAGCTCTGTGACAAGGGACAATATGGGTAATAGCTGGCCCAAGAAGTTTGGGAATCAGTGCTGCAGCTTGAAGCCATGCTTGTTCTGAGCAGAAAACAGGCATGCTTCAGTTTGCACAGCTTCCCAGATGGACTGCAATTTTGTACACCAGTTTATAGGCAGAGGAAATCCTTTTTTTTTTTTTTTTTTCACCCTCCCACTTATTCTTCCTCCTCCCTAGAAGTTTTTATACTCACAGTAAGCCAAGCATCAAATGATTTCAATGTGTGGTTATGCTCAGAGAGGGCAGAGACCCTGATGAAGCACATAGGGTGGGGAATCCATGATTGTCACCATTTCTTTTGCCTGTGACTCAGTTGGAGGCTATTTCAACAAGACAAATGAGCTACTTTCAATTCACAGCAACTTTTAAACGAAAAAGCTGTTAAGAATCAAAATAAATTTCACATTTGTCTGCAAAGATTAAAGAAAGTAGGTCTTTACTGGTCACCTGAATCTATTTTTTACAAAGACGTTTGAAAGGCATTTTATCAGCTGCTGAGCAGTATTTACTTATGAAAATGTTCTAATTGCTTTGGAATGTGCACCCTTACTGCTGGAACAGCTCAGCCCTGCTAACACTGAGAGCAAAGTAATACTGGCTCATAGGACAGGCCACTTTTATACAGCATTCATTCTTCATTCTCAAGGTAAACACCATGAAATTTGAAAAGCAAAAGCAGCAAATACCTCATAAACAATGACTTTTGCAGAGCTGCCCTACATGTTTACAAAACCATCAACTCATCAGCAAAATTAATCATTGCCATGACTGAAATCATCACAGATTTAGAACTAAACCCATCTTGCAGCTGGAAATTGCATGGGCAAAAGCTTTTTCCTGTGCCCAGTAAATAAGTGCTGGAGTCAATATGCAGTATGGAAGAAGTAGTGTGTCCTGGCCACAAGTAAGCCCTTATATTAGCTTGCAGTCTTGCCCTCTCTTAGTAGATCAGCAGTGGAGGTCTTGGTAGATCAAAGAAAATCTTCTCAATCTTGCCCTAATCTTCTAAAACTGAAGCAGAACTCTGGCCTGCATTACAAATGTCCAGGCTCAGTAACAGCCTAACAAAAAAAAAAAAAAAAAAAAAAAAAAAATTGGTTATAGCTCTATCTGTCCTTAAGACAAAGCAATCCCAAAGACTGAGTCACAACCTGGAAAATGCAGTTTGAACAGCACTTTCTCTTTGTCTGTCTGTATCACAAAACCCCCATGTACTTTACCCAGCAGAGTTGCAAAAGCACAAAATAATTGCTATTATGCATGTTGATGTATAAAACATGGAAAAATAAAGAACAATAAAGGACAAATTATTTCAATCCTCCTAGCACTGATACAGAAGTGAGCTGCTATATCTAGGAAACAGCCAAGCCAGTCCCATTGGCCTGGGCCAAGTTTTATAAACAGAGTTGTAAACTTTGCATGCTTTGAGTTAGGCATGTGACATTCCTGCCTCCTATGAAACAATCTCCCCTTCAAGCTGGAGTCAAGAGAGTCCTTGGATAAAGCAGTTTCAGACAAAACCAGACCAGGCTTGGAGATAAACAGCCCTGGTGGCTTCTCAGAGCTCAGCTCTGATCTTGACAGCCAGATCTTGGAGAAGGCTGAAGGTGAGACAGGGTTAGAGGCTCTCAGCTGAGAGGGCTCTTCTCATTTCTGACTCATTCCACAAGAAAGTTTCTTGAGTTTTCTGCCTGACATCCCATCCAGCTCTTCTCCTGCTCTGTGAAGGTATTGTTTGCAGTCCTCTCTCATCTCTCCTCCAGATCTGAGCTGTTCAAGCAGCCCTCACCCTCCCCAGCAGCTGCTGCCCTTTTCCCCTCCTGCTGTCACTCACAGCCTGCCTCTGCTGACCAGCCACATGCTCCACTCCTGCTCTCCCATCACCAGAGAAGGAGTAAATGCCTCTTAATTTCCTGCCTTCCCTCAGCTATCCAAGTTCACATTTCACTTTGTTTTGTTTCCTACAGCCAATTATTTTTTTTAAGCGGCTGGCTTGTTTTCTTATTGGAAAACCTCTTCTGGCCTTAAGGCAGCAGGAACTTCTCCTTGTTTTCTCCTGCTGAGAAGGGACCTGACCTAGAGGTGAGAGATTTGAGGCTGCCAAAGTGATCTCCCTGCATGACCTTTTTAATCCTTGGCCACCATTGCTTCAGTCAACACCACAACTGCCTTCTAGTATGACAATCACCATTTGTTGCTTAGGAATTAAACATTGACTAAACACATCATTCTGCATAGGCCATTGAACTGGAAGAATGTTTAGTGAGCTCAGCAGCTAAAGCTCTATTAACCATCTCTGGTGACCTTCTCCTTTGCCTTCTCCAAGGCAAAAGCATTGCCAGGGCTCAAAGACTTTCCAAAATGCTCCTTCTGTAGCCCATGATGCTTTTAAAGCTCCAACACCCCCACACCACAAAGTCTGCCATCTACCAGCACATTGATGCAAACTTATCCATCCCATCACAGCATAAAGTTTTTTGTTCCACACTTCATGCTGTTCCCAGCTCTCTCCAAACCAGTTTAGCACCACCCACAGCACATCTACTGCTCCTTCTGCCACACCACTGAGTTTAAGTGTTGCACTCCAAGTAGAAGGAAAGATTAGTTTCCTTCCTCAAGCATGCCTGCAATGTTTAACAGTTCTCTGGAGCACAGGTCAGCTAAAGGTGTGTTGAAACAGAACAACTAACAGACAGGACAGCAAATGGAGGTTTACAAACATCAGCAAACACAATAACAGGAGTCCAAAATACCCCTGGGGGAGGATGTTCCCTCTCCAGATATCAAAATCGCAAATAAGTGTGTCATAGGGTAATAAATAGAAGACATGTTAAGGTACCAGCTTCTCACTCCAGCACTTTAAAACAAGCAAGGAGAAAAATGAAATGAGAATTCCTTGCATTTTCTGAATTCTCTCTTCCTCAACTTGGCACACACAAAAGAGAAAAGCATGGGAGAGAAGAGCCCACATTTCTCTCAGACTCAATGCTATTTATACATCATGCTCCCATCAGATCAGGAGGACAAACTTGGAAGAGTATTGGGTGGTCTTTTGTGGTTGTTATTCAATAAAACCCCCTAAGTAAGAGAGCAGTTCTACCACCTTGCCAAACTGGACTCTGTCCTGCTTGGTGGCATCTTGCCAATGCTAATAATTTAGTAGGATGGTTAAATGTTTTGAAACTAAAAAGCAGCTTTCAGCACTATTCCTAAACCAATCAGATCTGGGAAAAAACCAAACCAGTCCAAATACTGGCTTAGCTTGGAGCCAGAAAGCTGTACCTCATTAAACTCTGCTGTGGGACACAGTTACATGTGCCAGCTACCTTTGAGTTAGGAAAGGAACTGCACCAGCATGAATGATGAGACTTGCAGGACAGAGCAGATTGACAGATAGACAGAAATGAGACAGAGGCCTAAGCATGAGCTTGAGATAGGCCAGCAGGTAATGTCTGCTCATTCTTCTCCTGTTCTACCACATCCAGAAGCCTTAAAGAAAAGAAGAAGAAGGTGTGGTGCCCTTAAATGTTAGAGATAGCATCACAAAACACATGCTTGAGCCTAAGTTTGACCCTGGAGGTCCGAATTCCCCAGGGAGGTGTGCCACAGGAAGAGCCAGGTGAGACAGCAGCCCAGCAGCTCACAGAGGGTGTTGTTGGGTCTGTATGTGGGAGTTTGGTTTCGGTCTGCTCAGACTAGTGCCTGTCAGGCCAAGGCTCTGCAGTCCTCAGCACTTCAGGCTGTAATGAGTGCAGTGCAATACCTCTGTCATCCCAGCAGGTATAATGATCACCACTGTCATTTGCAGCATATAAGAAGGCAGTCACTGTTTTTTTCTAAACAAACATAATAACACAGGTTTTTCAGTTTGCCACTTCCAAAACTTTTTGTTGTTTTGGCAAGGCTAGAGACCTGTGAAGGAAATCCTGCCTATCCATTCCACAGGCACAAAGGGTGTGTGACAACTGCTAAAGCCACACAGGCCCCCAAAGCAAGGTCCCAGGAACAGGACAACTGCACATCAACAACAGAACACATGGCAGGCACCTGGGACACACTGGTGAGCCTGGGAATCTGCCAGCCCAGGCCCCCTGGGAAGCAGGGGGGGACAGCAGCACACAGCTGTGTACTAAATATTGCATTTCAGTAGGCATAAGGACAGTGAGAAGGATTTTGCTTCTCATTTTCTAAAGTGCCCTAACCAACCACTCAGCTGGTGGGGCACAAAAACAAGGATTTCAAGCTGATTGCTTGCTACCCATCTACAAAAGCACACAAGTTTACTGGGTACTCCAGTGTTCTCTGGAAGCTTGATTTTCAGCTCTTTTCCTCAGTCTTTGCTAAAAACCTTTGTCTAACAGCCTCTTCTGCTCCAAGAGTCACAGAATTGTAAAGAGCAGAGAACAAATTCACTGGCCAAGTGTCTCATTTCAGAATTGCACTGTAATCCTGACCTTGAGAAGCCAGTTCCCTGGTACATTTATTAATGCTGCCTACATTATCCTTCAGCCTTGCAAAGGGGACAAACTTAGCCTCAAGACAGGAGGAAGGAACATGTGGAAGGGAAATTAAGCTACTTAAGAGTTCTTGGCAATAAATGCAAGAAGACAAGATTATAATTATCTAGATTATTGCCATAAACAAGCATTTTTTAAGTAACTTAGATCTCAGTAAATCTTTCCAGGAGATGACAATCAAATAACCATCTGAGAAAGCCATCTCCTTTGTGCACAAAAACCAGGTGATATGAAGATCACAGAATGGCTATGGGTAGAAGGGACCTTAAAGCACATTTAGTTCCAAGTCCCCCTGTCTCAGGCAGGGACACCTTCCACTGGACCAGGCTGCTCAAAGCCTCATTGAACCTTGCCTTGAAGACTTCCAGGGATGGGGCAGCCACAGATTCTCTCAGGAGCAGAGCCTCACCACCCTCACAGTAAAGAATTTCTTCCTAGCATCTAATGTAAACCTACTGGCAATTTCAAGTCATTGCCTCCTTGTCCTGTCACTACATGTTCTTGTAGGAAGTCCCTCTCCATCTTTCTCATAGATTCCCTTCAAGTATTGGAAGGCCACAATTAGGTCATCTCAAGCCTTCTTGTTTCCAGGCTGAAAAATCCCAATTCTCTCTCCCAATTTGGCACCACCAAAACTTTTTCCAGAACTAGTACTGTATAAACAAGCAATTACCTGGTAGGAATTTCATAGGCTCTGCTAGCATAAACTCATCTTGCAGCAGCCTTGCTCTTCCTTTGTGAACATATTTCAGGAAACCTACACTGAGTTTCAGATTAATTCTGGATCTAAATGCCTGGGAGGATATGTCTGGCTTCAAGTGTTTTTGCCAGCATTGTGCATACCTGCACAGTGAATGTACCCAGCAGACAGGGGGAAAACCAGCCTTGAGAAATACGAGTTCATAGCTCCCTGCACATGGTTGTGGTGTGCAGCAAAGGAGTCAGCCTGGTGAGACAGGCTGTGTCATGATCCTCAGACAACCCTGTTACTAAGAGCAATTTTCAAGACAGATTGATAGAGGGCCAGAAGGGGATTATCTTTGCACTACACACTTCTTTATTTTTTGTTTTGGCAATGACCAACGCACATTTTCCAGCACTATCCACTATCACACAGGATGAGTTGGCTGCTTCTAATGCTTCAGAGTTCAAGTCATGATTCTTCAAGAAAAGCAGAAATAAAGAACCAAAAACTGTTGGCGTTTGAGATATTTAGGCTGAAATACTAGCAATTGTTATTTTTCTCAGGAGAAATGCCTGGCACATATTTTATTTGCTGCCAGTGTAGCCTTTCAAAAGATGCAATCAAAACATATTGAGTGTATTTGCAAATGTGGAACTGCATTTAATGTATCAAATGAACTTTGTACTGGTTCAAAGAGTGAACTTGGTGTAATAATTTGTTCTGCCTCAAAAAAAAGCGTTCCAAACCAAGAGCTTTATTTTCTGTTCCAAAGGGCAAGTTACAGCACTATCACTGCTGCATACCTTTCCTCCTCCCTTTCCACTGCTCCAGCTTCTCTGCATGGGTTTTTTTCTTTCCTGTGTTTGTGATTTTAGGTTTTGCAATTTCAAGCTGGAAGAAAACCCAAGAATACCAAAACCCAACCCTTTGCTCAGTTGCTATGAACAAAATGAAAAGTGAACGTTCAGTAAAATAATCAAAGAAAAATAATTTTACCACCTTTAATTCTAATTTACACAGACCTCACCAAATAAACAATGTTCTTCTGCACCTAATCTGCCAAAGGATCACTTTGCAAGGACAAACACCTCGTAGGCAGTGTTTTGTTTTCCCTTTCTTAGAGAGTATTTGCAAGAAGCAACACGATAGAAATAACTCAGCTCTCAATTTCTTCTGTATTTTGCATTCACAAATGTCCAGTCCAAGAGGAATTTGGTATTAGAGCTGCAAACATATCTGAAGTGCCAAGATCCCACAGTATAAAGTGAGGGGCTGGGGGGACATGGCTGGGCCAGCCCTTTGCCTGTCCCTCTGCTGAGCCACCCAAACAGCATCTGCACAAACGGTATCAAAACTTCCTCATGGTTATAACAGAGATGAAACAATGGCACCTGCAACTCTGACTAAACAGAAAATAGCCCTTCAAACCCAAGCATGAGGTGTACCAGCTGGGCTTTGCACACACCAGCCAAGCTTTTATGCCATTTCACTGAAACTTCCAAGCCTTTGCACGAAGACCAACACATTGCCCAGCATCTCCTGAGCCACCAGAACCCTTTTAAAGGTTCATCCATCTGCCTCAATCATAAAGGGACAGTCTGTGCTGGCATTGTACCATACATTTCCCACTTTATGCAGCTACCAGCTAAGTTCCCTTGATGCTCTAACGCCTAAGGTACTGCCAGTTACATTCTTTCTTCCACCAAAAAACTGCCCACTACAGATAAGGCAGCAGAAAATTACCCTTGCACCAATTTTAGGTTAGAAGCAGGCTAAGAAATCATATCTTGCAACAAATGGGATTATTTGACTTCTAAACTATAGAGAACAAAAAGTAATCTCAAAGCCGACACAAGAAGCATTCACCTCTCTGAAGTGCAACCCAATTTACAGCCAGGTGCAATTTCAGCCCACAGATTATATTGGAAACCTTAATCCACAAATTTGGCTATGTAAGCAGTTCTGCCATGGGCATGCATTCTCACTGGTTGCTGAAATGAAGAGAAGTGACTCTGAGGTGAAATTTTTGTTGAACCTGCAGATATAAACCTACACAGCTATGTGTACAACAGTAGCTTCTCCCTTGAGCAGACTCTGCACCATTCCAAAGTTCTTCCCCCAAGGTATTTTTATTTCTACTGCAGATAAGAGATATACAAGAAAGAATAAAAACAAGCAGCCTTTTTCTACTCTAAGCAAATTTTGCTTTTAATTTAAACAAATCCCCAAACTGAGGGAAAGTTGATTTTCAGATTGTATTAACAGTTTATCCATACACAAAGTTACCTGTTAATGATCCTGGTCACACTCACCATCTTTTCCAGAAGAATCCACTTCGTCTTGACTTCAGGCAGTGGCACAATCAACTGAGTGGATCAAACCCTGATCCCCAAGAAGAGCAGCTGGGCTCACAAACCAACAGTAGTTCAAAATTCACTAGGTTTCTTCTTCCAGCATCTGCTCACCCAAGAGCATGACAAAATGACCTCACTTAGTACATTTAAATTGGAGAGAGGCTTTTTGGTCAAATGCTCTTCTAATCTAATGCAAGTGCCTGGTGTGTCACCTAACTGATGAGAAGAATCAGTGACATTACCATTACTCAACTTCAGAGCCTGCCAGCATTTTGCTCACCTTCCAGCTAGATATGGAACGAGAGCTGCTGGCAGCATACAGCAGCTTCCAAACAGGCTGTCCTTCAGACAGTGTGGAGGAGTTCATCCTCCACAGCTAAAAAAACTGCAGGCAGGTTCAGCAGCATCCCCTAAGAGGTAAATAGCAAGACACATGCAATTCAGGAATGATTCTGTCTGAACAGCTAATCACAGGTTTGCAGCGACAGCGAAACTCAGTAAAAAGGGCGTGCATAAATTTGTCACAGAGCATGCTTCTAGTTTTTGCAGTCCCATTGCATGCTTCAAAAAACAATTTACTTCATGCATATATGTGCCTGTATATACATGTGTGACCTTGTCCAGCAATGCTAAAGGTACACAGAATGAGAAAAAAAAAATTCCATTAAATCCCCTGGGGAAGCAATATGATGAAATCATGCTCACTCGTGCACCTGAAGTCCCCTCCAAGGTACATAACTTTCCTGGCCTGGGGAAACAGTGTATGGGGGGTGGGGGTGGAAGCCACAGTGCCACTCCAAGCTATTTAACCATCAACTTTTTACACACTGGCCTCTTATGCCAGTCACTTTAGATTCGTGCTGCACAGGTATGCTGCTGGAAAACCTAGTGGCACACTCTCTGCCTACAGCACATTGCAGACATTACTGACACCAGTGGTTAGCTTTGTGTGAGTCACTGCTAATGCAGGCTGGTTTGTAAATACCTACTTCGAGGTCTGAGACAACACGTAGTGATTAGGCTCAAAATTCCCAGCTCTAACTTTGGGATTTTAAAAATACCTATCTACAGATAGCTCCCCCACAGTCACCCTGTCTGAAAACATGAGGGAATTAGGGCCATCCATTCTCTCCCTCTCCCCAGCTCCAGTACTCCCACATCAAGACAGGCATGCTGAAAGCAATCCAAAAGAAGAGTGTGTCTGATCTTACTGGGTTACAAGCATCCAACATTAACCCAGGCTCCAGGAATCATTATCAATGATTGTTTCCTGATCCAGTGTTACAATGGAGCTTCACCACCTGTATTACAGCAGTAGAGCCTGCACAGAAGTTGTACCTGCCTTCCAGAACAGAAGTGGATCCATGGAGTAGCAAGCTTTTGTCCCAGTGCAGTCAGGCAAGGATGTTAGCTGTGTGTACACACAAGTGCAAGTACACACTGATTTCTAATCACTCTGCACTACTACTTGCACTGAGTTGTCAAGCACATCCTAAAACTGAGGAAGTTGTCTGGGGGCTGCCTACTCAGGGGACAGAAGTGCAACAAGATATAGCACCTCAAAAAAATCCCAACCTTCAATGACACCATTCTGCATCAAGAGAGCTCAACTGATGTTAGTTGACTCACAATGTAATCATCATGTATCAAAACAGTCAGCAGTACAGAACACAAGGCAAGGATGATTAGCTCAAGTTGTACTTTTTATTCTCAGGATTAAAAACCCCAGTGATATAAAGCAGAAGACACAGATGTAAACCCCAAATTTATCTGCAGTTCAGATGAGGCATCCTGGTTTCACAAAACTGAATCAGACAGGTGGGTAAAGCACAAACGGCCAAAAGAAGACAAACTGCACAAAATAAATACTGAGAATTGGTAACTCCTCTTCACCTGATCCTCTCTGCACCCTTCCACAGTATAAACTAAAAAAAACATCCATCTGGAAAATACATTTGACATTGAGAAAAATCAAAGAAACATCTAAATTATTTTTATATAGGATGTGCTGATCAACACATCTTTTCAGTGCAGTTCAATGTAAATGGTATGACAGGTCTAACAAAGGGTAAGAGAAGTACTGTTTACATGGACAACACAAATATTCAGGGATATAAAATATAAGCAGATTCAACACACAGTTCTAAAGTTGACATTCCTATTCCAGTCCCTACAATTAACAGTTCACTTGGTAAGACTTGTACAGAAATAAATATGCATACAGAAGTAAACACACTTCAACAGAACAGAGGTATTGGATTAGTGGGACTGATTATTTTTAATGCAAAATAGAGACTGATTTAACAACCTAAACCAAAGAGCTGATAGGATTACCATTAAAGGTGTCATTAGGTAAATCACCATACTCTTACCACAGTTAGTCCTAGATATAAGTCCTTAGTATAAAATTTATTTGCTCTTCACCATATGCTCTGGCTCTTCTACCCATCTGTTGCGCTAAAAAATAAAAGCTGGAATAAGAATTTGTCAAAAAAGAAAAAACTTATTTTTCATTGCAAAAAGGACTACATTCAGACCTGATCTATACTTCAAGTAAGTTTTTAATCAGTTCTGCTTTCCACATTAGCCAATTTCTCCATGCTTTAAAATGCATTGAAAATTTGCCTCAAGTTTTGTCCCAAACAGTGGTCTTCTGACCAAAAAATTTGCTTATTAGGGATTGGCAACTATGTGTTCAAGTCAAGATGAAAGTCTTATGAAAACAGCATATGGATGTCATATTAAATACTGCATATTCAAGTACATCTCAAGTCACACACTCAGACTTCCATAGGCAACCCAATTCTAAATCAAGATATCTATGTCCTCTATCAAGTCCTAAACCCTGATCTTCTAAATTATGCATCAATGAACTCTGACACCTGAGACAAGTATGCAAAGAAAGTATTTCCAAAGGCTTAGCCAGATGAGAATAGATTAGCATCTTGGCAGAAACCCTACTCCTGTTTGAGCCAAAATCCCTGCTCAGAAGTGTTTTTTTGAATTCAGTTAAGTCAGTACCAACAACACCAAAACCCAGCATGTGTTATGAGCAAAGAGCACGTCCCTATTATTCTTTCCTCCAAAGTGGCTGTTTAACAGAAAAAGAGCCTTCTTGCAGGGCCTGAATCACAAAGTTGTTAAGGTTGGACAAGACTATTGAGTCTGCTGCTTTCATTACTACACTAGATCCTTAAGTACCAGAGCCACACATTTCTGAACACTTCCAGAGATGGTGACTCCACCATTTCCCTACGCAGTTCAATATATTATGACTGTGGTCCCCAAGTAAAAGCCAACAGATTGTCAGTCTGCATAATCTAGTACTAACTCCTTTTTGTTTCCACCTACAGAACACAGTAAGAGGCTAAAAACTTGTAAGTGTTCTATAACAAACATCTACTACTTCCCATCAGGGATACACAGAGGTCTACTGTGCCTCAGATAGGCACATAGCAGCAATCAGTGTGAGAAGAGGAATGCCACCAGTGTGCTTGGCATTCAGGGACTGCACATCAGGAAGAGAAACAACAGTCATAAAACAGTGTATAACTAACCTGAATCTGTAATAACAAACCAGATGTGTAATTATTCAAGAATACACAGTTTAAGTACTTTGTCTCAAGCAGCTGCTTGTTTTCTGGCTTCTCTCCCAGCACCCACCAAATGGTCAAGAGGTCAGAACAACTCTTCTGGGGAGGTTTTCTTCCCAACCTGCATAAAAGTGACTGTTTTGGGGATATACAAGCAAGACTAAAACCACTGCACTCAGCAGATGTGCATCTCCACCAGCAGTAAGAACTCCCTGCCTTCTCCTGTGCTCATGCCCATCTTTATTCTCCTCAAGCTCACCCATCCTGACCTTGCAGGCTATTATTTGCTGCTCTCAGGGGCAGACTTGGCCAAGTGCCCCAGAGTGAGCTGCAGCACTGTCACTCACCTGCCAGACCTGCTCCACTCTGCTGCCCAGAACTGGGCTAAGCACTGCCACACCTTCCATGTGGGCACTGGATGCAAACTACTGACCCACTTCCTTGATCCTCCCTTCCTGCCCAGCTCACCTTTTAATTTTGCAATGCTGGAAAATAGAGTCCAGAGCCCAAAGTCCCAGCCTAGATGAGCTCCATTTTGCAAAGCATGAGGAAGTCTGGATGTTTTGGTGTTGAGTAAGCAAGATAAGCCCATTATATGGATAGTTTTTCTCTGTGTAACAGAACAGATGAAAGGTGGTTCCTATTGCTTAAGATGGCTTCAGACAACCTTAGGACCAATTCTAAACACCAGCATGAATGCTGCCCAGAGTAGCCAAGGGAGAAGTCATGTCACAGACAAGTGTTACCTGCCAACTGTCCAACTCACCATTTAAGAATGTCAGGGTCCTCACAGAAGCACACCACCAAGCACTGCTCTGAAATGACACTCAAGTCTCTTCTGCCAGGCCAAACTTACAGAAATGTTTTCCCCACATATACTTAACCATTAATACCAAATCTATTTTCCATTTCTTTGCCTGCTGCTAACACTCTTAACACTCAGCATGTTTAAAGAGACAAGAACTAACAGCAGGTACGTTAGAGAAACTTCTGAGTTTGCATTTAAAAATGTCTAATCAAAGCCCTGAGCCCATCCCACCTCTATTCAAATAAATACAGCAGAAGGACTAGTAACAGTCATCACTGTGCACACACAATACAATTATTGGTTAAGCCCAACAAGTCTCCTTTGAGGCAGATATATACATACATACATATATATATACATATATATATATATATATATATATACACAGCACAAAATATATTAAGGGTCAAATACAAACATCATACTTCACCTTGTTTTGTCTTCTGGTTCTGCAGGGAACCTTGCCAAGGTATTATTTCTGCCTCCCTGGCATTCAAGCCAAGTTACAGAATCACAGAATATTCTGGGTTGGAAGAAACCCATCCATAAGGGTCATGAATCCAGCTCTTAAATGAATGGCCCATACAGGGATCAAGCCCACAACCTTGGGGTTAGCACCCAGCTGAACTCTGAGCACCAAGACAATTTGCAGAAGAAAACCACCGAAACCAAACCCACACGGAGTTTCAGTTGGGACCATGTAAAGTAGTAAAGTAAACATAAAACTCAGTTAAGGAAAATACAGGTATTTTTAATAAATTTGCAGACTGAACAGAACTGTTCAAAACAGGTTCTGATGGTTTCATCAACAAGGAAAAAAAAACACAAATCCAATAAAAACCTTCTACTGTGGTTTAAAAATGAAGTATTAAGCTAGAAATTTGAACATATTCCCAAACTCTGATTTTTATGACTTGTCCCCCATCACTGAGACACAAGTGGAAAGGAGAAAGACAGTGAGTGACAGGCACTTCCCCACCCCCAACTCCTTTCAATAAACAATTCAGTTAAAAAATTCAAGGAACTCTAATGAAAGCCATGCAAACAACAGATAAATCAGATTACAGTCTGCTCTGAACTCGGCCAAGGTTCACATGGAAGGTTTGCAAACCTTTACATTTCTCCTGAGTTGTGACAAGCAAACCAAGAAGGTTGGAATTTTTCATACCTGTCAGACCATGATGGCAGATACAGGACAAAACAACAAAATAAATAATAAATCTGGAGATAAGTTTTCCTTTGATTTAAATACATATAAAGACAATCATTCTATAATAAATAATCTTACAGATAAATACAAATTCTAATCAGCAAATAATTAGTGCACCAACAGTTGCTTCAGGAAGGTGATTGAACAGGGAAGTATCTGCTAATCAGTCCCTTTTGTGCTTTTTTTTTTAAATAAACAGTTAAGATAAGTCAGACCATAGGATAGTATCAGCTAGCAAATTAAGTGTTGATAAGTACCAACATATAATTGCATTGGCTCAAACATGTATGATCACATTTCATTGTGAACCAGCACAAAAATTAGCATGATTAAAGAAAGAAACAGTACTAACACCCACCTGTGCTTGTGGGATTATTGCTTACTCTGTCACAAGCAGGTGAAGGCTGGAGAAATTTCTCCCTTAATAGGGGTGGCTCTCTGTCTACAAGCACAGCTTTCAGGTCTGACTGCAGAATTCACTGTTACATCAAATCACAGTGATCCTGCAGAATTCACTGTTACATCAGAAATCACAGTGATCCAATATCTGGGCTTTGAGCAGTCCCTGTCAGCTCCAGTTCTCTGAGTGTCAAGCAAGTCCCCACTTGGCTCACCTCCTTACAGAGAAGGGCTGCCTGGGTGAGAGGCTTTCCCCAAAGAAAATCTGATGGATTAAAAAACCCCAAGTGACTAACAGGTAGAAGAGAAAGGTTATGCTGTAGTTTCCTAAATGTCCAGGAATTCAGCAAAATCAATGTTTCCCATACAGCACAGGAAACAAGAATTCAGACTTGAGTTATAATCCTCAAAATTTGAAGTCTGAAATAAGTCTCCAAATTAATGCCAAAAGAAATACATTTAAACACTGTTGCAATTAATGCATTGAAGTAATAAAGTAAAACAAAGAGGTCCAGAAGAAACATTCTGCCAAGCCTTCACCTCTCAGGCCCACAGGACACTCTGGATACATAACAGTGTTAACAGCTTCCCCTAAACAACAGCAGTATTGTCTCTTCAAGTAAGTCAGAGGTAGCGTCTAAAACAGCATAATGAACAGAGCAGCAGCCTCCAGCTGAGCCCAGCTATGGCAGAGGTGGCCCAAGAACAATGCCACCCCAGCCAGCCTGGTCACACTGCCATGGGATCAGCAGCGATCCCTGGAGTGAGCCCTGGCTATGGGAAGGGGGCAGGATGGGAGGTGGTCACCAGGGAAATGTGCACTACAAAGGGGTACATCTGCTCCAGAGGCCAGCCCCTGCCAGCAGCAGATGTGTGCACAGCTCAGCCAAACAGAGTACACACAGACAGACCGACCAGCAGCACTCACACAGCACTCAGCTCACTCAGGTCCACACGACTCCAGGAGAAGGGACCTGGCTCTACGGATGTTTAACCACATTCCCTCTAGGAAACTCTTTTTCATAAAGAGAGATTACAATAGGTTTCACTTGACAAGTAAAACATTTAGCATAGTTCAAAGATGTCCACTAAGGAGCACAAGTGGGACACAGCAATCAGGATTTAAGTTGCAGATTAGTCCTCTTCCAAAAGGAGGTCGTTCAGTGCAATAACTGTAGCAGCAAAGTCAACCAGCTCCACAAAGTCTGATGTAATTATATTAACACCCATAACACCAGGCTTCTGTTCTTTCACCCAATTCAGAATCATCGGCAGGTTCCTAAGGAAATTGAAATAAAGAAAATTAAACACTTTAAGAGGCAATTTTCTTTACATACTGTACTCATTTCAAACACAACATACACTGTTTACAAAATATATTATGTCACATTTGTGATCAGGGCCTGGCTGTCACCCTAAATGCAACTGGCTGATGAGATGAGTCTTTAACACAGCACATGGTCATTAGCTATCAAACAGACACAGTGGTCAGTCATCAATCCCAACTGGCAGGCATACAAAACCCCTCTATATTCACTGGGCAGTCTGTGCTTCAGGATTTAACACTGCACTACAATTTTCTCCATTGTGGTTTGTTTTCTCCCAGCACACTTTCAAGTCAAACAATTTCACAGCAGACCAGTGTAAGGCAAAGCAAGGCTATACCTGGCCCACGATGCTCCCTTGCCCTTCTCTGCCTCAGGGCAGCAATAAGTTGTTGGAGGCAGTGCATTGCATTTCTCCCAAACTCTCTCCAGGCTCCAAACCCCCTCAGAGCAATGGGGTCAGGGAAATCAAACCTAGAATGAAGCTGTCAGCTCCACAGGGGTTGAGCATCCTGCTATACATCAATATAACTGGTAAAGGAGAGGTGTGTCAGGAACTGAGTTAAACTGAGTTAGAAATTCTACCATGGAGAGAAACTTCAAGTAATTTCTTGGACACAGGGCAAGTCAGGAGTCTGCAGCAGCTTTCTTGCACTCTAACATGAAACACCATGCAGTTAGACACAAATGGCTAAATATGTTTGCATTATTTAGATAGTGCTGTAACATGTATACATTATTTGAGAAGATTGTACGCTAGCAAATTAGCAATCAGGATGATGAAGAGAAAAAAAGCAAACCCAAAAAACTTAGAACCACTCTACTCCTGCTGCGTCAGGACAATAAAAAAAACTTAATCAAGAACTATGAGTGGAGGCATAATTACTGCCAGGGGACACAGCAGACTTCAGCCAGCTAAGTGTGACTGGTTGCAAGTCTCCTTTAACAAGAGCTTGAGAACATTTAAATAATCAAATTCAGGGCAAAATTTCCATACAAGAAGGCAGGCATCTACATAAAACTGCAAAGACAGATTTGCATATCAGCTAGCTTGTGCAAATACACACAAGCAGCCATGCAAACAGCAGCACCTATTTAGAGCTTTCGGTTTAGTTGCAAACAAGTGGTGAGGATGAGGGTAAAGCGATGGACTGAAGGCAGGCTAACAGTGGCTTAGAGCACAGATGTGTGCCAGGGGGAAGAGCTGCTCGCCCATTCCCCGAAGGACAAGGATCCTTCGGTAGCGTTGGCCCGGAGTTCTGCCCGGCCGTGGAGCCGCGGGCCCGCAGCGCCCCCTGGTGCCGAGCGCGGCCCCGACACGACCGGGCTTGCCCGGGCTGTGCCGGACCAACGCCGCGGAACGGAACGGGACTGAAAACTCATTTAAAACTCAGCATTATACCTGACCCGCGATCTTCTTACTCACAGAATCACTGAACGGCCTGCGTTGGAAAGGACCTTAAATACCGCATCGCATTCCAACAGCGCTTGCTGTTCGCAGGGACTCCTTCTGCTAGACCAGGGTGGTCAGAGCCCGACCCAACACGGCCTCGAACACTTCCAGGGAATGGGGCATCCACAACTTCTCTGGGCAACCTGCACCAGGGCCTCACCACTCTCACAGTAAAGATTTTCCTTCTAATACCCGAGAGGGTTTTTAAGTTTTGGTAATTTTTAGCATGGTGATAATTCCATGAAATAAATCATACAGAACTATCCTGGTCATGCTGTTAACGCTATTAAAAATCACTGGCACTCTGTGCTAATCAAAGCAAAACCCTCTTATATAGGAGAATTAATTGTAAAATGGTTAGTGGTATTAAAGTCAAGTGGTGAATCTAATTTTTAGAAACCTGCCCTCCCCTGCTAAAAATACAAGGTAAAATACTGCCCTAGGTCATACATCTCTGGCCATTACTGAAATTACTGAGATTTTTATGCACAAATGCAAAACTAAGTCCAGAAAGAAGCAATTTTCCCCCATGGCACAAGCTTTTTTTCACCCCCCTAAATTCAACTTCAGCCAATTTGAAATGAATTATTGGTTTGAAGTCACCTGTCCATCCTACATTTCACAAAATCAAATTACATTCAGAAAAAGTTCCAATTACCAGTAATATACCCTGTTACTTCATTATTTGCACTAATTCCTTATTTTGAATGATTGCAAATCTCTCTCATGAACAACAGCATTGAGCAAAACTGCATGCTTTCAGCAAGCCTAAGCAAACATTTCCTATTTTCTTGCTTGCTCAGTGCCTCTCTCAACACAAGACATGTTAAGTGAAGAACTGAGAAACTCAGGACAAGTCCTTACCTATGAACAAGAGTGTTCTTCAGACCACGGATTAGATGCCGTGCAATTGTCTTCACTCGAGGTGTGAGAATTGCTTGAGATACGTGGAAAGTCCCATAACGACTTCGTTCCCCAAGTGTGGTCTCCAGGAACTGCAGCAGTTTGTGCACATTAGTTGTATTAGCCCATGGTGCTGGCATTTTATTACCTGGCCACAGGAAGGGATATTCCTGATACAAAGGGTGATGGTAAAATATGAGAACCTAATTGAACAAAAAAGAAAAATAACCCAAAATTATAAAAAAAAACCAACAAAAAAAACCTGAAACAAAACTCACAATTACTACATTTTTATTTGAACAGGCTGCTGCATTGGTTTATGTTCATACAGTACTGCTGTAGCTAGCATAGCAGTGAAGAGGACCAAGCAAAAAGAAGTTGCTCTTGAGTAATGAGTGTCAGTTTTTTTGTTGCACTGCTGCCAAAGGAGATGGAGATAATTTTGTTCTGCTTTGAGGACAGGATTGCTTCAGGCTTTATGGGTCATCAGTTTACAATGACATTTAGAGAACTCGGCTTAAATGCATTGCAACTTTTTACTGGCAGAAAATACTGAATTTGTACTTGAAGTTAAGGGTTTTAGCAGTCTTGCCATCCTCTGAATACCTCCTACTAAGAGGGTAAAGTGTGCTGGGCTGATTGGCACATGACTGACATACTGGCATTGTGCTCATACGTGCTGCACCAGAAACCAAAGCCAGCCCTGCTGTCAAATCCAAAGTTACTATTTTATACCTTGTAAGGTGATTCTCTACAGCACAGAGGCTTTTTACTAACACCCACATTAACACAAGATTCATCTAGCATTGACAGCACCAGTTCAGAAAAATTCCTCAAAGCCTCATTTCCAGTTTAAGAATGACATGCTGCTGCTGAAACCCTTTTCTGTTCTCAGTTTTTGTGTACCTATGGGAGCAGTTACCACAGAAGAGGCATTAACCTCACCTCTGCAGATCTGGATAGCTGCAGAGGAGGTAAGAAATTCAGTCCATACCTTAGCCATGCTAAAGATTATATGCTTTGCATTGGCCAGAAATACAACAGTTAAAACAAATCCTCAGCAACACAAGCCTGCACTATGTGCCCTTTCAGAGAGAAAACTCTTTGTGAAGAGTACAAGGCACCAAGGGCACAA
The DNA here is from genome assembly GCA_030060385.1 of Muscicapa striata striata. Lineage (NCBI taxonomy): Eukaryota > Metazoa > Chordata > Aves > Passeriformes > Muscicapidae > Muscicapa > Muscicapa striata. The sequence continues at coordinate 6,082,645 of JAREIS010000011.1, forward strand.
TAGTTTAGTTATTTAACAAATGTGTTAGGGAGCAGGACAGACTGGCCATACTATGGATAAGGGGATACACAGCTGCATGTAAATGGAGGAAAACATGCACACTTCATAGAGGAGGCCCTAGTGGGCTTTAAGCTTGACCATCAGCAGCATCCTTGGTCCAATACCTGTGAGTGGGAGCTACACCCAGCTTGTCTCTTTAAAACCTTAACATTTTGGGTTTGAAAAACACCAAACATCCTTTCCCTACCTGATGTTTCTTCTCCCACATGTACAGTAACGTCACATATTCTACACATTCAACACAACAAAGTTTGGATTCAAATGCTGAGCGGATCCTGTTGATCAAGAAGTGGTGATGGCTGTCATCCATGGCATAGAAATGATTGAAATCCAAGAAGATTACTTCCTTAGGGTGCTGCTCAAGAAAACTGTTCATCTCCTTCAGCCCATCCCATACTTTGATGCCAAACAAGCCATGTATGAAGTAAGTCTCTTTTCCCATTTCCCCAGGTTTGGAAGATACACGAAGATCAAAGTAGCGGATCCCACCTTCCAACTGCTCTTTGAAAGTCAAATTTTGAGTCACTGACCATTTCTTCATGATCTTTCTCACCAAGGAAATTCTGGCCAAACGTTTGATGGCTGTTGCTTGATCTGGTCCCACAGGTGATTTTTCATCAACCCAGTAGCTGAAAGAATCATGTGATCCTAGGAAAAAAAAAGCCAAGAAAAATTAATTTTAGGAAAAGTGACTCTCCCAAAACACATACCCATGGGACCTGAAACCTGAACAAAATCCTACATGTATGACAGGGGTGCAGAAGTGTTATGCTCACATATGAGTCTTTCAGACTATCCTTTACACCTTATTTTTCCCTGACAAAATAAAAAGATTTAAGCATAAGGCTCTCAGTTTAAACTGCTTCCTTGTACGAGCTCCCAATTTCAGTGCTCTCTGAACACCACAAAACAAACATCCATGGTAAAGAGAAACTTCCCTCTAGCCTTCCTTCATTCCTTCCTTTACAAACTACAAATCAACCTCATAAGCTTCCCCAGAGCCTGCTACATTATTGATCTAGGATGAGACTCCAGATTAATTTTAAGAATCTGAGACTTTATTTCTACCTGGTAAATCCAACTGTAATCTTAATACACCAAGCATCTTGGACCAGGTATCCTTATTAATGTAATGGACTGAGGGATCTGCACCTGCACATCTCACTTTAGCCCCGAGATGGCAGATAAATGATTAGTAGTTTGAACAGTGGGCAATGACTGGCTGGACTGAGAGGTGGAACAACTGCACACACCACCAGTTACAGTGTGGATAGATACCAAGCTCATGTTAAAAAGTTCATGAACATGCCTTTTACCTGGCATGCTTTTGAGTGACCAAAGGCATGGTGAACAGAAAATTCATAAAAAAATACAACCAACAATCAAAATCACCAGTCCCTACTAAAACGATGCATGTCCAAAAAAGCTCCTGTAACACAGTTTGTGCCTTGGCAGAGAAACTGCATCTATGATATAAAATTTTTGCATATTAAAAAAACTGCCAATTGAAAACCCAGTAGTAAATGGGAAAAAAACTGAGAAGTAACAAAACTCCAAAATAAAAGTTTCAGAGTCAATGAAATATCAGTCTGCAACTCCTTAAAATCCCAATCTTTCATATTCAATCTGAAGATAATATTTGAGGCATTCACAGCCTCCTTTACCTGAGCCTTTTATTTGTGTACCAGTGCTCACTTGAACACTGATGCATTTCCTGTGATCCAAGATCAGAGCAAACAAGATTATGATCTCAATTGGATTATCATGTCGGCATTTTTAATCCAGATGAAAGAACAGACTGTGCATAAACTAAACATCATTTCCCAATAACCTTAAATGCACACTGTTTCCATGGATTTCAACTAGTTCAAAACCAGTGAACAGGAAGCATGAAGATTAATTTTAAAGCTTTACAAATGAACACTAAAACTAATTTTTACTAACTCTCCATTAATTCTTCACAGCATTACTATATGTGGGTCTCTCTTATGGCTTTCCAGACAGAAGTGAGAAGTGCCAAAGATGCCACCTTAAGCAGCTTTTAAGTACCTGTCCCAGTAAACTACATCACAAAGTAGCTGTCAGTAGTGGAGCAACACCCAGATTTCTTTTTTTCTCATCTTCAAACATGCAACCCCAAACAAAACCCAGGAACAAACATCTAGTGAAGACATTACAGTAGTCATATGATGCTTCAAACAGTAGTTTACAGATATTTGAGTTTCATTTACCTCCCTGGACAGCAGAATGAGTCATCCAAGCTTCTACAGTATTTGTAAAGTAGCTTTTATCACAAGCAGCTTGCCTTATACTTTGGAATTAATAGCTCTGCACAAAGAAATTTTCATTTGCTTGTGTTTTTTGTTCAGTTTTTTCCTAGTTCTTAATTCCATCAATTTTTATTTTTTCTTCTGTTTAGGTCACTATAGAAGACTGTGTAACATCATAGAATAATGACACAAGAAATAGTTTCATTTTAACTAAGGCAGTGCAGCAACCTTGAGACCAACAGGAGTCACTCACACCATTATGCTCCCTCAGACTGATAAATCTGCCTTACAAAAGAATGAGAATTTTATCTGGCCACTAATATATTGTTGTCACCCCAGAGTTGTCCAAGTAAATCTGGACCAAAAAAACAACTTGTTTTCCTAATTCTGATCATTCACTTTACAGCTATAAAAGTCTTTCCTTTGCAGTTTGTCACTTACAAGGTGCTTTTAAGGATACAAAGAGCAAATTTTCTCCCTGCGCTATCACAACCCAAATTCTATTTATAGCCTAGCACTAGGAAGCAATATAAAAATTTAAAAAAATAACAAGTCAACACATGGGAACTTTTTCAACACGCAGTTTAAAAACTGCACTCCTTAACAGCAAACTGAACTGTGTGACATTCTTCTACAGTTAGAGAACATACTATTAACTCCTGCCCCGCGGCTCTGCTAAAAGCCTAGGAAATGGAGCTTTCCTCCTACATCGAAGTCAACACGTGTGCACCTAGATATAATCAAGCAGAACATGAGTTGAAGCATTTGCAAAACATATTCTCCTCTTCACTGTTGGTAGCACATCATCTTCTAAGGAGAGCAGGGGAGCATCACCAATTCTGTTGATCATTCTATCATCAACACTGAGGCTACAAAGACAGCAGAAGTTCAATTAAGTCTTCAGTGGTCATTTAAAGAGGCCAGTAACCAATATCTAGGCCAAACCTGGACCCACAATGTTTTGACTCTGGTAAGAGGAAAAAACCCAAATTGAAACCCTGCAGCAACAGCACTGGATACTTGTGGGGCTGTGGGGTAACAGCAAGGTAAAGACCCACATCATCCACTAGGTCCTTCTTTAGTTTAAAATCACAGTGATATACTACCAGCTCAGGCACTGCCTTTTAATGTAGCTTAGCTGCAATGCTAAGTACATGCTAAGCTGATTGCATCATGATGTCAAAATAATCCCTGCTCTCCTTTGCTCTATCCCCAAACTCATAAAAAGTCTCGCCATTCGGGTGCTATGGCAGGAGCCAAGCTGGCTGCTGATACATGTGATACAGCATGATATCTTTTTGAAAAAGCATAACCTAAACCAACCCAAATCTGTAAAACTTCAAAGGCAAAGGGCAGAGGCTACACTGCAAAAATGCAGCAGAGCAGCCCAGTGTAAGATCTGCTAAGCAGACTTTTAATTCATGTCTAACACAAGGATGTGTGAAGGTACTTGGACACTGCCCAGTGACAGGGGCAAGGCTGGCAGTTCCTGGACAGAGTAGGAACCACAAAACTCTCATAGCAACATACACAGTAAAGTCTTTTCCATGTGTAAAAAAAATCATCATCTGTTGTTCTCCACCACACAAATAATGTGCATTGCCTCAAATTATGCTGAATACTTTTCTTGGGGAAAAAAACAAATCTCAAGAATTATTGAAGCAAGACATTTCACACAATGATTAACGACTTAAATATAAATAACACCCTATTCAGTAAAGCTATTCCTTAAACCTGCTGATTGTGGACAAAGCAACTAACAATACTAGGTATTTATAACCTCCACTTCCCACTGAGAAGTCAAAAGGCAGAGAAAAACCAGGAAACTGTGTCTTCATTGTCCTTTACGTAAGGAGAGGCCAGAACCCCAGCCTGAACTGCCTCAAAAGCATGCTCCTGCACGTGCAGGACACAGACTTACTGCAGAGGAGACCAGATTAGCATTCAGACTGCAAACCTTACCGAGCTGCTCTAGTGACATGGTATCAGGCTGCTGCCCAGCCCTTCCCAAAACCAAGTCAGGCACAGGAAATACAAGGAAGAGATGATGACTTGCCAATTGCTTCCAACTGGGTGAAGATGTGCAGCAGGAAACAGCAAGCATTAAATTTAATCATGAAAGAGACTGCTTATTCAAAGACAAAAATTAGGGGACTGCTAATCAGCTGGCAGCTTTATCTCAGTTTCACTTCTTTCATCTGACAAAGACTGGCAGCTTCAAGGAAAGACATGCTATCAAATGCCCAGATATTTAACTATCAAAGTCTGAGTTATAGTTAGAATAGTATTACATAGGTATCTTCCAGAAGCCAGACTTTAAATTATGGATAGACCTCCTAATTGTATCCCAAGAATTGCAACTGTGAACTAAATTTCATTCGTATCTTTAAACATCCTTTTCTTCTGCTTACAATTAACTTGAGGAATTAGTATATGTTAAACAGCTCACTTTTCAACTTAATTTATATTGTGCTAATTGTTAGACAACAGCCTTTAATCATCACATCTGCAGTAAAATCTAACTTCCCGGTGTGTTTATTTGCAATGCTACTTACTCACAGATAGTCAAAGTAACCCATGGTGGAGCTGAAACAAATGACACTCACCAACAGAATGTTATCAAGCCTCCAATGTCAACAAATATCAGCTAGAGCTCTTCATTCTCATGACCAGAGATTGAACTTGAGGAAACAGCTCAAAGCTGAGGCTTACACTGGATCTTGGGAAAAGGTTTTCACCCATATGGTGGCTGAACACTGGAACAAGGAAGTGGTCACAGCACCAAGCCTGTCCAAGTTCAAGGAGTGTTTGGACAATGCTCCCAGACACAGTGTGGCTCTTGGGAGCATCCTGTGCAGGGCCAGCAGCTGGACTTGATGATCCTGTGGTCCCTTCCAACTCAGCATATTCTATGATTCTGTATCATTTGGTATTTTCTTTTGTTTCCACATAATACTGCCTGCAAATACAGTTTCAGCAGAGGACAGGGATTAGCATCATGCCACCAACCCCTTGTAAATTTACCTTTATGGAACATTAAACATATGACTATAATACAGCATGCAAAGCACAGATATCTTCCAACACAGAACATCACCTGTACACTGCCAATCACTCAAAAACATGACAAACTCTTGGGTTTTTTAGGATACAAGCATGTCTCTTAGCATATTGCAAACCTTCCTGGTTCCAAGGCTGTGGACTAGTCCGAAGCAGCAGCTCAAGACACTTTCTGCAAACATCTGGCCAGCCAAGAAGCAATACATGAAAGCACAAGGGCAGATGAGTGTCCTGTCAGTAAGCTTATACAGATCTGAAGAAGCTGGAGTGATCTCTACACGAATAGAACACTAACAGGATGAAAACTGCAAGAAACCAGTGTTTAACATGCCATAAAGCTAAGAAGCAAGGTAAAAAGACCCCATACCTGTCCCTTAAAAGCATTACAGGGTCACTTACGACCAAAGAATCACCCCAGCTGCGGTGACGCTAAACTTCTTAGCACAAGCTTTGCTCACTAGACAAAGTACATTCTCCACCCATTACAAATCACTACACATGACACAGCACAGCAGGCATCACACAGCCAAGATGGGCAGAACAGAAACCAAGGATGTAAAAACCCAGGATGTAAGTGCTAGCAAGTCAAGGTTATCCCACTAGTGTTCTTTTAAACCAGATGAACTGTATGTGCCAAAATTGAGGGAAAAACAGGATAAGCAAAAGTGCCCCTCAAAGTCTGGAAGTCCTCAGGATTCAGGTCATTAACAATCCAGATTTTCTTATTAGAAGATTAAGATCTTAGAAGTTCATCACTAAGGAAAAGCAAATAAAGTTCATACTAACTTGTCCAGCAAAAGAAGATGAGCAGAAATAAGAAACATACTATTGATTATCAATTATCTAAAACTGTAGAGATGAGTATACTTTAAGAAACCTACAAGAATCCTTTAGAAGTTTTTCATGCAGTCCCATTAAGAAAGACAAATCCTAGTACAGACCAAATCCTCTTAGGAAAACTCCTCTCTCTATCTAAGAACTACCCTGATTTCCCCCACTGCCCCTTTCAGGCAATGAGATGCAATAGCTTAAAAACAACCTAAAAATGTCAGGCACAATGTCACAGAACTGTTTGCTTTTTTTTCCAGACAGCAGAAATCCTTTTGGCACTGATTGGAGTTGCCAATGAAGTCTGCCATGGAAGTTTAAGGTCATTTAGCAATGATTTCCCATTTATCAACAATCTCAGCTGTATGCAATGGGAATGCAAGAAAGACACAGCATGTCTCTACCATTTCAAAGCCTGACTGCACCCACATGCTCAAGAAGGAAAAAATCCTTCAGCCTTGAGTCCTAAACTCCTCTTTTGTGACCACTCAGAACTGAGTGGACCAAGGGTTCATTCCTTTCTAGGAAGGCTCTAGAGCTCCAAAAATTTTTATTACATGGTACTTTTCCCTCTTTCAGCAACTTTGCTAGAAAAACAGGGAAAGAAACTTTCACAACACGGAAGCAGAGCAACAACCATTTATGTCAACATTACTATTAATTTTCTCCATTTGAAGCAAAACTTCGGCATGTTCTGCACTCATTTATCATCTCATTTACCAGTGATCTCTCCTTGGACATCACTGAACAGTCAAGTTGAAGACACTTTACCAGACTCATTTACCTGACACACTTAAGTCCCTCTCTAGGGCACAGATTTTAATATGAAACGGGAAGAAAAGTTTTCTAGATTAAAAAAAAAAAAAAAAAAATTAAGACCTTTGCATACTGTCTGAAGAAAATTTTGTGGCATTTCAAAAGTAATTCAGTTTTGGCTAAACAGATGACAGAAGCTCTCTAAATAGAGAAGCCCTAAGACTGGCTTTTTAGGGGAACTCCTGCACAGACCCAGTGCCTGCCAGATCAGTTCCTCACAGAGGGATACACAAAAGGAATACTTGGTTACTTAGGAATAATGGAACAACTTCCATCAAATGTTCTCAGCAGTGTAACAGTCCAGATAGCTTAAAAGCCTCCTTAAAAATATTTGAGAGCTGCTGTTACAATCAAATAGCCTACCAAGGTACTAAAATAACTTTTAAACACATTAAATTTTCGTAAAAGACAAATCGTACTCAACATCACTATACTTATGCAGATACTTTCTTCCAGTGGTTACCACCTGATTCATTGGTAGATGCGAACTAAATTGAGAAGGAAAATAAAGCTTGGTGAATCAAAACATTAATCTCTTCTTTCTTCCCTTTGAACTTCAACTCAACAGATGGCCAGTTCAGCTGATTCAATGATCCTTTTAATTAGAACTCCAAAGGAATACTGTTTGGGAGGAGGATGCAGCCTCAAGGTCACTACCACTCCTCTCAGCATGCACGTCCACAGCCCACACCAGCCCAAGAACAAATAAACATGAAAATCACAGCATTAGCAAGCTCAGCAGCTCATCTCAGGGTCATGCAGACAAAGAAAAACCACCCAATCCAGTCAGAGTCTAGTGTCCAGTTCTCAACTGCTGCCGCTTCCTTTCAGAACCATTTTGGTTCTGCTTGGCCAACTTCAAGTCAAGCAGCTCATGGGGCTTTTGGGGAACAGCTGCACTGTCAGGTCAGCAGAGCTGGCCAGTTGGTGGATGGGAAGATGGCATCCTGTACAGAAGATGCTCAGGGCCCCACCACCTCCAGGTGTTCCTTGTGAGCCTGGTACATGAGGACAGTCACCCTACTGCACCAACTCAGTCACTACTCACAGCAGGTTATCAACACAGGAAACACCCCTCTGTGCCTTCTGTCCCCCCTTTAAGCTGAACCATGGGCTTGGCCAGCAGAGCTGCTCCTTGTTAAGACTACCTACTAGCTGTATTTGCAAAGCTTTGTTTTCCAGGGATGATAATTTCACAGTATTTTTATCATTTAAATCATAATCAGGAGACTTCTTACTGAGGCTCTTGGCATGAACTTCTCAGAGAAGGGTAGAAACAGTGGCACACTGTACTCTGGCAAGTTTTGAGCCAGTCATACTGACACTACCATGAACAAACTATGGAAAGTTATATTAAAAGTTGTCTAGAAAATCAAGAGAGTGTGTGTCATAGGGGGGAATTAGGCAGCTTGACTATGCTATAGTTTGGAGCAACAAAGATTTACTATTTTAGAAGAGCAAGGACACATCTCTCCTTGGCGATCAGTGAACAGTCAAGTTGAAGACACTTTACCAAAATAATTTTCTCTGTAAAATGTTTCTGGAACTGAAAACCCCTTTTTTCCATCAGCTCTGGCTACCTACAACCCAACATTCCACAGGACACTCCTCAGCAGTTGTCCAACCTGATGCTGACAGGAATGGCTTAACGTTCCAAATGCTCTGCATGACTTAGAAATGAGATTCTGGCCAGCCTTCCACATGCTTTCTGAGGAAGCAAGAACATACTAGCTGGGATCACTAGAAGATGACAGAAGAGGCCCTGTACACCAACAGAAGCCACAGGTGAAGAGCTGTCCCACCTCTCCCTGGAAAGGTGGCCTGTTCAGCCTGCATGTTCCACAGCAGCAGAGCAGTCTGCTGAGAGTGACATTTGGCTCTCGGTGTACCAGTGGCTGAAAAACTGACTTTTCATGGCCAAAGCTTCCTTACTATTTCAAATCAGCCTTCAATATACCAAGTTTGACCTACAACACAAACCTCATTACTTCAAAATTTTAAAATTAAACCTTACACTCTAGAAGAAAACCACTGATGTAAGGTTTTTTTATTTTAGTATAACACTTCAAAGTGCTAAAGTAAAACATTTTACTTTTTCCAAATTTTCCATCTTTTAGCTTTCTTCTTCAGTGATTCCTATCAAACAACTTAGCTCAAATTCAAATTAATTGTACCCAACTAAGCTTAGTTTTTACTAATAGCCTTTGTTTCAGCCAAACTCTGTGAAAGAAGACACTGATTTATTCTACATAAAGCCATCCCACCCGTTGTTCTTTCCGGTCTGTATCTGCAGTGCCATGACACACCAGGTTTACCTTTGTGCTCCCTTGGGACACCTACACAGCCCAGCACCCACCCTGGGGCTTGCCCAACTCTCTGAGCAGCTGTTGCAAGCAGCTTTCCTGAAAGAACCACTTCTCAAAAGAATTCCTCTAAACCATCATCACCACAAAAACCTTCCCACCAGGTTACCATGGGGAACACATTTATTTGTATCTGGAGGGAGAAAAGGAAAGGTAGGGGACAGAAGAGACTTTTTACTGCCTTACTGTATTTACAAAAGGGCACCCATAACTCTTCTGGGTGCTCCTGCAAGCAGCAGTAGATCCTTACCTAAGCCATCATATGTTTTCTCTGGAAGACAAAGAAAATTAGCAGCATGGAAAAACTCACAGCTGGCTATCCTGACCAGAACTGGGAACCAATCAAGGGATACAGATTGATCCAAAACTCCAAGTACACCTGTTACATCATGGCTCTTACATATGTAAAGTTGGAACAGTCCAGACAGGATTAAGTAAATGTATTATTACCAAGACCCAAAGGAAAACAGAACTGTCTGCTCTTCTCAAGACATTCATCCAGCACCTTGGAGGCTGGACTAATGAAACACTCAACAAACACTGCTGGCTGGCAGTGAACATCTGCTAGACTGCCTTGCTGTCTCAAACCAAAAGCCATGAGCTTATCATGACCTCCCATAGTGGAGACTGAGACAGAAAAAGTGGTACACCTGTTCTAATACAAGTATTCATGTAAAAGTTTGATGAAACAGGAAAATGGTGCCATACCTTCAGATGCAGAGACTTCAGACTCTAGCCCAAGGTAATCAAGACACTTGCTATTCTAAAATTTTCAGCAGCGGTTCAAATGAAGCAGTACAAACTGGACATACCATGGTGCTATCAACTATCAGGATGCAAGTACAAGCAAGGAACAAGTAGGCTCTCCAACTAATTCTTTAAATAGATGATTTACTTTGAAAGCTGATCAGTTAGAGCATTCCAGATTTTTGTGTTCCATTTCTACATGGTGAAATAAGAAAAGGAGCACACGCAGATGAAAAGCTGACCAAGGAAAGTAGTGAGTATCACAGATGTGATTTCATAAAATTCTTTAATTCTTTGCTTGAGATTAAACAATCACTATTACAATACCCTGTCAAGGGTCACGTCCACAATCAAAATGTTTAAGGGCTCTTTTTTAAATCCACATCCAAAGAGGATTACTATAATTAAGAGAAAACCCTCTAGACTTTCACACAAGGTCACCACTTGCTGAGGGTAGTTATTTTTGTTGACTATATTGCATGCTCATAAAGTTGATGACATTTTAGCCTAGATATTTGGCAATTTTTCATTGCAAAAGATCCCTCCTGTCATGACATTGCACAGGAAACCTCATCTCTTTTCCTTGCATACAACGAGACTGGTTTAGCATTTTGGCTACAGTTTTTCCCAACTCCCAAGAAGTAACAGAAAAGCCCAAACATGGGACCTGATCACACACAAGCTTTGGAGAAAAGCCTTAACTTTTTCTAAGTCTCTCTTCATTTTGAGCAGCGTTAAATAACCATGTAAACAAACACCCCGTACACCTCATGAACATCCATCTTCAACCCAGTTCTTTCTAAGGCCTGAGGAAAGAATGGCCTTCTCGACCATCAAGTAAGATGTTTCACACCATTATTAAATAGCTCATGGATTCATAGAATAATATAGCTTTAAAAGGACCTCCAGAAGTCACAGCTACCTTTTCTAAAGCCAGTGAAAACAAGCAGCCCCAAAAGCAAAACGTTTGCAACAAATGAAGCAGGAGAACTGTATGAAGACATCTTGGGAAATATACAAGGGACTTTCACACTCACAGTAGTCCGTAATAAATTAAACCTTAGAAGTTTCTTTTGTATGTACACTCCTAATTCTTTCACTTTAAATAGCCCCATCATTTTGTTATTTTCTTTAAAAAAGGTAAAATTATGTAAATGCTGCAATTCTTCAAAGTGCAAAAAGTATAAAAGAACAACAGTTTCATGATTTTGAGTGCCGATTTTATTTAAAGTTAAAAGAAGTTTTAAGGAGCTGCACCTCTGTTCCTGTACACACAGGACGACAAGGAGTGTGGGGGAGAAACAAACAAACTCCCCAAATCAAAACCAATTGAGTCCATCATTCCAGAGCAGAAAACAAATGTATCCTGTGATGGAGAAACCAGGTCAATCCTGTCATAGGCACACACAGGCATTAAGTACAGACAAAACCGCTTCTCATCTGACCTTTAATCTCTCTTTTGAAGGTAGCACTGGTCTCCATTGCTGCTCAGCATCTGCAAGGATTCCTCAACTGCAACCTGTATTGCTAGGAACACCCCCCTGGCTCCCAAAAAGGTTGCTCTGTCAAGCACATCAAAAACCCACTTCAGCAAAAGAACACTGGACTAAAATAATAGTAATAAAAAACGACAAAAATCTATCCAAAATATCTTTTGCCTGCTCACAGGTTGAATGAGATATATTCTCATATAATATAGCGGTGGGGAGATACAGCAATCTTGATCACAAATAAACACATACTGCAAGCATTTAAAAAAAAAAAAAAGCAACACTGCCCATTTTAAAAGCATCATGGCATTACTGAAACAAACATTTTTTGGATTCCAAAAAATGAAACAATGAAAAAATGATTTGAAACAATCATTTACTTGGATTCTCTGCTGCAACACTGCTTGCATGATGTTTGCAAGTGATAGAAGCATTTCATCTAATGCAATCTAAATCATAACATTCTGCATGGTTTCACAGTCTTTAGGTGGCTACAACAAGAAGAAGTTGATGCATGAGTTCACTAAAACAGAGAAGCCTTTCTTTAAGTTCCAAAGTCCGCTGGCATTTGAATTTTACATGAATATTGAATTTCCTTTCTGTCTTGCTTCCCTATTTAATAGGGCAGGGTCATATTAAATATTTTTGCTACTGTCAGGACAGGAAAGGGCACCATTTTTGATTGAAACCTGGCATTTTAACTGTTCTGATTCAGGTAACACAGCAGTTAGTGCATGGGAGGTGCACAGCTCTTTCTCTACATGCTTCACAGGCATCTGAACATGTAGAGAACTGACTATGTTCTCTCTGACACAAAAAGTTACTGGGGAAGTCTCTCTGAATGCCTGCTATATAGGCTCAGGATCAATTAGATTGGAAGACACCTCTGAAATCAGAGTCCAGCCTAAGCCCTAACACCACCTCGCCAGCTGGACCGTGGCACTGAGCGCTACATCCATTCTTTCCTTAAAGACCTCCAGGGACAGTGGCTCCACCACCGCCCTGGGCAGCCCCATCCAATGTCTCATCGCCCTTTTTGTGAAGAAGCTCCTCCTAATGCCCATCCTGAACCTCCCCAGGCACGGCTTGAGACTGTACATATGCCACAACACGTATGCAAAGCTCTAGTGACAAGCTAAAGCGCTAAAATGAAGACCAAGCCTGTACCAGTGTAACATCCAGCATCAGAAAGACCTACAGTAACCACCCCCAAAATCTTCCCTATTGACATCTGCAAGGAGGAGTACTTTTTGCCCTTTACAGATGGGAAACCAGCCTAAATAAATTTCAGGTCATCTGTTGTTTTCATCCTAAGTTTATCTATCTGTAAAGCAGGCTATAAAACACACCACATAATGGTCTGGGCTGGGAGGGAGCCTGAAGATCCCGTAGTTCCAAGGCCCCTGACACGAGCAGAACACTTGTGACCAGAGCAGGCTGCTCAGACCCATCTTCGCAGACCTTTCACTGGATAAACCTCCAGCTATGGGGGTCAACGCAGCCAAGCCTTTCTCCCCGAAAGGTATCTTTTCTACAGCCAGTGAAAGCAGCAGGTCAATGGTTAAGAGTCTCACAGCGGTATTTACGGGAGACTAAGCCCTCCACTATCTGCTGCGATGGACAGGGGCTCCTCTCAGCCCCAGCCTCTGCCTCAGCCCTTTGCGACCGGGAACGCGACGCCGCGGCCGAGGCGACTCCCCCACCACCGCCCGGGCAGCCCCGGCCCCGCGCACCCCGTCCCGCTGCCCTACCCGGGATGGCGAGGTTGGAGAGCGGCAGGGAGCGCAGCGCGGGCGGCAGCGAGCCCATCCAGTCGGCGTTGCCGTCGGCCATGACCCCCACGGCGCGGCCGCGCCGCCGCTCCCTCATGGCGGGCGGGCTGCCGGGCCGGCACCGCCGGGGCAGCACCGGCACCCGCCGCCCTTATGTAACCGGGGTGACGTCACGGGGCACGGCGGCTCACCATTGGCCGTCCTCCCGCGCCCCGCCCCCCGGCGGGTCTGTGGGCTGGGATTGCGGCGGGATCCATGGAAGTGCGGGATCCATGGGATCCCAGCGGGACAGGGCGGCCGCGGGGGCACTGCGGGCTCATAGGGCACCGCCCTGCTCCAGCAGGGTCAGCCCGGGACACACGGCATAGAATCGCGTCCAGAAGGGGCCGGTATGCCTGCCGCAGGCGAGACTCCACACCCCGTGTGCGCAATCTGTTCTAGTGCCCGGTCACTGCACAGGAAATAATTTCTTCCTCGTGTTCAGGTGGAACTTCTGTGCATTAGTTTCTGCCCATGGTTTCTTGTCCCATTGCTGGGTACCACCGAGCAGAGCCTGGCTCCATCCTGGTGACACCTTCCCTCAGATACTGACGGACATTGACGAGTCCCCTCAGGCTTCTCCGGACCAAACAGGCCCAGCTCCCTCAGCCCTTCCACATCGGAGACTCCAGTCCCCTAAAATTCCTCCATTCCCTCTATCAGGAAAATTAATCCACAAACACCAAGGGTTTATGTCCAAAAAGGAGACAGAGGAGTCCTTTTTGCTTAATTCGAATAAAGGGAGAGGCCATGGGGCATTCCCCTGAGATCTCTCTCAAATTTTTGGATGAGCAGCCTCCTTTTTATCCGAATTTCCCTCTCTCTTTCCCCATTGGCTGAGGTACTTGAGAGGCACAGACTTCCAAGAACGCCTGATACCTGAGATTCTCCTCTAATGTATAACCCTCCCTTTCAATTTTTAGTTCTTAACAGAATTCATACTTTTCCCCCATTGCTTCTTTCATCTTTCAATATCCAATTTCATTTATCAGCAAACCTGCAGTTTGTTTGTAAAGGCAAATATATTTTTCTATTCATCAGTCAGTGGAATCCTTCCCATTGCTTCTTTTCTCAGTGCTAGTTTTATCTACCAGCAGCCCCACAGCTTGTTTGTAAAGACAAACCTGTCATTCCTCTCTCCTCCACCACAGCACCAGAGGAGCTACCCCTGACACAGAGGGCCAGCACCTTGGTTTGATGCTGGCTGGAGAGTTAAGTGTGTTATCTGGAGAGATTTACACACTGTGCCTGGCAAGAGCCAACACGGCAGCAGAAGGTTTAGGGAGCAAGATATGACAGGCTCAATCCCCCACCACCTGCTCTTCCACAATTCCCTTTCCCCGACAGTCTCACACTTGACCTTTGACTGCATTTGGTTGTTGGGGAAAGAATTTTCTCCAGAATAATTTCTGGATTTGCTGTGACACACAAAATTGATCCTCTAAAGTACACTTTTCCTCCCTTGCATTATTATATGTGTTTGAATGCTTTGAGAGCAAGTTTTCTTAACTGCTCCCTAAAAATATGTACATGCTATTTCCATTCTCTTCCCACAGGATATAAAGATGACCAGGTATACAACACTGAGACCTACTCCATCACAGTAGTACGAAAAAAAACAACTCACCCACAAATATAATTCTGAAAGATAATTTTTCATTTTCAAATTACTAAAGGCTGAATACAAAATACCAGAGATATGAATTTTGGAAGTCGGCTCCTTTGTCTGTAAGGAAGTATTTTTTAATTAAGCAGGCATTTTTCATTTGGTATATTATGGCTTGCATGTTATTCACAGAATGCCTTAATTGATATACAGTGAAACTGCCAATTGAAGCATATATTTAAAGTATACATAAACTTAATGTATTTGTAAATACACATTAACTATATATTTTCATAGAATACACCCAGAATCTATCTCCTTTAGCATTTTCCTTCTCAAGGAAGCGAACAAAGACATTTTGCTTTTAGATCTTTGATAATGAATAACCTTAAACTTAGTGTAATCTGTATTATGAATTTTCACAAGGCACTCCTGACCATCACACTGGAGGAAGAATATGGAGAGTAGGTTTGGCATGCATTCCATTGTCCTGCAGCCCTGCCTCACCTTGCCACACTTGCCTTGATGTAGGAGACAGCAGGGTAATCTCTTCAAAGCCATGTGTATAAGATTATGAACATTTTCTCTTCTAAATAAATGTATATCTTCAACTAAGAGAGTGGTTATATTATGTTATATAGGAGCTCCAAACAGTCCCCACCCCTGCAAGTTTGTCTCCTTTAAATGTGTGTTCTGCTGTATGTTATTCACTCTCTCATGCTCCCACCTTTGCAGCTTGTCCAGGAAAAGAGCACTTGTGAACACCTGGACTGTAGCTGGCAACCACGGCTGTGCCAAGTGTAGCTTTCCAGGATGAGAAAGCCTTGCAGTTCAGGGGTAGCCACTTCTCAGAGGTTGGTATGTTCCCAGGGACATCTCTGTGCCTTTGGGCAGGGAAACTGTAAACACTGAAGTCTAGAACCAAAACTATTAAGCTGACTACTGACACAGTACTGGTGGGTGTCCTTGCCAGGCCCCATCCTACATTTCCTATCTCTCAAAGGACATAAAGATGGGCAACAGGGCCTGAGGAGGAGCAGTACGGTGTGCTCTGACATGGGAGAGGGAATCTGATCACATCTACCATGAGAGCAGGTTTTAGCAGTCCTCTGCCATCAGGTCAGCTAGAAAAGAGGGGGCTACAGCTAAAGCAAGAAGAGTCTCAAACCCTCTCCCTTCACAGCCTCCCCAAAACCTCTGAGCATTTGCCATCGCTCTTTCATGGTGCTGGAGAATGTGAAAGCATCCGGCTATTTCCACAGCACAGTGACTTTTGCCCCTGTGCACGGTAGTTTCAGCACCTCCAGGCTATAAAGTGGAGGATGAGCACACCCTGGCTCTTGTGGTTGAGATGGTGTCTTGATCTCCATCCTGCAAAGGACATTTAGACTGTGTGGGACACCACCAGCTCACAGCCAGAATGGTAAGGGAAGGAGGACATGCATCCATTCAGCACTGTGGGCTGAGACTTTAGCTGTGAGCATCAGATGTTATATACAGACACTGGTCAAGAAAGAAGAGTATTAAACTACCTGTTGCCTCCACCAGACCTCAACCTCTTTCCATCTACACAAAACTTTGTAATTTTCTTCTGTAATCAGTATCAAACCTTGCTATCACGATCATTAATTGAGATAGCCAGAGGGAGCAAATTGAATTAATAATACAGTTTTATTTTCCATACACTAGACTCACAAATTATGTAGGGTGTTTTCACTTGAGACCATTCCAATGCTCCACTTCAAGCAAACGTTTAAGTGGCTGCAAAAATGAGTGCCTAAGCAGACAGGGAAAACATCATGTTATTGACATTTTAAAATTCTGTATCAAGGTCAGTAGGTTGTTGTATTTTTCCATGTTGCTGGAGCATTCCCGTATGAATCACCTTCAGCAATGAGGATAGCCTGACTAAAGCTTTACTATCAATTTTCCCCCACAGATTATATGGTCACATTTATGCCTTATGTGGATTTACGGAGAGCTCAGCTGTCCCCTTCTGCCTAGGTGCAGAGCACAAGCCAATGTCACAGGCAGCCCAGACAATCTAGCAGCTCAAATCCCATTCCCCTCCTCCTAACCCTCCTGTTTCAAATGCATAGTAAAAAGATTAGCTGTGCAGATCAGGCTGATGCTATTTAAGCACCAAGAGGCATGTGGTTTTTCACTGTTAGCCCATGCCAAACACACAAATGTGGTTTATTTCAATTTTTAACACGTGGGTTGCCATATACAGAATATAAATCCAGAACAATGAGCTTTTAAAAGAGCTTTAAAGGAAGAGAAAAAAAGCTGATAATATCAGGTGCTACAGAGAGCTTAGCCTCTTTCTTCTTATCACATCAGATACCCTGATAACATGTCCCATTCTTAACCAGGCTACATTTCCACTGTTAGAAAGCTTTCTGTTACTGTTTTAAAAAATCTCCGTTTTCAGCCCAAAGTCTACAGTGCCATGTAAATTCCAAATCCTTACAATGCAATTTATCAGAAGGCAAGAGATCAAATAAGTTACTGGAATGGCTTCTGTGTCTTCTGTGTATTTGAAAGGTCACTTTGCTGCTGATGAGAAGAAAACTGCAGGATTCATTTGCAGAGGGAGAAGCTAATTGCTCAACATTTCATGTAAGTGTACTCAGACTCTTGCAAGCTGTTCATTACCATTTTTACCCTGACTGCAATGGAATTATTTAACATTTCAAACCATCAGACACACTCAATCACGAAGCTTTGCAGACATCACTGCATTTAAAACACCACTTCTTTCAAGTGCACCACAAGTAGTGGTGTTCATTTTCCATTTTCCATCAAGTCAGAAAGCCACCGTTACTATCACAGCAGCTTTTGCACTCCCTAAGCCCATTGCAAATACTTAGATTTCTAGAATACAATATACTGTGTGTAATAGTGACTTCCTCTCCCTTTTCTGCCAACCACTCATAGCCTCAGTGTCAGTTCTATCAATATATTGCCTGCTTCTCTCTCCCCCTTTGTTCGCTGTAAGCCAAGCCCTGGCATCTGCGAGCCATATGTTTGACAATAGCGAGCTATTCAATTCCTCGTTTACACCACACGAGGGTGTTTCAGGCTGTGCAGGATGCCAGAATCAATCTGGAAGTCATCCCGTTTGGAAAGGAACCAAGGGGCAAACAGATACATTATTTTGCCGCTGATTAAAAGTTTTATCAGGGCAAACTGGTAGAGGAGACTTTGAAAGAAAAAAGATGAAACATCATAAACTAGAAAAGAGATAGAAGAGGAATTTTAAAGATAATGAGATGTTCCCTGAAATCAAATAATCTTTATTGTAGATTTCCCTGAGCTTCGTCTTGTCCTTAAGGAATAATTTCAAATATAATATGATTTCATATTATTTCTATTAAAATCACCTTAGACAGGACTAAGCAATCATCATCCCCCTACAGAGCTTTTTTGGAGCTTTTCACTGGTTTATTGCTCAAAAGTTAACTGCAAAGTCAGGAAGAAGTGCTTACTAACATAAACAACAAATAAAGCAAAATTTCTCCTTTGTATCCTGCTTCTTCTGGAGTCAAAGCCTACACAGATCTTTCTAATGTTTGCCACTTCTAACACATGATGGCTTTAAATCCAGCAAAGACCGTGCAAAGGAACCAGTACCCTGTGCTGGTTAGCTGGTATAATTTGTGGGCACAGCTTTGTAAAGCAAACACAGTCACTGAAACGAAGCTGGAGCACTTCTCAAGGCTTTCAACACAGCTGCAAGGAGGAGAACATTCCTGAAAAGAGAAAACTCCATACATCTGTATTAAGATGGACGAAACAGCCCATCCCAGGAAATCCCAAGTAGCAAAGCCTATTATCAGCCACTTATCTAATGAGTCTGGCACTGGGATGGCCCGGGAGCCTGTGCCTCCTACAGCCTGCTCCCAGGCACTGCCACACCACTGCCTGCATTCCAATTACCGGAGCACACCGTGCAAACTGTTTGTGGGGCTGCTGCTTAAATAAACAAGCCAAGCTTAATTAATTTGCCAGGACCAAAAGGTGCCTTGTAAGAGAAGCCACTGCAATGCTGTTTAAAAAGGATGTGTGATTCAGCGTGAGGCAAAGGTGATTCAGTGGGATTAAGGCTTGGCATGGCTGTCAGGTGTGCCAGGAACAGGGCATCCTTTAAGCTCAGAGCTGTCCTCTCTGTTGTCAGAGAGGTGGAAGCCAGGCTGAGGACACCTGTCTGCTCCACACACCCTACTGCCTTGACAGGAATACAAACCACAGAGTGCTGGGAAGGGTCACTCACTCCCCTGAAATCCCCAGCCTTGCCACTGACTTCACAAGGCACATTAGCAACTGCAAACAAATACTGAGGACAAATTCCTTCATTTTGTCTTTTTTTCTCCTCTCACCCTGCAGCTTTTGCCATCAGGAGCAGATGAAAACCACTTGTGCATAAAACCACCTAGCTACTTAGTTTTCCAGTGTGTTGCTTTTACAGCTGTGTAATGCAGGTATTAAAGACCATATAGAGCAGGCCCAGCTAATTTCACAGTATGACTTTACATGTTATTACGTGACCTCAGATTCTGACTTGGGTCTGCTTTAAAGGCTTTATTGTGTCATGGATTTGCATTTAGCAGTGTGGTTTTGGCTGGGGTAGAGTTCATTCTCTTCATAGTATCTGGTATGAGGATTTATGAGCTGGTGTTTTGGATTTATGATAGAAACTGTTGATAATGCAGAGATGTTTCCATTACTGCTGAGCAGTGCTTACACAATGTCAAAACCTTTTCTGCCTCTCACCCCACCACTGAGTGGCTGGGAGTGCACAAGGAATTGTGAGGGGACACAGCAGGGACAGCTGGCCCCAAGTGACAGCGGTGATGTCCCACACCATATGGTGTCATGTTCGGCACATAAAGAGGGGGAAGAAGAAGGAAGAGGGGGACATTCAGAGTGATGGTGTTTTGCCTTCCCCATTCACCATTACACTTGATGGAGTCTGGCTTTCCTGATGTTGACTGAACTCATGCCTGCCCGTAGGAAGCAGCAAGTAAATTCCTTGTTTCTCTGAGAGTGTGTGGCTTCTGCTTTCCCCATTAGCCTGCCTTTATCTCAGCCCATGATTTTTCTCACTATTACTCTTCCAGTTCTCTCTCCATCCTACCAGTGGAAGGAATCTGCCAGCTGGGGTTAAACCACATTTAAGACTCTCTTAAAACATCTTTATTATACTCACACAGCAAGCTTTGAACACTTTCCACTTAAAGAAAAGCTTTTATCTAATACTCCCACAGTCACCATCAAGCATCTGGTAACTTGATCTGGGCCAAATAATTCCAGAGTTGACAGAACCCAAGTCGGAGCCAATGATTCCAGTTTACAAAGCGGAGCAGCAGCTGCCAAAAACAATCACCGAATTGTAGAATGGTTTGGATTTAAAGAAATCCCAAAGTTATCTAGTTCTAACCCCTCTGCCATGGGCAGGGTCACTTTCCACTAGACAGGGTTGCTCAGTGCCTCATCCAGCCTGGCCAGAGAACTTTCAGGGATGGGACAGCTGAAGATGCTGCGGTTGAGTGGGAACGGGGAGGGACGGGGAGGGACGGGGCGGGGCGGGAGGGAAGGGAAGAGAAGGAGGGAGCGGGAACAGGGAAGGATGGGGCCGGAGCGGGGACGGACGGGGCGGGGCGGGAGGCGGGAGCGGCCCCGCTCGCCGCCGGGCGCGGTGCTGCGGCGCCACCTGCTGGTGAGCGGCGGCAGCGCGGGCGCAGGGATGCGAGAGGAAAACCCTCGGGAGAGGCTGGAAGCGCCCAGGCAGGATTGTTGTTCTTTCTTTCTTTGTTTGTGGGTTTTTAAATGTACTAATGTACTTTTAAAAGCAGAAGTCTGCCTTTTTTTTTTTTTTTTTTTTTTTTTTCCAGCAGTGGATAGTAGACGAAAGTTAAACTACTGTGCTTCTACAACAGGGACAAGAAATGCTCAAGTTAACATTGACCCGTGCGCTGAAGGTCGGTATAGTTTTGTAGGAAACAAAGTGTTTTCTGGTCAGCACAGATGATGGATTTAGAACTGCTTGCGCTATAACATAAATAATACGATGGGATACTCTAAAAAGGTCTGTTAGATCATTCTTTCCAGTAAGCCATTCATTTAATCTAAAGTCCTGGGAAATATAGTGCTCTGAACCCTGACACTCATCGACCAGTAAATAGCAGTAAGTAAAGCAAATCCCATTCCTAGATCAGAATATCAAATTTAAGCCTGACATGATTGAATTTTAGCTGATTTGCATTAATTACAGAAGTACCATTGTGGTAACAATACATTTCCAAACGAGCTTAGAGGGATGGTTTCTTGGCTGCCTGGAGGTACTGTAATTGCTGCCAAAAGCAGTGCTCCTCTGCAGCTCTGGTGCCTTGCACTGGTGATCACACAGCTGCTGACCTGGCTGAGAACTGTGCAGAGGGCCAAGCCCAGCCCACCCTCTGCACCATCATTTATTCATTAGTGCCAATATGAGGAAATCTGTAGCTTGGGCAGGACAGGAGGAAGACTGGATGATCTCTTTCACAGGCTTAAGCCACCTGGGAAACTACCCCTGAGATCTTGGAAAATGTGAAGATAACAAATGATGGAAGCTCATTAAGACCAAAGAAAAAGAAAATTACTACATTTTTTTTTTCTTCACATATACTGTAAATATAATTCCTGAAAAGCAGACTTTAAAGGAAGTATTATTTCAAAGGCATAGCACTTCCAAAAGGACTAGAATTTTCTATTAACTTTAGGCTTGCTTCAGTCCTAAAGTCTCTGGCCCAGAATGGACTTTCTTGTTACTTCACCAGTGACAGCTGGGACTCACTGCGTACACTTGCACCATGATCTTTCATCTCACCAACCACCCTCCATGATCCACTGCTGCAATCCTGTGCCAAGAGATGCAGATTTTCTTTCTGTGTCTGGTGCTGATTCTTTCTTTTGGTTTCACAGTGATAGAAAATTATATGTTGGGTTATGTTAGTCCACAGTAAGAATAAAAAATTGCAAGAACAGCTCATGTAGGTCTCAAAATCTTGTGTTCATCCACTGTTTCCTGTGTAACCATGGTGTCCATACAGCAGAGCTGTCATCTCTGTACATTTAATAGATGGACAAACTTCAACACTCTTCAGTCAGGCTGGCAGAGTGATGTGTTAATCTGCTACCATGAACAAGAGGCAAATTCCCGTCTGATCACCCAATTCAAATTAGGCACATGTAATCTCCCAGTGACACTCTGTTAAAGTAATGTATACACAGAGATACATGGGATGAAAGGAGTGTCCCAAGGAGTGCTCACCTTCCAAAATTAATGTCATGTAGGAGCTCTGAATTTTAATATGGGTCATTAACACCAAGCTGCTGTTCTAAAGGCAGAGCCTTTTAACTGTGTCAGTCTCCTGTGTGCTACACAAGGGGTGCAGGTGATGTTACAGGTTTTCCAGTTCGTGGCAGGATGGGGGGGTCCCATCAGGCTCTGCCATGGAGGTGTACTTTATTGGAGGTGGCGGTGGCTTGAAAGATGGAGGTCTGTTCATGCTGAAATAGGAGAGAGAAAATGCTCTATCACACAAAAGTAGCATAAAAGACAGTTGTGAAATGTTCACGGGAGGTGGATTGGCACTAAGTCATTAAAAGCTCACCTGACATCAGCTCTTACATACTGTGATTTCCCTGAGGCTGTTTTATAACTCCAGCACACCTCCTGCTATTCATTTGGCTTTCTTAGCTCCCACCTCACAGTTTTACTTCATTCATGTTTTAAAAGAACAGACCATGATCCTGATGAGCCATTCAAAACCCTTGCACAGGCTTTTGCTCACACTGCTCTCTGAAAGCATATTTAAAGACTTGCAACTTTTTTGGGGATCAATTTATAAATAAAGGTCCCATCTCAAATCAGTTAAAAAAATCAATCCTGTTTTTACCTTTGATGTACAGGATTTGCAGTTGTGTTTCAAGAGGATTTTCTAGAATCATAGGTGATTAATTATAACTATGAATTTTTGAGTATTTTAGTAATGTTAGTAAGATTTAAAATAATTGTCTCTTAGATATTGCTTTCACCAGTAGATCTTGGGGTGCTTTAGTAGGAAATCTAACTTTGGTAATTATTACAAACTCATTGCTTCTTTGACTGGGATTGAGTTTCGGGTAGCCTACTTTCACATATATTATTCAAAACTCAAATAGAGCTGCCCTAGAAGTACAATTTCATTAAAACATGTCCCCAAGTAACCATAGAAAATGAGACAGCAAAAGCAGCTGGCAGGGAGGCTAATAGAAATGGGGGGCTCTGGGGACAAAAATCGGCTGTTATTCTTCCCTTACACCCTGAAGCTGCACTGTAGCTCTTTTCTTAAAGTTTATTTTAAAGATAACCCACAGAACAGATGAAAGGACTGAGAACACTCCACTTTACATACTGCTGTATGAAAAAAATGGCATTATTGATCCATGTACTTAAAGGCCTTGTGTGCTATGTGTCATTTCAAATGAAAAGGTGTAAACCCAAAGAGCTGGGTTAGAGTTGGTGCTGTCTGTGCCACCTCTCCCACCCCTGTGGCTCATTCAGTGGTACTTACATCTCTTTCTGGTACTGACACCATTTCCTGATGCCCAAGGCTACCAGAAAGCTGCAGCAGAGGAGCAGGACAGCCACCACTGTTGGCCAGGGGAAGCGACTGGCTTTGGTGTTCCTCCTGTCACCTGTAAGGGACACACAGGGCTCATCTGTGTCCCCAGAGAGGAGGGAGATCCAGGCTTGCTGCCTGTGGCTCTCTGCTCCCTGCCCTGCCCAGCACTGGTGTCAGTGCAGCCCCCATCACCAGGATCCCAAACTCCGAGCATTGCGGCTCTGATTTATGGACTGAGCCCACTTTTGTTCTAACTCTGTGAGCTGATTTCAGCCACTCACTGGTTTGCTTGACAAGATTATTTAGGCACAGCCCAGAGAGCATTTAATCCAAAATCTGTCTGGGTTCTGGGTTTTCAGTTTGGCTTTCTCTGTTCCCCTGTGAGCTGCCCTGCGAGAAGCTGCATGCACAGCTGGGCACATCTGCCCACCCCAGCCCTCCTTCCCAATGGCTGATTTTTCACACCACTGGTGCCAGACCCTGCCAAAATGTCTGGCCAAGGGCTCAGCTGCCTTTTGAGGTGAGCTGTTGTCAGCAGCACAGCATCCCAGTCCCATTCCAGCTGCCTCTTCCCACTGCAGTGCTGGCACTCCCCTCCCCTTCCCCCTTCTGCACAGCCACCCGTGGGGGTGCTGGCAGAGGTGCCCTCAGCTCCTGGGTGTGGAGAAGAAGGAGAGACAGAGAACAGTCCTCCAGCTGCCAGAGGGTGCAGCAATGTCTGGGTGCCAGAAATTTCCATGGGTGATATGCCTCAGTGTCACTCCCACTGTGCTGGCATCACCACCCTGTGCAAGGCTGGCCACACTGGTTTGGCACCAGGCTGGGTCTTACCCACCATGGCAACCAGCACTGTGACCAGTCCAGCACACTCCATGAGCCATGAGATTTCCCTGGGGAACAAAGTGTCACTGGGCAAACTTTGCTGCTGGAATAAAGCATGCGCTGGAGCTTTGCTTGCAGATGGAGGGAGAAGGCTGGAATGCCAAAAGCCTGTGACAACCTGTGGTATGAGGACACAGCAGCTGTGACTCCTCCTGTCATCTCTTTTTCCTTTTTTTGAAATCCCCTGGTCAAATGGACACAATGCTCCAGGTTTTGTCCTTCTGTAGTGGCATGCTGAAAGAAGAGGATTTGTAGGATAATGTCTCACCAGTACTGTTCAGCAGGGTGCTGGTAGGAAAGAAATCTTTTCCACTGGACACTGAAGTTGTCTGGTTTGTGATGCTGTAGGACAGGTTACCTATAAAGATATGGACACAGAACATTTTCAGTAACTTACTTCTTTAAAGATGAAGGTTGTATTTTGAACCCTCTATTATTCACCCTGCTGAAAATAGGAAATCAAATTCCAGGATCAGGGTGTAAAAATTCACTTGGCAAGATAGTGACATTTTTGGCCTACAACCTGGTGTTGGATAAAAAAATGTGCTTTTATAAAATTAAATATTATAAGAAGGGAAGGGAAGTTTCAGGGAAGTTTCAAGGAAGTTTCAGGGAAGGGAAGGGAAGTTTCAAGGAAGGGAAGTTTCAGGGAATGGAAGTTTCAGGGAAGGGAAGTTTCAGGGAAGTTTCAGGGAAGTTTCAGGGAAGTTTCAGGGAAGGGAAGTTTCAGGGAAATTTCAGGGAAGTTTCAGGGAAGTTTCAGGGAAGTTTCAGGGAAGTTTCAGGGAAGGGAAGTTTCAGGGAAGGGGAAGTTTCAGGGAAGTTTCAGGGAAGTTTCAGGGAAGGGAAGTTTCAGGGAAGGGAAGTTTCAGGGAAGTTTCAGGGAAGTTTCAGGAAGTTTCAGGAAGTTTCAGGAAGTTTCAGGGAAGTTTCAGGGAAGTTTCAGGAAGTTTCAGGAAGTTTCAGGGAAGGGAAGGAAGGAAGGGAAGGGAAGGGAAAGGAAGGGAAGGGAAGGGAAGGGAAGGGAAGGGAAGGGAAGGAAGGGAAGGAAGGGAAGGAAGGGAAGGGAAGGGAAGGGAAGGGAAGGGAAGGGAAGGGAAGGGAAGGGAAGGGAAGGGAAAAAAAAAAGAGACAGAGAAAGAGAGAAGGAAAGGAAGAGAAGGAAAGAAAAGAGAAGGAAAGAAAGAGAGAAGGAGAAAGAGAAAGAAAGAAAGAGAGAAAGAGAGAAAGAGAGAGAAAGAAAGAAAGAAAAGAGAGAAAGAAAGAGAGAGAAAGAAAGAGAGAGAAAAGAAAGAGAAAAGAGAAAGAGAGAGAGAAAGAGAGAGAAAGAAAAGAGAGAAAGAAAGAAAGAGAGAAAGAGAGAAAGAGAGAAAAGAGAAAGAGAGAAAAGAAAGAAAGAAAAAGAAAGAAGAAAGAAAGAAAGAAAGAGAGAAAGAAAGAAAGAAAGAAAGAGAGAAAGAGAGAAAGGAGAAAGAGAGAAAGAGAGAGAGAAAGAAAGAAAGAAAGAAAGAGAAAGAGAAAGAAAGAAAAAAGAAAGAAAGAAAAAGAAAGAAAGAAAGAAAGAAAGAAAGAAAGAAAGAAAGAAAGAAAGAAAGAAAGAAAGAAAGAAAGAAAGAAAGAAAGAAAAGAAAGAGAAAACCTGTTAAGATGTTCCAGCAAGACAGCATTGAGCAAGTTTTGAGCTGCACAGCTGTCTGGGAGAATGATAAGCTTTTTACCTCTTTGATGGTAAGGAGAAACACAAAGATATTAAGTGGCTTAGCAGCAACATAAAGAGTCTGCCTTTGTCATGACTGAGCAAAACCTCAGTCTCCTCTGTCAAGTACTGTCTGAACCACAAAAATGATCTATCATCTGTTTACAGACAGTTTTTTCCCTTCCTAATACAGTTAAGCTACTGATGTTTAAGATCAGTGCTCCATAAGGATATGTTTCAGTTTTTTTCTAGCCATCTCCACATTCACAGCTTCTGAAATAATAGCTAAAATATTCAACTAGATAATGACACAACATTTCCAGAGCTCTCATGGCACTTCTGATGTGGGGATTCAGTGGTGGAATCATTCAAATTTGTACAAAAAGAAATAATGACCTTCAATTATCTTACAAGCCTGTACATGACTACTTCATTAGGCTCTACTGTGGCTATTTTGTACTCTTTGACTTTCTCTAATGCAAACAACAAATGAAAACACAGGAACCTGAGAGTCCCTGATATAACTGCTGATTTATAAATCCAAGACAAAAACCCAGCTTTAAATGATGTTAATGACTAACCAGACAGAACCAAGAAAATCACTTTATTGTGAGATGCTTGCTGGCTTTGACTGAAATTGAGAGTTCAAGAGTGTGTGTGTGTGTATGTATATGTGCATTAAAAACATGTATGAAAATCAGTCCAAGTTTAGAGCACTCTAAAAGTTCACTGAAATTTCTGGATATGAATTCAATTCTTTTCTACTTGCTTGTTAGGAGTATGATTTTCTTGCTTGTTAGGAGTATGATTTTATGTGAACAGGCATGACACATCTCACATTTGTAAAATGCATGGCATTTTACAAAGTTATATACCAAAAAAAAGGACATGCACTTAGAGATCTGATAGCACTGTGCTCTATACAGCACATTGATGAGCACTGTTTATTCTTATTTACATAATGGCTTGTGTTAGAGCATCCCAGGACCAAAATGATAATGGAAATCACTGTTGTAGGAGCCCAGTGGCCCTGGGAGGCCACAGGGATATGTTTGTGTGCCTCAGCAGGCTCACTGGTGCCTGTGTGCTCTGAAACTGCCCTCAATTACAGCTGCTGGACCAAGGACTCTTTGAGGCCATTATCCCTTAGCTGGTGTTCAGGCAGGCACAGGTGAAGGGAAGCAGTGGCAGGGATGTGGGGATGAGGGGAGCATCCCCTGCAAACAGTAGAGAAATTCAGCAGGCTTTTAGCAAAAATCCCAAGCAGCAAGCTGTGCAAGAGCAGAATTGTGAAGCATTAGAAGCTGTCACCAGGTTGTGGTATAAATGCACGGCTCTGGGTTGTACGAGGGTAGATAAGCACCAGAGTGCTACCAAAAATACATTCACAACTTGGAAAGTGGCTGCTTCATTTGTTCCTCAGCCAAAAGACAACTCCCATTTTGCAAATGCAAAAGCACATTGACAGGTCGTGCCTGTTCCAAAAGCACAAAGGCAAACCAAGATGTTAAAAGTCACTTTGGGCTTTATACTGCTGAGCAGAGATATTCTAAAGGGAAAGACTAGTGAAAAAATGTTCACCCTAGGGGTTTTTTATTGATTTATTGATCTTTAATGAGGCTGTCTTTCAATGTTCTATTAGCCAGCCTTTATTACTCCACATTATCTCATTATTTCACTGCTGCTCTGCGATTTTATTTAGCTTCTCTGGCAATTTATTTCATCTATAAACTACCTTCAGCACTCACTGCATTTGCCTAGCAACTATCTCAATTGTAATATTATTAAAATAAATATGTCTAATGAAACTGAGATACTCAAATGTTTTTTTCATTCCTCTTTTGCCACTGCAAATCCTTGTCAGCTTGGAGACCCAAGCCTTTATCTTCTGACTCAGTGGAACTCAACAGGGAAATTGCTTCTGTGAAGTATTTAAAGTCTGGTACATGTTACTCCACATGACTTTGGCCTCTGCTCAGACACAACTTTTCCATGCTCAGTAATAATTTTTGCATGGTAATGTGGTGACTCTCAACTAGCAGCTGAAAATAAGCACCACAGAGTTAATGCTCTAAGAGAACCCATCACAGCTGAGGACTTGAGGACCTGCTGCTGTGGTTTTTGCAAGATGCTCCAGATTACTGTAGATTTGCAACCCAACATTCACTAAGCGGGTGCAACATTTTCACTCTGGTTTCATAACTGCTCTGTTGCAGTCCTGTGCAGCACAGGAGATGCTTTGTCTCCTCACCTGCTGGTTCCAAAGTCTCACTGAATGCTGTGGCACTGGTGTAGCCTTTTGCCTCTCTGGTAGAAGTCAGTGCTCCTGCTGAAAACCACACCAGCTTATAAAAATTGCTTTAGGGAGATGTACCACTTGTTTTTCATTTCCCCTTTCTTTCTCCCCTGTTTTCTGGCTAATGAGGTCAAACAGGTGTAGCCCACTACTTGAGGTGCTGGCTGCCCTCAGACAGGCACTACTCTACACTGTGTCTGGTCTGAAAGCCCATCACAAGCCAGAAACTCAAGAGGAGTTTTGCTGACATAGGTAAATAAACTTTTGCTGACATAGGTAAACAAAACATTCGAAGCCTTTTTGTATTTCAGCTTAGTTTCAGGTGAACCTCAGGAGCCTGAGTGCACTGGCTTGTTTTGACCTGAAACTAGTAGAGCAATGAACAAACATACATAAATCAGAATTTAGACCAGCTCCAGTTAAATGAAATTGTTTCCCCAACTAGCAAAAGGAAGTTTAAAAAATTTAGACTACAAGAGTCACACCTGCGATGTTTGATGCCAAATACCAACTTATTTAATATTTCCCTTTAAGCATTAGTTTAAGTGCTAAGATTTCTAGAGCTTGGCTAGCTGTTTATCTGGTATTTAAAAACAGACAGATGGAGGCTAGCACACAGACCTTCATTTTCCCAAGAGAGCTACTTCCCGTTTACTAAGAAGAATCCGTATTTCTTAACAACTGTCTCATTTTTGGAAAAATATCAAGCCATCTGAACAAACCTGTGCAGGTGAACTGCAGCTGTAACTGATCACTGAAAGCCTAAGCATCTCTGGCTCAGTGATGGAGAGATTGTGGGGATTGTGAGGACCAGCAGGGAGCCAGGGAGGAGAAGCACTAACCCAGGGTTGTCAAACCATGACTGGCACACGTTGGGAACACTGGTTAAGAGGAAAATTGCTTCCTGGGCTACTTGCAGAAGAAAAATGGCTCAGGTACATCTTACATTATGATTTTGACCTTGTACCACCTCAGCCAGAGAAAATGTATAATTCAGTGAGGAGAATCGTCGTCTCTTTTCACATTGAATATTTATAGCCTTTGTTGTGAATTTTTTTGTTGAGATGGAAGGGCATTCAGTCCCCTTGGACAAGCAACTTTGCTGTTCTGCTGTCAGCCAGGCAAGTGGCTCTGTTTTGGGGATGGGAAAGGCAGTGTGAGAAGCAGCAAATTTAATTTCTGCTACAATCTGTGTTTCTGCCTTGGCGTATCTCAGTCAAGCCTCTGCAAGCCTCTGGGCTTTATGTTGAGTAATTCAGCTCCCAAAGAGCTCTCCTGGGGCAGGCCAAAGCCTTGTATTTAGTATCTTCCTCCAGTATTCTATTTATAAAATAAATATCATAATATAAATATTGTTTAGGTATGGTATTTAACTAAAGACAATAGATATTCTCCTATAATTCTCCTATTATAGTATAAACACCATAATAACACTAATTACTTTGTAAACACTAATAACACTCAATGTTTTTCCAGTTGCCAAAATTAATGTCTGTATCCTAAACAGAGCATTAAAAAAAGATAAAATCAAGACAGTATTTTCTCATATATTTATTCCTGAGCTGTGGTTACAGACAGGGGTTAGTGTACTTCCTAGTACGTAAAGCACTAGGAAAAGAACTTCAATGGACATTAAATTCCTTGCTTCAAAAAAAGTAAGATGGTTTTTGTGTTTATGGGTCTTTCTTCTACATTGTTGAAGCAATAGAGGAAACAGTTTGATTCAATTGATTACCTTGTGTTGTGGAAGCAGGAGCCAAATTTGCTTGACTTGTGAAATCCAGAGAGGCCACAGATGTTGACTGGTGCTCTAAAGACAGTTTACATGGTATCACATTTAGTCAATAGGTTCTCTAGAAAATAATGTTAATAAATCACAAAACAACCTGGATCAAAGAGCTTGCAGTTAGGCTGTTGGGTAAATGCAGGCTGTGCATCAGAAATCCTGCTGTGGGAGTTAAGGCTAAATGCTCAAAACACATTTCACAGCTCCAGTGGGCACTTGCAGCTGATGTTATCAATGCTGACCCTTTCCTGCTGGCTGGCTGCAGGCATTGCTTATTTGTGCTTTTATACACAGGGTTCAGGACTGCTGTGGGGTGGATCTTGCACTTGAATGTGGTGCTCCCCAGCTGAGCCAGAGCCTTTCCAGAAATGGTCCTTGACAAGAGGCCACAGCCATATCAGCCCAGGTGATCACCTGCTCTTGTTAGTTTTCCTCTCAGTTGCTGAAGATAGTTTTATGTAATTATCCATATCTGTGCTCTGATAAAACAGAGTTAGTTATGTGATTAATGAATGGGAATTATGCCCTGCTGTTGGGTCGAGGAAAAGCGACGGCTTTAACTTTTCTATCACATGCACCTCTCTGTCACCACAGGACAAATTTATTTACAGTTTTTTTTAGGCATATTATTCAATTTTATAAAAACACATAAAAATGGTATCTAATATTCAGCATGGTATTTTACATGCTGTCCTAACAGGGCAGTGTCAGCACGATTTCTGTCAGATCTCTGCTTGGGTAACCTCACAGCTCACAAATTCCCAAGCAGCAGCACATTGGTGCTGTCAGTATCAGAGCACACTGACCTTTGCCTGTCACATCTCTGACTCTGTGTGCATGACACTTGGGCAGTGGTCAAGTAGAGATCCTACAGATATTGAATAAGTAATAAAGTATTTTTCCCCCTTACCTGAGGCTGTCGTGACAGCTGATGTAAGTGTTGAATTGCTGAAGTCTATAACAAATCAAAGCAAACATTCAGCATGAGAAAGGTGTTTATTCTGCTTTAGGAAAGTGGGTGGTTGAAAGATCCAGGAGCAAGAAAGTGTATCACACCTAATTTTCAAATAATCTTTCCATGCACAACTCAGCCAAGTAGTCCAGAAGAAACATGAAGTACCTGAGGTAACTGTGCTCAGAAATACCTAAGGAAACAAAGGTTTTGGGGAAAAAAACTTTGGAGGCCCTGGCACCTCAACTTAGAAACCAGAAATGAATCACATGGGTTTATCCCATACAAAGAGGTACAGTCAGCACAGATGCTGAGATAACATTTATGACCTGGCGATGGCACCTGCACAGTTTCATCCATGAGGAACTTCAGAGGCTGCAACTCTGAGAGGAAATTTCAGAAACACTCTGCACTGAAAGATGCTCCCTGAGTCCTTAGAGAAGAGGAGGGGGAATTATTCCTTCTAATTAAAAACTCTTAACCACACAGGCAAGCTCAGCAGACTCCATCCTGCCCAAGCAGCATATATGTCCTGAGATGCCTGTTTTCTTTCTCTTTTTCCCAGCAGGAGAGGCAAAGTACTCCTTGAGTAGGCCAGGAGGATGGATTCTATCTCCCCAAAGAGGTCCATGAAGGAAGTGAGCTACTAAAGCTCACAAACTTCCCTAGAAAAACATATCTGGGAAGGCAGCCAGAAAGTGCCTCTGTCTGGTCAGGCACGTGTGGAGGGCACTGGGTGGGACTGGATCTCAGCACAGACAGGTAACCATGCACCCTGCAGCTGCTTTTTGGGCTAACACTTGTACCTCCTTTGGGTGCTGCTCTTCCATTTGCACTCCAGCTTAGCCCTGCCTGCCCTGACAGGGATTTCACAGTAGCTAGCTGACATAAAGGACTCCTTACCAAAGATGCAGCAGGTCTGAAAACCAGACAGTGAGGCTGTTTGAGATGTGCCTGGCTCCCAGAGAGCTCTCCAGATGTGCAAGGCAAAGCAGGGTGCTGAACTGATGCAAGCTGCTAGGCTTCCCTTGAGAGTGCACCTTGCAGAGCAAAAAGTCTCCCTCTCTCAGGGCCCCCCAATATCTGGGATGGTTTTCTGCTGCCCAGTGGGGTATTGGCTGAGCCCCCAGAGCCTGCCACAACCTGCACTTGCAGTTGTTTTTCCCACAAAACCCATACTTTTGTCATGCCATCTACTTACAGCATTTCTCTGACACACTCATGTAACCCTCTGCTAAAGTGCAGCTGCCTCCTGTGCAGAGCAGAGCAAAGCAAACTGCTCCAGGAGACATGGTTCCAAAGGGAAAGAGCTGAGGTGTGGAGAGAACATTTATCTGTCTGCAGTAAGCTGAGAATAAGACAAACTTGCAGGGGAAGAGCAGGGATTTACCAAATTTACACAAATTAATAAACATCCTTTCAGTTCTTTAACATGGCAAAAGTGTTGAGGATCTTGGCTCTGTACTTAAGCAGAAGGTAGAGCCATTAGCAGGGCTGTTATTTTTAATTATTAGTTCAGTACTGAAATAGCTATATTCAAATGCCAGCTGAAGCATCAGAAATAACATTAAGTGCCCTTTAAGGCTGGAGTTCAATTATGCTTGGTTTTAATTAGAATAGATTACATCACCAAAATATTGGTTTATAGTATTTTCTCTGAAGTCAAAGCTGCAGAAAGGGGTTCATTACTACCCATTTAAAGTAGTAAATGTTACAACAGCTTTAGGATGTTGTAAATGCACCTCGAACACAACCCAAGTTATTTTATTCTCTAATTTATCCTACCATCTGAAGCTGTGGTAGTAAAAACTTCAGCTGAGGCTTCATTAGACTTATTGTCTGTAAGGGAAAAAAAAAAAAGAGAAATATTAAAGCAGTTCTTAAAAGTAGTTATAAAGGCTTAAAATTTAGTTTAGGCTTGTGTTATACTGTGCACCTTCACAGAAGGTATGGCTGAGAATTAATGTAATTCTTTCCTTTCTGCCACATCTAAATACTTTAAAATTTTTATACAGAGTGGATGTATCATTGCATTAGCATAGTCTGCAGGCAAGAACATAGACTGCTTTAATTGACAGCTCTTCAATGTGCATACATTTCTAGAAAACTTCCAATTGGGGGAAATGAGTCATTTTAGAGAAAAAATTATGATTTGTCTCCCTCCTCTCTGAAGCTATGTTTCCAGAGGTGGTAAGCTGAGGCTCTTGCTGCAGTCTTACTTTGTGTTAAAACATCTCAATAGGAATATACAGAGCCACAGAGAAGCCAGCTAAGTAGTTGCCACGGTAGGTGACGTGCCCCTAGGTGCTGCTAAGGGGTCAGCAGCTCAGTGGCATTGTCTGTGCAGCAGGTAGCATACATAACTTTAAACATTTAAAAAGGTATAAATATGCATTTGCACATGAAGAGGAGACATGCACAAGAGGGTGCTAAAGGAAATCTGTGTGCCCTTCTCATCAGTCACCCTGCATCCTCAGAGGTGCTGAAAACTGCACTGCCAAGTCCCCTGCTTTCACCAAAAAAGCAGGACAGTATTTCTCCCCATTTCCCTAACCATGTGGCTAATTCTTACAGCACAGGTTATAGGGGATTTTCTCCATTATCCACAGAGGTGCAGCCTTTTGCATGTTTTACTGGAGGTCTGTAACATAGCCCTGAGTCTGAGGATTTGATTTCCCAGGGAGCCCCAAGTGCTCTGTGAGAAACACATAACTATAACAACTCAGTGGTGCCATGCTAGAGTATTTTTGGGTATGGGAAGTACAGCAGGATTCTGCCCAAACAAACAAGTGTCTTCTGTTTGTGCAGCAGTTTCTTAGCTTATTCAGAGGCTTGAGCAAAGATTTGAGCCAAAAACCTGCCAGAGAGTTCAAGCTGTGTGATGAACTTGTACAATAAAGCTTCTATACTGTTAGTGTTGCTTCAGTATCTTAAATAAGAAGAGAACACATGTGTTTGATGTTCTTATCATTTTAGATGTGTCCTATCTATGAAAAACCTACCGAAGGAAACAAGTATTTCTTCTGATGAAATATTCCTTGTTTCATTTCCTGGAGAGGGAAACAGACACACACACGAGAATGTCTTATGTGTCTCATGGGTCCCTTGCAGCATCAGCGTTGATCTCAACTCATAGAAACCTTCACTGTCTTGCAAGTCTTCTTGTACCACAGAAATTTCTTGGGGAGAGACAAAAAAAAAAAAAAAGAAAGAAAAGACCCTCTTGTTAGCTCCAGACTATAAGTGAGAGCTGTGCTGGTTCCCTGTGGAGAGGCTGCTTTACCTGCAGGCTGCTCTGTCAGGATCTCTCTGTCCATGTACCACAGGAGCCTTGGCTTGGGAAACGCCTTCCTCACAACACAGCTCACACTGGGCTGTGGGGCAGCACAAGGCATTTGTTAGGCTACATATTTATACACTTATACACATACACACACATCATATATCTGTATGTATCTTAAGTGAGCTTCGGATGTTTCTCTCCTGGCTGCCAAATTCCTGTATGGACAGTGCTTGTTTACTCACAGTCCTGCTCTGGAAGGAAGCACTTGCTTCCTCTTTATTGTGTTTCTTGCCCACTCCCCTCTTTTTCCTGGTTGCAGACACTGTTGAATGAGAGCCCAGGGACACCCCTGTTGGTGTCAGGATTCTAATCCCCTCCAGTCCTGTGCTGTGGCTGGAGAGATGTAGAGTGACCCCCCACTCTCCTGCTCCCAGCAGCAAACACTTACATGGAAAAACACAGAACTGGTAACAGGCATAGTGTATGTGAAAAGAATGAGATGCTTTCTGATTGCCATGTAAATCCTTTCTTCATTAGGCAGATAAAGAGACAATTCCCACGAAAAAGACTGCCTAGCCCAATAATATATTTAATATACAAAATTGGATACTTTTCTAGCAGACACAATATGTGAGAGATTTCCAGAAATCACAAGGAATTTCATACTTTAGATGCAAATTGTTCCAAAGAACAATTTGTATGTTTGTGCTCAGTTTAATTTCTCAGCAAACAATAGATGGGCAGGACCTCAAAATCAAGGCTAAATGAAGGGTTGGGCACTAGCAGGGTGAGAGGTCTCATCCTCATGCTGCCTAGACATTCCCAAGTATGTTTATTTAGCAGGTTATGACACTGGTAAGTGCTGAACACTGTTATAAGAGAAATGGCCTTGTTCTTTTCAACAGAAGAAAAAAGCATGTGCTACTCATGCAGCACAAACCTCTCTTGCTCCCTCATTCAAAGAAAGTGGTTCTCACATTTAGTTGAAAGAAAGCTTGATGTATTGAAGCCAGCAGAAGTCAATCATTCAGTAGGAAGAGTGAAAGTATCCAGCTGAAACTCTTTCCTTGCCATGGTAAACAGCACCTGAGCTTGCAGTGTAATTGCTTTATCCTATTTCCCTCTTAATTTTTCCCTTATTTTTTCAGGCAATTTTAGGTCATAATACTTTATGAATTCTTCCTATGAAGAAATACAAATCTGATATCCTCACTAGACTTAAGCCCTGCAAAAAAAAAAGGGCAGAAAAGAAAAGTAAAGAAGTCAGCGTTTGTTTGGAGGTGAACAGACAGAGGCTCTTGGGGGAGTTTCCATTTCCCAGTCCTGTGATAGCAGCACCCCTTGCTCTGTTCATCAGGACAGTGCAGACAAAAGCCTGCAATGTCCAACACCACCCCAGAAACAGGTCACCAGGAAAGTTACACCAGTTTACAGAACCCACTGACTGTGTGGAGTGGGTGGTTATGGATTGTACAAGGTTCTGCCTGCCCACAAGTTCTGTTTCCAAGGAAAACCTTGAGATTTGAGATACTTGCAGATCCAAAGCTTTAACTTGGAGAGATGGAACAGGAAGCAAAGACCATAGCTAATAGCCAGAGAGGCTTACTAGTCAGTCATATGAGCCATAAATATGTTTTATGCCAAGCACGACCAGTGCAATTCAGCAGACTTTTAAGTTTTGCCATTGCCAAAACTAAAGCAGAGGCCTGCACAACAGAGAATCCTTAGCTGGCTCTGGTTTTGCTCAATGCCTTGCCTGCTGCCCTGTGAGCTCAGTCACTGTGGAGGTCCCTCCTGCCCTGATTCAGCTCAGCTTGCCTGGCCCTGCTGGGGTGGAATCACTGGCATCACTCTTTGCTCCAAAATTGCTCACCTTCTGTGAGGTGCTGGCTGAGCCCTCCTGCAGGCTGATGAAGATCTCAGGAAAAGCTGGAAAGCAAACATAAATGTATTAGTGAAATGGACACTGCAGATCACAGTAACAGCTGCTAATGGCGCTTAACAGCCTTGTTCCATAAGAAGAGTGGAAATTAAATCCTACCTCCAGCCACACATCAAGCAAGATAAGTGTGCACAGCTGCAATTTGAGGTCAAGGAAGTGGTTTACAAGACTATCAGCAGCTATTGCCACAGGATGCATTTCACCACCTACCCCAGCTAGGCTTGGGTGGCTTTTCTGGGGAAGCAAACTGAAACCATCCTGTAGTCACAGCAGAGCCACCCTTCCTATGAAATCAAACACAGCCCAGCTGCTGGTTCCTCTGAGTGCTTTCCAAAGGTATCTCCAAAGGCTTCAGCCATCTCCCAAAATGTTGATTGGCTTTGGGTGCCAGCTACCCACCTGCTGTTGCCTGGACGGATGTGTGACAGTGTCCCCCACAGATGCTCCCTACCTTGCCAGCAAGCCCAGAGCCCACCCTCACAGCAGAGCACTGGTGACCACATCCACATGAAAGAAAAAACTGTTTTCTTCCGTTTTCACAGCATTTTGGTTCTGGGCACAGCTGTCTATTTATATTTATAGCTGTATAAATTAAAGCTATCAGGTACCATAAGCTTCTTTAAACTTTAGCCATTGGGATGCCTGGTTTGGAGCAATATTGACTGACTTGTTAAGTAAGGACTATTAAAACTGTGTTAATATATAACAAATCTCAAAAGCCTTAGATAAATTTGGCTTCTGGCCCTTTCTGAGCCCTGAAACTGGACTGGAAACAAGTGCTCTCCCTGAATTACTTAGGAGACCCAAAGTTCTTTATCTTTCCAATGTAAACTGCACTTTAATCTCTACCATTAATATAATTTTCCTTTTTCTTATGTTAATTGATATAGGACCACCTCAGTTAATTACATTCCCCCCTGAGGTGAACTATTCAGGTTTCCCTGTTGCTTTATACAGCTAATCCACCAAGGACTCTCCTGACTTTATTGTTAATTTCCATTTTTTCTGCCTGATGTTACTGATAGATTCTGGGCATGACTTACATTTAATTATCATGGCCTTATGGTTTTCTGGACTTACGGTGCTTTTTTTGAGCAGAATTTCCTGGTTTTTAATCTCTTCTGGGTTTTGGTTTTGTGTTTTTTTTTTTCTTTTTTGAAAGATGGGCTAGGGCAGGAGTTATAGATTCTTCCTATCAAGAA
The DNA here is from genome assembly GCA_030060385.1 of Muscicapa striata striata. Classification (NCBI taxonomy): domain Eukaryota; kingdom Metazoa; phylum Chordata; class Aves; order Passeriformes; family Muscicapidae; genus Muscicapa; species Muscicapa striata. Next base: position 6,120,386 of record JAREIS010000011.1, read on the forward strand.
ATGAGTGTCCTAGGATTTCATTCTTTCTTCTTTGCCAAAACTTTACAGATGGCAGTGAAGCTGGCAGAATACAGAGAGACTTTTTCAGATAGAGGGGAAAGTCTGGTAAACTGGATCCTCTGATCACTGCAGAAGTTGGCTGGGAGGCTAAATGATGTCTGGTCTAGTGCATGCTCCTTTTTTTTTTTTTTTTTTTTTTTGAGAATGAGTATGCTTTTCCTCACCTGTATTGAGCTCTGTCCTCTGCTTTCTCAGAAGACTTTTGTTTGCTGAGTAGCTGTTCTGGCAAGCAGCTCTCATGCATAGCTCTGAATGGTCTAATAGTTCTTTTCCAATTAACATCTCAGCCCCTGTTAACACTTTGACATTCATTTGTCTTGCTAGGATATTTACCAATGTTTTGGATCTAGCAGAAATTCAATATTTAGTTCAGCAGTTTCTTGCTTCTCCTTTTACTCTTACAAAAAGGAGAAATCAATATTTGGCAGAGTTAGACATGAAAAGGCCATATCTTTTCACAGAAACTTGTATCTGGAAGAACTCTACTCTGAAAGAGAAATATTTTAAAGTATTTCAATCCAAAAGCACCCTCTTAAAAACATCTTGATTGTATGTCTGTTTTTACCCAACACACCAAGACTCTCAACTTCCTTGAGAGATCTTTTCATGCCTTCTCCATCCTCTCTGGTTCAATTCTCAGCCCCATTTGGGCCACCTCAAGCAACTGTGGGGGAACACTTCTTGGCACTCCTCAGACTTGGCTGTCTCTGCTGTGTTTAGCCCTGCCTGAAGTATTTTTCAGAGGGATCCTACATGAGGAGTTACCCTCTCCTCCCTCTGTCCCTTACAGCTCTGTGCTGCAATAGCTGCCTGCCCTCCCTGCCCTCCTTTAAAGCCACCCAGCCCTAGGGGTTCTATTGCACGAGTGTTTGGGGGACAGGGGAGATGCTGGCTTGCCAAGATGGGAAAACCTCCCAGGTCTCAGCTGGCCTTTTTCCCTAGCTGTGCCCTTGCTAATGGCCAGCATGACAGATATAACCAACATAAGGTGCTGTTGATTTTGTATGTGTATACTATCTTTAGGTTCCACCCATTTGAGGCTGGATCTAACTGTCAGAACACAAATACTCATTTCTTTATTCTCTGGTCAGCACAAGGAGCAGGAGAGGTGCTGCCATCTGAAAAGACTTTTTGTCCCCAGATGTCACCTGGAGAGGGCTGGATTATCCTGAGCAGTGTCTCTGCCAGTGCTGCACAGGGATGTGGGCTGGGTGGGACAGGCTCTAAGCCCTCTGCTCTTAGTCTTTCCCCCTGCTGCAGCACAAGAGAACAAACGGAGAAAGGCTGGGATGGTGCAATCACAAGTGGCATGACTTCAGCAAATGGTAACAGGAAAGAGTGAGACAGGATGCAAAATAATTATTCACCTGTGAAATTCAGACATGAAAGGGCTAGGAGCACAAAAGCACACCTCCTCTGAGTGGTGAACTTTACTTACCTGAGGTCTGAGAGACTTTGCTCAGCACCCACTGCAAACCTCAGGGCTCTCAGGAGCCCCTGCCCCCAGCTCTGCCCTTGGCACCCCTGTGAAAGAGGCTGGTGGCACAGCACCCTGCTCCAAAGCCTGCAGCACTTACTGGAAATGCAGACACAGGGACACAGCTGCTCTCTCTGCACTCCCTCCCTACCCTGCTGTACTGATATCTTGATGGGGCTCATGCACAGCTAAGCACACATCTCACAGGAATTCAGAGAAAAGCCAAATAAAGCACCCTCTTAGTAAGAGACACGCAAATCTAGGCAAGAGCATCAGCAGTGATGGAAGAGAGTTTGATTACATTGGTATCCTTGAATGTTTACCCAGGTAACCCTGTTGCTCTTTGAGAAATGTTGATTTTAAAAGGTGTCTGAATCATGCAAGCACAAGAGGAGGTTTCAGATCATTAGCTTCTATTTTTATTTCTTTTACATCAGTGACCAACAGCCCCCAGACACATTTAGGTTTCTTTCAGCTGCTCCCTGTTGAACCTTTCTTTGAATTCAGAGCATCAGCCTTAAATGGCCATGCCATCCTCAAACTGTGGGCTTCCTTGGACAATCAGTCAAGGGACTGTTGACAAGCCCAGTGTTTAATACTCATTTACATTCAGAGCTTTGTAAATATGTTTTCCAGACCAACTCCTCTCTAAAAAGGAAATAAAGCCTGATTTTCAAGTGGGCAGCAATTTTCTGATTCAGTTGAACCTTAGTGATAGAGCAGTTCCTAAGCCACTTGAAAGGGAATAAGGAGAGTGACTAAAGATGGAGAAGGATTACAAAATAAAATTCCAGCCCACATGTTTGCCACTCCTGACCAATTTGAGACCCCATCAGGACCCTCATTCCCAGAGCCAGAGCCTTTGGCAGCAGTTGAATGTCACACGCCTTTGAGGATGTGATTTTGCTGCAGCTGTAGTCCTAAACTGCTTACTAAATTTTGGCCATGATTTCCTAACCACAGACAGCATGGTCATTGGGACACAGAGATCTTGATGACCAGTGTGCTTCCCTGTAACCCACAAAATCCCCACATAAGCCAACACATCAGGGTAAGATCCTTGCCATGTGCATGACAGTGAGATTGATATATATGTAATGAATCTGCTCTTTTTTCCTGCCAGAAACTGAAGGAATGAACTCAAATTCTTCTAAGAACTCCAGGGTTATTTACTAACATTTTACATAATTACAGATTAAGAAAAAAAAGATAAATATGTTTATATTTAAAAAAACCCATTATCTGTCAAAAGTTACTGGCTTCAGAGCCAGACAGGAGTGTCACCTTTCCAAGTGCAAGGCAGCAGGCATTGGCATGAGCCCCTTACCAAATACTCTCACGGTGGTGCTGCTCTTCTGGACCCTCTCTGGGTGGTACAGCACAAGGCAGGAAAAGACTCTGCCATCATCAGTGATTTTGGTAGGGAAAACCTTTAGGGAGTTGTTCAAACCCAGGAGGACTCTTTGCCCATGCTGCAAGCTGCTGTTCCTGTACACAGCAGGACAGGAGGGCTCCTTGGTCACAAGTTCCTCTTTCCTCCCATTTTCACCCTGTGTACAGAAAAACCCACAAAATCGTGAAGTCTGGACACACACAGAGAAATGTTTTTGTAAGCCAGCTCTATTCCCACTATGAAAAGCTTTCCTTGCACATTGAGTAGTAAGTGGACATTTGCAACATCTGGGGTTTTTTTTCCAAATATATTCTCTGTCAGAACTTCAATACCAAGAGCAGTCATCATCTTGACAATAAAATACAGAATAAATAGCTGTGCCTTATGAGTCCTGATCTCTGTAGCCTGCAGAGAGAACAACAGAGGTGCTTTCTCACTGTACCAGTCTTTAAGTTATGCTGAGCATCCCATATATATTAAATACTACTGAAATTTCATGGAAAACTTTGCTCTTTTGGAATGTTAAGTAGAAAAACCTGATATTAATAATGAAAATTTATCTCTCTTATTGTCTGTGTGGCAGCCAGCTTTGGCTATAAGTACAGCCAGCATGTCCTGGACATCTGTGCCTCAGTATATATTTGCAAGCTTTACTCTGTATAATGCATGGCAATGCACATACATCATTGTGCTGACCTTTGGGGTTTTTTTCCTGTTCCTCTGCTACTTTGTAGAGTGAACTTGCAAAGTAAAGGTAAGGGCATTCCCTACAAAAGGATTCAAAATTTTAATGTTAAGAATGACCTGCATAAGGGAGATCTAAATAGATAATGAGCCAGGACAGAAGGTTAAAAAACCTAAATTATTTGAAGTCACCTTTAAGGAAATCCTCAACAGTTACAAATTCTCATATATAAATGAACAGGCAAAGCTCAAGGACACTGCTCACTGATACTTATCTGTACACACTGAAATGAATGCTAAAAGGTTACATTAAAACATGCATATAAATATTTATCCAGAAAGTGAGATAAAGTACAAAAATACAGCAAGCTTCAATATCTGACAGAAATTTGCTTAAAATAGTTTTTCATGTGGTTAGCTTGATAACTGGGTTTGCATGTCTTCAGTGGCATCTGTGATGCAGAGGTTCACAAAACCAAAAACATTAGCCAGTACCTTTCTTTTCTATGTCAAAGCAGCCTGATATCTCACTACCCTTCACAGTAACCATGTATTTTTTAGATACTAAAGCTTCACTACAGAAAAACTCACTGGAAATTTAACACAAGAAATATTTTAGTTTTGTTATACTGGGCACTTTCCCTAAACCTGCTCTGTATGTGCTCCTGAAACATTCAAAGCAATTTAGATGGATTTTTTTCCTCTTTGTTTCCTTAACAGCTATTATTTACAGTGTATATTTTGCAACCTTATGTTTATACTTTTCCTCTTTATTATCACAGTCCAATATGACTGATAAGTTTTTTAGCAGATTCTGCAGGCAGGACACAGTAGAGTAGAACATTTTCACTTCAATCTGCAAAAATACCCTGTGGTTCTTTCTGAACTTTATATCTGAGATGAAAAATACTTACCACTAGCCATTTCAAAGGATAAGTGGACAAATTTTCTGAGGTCGTGTCCTCAAGGCATGGAATTTCTAAAGTCTGCTTTAACCACACTTTCTTCAGGTAGTGCCTCTCCTCTTCTACCATTGGAACAACAACAACAAAACCCAAGAAGGAAAATCAGAAACATGATGTTCATTGTGCTTTGAAAACCAATGCTGACTAGTCTTCTGTTCAAGGAACAGGCACTTTTTGGTTTAGAAGGGACCTGTAATTTTCAACCATTAGCCCCAGACACATTTTTAAAGTGAAAGCCCTGCATCTGATTCTAGTTGCAGTTTCATGACTCAATTCACAGAATTACCTGAATTTTTTGGCAATTCTTAAAAAAGCTTTTCTTAACTGAAGGATCACAATGTCTCCTTTCGGAGCGGAGAATAATTTGAAGCTTCAATTTTTATCTTACAATTTTTTTTCCTGTGGCAATAAACCTTCACATCAATTTTGTGCACCTCTATTTCCTTTTCTCTGAAGATACCTGCAGACCTTCTTTTCACTAAGCAAGCTATTCAGCATGTCAGTTAGGTTAAGATTAACCCTGTTTTTCAGTGTAAGTGCTCCTTTTGTTATTCTCCAACCTTCCCACTGCCACAAACTTGTCACTCTTTCCTTTCTCATCCATTTCAAAAGCCATTTCACCACCTCCTACCCTACCCATTGTCAATCCAGGGCTCCATCCAGCTGTGGAGGCTGGGCAGAGTGAACAGTGCACTGCTGTGGTCCAGATGTTGGCTAAAGTCCTCTGTGTCTGTCTGTCTGTCCTATGAAGGTCTGCTGCTCTGTGAGCTTTTTACAAGCTGAGTGCATCTGGATTCACTTCACTTGGATGTAAATGAAAACTGTGCTTCATTACAGACTATCACCTTTATCCATCCCACTCCTAGGCTGGATTAAGGTTTTTTGCCCACTTTTGAGTCAAAGTGGTTCATTGCAAAAGATCTGGTCACCTTAAAAGACAAACCTGTGAAAGGTAGCAAATTTTTTAGTTCTCTCTAGCAAGCAGTCATCAGTTATTGAAAAAAGCCACAATGATTCTGATATGAACAAGGGCTGAAGACAGCAGTAACAGCACTGCAACCTGTCTGTATCAACCCAGGGCAAGAGAAAAGCAGCAATGCCTGATTAAGGCATCAAGGAAGAGACAGAGAAACTTTACATGAAGAACAGAAGCATGGGAGGGTTTCACAGGGTTACCAGCAGGGTTTGTACCTCACTGCACTCCCCTTGATCCCTCTGCCCTGTGGAGCACAGGGAAATCCCAAAAGGGTAGCCTACCATAACACACCCCCATGGGGTGGGTGGAGTGGCAGCCTCAGCTTTGGCACAGTTATTCAGTGTGTGCTGTTCAAACACAGCCATCCTCTGGCTCTCACTCTGCCTCTGTGAGTTCCTCAGGGCAGGCAGGTGCTGCAGGGCTGCCCCAGGTGTGTCTCCAGGATAACAGCACCAAAATGCTTGGAGCCACTGCCATGCAGGGGCCATCACTGTTAAACATCCCTGAGTATGAGTCTTGCACAGGACCTCCTCTTGCTGCAGGAGCAGCATGGTCCAGCGTGGGGACTACCACTAGGTAAAAGGGCAGTGGGAGCACAGCAAAATATCCCTAAAATAACCTGCACCCACCCTGCTCCCAACTCTTGAATGTCTGCTGTGCCTGCAGCCCTGGGCACAAGCACAGTGAGCATGTTGGCCTTGCTGCTCTGAACTGAAACAATACCAGGTTTGTTGTATTTACTTTAATCCTCCTTGAGCTGTTAGCAGAAACCTGGGTCAGAAAGAGGTTTCTGGGGTCATCAAATCCAGTTCCCCACGTGCACAACAACAAGCTTGCTCTACTCCCCTGCCAAGTTCCATCTTCAAGCAGTTTGGGCTTTTGCCCTCACTGCTGACACTAAATACCTGTTCCCAAAGTTGCCACACTGACAGTTGCCACTGGTGTTTAATTTGTTGTCAAATCAACTCTCATCTGATTTAAATAAATTTGTTCCTTTACCAGGATAATTTAAATATCCTCCCTGGAGTTCACACTCTCCCCTGAGGCTTACTTGCTGAGAGCAGTCATGCTGCTTTCCAGCTTCCTTTGGCCTGACAGAAGCAGCCAAATCTCCATTGCTGGGATTCTCCTCAGCAATTCCCTGCTTTGCTCCAGTGTGTTTTTGGTGGTGTGGACACACATCCTTCCATGGGGCTAACACCCTGCATGCCCTACAGATGCCAACCCTCAGCCTCAATCACACAAGGGTGTTTTCTCTTTCTGGTGCCCAAGCAGCAGCACAACATGGTTTGAAGATCCAACATCCTTAGTCCCACCACATCCTGAGCTGCTCATGCAGGCTCCTCCACAAGGTTTGTCCAAAATGAAAATGCAGCAACTGCCCACCTCACCACTTTTTTTTTATTTTACTAACTAAACTTTTATTCCACCAAAACCAAATAAGGTTCCCTAATCATGAGTTGGATAAAACAACTAAAGAGTGCCTGGTAAATAGGAAACTGTATAAGCAACATTCAGTGGCACCACTGTAAATCCCAAACAAGTCACCATCACCAACCAAGAAGTGTTGATCTATTCTGATATTTCCCCCCACCCCATCAGGAAACAGCAAATTCTCATTCACAATCCCTTACCTTCTGCCTTGACAGTAAGTTGAATTTCTGCAGCCTTTGTCCCATACGGGTAAGTAGCAAAAGTGCATTCGTACTGCCCACTAAGGGACATGGTAACATTTTCCAGATGTAGAGCCAACCAATTGCATTCAGATGTGGCATTTGGGTTGGTGGAAAACAAGGACCCTGTAACATTCCCACTGCAGCACTTCCTTGTGCTGAAGGACACCGAAAAGTTGTAAGGAGCCTCAGAGAAGTTGAAGTAATGGGTGCCATAGGTGGGGTGATGCACAGCTATTTTGGCAGATGAGCTGCCATCAGTCTTGGACCACTGTGTCTGGATGATGTGGGTGCTGTTCAGTTTTGGGAACATGCACACCAGGGTCACATCAGTACCAGGCAGAGCATGGACCTCTTCTGTCTGGGTAATGACATCTGCAGTCTGGCCTGAAAAACAAACAGTATCATTCTCAGTGCAAGTAATGTTTAAACAAAGCTTTTCCTAGTCCATCTTTGACATGATTTGGTGCCTTAGCCACAGACAACTTTGAACACCCTACAACTGTAACCACGGGCTTCTCAGCAAGAAAAATCTCCGCTAGTACAGACTGTAAAGAGAAAACTGGGAGAGCAAATGCATGTGTGTCTGGAAGAGGCCAGGGAGGTCCTGTCACACTTGTGGGAAAGAAATGAGAGCTCTGAGGGCCTCTGTGAAAATGAAAATCTTTCAAGTAATATAAATAAAGCAGAAGCTGGGTACAGTTCTTCCCCAGTTCTTTTTGCAAGAACAAAAGCTATCCCCGCTGGCTAACTCCCTGCACCATCCCCCTGCCCATTGCCTTTGTGGCTCCAGCAGAGAAAGCCATTCTCCATGTTATTAAACAGCTCCTGCCTGTCCTGAAGGAGTGCCTGTCTCAGTGTCAGAGAGAGCTGCTCTGGTGTGTGTGGTTCCTTCCTCAATTAATTTCATAAAGCAGGTGGCAGTCCTTAGTGTGCCATATGAAGGAGGAATGGGTCGATGAAATGAAGGGGCTTTCAGCAGGAGCCTGTACCACTTGGTTTAGCTGCTGTTGTACTAGAATTGATTTATATCCTTTGCTCCCTCCTATGAGTAAGAGCCTTTCAGTCCCCAAACCCCTGAGTGCAGGGCACTGACAAACTCAAGGAGATGAAGAATTTATGGAGGGGGTTGTTGCAGTGAGATGAGTAATCAATCACTCCCAGAGAGCTGGACACAAAAAGTCCCTTTTCCTAAAGGACATGCAGGTCCACAGGAAAAAAAAAAAATGAGTTGTGCAGTTGGTACAGACTTGTTGCTCTCCATTTACATTCCATTTCATCCTCCCTGTGTATCACAATATGTGGGTGGTGACACAGATACTTGGAGACTGGATGTGTGGAGAACAAAGCTTCTGAATGGCCATGGCCAGCTCTAACCTCTGCTGCTGCATTGCTGCACCTGTTCTGCTCATCTTTTATTCTAAAAGATGTGAGGATGTAAGAGGGTAAATAAAAATAAGCCTGAATGACAAGTCTCACAGCCATGTGCTGTAAGAAAAATTACTAAAACTATTTTTGTTAGTCTAAGGAGCTTATTATAGGAAATGTTCTCTGATTTCACCACAAGTTTTGCATCAGTAAAAGTTAAGGAAAAAGCAATTAGGAATCTTGCAATCAAGACTATCAAGCAAAAGACACACAGCATTTTTTCTCTTATATTCATGCTGATGCTGCCTTAGGTCTAAGGATCATATAAAGAATGCCTAAGAAGAATCAGTTGAGTAATTTATATTGAGTTAAAATGTTATGTATGTAGAAACATCATTTTAATTTGCATTATTTCTTACTAGCCTAGCACATTAGATTATTTTAACTGAAAACATTTTGTGCAAAAGCATTCTTAAGTTTTTACTAGCATCTCAATAAGTAATTTCATTTTATGTCAACTTTATTTTTCAAAATCAAATAGTGTCCATTAGCTCCAACTGAAATTTCTTAGAGTAACTCCCAGACATTTAGGTGTCTGATCTCCACAAAGGTCATAAAGGCCTCCACTTTCACCTTTGAGTGACTTCAGTGAGGATTTTATCTATAGGGGGCAAAAAAATCCCCAAGTCCTATTTTTCTGTAATTGTTATTTATTTCTTACATTTGCATGTTTTGAGGCTTCTATTCCTTTCTTTGCACTTAAGATTTTCTATTTTCTATGAATACACATATGAATTATTTTTAAGAACCAGTTTTCTTCAGTGATGTAGAAAAAAGAACAGCCTATTGCAGATTGTGAGATGCATCCTTCCATGCTAGTCAAATACATGCAGTTTTTCCATTCTTAACTGGAAAATTGTGTATCCTCCAGAATTGTTCTTCCTAGCTGGTTATAAGTATTCCTGCATTTATCATGGTCAGAATTTTGAAGGAGTGGGAGTGGGGGATTGTGAACATCATAGTTTTTCTTGGTTTTCCTCAGATTGCTTTTGGTTTAATTTCCCTCTGGCAAAGATGCAGCCCTCCCTTAGTCAATTTTTCTGAGTGTTTAACTTAAATGACAAACTTTTCTCCAGGCATTAGCACATGAGGATAGGTGGAGAAGAGGAAGGGAAGAATCTGTTTAAGGGGTTGCACAATTTTCTCTTGTCTTGAAGTGTTTCAATTCTTCCTCTCTCTGCATACACAGGTATGTAAGACATAGACAGAGAGGTATTTTTTTATTTTCCCATTGAAAGCAGTTTTCCTTTTGGCCCATTTGAGAGGAGGACACATTGCCCTAACTTCAAGTGAGCTCATCCCAGGGATTATTCTGGCAGGTTAGGCATATTGAATTAAGTAATCTGCTACTCAGCACAAGCCATATACTCCTTACTAGCTGCACATTCTAACTAGGCTTATTAGAAAGTTGTCAGGAAATAGAAAATCATCACCAGTAGCTACAGCTCACCCTAGTGAGACCCACAGATCCCAGCCTGCCCCTCACCACCCTCCACCATAAACTGAGTCCAGGTGTCCCCCTGACACTCTTACCTGTGACACTGGGCACTGAGAGCAAACAAAAGACAGAGAAGAGCCACTGTGCTTTCATCTTCAGCTGATGAAGTTCTGGTGAACACGCACCTCTCTTGGTGCTCTCTCAGAAAAGGAAGTTGAAGTGGCCTGCCCTGTGCAGACAGGCAGATGTGCAGCACAGTCACTCAGCATGACTTCAAAGAAATGCTTCATTAAACCAAAGCCTCAGTTTCCTGCCACAGTGATAAAATAAGTACATCTTGTGAAGGCTTTAAGACAAAAACATTACCTACATTTTAGCCTAGGTTGAAAAATAATTATTTTTCCTTTGTCTTTTCAGATTAACTCAGAGTAAGCAGTTTACTGGTTTACACACTATAAAAAACATGCTAAGTACCTAATACATATTTCAATATATAATTTTTGGGGATATGGTTTAAAGATGATTATGGTGGTGCCAGATTAGCTGTTGGAATTTCTCTTGAAGGTCTCTTCCAACCCTGATGATTCTGTGTTCTGTGTACTATATGGTAGATAGAATACAAAAAAGCTGATTTTCTTATTCCTTCATTTCCTTCCTGTGCTGGTCTCACATGTGCTATTTCTATACTCTCTACTGTCTACTCAGTATCTTTAAAAAACACAGCAAAACATCAAAAACAATCTCCAGAAATTGAAACAGATTGAAGTAAGAGTTTCTACATTCACTTTTCCCCCTTCTTTTCCTTCTAAGAAGAACACTTACTATTTTCCGCAGTTTGACGAATCTCAATATCACACGTGACAATGTCCCTTGGTGTGGTTAATCCCTGCACTGTCCTTCAGCTGTCAGTTTTGGTAATGGCAGCACCCTCAGGTGGAGGAGCATGGTTCCTGGCAGTCCTGTCCTTATAGCAGGTCACCTGTGCATCCTTCCCAGCTGTCCTGGAAGCACAATGCATTTCCATGAGCTAGGCACACACCTGCCAGCAGAGCATCTCATTGCATGCAAATTGGCTGCTGTTGGCAGCTTTTCAGAAAGAAACAGGTTTGAGGTCTTGCTTATCACGCTTCTTTCCCCCAAGCCAAAAAGAGCAGGGCAGGGCACCTCAGGTACCCAGCGTGGATGTGTGTCATGTGCTGGCTTGTCATGGTGTGGATATTTGGCAGTACAGATGGACAGGGTGCTTTTTGCCTCTGATAGCTCCATCCTCGAGGGCCCAAGGACAGCAACCCAGCATTTGGACTTTGGGACAGAGCCTGTTACAGCCCATTCCTCAGGGCAGAGAAAGCAAGTGTCACAGTCCTTTAAAAAGGCACCTCTCTCCAGCACCAGTGCCCTCCCTCAGGAGAGAGTCCCTGTCTGAGCTGAGTCCTGACATATCCTTTCCTGCCTCCAGCTTTTGGAGCTCTCCACACCTCCAGCATGCAAGGTACAAATTAAAGTGGAAAAAAAAGACTCTGTGGTCATTTTCCTATTTTGTGACCTGCCAGGTGTTAACAACATCAATCCCACTTCCATAATTCGTGCATATGCAAACTTTTGGTGTCACATTTAAAGAGGCTCCAGCTGGAGCTAGTAGTGCTGGCTGAGCTACATCAGGGTTCCACATATCTTGGAGAATAAATGCTGCTGCACAGTCCTTTTTTTATTTACATTGCTTTTCTACCAGAGGAAATCCACTGGATGTCCAGGTTACTGCTAAAGGAATTTTCCCTGGGGATGAAATCTCTGCATATCATTCAGAAACCTGACAGAGAAAGATCTGTCCCAGAGGATCAAGAAGTCCTGAAGCTAAGGATGAACAGAATATTCAAGCCATTGTAATTGACAGCCACAGAAGGGAGTAAAAATACTAAAGAGATATGTTCTGGTTTCCACTTCAGAGAAAGACCACAAAAAACACAGAGATTACCTGCAGATACTAGAATCCAAGAAAACCTGACTTCAGTCTAAAATTTAGACTTTCATTTATGATTGCAGTTACCTTAGCTTTTCCCGCTGGTCAGGTCATGTAAGCTTTGTACCATGAGAGAATGTAGCATTTTGTCTTAAATGAGCTTTTTCATTGATCTGAAACACACATCACAAATTGACAAGACAGCCCAAGTGCTGTGTGACATATTCAAGAGACAAAGAAATCCCTGAGCAGCTTGTTTGAGTTACTAGATCACTGTATCTTGTCCCTAGAATTTGTTTTCCTCCCTAAAATAACATCCTAAAAATGTACTGCTGCCATGTTTCATTGTGTTGGCTGAATGCAGCCACCCAGCTCTGTTGCTGTGCTTGGTGATTAAAGTCAGACAAGAAGGAAACCTCCCAGCATGATGGAGTTTTGTTCCATTCAGAGCTGGGTTTTGCCCCAATTCCTGCCTTAAGCTCAGGTCCTAAAATAGTCACCCTGCTGCTGACATTCATGTGTGTGAGCAGCATAGTCCTGCCTCTGCAAACAACAGCAAACCCCATTCTGAGACACACCACTTACCTTCTGGCAGGGAGACATCTCTTCCCTGGAACCAGACTTGAGGTCCTGCTGACAGCAAATCCCTTTGAGGGGTTCTACTCCCACTGCCTCTTCCCTGGAAAGTTACTTACAGGCAGCTTTGCAAATGCCAGAATTGGATGTTATGGATGGTGAGGATGCGAGGAGGTCCCAAAACATGTCCAGGGACAGTGGACCTCGTTGGTAGCTGGAGGGAGGACTCACCTGTATTTGGCTTTTCCTTGGTGGGGAAGCTACAGGGATGATTGTCTCAGGGCTGGGATGTGCAGGTTTTTCCTGCCATTCCAGAGACACCCAGAAATCGCTGCAAGGCTGGGAGGTTTCAGAGGAAAAGAAGCTGTGCCCGAGCAAGTGACACACCTTGTCAGTGGATGTGTGAACCACAGTGCTTTCTTTGAGGCTGGGCAAGTATTTGACCTGGTTAATAGCCCCTGGTGTCCCAGGTGGTGCCAGGAACAGATGGGCTCTGAATATCATCAAGGATGGGTCCTTGACAGTGGACTGCAGTGAGGGGTTGTGGCCACTGCACAGGGACATCTCATGCAGTGTTAATTTTTTTCCATTCCTATGGGAGTAGAGGATGGCAATGGGAGATGCTTAAATTATTTTCTGCAGATCTGTTCACCACTGGAGGAAGTATTTTAAATGCTACAAATGAGTCTTTCTGTGGCAATCACCCTATTATGTGTCATGCTCACAAAACCCTCCACAGCAATACATTTCTTCTGCCTCAATTACAGTCAGCTGTACCTAAGGAGGAAGCACAGCTACAATCAGTCCCACAGAAAAAGAAATCTTGAGCTCCAGAGACAAATTCAATTATTCACAAAGAGAGCCTTTTTAGAAATGCTAGCGCACGAGCCGTTCTGCCAGAGGCGAGGATGATTACCCTTGCAGACTGGTGTCCTCTAAACATTGCTTAAAGAAAGCACAGGTCCCTTGTGGAAAAGAGAGGGAGACTTTGAAGCAGGAATTTCATTAAAGACTAAACTAACCTTTCAGGTTCACTTGGCACAGCAACTCCCACTCCATCACTGTGTTTTGGTTTTGAACTTCTTTGAAAGCTGCGCTGATGGCTCTCAGCCAGCGGGCCCCACAGCACCTCGTGGGGGTTGGATGAGTGGGTGGCATGGGCTGGGTGGGGGGCAGCTTTGCAGGGGACAGGGCACTGAACTGGGGACAGGGGATACCCACTGGGCTTTTCCAGTGACCCCTTGGTTCCCCTGTCACCCCTTCCCACCCCTGGCTCTGGTGCCTCTCTCCTGCTCCCAGCACTGCCTCTTCTGCATGGGGGGGGCAAGAGGGAACAGGGTTTCTTCCTCTGCCTCCTCTTTGTCCTCCCTCCCTCACAGCTGCATGTGCACACCTGCACCCTGTGTAGGACACAATCCAGCCCCAGCTCCAGCCAGGGAACACACACACTTCCCTCTCACCAGCAGTTTCTCCATCTGGAAGATGTTTAATGCTCTGAGTGAATTTTTTGTTCCCTGTTACCTCACTGACAGGTCAGAGTATGGGAGAAGACCAAGAACAGCTCAGCCCTAGGTGCCTTTCCTGCTTCAACTTTCCAATTACTCTTTCTAATTAGAAGGAATAGTTTACAGGTCATGTTTCAGAGAAAGAGAGCATGTTTGGGGACAAACAGAGGAGAATGAGCTTCCTCACCTTCTCTGCCATTGCAGCCACAGGTCTCTGTGGTCCTCTGCTCCTGTTTAATCCCATTTCTGACCACTGATGTTCTGTTGAGCATTTTGTTGTGCAAAGTCCATGTTGCTGAAAAAGCAGAGTATAAGAAAATGCAGCCAATGAGCAAAACAAAACAAAGGACAAGTACATTGACCCAACAATTACACAGTAATGAAATACCACTGTGTGAAAACCAGTCAGGAATTTCCATCAAAATTAAAGACTCTACACAGCCATTACTTTTAAAATGAAAAGGAAGGCACACTTGAGACCAGCCCTGCTTTCTTTGGTACTTTCTCTTTTCTAGATACAGCACAAGCTGTGCTTTCCCACCATCTTCAACAGCATCAGCTAAAGGCTTTTCTCTTGTGCATCTCAGCTTCCAGGCTTTGTATGAAAATGTTTCAAAGTAGATTAAGAACTGTGTAACAAAATGTAATTGCACCCATAGCTTTGAAAAGGGCATTTGTTTGGAAAGGATAACCCACTGCCAGTGCTGGGAAACAGCTGCTCATGTGAGACAACAAGGTTAAGATTCCACTGAAGCCTCCCAGGAGGGCCATGTCATCCCCTGGCCACTTTGGCAGCAGCTTCAGAGACTTGGAGCAGCTTTTGTGAATCACTCCAGCAAGAGGAGTCTGCTTGTGAAAGAACTTTTCTCAGACACAGCTTGTGGGGCTTTATTTTGGGTGGTGCATGACAGAGGGAGTTAATAAGACAAGCAACAGACCAATTGATCAGAACTGAAAAGTTTAAGTTGACTTATGAAGTTATATAAACCTAGATGGGCTGTACAGCTCATTTTACCATGCAGACGATCTCCAATGGATTGTGTCCTCCAACTAATTTAAAGTCATCCATACTATTGTATGCAGATACCTTCTTGAAGGCACACAGCCACCTGGCCAGGGCACAACATGCCACACTGGTTAGAATTCACCACTGAGGAAACACATCAAACAGAAAAGATTAAAGGTGTGAACAAATAGAAAGAATAAAGGTGTGAAAGTTAATGTCAGATACAGTAGCAGTGACAATTTGAGGGCAGCACAGCTGTCTTTATTAGAAAAGAAATCAAATAATTTATGACAATAAAAGGCCAAGTTTACAGAGACACTGAGAACCATAACTTGGATTTCTTTTGACCGAATATTTTGAAAGCATCAGATGTTAATGAATTTGTTTGCATGCAGTGTCTTTGTAGCCTATGAATAACCTTTCACGTTATCAGCATGTCAGAAGCAACCACAGGAAAATGAGGTATTACTCCCATCACATCCATCTATTAAATTGTCCACTAAACCATAATTCCCTGTCTCTCTAGAAAAGGTGGTGAAGTACAATCAGAAAAGCAAAGCAGATGTGTATCTCAGTGGAGCCTGTGTTTGGACTCTAGAGGTGCCCTAGCCTGGAGCCTTGCATAGCAGGACACCTCACCCAGGTCCTGGGAAGAGCAGGGTCATCTCCAGGAGGCAGTGCAGGCTGAGTGCTCCTTGTATGAGCACAGCATGGGACCAAGCATTCCTGAATCTGGGGATCTCAACAGAATTAGCAGCCTGCAGTCAGGTGGATAAACACAGCACAGCAGCTAGGAGGCAAAATGCAGAGTAGGAAACTTCTTGGATATTTCTGCATAGTGTTATTTTCCACACCATAGGCAGAGTAACATGTAGCTACTGCAGATGTGAATCCTTTTGGTTCACTCTGCTCAAAGGCACAATGGGAATGTGCCCTGAGGAGCCTGCAGGGAGTTTTCAGTGTGGCAATGTGCACTGAACACCAGAGATCTCCGGGGTGCTCCTGGCCAAGTAGCTGAGGAAAAGGATGGAGAATTAAGATGGTTTTTAACAGAATCCCCTTTCACCATTCAATATGAATTACTAAAGTTTCAGCCACCACTAAAATTAAGAAAGACTTCCAATTTTAGGTTGATTTGTAAGGATCACTGTCCATATAAAATGCACGCTCAGTTTCTAGCTGAATCTGTCACTTCCCAAAACAATACTAGCCAGGGCCCACACTGCTGCTGCTTCTTTCAGTGATACTTCATATCTCAGCTAATGGGAATTTAAAAAGCCATTGATCACACATTTTTTGCATAAAACAGAGAAAGGATAATTGAGTAATGAAAATCATCTCTTAGTGCCACCTGAACTGGATTTTTGGTTGTGAACAAAGAGTGGGTTAATAGTCATCTCCTCTAGCCCTGCTCCCAGCCTGACCCCTTGTCCTCAATACTATTTCCATCCCAGTCACTGATGTGTTTCCTAACCATTCCCAGGAGCCTGCTCGTGACCCACTGACACACAGGCACCACTCGACCAAGCACCACTCTTCCTCTGCCTGAAATGAGGTTATGCTTTAACTTCTCCACAGCTGATTAAGCTTAGCCATGCTGCTAATGGCAATGGAATCATTTGAGACCTCTAGCAGAGCAGTTAACTTCTATTTTGCATGATTGCCTCCATTTTCAACATGAATATGTAGTGGCTCAGTGGGTTTAACTGCCCAAGTTGATGGGTGGCTCATGAGAGCTTCCAGACTGTATCCCAAAAAGACCACGACTCTGTAGACAAGGAAAGCCACTCATGTCACCCAAGCCTTCTTTCCCAAAAGCCTGAAGCCACCTTCTGCCACTTGGAAAATCAATGATTTCAGTAAATGAATTTCAGTCTGTTAGTTTAATTAGATTAAAAAAAAAAAAAAAAAAAAAAAAAAAAAAAAGCAGCATCTTGCAAGACTTAGAAAAGTCAGTAAGCTGGAGAATTGCACTGTGGCTGAGCACAAATCAAATAGTCTATTTGACATTTTAATTGCAAATAAGAAAAAAAAAAAATCACTCATTACAAAACTAAACAAAGTTGACTTGTGTGAATCAGACTCTCCAGAGAACCCTTTCCTCCCCTGTTCTCTGCTTAGCTGCATGGCAGCTGCAGCACCAAACATCATGCAAATTATGGCAGCTGTGGCCATTACTGGTCATCCTTTCTCCCTGTAAAATTGCACTGACTCACATGGTGAAGTAAAGAGCAGTGTCAAAGAGGATAAAAAAAGCTATCCCAGAACTGCATGAAAAGCACAAGTTTAGAAGCCATAGATCTGTTTTCAGGAGGCTGGATCAAAATTGCTTGAGGCTCATTTTGGTGATTTACCTGAATACACCAGAGACACATTTGGCTTGCAGTGCTTCTGCCACGTCCTGGCTGTGCTCTTTCAAGATGCAAGAGCAAGTACTGAGATCAGTACAGCTGACCAGCTGCTCTGAGAACAGGTACAATTTTAGACATCTGATTTAATATCTGCTTCAAACAGAAATGCTCGTGGCTAAATTGGAAATAAAACTAATCTATCCATATTAGATTGGGGCTGTAATCTCATAACATCCTCAGATATTGGACTTCCCTGACAGGCTTCCTGCTTTGCACTGGCTCTCATTCCCAAGAAGCTGAAGAGAGTGAAGTGAATAATGAAAGAAATGTAAGTTCAAAGAAAATTCATATATGGTTCAGTGGCTTGTACAACAGAAGCCTTTAACAACCCATACATGAAACAAAAAGGGAAAGAAGCAGTCTATGAATGTGGTCCATTCACCCAGAAGGTGAGTTTTATTGTACCAGTGTGAGTGCTGTCCAGATCTGAAAACACTGGGTGCAACAAGTGTATGCTTTGGGATCCTAGGGAGGATTGCTTACTTTTCCTGAACAGAAAAAGTACATGCTCAGCTCTATGGCATTGGCACACTGGATGTCTAAAGGAAAGAGCTAGGATTTTTTTTTTTTTTTTCAGGGAAGTCATCAGCTGTTTCAAAAAGGACAAAACTCTGAACAGAGCAAGTATATTAGCTATTTATTATCAGAATTATTACCTCTAAAAATATTGACCAAAAATAGCTTAGGTGCAGTTAGTCTGACTTTGGCAAAACATGAAGAATTAGATCTCTTGACAGGCTCTCCAGCATGTTTTCCTGCAATGTCCCATTTTCAGTTGCCATTTTCTCTATGGCTGACCTTTCCTTCCCTCACCAGAATAATGTTTTGCCAGCCCCTGACTCGCTCTGTGTAGAACAGCTCTAGAAGCCAGGCCATTCCTCTGGAGAGGAGGTTCCCAGGCTTGGGATATACCTATGCAAGACCTCATCCACCACCCTCCAACAGGCAGGAATGTTTTGTTTTGTTTTATTTAATTTCCCACACCAATTCTCAGAAAAAACTTCACCATCCAACATCTGTACAAAACAGCACAAGCTCCTTGCCAAAAGCAACAACTTTTCCATAGGACCTAAAGTGCACCTAAAAGCTTGACATTTACTGCTTCACATTTTCGAGGAAGCAGGATTTAGCAACTCACATTTAAACACCACAGAGAAGCCTGTGGTTTTTTTTTTTTTTTTTTTTTCCCCTGGTTCCCCATGCTGTGTACTTTCTCTCTGGGAAACTGCCAAAGTCTGTCTCAAGAGGTTGTTATTTTTCTCCAAGAGACCAAAATCAATCAATCAATCCATGACTCAGCGGAGTCGGAAGAGAAGATTAGGACTCTCAAGGCAGATTATAAACACAATCCCCTCAATTAACTTCTCTGGGATGGGCTAGAGGCAGTTAGATCCTCATTAAGTTAATTATTAACATGGATGGTCAGTGTGCATATTTTTTATGACAACTTGTATTAATTTCAAGCCCAGAGCAGCGAACCCAGAGAAAGGCTAAGAAGCAGGGCCACTGCCCTGCCTGCCAGGTCACTGGGAGCAAGCTTTGCAGAAGCACATTTGGTCCCTGCCATGTGCAAACAGACACCTGCTCTGGCCAGCAACACCAGGGCTTTTCCCAGTCTCTGCCTTGGTTTCCAGGCATTTGGGACTCTCTGCGCTGCCTGTCTCTCCTGAGGACATTAAAGAGTTGTCATTGTTGGAGAGACCTCTTGTCTTGGTTTGGAGGGCAGGTGGCTGCTAAGAAAGGCAGGAGCCTCTCTTTGAAATGGAGAATGTAAACCCCCTCCCTCCAAATTATTATAATTTTTAAATTAAGGGGCTCTCAGGCAAATATATGGGAAATAGGAATAACAGTTCTTTACTGGGAAAATTAAAATTGAAGAACAAACAAATTGTCTTACAAAGAACAATCCCAAAACACTGACAGAGTCAGAATACGACCTGACACCCCATCAGTCAGGGTGTTGGTAGCAGTCCCATGCAGTGTCCTCCTGCAGTGGCAGATGTGGTTCAGCTGAAGCAGTGCTCCTGTAGAAGGGTGCAGCCTTCCTCTGAAGGTCCAGTGGTGATGTGGAAAGGTTTGGTTTACTTCTGGAATCAAGTAGAAAAAGGCTGCCTTGGTGTCCAAAATCTCAGTTTTTATCTAGGTAGGAAAGGCTTGGCTCCTCCCCCTGGCTGGAGCATCTCCCAGTGGGATGATGTAATTTTATCAGTCATACAGTGGGACTGAATGGCCCAGCAGCAGATGATATCTTCCTGGAGGGAGGATGGGTTGTGGAAAAGATAAAGATGACTGCCTCACCTGTTTTTAACAGCTGGCCCATTAGCAGAGGATACCTCCCATGGAGATAAGGATTACTGCCTCACCTGGCTTCAGCAGATGGTGATAGAATACATACTTTTGGTCACATCCTCTATTGCAGCCTAAAAACACCTCTGAATTATGCAGCTGCTGTTGGGGGCGCTTTTTAAAGCTACTGCTTTGCATACCAAGGCTGTGCTCCTGCTGTGGTCTGGGGAGAAGGGCTGGTTACTCCACTCTCAAGTGAGAAAGCTCCCACCCTTCTCATGGAGCATCAGCTGAAGGAAACATTTTGTGCCTGTGTAGTTTAATCCATAACTACACAGCTCTCAAGCAATTTTAAGCACCCAGTTTTCTGGGCCTGACTAAGCTTGCCAGAACACAGGAATTCTCTTTCCTACTGGAAAGCAGGAACAAAGTGCTCTGACAACTTAGTCCTGAAGCAGTTTTGCTGTCATTATGATCATCATTCTCAAGATGCCCTTCCATAATAGCTCTTTGCATTTTTAACAATAGAACTTCACCTGCCTTGTTCCAGAATTCTTCAGGATTTAGCCTTAAAATTATGTCAGCTATAGTTAATCCTATTACAGAACCTTATCAAGAGGATGGAAGTCACTCTTTTTGGGTCTCAGACCCTGCACATAAAGGCCAGTTTCCCTTGCTGATTAATGCCATGCCTAAGAGGTAGCTTCCTCATTTGATCCTCATGGGATCAGGCTCCCTATATGAAAAATTAAGGCATTCATGGCTCTGTCAGAAGGGCTCAGAAAACTGAGCGCTTAACATGGTGTAGATTTGATTCCCCTTCAAGAGTTCAAAGGAAATAAGCTGAACTGTGGCCTGGAAAGACTGACATTGGTTAAAAAAACGTCCTTTTCTATGACACAGCAGTGTACCCATGCTCCTTGCTCAGCAATAATTTATTAAAACCCCTTACTGCCTGAACAACATTTAAGGGCAGCTAAATGAGCAGCAGCACTGGCAGGCTGTACCCTGCCCTGTTGGGCAATTAAAACTGCACCAGGCAAGTGTCTGATTTAACCTTTTTGTCAGGCTCCTGTAGCCTGTTGAAGTCACACGAGATCCTGGCAGTACTGCTGACCTCCAGGAAAAGAGCCCCAGATAGTTCCCCTGTGAAAGGCTGGCAGATGGACCTTCTCCAGTGGCTGATGTACTTGGCACAGCCTGAGGAGTGACTGGGAGCAGCCCAGTGAGGGGAAGGAAAGGCTGGCAAGCAGCTGAAGACACCCAGATGCACTCAGCAAGGAAGATGACATGTCAGAAGAGCCACCAGTGACATATGTGACTGGCTATGAGCAGTGACAGCTCGAGGCCAAAATTCTTGCATTCATCCATCTGGATAAATATTTGCTGCTGTTAAGCGTGCTCACCAATGGGAATACATGATTAAAACATTTCTAATTTGCAGTGCCTTCAAATGCATTCAAGTCAGGCTCCCTTCTCCAGGGGATAAATGGCATTTATAAATCCTCAATATTTCTCCAACTTCTGGTATCATTGCAGGTGAAAAATCAGGATATTTGTACTTTAGCAGCCTGTGAGGTGTATGTTTCCATTTGATGAAGATTCAGAGGTACATCTGCAACCCCAGGCCAAGCTCATTTTCCAGTGAATATGTAATTGGTATGGGTTGACAATGGAAAAACACAGTAAGTAGTTTTTATTGAATCACAGGGTGGTTTGGGTTGAAAGAGACCTTCAAAGATCATCTAGTCAAACTCCCTGCCCTGGGCAGGGGCATTTTTTTACTAGGCCAGGTTGTTCAAAGCCCCACCCAACCAGATTTACTTCCCAGGAATGGGGCATTCTGCTACTCTTCAACCTATCCTGTTAGGGAAAAAGAAAAAAATCTGGGAAAAGTATCTTATTCTAATTTACCTTTTTTTTTTTTTTTTTTAAATATCTGAAATGGTAATCTATGTTATTGATCATTATGCTTGCTGGCCTTGTGTTAGCACCTTTCTGTGCTGCTCAACACCCCAGCTTCATGGGACTCAGCACAGGATGGGTATGATCAGGGTTTTTACCTTATACTGCTGACTGCCCCCAGTAGTGATGATTTCTTTCTTACACCTCCTTCTCCTGATCTTTATAGAGGGTAAGGTAGCACCAGCCAGACCAGAAAATCAGGAAGCCTAATTGCTGGAGCTGTGCAATTGAGATGATGGAGTTTCCTGAGACTACAACTGAGATAAGCAGCTGCCTAATAAACAAACAAGCAAACAGGATGCCTGTAGTCCATCAGAGAAGTAATCAAAGCCTGGATAAGATTTTGATTTGACATACTTTAAGACAGGGCTGTGTAGGCTTGGAGAAGTCCAATTACAGCATCTCAACTTCTGTGGAATAAATTGAAGGCAGGGCTGATGGTGAAGAGAGCTGGAATGAAAGCTGAGCACTCGGCAGAAGTCAGCTATTGACCAGGAAACAGAGTGTGTGTTCTTGTCACACAAGACACATTCTCTGTGTTCTTTGTAAGAAGAGATTCCCTGTAAATAACTTCCTCAATTTATGTAAAAAGAAAGCCCAGCTCCAGTCTTTAGACAGGCATTTCTATGGTGTTGGAGCCTGCCAGGTGCAGTGTTGTGTTTGCTGCTTTTCAGCCAATGAATCAAGAAAGCTGGGGATGACAAATACAATACTGAATCAGATCTGTGCTAAAAGACAGCTGAGTAAATGAGAAATCCTGGCTGGGGAACGGGAGGGGCAGAAGGGGCAAGGGCAGCCTGCTGAGCACTCGTTATGACCAGCCTGGCAGAGCTCATCAAATCACCACCCTGCTGGTGGTGACTGGGGAGAGGTGGTTTCTGGGGAGAAACAGCAGCTGGGACTGCATAGCAGCACTTGCAAAGTCCAGCACAGCTTCCTGACAAGCAAGGTTTGAAGCATTCATAATTAGAGAGGCTGCACAGACATAAAGCTTTTATCCACTTTAATTTCTGTTGGTGAAAAAAACCAAAAATGTAGACAGGCTACCTAATCTTTAGTTCTTAGTATAGAAAATAATCTGGGAAAATGGAATTTAAAATAAAAAAATAATTTCCAGGAATATACCTTTTATCACAAGAGCTCTGGTGGTACAGAAAAAGGATACAGAAAGATCTTGAGCTGCTCTGGCTGAAGTCAAAGTGCCTCCTCCCCACTCCCCATGGGCTCTGACTTACCTGAGGCACCAGATGCATCCAGCTCCTGTGTGCCCAAGGTGGAGATGGGGCAAGCAATGTGACACAGTCATTGTGTCCTAAAAAGGGATGTGATCAGACACCATCCCAGACCTCACCCCCCCCAGGATGTGACTTTTCCCCTCTCAGCTGAAGGTACAGGTATCTGCTGCCTGTAACATGATGCTCAGGCTTTTAGCTACTCCAAGAAATCAACTCTTTGGGGTGCCCTGAGGCCAGGCTCAGCTGAACCCCATGGCTCTGCCTGCCCCCCAGCCAATCCTACAGGGCTCTCTCCCAGCCCTCATATTTGCAATCAGTGCCTCAACGAGATGCTAATGAGTAAGACAAGCAATTCTGAAGGTTAAACGTTTTTGCAGCTGGTGATGCAGTTCCTCTGCAATTAAAGGCAAATGTCTCAAAGGTACTTAAATCCTTGTTTGCTGCCAAGACAACTACACTTCTTGGAATGACAGGCTTAAATCTTTCAAGAGAACTCACATTGCTGTGCCTCTGTCATTTATGGGCTTTTCAGAGATATAGTAATTGGTATGCTTTGGGCAAAGCCATGTAAAACAAAAACAAAAACCTAACTTATTCATAAATCAGAAATATTCTCTTTTAAGAAGGGTAGAGTCATTAATAGCAGCAACCCTGTGATATGTGCTAATGAAATGTTTAGTGAATGTTTTCCAGGAGAGAGACACAAAGCAGTGCCACAGCCCAAGCCACTAACATTCAAGGCTTTACTTTTCAGAACCTTGGTTTACATCTATTTTGCCTCGTGGTAATTTCTCCCACCACCTCAGCAGGGCCATCAACTGGACACTCTTGGATTTTTGTTCACACTTAGTGGCATTCTCTGAACTCAGCTCTCCATGAGTCTAGGCTGAGACCAGCTGCTGCTTCTTACTTTCATTCCCCCAATTAGATTATTTGGGCTCTTCTTGGGTCCATACTACTTTGAAACTTCAAACTTCTCACTGCTGATTACCTCATAGCAACCTTCTGCATTTTCAAAACTCTCCATCTTCCATTCTTAGTATTTGCTATTGAAATCTGGGGAGTAACCCCCAGAAATCAGATTTTTAATTATTCTTTTTCAAAGATGGATTCACTCTGTTCATCTAATTTAGGACTTTTTAGTATGGGAAACTTGTCTGCAGGTTCAGTCTTTGCAGAGGACTTAGACAGCAAACAGTTTAGCTGAACTTTGGCTCAGCAGTGTCTGTGCCTATTCAGGGAGAGCAGGTGCTCCTGAATAACTTGTACTGAGCTGGGATATTTTATTCCTATTTGTTCTGTTTCCAAGCACTATTCTCAACCCCAAATCTACAGAAGATAAACCTAGCAAATGCTGCACCCCTCTGTGCTTTGCAGAGAATTATCTTTAAACTCTCAACTCATCAAGGATTAGTAGGAACTCTGCCAGGTAACCCCATCCATACCCACTGCTCCATCCAGAGTACATTCAAACACATAGTGATTGTTCTCTGCTAATGAAAAAAAATCAAATTTAAAAAATCAAATTAAAAAAAATGCCAGTCTTCCTTTAATGCTGGGGCATTTCCCTGGTCCAGCCAGCAGTACTGTGCATGGTTGGCTCTGTGGGAGCAGCAGTGTGGACAGGGCAGCAGCAGGAACAGCTGGAACTCCCGTGGTCATCAGGGGAGACACAGCTCCTGAAACAGCCTGTTGGCACCACGAGGTGGGGACGTGGAGTAAAAGAAACCCAAACACACATAAATAACCTCTGGAAGCGTGCCAGCGATTTCTTTGCACATGAAAATCAAAATAAGCCTTACAGGAAAGCCTTCCCTACCCCTCCCTCAACGCTGGCCTGACTGCTGAGTGCAGTCTGTCTCAAAGCTGGAGTTTGCTGGTGCCTGTGGTTTTCCAGCCACAGGGTTACCTCACCCTGTCTTTGTCTGGGGCTTTGTCCACAGAAAGTATCTGTGACCTGCAGCAGAAGTTGGTTTTCCCCTCTCCAGTGTATCTGGCTGGTGGGAGGCCCATCCCTGAGCCCACCAGTGAATTGTTTTCTTCCTGCCTGTCGTTTACCAGTCACATCTGCTGGTTCAATAGTGACAGTGCATTTTCAAACAGGCTTAAAATTCAAATTGACTCAGATTATCTCAAGGCAATTTACCCATAAACTGCCAAGGTAAGAGCATCAGACTGTCCAGGTATCACTGAAGCTAAAGGAATAAAGCTATTTTGAGTGCACAGGAACAAGCTGCTCGTAGCTCGTGCCTTGAATCGCTTTTAGTCCAACAACTCACCTTAAAGCAGGCACGGAGCAGAATATCACCCTCACTGCCTCCTAAAGCACTTTGCAATGAATTAGGTTTTAATATCAGAATATTGCAGTTCCCAGCACCAAGAGATAATGGGTGGAACACGGGGTTTCCATGAGACATTGGTGTATTTTGTCTTTTACTCTTGCTCTGAGCTTTGCTTTGGTGACACAATACACTGATGTGCCATTACCATAAATTCAATTGTTCGCACATTCTCTCACAATTTTCCATCCTCTGGCAATAAAGCTACATTTAGAAAGGGCTGTCTTTAGCAATTGCTTGCCATCCTTTTATTGATGGATTGTCAGAACATCTCATTGCACTGTTTTTCTATTACCCATTTAATGGTTTTTCATTTACTCCAACATAGATGGACCAAGGAATGTTTTACCACAATAGCTGCCACTTCCACTTTCCACTTGAGCATAAGCTGGGGGGTGAAGGGAAAACAGTGGGGATTTTGTCCATGAATTTTAAATCTAATTTTCAAATTAACTCTGCTTTTATATACTACACCCTTACTGCCCTGAAGAGTTTTCTTATTTCTTGTCCCTCAAATATAGGAATCATGCATTTTAAACTGACATTTAGAATTCATAGAATTTAGAATTTCTTTGGAAAATAAGTGTTGGCTGTTTAAATACCTGCTTTATATCACAAAGAACTCAAACTGAAAAAAAAATATTTTGACAATTATTTCAACCAGATTTAACTTACTAAACTTACTCTAAGACATTTTACCTCTTACTGGTAAAATCAGGTGAATTACCATCATTTATTGTGCGTTCCAATGTCTCTCGTTGCATCTGGTTACCCAAATAAGATGTATCTGAATTAGGAAGGCACTATTGTTTCTTAGAAATACTGTGGTCCATAGATACAAGTGAGACCTGCAAGCAAAAGGAATGTCTTTCACAAAACCAGATGATAAAACAATAAAAAACCCCACAAGAACCAGGCACACAGCTCAGCACCTGAGACTTCTCATATGGAATATAAAAGGCTGTGAACAGTTTTAATTATGATGATACAAAACATGTAAGAATGAAATTACAGTGGACAAGCCACTGTTTCATTAATCTTAGCTTATTTTATTCAGCCAAATGGATCTGTTGTTTAATAAACACTGTCTAGTATAACAAAGCAGTATCTATTCTCTCTATGGCTCCTGCAAAATCCCACAATTTGAAGGAATAATTTTCCTTTTGTTAAGCCATTTGACATCCATCTCCCTGCACATCAAGAGGCTTGGCCCTTTCATGGCTCAGGAGCCTTCTTGCCACTGCTTTGATGCTCTTGCACAGAGATGAAACATTTTAAGAAGATGCCTCTCTTTTTCATCATGTTAATGGTGGGGTGTGTATTTGTTCAGGAGGCTCCACTCACCCCAAGTACTCCCTACATGAACTCCTGCACAATGAGCAGTAGCACAGGAGTTATTCAATGCACTTTCAGGCTAAACCTGTCTTATTAGGTGAGGTTTCAAGGGGTTATTTTCCATCCTCATGAGGTGGTGTGAGCAGGAATTGGCTCCCAGGCCCCCTCAGCTGAGATATCCATTCAGGTCTGTGGGAAGCCAGGAACATGGGGGCTGTGCCATCAGCCTCTGAGGGACTTAATGCAGACTGATGTTGGGATGTTTCCACCACACAGGATAGGGAAAAGACTCAGTTCTGGCCACAGAAGGGCAAATTGGCCAAAGCAGACAAAGTATTGTCTACTCAGTGACTGAATAGAAGCAGGTATAAATTAAATCTGGCCTACTGAAGAGGTGAGGTAAAAATATCTAACACCAAAACCCAGAAATCACATTTAAAAACATTTTTCAAAAAACAATTAAATCTCAGCTTAGGGTTAAACAATCACCAGTTCAATAATAAGTGAATATAGGATTAAATAATATCTATGTGGCTGAAACAAGAAGCAGCCATCAAAATAAACCTTCTGCAGCAGATATTTGCTTGTTGTGTTTGAAGGTGCTTTTGTCATTGAAACGTGAATCTAAGACGTGCTAGATATCTTCTTCAAAAGTTTATAAAAAAAAATATAGCTGAAGGCTGAATAATTCTCCACAGCATTGTGTCTGCAGAAAAAAAAATAAAAAAAATCACCAAAGATCCCCTGGCTAACCTCAAGAAACATTTAGATGGCAAGGAGAAGTAAAACAGTAGAATAAGGAAAAAAAACCCACAACCTCCCCACAAAAATACCACCCTCCTCCTACTCTTCTCTCCAACTAGTAACTCCCATTTCAGGGTTCTGTGGGGCTGTGTGCAAGGGCAGCCTCAGGTCCCCAGGTGTTTCTGGTGTGTTCAGCAGAGGGACAAACCTGGCACCTCTGGGACAATGGCCCTGATGCCACTTGCTCAGACTGGTTACAGGTGAGCTGCTTAGAAGGGCTTATTTACAGGAAAATCCTGCAGGACACAGGTCACCTCATCCCACCTTAGCTTTAGAATGCCCAACCTGACTGGCTGAAACCCTGAATTCCTGGATAATAATTCCTGAACTAGCTGAATAATCATTCAAAGAGTGAGACGGGACTGCAGCAGCTCTAGAAGTTTCTGTTTGACCACAGAGAAATAATTTTATTTTCTTGTCACTGTTCTGCAACTGAGAAAATCATCATCTAGTCATGAATTTACTGATCATCTCATTCATGCAGCAAAAGAAAAAGTACCCAGGAAGTGTGATCTCATTGTTTGAACTCAATCATTTATTCTGCTCAATCTCATTCCGGACTGAAATTAAATATTTTCCTCTTCTCCTCCTAAATAAAATGTGATCCAACATATTATGCAGTTCTAATCTATTTTGGCCAGCTACATTTTTATGCTGATAATGGAAAATTAATTTAACTATATATGCCCAGGAATATCATCACATTTTGCATGGATGATAAAATCTCACGAGGCATTTGACTCGTGAATGTAGCTTCCAGGAAGATGTTAATTTCCAATTGCATTTTCCCCCCAATAGATTCTTAATTTGCCTTGTTCTATATGGTTTCCAGTTATCATTTTGTATGGCAATAAAAATCAGTGAAGCAGCAACAGCTTATAGGCCCCTGCCTAGGTTTGATTTATATAATGAATGGCACAATATCGTTGGTCTGCATAATTGAAATTCATTCATCTCCCACTGTTTATAATTCAGTCATAAAGTGCTTTATGTATTTATTGATAAACAATCATTTTATTTGCAGTAGTGTTTGGGAAAGGAAACATGCTACCTTCATTTTCCTGTTCCATGTATGCTTTACATGTGTGAAATTTGTAGATCTATGTAAAACCTGTTTATTCCCACCACCTTCTGCTTTAAAGCCCAAAACATCCTTATAAAGCACCGTTAATCTTAAAAAAAACAAGACAAAGGCTGTGGCAAAAAGCAAACATTTTAAGGATTTTAAGACTTGAATTAATATTCATGAAAAATCTGAGTAGCAGGTAAATTCAACAACTGATCTGAACATGTTTCAGATAGCCTGCTTTGTCCCACAGCAGGAAAGCTCCAGCTCCAATCATTTTCCTGACATTAAATTTCCCCCCTATTAAGGAAAAAACATTAAAATGTCATTTTTCTGAGACATTTCCTGTAAGAATTTTTATTTTAAAATAACATTTGTTTAAAGAAAAAATTGAAGCCTCGCTCGAGTAACCACAACTGCCTCTTGCACAAATGTAATCAGGTGTTTTAATCCTAATGTCAGCAAAAATTGCATGTGCTGGCCCCACCCCCTCTTTTATTTAGAAATGCTATGTGCTGTATTTTTATCTCTGAAAGCATCATTTTACCATTCTGCTTTCCTCTATTGTCATATTTTCCTCATGGTACAATTAAACAAAATCATATTTTCTGTAAAAGATGCATTAATTCTGGTGGGGGTCATTAGACTGACAGCTTTGAAGTGAAGAAATATTCATTTACCCTACAAGAAAGCAGGAGAAAAGCAATAGCATGCCTTTATCCTGACCCTGAATGAACTGCTTCTGAAGACTGCTCAGAGCACACACAGTCTCCAGGGCCTGCTCCAGTTCATGACACCTCTCTGGGATCCTTGAAAGGATCAATAGAATTTCCTGTACAACGAGAATTCAATAACATGTCTCTTTCTATAAGGGATGTGCCTGTCTCCAAAAAAACTTATTTCATAACAACCAGATCTAAGTCACTGAAAGGTCATCATGTTAATTTAGGTCTGGATTGTGCTGGGTACTTGTGAAGTCTTGCTTTTGAAAATGTGACATTTTACTGCACCAGATCCTCAATTTACCATATGGAGGTTCCAGTAGGTTTTACTCTGTAGTAGAAAAGACAATTTATTGCATTTTACTCCTTGGCTTCAACTGGAACTCTTTTGGAGATGTCTCAGGCCAGCATTTAGACTTGGCAACCCCCTGCACTGTGTCCTAATATTGGAATCTGCATCCACACTTTTCAGTGTATTCTACCTCTTGATAAATGACACTAATGGGAACTAATGCCTTTGGTTCTAAAAACAAACTAAAACCAGTGCTGAAAAGTGCTGCAGGGCATGGTAAAGAAAGTCTTGGTGATTACTGTGTGTCCACATTGCCTGGGGTGGTGGTGGTGAGGGGAGGGAAGACTCTCCTTTTCATAGCTACTAAACTTACTGCTCAAGTGTTGTCTGAAGCACTGAACACCAATGTTTGCCTTTACAGCAGGCTGCAGCACTACAGGCAGCATCTCTCTTTTACTGCTTCTTGGGGACAAAACAAACAAAAGCATCCCCCAGACAACCAACCAACCAACCAACCAACCAAAAAAACCCCAAAAACCTAAACAAAGACACAGTCTGGTATCTCTTGACATCTTCTGACCAAACCCTCTCTCCTTCTAGCAATCTAGAGGATTGATTTATGGTGCTCAAATGCCATTCCTGACATTCATAGAGTCATTGGTATTGGCACACAGTGCTATTTCAAATGGAACTTACTACTTTGGCTCTTTTAAATGTTGGTGGTACATGTTGGATTTATGGCCCCCTATGAGGCAACTTCAGCTGCTACACTCACAAGTGTACATGGACTGTGCTATTTGCTTATTTACCTTTCATTTCTTGCCAATGAACAAAAGATTTAGGAGGTACATGGGGGGCTGATTGATACAGCAGGGTACCACACCACTGTTTTTGGATACCAGGTCTCTCTCACAGGGTTTCCTGTTGTGTTTTTGGTGGTGTTTGAGGTCCCAGGGCCTCCCTCCATGCCAGCAATGATGCTCTAAGGACAGGGAAAGTTCACAGACATTTGAGAGCTGGATGCCAAGACAAAAAGTCCAGAGATAAGAGAGCATCAAGGATAAGCTGCTCCTAGAAGCAGCCCTAGCAAACAGCCAGCCCCTACTCCTTGGGCTTGGTGTTCGTGACAGAGGGAACTTGCAGGGATGACAAGATGAAGAGATCAAAAATATGCTAGAGAACAATTTTTCAGGGACAGAGCTCTGCTCTGGTGGTCCCTCTCACAGTGATGATGACACAAGCACCAGTGAGTAGCTGTAGGTTTGCTCCACCATGGCTGGAGTTATACTTTACTTGGATTTGGTACATGAGGTATCAGACCTGAGCCTGGGCCAGACCATTCTTTGCTAGCTAGTAAAGTTCCCCTTTTCATCCATCTCATCCACAAATGGGGGAAAAAATAAAGAACCAGTTTTGCTTCATGTAAAGAAAACTCTCTATTTAGGATGGTTTAAAATATTAAAAGAAGCTTGAGATTGAACTAGTATATGGCAATTTTCTTTTTCATATATTGAAAAGTAACATTCTGTTGTACAAATATTACCCTTCCTCTGATTAAACTAAAAGCTGGATTTCTCAATTACTTTGGTCATCTTTAAATTACTTGATCTATTGAAACATTTATTTGAAACTTCTCGTGAATCGTTTGCTAACATTTAATGACTTAAAAAAAGTTCTTGTATGTCCCAGGTGCTGTAAATCTCCTTCCATTTCCTATGCTTTATTTGATATTCCCATTTGAATCCTTACATCCTGTACCTGCCAGCTTCACTGACCAATGTGTACAAGAGCAGCTATCTGTGATTTTTGATGCAAGGAAAATAATAGCACACAACATAGGGCACTGAGAAACTGAACACAGAAAATTTTAGGACAACCATTGAATAATGTATTTGAATGTTTGGGGCTTAAAAAGAGATATCTTGGGCTGGGAATTTTTTTTCTAGAATGTGATCCCCTCTCCCCCCAGAGAATATAAATAATTTTTTACAATTGCCATTCAAAATTAAAGCATGTAGATTTGTTAGTGTTGACCTTCCTTTCCCTCCTCAACTATCAAACTCTGTTGCTTGTAATACACAGCAAACCTCAAATGGCTTACCAAATTATAAAAAAAGAACCAGGAGAAATGGAGAGTTCTTACTCCCCACATCCAAAAAATTGCAAACAATCATTGACACTGTGTGAGAATAACACAAAAACCCTTCTGAAAATTCAGGTACCTTGCAGACTGCTGTAGTTTAGCATGCAGTTCTCAAGACACTCCAGCATGTACTAAAAAAACTCCTGATTTCAATAATGTGTCAAAATAAAAAACTGTTTTCAATTTAAAAAAGACAAGTTGCAGAGAGGGATTGGTGAAGTTTAATGATAGAAGATTTTATGCCTTTTTAAACAATGTTTCACTAGGAAAAGATAAGTAGTTATATACAAGAACTATTAAAATGCAGTGGGTAATCTTGTCTCTGTCAGGTTTGCTCGTGATTTACAAGGCTCTACTCAAAACAAGAATCTGGTTTTTGTAGGCCATTTATTTACAAATTAAAATGGAAGAGATACACATATTTAAGGTACTTGCTGGCATCACAACCAAAAATATGGACCTTCCTCTACTTCCCTGGAACTATGCTGACTGACTGAATGTGCTGTTCAGATATGAGATGGTCCCAAAGTAACCATACTTCATCCAAGATGATGACAGCCACAAGGAACTAGGTTTTTGGATGATTCTTTGCTTTGGAGGCTGTGCAGTAGTTGACAGGGATAACTTGCCTGGTGACCAGCAGAGCACTGCCGATACTTTTTAAAGGAGCTGCTAAAACTTTTCCCTTGACACAAGGAACTTGTTCAGCTTGGACAAAAGGAGGTTGGGGTGACCTTATCACTCTACAATGACCTGGGAGGAAGGTGTTGGTTTCTTCTCCTGCAAGAAGTGACAGAACAGTAGAAAAAAGACTCAAGTTGTGGTAGGAAATGTTTAGATTGGATAGTAGGAAAAATTTCTTCACTTAAAATATGGTGAGACATTGGATTAGGCTGTCCAGGGACATGGTGGAATCTCCATCCCTGCAAGCATTCAGAAAAATGTCTGGATGTGGCATACAGGAATATGCTTTAGTAGTGAACAGAACAGCACTGGGTGACTGGTTGGACTGGAGGGATATAAAGCCTTTTCCATCCTCAGTGATGCCATGGTTCTAAGGCTGGTGACCTGAGCAAAACTGATAGAACAAAGCTCCTCAATGATTAGCTGGAACAGGCGCGGTAGAGACTGGTTATGTGAGACCAGGTTTATACCTCAAATAAAGAACTTTTTGTGTGTCTCTCAGGTTATCAGAGAAAGCCTTGAGTTGGTCAGGTATGGGAATACAGCTGGAGAACAAGGCTCAGAGCACTGCTCAACTCATGACTGAAGTGGATGTGCTAAGCCTAAGTCTAAGGGCTGTAAGCTTTGGCAAGTTAAGGCAGAACCCTGAATGAGAAAGCAAAATGTGTGCTTGATGTGCTTTGTTTAAAATAAATCATGCAAGACTGTACGTGCCTGTGCAGGTCTGGGCAGGGCTCTGATTAAGTAATGTTACTTAGAAACACCAATCATGTGATTGTTGCTGATTTTAGGTATGGCTGGAAAAGTATAGAAAGTGATTTGTAGGTGAATAAACCAGCTTTGTGTATGCAAACCATGGAGAACCCTCTCTGTTCATTGCTTACAGTCAGGAGCATACCTGGGAAAGCACAATGATGATGAAGCTTCACACCTCGGGTTCAGTCCTTTTTATGTTTTCACACCACGAAATGTGCACATAAGGATCCATGAATGTGTATCCAGATACAGCCCACGTCCAGGGAGCAATAAATCCACACAGGAAGCTGTGCAGCACATAGGAAGAAAAGAATGGCACCTAGCTGTGTGATAAACTACTGACTAAATACAAATAGGGAGAAGACAGGATTTTGAAAAGCTCCAGTTGTGATTCTACAGAAGAATTCTCTCATCCCCACGTTATGCATCTGAGCACTGGAGATGACCCAGTGAGTATCATATCACATCCTCTTCTCACTGAGCCATAGCATCCCTGACTTCTGGATGCAAAAAGCAGCCATATCCACAAGAACTATTAACTGTTTCCAATGAATAATTCAGCAAGCTCCAGCCATGAAACCCACAGCAAGCACTGCAAGGAAGATGAAGCATTTTTGCTGCCCATCATTATGTATGTTCATGCCACGGGGATTTTTCAATTATTGAACAGTGTAGAGTTGCCTTTGTTTGTAGAAAATGTCAGTTTGAATTGTGTGGCTTCTACACATTCGTTTGTGTTTGCCAAAGGCTGCTTAACATTAGCTTGGCTTTTTACTCCTTTGCCACATGAAGGTGCAGATCAAGAATACTGAATGAGTACTCACATTTTACTAAGCATCTTAAGTTGGATGCTTTAACTATCACGATATTTCCAATAATTTCTTCTGATGTCTTCTTATCAGCAAAAGCCCTATTAACTTTCTTTTTATTCACCAGCCTAACTATTATAAACAGTTACTAAATATTAAGTGTCCCAAGTAACAAGACAGAAAGGAGCTACTATTAAGTTTATAAGCTTATAACTGGAATATGTTGCTGCTATTACTTAATTAATCTTGAAATTCAACCCACAGCTTAGGAAGGAGCTGTCTTTTCAATTAAAAGGGTATGACACCAGTGCTTTGTGCAACAATATTTTGCATGCAGATATACTAAGCTTTGGTTTGGTGGTGCAAATGACTTATTTTAGCAAGTGATGACAGAAATGAGGGAGTCCCTGATGTGTGAGCTTGGAGGCAAGTGTCTGCCATTTCCTTTTGAGAGTGGAGAGTCCTGTTGCCATCCAGACTACAAACAACCATCCTGTTCAAGAGGTTTCACAACCATTACCTTTACTCAAAGGATGCTCACACCTATCAATGCAATAAGTTTTCAGAGTTGGTTTTATTTTGATCTGGTTTTTTAGGCAGTCTGTCCACGTCTGCATAACCTGAGTGCAATAGGATTGAGCTGCTCTTCTCTGGGTGGTTCCTCCACTTGGTCAGGAAGTCTGTGGATGTGCTACAAGTCTTATGTTAAGCAGAGTTTTCTATTAGTCAGACAAAGCAAATAGATCATGAAACCCACACTTTTTTAAGAAAACAAACCTGAGAAATGTGAAGTTGGTTGAACTGGAACATCCCAGAAGGGTCTGTTATTTCACATAATTAATTAATTTCAATCTGCATCATCAACATCTACATATCATAAATCATACTCCACAACATGCTACAATCAACAAGGCAATGACAAAAAAAATCACAAATAGACACAATCTATTTATCACAATCACAAATTTAAACTTTAAGAAAATCTACATAGCCTAAAATTGATCACTCTTGACATTGAATCAGCTGCTAAACTTTAGGCACCAGATCTTCATGATCAGCTTGTTGAATAGAATAGAATAGTCCCTTTCAAAGACAATCCACGCTTTCCTAATTGTTTAATAACTGACATGGAACAAAATGATCCCTGTAGAGCTGAACACTGTTACCTTTCTTAACACTAAAGTAAACTTCGAGGTTCCTGAAGTGATTCAGTTCTCATTGAGACAAAGTTAATAATTAACATTATGCTCCTCAGTGAGATCTGAGGCACAGCTTTGAATTATGATAAATTTTAACTGGGCAAAATAAAGCACAAGTTATTCAGAAATGATGGTTAAATAGTTCAACAATTTAATCCAAAAATGCATTCTGAAATACCCAGCTATCTATATATGTGCCCATCCACACACTGTGTTATTTTTTTTTTTAATTTACTTGATGCTTTCTGAGTAGTTTGTGCTACAAAATAATTAGGAAAAGCCAATGAAGGAAAATGAACAGATATTGTTGCATATAAGGATTTCCAATTAAAGATTCTACTAATTAACACATTGCAGCAAAAACTGACAACACAATTGGCAATTAAACATCATATGCCATTTCTATTTCTAAATGTGTGTAATAACTATTTTTTTTACCCCAGTTCTGCAGTCTGTGCTGTAAACATTAGAAATACATACTCACTCCAAGACTCTTTCCAGATACCACTGGACATCTGTGATAGGCATTATGAGCATCCAAATCTATTGCACTTCCATACCAGATGCATTCTCAAGACAGGAATGTGTGCAAGCACACATCCTGATGGGCTCTGCTGACCCAGCTTCCCTTCTGTGAAATGCACCCAGAGTCTCTGCCCTTTACCTTCCCCATCTGAACTCCTTCCCTACAGGGACACCTTATGTGAGAATTACTCCTTTAATAACTGGTTCCTTACAGCCATCAGCTTAACCCAAACACAGAGAAGGGAGCACAGCCATCACCACAGGCTTCCCTGGGAGAGGCAGGGCGTGATCTGAGATCAGCATCTCAACAAGACTGACCCAAAAATCCATTAAAGCAAGCTACAATGCCAAGTTATTGCTGGGGCTGCTCACAGAGCCCCTTCTCCTCATCCCCCACCCTGGGGTAAGCTCTCAGGTTTGCTGTGATGGTTCTCATGCACACACTGCTGCTTTCCCTGTACAAGTGCCCCCTGGCAACCAATCTGCAGCTTCTGAAAAATAGTTATTTGATTTTATGATACAACAATCACTCATTTGCCTCTTTTCTCCTTGGAGAAATAATTGAATGTACACTGTACACCATAGCACCAACACACAGGAAAGAGTTATCCATTGGAGTTATCCACCTCTGGTAGAGTTAATTTAACTTGTGGTGTGGTCCTCTCTAGACAGCATTTCCTGCTATCTGCTTATCAGTGTGTTTTTCAGAGGTACAAAAGGAACAGTGCAAAGGTATTATTGAAGGGACTTGTGATGAATATGAGGTTGTGAGCAATCACTGTGTCCTGCTCCTGACCTTTCTGATAATACACCACTTCATAACTCAGAGATATTTATGACATCCCCATTACCTAAGCCCATGACTGCTATGGATCTCCTTCCACAGACATTACCACAGCACTACTAAAATATGTTAAATAAGGTAACTAACAAATAACAAGCTCAGCCTTTAACAAGTTCAGCTGCAAATCATTGTTGTATTTTCCCTGCTTCTGAAAATGGTTTGTCCTGCCACAAGCAAGCCAGGGAGCTTGTACTCCTGAGAGAAGTTTGTGTGTATATAAGAAGAAACACAGATACTTTTCAGACTCCAAATACCCCAATTCTCAACTCCTGCAGGCTTGGTAAGAGCCTGGTGAGCCAGCTTCACCTCTCCATCCTTCAGCTTTCCTCACAGAAAACTGACCTGCTATTTCCCCTCCATTCTCCTTCAGGACAGGATCCCTTCATCTTACCCACCAAGCCTGACAGGACTGGTTATTCTGGGTATTGATATCCCTCACAAGCTTCATGTTTAAGCTACACCAAGTAAAAATGCCAATTTCAAAGCCAGCCTGGCTTCAAGTCAACATTTCTCCTGTGGGATCTGATACAGAACCACAGGATAATTCAAGCTGGAGGGGAGCCCAGGTGTTTCCAGTCCAGCCTCCTGCCTGAAGCAGGGTCTGTGATGGACGGTTCAAATCCTGAACAGAAGTGAATAAGATGCTTGCAGCACTGCTGTGTGCTGGGAGAAAAAAAATACATTGTCCTACTACATAGGCAACAACTTTTAACAGAGACAGATGTTTTGGTCAACCCCACCTTGACCCAATCCCTTCTGTGGCTCTGAAACAGACTCTGCACGTAGGTGCAGCTCTGAGTGAAAAGGCACATTGCTCACAGGAAATACTGCAGGCTTCAGGCTGCAAACCTGAGGAGTCTTTCAGAGAGGGGCTGACACAGCTTTGGGTGGTTTTCATCACAGTTATTCATTTGGAAATCTGTGCAACAACAGCAACACTGCTTTCTTTACAGGTTGCCTTCTGTCACTCTTTTATGATAAAAAATCTGACCTCACTTACCTTTCTCTAGCTGCTCTTTGAACTGGTCCAGAGCCTTCAGGACACAATGGTTTGCCTAAAACAGCTTCTTTCCTACAGAGCCCCACTCAAAAGCTCATGAATTTTACTGGACACTTACTCTGTCCTCATGATATATTTCTCATTATTTACCCTGAAATTTCATTTCCATGTCAATGGCTTTCAGACCTGCCTCAGTGATGGAAAAGCCATGAACTGCTCTATGTTTCCAAGTAGCCTTTAGGGAACATAAAGACTGAATCAGTCCAGGCTTTCATCCTCAAATGTGTTCTTGTGAGGCTTCAAATGGGTGCTGTGTGTTCTCAGACTTAGTCCCTGACCACTGCCTACATGTAACAATGCTTCAAAAGCATCACTTGATGCCTGAGCAAAGGTCATGTCTGCAAGGAGAAAGCTCATACTGAGCTGATACTCAATTGGCTTTTTAATTAGCCAGACCATGAGAAAGATGAGCCTATCTTTCAGATCATTGTTTTTTCAACCAGGTCTGTTGGCAGCTTCCATAAAATCAAGCTTCCTTTGGATGAGATAAGAGCAAGATTAGTGTGGAACACCAGCTTCACATAAAATGAATTCTTTTCTGTCATCAGCATTGGCATGGAGATGGTTCAGCAAATACAGCAACTTTACTTGCATTAGAGAATGCTAAAGGAAGAAAGATTAATTTCAAGGTTATGGTGCTAATATGCAAAGCATTTTTAAGGGATAAACACTGACTGTGTTTGCAGTTTTACATCTGGGCAGAATTACTTCTGTTATTAATGGTCTAGGTAGTCACTCCTCCTGAGCCTTGACATCCTTGTCTTAGCAACTATGATTTGCTAGATTTGTGTTCTATATATAAAAATATCCCTTGGGACTCTTAGCCTCTGAATAAACTCTTATTTTTGACTCCTGAATTTTCTCTAATTTTCTTATTTCCCCTTTTGGAATGGTTGCACTTGGGACATGCAAATCTAAAACAAAAAACCCAAATCCCCCATAGCCATTACATCTGTGTCTCTGATTTTGGACTTATTTCTTGCCTTTGCATTGTTATGGATAACTAATTACACATCTTGGTCAGTTATGGTTGTGGAGACAATGAGCTGAAGTTTGCATGGCAATAAGGACAGTGTAAACACAGGATTCTGAACAGAGTTGGAGACACAAGCCAAAGTCTGGGACAGTGCTTCTTTCTTCTAGGAAATTTAGGTCCTGCTTGCAGTGCAATGTCTCCATTGGAAAAATATGTTTAGTCCTAACAAAAAAAACCCCAAAACTAACCAACCAAATTTGATTAAATGTTTTTGAGGTCAGCTTTCCACTTACCTCTAAGGCCAGAACTGAAGTGCTGTGTAATTTACAGGATTTACATCAGAGAGAACTTGATGCCTGTGCTGGCCAAAGGGACCAAGAAAGTTTGCAGTCATGTAAAGAAAGGTTTTTTTCAAGCTTCTGTGTTTTCAGTTGAACTTATTATTAGGTGCTGCAAAGGAGGGGTTTTCCTTCCTTATCAGACACATTAGTGAGAATGAGAGAATTCTTCCCTTATTCTTGTTTTGCTTCATACATACACTTTAAGTCAGATCAGGAGTGTAAACAGCCCACATTGCTTCTAATGAAGCCATGTGCATTTTATAATTAGAAAGAAAAAAGTTTGATTTATTAATCAGGATAAAATCCTGACTTACTGAAATTAACAATTCTTTTTTTAGTCTCCAGAGTAAAAACTGAAGTATTTTTATGAAGACAAGGATAATTAAAGTATAAAACTAAGCAAGCAGGTCAGCAGCTTCTCACTCAAGCAAGTGAAAGCTGGTTTAGGTCTAAGCAGGTTAGATTTTAGAGGATGTTTCATTCCAATATTGTACTAAGACCAGTGATTTCGTTCATCCAGGTCAACAATCCTTGCTGCCTTGGCTTGAAGAGCAGGGATCACATCAAAGGCTGCTTTTTTGCAGGCAGACACTACACAGATGGATTTTTAAAATGCACCAGAGATTGGTTCCTAAAACCTACATCCTTGCTTTCTCTGCAATCAAAACTCATCACACACCTCTGAGCTGATATTCTATTTAAAATCTTGACATTGTAAAGTCTTCATATGATTTTGTCCTGTTTTCCATTCTATTACTTTTTAGCAAATTGCCACACTTAAATAAGTTGTTTTGACATGCTTTTAGGAGAGTCTGTATCTGCCACAAAGACAGGTTTATAACAAGTGTGATACTAATTTTCCTCAGTCTCAGCATGCTGAAGGAGGAAAAGCCAAAAAGAATTGATGTGAGTTATCAGCATCACCACTCTTCACATGGGCTCTTTAAAGAGAATGGTGAAACAGCTTCAGAGCCACATTGCCCTGCCCACACGATGCAGCTCAGCATTGGGGTGGGGAGAGAAGGGGAGGGCAACATAAATAATCTCAGGGGACAGAGATGCTCAGGCATTTCAGAAATGGGGATGCAGGTTTCAGCTCTCAAAAGGACTAGTGCATGAAAGCCTGGTTATAAGGAAAAGTGCAGACCTTTGGTGACAGTCGAGGGACCTATAGCACCTCCAAGGAAAATATGGATAAAATGCATCCAGATACTGGAAAATAATCCTGCTCTGTTAGTACATTTTAAGCACATCTAGTCCCTATACCTCAGTGTCAAGCTGTGCCAGAGACTTTGTGCCCTGGCCCCTGCAGAGAAGGAATAAAAAGGTCTCATATCTCTCTTCCTTTCAGGACCAGGAGAAATCATCAGCCCCTGAAAAGACCCTAACAGACCAGCTCATACACAGGTGTCTGTTTTACACTCAGAACAGTAGCTGAAGGAAGGAACACAGAGGAGAGGCAAAAAGAGAAAGAAAATAAACTAATAATACTGTCAAGATCTAACAGCAAGCTCATTGAGTCAGGCCAGAATTCATAACTTTTGTGCAGCAATGTCATGGACCTACTACAGCAATTTTGCCACTATTTTTCAGGCTAAGAGGAGTCAGCAATGTTACCTGTTATCATTCAGAGATATGGTACATCCCAAGAACATCACTCCAGGCCTAAATGGGTAATTTTTTCTTCCTCCATGCCTTCACTTATAAAAAACCCTAATGCCTTAATTTTTTAGAAAAACTGAATTTTCTTTGTTATCATGCATGGCGTTTACATTGCTAGGCAGAAGCTACACCAGGCAGGCAAAAGAGCTTAGCCTTAAAATGTCTAAATTATTATATCTAACTGAGCTAAATTATTGCATTGCTATGATCTTCACGGGACAAGGAGATAAAGTAACAGAAATGGGACTCTAATGATGACCAGTTCAGGTTATATCAAAAGCCAGACTGTATGGTGTATTGCTAATTCTTTGACAACATTTCCCAAGCTGCTTGCTAGCTTTGAACAACACACCTTCTGTGTCTGACTAGGAGCAGAAGGAAAAACCTTACATATTTCTTTGCCAGAGGTAAGCAAGATTAGATCCAGAGGTTGTGTTTGTTTTCTAAAAGGTTATACCCCTTCTTCGACTCATCTTTCCCTGTAGAAGCAATTATGCTTACCTGTACCACAAACAGACCCCTACAGCTTAACTCAAGCCCCAGCTGTTTAAACAGCTTTATAGGAAAAAAACCTTTAAACAAACAACTAAATATCCCCAAATTAATAATAGAAAGAATAACAAGAAAAAAAAATACAAAACCCAAAAGATGAGCACCATCTAATCTATTTAGAAACCTTCTTAGCAGCATTTGTTGCAAATTGAAGTCAATTTAAATATGAGCAGAACGAGGCAGAAAGGTAATGGGTCCCAAGGACAGTGAATATATGTGGTGTATGATAATCCTCCGACTGTCTTAAGGACTACAATCTACCAGGGAGCACAAATTCCACCCTTGGCTCTGCTGTGAATTTGGGGTGAACAGTGAGCCTTGTTGTGTGCAGCAAAATGGGCATGGGGATGAACCAGTACCCCTGCTTGTCAAAGTTTTTTTGTTTGTTTTGGTTTTTTTTTCCAATTCAAAATCTCTTACATGTCTTGCATGATAACAGTGGCTATACGAGTGTATTCATTTGAAAACAAAACCAGTGAGAAACTCCAAGTCAGAATTACAATTTAATAGGAAAAAAAGAGAAAAAATAAAATACATGTAATATACAAAAGAAAAATCACTGACAGAGTCAGAATACAACCTGAGCACCCCACTAATTAGGGTGGTGGTAGCAGTCCAGATGAAGTGGTCTTGTTGAAGTAGTGATCTTGTAGAAATCCTGGTAGCTCTTGTTCTCTGGAAACCAGTGTGTAAGGGCTGCCTGGGTGTTCCAAATCTCAGTTTTTATCTAGGTAGGAAATGTTTGGCTCCTCCCCCTGGCTGGAGCATCTCCCAATGGGATGATGTAATTTCATCAGTCATGCAGTGGGACTCAATGGCCCATTAACAGAAAATATCTCCCTGGAAGGAGGATGGGTTGTGGAAAATATAAAGATGACTGCCCCACCTGGTTTTAACAGCTGGCCCATTAGCAGAGGATATCTCCCCCAGAGATAAGAATCACTGCCCCACCTGGTTTCAGCAGATGGTGATAGAATACACACTTTTGGGTGCATCTTCACATTGTAACCTAGGACAACGAGCATGAATTTAATGAAAAGAAGACCACGGCAATTAACCAAGTCTCTTGCCAGGAACAGAAGCAAAATATGAAATGAGGATGCTAAATTTGAGTCCATGAGGCCTTCAATACACAAGTTAACAGCTCATCAGTAAACCACTGTTGGCAGATCATAAGTGGGGTTGCCTGTGCTGAGATTTGGTGCCCTAAGTTAAGAACAGTAGCTTTAAAATAGTTGCTTTTATCTGGGGAGAGCTGCTGTCAAAAGCTGTTTCTGAAAAAAGCTAGTATTTCTGTCAAAATAGAGGCTACACGGTTACATAGGCATTGGGACAAGGTTTTGTTATTATTTCTCTTTGATGAAACTTTATTTCATGTTCCTATTCTTGGAACTGAAATCTTTCCAGTTTTCTCAGAAAATACGTAAAAATTAATTGCACTTAAACAATTTAGAGATTTAAATTTGAAAAAGCAAGGTGCAGTATCAGGAAATCTCCAGTGAGCTCCCCGACCTTCTATTTCCTGAGGCTCTCAGGACCCTGTCAGATAGACGTGTCATGAATAAACAAGGTGGGTCTTAGCTACTGTGTAGAAAAAGTAATCCCATGCTCAGCCAGCACAGCAAGCTGTGCTGCTCTGTCACTACATTCAGAGCATGAAAAGCAAGGCACAGAATAAAAGTATCACTTACACAGCACAGACCTCTCAGTATGTCACCATTTCTATCTCTAGAACAGAAAAAAACCCAGGCTACAAAACACGAATTTCAACTCATTCCTATTTCTGAAGTTTTTTTTTCCAGTTACCAGAAGAAAGCCTCAATCTGAGAACAAACTTCCAGATGCATTACTGGCAGCAAGAGCAGTTCTGGGCACCAATCTTTCACCAGCTTTGGTCCATCCAGAAGGATAAAGTTGCAGCAACCCACCTGTCCCCTCCCTGGCTCCTGATGGAAGGACAGGCTGGCATCCAGGCTCCCATCACAGCTCCTCTCCCTCTACTGTGCCCCACTCTTCTGCCCAAGTTTGCCACAAACTCATTGCCAAGTGTCAGAGCAAGGGTCTGCCTGTGAAAAGGATCCACTGCTGACAGAGAACAGAGAGCAGGGAACAGGTCCAGATCGTAAAGAAATTAAGGCAAAAGGGGAAAAGGACTTAATTCAACAACAGCTCATGAGACAAGGGTCTGAAGGACTGTAGAAAATCACTCCT
Source organism: Muscicapa striata striata (assembly GCA_030060385.1). NCBI lineage: Eukaryota > Metazoa > Chordata > Aves > Passeriformes > Muscicapidae > Muscicapa > Muscicapa striata. Next base: position 6,163,741 of record JAREIS010000011.1, read on the forward strand.
GAATGCTGCTGTCTGCCTAGGGGCTACACAGGACCGTGGACTTCACCTAAACCAAGACATTTCCAGTCACAGTGGGGCAGGTTGAGGGGGGCTATAAATACAGCAAAGCATGAACAAAGCTCCTCACACATTCAGATTGCCCCAATTCCCTCAGGTGTTCAAGCTGAGACAGGGCTTAGCCCCTGCTTGATGGGGCACAACTGCTTAGGGTGGAACAAACAAGGGAGGAATGCAAGAGCTGCCACAGCAGCACAGGCTGAAGCTCTGTGCAGACATGCCACAGGAACAGAGTGCATTTCCTAATCACAGCTCAGTGTGTCCCAACACCCTTGGGCTGTCAGTCTGGTGGCAGGAGCTGCCTGCATAAGTGCTGGGCTGCATAAGCTGAAGGTTCCTCCATCCCACCAGGAGAAAGATCTGCCTCCCTGGTCCTGCTGCTGAGGTTTTCCTGCCTGGCTGCAAGTGCTTTCCTGGATACACTGTATGGAATTCCGATCTTTTTCACTGCTTTGTGCCGTGGATGATGTTTAAAAGAGCAAGCCATCCTCTTCTTTTGTCAGCATGTAGTGTATTTCATCTCCCACTATCTCATAAAGTGACAGCTTGATTATAATGTAATTACCTTTTTTAGTGAGCCTAGTGCATAATTTTATTTCCAGATGGGTTTATGCTCCTTATATTTAAGCTCATTATGAACAAGAAGGCTGCACAAGAAAAATACAAAGTAAGCTGCCTCTTTTCTTTAAAAGGTGAATATTTTGAAAGGCCTACATTGTGAGGGTAAAGATACCAATGTCACATGGTAGAAAAGATTAATTTCAAACATGAGAGCACAAATGAGCTTGAGAGCCCTTTAAGGCATTTACATGGAAATTGAAAGAATAAATGTTTAATTTTCATTGCTTGGAATTTGGTAAAGGCTAGCAGGCTGAGCAGCTTCAACATCCAAGAGTCAGGAGCAGGGATCAGCCAGCGGCTGCAGACAGCCATGGCAGGGATAGTGCCAGCTCAGAAATTGGTGAAATGAAAGTCTTTTTATACAGTCAAGTCTCCAAGCCTCCTGTGGCTGGGTACTTGCCAAGAGCTCGTTTGCAAGTCAAGTATTATTTGTTGATGCTAAGAAGCACAAGCTGATACATTTTGCCAAAACATGTGACAAGAAAATCCATGTAAATCAGCGGTGCTTTGCTGCAGAAACTGTGGTTCCTCTCTGAAAACTGTCTTAGTAAAATGGCACCCTGGGGCTTCCTGTTTATTGCATCCCAGTAACATCCAAATCAAACATGATTAGCTCAGATGCATGCAATAATGATTTTTTTAACTGCTGCTTCCATGAAAATAGAAATAAAATTGTACAGTTAAGATATGCTCGCTGGCTTACACATTGGCAGCGTAGATCCTACAACTGCTATTTAGTCAATAATCCTATTTATGACTCACAATGCAGTTTCTTTTCTATCATCCTATTTGCAGTTTATTGGCAGTTACGGGAAAAGAAAACATCCAGAAGAAAAAAGAATAATGCCAAAGCAAACACATTTACTTATCCCCAAATTGAAATGAGATCCTCATAAGGGCCCATTTCTTTAGCAATGCTTTTACATCTGCTCAAGCATTTGCTGATGCATCTCTTCTGTCCCAACTAAAGGTGTGAGGCAGTGCACTCTGTTGATAACACATTTTCTTTTTCTGAAGTGGGAAATCAAACATTTTACAGTATGGATGTAAGACAGAAGCAGGTGATGCCTTGAATATATCCACTTCCCACTGTCACTTTGCCACTTGTGACACTGCAGATGTGGCTGGATAATGGCAGTATTTGAAATCTGGGACTTGTGTAATTGTTGGCATCACCAACCAGGCTGCAACCTGGGAACAAGGGACCTGCTGCTGAAAACTCCCACATTTCACTCCATGCAACAATTCCTCTTTGACCAGAGGTTGCTTCACAGCACCCTGCTGAAAATAAGCAGATTATTACGTTAGATATAGATATCCATAGGTTCCTTTTTCCTAAGTATTCTGGCCTCATTTTCCCACATTTCCAAGTTTGAGGCTGCTGATAAGCCACCTAATCTGCTGTAACAGGAATATCATCCACTTTTCATGCAGTATCCATCCAGCAGCTCTCCTGGGACACTTTAAACTAGTGTGTGAGATTTTGATATTCCAGGCACGTATTCCATCTTATTCCATTGCCTTGCCACAGACCTCAGTACACCAACTTAATTGTTCATTTGTCTGGGCCTGTCAATTCCTCCATTTCTGCACTCCCACTTCAGTATGAGCCTTCTGTCAGGTGGTGGGAAAACTCAGAGATTATCACATAGCACGACATCATTTATTTAGTCTATCAAACAGGAACTATTGATTGAACGAGCCTGTTCACTAGCAAACCTGCAACATTATTTTAGCAAGAAATAGCTTAGCTCTACATAAGAACTGGACCCTAGGAATTTAGATAAAAGATCTGAAACACCATTGCTTTGCTGTTACCTTTTCAAGTGAAAAAATTAACACTATAATAACAAAATCTAGACATGTTGAAAAAACAAAAGGGGAAATCATCTGAGAGAAAAATTAGAGATAAAAGCAGCTTATATTAAAGACTAACAGTCCCTGAGGATGTCATGAAAACTTTTGAATAGATGAAGCATTTCTAGTAATTACAGTGAATTGAACAAATACTGTCAACTTCAGGTTTGCCACAAAATATCTTTTTCTAAAGAAAGGACAACTGAATTTTTATTTTTTTATCTTTTTGAAACTAAATCATTGTCTTGTTTAAAAGACCAGGAACTGCATTCTAGAAAAGCTTTTTTGTATGGTATTTTCAACACTTTAGATATAAAACCAAATTAATTCTTCATGTTTTAAAGAAACACCTGAACAACCTATTCCCTTCCTCCTCAACCAACTCAGATGAGCAGTTTTTGTAGAAGAGCCAAAGACCACCAGAAAACCATTGAACTTACTTGAAAACTATTGAAATTACCTTCTTTAAAAACAAAGCAACTGGAGGTTAAAGTTCAAATGCTCACCATGCTTGTGGATATTCAGATTTCATTTTAAGGTCCACAGGAAGACTTAAAACACTGCTCCTGCAGAAACATCCAGAGTCCACTTTCCTTTTGTTTCTCTTTTGACACATATTTTTGCAATTAATTGATGCTGAGGCATCAGACCTTTTCCTGTTCCCCCACTGAACAGCCCAGGGCATAAAGGCCCAAAAGTCCAAAAAAAAAAAAGTTCCCAAATCCAGAAAACAAAGATTTTGCAGAGGAAAGCCATAGATGGGAATGGATAAGGCAGTGATAAAACTGGGATCCTCCTCCTTATCCAACACCACAGAGCAGCTCTTGAATTCAGCTTGTCTTGACTCTTGCCCACCTTCCAGAAATATGAGTCCTAGCTGTAGTCGTCTCCTCATGTACTTAACTATTTCTTTCTTTGGTTTTGTTCTAAGCTAAAAAAAGAACTGAACTAAGAGTTATAACTATCAGGGCAAAAAGAACATTTGAAAGCAGAACTTACAGAAATTTCCGTTTTGAAAGTGCAAAGGATGCATTTGAGTTAAGGCCACAACATCAGTGCTTCAGAAGATAATCCAAAGCAGCCTTCAGCTTCTCCATGTCAATGTAATGTAAGAAACATTCAAAAGTGGCAAAGGGGGAGATAATTTTGCAGTTGTGTTTTCTCCAAACACAGGATTGGTCCACAGGTCAAAGTCTTATACAACTGAGAAGCCATTAGGATGGTGACAGTTTCACAAAGCAAAATGCTGAAGTTTCTGTAAAGAGACAGTTCTGTCAAAGCAGGAAAAATAAAATCATGTCAGGAGTCTTATGACTACATTAAGGAGATTTTTTTAATCAATACATGGTATACAGCACACTTAATTCAATTTGAGAAATTTTTAACTAGATTATACCTTGGCAAGATGACCTGTTAGGTCATTTTAAACTCAATTTTTATCTGTCCAAATAGTGAACTCTAAAAGGTTAAGAAATTAGCACTTCAGAGTATGCTTTAGTGCAAAGACTTCCTGAGAGGAGGCTATTGTACAAGAAAAACCTGAAGAATTGCTATCTATCTGCTAGTTTCCTCTGACAAGATAAAATAAGGCACAGACAAGGTGCTAAAAGAAATGCAGACAGTCCTTGCCATTAATAAAAAAGCTTATCCCAAAATGGTTGAAGGGATGCTAAGAAGAAGTAAAGTAATGATCTCCTCAACAAACAACTATAAAGCAGAGAAAATAGAAATCTGTAAGATGTCATTTAAAATATAAGTAAACATCTCATTTTCTACAAGCAATTATTGACTGTTCCTTCTTTTCAGTCGTAAATGATTGATGTCTTTGGATTTTATTCTTTTCTCTGTGTGTCAAAACCTTTACTCTGTGGGGTTTTTTTTTTTATCTTTAGGGGAAATGTATTTCTATTCCCTCTGGCTTGCACTTCCACAGATAAAGAGCAGAGGGGAAAGAGAACTAAGAGTGTCAGGAAAATTAAGCCACAAACACCAGAGGTTTATGCCCAAAAAGGAGACAGAGGGGTCCTTTTACTTCATTCAAATAAAGGGAGGGGCCATGGGGCATTGTCCTGGGATCTCTCAAATTTTTGGAGGACACAGCCTCCTTTTTATCCGAATTTCCCGGCCGCATTTCCCTCTCTCTTTCCCCATTGGCTGAGGTACTTGAGAGGCACAGGCTTCCCAGAACACCTGATACCTGAGATTCCCCTCTAATGTATAACCTTCCCTTTCAATTTTTAATTCTTGTGGCATTCATGGTTTTCCCCCATTGCTTCTTTCATCTTTCAATATCCAGTTTCATTTATCAGCAAACCTGCAGTTTGTTTCTAAAGGCAAATATCTTTTTCCATTCATCAATCAGCAGAATCCATCCCATTGCTTCTTTTCTCTCTCAGTGCTAGTTTTATCTACCAGCAGCCCCACAGCTTGTTTGTAAAGACAAATCCATCATTCCTCTCAAGGGCCAGCCTGACCCATGTGCCTGCTGGAAGGGAGGAGCCCATCCCATGTGTGTCAGATCTGGCACACAAAGGAGTGTTTCAGGCACTCCTTTGAAATGCCACCAGGTCCCTCTGTTCCCAAGCTCCATCTCCTTTCCTCACCAAGAATTTTATTCTTGCTTCCAGCCCAGAGGAACCCACTTCATTTTGTCCTGCCCCTGAGGATGGGGAGCATTGAGCACTTTCCCCACCACCACAGCCCCTCACTTACCCACAGCCACTGTGTCCCCCTTTCAGTGATCTGTGCTGAGCTGTTCACTCCTTCCAGCCCTTCCTGCTGCTGTCCCAGCTCTGAGCACCTCACTGTGGGAAATACTCTGGGAATGAAACTCTCAGAAAGCTGTGTGGAAGCAAATCTCAGGATGGAGAAATGCAAGAATGCTGAAGATGCAAGGACAAGAAACAACAGGGCTGTGAGCTGTGTAGAGATAGGACTCAGGAAAATATGTTAAGCAAGACAGTAGAAATATGTAAGCTTTATAATGAAGCTTTATCCATTGTCTTAAACTATTACAAGCAAGCATTGTTCAAAGCAAGATGTATGTGCAGCTTTATTAATTGGCCTGAGCAAATGCTTGTCAGCTCTTAAAATTATGCTATTGGCTAGAAAGTTGTTAAAAGACTTTGTAACAAAGAGAGAATTTCATCTGCTGTTGTTAGTAGCTGTGGCTGTTCCATCTCCCGTGCTTGATTCTGTAAGATGAGACTGATTGTGATGGAATAAAGCTTAGAGTCAGCTGCTCCAGCAGTCCCATCCCCTTGTTTGTGTGTATATATATATGCAAAAAAAAAGATAAGATAAAAAATACCCCAGAACCAGCAGTGATGGTGCCCTGTTTTGTTTTGTGAAACAACTTTTGGAATCCCCAGATAGTTAAAGGGGACATCTGTATATAATCTGTATATGTATATAATGTATGTATATAATGTATGTACATAATCCTATAAACAGATATTATTCTTGTCTCTTCCTGGCTGCTGGTCACCCTAGGATTGAGCTGAGCAAGATGCCTTGTGGGGAGTCAAGGTGAGCCCTGGGGAAAAGAAATCACGGGACAAGATTTGTCTATTGAGAAATGAGGAATTTATCACTGGCTAAAGACAATTATTACTACTAAACCTAATATTAATATTCAGGATGATGAATTGAAAGACCTTTTAATGTGGGCCAATATGAACTATTCAAGTGTAGACCCTAGGTTTGTTCTTCACATACACTTTTTGGGATGTTGTGCACTGGAAACTTTATGATTTATTGACTCTCGAACGAGATCAGAGTGTGGTTAAAATTATTGTATGTTTTAAAATGTTCATCATTCACAGACACAGAAGAAGCTGCCCTGGAGAGTGCTGTCCCTCCTCTGAGGTCCCATGGCTGTGGTGGGGCCAGCTCCAGTGGATGTTTTGGGTAAAGAGCAGCTGCTGCAGCAGAATCAACAGTGCCTTGTTCCAGTGGGACACAGGGTGTGCTGGCTGTGCACTGCATGGGAGCTGGGCAGTGCTGCACCTGTGGCTGTGACCCCAGGGGACACTGCTCCAGGTGTTACAGGATGCCATCACTCTGCAGTGCTGTCCCCCATGGCTGTGACCCCAGGGGACACTGCTGGCAGGTGTTGCAGGATGCCATCACTGCAGTGCTGTCCCCCATGGCTGTGACCCCAGGGGACACTGCTGGCAGGTGTTACAGGATGCCATCACTCTGCAGTGCTGTCCCCATGGCTGTGACCCCAGGGGACACTGCTGGCAGGTGTTGCAGGATGCCATCACTGCAGTGCTGTCCCCCATGGCTGTGACCCCAGGGGACACTGCTGGCAGGTGTTACAGGATGCCATCACTCTGCAGTGCTGCCCCCATGGCTGTGACCCCAGGGGACACTGCTCCAGGTGTTACAGGATGCCATCACTGCAGTGCTGTCCCCCATGGCTGTGACCCCAGGGGACACTGCTCCAGGTGTTACAGGATGCCATCACTGCAGTGCTGTCCCCCATGGCTGTGACCCCAGGGGACACTGCTGGCAGGTGTTGCAGGATGCCATCACTGCAGTGCTGTCCTCATGGCTGTGACCCCAGGGGACACTGCTCCAGGTGTTACAGGATGCCATCACTGCAGTGCTGTCCCCCATGGCTGTGACCCCAGGGGACACTGCTGGCAGGTGTTACAGGATGCCATCACTCTGTAGTGCTGTCCCCCATGGCTGTGACCCCAGGGGACACTGCTCCAGGTGTTACAGGATGCCATCACTCTGCAGTGCTGCCCCCATGGCTGTGACCCCAGGGGACACTGCTCCAGGTGTTACAGGATGCCATCACTGCAGTGCTGCCCCCATGGCTGTGACCCCAGGGGACACTGCTCCAAGTGTTGCAGGATGCCATCACTCTGCAGTGCTGTCCCCCATGGCTGTGACCCCAGGGGACACTGCTCCAGGTGTTACAGGATGCCATCACTGCAGTGCTGCCCCTCAGTGACAAGTGAAGGCTGATGGACACACAGCTGCCAAGGAACTGGGCTCCTCAGGCTCCTCAGGGTGCCACAGCCCAGCCAGTTCCACTCAGCTCAGCCAGAATTACAGTCCAAGGGCCTCTCACAGACAGAAAATACCACCTAGGAGCTGTTTGGCTTTTCCTGGCTTTTGAGAATGGCAAGCTGCCCCAGAGCTGGTATATACCATAGAGGAAAAGCCTCTGGGGACTCAGGGAGAAGGATGGCTGTATTCCTGCAGAGACCCTCAAGGGAAACCCCAAAAAGCATTAAAAAGAAGAAATTGGGATATAATCCTTCCATAGTATGGAAACCACTACAGCCAGCACTTACTATGAGTGCTGTATCAGGCTCCAAGGATCTTTTGCTAATGCCTACAGACAGCCTGTGCATCATCCCTGGCCATCAGCTCCATTGCTGTTTCTGGATGGTCTATTTTCCTACTGCCTAATGCAGTCACATGTGACTTATTTGCACTCTCTCTATGATGAATGGGTAACTTTGGTTATCCAGAAGAAGGGCAATTAAAAATAACATGAGGCAAACCAGACAGAGATAAGTGAATATTAAAGCATCTGGGAAGGCCAGGTGCTTGAAGACATCAGTGAAAATATCTTCAGTTAAAAAAAAAAAAAAAAAAAAAAAAACAAAAGACAACAAATTACCACCTTGACAGATTATTAAATGTTTAAAGCTTCTGGCAATAAGAGTTGCTAATAAAGAAGCAGTGTAAACCAGAAGACAGTGGTAGCAACAGTAATTATACAGCAGAATGATTAAAAAGCACACAGCTATAATGACTTTAATCTACTTTATGAGAGAAACTCCAAGATTCAGCAGTCAAAAAAATAATCAATTAGGGAGCAAGGGAGATGGAAAAAAAATCTATTTAAACAGAATTCCTACAATCAAGTGATAAATCAGTCAGGAGTAATTGTAGGAATTACTGCAATTCACCATGTTTTGATAACACTGCTACTCCACCAGAGACTGAAGAACAACTGCTCAGTTTCTCAGCATCCAAAGGGACTCCACAGAGCAGTTTCTGAGAAATTGATGTGCTCAACAAGTTCTGCTGCTTAGCTGGAGGAATATCCAACATGACCAAAGTTAAGGTCTCGGTTTGGAGAACTTTTCTTATTTTCATTGCAGCAGAGTAATTTCAGTTCAGTGGCACCTAACAGGCAGGCTCCTTCCTTGACTCTTAACCTCTTAGGGATGTGTTCCAGGCTCTCCCTGCCCTCAGACACCTGCAGCCCTGCAGCCTCCCCATGGTGACAGCTCCATGCCCTGGGAGTGGTGTCAGCCTGGACTTGTGTCATACTGAGTGTGCAAAGGAAAAAAAACCTCCTATTGAAATGTTTCTACACTTGGGTAAAAATCTGTATTATTCTGAAAGTAAAAATACTTTACTCTGTTCCCCCATGTATCCCCTCCTGCTCATTCTAGTGAGAATATGTCGTATGTTAAAAATCAAGGCTTTTATAAAGCTTCTGATTTAATATTCCTGTGGCTCTTTCCCTCCTATTTGCAAAAAAAAAAAAAAAAAAAAAAAAAAAAAGTTTTGCAACATAGAAAATTTGACACTATCAGGTATCTACTTTAGAAATATTAGAGAGAAATGCAACAGCTCCCACCCCACAAATCAATATAAACATCAATATCCCTGAATGGGAAAGGTCTTTACATGGGCTCTTTTTAACATGGTGGTGTTGTTCTGACACGCCTTGTTTGCTGTTATCCTCCTCAAGGCCTGTGTGTGCCAGGATGAGATCCCTGCTCCTACACCTTGCTGAAATGCTTCTGAGAGCAGGGAATTGGACTGGGCTAAATGCACCAGATGCAAGGAATAAATATGAAATATAAATAGCAAGAACATGGATCAGATCACATGAAAAAGCAGTCTGTGTAACGAGACAAAAATTTAATTTCTCATTTGCTGCTTTCCTGTGTAATTCTTTTTGTATTTTAAATAAATATATTAAAAGAATTTTTAATATTACGACAGTGCACCTCAACTTTCTGTGAAGTAAGCATTACACCATTAACTACCAAATATTTAAAAATTCAATTTCAGAGGAAGGGAGAGATAAATCAACTCAGTAAGGACTTAGCTGTCTCTGCTTCTCAACATCTCCCAGGAAAAAAATAAGCATTGATCATCATCACCACATCATCCCTCCTATTTGCTTAATGTTCAAATTTCAGAGTGGGATGCAATTACTAAATATGGGCTTGCACATGCTATGTTTTCAGACTTAGTATCTATTGACAGCCACTTGACATTAATTATTTGTATTATTGACCTCTTTGCATCACAGAAAGCTCTCTGGAGAGGAGCTTGGGAACAAGCCAGAGGTGGGGAGGCACAGTTGCAGAAGGCAGGCAGGGAGATGCTGCAGCTGCACTTCTGCAGACTGGGAATGCAGGTGTTGCAGCACAGGGTGTTCAAGTTATCACTGCTGTTTTCATCAGTGGGGCTCAAACCTGGAAAAAGGCAGCCTTGGTTGTGTTCAAATCCATAGTGTGACCCTACCAGGCCTGGGGATGTGCCTGTGGCACAAAAGGCAGTGAGATGCCTCCCTTGCCACGTGCACATGAAAATGCAGCCTGGCCCACCCCAGCCAGGAGGTCTTGGGCAGCTGAGCTTAACAGAGATGCATACACACAAAATTAGCAAATAAATGAGTCAAGCAATGAGCAGAACATTAAACTTCAGAAACAGCACCAGAGAGATGAAGTTCTAATTGTAGGAACACAATAAACACAGATACCAGAAGGATCTAAGCACCAGGGGCACAGGCAGAGCAGCACAGCCCCAGTGACACAAATCAGGCAGGGACCAGTCTGAGGGATCCACACAGACCCACAGGGATTCCTGCACAACAGCAGCCAGGAGGAGAGCAGCACTGACATAACTTGGGGCAGCAAAAGACCTGCAGATGTCTGAAAGGCATCACCCAAAAGCTCACAGTGCTGGGAGGAAATTACCAATGATTCACCTGCCTTAGGTTGACTGTCAGCCTGGTTACACAGCAAGCAAGGGCTCTGCTAAGATAGCTTGAGGGCAGGAATCAGCTTGAAAAAAAATAAGAAGGTACAAAAATTCATGACTGTGGAGAGAAACACTGGAATAGGAGAGTGGTGGTCAAAACCCAGTTAGAAATCCAGCAAGTCTTAGGTGTTTGATAATGTTTGCATGTCTAGTATTGTATTTCATAGTTGATATTGATCCTGAATGTGTTCCATTAATTGTTCTTCAATTACTTCTCATTAAAAAAACAGATCAAAATGCTTAGATCCTAATTTGATTTAACCAGATAAATTGTACAGTGTTTTTCCTGAGAAAATAGACAGAAAAAGGACACACATTACACAGTGAGGAATGTAGGCATCAAGGAAACTGCCCAAAGGAACTCTTTCCTGCTCACCTGTAGGCGTTGAAGTTGGGGTGAGCACTCACCCAAATGCTCACCTGCTGCCAAAAGTCACTGAGCTGAAAGGAGGCAGGATGGCTACAGGTTTTTCCCTTTGCCTTGTTCAGGCAATAGGCCAAAGGCAGGAATCAAATAAGAGAAGATTAAGAGTTTCCCACTCAGAGAAAAGTTCTCCCCTTAATGAGGAGTAGTAAGAAATTCAGCTTTTCCCTCTCCCCATTTATTATGTTTTCAGAAAGGTGCAACCAGAGGAAATTTAATACCAATACAGGATGTTTCTTCCCAGCCAACAACTTCTCCACAGAGGTCAGGAGCCACCATGCAGGTACCACTGCTCTCCAGGTCAGGGGAAGACACACCCATGCTTTTCATACTCATGGCTTCTTCTGTGACCCTGCAGAAAGAAATAGAAAGCAAAAGCAGCTCATAGAGCTGTGTAATGGTGAAAAACCTTACTAATGACCACCAGAACAGATTCAAAAGCTCTAAGCTTTAACAGCTGTCTTTATAATTTATCAGTTACACCCCAAGAAACCTGGAAGCATAGCCTTTGTTTCCTTCCCACCAGGTAAGTTTCTGTTTCCTTATCACAGTCAGATCCCAGCACACTCACTGTGCTTGAAGCACACGATGCAGCTCCCACAGGTCTGCAGTTATCCTTCCCACCCCAAGCCCAGCCCCAAATGCTCCCTTTAAGATTGAACTGCACGTTTGTCTCTGGTGGCCTCTCTCCATTTCGTTTTGTGCTTGGATTGCCAGAGCAACCAGCTGGGCCAGTAAGTTAGAGAAAGATCTTGTTCCCATAGTAACTCATTTTCTCTACCCACTCATTAGATTAACACATTTCAGATCAAAGGTAGACATGAAAATGTCTCAGAAATGATAGTCCAAGGCATTGCTTAAATACGAACAAAATCCACCTTGCTATCTCAAAAAGAACTCTCTGCTTGATATCAGAGCAAACATCTGTGGCTGCTGTGCTCTTTGTGCTGTCCTGCCTCAAAGTTATCAAAAGCATCTTGGATAGCTCCTTTTGTTGCTAGTTCTCAGACAATGGCTGAAGTACAGAAACAAACAGGTGCTCCTCACTATCAGATCAGAGCTATAACCAAAAAAGGAGGTCGCTGTCTCTGTGCACTCAACATTCAGATAATGTTTGCAACTTTGCTCCAGAAAAGGTCTGATTCACACTCCCAGTAGCAGCAAATCTCTTATCAGTTTCGCCTTCCCCAAATTCAATTTTGTTACGTTTTTAATACTACAGCATGGGTTGACTTAATGGAAGTTCAAGCCCAAGGAACACATTAATGTGCCAACACCATGTGTCCACACAATACAAAAAACCTTTGGGCTGCTTCTGCTCCATCATCACACAGCAACTCTGCCATGCACCAGAAAGAACAACAAAAAAATTCTTGATACTGTACAGACCCTTTGCCACTGAAGATTTCCAATAACACCTTCTGGTAAAATACAAAGGACATGGAAGCAAAGGATGAGAAATCTGAAACTTTAGATAATGTTTATTTTTCTTTATTACCTCCCCATGTGGAACTCTGCAGGTGGAATATGAGCAAGTTCTTTTGATTGCCATTAATCTCTCCAAATGGATTTAATGGTTCTCAGGGGGCTTCACCATGCATACATGTATTTATGTGTACTTACACAACAGCTTCAATGCATACTGCTTGTGAAAACTGCAGCTGGAATTATGGGTCCTGAACAGGCCTTGTAATTCAAGCAGTAACCATGAGCTTGCTAAAACTCTGTCTTAACCCTTTGCCAAGACCCAGATAAAGACTATTTACACCTAAAAACATAATTCAGAGACTGACTCACACTGGCATTCTCATGTCAATGTCCATTGTCCATTTGTGCCTGAAAAAAGGATTTTCCCAATGATAGCCTGCAATTTCAGCAGTCTGTTCAAATCACCAGGAATTTAACTTGGTTCTCTTTTTTTTTTTCTTTCTTCTCTACACCTCCCCTAGTCAGAAATCTTATTTGTCAGCTCTGCAGCCTCAGTGCACCAGCTCACCCCACTGACATCTCACCTACCTTTTCCTCAGTACAGCTCCTCACAAAAGTGCAATTTACAGGTGACAAAATATAATTCTCATCCCAGAAAATTGGCCCATAGTTCTGAGAAAAATTCATACAAAAGGTGTGATGTATATTAAGAACTCAGATGAGCTAATGCTGTTCATCATTTCTGATGGCAAAGGCAGGGCAGCCCTTTGCCTGCAGAGGTGGGGGGAAATGTTATGTGTGTCCCAAATAAGGTCTCACATCAGGTACTGTAACACCTTCACCTAATGTCTTCACAGTATTGACTGATTTTAATTTTTTTTCCATTTTCTTTTGTCTCATTGTCTCTGACTGTCCTGCCCTCGTGTGCTTTACTTCTCCAAAGAAAGGTGTCACTGGATTCTTGGAGAATAGACTCTACAGGGCTGGATGGAGCCTGACTGAGTCTGCTCTGGGGACTCTGCTGTTTTCTGTCACCTTGGGAGACTGAAATGTGGTCCTAGTTTTCAAGTAAACTGCAGATGAAAGAGACTTTGTCTGCTTTGTTGTGCTGTAACCTTAAGCTAGGGCTTTAAAATATATATGATTTTGATAATTAAAAAAACTGCAGCCTATTTCCTGTCATTTATGTTCTCTATACTTTGTGCCTCATTAGAAACACGAGGGGCATACAGGCACTCCAACATGATGGAAATGTCAGCCAGAGCTAGTACATTTTAGTGTTAAAATGCACAGTAAAGTGCTAACTGAATGTAAAGAACAAACTATTTTCCTCTTAGCTACCATTATTTTCTGCGTTTAAAGTACAGTAGTCAGAACAAAATCACAGACTTAAAATGACAATAGGAAGCTGAATAGGAAAGCTGGCCAAGAATTTCACAAATTCCTGCCACTTAATAGCTGTGGCTCACTGGATCTTCAGCAGAAAATACATGTCAGCCATGTCACCACCCAGGGAATAATCATTCTCTGACACTTATCTTCCTGCTTCTTTTCACTGAGAGAGGATAACTGGTTAAGCTGCCCTGTTTCTATTGGGAAAAGCAGAAAACCCTGCTCTCCCAAGGCAGGCAGGCAGCTCCTGATCTGTGTGGCAGCACAGGGAGCGAGGGGACATTGCCTGCTCTGAAACAAGAGAAATTCCCTCAAGAACCAAGCGCTGCCACTCTCAGGGCACTGCAGATGGGGGTTATACCTTTGATCATCAGGTACCGAGGTAACATTGACTGCTTTTCCTCCCTCTCTAGTCTGATATGTTGCTTTCCTCATTTTAAGCATCCCAAATCAAGAGAAGAAAGAGAACAGTTTTCCCCAGAAGTCGGCAATCACTTTCGCCTGTGTGAACTCTTTATCTCGCTTCTTTTTACCAAAGGAGATGGCCGGCAATTAGCAGGCAGGCAGCGCTTGGGGAATAATTTTACTATTCTCTCTCTCTCGTTATTTCAGAAGCTTCCTCTCAGTTAAATTCCCACAAAGAGCAGATGAATGTCCTTTCAAGTCTACCTCTGGAGTAGATTTGGTGTCATTCATGCCTGGGAATAAATGATGCTTTCTACTTTGCAGGTAGAAAGTAACCTACTACACAGATTTCAAGGTTAACAGAGCTCTTCGGGGACCTGAGACTCTACTACAGAAGGATAAACTCTACTACACCCCGTGTTACAGGCTGAGGAGGATAACCCACCCTGATGTTTCTGAGCTGGTCATTTTTCAACTCTTACTCAAAATATTGGTGGGACCAGCTGGCACATCAACCCCAAAAGAGCTCCTTTTTTCTCTCACAACTCTTTATCATTGCAAATACAGAGAAAACTCCATTTACCTTTTTTAAAATCTCTCTTAGTCCTTGCCAACCTCAAATCCTGCAGAACACCTTTTTATCCTCTGAGCCAAGTGATTTTACAGCTGGCAGACAGGAATGGCACTGCAATGAGCAGCCTTTGCTGCTTAGCCATGGTCTGTGCACATGCACGTGCAAAAACCCTATTTCAGTGTCTACACTTCTATCACTGACTTTATTTCAAAGTGCTCTTGGCCCTGACACAACCTACTTATTTGTATTCTACATGTAACTACACATAACTCTTAACCAGAGTATGCATTTTCTTTCTCCTTGGTGCAATTTTCTTATATTTTTTTTTTAAAGTAGACATGCACCCGAGCTGCTCCCAGTAGTTAAACATGTCTCTGATTAAAATGTCATGCTGTGGTGTGTGATGTTTGTGTTCAGCCCGTGGGATCCATCCACAAAGCCAATCAATACACAGTGCAGGACACAGATTACAAGAGGTGCCACCCAGACACCTCTGTGCATGCATTGCTCTCTCTCCCTGGCAGCATTCCAGCAGCCCTGCAGACGGCAGACACAGCAGAAGGGAGAGCAAAAAGTAGTTTATTGGCAGGGATGTGCACTGTCACACAAATTGCAGGCAGCTGCCCTAACACATCCTGACAAGGAAGCTCTGACTGGGCTTGACACCTACATGATACAAAACTCTCAACTGTACAGGTCCTGAGGGAGTGCATGGGAGACCTTTTCCCGGGGAGAGAACATGCTTCCCAGGTTAACATGCCGAGAGTTAGTCAGCACTGCTGGTCTCTTGGTAATATAAACAGCAACTTGCCTTAAAGAGGAAAGCACAAAGTGACCTTCACCGCCTGACAGTCAGCAGTCTTAAATCCAGCAAGCACAACACAATGCCTTACAAGCCTCAGAATGGTTTTTAAAGAGAGCTGGAATATAATAGCCACCTCCCCCACTGATATCTCAATTCAGCCTTCGACTTTGGCTGTGATGTGTTCTCCTGCTAAACCTTCTGTGGTGTTTGCTGCAGCTGCCTGATGGCTGCAAGCTGTGCCAGCTGCACAGCGAGTGCCACGGGATGGGGAACACAGCAGAACCTGGGATGGGCCACAGCAGAACCATGGGATGGGGCACAGCAGAACCTGGGATGGGGCACAGAGCAGAACCTGGGATGGGGAACACAGCAGAACCTGGGATGGGGAACACAGCAGAACCTGGGATGGGGAACACAGCAGAACCTGGGATGGGGCACACAGCAGAACCTGGGATGGGGCACAGAGCAGAACCTGGGATGGGGAATACAGCAGAACCTGGGATGGGGAACACAGCAGAACCTGGGATGGGGAACACAGCAGAACCTGGGATGGGGAACACAGCAGAACCTGGGATGGGGCACACAGCAGAACCTGGGATGGGGAACACAGCAGAACCTGGGATGGGGAATACAGCAGAACCTGGGATGGGGAACACAGCAGAACCTGAGATGGGGCACACAGCAGAACCTGGGATGGCAAATACAGTAGAACCCTGGGATGGGGAACACAGCAGAACTCTGGGATGGGGAACACAGCAGAACCTGGGATGGGGCACACAGCAGAACCTGGGATGGGGAACACAGCAGAACATGGGATTGGAAGCACGGCAGAACCCAGGGATGGGGAACACAGCAGAACCTGGGATGGGGCACACAGCAGAGCCTGGGGATGGGGAGCACAGCAGAACCTGGGATGGGGCACAGAGCAGAACCCAGGGATGGGGAACACAGAAACACCATGGGATGGGGAACACAGCACCACTCTGGGATGGGGCACACAGCAGAACCTGGGGATGGGGAACACAGCAGCACCCCAGGATGTGTGTGTGCCTGCTGCCCTGCAGAATGCATTCCAGAGTTTGCCAAGTTCTCCTGAGCCAAAGGGCTGTGCAAACTGTTCTTGTCGTGGGCGAGCAGCCAAGCCCGATGTGAGGAGCTGCCCTGCAGATCAGGCACAAAGATGCTGGCGAGTTCAGCACAGCAAGGCTTCCAGCAGAGCAGGTGGCACTTGTAGGAGTGCACTGTGCTGGCTGGCACAGCCTGCCAGTGTGCGAGCTGCGCTCCGAGCAGCTCCGAGGAGGAGGGAGGCAATCTTGGAAGAGGAACTTCCCAGAGAACTGTCAGTGATCACTTCTCTGCAACCAAGAGGCTTTAGAAAGGCACTGCTGGAATTTTAGTTATGTTTCCTAAAAGCAGTTTGAGTGGGGCTGAGCGATTTCAGGAGGTTTCTGGTGGCTGCAGTACCCAAAGGTGTTCTGGACCCTGGTGTTGCTCCCTCCCCTTTTCTGACACCCAGTATTTCCTCTGTAATTGTTGCCTGTATCCTTATCAGCTGGTTTCTGTCTTTGTCTCCTAGTACTTATGATGTAAGAAAACATATTCATAGGTTTGACACTTTTTCTCCAAACTGCTGACTGCTGACCTATCCCTGTTCCTCCACAAGGTTTTAGAATGAGGCTGGGCTTCTCAGAATGACACAGATCAGCTTTATCCGCTGATATCAACCTTCTCAAGCAATAAAGATTTTTTTTAAAGCTGTAAATCAGCAGTGCACAATGTCTGATAGGGACATATATTGTAATATTGTGCTAGTACTGTTGTAACTCTCCGAACTGCTCTTCCACCTTAGAGAATGTTTCTGAGTTGGCCAATGACAAGTGTCACATTAGGAACCTTGACCCCTGTAGTGGACTGGAAAGCTCAGTTCTGACCACATCTCCTCAGAGGAGCCTGCTCTGTGTCCACCACAGAAAATCACAGCAACCCTACACCGTGACCCAGCTTCCTGCAGTGAAATGCCTTAATCGTGCTTCTCAAGCTCAGCCTGACAGCTGGTAACACACTCAGGCACACTTGGCACTACTTTCCACTTAGCACCATGAAGAGCTGAAGTTTGATAAGATTACAGGTGCCACCAGCACGAGCCATCAGCTGGACAACGTTTTTATTCCAATTTCCCCAACACACAGCACCCTAGGAAAAGTCTCTGGCTTAGGTCTACAGAATTGCACTTCAGGCAAGCATCTCATTGGGGCTTGGTTTAGTTTAATTTTGGGTTTTGGGTGAATGGAAAGTAAGGGCATAGAGAGGCACATGCAAAAAGAGCATTAGGAAGCTGTCAGCTTCCTTTCACTATGATTCATGGGGTCCTGAGACACAGTGTAAAGTCTTTTGCTGAAGAGTAATACAGCACGCCAAGGTGTGCTGTACAAAGTCATCTATTTTTGTTCTTCTGCTGCTTCTCAAGTGACAGTCACTTAATAAAGAAAATCTACAGGAGCTCTGTGGACAAGTACACTAAATGCACAATTACATACATTTTTATTTTCAGTCCCATCACATCTATGCCATTGCTCTTAAGACTTCTCATCACAGGGGGACCAAACACATTCTGGTACATTCTAATACATTATCATTGGCTCCCTGGTAAATAAATCATGCATAGGAAGGCAGCTTTTTAGTCAGATTCTGTTCTAACAGTAATTCAACTTCAGAAGAGGAAATTCCATTAACTAAAACATATTCAAGGTAAAGATCAAGTTGAAAAAATATAAATTATTTTGATGATCACTTGGCCAGGTCTGCAGTACATTTTTAAATAAAATGCAGAGTACCTCTCAATCTTCACGATCTTCTTGTTTATCAATCACCAGAAAGAATAAATATTTGATCCAAAAAGCACTTGTTTGGCCTTAACCCTGTAGTTAGACATAATAAATCTTTTGTAATGCATCCTGAATAAACTACTCAGGATATCTGGGATACACACACAGGATATCTGCCTGTAACCTTAGTAAATCCTGATTTTTAATCGAGTACACCTAAATGGCATTTTACCTAGCTGAAAGAACAAATTTAATTTTGCTGCTGAAGCTTACATCCTTAGGCTATACTCCACAATACTACAAACCATCCAGATAAATCATAGTGGAGAATCATAGTGTTGTTCTTTTTTTCTTTTTTCCCTGCAAAATATGGAAAAGCAAACACCAAGCATGCCCTTGCCCTCTACCAAAAGACAAACAGGAACGAAACCCTGTCTTTTCCCTGTGGAAGAGGAGGAGATCTGCCTGTTTTCCAGGGCTGGGAGGCTGTGTATGTCACACCTTGCTCTGCCCCAGACCTTCTGGGTGGCCTGGGACACATGCTTCTCATTCAAGCTGACAAATCAGTGTAGGAATTGATGTCCCTTACTAGAGGAGCAGCTTTTGATCAGTGCACAATCTCTGTTTCAGTGCGCATGAAACAAGAGCTCCCAGCACTGCTGGGCTGCCCAGCCCTGTGAGACCAAACCCCTGACAGAGCCTGAGGTGCTGCCTGCAATACAGGCTGTAACCTAATGCATAAAAAGCCCTGCTCAGGCACGAACTGCCTTTCCAGGGCCACCATGCTGTGCTTGAGAAGCCCAGCTGCCACCTACCACTGCTTGAGCACAGTGCCAAGCCTGGACCTTGTCCTGTGCCTGGGCTTGCCTTCTGCCATGGAACACAGGGCAAGCTGCAATCTCAGGCGGACACCAAAAGGTTACAGAGCTGTCAGTGCTCCAAACCAACTCTTGCCCCATCTGCTTCCCTAGCATCTGCTCCCATAGCAGTTCCTGACTCCCCCCAGGGAAGGAAATTGATCTGCTGCACACTGTTGGTACGGAAAGGATAGGAAAGGAGGAAGGAAAATTGGTGCTGTACCAAGCTTGTGAGTATTTTGCAGGCCCTGTTGATGAATCTGTTCTGTGCAGGGCACAAATCACTGGCAATGACGAAATTTTTACCTACCCCTGAGATCTCTGTGGAAGTGCCAAGCATGATTTTCGTTTTCCTGGTTCCTGGATAAGGGAGCAGAGATAAGTGACTGCATTGGGAGAATAGTCATCTAAAGTAATTTGTGAATACAGTCATACATGACTTACTAAAGAGCTTGAGACATTTTGATTAGGCCTAATATCCTCACACCTTAACAGATGCTACAAGTGTGTCAGTAGGGAAAAAAAGAAGAAATGTAAGGATGTACATGAACAACAATAAAGAGCAGGGTGGAAAATGTAGGAAGAAGCAACTAATTTATTTGGAATATATATTAGGGTAATAGGGAATAATTTGAAATATAGAATTAGACAACTTGATTGTAGTCATGAGCCAGATCATGTTTTACAAAGGTGAACTTACAAATGCAGACGTGGATTAATAGTGTCAAGACTGCACAATGAGAATGACCAGAAAGGGCAAAACAAAAGCAAGGCCTCACACTTCAGTTTTGCTCACCAGAGTAAATATAATGTCCTAGCACTTGCTAGAAAACTGTGGTGAGTGGGATCTTAGTGATGCCTTTGTAAAGTCAGAGGATCAACTGGGATATTTGGCGCAGTAGACAGCAGCAGCAGAGTCAGAACATCTGAATAAACCCTTCTTTCTCACAAGTCTGCTAAAGATCTGTACCTGTAACTCCCCAAATTGTCATTAAATAATTTAGTCTTTCCCTTCAATACTGAACCAGAAGTACAGGCACAGCATTTTAATTAGTGTTGCAATTATCATTTAAATGTTTGCCCATCAAGTTCAATAAAGCAGCTGAATTTTGAGACAAGTGGCTGTGTCATCAATGATCTCCTAAGTAGTGACTTATTTGAAAGTTAGAAATTCATGCAGGTGGTTCTCAAAAGCAGTTAATCAGTATAAATTCTTTGGCTACAGACCCTGCCCCTGTGACAATTCATTTGACCTTAATGGACTAGAATGTATTTCACACGTCACAAGAACAGACATCCTAACCTGCAGTCAGGAGCTTCAGAGAGGTTGTATCTCTAAAAATATGTTCTATCAAGCAATTGTACTGCAGAAAATTAGCAAGTGATTCACCAAAATAACTTAATTACATCAGCTACTGAAATAAAGATGTAGAAAGGTGGGCAGTTGCAACTTCAAATAAGTGTTCTAGTGGCTAGAAGTCTGCTTCTCAAAAGAAACAGATTTAGATTTGCTTGGTTTCCTTCCAATCATCAGTCATCAGCCTATTTCATTAAATGTTTATTTCTAATCCCTGGAAAGGAAGTAAGACAGCGATGAAAAATCACCAAACTTATCCCACCTTTTGGAACAAAGATGCATCATCTTTGCTTCTATCCCTGGGCTGCCTACAAAGTCTGCTACTTGCAGAAATGTCTGAGTTTTCCTTCAGCTTAGGAAGTTGCAGGGACTTTGGAGATGAAGAGAGTAGATTTCAGGTCTTGGGCGTCACAAGCAAGATACATAAGGAATTCTTCCCACAAGGCAGGCACATTATTTGTAAACCAAGTTAGTACTGGGACACCAATGCCAAGATATTCCCAAAGGTTGCCTGGAACTGAAAACTGTAACTATTATCCCTTGTCTTCATCCCCCAACAAATACCCCTACAATAGTGACAGTTCAGTGAGCAAACACAGTTAAACTTCTCAGAATAATTTTCAATGTGAAGAGGGAAAGAGAGAACCAAAATCTTCAGTCAGTCCCTAAGAGTGAATTGCTGGAGGTTGAAGGGCCAACAAGGACAAAAAGCTGGGCAGACCAAGCACACCTTCATTTGACCAGAATGTGCTCCATTCCTTAAGACCTCTTTTATTAAATGAACCACTTGGTTGAGTGCACCATACACACTCAAACAAAAAAGAGACTTTACAGGAAAATTGGGAATAGGATTAGGGGTCTTAAACACAATGGACTCAGAGGTTTTAATGAACAAGTTCACTGGTAATGCCATAGTTGAATTAGAGTGACCCTTACAACCATCTTTATTAGCATTAGGTACTAGCCAGTGGAAATCATCCCAGATATTACCAGAGTGGGAAAACATGGAAGAATGAGATAATGAATTGGCAACCAATGCTCTTGGTACAGACAGTGAAAACATTTCTTTGGCTCTTGGGTGCATACAAGTGCAATTGTGGATGCAATCAGTGGCTGCTTCAATTATTAGGGAAGGTGGGGAAGGAACATTTCCCACTGAGTTTTGTAAGATTATTTGAGATTATTTGGAAAGAGAACTCCACCTATGACCCTGTAACAGGTGTGGTGACTGGTGGCTTTTGTTTTAACTATACACAACACATTAGTGAGCATGATTGCCCCAATAGTCACTTTAGGATTGAACCATGAGGGAACTGTGCTATGTCCTTCTGAACACAGAATGTGGGCATGAGAGGTTAAAGGGAAGTGGCAGACTATTAACATAGAGTTATGTGCCACAAGAAAACAGCTGGGGTTTATATGAGAAGGAAATTTAAATGATGACCAAGATATCTGCCTGGATACAGAACAAAGCATTTGTCACTTCAAAATCCATCCAGTTAACCAGACAACTTTGTTTGTCAAGGTTGTGTATTTGTCTCAGAACAACATGCCCCACTATAATAGTGGCCAACCTTGTCATAAATAAAACACAATCTAATTTGTGTATTTTTAACATTGTCAAAATTGAGGGATGCTATTTCTCCTATTGGATCCCAGCACAGCACACACCAAAGCTGGCTGCCAGGGCAGCCTGGCAGGGCACCTCTCACAGCCCCAGCCTCTTGGCCTGATGCAATCCCTGAGCAGACATAAAGCTGCAGAACTGAAGGGAAGGGATGCTCTGCCATTTGAAGCCACACAAGCAGACAATCTTGATTAGTGCCTCTGTAACCTCATATTTAATGTTTGCCACCCCGTCTCTCGCAAGTTATTGCCTTGGATTTCAAGTCTTTGGCAAAATGGCAGAAACATCCAGCAATGCTAAATCAGGAAAAAAATCATCACTATGAATCATGAATGACCTCCCATTGACAGGCTGAGGGATGCCAATAAGCAAACCAGTTTTAAATTTATCCATTTCTTGGTAAACACCTTGCATGATCTAACTAGGGTATTTTTGTTTTGGAGTTTTTATCCAAAGCCAAAAATTAGATGTCATATAGCATTTGTAGCCAAATGTCTCAGAGAAAGGCAAGTGAACTGTATCAACTAAATTTCTTTTGTTCATCACATATGTAATCCCACAAAACAGTAAATCTAATTTTTGCAAGGCATCAATGCATGATGCAGATTTACCATGATAGTTTTATCATGGCTTTGTGGACAGAATTCTTAATTAAATATTTCACTAAACTGTTCAGTTGACGAACTAGCCAATCTACAGTTCCTATTCACCATTTTACATTTATTTACTATCACAAGATTTACCTGTTTATGGCAGAAATTTGTTTAGCTGTCTGCAAGCAATTATATTTATTGGAAGCTTCTGTCACAGGCTTTTTCCCCAGAATTTTGCAGATTACAAAAGAGGCTTAAAGATAGCAAACTCCAGACTAGCATGGCTAAGATTATACTTTGTGCTAATGAAATGGAACAAAAACAGCTTGGCACCACCTGCAACAAACATATGAAATCTGGCTAAACAACTCAGATGGGTTGCTAACTTTAATTATTTTTTTTTTTTGTCCTATTTGGAAGGATTATACCTTTGTCTTTTAAAAAGTCCGATAAATTGAGAAAAGTAGGCTAGTTTTGTTGGTGCTGAAACAAGCTGCTATGTTTCTATGCTGATGGTTTTAACCCACACAATGCAGCTGAGATTCCAAAGGCATTAGTCACCAAAGGAAGGAGAGGGAAGAGATTGATGCCTGGTGCCCTTTCTCCCTCTCCAGCCGGGTTTCAGAGGATCACTGGGAGGCACAGGAGCCCTTTTGCTCAGGCTGAGGAATGCACTGAGGTGTCCCCATCACAGGGGAGCTGCAGCTGGCACTCAATCCCCACAGATGGTTACAGCACCCTAATTCCTGGGCTCTGCTCCCTCCTTCCCCAGGGCTCTGAGCAGGGAAGGGGCTGTGTTGTCACTGCAGTGCTCTGTTGCTCTGTTTGCTGTAATTTCTAGGACACTCAGTTAGGGATGAATAACCTCTGAACTAGATGAAGGACCACAGGGTGCCAGCTTGGGCACATCTCCAGCTCAGGCAATTACCAGCTGGCATAAGTGTGTGCAGGGGAGGAGAGGAAGCTTTCCCAAGGTGAAAAGCAGCATGTCAATGCTTTCAAGAGCTCCTCACAGAGAAGTCTGTATTTTTTTTTTTTTTTTTTTTCCTTCTGTGATGTGTGTTGTAAATCCATGAGTCAGTTCCCAAATGTTTCATGTCAAGGTTATCATTGAATCACAGCCATTGTGAAATGCCCTGTCTCACTTTTTATACAACATTTTTTTCCTACTGTTGTTGCCTGAGCACTGCAAGCCAGCCTTACAATACAGGAATGGTGCAACTTCCCCATCTCCCACTGCACAGAAATAATTTGCCTCCTCTCATCCCCATGCTTGGTGCTCATTCAAGATGTTCCATTTTTAGGCAGGGAGTATTGCAGAGGTGGTGGCAATGCACAGTGCTGTAGTTAGGAGAGAAGGAATACAGGCAGGATGAACTAACCCCTCCTTGACAAATACCTGGGCATCACAACCTCTAGTGTCATCTTAGATGGCACTTGAAAACTAAATTATAGAATTGTGGGAAGAAAACAGGGTGACACATTCTTTCCATCTTCTCTGAGGTACATTTTACCCCTCAGCCTACACCTCAAAAATCCTCTTGGACAGAAAAGCCACAAATAAACTTCCTGAAGCCCAAATCAATCTACACTCCGAGGCTGGGCACCCCTTTGGGTGCAGCCTGGCTCCTGTGGCTTATGAAAAGGTCTGTGCACAGGGTCCTCTCACCACTTTTGTTTTGCCTCTGGGGTAACAGAACCTGTTACCTGCCTGTAATAATGCAGGAGTAGGTATGCAAACTATCCAACACCTCTTTAGCAAGAGAACAGGCTGATCTGCTGCATTTGCCCTAAGGACAGGCACCACAGTTTCAGGGCTAGCCAGGAGCAGGGATTTCCATCTCATCCTGGGATCAGCTGGGAGGCATTTTCATCATCACAGTTCAGGGTGCAGGCCTTAAGCACACTTTAAAGAAGGAAGGTAAGGAACAGTGCAGCATCCACATCTGCAATGCCTGTAATTCAGCTGCTGTAGGAGTGTGTGGTTTTGGGAGTGGAACCCAGCACCATGGAGCTTTTAACCAGGGAGCTGGTATTTTGGGATAGCAGGTACTAAGCTCCCAAAGGAAAAGGCAAAGGGCAGACATGCCAGCCCACCTGTTCAATCGAAACTGCTTTTTTACAGAAAGCTGCCATGAAATCTCACCCTAAATCAGCAGAAAAATAACTGAGTTGATTAGGCACTTACACATACTAAGTGTGAATACTAATTTCTGGCTTAATGCATCCTCCCTGTACTACTGAAATGTCTTTGGTCCTCTGTCTTTTATAGGTGAATATTGTAATGATGAAAAGCTCTGCCACCAGCACTTTTCTTTCAGTAGAGCTCAAAATATTTCATCAAAATAGGTTGGTTCCAGTGTTCTTGTTTTAAGTGCAAGGAAACAGGCAGAGGGAAGGGATTACATCCCAATCTCTACAAATCAGGAAAGAGGGCTCTGGGTCACTCAGCTCTGCCCCAGCACTACAAGGAGGCCATCCCAGCACTGTCTCAGCCCCTGGGCTGGGAACAGACCCTTCTGTCTGTCCATCCATCTCCCTGTCTGTCCTGCTGGGCTGGGGCTGCCCCATGGGCTACAGAGGGTCCTTTCCAAGGCTCCCACCCACCTCACCTATCAGCAGCAGCCCACAGCTGAAAAAGCCACATACCAGTCCTTGGAAGCAATATCTTCTAAAGGACAGAGAGAACAGATGTCCATGTGTTACAGTACTAATATGAATATCAAGTCCAGTGCTTCTGTTGCCAGGCATTCTGATTGTGACTTCAGTTTCCCCACAAAGAGAGTGCAGAAGCAAGGCACAGATGGGGAAATATTAGTTAAACCACAAAAAAATAAAGAAGTTATTGTTTTTTTTTTTTTTTTTTTTTTTTTTTTTGCAAAAGCAAAAAAAAGAAAACAGCATTTCTAGGAAATGGAAATGTAGCTCCAAGCTAAGTGGTTAATATTTTTTTTCAAATTCAAATGGACTGGTGGATCAGATTGGCAATTAGGATTTTAAAGGAAGCAAAGTCAAGGCAGCAATCCTTTTGGCTTCTGCAAGGGTAATTACCTTGTTTAAAAAAATCAATATTTAGCTTTACATTTATTAAATATGAGGCAAATTCTACAATAAGGGTTAAAATCTGTTCCTGCTTTTCCAGAAATATATATAACATTGCAGAAACACTCTGATGAAATCTAAAAAAAGATTGATATTTTTTATTCCATTCCAAGTGAAGTGAGCTATTTTCCAAGAGTGCCTAAGAGTAAACACAGGATTTTACCTGGTATTTTCTAAAACTGATTTTCCTTTTAACCTGACAGTAAGTTCCCCAAAATATGCAGTCTTCAAGGTAATCTATGCACTGTTAATCTTCTGAAAATATATACAGTCACATATAAAAGGTTTAAAGGTACACCCCACAGTGCTAGTAATAACAAAAATCTTCTCTAGTCTGGAGAAAAGAATTGGATGGTCATATGCAAAGATCAAACCATAAGAGGCACTGAGAGACAAATTCTAAAGGAAAAAATACTAAACAGGGAAAGCAGCATTTTCTTTTTTCACTGTCACAAAAGCAGCTTTGGTAAGTATGATCAAGGCTGATATTTTTTACATGCTACCAACTCATTGCAGGACCCAGACCTTTAGTTCTGCTGCTTGTACATGGAAAAGTATGTTTTAGTTTCTGTTACCCTTCACCTCATAGGAGAAGAAATTCCCAGCAAAACAAAGGAATTTTGAAGTTACATGACTGCAGCCTCAAAGAACAAGTTGAATCAATAAACCCAGCAGTGAAATAAAAGGCTAGGAGTGTAAACAGAGAGGAGGAAAAATTAGGACCTAAAAAGAAAATAAAATTAATGCCAGCAGATGTGTCAGAACGTGGAAGAAGTTTGTAATTATTTGTCAACAAGAGGCAGTGAGAACAAACTGAAATGCAGGAGATTGAACAGAAAGAATAAAATCTCTTTACAGTGAGGGTGGTCAAGCACAGGAACACCATGCCCAGAGGAGCTGTGGAGTCACTGTCCTTGGAGTCCCAGTGCCCTGGCTGACCCCCCTTGAGCAGGAGAGCAAAGCTGGATGGTTTCTAGAGGAACCTTCCAGCCTCAGCCTTTTGCTCTGTGATTTTGTCTCATGGGCAAAACCCTGTCCATGAGGCAGCACTTGTTGCAGGCTGCCTCCCTTAGTCCAGCCTGCTCCAAACAAGAGACATCTCCTGCTTCCAAGGCTCATTTGAGCTGCACTCACCCCACACCTTGAGAAGGCAGCAGAGGAAAGTAATATTTTTCCTCTTGGATTGTTTAGTAAAGTCCTAGGCTGACTGCCAAAATCCTTAATTTTTTTTTCTGAGAGCGAACCAAACAGCTTTGTAACACTAACCCTTCCCTGGTTATTGTCTGGGGCAATAAGCTTAAAGTTATCCATGGGATGTTAAGTTTATGCTCTAAGCCTTTGTGACTACTCTGTGAGGTTGCCCAGGAGATGATTTACTACCACAAAACGTGACAATGTTAAAGGCTTTTTACATCACTCCTTAAAAACTTAGCTGGGGATAAAATAGACCACAGGAGTCAAGAAGCAATTAGTGTTTTTCTGCTGAGTTGAGCTAGTTCAGGAACATTGTCTAACTTGCCATGTTTTCCTTTTTACAGGAACTTTAAAAAAAAAAGAAAAGAAATAAGTGAAAGGAATCAGTCTAAAGGTGAAGATAGATCCTGTACACCAAGTTTATTTGACTGTTAAAGATCAGACAGTAGCAGAACATTTTGTATGTAGATTTGCTTCAAAAACTGCCCTCTATCTAAACATGTCCCTGATAACCTAGAGAAATCAACTGATAAGATTGACTGTCTCAGTGGGAAAAAATAATGAAAAGAAAACAAAATGTACCTCTTCTAATAATTGAATATTGAAGTGTACAAGGTCATGCAAGGTGTCTCTTGTCAGATATCTGGGAAAGAAAATTTTTCTCCTGTAAATCTTGTTCCTTTTTTTCTGAAAAATAATTTAATGGGTGTGATTTCAAAACATACATTAATGCTCTTACTGCAAATTTATTTCTACAAGTATGAATCAGCAGCAGAAAGGCAGCTCAAGAGATTTTAAGGGTAGGAGCTGAAGGCAATGACAGCCCAGCACGTACTTGTGAATGGGAGCAGGAGAAATCAAAGGCTTTGCCTTCTGCTTCATGGCTTGATTGACTTGGCAATTACACAGGCCATTGCTCTGATCTGCTACAAACTTTCTCTCACAGCATCAAGTCTCATTTTTTAAGAGCTTACGTTCCTGATCAGATTTCTTTTCCATTAAGTACCCCTTTTCATCAAGGAATGCTTGACATACAGTAGAGCAAGGTAGAAGCAAAGAAAGAGAAATTATGTAGGAGCAAATTATAAGTGTCCAAGAACAAATTGGCAGTATTTGTTCAGGTAGAAGAAGATCATATTAAACACTTGCTGTGTTCCAGAACATTACAGGAGGACACATTGCTGTGTTTTATTGAGGTATTGCATAGTTTTTAAAATCAAAGCCATTGACTTTCCATTGCTCACAAACTCAACAGCCACACAAAGGCCACTGCTTTGGATTTAAAAGCCAGTGAAACATTTCCAGTTGCTCTATACATTGTCTGGTCTTGCCATCCCTTGGATAACTATGGCTCTTTTCAAGCTACAATTTCTGTGCAGAACTTGGAGGTCACACATTAAATGACTATGCTGCAAGAAGAAAAAAAAAAAAAAAAAAAAAGGCTTTAGCAGCCCAAGTTTTAAAAACTGAGGAGTGTAAAAATAGATTTCTATTCCCCTTGTATCAGTAAGGAAAAAATTGTTTCTGAGATTCTCCAGTAGGAATTTGCTACAGAAATAGTCCAACATTCTATGATTGTCTACAAAGGAGCACACATTTATTAATCAATCATAGTCCTTCACAGACAAGATGAGTGCCAAAGGCTGACGTGCCTATAGACAAATGAAACAACAGCAGCCCCAGGAATAGATAACTTCCATCTTCCCTTGTGGACCATGTTGAAGCAATTAGACACTAATGCTTTCTAATGGCACCCACAATCTATATGCTGCTCTTGCATGCTTTGACAGCATGGGATAGGCAGAGCTGAATTTTTTCCCTCATTGAGTGAATAAGGAAGGTTTTAACTTCTATGAATGAGATGCATACTCTTGTTTTAAAGAATAGAATAGGATTTAAATTCTGCTCTCAGGCAGAAGAAAAACTAGATACTACACTTCCCCAAGTTCACAAAGAAGTGAGGAAAGATACTTCTCCTTTCTAATGAAGTGAAAGAAATTACTTTGAGCACTTCATCAGTCTAGACATGGTTTTTGAGGCCAAAGCCAGGGTGTCCTGCTGCCAGCTGCTGCCAGATGCAGGGTGATCTCTCCAGCCTCTGGAGCACAGCACTGACACAGCACAAGTGAGGGCAGGGAAGGGCTGAACTACAAACAAGGCTCAGTTTGCAGTCCCTGTGTCCCTCTTCTCTGTGTTCTGTCTGCTTTGTTAGCCACCACACAAGATGAGCAAGATGGGCAAGAGGGGGAGCAACCTTGATCCTTGGTTAGAACAAAACCACCACACTCACATGTCCCAAGCCAGAGACAGCACCTGCTGACCAAAGGTTGTGACAGTCTGCTCTTGCCTGGGAAGGCTGGAGACTGGCAGGGACACAGGATGAGCACAGAGCTCTGGCCTCCATCTCCAGTCCCTCTGGCTCAGGTCCCTCACCCCCAGTTGTGCCCAGCCAGGGCTGCAGCAGCACCAGCCTTTGGCACACTCCTCTCTCTCCCTGTGCTTTTTCATCCATAACCATGTCCTGGAACTGACTTCTCAAGATCACTAGTGTTTTAGGCAGCATCAGAGGAGGAGCAGAGGAAGAGTTAGCCACAGAAAAAAAGAAGACAACATAGGAGGCAGCTGTGGGGTAACAGTTCCCACCAAAAGTCTCACTGTCTTGTAATTCTTCCTGTTTGACTGCTTTGGGAAGCCCACCCATTCCATTGCCCTGTAGGATCATCACACCTTGGTGGAGATGACTTATTCCAGCTGAGATGGGCAGCCCAGCCATGGGAAAACACTTTCTGCTCTGCTGTCACACGAGCCACAATGATAGTGCTCTCAGCATGTGGCTTTGTTCTGCTTCCAAAATATTCCCAACTGCCTGCCATGTCCCCTCTCCTGCATTCACTTTCCTCATCCTCCCTATTATTTCTTTTGCATCTGACATCTTGTCTTCTTCTGTGAAAAAGTACAACCAAATTGCACAAACCTGTTGCACAAATCCCACTGCAAACACCCTGAGGTGCCTGTCAGGATGCCTTGTTCCTGGGATTCTGCTCCTCACCACCCCCCATCCACCCCAACCCCTAATGCTCTCCAGCTTTCCAAGTCTTCAGGCAAGAGCTATCTTACTAGCAGTTTTTTCCCCTGGTGTAATGTCAAAGGCCAACTACCTTGCCAGGTTATTAACAGCAATTATTGCAATTACTAATTCATGAAGAATTGTTTTGCAACTAAATTAAATATCTAAAGTAAGGGCAAGTACATGTGCTGAATATCCAAGAGCTGTCAAATCTCTGCAACTAATACCCTGTTCAGAGCTAAAGGAAAAGCCTCTGAATCACAGATTTTAATTTTTTTTTTTTTTTACTATATTTCATTGTAGAGTTGGAGAGAGGATAATTCAGACAAAAATGACAAACCCCAAGGCTTTTAGGTGCATTCATTATCCAAAATTTAAACTTCAAAAAATTATTGTATATTTACTGACCCCATTAGAAGACAGCAGTCAATTTTCATTTCCCTTTCGGTCAACTTGTGTAAAAAAATCAAAACAATAAAACTAGATAACTCTGCTGCAATCAAAATTACTTCATTTTTTCCATCTTCTATTCCCTTTACTGTATTTAAAGCAGAAAGAAAAGGCTTTCAGCCAAGGCTTCAGTATATGCCTGACCATGAGAGACAATTTTTTTTTTATCAGTAATGTGTTGATGAGCAGTATTATTCTATTACCCCACTAAGATGGAGTGAAAGCAGTGTATTCTGATGAACTGCAGAAAGCCTCTAAACCAGCCTGGCAGTGGGATCAAAACAAGAAGCAGACATGACTCTCCATCTTATGGCATTTGTTCAAAGCCACACTTTTTCTTTCCTCCACAGAGGACTTTGTAAAAACCTGTTTCAGAGGTTGGTCTTTGCTGAAGGTGCAGCATGACAAGGGAATTGTGCAACAAGAAAGCTCCATGGGCAAAGTAATTCGTGCTAAGCAACCTCTACTGCCCTGTTTGACAGCCATGGAGCTGCACCAGATGGGATGGAAATTTCCCCCCTGGGATCAGAGGCATTTGTTCATCAGATTCCTGTGCCAGCACAGAGGAAGCTGTGCCAAGGGAAGACACCGTGGGCAGCTGATTCTAGCTGCAGTGTTTGTCCCCAGTGCAGGCTGCATTTCTTCACTCTCCTGTAAGGACTGTTCCAGCACCACTGCAAGGGTTTGCAAATTAGGCAAATACTTCCTATTAGAGGTTGTCTCAGTTTTCACCCCCATGTTTCTGAGCTTGAATCTCAAGCTGTGAAAGAGCATTGAAGAGTAGGAGCTGTGAGCCCAGCTTTTAATTGTGCATTCTTGTTAGTGATCTTTCTACACAGAAGTTGAAATCATAGAATATTTCAAGTTAGAGGGACCCATAAGGATCATTTCATATCTTCATTTGATGGATTCAAATCAAACATCTGATACATGCATTGGTGTACAAAATGTTAAGCATGTAATAAAAAAATCTTAAATGATTTTCAGCCTGCAGGGAGCACCTCTGGCTAGCCAATGTTGGCTGGAGTTGGGAAACCAGGAATAGATTAAACCAGTGTATTCAATTAAGAGCAATCCTAAAAGCAAAGCCTTTATAATTAAGATACTGTAAAAGAGACCCAAATCCTTCAGAGATACCAGAAATGCTTAGAACTCCAGTGCTGTTTGCCTGCAGTCAGTTCCCAGTAGAGAATTTTCCTTTGGGCATTGTCTGCTCATAAAGGAATATCTGTTCCATCAGAACTTTTTTGCTGTTTGCTGAGCTTTGACAGGCTGGAGGATGATGTCCCCCACAGAGTCAAGCCATGTGTAAGAACAAAGCCCATATGGCTGTGTTGCATTGTTCTCCTTTCTCTCATCTCTCTCAGCAGATAATTTCTGAGCACAAATTTGCTAAGATTTTTCAGCTATAATCCATCACTAAGCAGAAAGAAACCCTATAAAATTTGCCATCTCCATCCTCACTCAAAGCTCCCCAAAGACCATATTGATACCTGGGCTCAAAAGACATCTTTCAGGTCACAGCTTTTTAAGGAAAACTTGGCCTTCTGCAAAAATGACTGTATTCCATCTCCTGCTTTGCACCTGGTTATTATTCAAGCTGTAGCTTGTTAGCATGAGGACTTCCTACAGGCTTTTATGGCCTGATAAAGCTCCCACTATGCATTATGGCCTTCACATTAGAGCTGCATAATACCATTAATAACAGAACATGGAAGGGCAATTTACTGACAAATGACTGTAATTTAATACACATAATCCACTAACAATGTTTTAAGAGAAAAATACATTATATATAACAGAGAAATATCATATCATGTTTTAAGAAGGGACTAAAGGCAGCAAGGCAGAGATAACAACATCTATTAATTACAGCTATTGCAGGCAGTCTCTTTGCTGGCTTGTTTTTAACATTCATTGATGTAGATTCCACAGCCATGCCACTGCATGCCACTTTTGCTGAGGCTTTGCTGTCTTTATCACTAGCAAACTTTACCAAGGTCCCTCCTGAGCCTCCTGTGCTGTAGAATATCCTGTCCACCAAGAAAAAAAAAATCCTAAATATTGCAATATCTTTTTAAGCATTTGAAGATTACTACTGTGTGCCCTGCCAGTCTATTCTTTGGGGTGGTTTCGAGTGACCACAAGTTTTCTGCCCTCTCAGCTTCCCCCTCAAAGCTCCCTCTGATTGATCCTTCTCAATCAAGTATGTTTTCTCAAATCTGGATATATCATCTTTGTTGCAGAGTAAGAGGAGAGATGATCTGCCAGCCAACATCTTTATAGACAATACTTCTTGTTCCCCTGTTGACTATTGCATCTTCATTGCAGTGTTAGTGAAGACACAAGAGGACTGGGTAACCTGAAATCAGATATTGCACTATAAATTAAATTTAAAATCTCTTAGCCTCACACTTGAAAAGGACTCTCAGTATTTTGGCAAGCTGATTCATTAATTCTATCTCTTTGTGTTGGAAAGAGATGACTTCTAACAGTGAAGACTTCCCAAATGTTTTTCCCAAGGGTTGCCATGCTATTGGGATGGAGTTCTAAGAGGTAGCTCTGATCTCCATTCAGCAGCTATTTTCAAAGGAAATCCTTGTCTTCAAGGGTATTTCTGATCGAACACACCCCCAGAGGTCTGCAAGAATCATGACTATTGCTTATTTGGCATCTTTACCTCAAAAAATGAGGTGGGAAGGAGGAGCAGTCACAGAGCTACAGTGGATTCTCTCACGGCACAAC
Source organism: Muscicapa striata striata (assembly GCA_030060385.1). Taxonomy (NCBI): domain Eukaryota; kingdom Metazoa; phylum Chordata; class Aves; order Passeriformes; family Muscicapidae; genus Muscicapa; species Muscicapa striata. The sequence continues at coordinate 6,197,155 of JAREIS010000011.1, forward strand.
AGTATTAGTGGAGGCACAGGAATTGGACTGCAGATAACCAAACCACCAGAAGAAATCAATCACAAAAAAACCACACACAGAGCAAAACAGACCCCTCACATGACCCAGCACCTCAGCAAAACACCAGGAGGTATAAAAATACATCAGAGCTACTTCCATAAAGAATAATGAAAGCACTTCTGTTTATCAGCTCCCATCCACCCCTAGCTCCAGTTTCCTCGGGATTCTTGGAGAGTCTGCTGCTAAAATGGAACAGATGACACAGTTTCACTGTGATTACAGTGGCACAGTGTGCCAGTTTTCCCTCTGCCCCCTCACTGAAGTGCCCAGTTACTGTCATCTATTGGAACTCAGAGCCAAGGGTCATCCACAAAGTGGAACACACTTCGTTTCATGGCTTTCAAAACATCATTAGGACATGATCACTTATCATTTCCAAATAAATCAATCATACCTCCAAGGCTGGAGACTTAATGCCATACTTTATGCTTAAACACCTCCCTCTAATATAGACTATCTCCAAAAAACTGTCTGCAGGAGGAATATATATCTATGTCAGACCAGCTTCCAAGTAGCACTAAATTCATTAATTCCCATTAAAATTTCCTTTATTTTTTAATAAGTGTTTCTCCATCATGTTAAACACCTTTGCTTTCCTCAAATTCACCAGACAGATCACCATGACCCAAAGTTCTAAGATACACCCCCCAAAATCATTATGATAATATGTGCTGGCTTTTCACTTTGGAGCAGAGACATGTTTTTTTGTTTCGTGGTTTTTAATGTTTGTTCCCATCATTCACCTGGGCACAGAAGAATCATTTAATGTCTACCTACAAATTCTAACAAATCTGTGAATAATTCATGCAGTGGAGGAGACCAAATTGCCACCCACCTGCACCTGTGGATGCTGAGGGATTAACAATAATTTATAAACTCACTTTTCTCTTAAACGGCGTTCCTGTGGCACCAAACAGCACACTTGATCAGCAGCGCTGTCAGCTTGGCAAAGAGAAACAGATGCATCACTGGAAGGCAAAAGTTCTTGTCTAGATTGAGGATTATTCATGAGGAGGAGCTGCTGTAGATCACCTCACCCCAGACTTTGAGGTCAGCACCTCATTTCAGAGGGTGGATTTCTGCCACAGCTTCAGCCTGGAGCCATCTCTGCATGAGGGGAAAAACAAACAGATAAAACCCACAACCCCTGTTGTGGAGCTCAGTATACAGTAAAAGGAAATCAATATTTTCGGGTTTTTGTTACCAGTCAGTGAAGCAGGTCTGTCTGACCCTCTTCCACACACACTGAACAAAGATTTTTGTTGTTCTGCACAAGAAAGTACCAGCTCCTGCTGCTAGATCACATCAATTCCCTTGTGCCTGCTTTGTAAGCAAAGAGGAAATTTTTATATTCTAGGAGCAGTCCAGGTTCAAGAGAGGAGCCTGAAGTGCTGTCTTGGTTGAGATGGTGGAGCTCAGGTCTCTCCAGCAAGCAGGGTCCTGCACACAGAGCTCTGTCACAGCACAAGGGTCTCTGCCAGCTTTTGTACCAACCACTGCTGGTTGCCCCAGCAAAGCCAATGGAGTGTTTGATCCAGAGTTGCTGCCTTCTGCACATTCAGCACACCAGGTTGCCCCCATTCTTCCTGGGGACACTGGCATCTCCCATCCTAGGAGAAGTGATGCTCCTTGCCCTTCCCAAGCTTAGGGGGTGTCACTGCAGCCAGAGGGCTCAGCCCTGCACCCAACCATCCACCAGAGAGACCTTGGAGCTGCTGGACCAGCACCCACCACCCAGCTGAGACCTTGGAGCTGCTGGCACCAGCACCCACAGACCCAGCTGAGACCTTGGAGCTGCTGGACCAGCACCCATCACCCAGCTGAGACCTTGGAGCTGCTGGACCAGTCCCTGCTCCTCCATCCCCTCTCCCAGTGTGCTGCAGAGGACAGCAAGGGACAGTCCCAGGGACACTGCCTAAGCCCCTGCTGCCCTCAGCCTGCCCCATGTGCTGAAGAAAAGCACCAAGGGTCACCACAGACATTCCTGGCACTCAATGTGCTGCCCCCTGCCCTGCTCAGGAGTGACCACTGGCACCCCTGGCTGAGCCTGCCAGGCCAGCACAGCTCAGGAACCATCCCAGCTCCTCCTCCTTCCATGCCCTGGAGGATCCATATGAGGTTTCTGTGCTATTCTGTGTGCTCACTTTTCTCCCCACTTGACAGTGTGCTCCCAGCTCACTGCTGTGCCTCCAGAGCTGCCACCCTTCAGTGGAGGCTGGCACCTGGGAACATCACTGAGCTGCTGTGTGGCTCCTCTTGCTGAAATATGGGCAATTTTTTCCTGAAGGTTAACACAGAAAATTCAGATTAGGACAAATCAAATCATTCAGCAAATTTTTCCCTTAAATTTGTTTCAAAAGAATCTTAAATTATTAAACACATGGAAAAAAGCTTTCTTCCTCCTTATCACCATAAGGAAAAAATTCCTAATTTCAGTTTGATATTTAAAAAAAAAATGCTAAGATTTTTAGAGAGATAATATGAAATATATATTTTTTTAACTACAAGCAGCAAGAAAGTATCCAAGCATGCAAGTTACACTCCCAGATTTACCTTTCCCACTTAAACACATTGTCATTACTCTGCAGTTGTTTTACTTTTGCCATGTTTGGGGATTGGGAGTTGTTTTTTGTTTGGGTTTTTGTTGGGGGTGTGTGGTTTTGTTTGAGGGGAGTGTTTTGGGTTTTTTGGTTTGGTTTTTTCTTAAGGTTTCTACCCTATGTATAAAACACTCCTCAAATTCATGGTGAGATACTGAGAGTAAAAAGAATAGTTAGTTTCCAAATATTTGCAAGGTAAACAAGAAACATTTCACCATCTATAGTCTTAAGTAACAACCCTCATTTTTTGTTAGGTGTCTCAGTAAAAGCCAGTCAAGTTCTAAAGCATAAAAGTATCTTTTCCAGGAAGTCTAAAGCCTTCTATTATATCCAGACAACACATCAGGCTTTGATTGCTGATTAGGAATAGTCACAGCTATAAATTATTTGAGTAATTATTATTTTACTCAGTAATTTCAGGTATCAGCATCAGGTAAAGACGTGTGCGACCTAAATCACCCTAAAATATCATGGCTGCTGGAAGTTATTTACACACAGTGCTTTTATGTGAAATATGCCTGCTCTGGAGCTGGAATATTTCTCAAGGAGGTCAGAATCCACGTGGACAGTGCTGGATTAAGTCTCCTTCACATCTTCTTGCTTCCTTATTACAGTTCTGCACCTAATGAGTCAGCTGCCTTTGCCTAAATTTGTGTTGGGTTCTAGTTGATGCCAACTTCATGTCAATTCCCAATTCTATCACATGGCTGAAATTGCCCATCTGAAAAAAAAAAAAAAAAACAACTTAGCAAGACTATCCTAGGAATATCCAGTTCTTCCCCTCCCTGCAAATGAAGCCAATCAACTGTGAGCTAAACTAAGAGCAGAAATTGGCATAAACTACCAAGCTGTCTCAGCTGAACTTATTTTCCCATCATCATATCCCTGCTTTACCTAATGCAGGAAAATTCTTTCAGCTGTTGTGTTTTTTGGCTTCTTTTGTACATCACCAGGAACACCTCCCACTGGGTTTCTCAGGAGATTGCTAAAATAACATAAGTAATACAGCACAAGTATTCTATCATTAGTCATAGGAAAGAGGATCATTCTGGCTTTGTCTGCTTCTTTCTGTGATTTCTTTCACTGCTTCAATACAGCCCTTTGCTCTCTGTGAACACACTCATCATTTTTCAATCCTTGTAGTACCCATGTGACAAGTTATTACACTCAAAGTGTTATTCTGGGCAGAAGGGGGAACGCCTCTCTTTGGGAAGCCAGGAATGCTGTGTTAGACTAATTAAAATCTTAACAGCCTAACTAAAATACAATAAACTGTTATTGCAGTGCAGTTACAATGACACTAACCTTCTGAGTCCCAATTATCCCAACACAATGCACAGCTCAGTGGTGCAGGCAAAGATGGCTACACAGGAGTGTTCCCTGATGTTCTGCTCTGCTCTCCCCTACCCTGCCCCTCTGGCTCTCAAGGGTGACATAAGTCAGCCTCAAGGATCAGCTCCTGGGGAAGGACAGGGCACCAGGGATTGAACACTTTGTCAGCATTCCCAGTCCTTTGCTAGAAGGGTGTCCATGATGGGGTTTCTTCTTCTCCTTTGCTGAGGATTATGCCATCAATGGCTTCTTTCTTCTTCCTCCAGGGTCCCCATTTGAGTAATTTAATAAATTTTCTAGGACAATTCTCAAATCTTTCTTATCCGATGGGCAACTTGCTATTACATCCAGATTTGCTATAGGTGAGAAACTCTCTCCATAAACTGAACACCTCTTTTTTTTTTTTTTTTTTTTTTTCCCGTTTCTCTTTGTTATGACTAAAACTAACTTTTGCAAGTTCTACAATTTTTTAACTGAGCATGGTTGGGCTATCAATAGCTTTAGGGCTTCCAGTATCAATCATCCTTTGCTCCTTCCATTGTCACCCCACTCCTTTGCACCACACCCTCTAATTCTCTGGTGGCCTCTGCTATCATACCACATCTACATTATCCCATGTTAATTTATGCTATGGTAATAAGTGTTAAATTCTAATAACTGCTTCTTATAATTGCCTATATAAAATTAAGCTCATTCCACATGCTTATACAAAATTAAGCAAGAGCAAAACAAATTAGTTAACAGCTTCCTTGTAATTAAAAAATAATAAAGAAATGTTGCTGCTTAACAAAAAAAAGACCTAAAGCACTAGGATAGCCAAGACAAAATCAGGAAGAGCCTAACAAGAATCAGTCCTGAGGTTACAGGGCTATAGTGACCAGGATGCCCCACTCTTGCCAAAGCTTCATGACTCAGGTCTCTGTGTCCTGGAGCTCCTGCACAGCTGCAGCCACTGAAAGGTAGAGTGAATTTGCCTGTGTGGCTTCCAGTCCCATACAGGCAATTACATCCCTTCAAAGGCAAAGAAATTTCTTGGGAGGTAACTAAAACAGAATTTAGGAAGAAACACCCCAAATCCAACCACATAGGTGAAAGCTATAAATTGATGCAAATGCATCAGGTTCTTTAATTTGCAGCCTTTGCTCCAGATGGTCACTGGGTTTGCTTTGGCTGCCATGAGTGTGGATCAGGCTGACAGGGACAGAGATCATGAGCTGAGCAGCTGGAAAGGTGGAAATCCTGAATCTCCTCCACACTGCTTGGACTCCAAACACCAGGACAGGTCAGTCACATGTGATGCTTTCTCCTCCTCTGCAGCTATCACACCTGTCAGTCAGCCAGTCATGCTTTGTCTTCTCTGCTGGATACAAGATCTTTAACCTTTGTTGATGTGTTTATAATTTGTACCCATTGTGATGAGGTTTCATCCACATAAGTTGTCATCTTGTGGTGGCCTCACTTAAGACAAGTTTGGCACCAAATTTTAGTCAAAATTGTCATCAATTTTTCATCAAAATTGCTGAAATATGCCATGAGAAAACAAGCTGCAGGTTTAGGAGGGCACAAAACAAGCCCATGTCACTTGTCACACATCCCCTCAATGTCCATCTCCACATAGCTGGGAGGGGAAGCTGCTCATCTGCTTTCTCCTCCTGAATACCTGGGCAATATCTAAAGTCTGGAAAGTACTTGCAAATTTTCTTGTCATTTGGCTTCACTAAGCAGCTTTCACAAAATCTAAATATAGTGGATCTTAATCTAAAAGGCTGTGAAAAAGTCAGTCAAGTCCTGACAGTGTAAACCAAATGAAATAGATTTTTTTTTTAAAGTATAATGTAGTTTGGAGAAGCAGATGTTACCACCTTCTGGCAGAGGAAAAAAAGCCACTTTTCCAGGCAAAACAGTGTCTTAATACATATTGAAGAGCCTGCACAGTGGAATACTTGTTGAAATCCAGAAAAACCCAATCTGTGAAAGCAAGTAATTGCCTACAGCTCTTTTGAGACATAGAAGAAAAGAAGAAAGCCACTGAAGAACATACCCTTCTATGCTCAGCAGTGTCTGCAGTGCTACATCCTCATTATGCCAGGCACCACGCAGAGAGCAGCTTGTAGAAGACTGAAGACTGTGAGGAGATCTTCTACTGTTACATATATTCACAAAACCAGAATGATTGCTCTGCTTTGAGCTAAACCTATTCACCTTAATCCAATTTATACTTAAATAAAGCTGTCCTCATTCAAGCTTCCATGTCACACAACCCAACTGTATTTTCATAGAATTGTTGAGGTGGGAATGAGACTCTTGAGCTCCTTTAGTTCAACCCTTGCTCAGGCAGGGTCACTGGAGTGGGTTGCAAAGGACTACATCCAATCAGGCTTTGAATATCTCCAAGAATTGTGACTCCAAAATGTCTCTGGACCACACATACAGCAAAGTTTCTGAAGGAATTTTGTGTTTGATTTGTGCCCAGTTCTTCTTGTCCTGCCACTAAGTACTATTGAGGATAGTCTGCCTCTGTCTTTTTCACTCCCTGTCAGAAACTTACACACATTGATGAGATCTTCCCAAGCTTTGTCTTCTGTCTGATAAGTCAAAAAGCTCTTTCACAGCCTTTTCTCACGTGGAAAAAGCTCTTATCCCTTAGTCATCTCTGTGGGCTTTATCTGGACTCTCTCCAGTGTGTCCCTGTCTCACTTCTATTGGTCCAGCACTGGACACCTCTCCCCAGAAGCAGCTTTGCCAGTGCTGGGCAGAGGGGGAGCACCCTGCTGTCCCCCTGGGCTCCCAGATCCTTGTCTGCAGAGCTGCCTTCCAGCATCATCTGTGATCTGAGCCCATGAACTCACCTGAGTGCAGCACAGGGAGTCCTTGTTTCTGGCAGAGACCACCCATGTCCAGAGGATGTGGCAGTGTCCCACTGGGATAATGGCACAAGAAGGCTGGACTAGCAAGTTCTGGCATTCATTCATTGTCCTTGAGATACTTGGTACAATTTACTTTCCTCCAAAGAGTGGCAGGGAGCAGTTGGGAATTGTTTCAACTAAAACTGGCTGATCCCCTCTTAAAACACTGTTCCCATGGTCTTCTGTATAAACTACTCTTTCCAGGGAGTCAGAGAACACCTGGCTGTCCACATGCCTGGTTTACATGCACTAATGTGAGTTCTTGATCCAGAAGCTGAGAAATGCCTTGAACTTGCCAACAGCAATTGAAACCACCTACAATCTCAACCTGGGAACCCTCAAAGAGCTGCATTTAAGCAAAAAAACTTCCTTAGTTGGTATGGCATGATGCCCACACTGTGTTTATTTCCTGTGCTTCAGACTCAGAAGCAGCACCAGGCTGAAAACATCCATTGCTGACAAAGGACAAAAAGCAGGATTAGTCACATTTGAGCATCTGCTTCCATCCCTTCCTAAACCTTGAGAGCCTTTGAGTACTTGCCGAGCTGTTTCTCCTTTCATTTTTATACAAGTCAGAGCTGATTCACTGAGGTGGTGGAGGAAAATAATGAGGGAAGCACACATCTTGCAACACTAAAAAAGACATATTAGTGTAAACAGCCCAGCTGGAAAATGCAAACAACAGAAACATGATGAAACAGTTTGATCTTAAGTTTCCAGTTGAGCTGTGTGGATCCTCCCACACACTCACAGCACTCACCCTCCAGGACTGTTTGGAACTAATTTGCAATCCACCACATGCCATGAGGGCCTGAGTCCCTGCTGCATGACCCATGCACACAAAACTCAACACCAACCCTTTTTTTTCATTTTATCCAAGAGAAAAATCTGTGCTTTCTCTGGTTGTGCTGAGCCAGAGACAAACAAGGTGGAGCATTTTAGAGTGGCTTCCTGCTAATGAGCCAACATTTCCAAAGTGGGCTCAGGCAGATGCAGCTATAAAAGTACTGTAATTCCAATTCATTGGCCTCTAGTAGAAATGAAGCAATGAACAGCTGCTTAAGAGTGATCCAAGAAAGAAAATTATGATTAACATTTGTTTTATTGCCTTAACATCTTCCTTTTTTCATTATACAAGACAACATGTGTTCAATGTAGCATTCAAAGAAAATATTTCATTACTCATATTTCTTCAATCTACAAAGCTAAATATCATCTACATCAAACAAATGTGTTCCTGACCTACTGAGGCATGTGGATGTGCAATGAGTGTGTTTCCTCTCCTGTCAGAATAGCTCTAGTGCTGAAATGATCACACTTTCCACACCCAAGTCCTTCAAACCTATAACTCCATACAACATCCAAAGCAATTCCTGGATGATCCAAACTGAATTTGTAAAATTTGCCATCACTCCTCATCCCCCTTGTATAGCACAGTTTTTTGATCAACGTGCCATGGAATATCTGCAATAACCCATCCACCCACTTGGCACACAACCATGGGCTGAGCAGGACCCCTCTCCCTGCCTTAGTGTGCCCAGGGACCTGCTTCACCTGCTGCTTACAGGAACATGTAGCTGTCAGTACATCAGCCATGCCCTGTCCTGGGGCCACAGGCTCCTCAGGAATTAGCTCTGCCTTTCAGGAGCACCAACACTCGTGGCACTCCATAACCTCTGAGCCCTGCAGCCACACAAGCCAGGCTCCTGTGCAGCAGTGCACAGACACACTCCTTCTGGAGAACAGGCTCACTTCAGCTCTCTATTCATCTGGCATCCTACCCAAATTCTTCAGCTGCTACAGCTGAGAGAAGAAAAGCACAGAAAGGCCACTCTCCAGTAGTAGAAACGGAGGCTGGAATTCAGGGGAGTCCCATTCTTTAAATGAAGCAGAGAGGGATGCAATCCTTTCTTCTAAAATAATAGCTGTTCCCTCAAACTCTTGTTTTGGCTTATTTTCTTAAGGCAGTGAAGCTTCTGCCTGCACACAGCCTGAGCCCCTGCTAGATAATCTGAGTTAACACATGCTCACAGCAAAGCCTTTTCTGCAGCCACGTATTTATTTCCCTTACACCCATATAAGTAAAAATGTGAGGCCACTGTTTGGAAGCATTTTTACTTTCCAAGACAGTTTCAGATATAAAGTCTAAAAAAGAACATTATCACATTTTACCAAGTGTTTTAATATTTTCTCTCCTACACTGGCATCATCTGGATCCACACAAGCCCTGCACTTAAATTATCAGTAGAGAAAGCAAAGTGAATAATAGATGCAGCACTTCTACATATACAGTTTCCCTTAATGTTTGGACAGGTTGGTAAATACTTGTTTTGCTAGAGGAAGCTGTGTGTTTCCATGTTCCAGCCTCTTACACCCACAAATATGTCATTATCACCAGTTAGAGTTTTTCCAGGCTCTCCCTCTCCTCCATATTTAGCAGATGGACCAGCAGCTCACCTGCTTCTCTTCTTTAAACCAAGTTACATTTGCGTTTTCGTTCTTCCAGGTTTCTTGCTTGAATTTTTGCAGCTGTCACTCCTTTATTGTTCTATCCCAGGAGGTTTTTGGGTGGTGTGTGAGAGATTCATCCTCAGACTCCATCACCTGCCTGTGCCCCACGAGGGCTGACTGAGACATCTGCATCCCTGGGCCATGTCCTCTGCTGCTCTGGAGAGCTGCTGTCCACATGCAGCCCCTTTCTGAGCACCCAAACACAGCCAAAGCCAGCGAGTCCTCCCACAGCCTGCTCAGGGCTCTGCACCACATTTCATGGTACGTGCTCTGAGGCTGAGGTTTCCAATCTGATCATCTGCAGCAGAAATTAAACTTCTCGTGCAATAAACAGCCTGGGACCATGTTTGAATTAGAAGTTTCTCAGTTATTTGTCAGATCAATCCCTGTAAGGAACAACAGGTTTTTAATGACATTTTTGTATTGCAAACAATTTTTATTATATTCTCTCATGTATTCCAACAGCTGTGCTAGCAATGCCCTTGGTAATAGGCTTCAGATTCTCCAGTTTGTTTGTATCTGCTATATTTAGGTTTGTTGTTCAAACCTCTTGATCTGACTATTGGCATGACTCATCAATTGTTGGCATCATATTATTATAACTAATCAGCATCTTACAATTAGAGACAATGGCTTCTGAATGAAATTGTTGACTGGAATCCTTTTTGAGCCCGTCAGCAGAGGCCATTAGAGAAAAAGCTTTACCATTTCTAATTTTGTGTTATTGATCCAAAAATGCTAGAGATAAAACACTGCTGGAAAACTTCCTGGAGATTATATCAATACACACTGAGTATTAATACAATAACTTTTAAGAAGCCAGACACAATGATTCATCCCTTTTAACACATGCCTGGGCTTTGCAATTACCTTTTATGATTTCCTTATCATTATTTGCACTAACTGAAAAGCTTACCTTTCTTCCAAAATATTAATTTTAAGTTTTTACAGGAAAATCTATTCCAGCCTCAGCAACAGTTTTCCAAGCAGTGTCTTTAAGTGTCCAGGTCTGACAGACTTTGCTACCACACAGGCAACCACACATACGAGTTCCATGACTGGCATTTTTGGCAAGTTCCCCTGTGCTGCAATTTTCCCTTGATCCAGCTTCACAATGGAGATCAGTCAATGCAGTCTCTGGATTTTATTGCCTGTGGAATGCCCAACACAGCCTGTGGGGAGATTGGAGTGACACTCTGCACTGGTGGAAGCCATGGTGCTCAGGGAGAGGCAGCAGCCTCCAGCTTTGGGCACGTTCTGGAGGCAGGTTAGCCAGGAGCCCTGCCTCCTCCTAGGGACAGCACACTGCTTTGTGGGCTGCTGGGTGGCATCCAAGAGGCAATATTCCAGCTTCCAGCCCTGTTTATGGGCATGTTTCACATATAATTTGGCAAGGCAAGTTGTTATCTGGCACACCAAAAAGGTTGCTGACTCCAGGTAGAAGCTACTTGAAAATGCTTTTATGCCAGAATACTTTTTCCATATTTCCATTTCTACCAGGGAATAATTTAATGAAAAAAAAAAATCACTATACTATCTTTCCAGAAGAATTCAAATGGGAATTAAGCCAGCATCTTCACAAACAAATCTTTGTTTGCAAGCCCAGCATACCAGCAGTACCTTCAGAGTGCCAGTGAAGTTTAATTGATGGCATCATCCTCCCCAGCAAGGCAGGAAATCTTCAAAAACCTTTAGAAATTCTGTGAAATCTGTTTTTTCAACAGTTCATTTTCAACAGCATTGATTATTAATAATTTTAGCTCACACTCATACAGAATTTGCTGTTTGCCAGCTCACATGGTATTATCTTCATCTCCAAGCATTCCTGGCACCCTGTGACACTGTGATAAACCAGGGCTACCTGCACACTTCACAAGAGCCTCCCCAGGCCAGTGTCCTGAGCACACGAGTTGTAAATGCTGTCAATCATCAGTCATGCTCAAAAGATAGCACAAAACCACTAAGAACAAAGAGCTTGGTGCTTTTTTCTTCACCCCCACCCCTTCAAACTATGTCATTTAAGCTCTGTTGTCACTCCAGTCCTTGGTGCTGGTACAGAACTCAGCAGGAGGGTGATGACAAAAGCTGCAGATCCATCCTGGACCTATCTTGCTGCAAAACACAGGAGCACAGATTATGACACATTACTCAGGAGATCATCTTCCCAAGGGCCTCACATTCCAGCACCACTCCTGTGAGAGTCTGAACATCTTATTTGAGACACTCAACAGCCTCTGGAACACATCTATACACGATGGAAAATCTGTCCCTCCTTCCCACGTGTTGAGTTAGGGAAAGGAAGCAGAATGGACATGCTTGAAGTGCAGGGAAAATATCATGTTAGTCTGCACAAGTGGCAGATTCTAGAAATAACACTTGGGGTTTAAAAGAGCTAATAAAAACCCACCCATGATGACACTAAATGGACATATTTCAAGTCCTAAAAAATCAGAAAACTAGTAAGCAGGTTCAGACTTCAAGCCAAACATTGTTGGAACAAGCTCACAGTGACAGAACACTGGACAGCAGGATTCACAACAGCAGCATCAATTTTATCCTGAAAGGCTTTCCTGTTACTCCTTTACCAGAGCTATCAGACAGATCCCAAGCCATAATTTCAAGTGTGACATCAAACTGAATTTTCATATGTTGAATTTTATCTTTCACAGATGCTTCTTCCTTGGCTTTTCTATGCAGCCATCACAACCACATCATGAGAACAGTGACACACACAGATTTATCAGTTCCTCAGCCTTTTGCAGGATCCAACACTTCTACAGTTATTCCCATTCTGATCCCAAAGCCATCACTTCTCCACACCATATTTTCCTCTTGCTTTTCTCCTGAGTTCCAAAGGAGATGAGAGGAAGTTCTTTGAAAGAGGTTTTCCTCTTCCAAAACATCCTCTTTCCAAGGAAGGCTAAACTGGATGTGGGCAGCCTGAGCAGTTCCTCAGACTGAACAGTTTCCTTTATGCATATATGACAGCACAGGATTTCAAATGAGCAACTAAGTGCTGGAAGTGAATAAACAATTCAGTAGGAGAGATGGCAAGTGTGCCATTCACTACAATTAATTTTATTATGAAAGAAGAATTTCTCAGGAGAAAACCCCCGGGAGGACAGATTTGCTACCAGCCAGTGATTTGTGCAAGGACTGCATTGTTCAGCTTGTATTTTGGAGCTGTTGACAAAAGTGGCTCTTTAGTGTGCCTGGTTGCATGCTCACATTTCTAAAATGCTGCACTGCTGCCATGAGCACCACTCAGGGGGTTCATCATTTCCTGTAAAACATGAGTCACAAACCAGGTTGCCTTGAGCTCAGAGATCATTCTGCTAAGCTTAAGGAGAGATAATGGTTGTTACAGATTCAAGCCTAAACAAATCAATTTAAGAGATTTGTTTCCTTGGTAAGGAAGGGGATTTTAAATCAAACTTTTACAGGTAGCAACCTTATGTTCAAACCTAGCATTTATACATCAGAGAACATTACCTCGTGACACTATTGGCCTCTAAAGAACTTTTCTGTAATTTCCAGTGAGCTTTAATATTTTCATGGGGAATAAATCTCAGCCACTGACATGCTTAACTTTTCTGCTACTGACCCCTGTGAAAAAATGCAACAGAACATCTGAAAGGGTTCAGAACTGCATATGGAAAATTCATTTCTCTTCCCATTTCCACCTGTCTGTGCATTATGCAGTCTCTTCTGACTGCACTTGACACAAGGCATTGCACATCCTGGCCAGATTCTCACCTTGGGAGCAGCAACATGAACCTGAACTATTATGTTAATGAGGTTTCTTTACTTTGAGAAGCAGCTCCACTTTTAGCCCTCTAAAGAATTACCAAAGTATGGAGTATTTTCAATTTCTAGCAGAGATAGACTAACTCCTGAAAGTTTACATAGATTAACACGCTCAAGTTCCTCCTCTATCTCTTTATTTCAATAATTACTGGTCATCCTGGAAGAAAGATTTTGAGGGCCAGTAATTCCAATCGGGTTAATTAATTTATGTCTGGTCTTTATCAAGAAGCAATAAAGTCTCTGGATTTACACTACTGAAATGGTTTTACTAATTATATCTTTTCAGCTTTAGGTGAATATATGGTATTAAATTTTAGTTAGAGCTTTCAGACTGAACATACCCAATCCATCCAAACTGCCAAAGGGGTGGTCTGGCTACCCAAATGTGCCTCTTGCTGCCTAAATATTCACATTGCTTCCCATTGACTGGGTTGAACAGTCAGGTGGCTGCAGTGCAAACTGTTGATCCAGCCAGAAAAATAACACCTCCCTAAAATTCCCATGATTAGATTGGACTGAACTCAGCTGTCAGTTTCCTGACAAGCTGAATGTTGGATTTGATGCCCAGTGCAAGGAAGCAGCTGGAGACTGGTAAAGCCTCTTTCAAAAACCAGTCACTACACAGTGGAATTCAAACTGTTGTTTTGTGTTGTGGCAAGGCACAACATGGAGAGGCAGTAGGAGGGAGCAGGCAAAACAGAAGGATGAGGAAATCTTGGTGAGCTGCTTAGTACAGGCAGAGATGAACCTGCTTGGTAAAAACATCTCTCAGAGGTTGGTCTGTGCTGAAGGTGCAGGGAAGGCAAGTAAACTGAGCAACCAGAAAGCTCCATGGGCAAAGCTGTTCTTGCTCAGCAACTTTTACTCCACAGTTCCTTCTGCCTAAGCAATTTAAATGAAATAAAAATGTTGGAGAATACATCTACATCTTGAGTATTACCGTGGAGTAAATCACAATTGCACTTGATGTGTCAGAAATTCTAAATCAGAAGAAATGCCAGCATTTTAAAAATGAAAAAATAGCAACTTCTTTATAGTAGAGTCAAGTGAAATGGGGTATCTTCTCATAAATATCAGAATTTTGAAGCAGGACAGATATTCTCCTAGGTGAACATCAGAACTGAGAAGCCATCACTTGATCACAGAGACAAATACCCCAGTGCTTCAGATTCAAGCTTATTCACACTCTACCTAAGTAACTTTATCCTCTCCACTGAAAAAGCTTTTTTTGCTTTTCATGAAAAGAGGTGAGGAGAGGTTGATTATAACTGAATTAAAGATGATACTTGACAATGAAAATTACATCAAGAACTAAAAGAAATCACCTGTTATCAGGGAAAAGAAACCCACTACATCTGTACCTTAAACTTTAATGACTTCACCTGTTCCTTAAAGAATTTCTTTCTGCTAAGCAAAGTTGCCCAAGACTGTCTTCAGCTTTTCTTGCCTGCTGGTACAAATGTACTCCATGCAGAGAACATGATGGAAGGCCAGATCTAAACATTCTGTAGGACTTCCAGTTCCTGAGGAAGATTTTTATGAGCCTGTTAGCTGTTTGAACTGCTTTGAGGCATGGTGTGACACAGGGTAGGAGAGGGTAGGTCTCCAGGAGATCACTCTGGTGTGCAGCAAGACAGTGATGAACTCATTTTAGCCTCTGGAACTCAGTGTGATGCAATCCCCTCAGTCTTATCAGGCAAGACAACTGCAGTGACTGTTACCTGTTTTTGTTACTGTTTTATCATGTGGCACTGTACAACTTTTGAATTCAGCATTTCTATTGCTGTTCTCTATAAGGAGCTTACCTAGGGCATCTAATTCCCAGCTTTGAATCCAACAGAGCTGTTCTGGCAGCACAAAGGCTGTATTAGCCTCTAGGTAAGTGCTTTCCAACATGACCTTGGTTGGAACCCCTATTTATTTATTTCACAGTCAATAGAAACACTCTATCCTACCAATTCAGTTTAGTACAGGTGCAGCTTCAGTTTCCTCATTCCTCTAATCTATGCATATCCATTTCTATGCTAATTTGACTTTTCACTGTTCCTTAACCACATGCAGCAGCCTCTCATAAATTTCTTGTTCTGTTATTTACTCATCTACATTCAAATGTTGTCTTGTGACTAGGCTACCCTTAAAGTGTTTCAATGACTACTGGTTTTTCCATTAGTTTACAAGCACTTCCCTTCTCAGAGTTATCCCAGGAAGAGATACAGAGGATAAGGAAGAGGAATCCTGTGCAAATGCACTTCCATTCAGCCCTACTGCAGCAACTCGGCAAAATGAGCAGACAACTATGAGAAAGGCATCTACTGATTTTTTTTTAATGTAAAAACATTTTTTTAGAAGTAAGATGACCTCCAGGTAGGGAGGTCTGCTGAAAATGCCTGCTCTCTTAGCCTTTCTTCACTACAAATGGGCTAGTTTTCCAAACAGAGGAAAAAACTGCTGGAAAAATTTCTCAGGATAGTTGGTCCTGAGAAAGCACCATTTACCTCTCCAGTTCAAGCCATTGGTAACCCAGCCCAGAAACTTCACTGCAACAACAGCCAGCTCCTCCTGCTGCAGACAGATGCAGAACAGAACAGGTTTGCCACCTGATGTCAGCCAGTCCTCATGCACTCCAGCCCTGCCCTCCCTGCTGAACCTGCCCCCCAAAATCAATGTTCTAATCGAGGCACAGAGGTGTTAGTCAGGGGGACACCCTCCTCCCTGCATTCCAAGGTCACCCCTCTCCATGTCCTTTAGCCTACACCAACCCACAGCACCCAGCTGCCCTCCTTGCCTGAGCAGGCAGCTCCTAATTGCAGAAGGGGGGCAGGAATCACAGCCAAGCCCCTTCATTAGTGCACTGCTTTCCTCCTTGGAGCCACCAGAGAACTGGGACAGCACTGTCTGCATGGCACACGCAGCTGGAACTCAGACAGACCTCATTAGATCACAAATCTGCCTTTAGAGCTGAGAGTGAAGCTCAAACACTAAAGCAGCTGCAGAAATGTGTCTTCAGACACTCTGGGCAAATTCTCAGTTCACCCAGCAATTTAAAGAGTCTTACAAGCATCCTACTCAACATTCCATGGCACTGTGAAAGATTTCTTGTGGATCTTTACATTAGTTGAAACTTTCTTTATTATTTAGTAAAAGGTTCAGATGCTGGTTTTCCAGATATTGTCCCTGTAATTACAGGTTGACATTGCTTACTGAGGTGCAGGAGGACATGAATGGGATATAACCAGACCAGGACAAGCATGACTGATATGTGCCACTTTAGACTTATATCCAAAAAGGATTCATCCCTGCATTCTTCTAAAAAAGCCTCAGTCTTTGCTTTAGAGACATTTCTGAACACTAGGTAAAGCAAAGGTCTCTGTCCTTTTCTGCAGGGACTGAGGAGCCTGCATGTTCTGAGCTGCAGAGTGCCCTGAAAGGGCATCCCAGCTTCCATCTGACACACCAGCCCATTGCTGTTTGTGGCATCTTTCATTTTCCTCTCCCCACAGCCATTGCAAAGGCAGGTTCCCTGCCATGCTTAACCTGCTTTATTTAACAACTAAAAATCCATTTTCAAATTGCAAGCAACTTGATATTTACCTCTTTCTCCAGTTGTTTGACGTTCTTAATGTGCCCTTGATGTGATAATGATCAATGTCTTCATGCTAGCAAGATTTAAAATATCACTTCTATTTAAACCTGTTACATTCTGCTCCTTAATAATGCTCTTCAGCAAGCAGCTGAGGACAGCAGAGACAAGGCTAAGGACTTTCCTAGACAAAAACAAAATGGGTAAGCAAGAAAAAAAGAGAAGGACAACAGTTATGTAGGAATCCCATGGCAATCAGAAAGTTCCTTGCATCAGAGTATCATATTTTTACCAATAAGAAAATGTCAAAGAAAGGAGAAAAAATAATTTATCTTCAGTTTGTGCTCCAAATGTGCATAAAAAAGCCTTTTCATCATTTTCCTATACACACATCTGTAGAACTGAAGGCAGAAATCAGAAATATCTATTCACTCATAACTAGCTGAGCATCCACATTCTTGGTTACACATCCATCAGTGCCTAAATTTTCATATCATAGTTGATTAGCCAGCACTACATTACGTTGAAGGAAATACTGCTTCCCTGAAAATGGCTATTTGAATTTAATGGAAACTGTTTTATATCCCAGGGGTATTATCACTACTGCAGTCAGATTCCTGCAATTAATTAGTTCATCGTCTGCCCTTTGATGATGAGGAGGTGCTTCTCCATGGCAACATTGATTTGTGAAGTTTAGTTCCAGAAAGAGAAGAAACCCACAAATTTCAGCTACACCAGCAGTGAGGGCGCTCAGGCTGCAAATCCTACAAGACAGGAGCTGCTTGTCCAGCTCGTGCTGTGCTGCAGTGCTGGGCAGCCTGAGCACTTGGTTTAAAACATTCCCAATTGTTTGGTTTGACCACGCCCCTGACATCTAATACTTTGCATTAATAATAAGAAATAGCAACTAGGCTTTAGACTGTTTTCTATGTTGGAAGATCTTAGGACAATCTGTACATTTGATGAAACACACTCAAGACATCTAATAAATTTTCCAGCACTTAAATCCTCTGAGTTGCAGAACACTTGAGGCTTAGCAGACATCAAAGCTGCCACAAAACATTAAACTCACATAGCAAAATCAGAATTACCACAACTCTACCTGGGTTGTGAAGTTATTATGTTGAAAAAGTCAAAAGTTGCAAATACTTCCTCATTACTTCAATAAATTGGGGAATTTTGTATTTTGTAAGAAGACACAAAACCTCAGGAGAATTAATAAGTAATATGAGAATACAGACTATGGAGTTGAAAAAGCCAATCCCAAATTTTCATTTTCCATACAACTCCACTGTATGTGGTTGCTAAACTTCAGGATTAATAATGGCCACTCTGTTCTAGTCTGGCTCTGAACATCCCCCGCTGAAGATTTTCTGTTTTGAAAAATTAACTGGAGCAGAGACAAAAGCTTTGCTTTCTGCCTACCAAGTAGCTTAATGAGGGTGGTTAAATTCTCTTGCCTGTATGGCAAACACCCCATTAGTTGTATGAAATAACAGATCCCCACCAGAAGAAACCTTCTCATTTCAAGAGTGCTCCTCGTGGCTTGTTTCCTCACAGTCACTGGAAGCACTGGCTAACCCCTGGATATACCTCTACTGTGAAAAATGCTGGGGATGGGGAGGGCCATTGAGACCCTCTGTGCACTGTTAACAGCAGGGCTAAGTGAGTTAAACAACAGTTTCAGATCCTGCCACACGCTCTTGAAGTAGAGCCTCCTCTAAAGAACCTTTGCTGTTAGAAGCACTAACTTCCCATCCCCATTGTTGGTGAACAAAGCATCTGTATAGAACTATGATCTATTCCAAATACAGAACCATCCAGGCTCTAAAAGCAGCACAAATCACTGAGTAGGCAGCAGGTGCCCTGCAGGCCACAGAAGTTTGGGTGGGGGCAATCAGGCAATTCCAGTTCCAGCTATGCCCGATTTAAGGTGCTCTACTGAAGCAGCAGATTTCCAGGCAGCAACAGGAGCAAGGCCCAGAGAGCTCACAGCACTAATTGGTAGGATTTCAAGTGCACTACAACTCTGCTCTTCAGGACTTCCTGGCCACTCTGATGGAATTAATTTCATCCTAATGCCTCATTGTTCGTATTATGTATCCTCCTCCTGCAAATATAGCATTTCAAATAATTAAAGCCAGGTTAATTACTCTGTCAGCCACTGGGAACACTTACAATGCCACCACATGTTGCAAAGGAACCCCATGCAGCTAAAGAACCTCATACTGTTTCCCATGTGTCTGGATGGGGAAAAAAACCCCAGCCTCTTGTGCATTTTAATAAATAACACTAGCTAAAGCATGGATGCTATGTGTGAGGTTTGATGGGGTATCTGGTATGAGATTTAAAAACCAAAGTTACAAGTGCTCACAACAAAGCAGGCCAGTGAAAGGCTCAGGAACTATTTGTCTTTTAGGGGTCATGTGCAATAGTCTGGCATTGCCAACAGACAGCTGAATCTCCTTAACCAGCCCAGCGAAGGGCAAGGGAGAAATACAGCCACAGCAGGAAGGAAGAACTCAATCTGAACACAATTCATCATAAGAGCAAATAGTATGGATTTACCAAATACACCTGTAAGCTGGAAATCAGGATGTCCCAGCCAGCAGAGCTGTCACATGTTTAAACAGCCTTCCACAAAACAACAGCTTTACACATGAAGCAATGCCAGTCAGAGAAAGTGAATATACGAGCAACTAGAAGTGACAGCAGGGCAGCTTACTTTCACAGCCTGAGATATCCTTCTAGTCTTAGTTTTAAGTTCTTAAGTACTCCATATGTCCCAGCAGATTTACTGGGACATTTTTCACATACTCACCTCCCCCAGACACCAACGTCTCAGAGCTCAAGCATTTAACAACAGAGAAGCAGTTCACTCTCTAGGCTTTTGATCTCCCCATCATCCAAACCAGAGAGATGAAAGCATTTCTGCTCTCTGGGAAGCACAGCTACTACTTACTTAGGATTTCTACAGATAAAATATCTGGAACTACACACAAAAAAAATTTCAAAGTCACAGTAAGCACAGTAAGGCTGGAGAGGTACATAGTGCAATATCTGTTACACCCAAAGCAACAAGTAGCCTGTGCTCTCTCTGATTTCTTTTATAGCTTGGGCAATTCAGCAGGCACGCTTTCATTTGCTGCTGTCAGTTCAGACAGCATTTGTCCCCAGGTTCATAAATGTTACCTAAGTGAGTTTCCAACAGAAGTCTGCTTCATGTTTAGCTAGCAATCTAAAACTAATCCTTGTTCCTCTTTCCCTGTTCATCACATCATTCAGAAGCTTGTTTGCACTGTCACTTTCAGGCAGCCTTAGTAAAGTCTGGGAACAACCTTCTTCCACTGCTAGCATTACAATTGGGATGAACATGTCTCTCAGACTGACCACCCATCCAAAGGATCAACTGCACCTTTTACTCTTTCCTTGCTGGTCAAAACTCATGTTTTCAGAAACTGCAGAATGGATCAACAGCTAAGGAAAGAATAAAAAGCACACTTTAAAATTCTACACTTTTGTAGTGGACCATTTCTCCCCCTTGACATAATTATTTATGAAGCCAAATAATACAGAAGTTGTTCCCCAACTCCATCATCCTGCTTTCTGGGGAAATACATCAGTCTTTCTTCTGAGAAATAGTGAGCCATGTCCTTTTCCACTCACAATTCTTGGTCTTTCTTTTCCATAAACCCTGCATCTGGGTGTTACAGTGACTCAGAGCAAAATCCACCAGTGATTTGGCCCAAATCAGATTATATCCAAGTTCTGCCCATAGGGAAGGATACGTACAGGACAGCAGGATTCACTGATAAGGGTGTTTTGCCTTTCAAGCACCTTCACCTTCCAGATCTGAGCACAATGAACAGGCAGATTCAGGGATAGTACTGTGAGATATGATTTTATTGTACAAGGAGTTTAAAAAGTCTGCAAGTTAGAGACAGCTTCCTGAATGCTGTGAAAAGTTGGAGAAAATGTCTAAATTACAAATTAATTACCCAAGATGTGTGAGAAAGGTAAAAACCAGTTATACTCTTCAATATGTATATTTACTAGAAGCTATCTCTGTTATGAAACTACATGTTGCAATAAGCCAAGCTATGTGATCACTTGCTAAAGTGATTCTGTCCTTACACCAGAATTATGAAGAAATAGGGGCAATAAATGAAATAATTTCTTTTTCTATCTACAAACAATTATTTATTTTTATTGTTTTGAAATAAAATACAATCTCCAGAGCAAGTTTCTGGAGATATTTAAGTAATATTAAAGGTACTGTGAGAGACCAAGCTTGTAGTGCAGCTACATCTACCACAACTGCTGGGTTGCTGATAACCTTTGATTCATTACCATGGCAGCAAAGAGTGAACCATGCCCCTGCAGTATGACAAATAAACCACAAACCCACAGTGTGACCAAACATACAGAGAAAATATTCCCTTTATAAGAAAAGTCCACGTTTTTATCAGTGTTGAAGTTCAGTGGCCACTACCCGTCAAAACTATTATGCACAGCACAAATGTATCAAACCAGGTGTATGGCAGGATTCAGTTCCTCAGTTATAGAAGCTCAGGGTGAACCATAGAATAAAAAAATGCAGGAACTGGGAAAACACAGAGCAAGCATGAGCCAGGAGAACATCTGGGTGTGCTGGTGAACTCCACCTTGCAGCAGTGTGCCCTGGTCAGCAAGCCAGGGGAAAAAGCCAGTTCCACCCTCTGTTTGTGAAGCCCCTCCTGGAGCACTCTACCTCAGCCCTTCCAATACAAAACAGAAATTGGCAAGTCTCTTGTAGTGACTATGCGTGATAAAAACCCCAGACTTCCAAAACAAAGCAAGCATACAGTTGAAGCTAAAGTAGGACACTTTTTTTTTTTTTCCCAGAAAACCTTCTCCTCATTTGTAAATTCACACCGTCAGTTCAGTATTTGTAGGCTATTCTGGCACTATATATGATTCTATCTGGGAAAAGCATTCCATCAGTTTCTCCTGTGTTCACTAAGATTACCATCATTATATTTTAAGCAATTCCTTAAGCGCTGGGGGCATCTTTAGTCATTTGGAGCTGCAAGCAACTGCACAAGCACTAGTGCCTTAATTGCACTCACACTCCATATGGTTTAGCTTCAAAGGCACAGGAGCAGCCTGCCAGGGCTGACAGCTCATCCTGGCATTCAGCAGGGACGTGTGGGGTGCACAGGGCACATTCAGTGTGGCTCGCACTGGTGACACACTAACCGAAATCACTGCTAAGCCATCAGCTTCAGACAGAGCCACTGTGCTGTCTCACAGCTTCTGTACCTGTGACAGACCACATCACACAGAGGAGCACATTTCTGGGCACAGAGTCCCTTGCAGTACCATTTGCAGCTGCTGGAGGTGTCTCATCCTGATGTAAAAGGATTTTCTTTTCTCAGTTCCCTCTAGCATGCCAAGGTGCACTCACAAGAACAGGAAGAAGTGGCATTTTAACAAATATGCAATTAAAGGGAGATCTATTCTCTGGCTAGACTGTAACTTCCATTTACCAAGAAAAAAAAAAAAACACATGGAAAATTTCAGAAAAAAAACCCTTAATTATTAGGAAATATTATAGCTAAATAAATTTCTGAGACACAGCAAAAAGACATGAGTGATGGAGGATACTGATGAACACAGACTTGATACAGAACAGAAATAAACCTAAAACTTACTTGTGTTGCATGACCTTTTTTTCCTGGTAATCTGATACACGGAATTTGCAGAAGACTGCAAAATGCAACAAGGTTTCACTTCACAATAAAACCACACACCTTCAGATTTCACAAAGGCTGAATGGAAGTGTAGGATCTCTTAAGAAAAATTTCAGTATCAGCTCACATTAGAATTTAATCTATATTTTTTCCAAGGTTTGCAATTTGGGAAACAAAGAAGTGTTTCAGTTTCATCTAAGCAACTTCACTGTACATACAGTGCTCTCTCAATTAGGAAAAAGCAGGAAAAAGCCATGTTTCAGAAGAGAAAATTCACTTGAAGGGGCACAGCAGCAATGTATCATGAGGGTCACATCATTTTATATTCCCCTGTATCTTCCAGCTGGCTGCACAAATGTTAAGCTGCACAATAATTACTCCAGGCAATCACAGACCTAATGAGGGCAGCAGCACTGACCACCTACCTGGCAGTAACCACCAGCTTTCTCTGGCAACCAACTGCACGGGCCTAAGGGGAAGCACAATCACTTTGTCCTGACATTTATTGTTTTAATTGAAGATACATAAAACCTATTATGGGCAGCCCCATGTGTTCACTGAATATATTTTGTGAACAAGAAGCATTTCAATAATAGCAGAGCAATTCATAGAGGGAAAGAGACATAAAGGTACCTTTGATACTTTTTATCTAAACAAAAGACTTCAGTTTGGGCACTCACTTGCCCAAGGCAGGGGAGATCCAAACAGCAGGACAAGCAGCTCACCTGTATTAATGTACCAATGGCTCAGAGTTAAATACATTTCACACCCAGGCTCAACTCCATCTTTATCCCTTCACCAGCTGACTTCAAATGGTGACTTTCTGGAATTTCAGCCTTATGGAACAGCTAGCCCTGCTAGCCTGTCTGTATAAATATTAAAAATGCTTCCATCTTCTGCATTTATAAAACCAGTGTGTGTTTATCCTGGTATCAGAGCCAAACATGCATGAAAAAAAATATCAGAGACACAACATTATTCTTTTACTTTATTTATAGGAACATTCAGTTTTGAAGACAGTTATTTGACAGTTTTCAAAGTATTCAAGAACATTTCTAATGAAGAGAGCCTGATTATATTTTAATTATTTCCTGTTGCTAATCAGGGTGAGATACAAGCTCTTAATACAACGGAAGCTATCTTGAGATAGGGGGAGTGCTATCCAGATGCACAGTAGGCCTTAACAATCACCATTCCCTTCAGCCTTATTTATTTAGTGCTCCAACAAACAAGTGGGACTTCAGTGGCAGCCCTTGAAATGGTCTTTTGACACTTGGGTGGTAGCATATACCAGCATCCAGTGTGGTAACTTTTTTTTTTATGAGTTTTTTTCCCCCCCTCCTTTCTTTTCAGTTTCATCTTCAAAAATGTCAGGTAAGTCAGTCTAAAGTAACTGTAATCCAAAACAAATACACGTGCTAAATGCACAGACTTACAGCAAATACAAAGTTCAGTAAAAAGACTTCAGATTCCAAGTCACAAAGGGAAGGGGACAGGTTAATCAAAAGCACCAGCGGGGTCTTGTTTAGAACTTGTTATGTCAGTCAAGCATGGGCAACAATGACCTTATATTTCAAAATTAAGTTTCCATCTCCAAGTAGACAAAGCAATGCTTAGTTAAATGCAGAGGAGCAACAAGCCTATCTTTGTAAGAGGAAGTATTAATAGGCTTCAGAAGAAATATGAAAAATGCATAGATTTCCTAGAGAATTTAAAAATTCCAGTTAAAAAAGCCAGCAAACATTTGCTGTTGGAGTGTGCTATTATTGATACAATTAAACTCATAAGAAATGCCAAGATGGAGTTTGTAACAGGGAACAGACGGTTTCCTGAACTGCGTCAATCAACATGCATCTCATCATACGTGTATTGTGTGTAGGAAGCTCACAAGAATTTTCTTCTGCTTATTTCCCTGAATCTTTAAAAAAAAAACAAAACAAAAAAACAAGAAAAGAAAAAGAACTGTTACTGTGTGAGATCAACGAAATCTTTTTTGCATTAAGTTTTGGCATCTCTACAGCTTGGCACATAATGCTAAGTGCCCAGCTTGTCTGACTTTTATCTAAACTATCAGGGAGTTCCTATATAACCTGCTTAACCATAGCCCTGACCATGCTCATTTCAGATTCAACTTTACTTGCATATCACCTCAGTGGGTTCTTCTCCTCATCTTTTTCAACTGTCTACTGAGGAACTGGAAGACATGAATTGTATGTGATCAAATTAGGATGTCACCTGCCCATGAACATTATGCTGTGAGTTGTAATCAAACATTAAGAGCAGAAAAAAAGCACTACTACCGCTACGACTCCATGGAGTTTCCTAAGGAAGCTCTTCCTTTTAATGCATGTCAAGACTGTTTCAGACAGTACTTGTCAAATGGTGCTAGGGT
Organism: Muscicapa striata striata; assembly: GCA_030060385.1. Classification (NCBI taxonomy): domain Eukaryota; kingdom Metazoa; phylum Chordata; class Aves; order Passeriformes; family Muscicapidae; genus Muscicapa; species Muscicapa striata. The sequence goes on from JAREIS010000011.1 coordinate 6,222,075, forward strand.
AGGTCTAAAGCAGTTTCAAATATTTCAGGGCATGCTTTAGTCTGGTACTACATAAATATACCATGGTCTGCCATAGTTTGTCTAAGTCACCATCTCAGAAGCTCACCAACATCAGCTCCTTTAACTTTAGAACATTAGTAATCAAAAAAAATTTCCCAAAATATTGCTAAAAGTGTCAGCAGAGGGGATGAGGCAAGGGGAGGCAGAAAGCAGCCCAGAGTTAAATCCAACTGCTGATGTCAAGAGAAGCTGAATTGCAGCAGAAGTCCTTCTGCCGAGGTTCCCAGGTGCAGTGAGCTCATGCAGCATTCTGGCATCTCCATTGTGCATTCCCAGCTTTGTCTTTAGACACAAAAGGCTGATGGCTTTTCCAAGCTTGCAAAGCTCTGAATCTTCTTCTCTATTCCGGTATTCTTGCAAGAGGAAGACTTTTCTGAAAGCTGAAGCCTCCATTACAGGAGAAGCCAATGCCACTACTTGCTGTGACTAATCAGTTGTAGTTGAACTTGTTTTCTACCTTCAGCTAACACTTTGTATTTTGGGGTGTTGACAGCAGCTTCTTCCACCCCCCTCCCTCAGCATTCTTTAAAATAATAGATTTTCTTAGTTAATTCGATTTTCTTCATTTAAAAAGACTGAATTATTTCCCAGTACAGTAACTCAAACTACTTACTGTATAATCAATGCTTTTAGATACAAGTATCCACTGGGCATTTTATTTCACATAGATACCCATGGGGTCAATTACACTTGCTCTGCAAATCACGCACTCGAGTGTGATCAGTGACGATAGAAATTCAATTATCTTTGGCTTTTTAGATGAATCTTTGGATGGACTGGGGCACAGCTATGTGGCTAATTAATCTGTATACAGATCCCATGTTAAGCAGATGGTGAAAGTCAGATGTGATTTCAATGCATTTGAAAGCGACAATTCTAAATCTATCTCCAAACTGGCTTTGGGATAACACACTATAACCTGCAACAATCAGCTAAGTAGCATCAACATCCAAATTAACCAGATTCTTCCTGCTATTAGGACACATCCAAAACTGAGGAGCTTTCTAGACAGTGGTTACCTTTGGTTCATTTAAAATTGTTTCAGAAAACAGTCACTACTTTGACAGAGAATAATATTTTTCTGTTTGTTTGCTGATTCCTGGCCCTACTATTACATTATTATTATACTATACTTTATCACCAGCTATCGTGTCTCAAGAAGGCAATAGGCAAGTAACAGTCTAAATGTCACGTTCCTGTATAAGCAGCAACTGTTTCCTCCAAGCTCCATTCCATGTTTGACTTTTTTCTTGCTTACTCTACATCACATATCACCTGAAAGTCAGGTAATTCAACCATTTGCAATGTCACATTATCTTCATTTGTGCAGCTATAATGAGAATACCTGATGTCAACAAGTTTCTCATTTTCCACTTTGAAAATTTCATGGAGTTAAACATAGACACACCCTATCCCTCAAGTTGTTACAGAACATGAAAGAGGAGAAAAAGAATTCAGCAGCATTGAATCTCAACCATTTCCACATGGAGTTGAAAATTAACTAAATGTCCCAAGAAGTCAGACCAGAAAGGTAAGAGACAAATATGGAACAAAATAGAACCTACTCTGCATTTTAGAACTGCATTAGGTATTTTCTCATTAATAAAGCCCTAACTGTGTTAGTGAGAAATAATTTAGCCAAAAATATAAAAATAATTGAAGTCCTAGGGAAGAGACTGCTACCTCTCCCAGCTGGAGAAAAAAGAGATATGAGATGACTGAACAAGGAAAAACCCAAAGGACATAGAAGGAGCAAAGGCTTTGGGAAGGGATAGGAGACAGACAACCTGCCAATTTAACAGAAACAAGTGGGCATTTTTAAGATGCCTGACAACTTTTTAATGTGAAATACTTTCATTACTAATCCTCAATGGAACTGAATGAAACACACTGTGAAAGAACAGAGGCAAGGAGGAGAACTTTTAAGTTCTGGTTTATACCACTGAGTGTACAAAGTCAGAGTACACCAGGGGCTTTGCTGGCTGATTAAATAACTATCCCACAGTGAGATATTCTGGAAAACCATATTTCTGACCACACAAGCCTTGGTAATGGCCACACCAATTCCAGAAAATTAGAGACCACTCAGTTTTGTTATATGCAGTAGATACATCTGTGCCATACAACTTAAGGTGCAAAGTCCAGCCAGGAAGTATTCAGGGTAGAGGGAAACAAAACAGATGGCTTGATTTTTAGTTAAAACTAGTGGGACTTTTAAGAACTCATCTTTTAGTAGTCAGTTTTAAAACTTCTTGAAGAACCAACACAAAGCACATCTAAATAGGTGGGATGTTTTGCCTTGCCCAATATTTTTTTTTCCCACTAATGCAGGGTCATTAGCAGTATTTATGGCTACAGGAAATTGATCCAGATAAAAGTAAGCAACACATGGAGATGTCACAAGCATTACTAACAAAACACCACACTCTGAAACAGTGTGTTCCTTCCCCTGGCCACCTCTTAAGCCTTCTGTCCATTTGCTTAGCCTAGCTGGATAAACCGATCTACATTTGATGCTATCCAGCAATCTAAATTTCAAAGCTAAAACAAAGACATTTTATTTGCCCATAGCCATTTCTCTCTTACCTTTCAATTCATGTCAGAGAAGCAATGAACTTTGTTAATTGTGGGATTAAAGTCAGGCTCCTTCAGTTTTAGTGCTTAATAGGAGCAATCATGTCAGTGGCTGAAGTCTCATCTTAAAAGAGCCAGGTTAGCCAAACGTAAGACAGAAATTCAACTGCTCTACTTGACAACGGATTAAGCTTTTGCCACAAATACTGACAGAAAGGAATTATTCCCAAATTATGATGGCAGTTCAGAAAAGTTATATATATATGAATTCTTTTTCTTGTGAGTACAAAGCACTATGGTAGAGACCACACCTGGACAAGTGTCTGCCTCTCTGCTGACCAGCCAGGAGGCAACTGGCAGGACTGGCAGGACTGAAGCATTTTCTGTGGGTACACTGCTGCACTGCACACAACCTCCTGCTCATGTAGCCATAGATCAGGAAAGCATCATTTTCTGGAGTTTGTTAAAAGCTGAACTGGGTAAACAATACTGCCCAAAATATTTTGCTGTCAAGGAATGGAGTTGTTTAAGCACAGAATATCTGAAGTCATACAGAGGACTATAAGACTTCTTAATAGGACAGGCAAGATGAAGTGTCAAGGAAACTGAACCTGCAGGCACACCTTCCTAAGAACAGGATCTAATGTGGCAACACTATTAGAGGTAATAATTCAGAGAGCCAAGACAGTAATAAACAAATAAAATTTAACACTGGGAAAAGAACAAAAAAAAAGGACAGTGGAATCTTTTACAGCATATCTTAAACTTCTTCCTCTGACAATCAGTATTGGAAGTTATTTCCTGTAAATCTCTGAAAGATAGTAAGCCTAATTTAACCTAATAAAATTTCAGATTGGAATATAATAAATCTGTGGCTAAACTCAGTCAAATTGAAATGATGTTTTAATATATTTAGCACACTCTATGCATTTTGTGCATAGCCCTGTGCAGAAATGCAAATTTATCTTAGTTGAGGAAGCTGGAGTCTGCTTGATTTCCAACTTGGTCTCAAAATAGGTAAATTCCAATTTAGAGTCCTGATTACTAGTCCCACAAAGGTGTAGAAGAGTCACAGTTTGAACCTGTAGGCTTTTAAATACAATTTATTTTCTGGTGCCAGAAAAATCTAGATTTAGATACAGCATAAAATCAAAACTAGGATCGCAAAACAAGCATAGAAAAAATTTCACTGGGGGGTTGTCAGTGCAGATTGAAATGCCTAACACATCCTACTTGGGTTTCTCACATTGTTGGAATAATTACCACTAAGATTCACAATGTATTTTTTGTGCATTTCCAATATAATTCAGCTAAAGGTATTAAGCTATTCACCACATACCTTTTAATAAATGCACGTCACAGAAATACCACATCTTACCTTCTGTCAGAAGGTCAAACTCAGTCTCCCAATACTCTGGACATGTGCCACAGGTGGACAAACACCCCCAGACCACCTCCCACAGGGCAGACAAGCAGCAAACTACACAGACATTTCTTTTTTCACCTGGAGCTTTACCTGTCCTTGTCAGCAACCTCTGAAGTGGCCCAAGTTGTCAAAACAATTTCATCTGCTCTGCAGCTACTTGTTGGTAAAGCACTCACTCAGCCTCCACACAACACACTGGTTCAGATAGAATGGTTTCAGGTCTGTGGCATTAAAATGTTACTATAATAAAATTTAATCACCTATATAACACCACAGCACTTGAACTTGAGTCCCTTAGAGAAAAAAAGAGCAGCAACTTTGCCAGAAAAAAGGCAAAGTTAACTCAGAACGTGAAAAGTTTCCCTTCGCTCTTCATAAATTATCACACATTTTTATTGTGCTTTCCTTGAGCTCAACACCCATTACATTAGATAATTTGTGCCTGAACAGTGGGAGTCCTTTAATAATACCTTGTTAAGTGTTTCCTTACTTTTAGTAGTACAATTTCTTAGTTTTCATTTGTATTGTATTCACAGTCATTTTGGACATATTCCAAACATTAAATCTTACACTTTTTATAATCAGGCTACCATGTAGAATTTAGAGATACTTGGGCAGAGGACAATTTACATTTATCAGCGCTAGAGATGTGAATTACTAATCTTCCCCTCATTCCCTACCTCCCTCACCAGTGATTCTGGGTGTTTAGTTCACACATGCTTCCTGTTATGTAAGACAAAAGTTAAAAGATTTCAGCATGCACCACCACAATATTCCAAAGTGGTACTGCTAGGAAAAAAAATCATGCTCTGCATATACAACCACAGAAGAAACATACCACCAAAAACATGGCTGCATTTTACCAGACTTTGCACTTTAAGCAATCTTAAATCTAAACACCAGAAGAAAATTTATGTTTTTAATGTTTTTATTCCAATCAAATTACAAATACAAGCATTTGAAAATGTACAAAAATAAAAAAGGACATTTTCTACATCTTAAAAAAGCAGATCAGACTTACTTCTATATGTACAATCCTTTCAGTGAGAAAAGCCTAATTAGCAGACATTTTTTCTGTACACTTCTGAGCATTCTATGCCAAATGCCCTCCCCCCAAACCCAGCCACACTTAAAACTAAAAGCAACATTTCAAAAAACTAATAAAATAAATGTCCCTGAACAGATTACAAAGAAACCATTTCTCACAGGTAATAAACCTGTAGGTGATTATGTACTTCCCTAATGACTTTAGGGCAAACTACATCCTGATGGGTAGTTTGCAAATCAAGCTTTCTGTAGTTTGTTGAGATGTAACTTGGACAACACAGTGGGATTAAATTCTAATTTTTTAAGCTATTTTTACAAATTAAAAAAACAATTATAGCTTTATTGATAGCATTCTTCCTTCCCCCAAAGTTTTAACTCTTCAAAAAAAAAAAAAAGTATCTGCAAATAATTATAAAAAGCACTAGAAGAGGTCTGAATCCAAAGTAATTGTTTCTTGCAAATGGGATTGAAATGATCACCTGCTCAAGACCACACTATACTAATGAATGCAGAGGAAGCACTGCCACAGCAACAGTTTTGAACCATTCTATAATGTCTATGCAAATATTTTTGGTATCAAGTTTTGCTCAGTAATATTGATTGAATTATCTTAAGCAATACAGTTCATCTCAAAGTTCTCTCATTCATTTGGCTAAGATACTGTTTTGTTTCAATGTTCTGACAGCTGATGCTTTTTGGAGCTGCAGTAATGTAAGGATAGGTGAGGCAATGCTCATGTGAAGAGGTAGCTACTTAAACTAACACAATGGAAAAACATTTTTGGGGGACACAAGCCCTTCTTTAGGTCTCAAATACAGCAGGAAACTTTAAAATTGAAAACAGCTGCTCAATTTACAGGAATGTGCCCAGTCCCTAAGAGAAAAGCAAGATGACAATGCTTCAAATATATCTCCCAACAAGCAGGTTCTGTCCAACCTTTTTTTTTGCCATTCCTTCAGTTGTCAACTTCAACTCCATCATTTAACAGAAAGCTGCTTAGCAAGAGAACAGCTAATACCTACTTCTACAGTGTCCAGAACACAAGCACCCAGGTAGGTCATAATCTTCTAGCTGCTACCTACAACAAGGTAGAAGCATTTAATTTACCTGGCCCTACTGTGGGCAGGGATCTCATTAACTTGTACTGTGATGGAGATGAATGCAGGTTGAATACAGGTTTAACAATGGCCCCTGCCTGCAGCACACTCACCTATGCCAGCTTTCAATTCTGCTGCTTCTACAGCTTGACTCTTGCCTCTAAAAAAATCTGAACATCTGCAGGGAAACACACTAATACCCCAGAAGTAATGTTCAGCTCTGTACAACTGCTAGTTCAGCATGACACAGTCACTCTTAACATTTTGTCCTTCATGTCATCTGACCGAAAATCATCATTCTGTACTTATGTGCATACGTACTTGGAGAATACTCAAGTCTGTTAAGTTTCTCTGGTAAATTTTAGACACAAATCATTTTTCTACTGTCTTAAAATATTTTAAGATTGTCCTATGAGCTCACTAAACACATTATATACATATTTTTTACTTGCTAAATATTTACTTTTTAGTTTACAGGAAAACTTATTATTCTAGAAAGATCCTGCTTAATTTTTTAAGCATTACCACAGACGCACAAAGATTCATGTGGGATACTGTTAGCACTGGTAACATCAGGACATTCTCTAGTTACTTCACACTACTGGCTAAGATTAAATGACAGTGCTGACAAGCATTTGAAGTTGACTGAAGCTTTTCTTTTCTTGCTAAGACATAAGAACACATGAGAACACAGGCAGTTTTGTTGCAAACTGAGAAACAAAAGGGGATGTATTTATTACCAAGGAAAATAAACTCTGCAGCATCTAAAATAGGAGTCATACTTGGGAAAACAGCTAAATTGCAGTTTAAGGGTAAGATGTAGCTTCATAAAATGCACTCACAGAAAGTTCTGTCTGCCTAGTCATCTACCACCCTCAACTAAGTTTCATGTAGATCTAACTGTATAAGCAAAGCCAGCAATAGGCAGAATCAACAGACAATAAAAAAGCTTTTGATGTAAGGCAATTGCTTCACTTTTAACAAAGTGGGAAAACAGTGTAGTTTATGGACCAGCCAGTATTTGAGAGGTAGTCTAGTTGTTCATTTGACTGAGAGAGGTAGAGCTGGTTGACAAATCAATAGCTAAGGCCAGTCAAAATCATATCCCAAATTTTCTAAGATAAAAAAAAAGTCTCAGCCTGAGACTGCTCATGTCACAAGGGATTCAGTTGCCTTGCTCATATTTTTTCACTTTCATAGGGTAAAGTTATTGTAAAATATCTAGAGAGAATGCTCCCAGAGACAGCCAGTGAAAAAGCTTAACTACATTTTGGCATGTGCCAACCAATTAATACAGGTTATACAGCTTATAACTGTGAAGGTTAATAAAGCTAAGTGGCTCTCCTCATTTGGCAGATTGATATTACTACAAAAACACAGACATACAAAGACTAGAGGCAAGTCTCAAATAGTTTACCTATTTAAAATTATCCATACAATTTCTTCACACATGAAAAAAACTCCAATTATTTTAGAGATGAAAGCCAACAAGACATGAGGGTCATATATTCAACAGGTATTAAAATCCTTGTTAAAGACATCAGGGTAAAGAATCATACATAATGTTCCCTTGGATTGATGTAGACTCTTCCAGGTCCTGAGTTTTGTGGGTATCTGTTGCTCCAATTTTTGCAGTAAGTCTGCTGATAAACAGGATACATTGGCTCTTGAAGACCCTCTTGTTCCTGTGGCTCTTCATCCCCACAAGTAAGTTGCCTTCCATTCACAGCTTTCTAAATGCACACAAGAAGTAATAAGTTTCATAGTTCATGTACAGAACCTGCAATTCCTATTCTTGGTAGAACTTTAAGCAAAATCAAAGATATTTGAACTCCAAGACAATCCTAAGAATAAACAAACAGGAACTTAAAAATTCCACTAACAGACAGAGGTAACCTCAAGTTTGTTTCAAATGAATTTGGACTCTAAAGCTCAATAAATCTAAAGAGCAAATCACCAACTACAAAAATGTCTGTTGGCACTCCTCTGCTTTATGTTACTCACCAAGAAATGAAAGCTGGAGTGTTAAAGTATTTAAATTAATCAGCAAACTACTATAGGATATTAAAATGATACTGCCACTTTTCACTTAACCCACACAATCCAACAGTTATTGACCAGGATAGACATTTTTTTTTTTAAATTTATGAAAAACCACATTATAAGTATATTTTATGGAATAAGATGAAATCAAAGCTTCAATTGGGAATTCAAGCCATCTTATTATTTACCATGTGCTGCAAGTTCCCAGCATCTCTCTCTATGTACTGGCTCTGCAAAGCAAAATGTTCTTTCTGAAAGAAGAAAAGTTACAGGGGAAACAAGTCAAGATTCAGCATGCAGAACAGTTTTGGTTAATACAAAAAACACCAGTCATCCCAAAATACACTCTGCCTTAGGAAGTGTCTTAACTGATTATCATTTAGAATCCTTATTACAATTCAATGGCTGGTGGAAAAAAGATGAGGATCAGTCAGGGTCACCTGTTCCAGCTGTGTTCCCTCTCCCAATACCTTGTCTCCTTCCCAATCTCCTGTGTACACCCCAAGCCCATCTGTTGGTAGGGCAGTACATGAAGCAGAATAGCTCCTGAGTTATCAACACTATTTTCAGCATGAATCCCAAACATGGCCCCATACCAGCTACTGCAAAGAGAATTAGCTCCCACCTACCCAAACCGCCCACCGTAAGAAATGGGGTTCAAGATCATCTAAGGAATCTGGAGGTGAACAAGTTCATGGAACCTAGTGAGATACATTTTCAAGTTCTGAAGACACTTGCACAGAAGTGACTAACCCACTAGCCATCCTACATTAGAAGCAGTGGTAGGCCTGTGGTTCCCACTGGCTGGGAAAGGGAAAATGAGACCCCCAAGTCTAAAAATGGAAGTTAAGATGACCTGAGGAACTACAGGTCAGTCACATTTCAGTGTCCAGCAAGATGAAGGAGCAAATTCTCCTGGAAACTATGCTAAGGCATATGGAAAATAAGGAGGTGTTTGGTGACCATCAACATGGTTTCACTAAGGGCAAATTGAACCTGACAAATTTAGTGACTGTCTATGACAGGATCATAGTGTTGGTGGATAATGGAAGAGCAACTGATGTCACCTACCTGGACTTGTGCAAAGCATTTGATGCTGTCTCACATGACATCCCTGTCTCTAAACTGAGGAGACATGGATTTGATGGGTAGACCACTCAGTGGATAAAAACCTAATATTTCCTAACCTTCACCAATCCTTCAACAGTTGTTTGTCACCATCTTCACAGGTCTGTTTATCCAATTTTAGTTCATCAAACTTCTCTTGTAATTCCATTTCAAAGTGTCCCCTCCTGCCCTTAAAGTCACTCTGTGCTTTTGCTTTTCAAGTCCTAAAATGCAGTCTGAATTTCTGAGAATGTGATTTGCCACTTAGCAGGCAGCATTGCTCTTTCATACCTGAGCTAAGAGCATGAGTTCACCACACAAGGAGGCGAAACAACAACAAAAAATCTGCTTGTTTGAGAAATTCTACCAACAGTAGATGTGGACATGATTTAGAAACACACTGGAAACCGTAAGAGTCCAGTTGGTTATTCAATTAAAACTGTAAGTCAAAGGAAATAATCTCATATGGCATGAAAAGACAACACCTTTGCAAGATAATGAAATTATACATTTTACCGCCATGGAGCAAGTGACAACTAAAATCATCAGATTCTGTCAAACAAAACTGGTGCTGAGCTACACAGCCTGTCTCTTCCTGCATAGAAACAATCCAGGGTTCTGTGCTTGGATTCCTAACAGAAGTTTGCAATGTCTTACCATTCCATTTTGCAGAGTTTCATAAAACCTCGGTTTCACTCTATGAATTCTCTTTCTTGAACAGTTCCTCAAATGGCTAAAAGCATTATCTCACCAAAAACTTCATCTTACCTTTTCTGATCCTTTCCAATTTAGAAGTCCCATTACAAAGGCATCCACTAACAAAAAAAGCTTGTGCCTCATTTTAACCCCTATCTGGTAAATTTTTTTCCCTATTGCAAGGTCCTTTATCAATACAGATGATTTTATGGATGCACATTTTGTGCTCCCATCCATTCAATCTTGTTTGTCTAAACAGTTCTTTGGTTTAAGGCAAATAATAACAATTTTTCCTTTTTCATCAAGGAAGAGATATTCCCACCTGCATGAAAAGCCTTGGAAAAAGAACTAGAAGAGTGCAAGAGAGCCATAATCTAGAAATGAATCAGTATTATCCCATGTTTAAGAGTTCAGCAGCTAATGTTTTCAAATTTGATTCAGTAACATCATCATCTGGTAAATGATATTTGCTGCTTTTAATGGTGCTAAGACAACTTCACCTTTTTCTTTCCTGTTTTGATCAGTAATACAAATATTACAGGTAAAAAGCTTTGCTTGGTTAAGTAAGTGAGGCATTCTTCCAAGCTGCAAATCTGGCCAGATATATCTACTGGGCAGCATTTCCTTTACCCAATCTTACTCCTGTTGCTACAGAAGAGCATTGTTAAATTTTGAATCCTTCAACAACTCTGAATGTTGCACTGCATTGTGCAAAACATGCTTTTTCTCTTTCCTTCAGAACCACCTGTCAAGGAGGTAATAATTTCAGTTCTTTCACATTGTCAAAGACTGCCCATATCAAGCATGTTTAAAGGAAAGTAAAGAAGTTTTTACATCTTAGTAATATATTGTTTGAAACAGTGAAGCTAACTATAATGATTCCAAGGACTGCTGGAACTAGTGCAATCTCTTACACTCCTTTTTGAAATATTATGCAATAGTAAAATTCCTCTTTAAGCCACTGGAATTCTCCCATTGCTCAACTTCTTCTTGATTTGCCTCAAAAACCACACTGCCAAGCAGAGATTCCTCTCTCACAAGGATGTAACCTTCAGGCTGCTCACCACTCTTTCACATTACATGTAATGAATGGCTCTGAGTAACAGAATAGTATTTCTATGGCAGTGATTATGAAAACAACACCCAGATAAATGCAACAGTGCTGTTGACAAAAGAGTTGACAAAGTTGAACCTACAGTCTTCATAGTAAATAAAGCTATAATGTAACTTTTTTCCATAGTATTCTTATGTTTTGGACTTCTGCCTCACTCTTTTAGGGCCATAAGTGAACCAGTTTTTCTCAGTTCTGAAGTGTTTCACATGAATACATTAATTGAAATCTACAAATACCAGTACAGAGAAATGATGAGTACTCAGTTACATTGTACTGGTACATACTGGTAGCTCATTATTAACATTAGCACATAAATGACAAAATATATTTAAAGTAAACGGAAAGTTTCCAAATCTCAAGAAGTATCCATGAAAGACACTGGCTATCCAGTATTATCACAGGTCCAGAACACTTCCCTCCATTTTAATACTATCAGCTGCTGACTCAGATATGCACAAAATTTATAAAATACTGATTGCTGGGATACAAACAGGACAATTTCAGCATCATCAGTTGAATCTCAAATATTTTACAAGATCAACAAAAAGCTACTGTCTGTGATTTGAACACTAACAGTAAAGATGACTGAAAAACTTGCACATTATTTATAACAACTTACCAGAATCAGCCTAAATTGAATAAATCCACTTTCAATTCTAAGTTATTGGGAGTATGCAGAAGACACCATTTAAATTCACTCTCCATTAATTTGCACCTTTGTGCAGCCTATGATTTCCACTCAGGCTGAACTGATCATCTATTGTGGTTGACAAAGCAGTGCCACTTCCCCTACAGCTGTTTTCAGCAGATCCACAAGTTTACATCTGAACTACCCAGTGAGAGGCTCACCTGGCATCTCATTCTGGGTAGGGAACGCAGCAGCTGGAACATCAGGTAGTACAGTGGTGAGAACAGACATTCAGTCACACAGGATGAGACACCCTGACAGGCTAACTTGTTTCTTTTGTCTCCTTACAGCTATCCAAATGTTGGCTTGTTACACCAAAACAATGCAACCAATCACTTCTTGGCTAAAGCCAGTATTTTGACATTTATTTCTGTTAGATAAAATGAAGCTCTTGCCTCAAGCATAACAGAGTACATACTGATTCGAGGCAGTATCAGCTAGGAAGACTGCCTCCAGCTCCAGGTCATTTCAGTTCTGGAGTTCCACAGAGAGAAAAACACAGGTACACTAACAGTGTTATGCCAACATCCATTTCATAAATAAAGCCTAGTTAACACCTAATCTGAAGAGGAATCTTTCTCCTCCCAAAACAACTTAAAACTCTGTTTATCTAACTTGAGGAAAACAAATATTCAATTCAGTCTCTCTATGATTTTTTCTCTATTTACAAAATACATTTTCATAAAACACTTAATTAAACATCCCAAGACTACAGTCAGCTTCAGCCTAAATTCTTTAGTACCCATTAACAGAAGCCACAGTAAGCACAATCTAGAAAAAAAAAATCAAAGACAGCAAAGTTCTGAAGAGGGAAGCAATAAGGCACACATTTTCTTATGTCTACCTCCTTTATAAGTTACTTTGTAAAGGACAAATAATTGCATGTCCTAGCCTTGCCACTTTGTCATCTAGCAGCACCATAGATGCACAAATACCACAACAGACCGTATCTTTTGATTCTATAAGCAAGAGAATATTCCTCAAATACATTAAGCAGGAATATTGGCAGAAGAATGATTCATCAACAATTGCAATTGCTGGGTACTGTAGTAACAGAAGAAATAACTAAGATGCCCAACCTGAGCACAGAAAAGCACTGGTTCTTTTATGTCATCTTTGGTGCTACACCACCTTTAAGGTAAGAAGATGAAAACCTATTTTTCTTTATGCCAACAAAATGTTTTCTACTTTCACAATGTTATAATCATCAGGCTGCTACTAAAGGCAGCAATGGATCTCAGAATAGTTTCCTGCTTCACCCAGCAACAATATACACAAGTATTACCTATTGTAACATTGACGACATAAGGAAAGATTTTATCAGCAACTGATATTTAGTGAGCTTTAGTAACCATTAATCACAAAGAAAATCTACAAGAGTATTTCTGATGTTATTAAGAACTTCATCAAAATCCTTCTTAAAGGTAGGTGAAAATTTTTTTCCCCTCTATGAGAAAGAACTTTTATAGGTCCTTAAAGCTGCAAAGATACACCACAGTATTTGAAAAATTATATTTCTTATAAAAAAATGATTGTTTTAATTAGCTCACTGTCACAATTCAGCACATCAGTGGTTAGAATCACATTATTTATGGTATGTACTGATGATTGAACAAAAATTTTATTAAAAACAATTACAATCTAATTCTTAAAAATATTCATAGATGATGGAAGTTTTCTTCAATGTAGGCAGAACTAAAAATATGACTGATTAATTTAATATAAACACACACACAAAAGACACTTCAGAGGCCATGGCCAAGATCTATAACTGACTGGTTTATTATATGAAGTGTAATAACAATGATATTAGCTTAAGTCACCTCTCAAGAACAGATCTCTATAATGCCTAGTGCAAGAGAAGCCTGAATTCACCTGGAGTTTACCAAGCAGTCCAATCCCCCTCAAAACCATGTTGTAAGGAAGAATATAGCCCTACCCTTCCTTGCTCCCCACACATTCAAACTGTTTAATTTGCTAGAATTAGCTCCCCAGTGCAACCTCTATGAGCCTGTTTGATCAGACTACACCCGTACAAACACTAAATGCTGGTAAAGTTTTTACCCTATTGCTGTCTTGCTTGGACAGCATTACTTTAGTTGAAAAGAAGCTACTCCTAAAAGCACACTAAAAATACAACTGTTTGTCACAAAATTGGTATAGGTCTTTTGCTGCTGGTTAAGTGCAAGAAGATAAAAATACAAGTTACATAATTGCAAGTATTTAAAAGTGATTTAAATAGTGATCTTCAATGAGAATCAAACTCATACTTTGGTAAATTAGCCATGTCAAAGCCCAAACTCCAATCTGTCCCCAGCCCTCAAATGTTAATAACTCAAAAGAATGGCAGTTACTATTAGCAAGGGAGATGATGATAAGATCACTTTTTAAGCTTATCAAGCATCATTTTCCCCCCTTAGGAAGACTTCTTTATAAAGCTATGTATAGTCTTTTGCCAGTGAATTTCAACTATAGGTTTTTCTAACTCAAAAGGAGCTGTGTCTATTAAAGGCTGTCAGAAATACAAGGTGATCTGTCTACCATCTTCCTGACCTCTAAGGATGACTTCTGCAATACAGATAAGAGATTTAGATACCAAATACGTAGGGAAACAGTTTGGTTGTGAAACCATTGCAAGGCTCCATATATTACCAGGAAAGCAAAACCAGACCAAATTAACATAATGAAGCAAAGTTAATACTTTCCTTAAGTCACTTTAAGATGCATATAAGCACTTACTCACCTGAAGCATAGCTTCTTTCTGTGGTACTGACAATGTTCTCTCCTCAAATGAGGCTGGTTTGTGAGTGGGTGGCAGATCAATCCTGTAGTAAAGAGGGAATGAATATGACACATCATGTTTGTGAAGTCCAGTTGAATGGTCAGATATTAACTGCCAAATCACCCAACACTCAGTAGTCAGGGACAAACACCTTTCAGCCAGCAATGACTCAGATGTGATATATTGTAATGGAACATGTCTACCACTGGCTATTATTCAGCCACACACTTTTTTGTAGAAAAGCCCCACCCAGAACTTGTAATTTATTGCATTCAGTGTTAGGCAGACTGAACTTCCCCCCCATACACTCCAACTAAGGAGGATTAGACACTACTGGTATCAAACAATGTTTCTAAGCTATGAGATAGAGTTTGAACAGTATTTTTAACTATAGCCTTTCCTTAAAAAGCCTTTGAGAAAGCCTTACTAGCAAGACTTTTTCTATTTTAACTTTCTCAGTGAAAGCAAATGGTTATAAAAGAATTTAAATGTGTAAGATCATTCATTTAAATATGCTTCAGATACAGAATTTAAGAGACACAAACAAGAAACAACATTTTTAACCATGTTAGAAGTTGCTCAAAAAGAAGATTTTTGACTCATCCTGCTAGATCAATGCAAATGAGGAAATTTATTTTATGCTGAAGGCTCTAAGTTATTTTACTCTAGTTCTCATTAACTATATATACAGACATAAATAACATTTCTCATTCAGTTTAAGTGTTAACTATATATAGGATGTAAGAAACTGAATATGGGATGTAAGAAGACTCATATTCAAATATTCTAAGCCCATGTCACTTTTTTATGCATGTTCCAAACAGGATCTAGACATCATCCACTTTAACTGATAACATCTTTTCAGATGTTTTTGTTTCCTTCTTTTTTGTTTGATCACATTGAATAAAGTAAACTGCATGTCTGTGCCAGAAACTTGAAGAAACAACCAACATTCCAGAAAGCGCAACAAGTCAGTAATTTCTAAGCACATATCTGTGGGAGCTTGTTTAATTTTACAAACATTTCAGGATTAATTTTAGGGGGCCTTCACATCTGCAAAGCATGGCCAATTTACTTGCAAGTTAGACCCGCAGTTACAACAAACCAGCAATCACTGGCATCAGTCAAGAGGGAACTCTTCTTTGCCCTCTAGTTAAATCCATGAGTAATTTTCCTTCAAAAAAACCCCAAAACTTCTCAAGAGATAAAGCATTATATTACTTCTGAAGTAATTCTTACCTTTCTTATTTCTTTTTCAGAAATGCAAGTGTGATTTCACATTTGTCTACTCTGAAAATAGCTTTAAATTACAAAAGCTGAATAGCTGCTAAATTAAGTGAGACACTTAAATTCTTGTATAGAACAAATGCTTTATGCATATTGCTTTCAACTGAATAAAAAAAAAAAAAAGAGAAGCCCAACACGTACTCACACTTTGTCAAGATAGGCTGGTCTTTTCTTCCTTGGGGTCAGCAGCACTGTCACAAAGATGGTAATGATAAAAAGAGCAAGGACTGCTCCAATCACAGCCCCTGCTACAGCAACAGAAGATGTCTGCTTAAAGGGCACATCTGCAATGTGATAGCACAGATTACAACTTTAAGAAGTTCACATACTTTTAATACTCAGATAAGCTACTTCAGGGTTGTTCTGAGAAATGCTTCTTCCTTCCACTGCCAAACAGAGCCTTGTCCTGCACTATCACTTTTGCAGTATTGCCTCAACTTACCCAACTAAAAAACTGGGGGAATCAAGAGAGTTCATGAAATCAAAACCTGATTTCAAAAATTTCATGGACTACTTTTATTAGGTAGTAGCAGCATGCTTTCATTCTCACTTTCAAGATAAGATGACATCACAAAAGATACGGTTTGCACTTACATGAGCTAACAAGATGTTAATTCAAAAACCTGGGCAACTATGGTTTACTGACAATCTTTCTTTAAAGACACTCAAGTCTGCAGAAAGCAAAAAACAAAAACTTAAAATCAGTGTTAAAAAAACCCATATACTACTAGGAGCAACAAACATGCAAACAAACACTAAATACTCAGCTTACACTGATTAAAGCAAACCCTGAGACCACCAATCATA
Organism: Muscicapa striata striata; assembly: GCA_030060385.1. NCBI lineage: Eukaryota > Metazoa > Chordata > Aves > Passeriformes > Muscicapidae > Muscicapa > Muscicapa striata. Next base: position 6,238,803 of record JAREIS010000011.1, read on the forward strand.
TTTAGGACTTCAAGCTACAAGAAGGTAATTTTCTTAAATAAATTTTAGTAAGGGGAGAGAAAAAGCTGTGGCTTTTTCCTTTTAAAGCATTTTTCTTTTGACCTTAGCATTGTCAAACCCAATGCTGAACAACTAATACTGAATTAACATACTTGTCAGTCTTTAAAGGTCGTTCCTTTCACTACGCTTAGAAATAAATTTTTAAGTCTCATAATTGAAAAAGCTGCTAACGTACTTTAACTTAAACTCATCAATGCTTCAAACGTGCACCAACAGGCTCAACAAAAAGTTTCACAATTGGAGTAATTCGTGTCAGCTGCACTAAACACTTACCTACAAAATTTAGGCAGCATACATTAAATAATGCTCTTATTTACATTGATTACTGAATCAGAAAACTTAACAACCAAGAAATTGAAAATTAATACAGTTCTATACCTGCAACATTTTCCTAAAGCAATCTACTTCAGGTATTGTCCAAATGCAACACAACCATTCTGTATTTAATCTCTTACCAAAGGAAATTTTGAGATGCTCTTCAGCTATATGCTCTTTGCACAGATAAAAACCCTGAAACTATGCAACATGACTTATCAATTCCTCATATTTCTAATGTTGTTCTGCTTGTATGCTAGAAAAATGAGCAAAATCCCTCAATTAAAAAAAAAAAAAAAAAAAAAAAACCACAACACTTGCACTCTAATAAAGCAATTCCTGTCCCCTCACTGCTTATGAAAAATCTGACACAAATATTCCCCTGGGACCACACTCAGAAATGTATATTTAAGTAACTTGAAAAAAAACTGAAATAAGCTTTTTTTGGTGACTTTTCTAATGTTAAGGAATAAAGTCCTAGAGTAACAACTTGCAGAACTTACTTCACTCCTCAAAGACGAATGCAACGCACCACCTTTGGTTTACATAACAGCTTTCCTGGCATAAGCTCCATGTGTCCATCAGATACCATAAACTGTCCTGGCTTGGGCTAGGATAGAGATAATTTCAGGAGCTGGTACAGTGGTTTGGATTCAGCATGAGAATAATGCTGATAACACACTCATGCCTTGGTTTTTGCTAAGTCGTGTTTATCCTAAGTCAAGGACTTTTGTGTGTGTGCGTCCCACGCTCTGCCAGTGAGGAGCTGCACAAAAGAAAACTGGGAGGGAGTATATTTGGGACAAGTGACCTGAACTGGCCAAAAGGATATTCCACACCACAGAACACCATGCTAAGTACATAAACTGGGGAAATTACCCAGAAAAAAATTTTGCACATCATTTGTTTGTTCCCTCCCCCCCTCATTATCCATTACTATTATTACTATATTTTATTTTGTTTTCAATTAACAAACTGTTCCTATCGCAACCTACAAGTTCTACTTTTGATTCTCCTGCCCATTCCCCTGGAGTGGGAGGAGAGGGGTTGGGGAAAGCAAGCAGTGGTGTGGTGCTTAGCTGCAAGCTGGGCCTAAACTACAAAAAACATAATTCATATTTTTTCCTGAAGAATGGGCACATGAATCAGTGGAAGGGTCACCAAACCACTGCATTTTAACTGGCTTAAATTCAGTTTACACTGGGATTCCTCCTCCTTAAGTGAGGAAGTCTCAACTAACTAATATACATTCTTAGGTCCAGAATTCTTGAAGATGCTTTGGTCTTGTGATTACATCAGAAGAGTTTCTTGACTGCTTCATCCTAACTTCATGGTGCCTTTTCTTTGAGTAAATTCTGCTATAATGTTAAAACATCATTAAGTATTATACTTTCAATCAAAGTCCACCCATTGAGTCTCATTTTGGGTGAGATGAAAATAAACACCCATTTGCTTCTGAACACCATGAAAAAACAGTAATATCCCAGCACAGTGACACACAGGAACACAGGTACAATTACCACAGGGCCCACTTAATTTGGCTTTTTGCATTGCTTTGGCAAAACATCAGGCAGCAGAATGATCATAAACCCAGACCATCATGCCAAGCTGAACAAGCCAGAGAGCACCTAAGATGTATGGTGCTACCTACAAAGCATTTTAACCACCAGATGGTCAGAAATAGATGGGAATTGATGGAGTTAAAGAAATACAGTTAAAAAAACAAAGACACTGGAATGAAAAAACAAGACTATTTTTAAGTATGCAACTCCTAGTTAGTTTATCAGCTCAGCTTGAAATGTTTTGGACAGCAACCACCTCCATTTATCTTCCTCTTAATCTTCTTAAAAGAGTTTCTGGAGACATTTGTTTTATAAGCTTAGGGTCTCCACAGAGAAATACTAAACAGCCCTTATCAAACAGCTTACACATTTCACTTAATTCTATCCAGCCTCTGGGTTTATTGTGCTTTTCCATCTCCAACTTTTCAGAACATACCTGTGAAACATTTTTGAACACTACCTATGTTCCAGAATGTAAGAAAAAGTTTATTCACACAACAGCCATTTGTACGTACAATCAATTCTTTTTACAGTAGACATAATGTACAAAACATTGCAACGCGCGTAAGCCCTATCCCTATCAATAACTTCAACTCCAGAACATTTCAACTTCTCAACCCATAGGAATTAAATATATATATATATATTTTAAAAATCAAAGCAAAAAATCCACAGAGACAAAAGCAAGATATCCCATGTGGAAAACTGGTTTATGGTTATGTTTATTTCCAAGTAACACCATCTTTTAAAGATGACATATCAAGTTTTTATTTGAAGAGAGGTATAATCTCTTTATTCCAGAGATAATTTGGATCAGAACCCTCTGCTAGAAATTTCACTCCTTTTCTTGTGTTTGCACTCAAACTACAGATAACCACAATATTACTTGCTATTGTTTTTGAGACTTTGGTCAATCATGTATCAGTACTCCATTAATCCAAACCCAAACTTAAGTTGTTTAGGGATGCTTTTCCATTTGAACTTCAAATAAAGCTGTTGTCTTAATCTTTTTTAGAGACATGCAGTCATATGCAATCACAGTGTATTATCTACAATGCTCAATACAACTGTTTTTGTGAAGCTCTAAATGCTGTAAGCTACCAAACATCATGAGGATAGAAAAGAACTTCCAGCATCAATGCTCATGAAGCAGCTGTAATTATGCAGCCTATTTCATGTCAACGGTAGCAAAGACTTTTCCCTTTTCAGGTTTCAAATACTAATAGTCTTACCAGCTTCAATTTCCTCAAGCTAAACACTTAAAAATGGCACTTCAAAAGATTGACTATTCTACTTACGAATTTATGTTGTTCTGCAATTAATCTAAAGTTATTTCATTCCTCCTCACATAATCAGCAGATTTAGTTTGGTGAATCTGCTCAAGACAAAGTAGAACTATTTCAAGTCAGACAAGATTTCCTATGTAAAATAGATATGGTGTCATTTTAAAGAACTTGTGAAATCAGTATGGATTATTTGCAGGGAAAACAAATCCACTGCGGTACAGAGACTGCACAAATCATCTGAATTCCTGTTTCATAGACTCTTTAGTTGCACCATTAAAGAGTGTGTTTTCAATACCTGAAGTAGCAGTGCAAGTGTCCACTTCCCTACTAATAATCTGAAACTCTGGTTACCCTCTTCAAAGCAGGCATTGTAACTTAGTCGGAAGCAGCGTAAAACCGCTGTTTTAACCCCTGGTCATAGAAACTCTAATGCTTTTTGGCACCTGGGAAAATAAGCACATTCACATTAGCCTCCAGCTTCGGAATCTGTATGGGTGTTTTCTCCTTAGTTGTGTCCAATTAACCAGCTTTTAAATTCAATGGTAAGATTCCCACAAAGCCTCCAGAACAGGTCTCAAAAATTGCACCCTGTGAACTTGCAAAGAGCATCTTGTATGCATTAATGAGTTTTGACATCCTGCCAATTACAGGCCTAACAAAACACCTTACTGTATGTATATATATAGACACTAGAATAAGCTTTAGAAATCAATGACTATAAAAAAATAACTTTTCATCTTATTCAAATACAAGCCTTTGACCTGTGTACAGTTACTCCTCGAAGTGTTGTTCATAAGTTAGTTTCAGTGCAATGACTTAACTTTTAAGTATATAGTTACAAGAAGGCTCATTAAAATGCTAAGAGGTATTCATTTTTATGCAGAAAAAACCCTAGAAAATAAAGCTTTAATTCTGCTGCAACTCATTTTAATTGGTAAAGTATTTGTTATATAGAAGCATTAAGTTTATGTGGATGGTACCTAGATTGGATTAATTCAAAGCCCCCAAAGATTACATTTGATCATTGCCTTGGGTAAACTTATTTTTAAATCAGAGAACCAAGACAGCCACTTTTATTCTTAAACAATATTGAATGGCAACTTTAATTCAGCCTTTTTTTTTTTTTTTTAACTCTGACATAGACCAATATAAGCACTCTGCGTTAAAACTCAAATCTTAAACAGTAGTTCAGCATTGGGAAAAAAAAGCAGCTCAAATACATTTTCCCCAGATTCAGTATTTCCATTGTGTCAAGTCACAATAAAAAACCTTCAAAAAAAAGTTTCAAAAAGTTTATTCCTACTCTTGTTTAAGTATAAACAATCTCAAAGTGACCAGCCAATGAAGTGAACTGCAGGTACATGTTTAGTTTTCAGTGGTTACTACACATACCACTCCCTTCGAGATATTACCGCACCATCTAAGTGAGAAACAAAGTCATCATCCTCGTAAAATTCACCATGCATAAAACCCATTCCAAATGTTCCACCTTCATGGTAATCCATTGGTCTTTCATAACGGTCCTGGTACCTGTTAGTATTGTCTATATTGTTCAACTCAGGTTTTCCAGGGTCTTCTAAATAATCTTTAGATATTAAGTTCATTGGATGCTTTGTTTCTTTTTTTATACTGCCAGGGTAAGAACCCATATCATCTGACTGAAGAACATCTATCTGGGACTCTTTCTGCATATCTGATGGTGGAATGTAGCTCTTAGCAAAGTAGTCACCGCGGAACGTCTTTCTTCTCTTATAGTAGACAGCTCCAACCAGAGTACCAAGAAGTAACAGCAAAAGAACCCCACCCACCACACAACCGACGACGATACCCCAAGTGTCGTCCTGCTTTGTTGGCAAGGTTGATGTTGGGTCATTTTTTATTAAAAGTTCTGTTGCTAAACCTGTGGTGCCATCAGTCGAAGGATGCCAGGGAACCGTGGGCAGTCGAGTGGTAGTAGTAGGAGGATCTAATGGAAAGAGCAAAGAAGTAGACAAGACACAGAAAAGGCACAGAATGTCAATGCGAGCTAAATCAGTTAAGGGTTTATAAGAAAGCAAAGTTGATGGATATGTTCTACAAGAATAGTTTTTCATTCTCAAGCTCAAGGCACGATAAAAGTCTTAAATTACAAGCTTTTGAACTAGCTTCCTTACACATGGTTTTGAGTTAAGTTGCAGCAGGACAGAAAGTGTAGGGAGTGAACAAAAAAATAACCTTCAGGTAGACAATTTGCTCTCCTCAAAGTAAGGAGATGGAGTTTTCCACTCAGATGTTGACTGTTGATTATTTACCCCCTCCAAGGAGGAAAAACCCAAGCAGTCCTCTAACTTTCAATCCAGCCATAGGGAATTCTGAATCAAATTAGTTGATTATTCCACAGAGTCAATTATTCCACATTAAATTCCCCCTTCAGAAATAATTCAGGGCACTGAATATAAGAATGAAAAACTATGAGTTGTGTGCTCAGTCACATGAACTACTGATTTTTAAGCTATTCTCTCCAAAAAAATTTGCTTCATTAATAAAACTTAGCCTCACCTTGGGATTAGTGAAAGAAGCATAGTTAAGAATGGCATGTATTAATCTCAAAGTAATACTTATGTTGAGCAAGGAGACTTCAGGTTTTTTAAATAATAAAAAACTGGAACATTTGAACCAAAAATTACTTCTATGCATTCCTTCTATAAGCCATTTGATCCTTCACACACAAATAAATTTCCATATTCATTCCTCAGTATAAAATATAAATTGATTTCATGTCAGGTTATGCATGTAAACAAGAGACTGCCAGATACCAAGTTTCTCCAGCGTGCAGCTTTTTCCTTTGTTCTTTAGGGCTACTGGAGATCTATGCATCTGTACTGCAGACAAGGTTCCAAGTGATGGGCTGATGACACAGATTATACCAGCCAATCACAATATTAGGTACAACTCCACTTCTTATTTCTATGCCATGCTGAAAAGAAACTACTTTTTGCCTTGCCCAATTCAAGTTAATGATTTTAAAATCCAAAAAGCAATTCTCAACACATTATTATAGCTTGAACCTTTCAGAGAGAATATTACATGGACAGCCAAGTAGCTCATTATATCATGTTTAGTTAAATGCCCACAAGCAAGATCCATGAAAGCAGTACTACCACCACATTAGAGGCATCCTAAATTTACCACCACAAAGAGTAAACCAGATAGAACTAGAGCTCTGTCAAGCTTTCAGTTATTTGACAAATCACAACTAAATAGCCATAAATATGATTTTTAATCTTACTACTCAGAGACAGACATACAATTTTTTCATACTAGAGAGAATTCTCACATTTGTCATGATTACTACACACCTTGCTGCTGAATGCAACATTTTAAGCATGACAAGTTTTACACAGATTTTCGAAGGGCATAATTATATTCCTTAACTATGTAAAAAGTGATGGCTCGTTAGGGAACTATACATAAATGGAATTAATTTGACAGAAGATAGGAAACCGAACAAGTAAGATGTACTACCAAAAAATGAATAAGAGGAATTATGATTCAGATTATGATTTTAGTAAAAATTGATTTAAAGTGAGTTTGATAATTCAACAAAGAAGTAGAAATTAAGGAATCCAAGTTTACCAGGGTCCTATGTCTCACACACTCCTAGGTCATGAAGTTCAAATCCCTCTTCCTTGAAAAGTATTGCTTTAGACACAAGATTTGAGACCTTAAAACACAATTTCAAACAGTACCAGCAAAATCCTTCCAAGCTATATATACTTGTTTGGCTTCAATTAACTGGCTTTGTAATTGTTTTCCCTGTGATACTGAGGTCTTAAGTCCTATCCCTCCACATCCACAAGTATTTGCATCCTTGCAAATTTAACCATTGCATATGATACATATGATACATCTAAGGTTTATTTATTTTGGTACCTTTTATTGTTGAGCAATGACTAAATTAAAACTGTCTCCTCTTGTTTATAAGGCAAACTACAACTAAGAATATGCGAGTTCACTTCTGATGCCACCAGAGCTTTCTAAATGTAAAATTAACTTTTACTTCCTGTACCAAGCAAGTTTCCCAAATAGAGAACAACTTTAAGGTGAAGAATGCCAAAGTTTTATGTCTATCTCATAGCATTTTGCTTGCAAATCACATTTCAAATACCATCTCCAAATCAAGACAATACCACTCATCTGTGGCTATGAAAGACTAATATTTCTTTTCAGTAAGTTCTTTAATAATAATAATTCATATAATCACTGATCCATGTTTTGAGTTCTTACTGCTTTCCACAAAACATTAAGGGCATAATTTAAATTTTGCTTTATATGGCACTTAATTCCAAAGCAACAATTTCCTACTGACGACTTCCCTTAACATTTTATCCAATGTTTAACAGCTCTTGTCTCTTTCACTGATGTAGACTTCTGTTGTTGCACAAAGCACAATATATTAAAATATTCATGTGGGTCAGGGAGCTGAAAGTAGCAGAAAGTCTGGAAAACATTTGGATTTAATTTAAATGCATCTTGATTTCAGTTTTTGTCTCTTATTAGGTTCTGGGCCCTGTTCAAATCCTTATTACATGTACCCTACAATAATGATGAGGACAAGCAAAGATCCCAACAAAATTTCTACTTTTACATAGTTACCACCTCCATTAAAATTAGAGACATAACTGAAGAAAGCAAAACCCAATTTTCTGGTATGAATACAGCAAGTCAATTGGCTCCTTCCATACACAAAGAAGCCAAGTTTTCCTAGTTGGTTTCAAAGCCTTTGACACAGTTTTCTGCCAATAAAAGCAAGACTTGCTCTTGACTTCAAATGAAGCCCTGATACCACCTCAAATTAAAGGACCATGGTCCCTGTGCACTGCTTAGTTTTCACACTCTTATTTTCCAGATGTTTCCCATCAAAGTCAGTACCAACTTTCAACAGCATCAGCTTGATATTTTTATTTTTCCCTTAAATGACTATCCTTGATATAGTTTTCTCAGCTCTTACAATACCAACAACTTATCTTGGGCAGGGGAGTTTCTTCTCATTTAGTACAGGCATCCAACTAACATGACATGTTTCACGCCCCAAACACTACATCTCCCCACTTCAATCTTCCTGCAATACCACATCCTTCAAATGTCTGGGACTCACCTCTGCTCCTGGTGCCAATTCCAAGCCATCAATAAGCCAAGCGTTAGAGAGATGAAGTAGAAAGAGATGGATGAATCATCCATAAAACCAGACCACTATCTTCAAAGTCTTAGGTTTAAGTCCTGTCTTGGCATCATCAGCTTATCATGGTGAAAAAATCAACTAGAGAACACAATATTCTTAAACCACAAACCATTTTGGATTTAGCCCACTATGAAGCATTTGACAGGTAGAGTGACCTACAACAGGTAAGATAATTCAATACTGGCACAATTTCCTTGGGTTAAGCATTACAGAAACAAATTTTTGGAAGGAAAGGTTCCTTGGAGAGTTATGTGTTAACATAGACAGTCAAAGTCTGTCTGGTTCCAAAAGCCACAACAGAGTGGCCAAAAATAGTTCTACCTATTTGGAAAAAATCAATCCCACATCATTCAAGATGCAAACGTCCCCTTTTTTTTGCCTCTGACAAGACAAGGACCACCTATCAATTACTTCTAATCCAAAAGTGAGTTGGCTTTGCTCAAATCACAAGATCTCTCTTTGCACATGTTGTATTACTGAGTGGCAAATATCTGCCTGTATGTATTAGTTGTATGTTTGCACAGACACAAACATACTACTGTGTCTTAACTTGCTGTTCTTGCTAAATTATCCTTAGATGTTAAGTACTTAAAAATTAAATAATAATTCTGTGCAGCTGGGTCTTAAAAATTGGCTTTTTCTTTCAACTGCTGAAAAGCTTATGTAGCAACTCCTTTATAACAATGGGGAAAGTCAGCTTTCCATGGAAGAAGACTTAATGTCAGAGTAAATAATTTGGAAATTTACCTTTCTTTCTCCAACCATTGCTACTCTCATATCTAGTAATTGGTGAGGACACTGCATAACCCTCTCCCCAGTGTCTTGCCTACAAAGGTTCCACACTGGAGCTATACATTTTTCTTTGGATTATTTTCAGTGTGTGTTCCCCCACCTCTACTTTGGCAGCATAATACCAAAATTGGTACCAACAATTTCTCTCATCAATCATCCACTTTCAAAGTTCACTGTGCTTTTGTGGTTTCTAGCTGTGATTTTCATGCACCAAATAAAATATTTTGGTATTTTTTTGGGACACAAGAGAAACTTACTATTAAAGTAACCTCCAGCATGGAAGAATATTCAGGAAAACCACTGAAAATCCATAGCTTGCTATACCAGGGAACAAAAGCCCCTTGCTAAAGAGCAGTTTGTCAACATCCCTTCCAATGTGTAATTTAGAAAATAAAAGGGTGACTGTATTCACAAGGCGCTCTCAGAACAGAGGTTTTTATATGAAGCAGCAAAAACTAAAAACCAAATTAACAGTCTCTGCTATGTTAATCCTCACAATGTCCACGCTACAAGAAGGTGACCCTGTACTTACAAACAACACCTTCCTAGGATTGCTGCCCAACAAAGGCTGGCTTTACCTTTAACAAAAGTAATCTCTTCCAAAGGCTGTTGTGTTAGAGGAAGTATGTTCCTACCTAAATGCAAGTTTCACAGGTGACCTTCTCCCTTGCAAGGGGAGAAAGGGAAAGCCTCAGTAAACAGCATGAAGGTGAATGAACACCGAGCCAAGAAAACAAAGTTCAATTCCTTTTGTAAGTAAATCAATAGTGTATGAGGAAGTGCTTTATGTATCAAGCTGATAGCTTGTTTCAGAAAACTGTTGCTTCAGTACTTGAACTCCACAAGGAGTATGACTTGCTTTTGCTGGACAGCTACAGAAAAAGTTTAACTTTACACCATTGAATTAATAAAAATGGCAAAGATAGCTGTGCCTTAAAAGCAATAAAAAAGAAGTATCAGGCTTCAAACAACATTTGAGTATTTCTATACTCCTATAAAGATGGAGAATCTTCTGAAACTGAAAGCTGAATTTACCATTTAGTTGCTGTCAACTACTCTTCCATTTCTGTATTTCACTTTAAGAATATTAACAAAGTTTAGGAGCACAACAGAACTTAGTAAAAATACAGCTTTGACTTTTTTAACAATGAATATCAGGACCAAAACCAATTTTTTGCTCAGCTCACATTCCAAACTTACAACACATTTCAACTTAACAGGTGGGGTTTTTTTACAGTTAAAAAGCTTAACAACTACAAGCATGGTGACTGTTCAGAAACATTAACTTCATAAATCCTTTTTGACAGCTTCATAATTAAAATTTGAAAGATGGTATGATCATACAGCTTTGTCTGTTAGCTTCCAAGTTTCACTTCACATTTTATGCCAAGTTTTATACAGTGGCTAAGAGAAAAGATAGAAGAAAGAGCTAATTGATTATTTCAGCTTCTTGCTCTACAGCACATCACTGCCATTTTTACCACTAATAGATACCTGGTGAGTTAAATCTAATATTAAAGGTGGTAAGTGGATTGATTATTAGTCATTTGCCCATCTTGCATCATTTAAGGGCATTTCAGTTATTTAAAGAACCAATCACTCTGAAGTTTTTCTTAAGTGTTACAATAAAATGTGCTTAGTATTTGTTTCTGAAAACAATACAGGTGTTACACTAATAATTGCTCCACCTCTCCCATTTTTATCAAGTGTCCTACATACAAAAAGTTTATACACAGTGCTTTTAATCATTTGTCAGCACTGTCAGCTAAAACCTTTATTGTTACTGGTGCACCTAATAGGCAGAACCATGACCCTGTATGATTCTGCACTAAGTGAGGCTCAGTTTTGTTGCTCCCAGAAAACAGCTAAGGTTTGCTAATTGCAGTTAAATTGCTACAGTACAACAAAATTGCTTAGCACAGCTAAAAAGCAGCACACATATAAACAGTGTCCATCAGTTTCCAGCAAAAGCCAACTGCAGCAGCTTAACTATCTCTGCACTGAGCTGGTTTAAACTATGTAACATTTGCATTAGGCTAGAATGTAAATTACCACTGCCCAACTAGCTTGTATGTCCACATTGCTTTTCAAAAACTTGATTCATTTTAGGAAATACCTATGATTTCCTGGTTGGCCCGTTTTAGTTTGTCAGTTGAAAATGTAATTTGAATGACAGCCTTTAATTTTCATGCATGACACTCATGGTAAAAAGCATGAGGTCTATTTACAGCACATGGTTTTCACAGAACTGACAACTGGAATAATAGTGGACTTGAAAACAACTTCTCCCCACTCGTTAGAGTTAGAATAGGGCTGACAACAGACCTATAAACTGCAATGCTATTTTTTGAGTGTCTTTGAACGTTATGTTCTAGTCAAACATCTCACCCTATTTAATGATGATATTCTAGTTTTTTTTTAATTGATATTTCATAAAACATGCCCGTTTTTGTAATTGTTTTGAGACTACTATGCAGCCATGAAGTCTTCTCCATAAAAGCAGCATTAGAACCACGTAAAACATCCAAAAGTAACTCTCACAGAAATAACTTTCATAACAATTGGCAGCACTTGAAGTCTTTTAAATGATGTAAAATTTTAGCTATTAAGTAGTTTACAAGTAATTCAACTGTCTCAAATTATTTATAAGTTTCCAGTTATTCCAACTCATTGACTAGACAGTTCATTAGAACTTATTAGCTTTCCACAGTGGCCTACAGTGTAGTTATATCACTGACTGCAACATTATCATTCATTCTGAAGATGCAGACAACTGTCAAAAGCGAATTCTGACTGATGTGGTTTCAAACATCTTGCACTTCAAGTTTTCGTTTTAAATTCTCATTCTCATTTTAACTCTGAAGTGCTCATTTGGAGTTTTAACAAAGTCATTTATGTTTGTATCCATCATATCTGCATCCTCTAACAGCCAACATGTGTTCTGACACTTAATTTGCTTAATGAAATAACTAATATCAAGAACTTACTGAAAAGCAACAACACAGTACAACAGAATGAAGTTTTAATTTTCATGTCTATTATCTTCCTTAAAAAAACCTATAATACTAGCATTTACTGATCAAGATTTTCCACACTTGTACAGAAGTATTCACATTTACTGTAAGTCATGCTGCTCTTTCACAGAAAAGGTGTCACAGCAAAACACTTAATTACATTGTGTTAATGATACAAGGATGAATGTTCCAACAGGAGTAGTACTACACAGACACACAAATTCCCTATATGGTTCTAAGTAGATCAGCAAGAATTCTGCATGAGGTATTAAACTTGATGATTACTGGGTATCTGCACTCAGAGAAAATGACAAAAAGGCACACATTCAGAACATAACCCTAACTTCCTTAAAACAGAGCATCTTTAGCTTTTCTAAATGTAGTTGTTCCCTTCCACCACCATCTGTTTTCTCAATTTATTACAGACAAGTTACTGTTTATTGCAGTCAATATGTCTTGTCCAACATGCAATAACATTGCAAAAAAACATTAGTTTAACTACCAAGAGAAAATTATCATCTCAGAAGCACCTCAGCCGTAAGAATTTCCACTACATGTTGCTATTCAAGAGTCAGTTTAATCCCAAATTGTGCCGTAAGCTTTTAAATCCACACTTTCAACAGCTTTTCACACAGAAAATCATATTTCATGCAACAACTGGCTCTTCAGTTTGCTAATTCAATTGCTGACAAAAAAAAAGTTCCAAGTTAACATACTGTCTTTGCTAAGAAGCAAGACTTACCTAATATGTAGATAGTCTTCTGATCACTCCTCTGACCAAGGGCATTAGTCACCTTGCAGATGTAAGTCCCAGTGTAGTTGTAAGTCAAAGGGCTGCTGAACTGCAGAGTATTGTTAACAGCCAACAACCCTTCAGGCCATTGTCCATCCAATCTAAAAGTACAGTTATATTTCAAATGTGTACATTTACAACTAGTTTAAACAGAAGTAGTTTAAAATAATATTGCCAATAATCTAGAGAATGAATTTTTCACTGTGCTCTGACACTTCCAGTGGGCTTTCCTTCAATATTCTCAGTGTACACCTGAAGGTTTATTTAGTATTTCATTTCTGGGCCAAATCCTTCAAATGTCAGATGTGCTGGAACTAGCAAGCTGTCTAAAATCATCATTATTACAGCTAAGAAAACACCATCTCAAAAGAACTTGGAGAAACAAGACAACCCAAGCTCTGAAAACTAACAGTCTGACTAAGAAGCACTTCTGCTGTCAGGATTAGCTGCCTGTTCATTTGTATCCAGTAAGTATTTCTGTCCATATATGCTTAATTTAGAGGACACTTTGACTAGAACTTCTGAGCAAAAATTCAAGCAGTTTCTCCTCTCCTGAGGTGCCTTTTCTCATCTCCCATCACTTTTCTGTCTAAATTACAACACTGAAATGGAATGTGGCAATTGGTGATACACCTGGGGAAACAACTGGTTAAAAAAATTATTTTTTATAGATGACTTTTCAAAGTCTATCACTTCCCTGTACAATTCTGCCTGAGATGGCAATAACAACTGTGTAAACACAAGACAAAAAGGGGAAAGGGCAAAGCCCTGGAACTATTCTAACAGGGCTGCCAACTGCCCATTAAACATCTGTGTAGTTTCATGCCACTGAAACACATTTTGATTTATCTAAGTACCTATTAACAGCTAAGCAGGCCTAAATCAATATTTAAACTAGATCACTAGATGACAATGTCTTGAAAGCATTTAGCAAGTGTGATTTTTAAAGCAGCATTGAACAAAAAAGACACCCATCACTTTAAAACAGGTACTCAAAGGAAAAGAAAAACACTTCACAGTTAACACTAAATGCAATCTTCAAAAAATGTGGTTCAAGACAACATTCCTACTTCTTTGCTGTGATTATTGCCCAGAATTGCTTCAGCCACATAAAGTTGATAAAGATCAAGCACATACTTCCTAATTCATAGTACCAGCAATATTAATTTCAAGAAACACTATAAAACAGTCAATAGGTTTGAAAGCTCTATTCTAATAAAATTCTCATACATGCAACACTTAAAAATATTACTAACCATGAAAATATCACTACCTCAGTAAACACAATGTCATCTTGGATTCCAAGGGATACAATTGGTTGGTAAGGTAGTTCTACAACCTATTGTACTCTGATACCAAACAGCACACAGTTCAGCACAGTACTTATTTCTCCAAGCTCAAGCTACTCTTCTTTTACATGGATTTCCCCCCCTACACATGAAGGTCCTCCTTCACCAATACTAGAGCTTTTTGGATGGGTTTTGCTTTTGCTCAGAAAGGCACACCAGGTTTATTGCAGAAAACTTAGATTTCCTGTACAAGTTTGTTCCATTTTTAGTTTAGGAAATCTGTGATCTCAAGTTTCAATGGCTTTAAATGCATAAAAATAGGTTTATTTTTTCTAGAATTGTGAAAAGTGGTAGTATTGATTAGTTCTTACATATGTTTCAAATTCAAATGAGAGAACTGAGAACCCAGTGCATCTGAAGAAGCAAATGGTACTGCTGTTAGGGGTTTTTTTTAAACTTAGGAATTCTTAGGTGCTGAAACTTCTCATCACAGTGATTTTGAGCTAAGCCTGAGATGGGGATGGCAGTCCACAGATTCATGAAATGTGTATGCTATGTAAGTTTTAAAATTTTTTCATTAGAAGCATATGTAAGTAGCAGTTGAATTTTTACTAGATTTATTGGTCTTTGCTCTACATGCTGCAACACAGAGAGCTTAGTCTACCTTGAGCAACTAAAGAGATTTTACCCTGAGAGTAATGACAAACTGTTCAGGCACATAAATTTACAAGATATCCACTCACCTGTATTCATACAAACACATATCTCCTATTCTCCTTTTAAAAAGCTGGATAAAACCACTATAACCAATTCAAGCCATATAGCCTTTGTTTTGAAAACATGCATTTACTGTAAGCAAAATGATTATACCATGTCACATGATTAAATCATAAATATTTACCTGGTCCACGTAAATTCCATAGGTAATGGATTTGCATCAGCATTACATTTGAGCTGAACATTTCCTCTTCCAATGAACCAGTTTCCATCATAACCAGTTACTGAAACCTCTGGGGCATCTGACAAAAAAAATTTAATCTATGAACAATCACAATTACAATTAAAAGTGCAAATTGTGTGTAAGATCAATAGAACAGAAGGGTACCTTTTTCTTCTTTTTTTTTTTGAGGGAATGTGTGCTTTAGTTGTTGGTTGCCTTTTTGCTATTAATTTAAAGACCACCACCAAAATATACAGAGAACATGATACAGTTCCAAACTACAACATTAATATGCATCAGTGAACAAATTGTTTTAATGGGTGCAACTTTCCCAGTGTGTTTCCAGCAACCACACAGCACCTTGAGGAAGTGAGAGGACTTCAGAAAAGAAAGAATCTGTTTCATGTTTTTGGGAAGTGAGGAATGGTAACTTAGAACTACTTCTCACTAAAAAGATACAGCAAAGGACCAGAGACACCCTTGGGAGAAACCAGGTAATTAGGAAATCACCAAAAAGTTCACAGATGCCAACTATAAAGATTAAATTATCCATTAGCATCAAAATGTAGAATTATGTTATGGCTCTAAAAATCCAGGAGGTGATTTTAGAGAGGCCTTGGAAAAATATTCAAAAGCCAAGGAACCAGTATGGTTTGGGATAAGCTCTGGAGCTGTGATAGAGAAGCATTGCAAAAGCTCATAAGTGTCAGAGAAGGCTGAAGAGCACACACTGCTACTCACTTGCTGCTGTGTACCTTACTATACGGCTTTGTTAGAAATCCTGAAACATGCATTAACACTCATCTCAGATGAAAATATTAAGACCAACTGGCATCCTCACTTCATTTTCAAGAGGAAACAATTATTTTATTCACTGTTTGAGACAATACAAATCCTCTTTAGTTTTATTGCTGTATCAATGGCCTTCCAATCCAGAACTTCAAGACAGTGCTAATCACTATTTTATGCCAAACAAGAGCAAAACCAAAATCAAATTCTAGTCAAATCAAAACAGCCAAGTCTACATTTTTCAGCCCCTATATTTGCTCTACTTGAACTGACAGACTTCTGTGATTTAGGAACTTTAAAGCAGCACACAGCCAAGACAGGACACCAAAGGAACAACACAAAAATAGTTGGGTTTGTTCATACGTGCACTGTCTAACAAAAAGGGACCACATGCCTAAAGCTTATTTGTATTAACTGGTTTTAACTAAGCAACATTGTAAGCCACCTCGCTTTGCATTCACATCTTTTAAAAGCCATACATTTTTAAAAGAAGCTCGGTTTGAATTATATGAGCAATCTGAAGCTGAATAACAAATACTAGGCATATATGAATTATGTTCTTGTTTCCTTATGCTAGCTAAGAGTGGACAAAGCTTGGTGAAAGATCTGTAAATAACTTATTGACCACCACAAGACCTATTTTCAACTTGGCATCTCAAACATGAATCTTCATTAGCATTCATTTTTAATATTACTGAAATTTTAAGACACTGTAAACAGCTTATGGATCAACCCTCATGTTTACCCATGATTCAATATCCAAAACATTAGAAATGTAACAGTGTTCTAACTTCATTACTTTATTTTCAATACAGAGACCTAGGCTTTTACTCCTGCCTGACCTGCCTCTGATCATAGCTTTTCTATAGTTTCCATCTTTATTTTCCTGGAGCAGAAAGTGCTCATTTCTTTCCTGTGGAAGTATACACAGATTAAGGGGGAGGTTGAACATATATACCAGGAGTAATTACCTCACAGAATACTTACACTGTATGTCCAACACGTAAGGGTATCGTATCTCCTTCTCAAAGGCAGGGTGCCTCACAACACAAGTTATGCGTCTTCCTCTTGCAAATCGTGTAGGGACAATCACATAGTGGCTCACAACTGTCACTGTTTCATTTGGAAACAAAGTGGAGGTGGATTCCATTTCACCAAGGCCTCCTTCCCAGTCAATCTGTGCAGCAGGTTTTCCAGTGGCTGCTGTACAAGTGGCTGCTACTGTCCTATTTGCACCATCTATTAGAGGGCTTGGTCCTTTCGTTAAGCTCACAGCAGGTTCAACTAAGGAGGGGGAAAAAGAAGGAGATTTAAACAAGAACTACACTTCTTTGGAAGTGTCACTAGTTCAAAGTTAGGCAAGACCTAATCCACTTGCAAAAGCTCATGTTAATCAGACATCCCAGATACAAGACCACACATATCTCAAGAGATGATAGCTCTACAAGGCTTTGTCCTGCTCACACTATCCCCCTTTGTCCACTCATTCAAGTTCAGTGCTGTCCATTCACTGCTTTTAATCCACTGACAGGGAATTCCAGAGTGGTTAGGTCCAAAAACCAATTGCAGTGCTGCAGTGTCTGACAAGAGAAAGCTTAAGGCATTAGGTTGAAACTACACTGCAGTCTTTTTTCAAAAAGCTTAGATTCTGCTGCATTTTCAACAGTTCAAGAATTAATCTATACTGTCACTTTGTGTCACTTGAAAGCTACTTCAGTGTTCCAACACTCAACTTCAAGAGTTTAAGCTTTTCTTGATCGCAACGATAGAAATGATTTCCAGGTTGCTTCTTTATTATACATACACACACCACACATTGAATAAAAGATCTAATATGTACACAGAAATATGCAATTGTATATAAAATTTATGAGTTTGATACAAAGTAATCTATATATAAATAAAATTTCAATAACAAAATGAAATAAAAATAAAATTTATTGTTTTATATATAAATAAAATTTTGTCTATAGATACACACACTGCTGTGTATGAATCCCCATAAAATTTTAAAAAATGGAACTGAATACTAAGACTAAAGAAATCTGCACAAGGGTGTGACCTCCTTGTAAAGCCACTGCTGACCCCAAAATTTTAAAAATTTGGGGAACACACTTCTTTCTACAAGGAAGTTGCATTCCTCATATACAAGTCTACTGCTGAGGGCCATAGACTAAAAAACTTTCAAAATATTTCCTTCTGGTTTAGCAAATCCATTTTGGCCCTGTACAAGCCACCCACCAGCTGCAGCCCAAGTCAGGAAAACTGCCTGGTGCTTCAGATACAAACCATGGCTGGGCTGTTTTAGAATGGCCCATTTGTGTCACCAGCTCTCTAAGAGACAGGTTTGCAGTAATGTACCAGCCTATTCCACAGCCCTGGTCTTCTGCTCTAATCTGGCTACTGGAGTCCTCTGAAGGAAGGTCATTGCTACTCACCATACTGCTTCACAATCCACCTCAGTGGATCAGCCCTCACTAATCACAAAGCAGAGACAAGTCTTGCAACTTCTGTGCCTTTCAGTATCAGAAGGAGAAAAGTTAGTTCATGGAATTTCTTTCCAAGAAACTGAAGCTGACCCACAGACACATCTTGTAACAGAATAGAACAAAGTTCACTGTACCTGGCAAGTTCTCCAACTACCTATACCTTCCAAAGATAACTGGATAACAAATATTTTCAGCCCATTCAGTGCCAGGATCAGTTTTTGACTGTTTTCTGCTCAGTCTAACACTGCTCATGTCTGAACAAGCTGGTTTATTATTTACTCAGTTACACTAAAGGAAAAGGCAATTATTAATGGATAACCTTATAAAAATGTGTGTTTTCTGTTCTACACTTAGAAGTGCTTGAAGAATATAAGATTGTTTGGGCAGATATTGAGAGCAAATTATTTTCTACTTTGTTTCTCTGAATGCCTACCCTCTGAGATTTGTTAGTAATCCTGCTGAATATAAACCTATAGCAGGTTTTTTCCTGCCAAGTTGCACACTCACTCTTCTAGATCTGAAGTATTTCTAATACAGCTTCTTTAAAATCTGACTCCCTGCTCTCCAACACCAGCAATAGCTAGAGCTTTCTGGAATAAGCTTGGATATCTGAACTGATGTACATATGGACTTCTTCAGTTGTTTCTGTAGTATTACTAAAACGCAGAAGTAAACACCCAAATTTATATTTAGAATTTTACATGCATGAAAATTCTAATTTTTGCTGTCTTCCTCCCTTCCCAAGATCTCCATAGCAGTAAAATCAACTAAATTAGCAGCTATCATTAGC
Organism: Muscicapa striata striata; assembly: GCA_030060385.1. Taxonomy (NCBI): domain Eukaryota; kingdom Metazoa; phylum Chordata; class Aves; order Passeriformes; family Muscicapidae; genus Muscicapa; species Muscicapa striata. The sequence goes on from JAREIS010000011.1 coordinate 6,258,143, forward strand.
ATTTCATGTCAAAACTGTAGGCTCCAATAATTTCAGCTGGAAATAAAAGCTTGATATGTCCCATAGGTAACTGCAATTTTTCCCTCTATCCCTGTGAAGGGATACCTAAGTAAACAAGAACTCTTAACTAAGTTGCAGAGATGGCCAGACCCAAAGCAGACTACTCAGTACTGCACTTTCAGAAAAATAAGTTCTTCAAGTAGTCAGAAAGCATGAGAGACCAATTAAAAAACACCTACATTCTCAAGTGATGAGAGATTTGTCAGTTTGAGTTCATTGTGTATACTTGGTTTTACACTTGTCAACTAGACACAAAGGTGAACTATTCAAAACTACTCAGTGTCATAAAATATACTTATTCCCAGTCCTATGTGTTTCCAAGCTTTAATTTTTTTATACATCACAAATGTTTAGGCTTTTACCATCATATCTTCCCATATCTTCACATAAATTGTGATTTTTGTACTTCACACCAACTGCAAGATAAATAAATACCCACTTACTGAACAATGGAAAGCAACCACTGTTAGGATACTTATTTCTATAGCTTATCATTCAGGACTACTTTGTCCCAGCAACCAAAACAAAATCAGCAGAAGCCCAGCTACTTATTCTATGGCCTTTCTAGATATTTCAGTTATGGATTAAGAAGTATGTGGTAAATGAATCCATAATTACAACGGGCCATGGCATCTCTGCCTCACAGTGTGAAACAGTTTTACCATTTTCTGTTTGGAAAAGAGATTACCCAAAGCATAGGCTTTGGAATTTTTTTGGTGGTAATTTTTTGTTTTTTGAAAGTGTAATTTCTATATGCAGTCCTCTTATCCCAGAACCATTCAGTGTGTCACATAAATGTGATTTTCACTTTCTCTGCTCACAGTGGTGGTGGAGGACACAAGAGGCAGCTGGGAGAGCATTAGAGAAGCTGCTACACCCACTCAGTAGAAACACTGTGCTCTATTCAGGCCAAGTGAAACAGATGGTGAGGACAATGCTTTGTGTGGAAAAGAAAGCCACCAATCCCCCAAGACCCAAAAGCAGGACCTACTTCCACAGTGTAAGAGTTCCACCTAAAGCAACATTATGGCATGAATTAAACTTGAATATTCAGGATGGGTGAAGCATGGAAGCTAGATGTGCAGTTGTTCAAAATGTCTCAACTAATTCGCCAATCTGTGGCAAGTTCCTTTTACTGACTCATCACCACCACCTAATTTAACCCAGCTTTTTTTTCTACCTTCACCTTACATTCAACATAGACATATCAGAAATCTCTCACTGCTTAAGTCCTTATACTTCTGTACAGAAAAAGAACATAATACAGCATCCAGACAAGAGCCTTAAATCCTACTGCATTAAGATTCGAGGCCAAAAATCTGCTTCTTGGTTTTCATGTACTTCATAAGCCTTTTTCAATTGTTTCTGTTAGTTTTAAAACTATTTTTCTGTACACACTGGGCACAGGAGGTCTGGATGAAGTTGGCATGATTACAACACAAACAGGATTATTTCCTCCTGACATTAAATTCACTAATTCCTTGGCACTAGAATGAAACTGGAAATTGTGATCCCCGTCATCACAACTGACATGTACTTGATTAACTTCTTCCCAAAACATTATTTCAAGTTTTTATTTTCTGTCACCTCAAAATCAGAAGCTTTATCTTTCTGTGTACTTTACCCTGTTTGCTAATTAATGCTTAATTATAAACTTATTAAGGCTTTCTTATTTTCATTGTTTTTGGAGGGTTTGCTTGTTTGTTTTAAGGCCAGTGAGTTCACTAATTTGCCATCTACTTGACACTTTTTATTGGCCCAGAGTATTCTGTAGTGCTTAAGAAGAATACGTACATCTCACCAACCAGCACTTCTCAACTACTATTACTTGATCAGAATTGTCTGAGTGGATCCAGTGTCTATACTGCCTGACATCCATCATATTTTAATTTCTAATTGGAAGACTTTCTGCATAAGAGTGTCTGGGATCTAATTTGACAGACCTACACTTTGACACACTGTACAACTCATTCCTCACTTGCAGCATTGGTAAGAGCCAGGCTGCAGAGGAACAAAACCCACTTTATCAATACCCACGATGAGAACTCCTACTTAGCAAGACAGAGCCTAAACAAACCAAGAATTTAAAATAGCCATGGACAGCACTCAAGTTAGTAACAAAAATTTGTCAGCTCTGCAAGCTACCCTGCTGACAAGCCACTTCTTCTGCCCAGAGACACCAGTTTGCCTCATTTAGTCAGCATCTTGGGATCTTGGGGAAACCAACAGCTTGACACAAAAAATACTTGGCATTTTTTGCACAAATTTAATGAGCCAAAGTTTTAGAAAAGTTCAATATATCTGTTAGACCCTAAAAGCATTTTAATATTTCCACTGTCTTAACCTCTTCTTTTATAGTGCATTTCCTTAAGACACCACGAAGCACTAAACAAAGCAAACTGGCAGTGGGTAAAGTCAAACATGGCTAGTCTGTTAAACCTGGGGCACATAAGAGGTTTTAAATACAGTTTTAAGTGATCAGTGCACTGTGGCAAAACACAGGGCATTTTATCTTGTAGGTTTTTTTTTCTTCCATTTGTCTTCAGTGTCTCCACTTTACAGTGAAAAGCATCTAGTAGATGACTATGTCCACTTATGGAAGGAAACTAATTATTTGCTAAGTAAGAACAGACAGGGACTAGGAAAAAAGGCAATCCTGCTTCAACTGAAAATAGCCTAAGGACAGGAACTTTTTTCCTTATTTAAGGGAGAGTTTTTTAGACCAGTGGGAAAATGCAGTCAATGCATCATTGAAATTGATTTTAAGTTACATCAAAATTTAAATTACAGCTATTGTATGCCTTAAGATTCTGATGAGCTCAGAATTGCTGAGTTCAGGCCAGCAAAGTTCACAAGTTATTAATTTACAAGCACATTCTGAAAATCACTACTTCCCCAGTATTTTAAGCTTAAGCCTACAAGTCAGTTTAGCAAAAAGTTTCTAGGAGGACAGAAAATACACTGCTAAGGCCAAAGAACTCAAGTCTAACAGAGAGCTGGCTACCTAGTGGTACATGCACGTGAAGCTGCTAGTAACTAGGATGGAAAAGCATCTTTGCAAATAACAGCTGGGTTTTGCCACTTTGAGGTTGATACCAAGTCCTGAGAGACTTAAAACAATTGGCAACCATCTACATCAATGATGAAAAAAGCAATGATCAGAACCTCTGCATGCCTGACTGATACTTCCTTGCCTGTTTCAAGTGCAATTTTTCAGAACGTGTATCTAATGAAACAAGTTGTGGTCCTTCTACTCTTTCAAATGAAAGATAATAAGCACATGGGTCATACATTCCCAAGTTCCTCCTGGTATTATGAGTGCAAAATGGACACAATTACTAATTTTACCTGAAAAAAACCTGACAAAAACCAAAACCCACAATCTTAGAAAGAGGAACTGACTAGAAAAGGTGAGGGGAGGTAGCAAGAACTTTCCACTGCTTATTGGTAAAGAACAATAACTGAAACCTGAAGTTCAAATACTGTTACAATAACCACAGACATAGCCAATTGCAGAATAGATGGAAGCCAGGTGAAAAAGACAGCCATAAGACCACATGCTTTGTGCATCACACAGAATTTTGGTCAAGTTACTGGTTTCAAATTGGATTAAGCCATATGCTTTGATGCATTTATTTTGCCCCCCCTTGTGGTGAAAACCAGTTTACATACTGTGCTACATCTGATTAATCCCATTGAGTATTCTACTACTAAGAAAAGCTTGTGTAAAAGACCAGGAAATAATCCTAAAAAGCAAATCTGCTTACAGAAATTGTCACTGATGACCAGCTCAGCTACAGAAAATACCATTTCACTCCTGGCAGAAGATATAGAAGTACAGTCGTACAAGTGGAATATTGTTGTAAGGAGAGGGCAAGTTAATAACAGGTTTTCAAGTTTCAGGGTAATCATTTTACCTCACACTACAATAACCCCTGAGTTACTTGCACTTCAGCACTAGTTCCTTATGACAACAATACTCAGCCCTCAACAAGAGGGACAAAATTAGTGTAAACAAACCCCCAAGTCTATAAAAGCTTCAAATTATGACTATACACAAACAGTCAAGAACTGAAATGGACTCTTACTTCCCACAACTCCCAGCAGTCATCGAGATAGTTTTGCTTTACATTTACACTGTTCAAAGAACAGTTTGCATCACCAGACCCAAGCAGCTATATGAAATCATCATGTTAGCAGCACATTTATAAAATCATTAAAATTGCTTTAGAAAGGACTTTTTGAAGGTCATCCAGTCCAATGCCCTTGCAATAAACAAGAATGTCTTCAACCACACCAGGCTGCCCAGTCCCATCTGACTGTTTCCAGGCATGGGGCATCAACCCCCCCTGGGAACTCTCTAACCTCATTACAGTTGATGGACTATTTCACTGAGACAGCCAGTTATCAACAGGGTTTAGAAATACCTGCTTTTTCTGAAGACCAGTGACACCTCAGTACTGAGGGAATTTAGCCAAGGCAGTGGCTAAAGCCAAGCTCAGCAGCTTCCCAGCACATACACACAAGTCCCTGGTATCAGCATTGTCTGTCAAAGCTCTAAAACACTGTGCAAATGCAAACTGAATGTTTGCTTTAGCAAAATGCCTAAATAGGAACTGGTTATTTATTTTTAATAACTAGACAGTCAAATAACAAGTTCTAAAGAAGCAAGACCCAAAAGGAGTCTCCTCTATGACACTACTAAAAGTAGCACACCTGTAATTAGAGACCAGCACACACATGTTTTGCATTTTCTTTGGGTTGAATGGTAAAATACAACTTACTAGTAAGTTGGCAGAAGTTTCCTTTCAAAAAGAAGCTGACTTACCTAATACTGTTACAGTTGTTGACGACTGTGTATTTCCAAGTGGGAATGTAACTGCCTTGCAAACATATTCTCCTGCATCAGAAAAGCTTACATTTTTTAAGATGATTGTTGCATCAGTAAGTGAGTAGTTTTTAAATGCCACTCTTCCTTGGTATTCTCCTTGAACAGATATTCCATATTCAGGGTGATGAACAGCAATGGTCTGTGAACTTTTACCATCTATCTTCTCCCAAGAAACTTGTGTTATTGTTTCATTTACATCAATTATGCATTTCAGTGCAACCTTCTTCCCCCAAACTGCTGTCACATGTGGATCAACAACTGGTCCAGCTAAGGCACCTAAAAACAAAGCAATTGTTAGTTGCTACACAAGAAAGTTATGTCGCTTGGTTTTCACAGTAAGCTTTCTTCCACAATTAGCTTACCTTTTTAGAAGGGAATTCCTGCTTTTTTTTTCTGAATAACTGATTCTCAACAGTGTGGAAATACTATAGAAACGTACTTCAAGCAAAACATCAAATCTACACACAGATCAATTATTTTTCAGAGAATACTACCACTAATACACAATGTCGTATAAAAATGACCTGACAACTGTGCAACTGGCATAACTGCCTTTTGGGAATTTAACTAGATATGAACTTTTAGTGAATTCAGATTTACCAAAAAAATAAACAAAACAAAAAACAAAAACAAACCAAGACATGGTACTTTTTAGCAGCCTGATTACTGATACAGAGCATCAAGCAAAAACTTAAGTTCAACTACTGCACTTACATGTTTCTCCTTAAATAATCTTTATTAAGTCATACCTTTTATTAGTAGGAGTAAGTGAAACTTCTAGCCCTTACCATACCAGTAAATACTTAAAAAGCAAAGCAACAATTTAAAAACAAACAGAAAAGCCCCTATCGAAATCCCACAAAGCACTCCACATTTATAGTGATAGTCACTCAGACCTCAACTTGAACTTTCCTACCCTACTTCCTAAGGAAGACATTTACCATCATATATATGCAATCTTTCTGCTTCAGTGTAGTGGGGTGTCTTCACACAAGATCTCCTCTCAGACAGTAAATATGTAAGAGTAGGCATAGTCAAGTGCTTGCTTAGGATTCAATGTATTTCAGTGTTTAATACCTAAAATGCTTTCCACAGTAGCAACTACATTCTGAGCTCAGCATTTTACACCACCCTCCTTTCAAAAAAGGAAATCCACTAGGACAAAACAGTTCAGTATATCACAGGTTCACAATTTCTTTTGCCAAACAGATGCTCCAGCAACTTCACTCATTAATTCTCTCAGAACAAACTAACCTGATGAAAAAGAACCAAAGTCTTAGTCCACAGTGTAATTCTTCTTCCTGTGCTCAGTTTTTAACAGAGCTACTTCAAATGCTCTGATTCTCTCTTCAGATACCAAATCAGTACTCAAGCTGTGACTGAGGAAGTTCACCAATGAAGCAAAAGCATAAATTTTATTAGCCTCATTCTCATAAGCATGAAGAAGTCATCTAACTTGAGACATGAGCTGCCTCTTCATTAACCAAGTTCACACAAAAGGCAAGCCATGTGTTCAGGAAAGAAGTCCTTATATGCCTTTATCTACGAGACCATTGTTAAAAGCTTTCTGCTTCCCATCAATCCATTTTTCATTGTTCAAACCATTTCTGAGTCAAGGAAGTCACCCAAAAAAGTGATTTAGCTATGGATTTCTTCAGTATAAAACTATCAACTAACATCAATAGTATGAACACCTGAAGTTACACAAATAAGTCAAACTAAACCAGAAATTTAGACCAATATCATTGATACATTGGTCGCTAAGCGGGGCTGGTGAGGGAACAAAATACTCCAAGAAAAGAAAAACAAAACCCCCCCATGTTTCATATAGAGAATATCTGCCACAACAAGTAGTTGTAGAACATTATCTGTTCTCCTCATGTCTCTTACCTAACACACTGTGACAGACATGGTAAAGAGGGCAACTATTTGCAAAACAGCATGCACAGAGTTCTGCCCAAACTTCCTCTCCTTTGAGACTTGCTGTTGATACATTTAAACGTAAGGTGGAATGTTCCTTAAAAAGTATTTGACTACTGCTTTCTACCTTATAAATAAGGCTCATAAGTTACATTTGTGAAATGTATTTCAGAATGCATAGGATATACATTTCTGTAATGTAATTTAAGCAAAGAAAACCACACTATAAGAGCTCACTATTTAGGTCCTTAACTGATCCAAAGTACTGGCACATAGGACATACACTTATTGTTTTAATGAGGCATAACCCTCCTCTTGAAATCTGACCTTTTCTGCTTCACATTCACAATACTGAAGTCTGTCATGCTCAACAAACCTTATAGATAGGCTTTGTACTTACTTAGTAATCAAGATATTTTTCAACTTGTCTAGGTAAATACAGCATCATGAGGTTTTCTTGCTTTTTTCCCTTATACTTGTCCAAATTTTTACAGATCTGCCTTCCCTTTCCTTTTTGCTCCCTTGAAATAGGTAAGAATGTCCTGTGCTATTTCACATGCAGCCTGATGAGATTGCCATCACAAGCACTTTAACATGACTCAATTTCAGCTAAGACCCTATGCACTAACTGATTTTTGATCCCAGTGATCCAATGACATGCTCAGCAATAAAGTCAAGAATCTTACTTGAAACAGCAAGGCACTGACTCTACTCATGTAACTTGACAGAAAGTTTAAAGAGTAAACAAAACAAAAATATCCCTAAGGCTCACTTGCAGCATGAAAAGCCACAGAACTAGGTGCTATCAAATATTGACCATGATAACAATCTGTTCAACATCAATTCTGAATTGAGTTTCTACTACTAACTGAAAAAAAGATACTGAGGAATTATATGACAATCTTCTTAACACAACAAAGTAGTCATGCTGTGGAATGACAGAATACTTTCCACATTTGCAGGCTTGTTATTTGTTGCAATAAACAGCAGATTTAGATTTTCTATATGAAGCAGCCATGCACAAGTCTAATTATAAAAGCAATGCATTTTGTTACCCACTTAACAGCACACTTCTGGCAAGACAGGATGACCATACTGACACTTTCTAGCCACTGATTTCCTACAACCTGCCAACTATTTCCACAAGACAAAGCCAAACTACAGAAGGGCATAAAACAATTTTTCCCATCTATCAGCAAGTTATTCAGCTCATGGGTATAAGTGGCCTTAGCACACACTAGTGGCAGGGAACTCGGAAGAGTTCCAATCAAGAATGGAGCAAAATAAGAACATCCTATTTTGCTGACAGCAAGTTGCTGTGTCAGCAGAACTTCCTATGGAACTCTTAAGGTCATTATTGTTTGGTCAGTTTAATTTCAGCTGACATCAGAAAGCTTATTCTTGCAGTCCTCCTCCTGTGTCAGCACTCATCAGGTACTAAGAGACCCCTACCTACAAAAACTCACTTGTTCTCTTCCTGATTTAACCTTGTGAATTAGCTCAATCAATCACAAGTGGCAAGGCAAGATAGGCAATGAGCACAGCTCCACAAACCTAGTGGCTTTTTCAGATTTGTTTAGCTGGAAAAGCAAATCACTTTAAGATACTTCAGAATACAAGCTGAAACCTCAACTTGAGGCTTTATAAAAATACATGCTTAAATGACTGGGATGAAGCCAGCATGTCTCTTGAGCACCAGGGCACAACCAAATTACTGTGTCAAAAAAAGATCAGAACCAAGGAACAGAAGAGATTCAAGATTAAGTAGTACAAAATGCCTCAACACTAGCTTCCAATTAGAAGTGCTAAGCAAGTAATAAGGAAAAAACAGTACTTACATCAAAGAGATAGTGTTATAACCTAGTGTTACTCTTACCTAAGGATCTGCTTTGTCAAAATCCTTGCTTGAAGTGGAGTGTCAATCAGTTTTTTGGGGGCAAGTGAGCTAGAATCAGGAACAGCATGAGATTAGCTTCCATAAGAATTGTATTTACAGTACTCAGCTCAAGTTCCCTTTTATTTTTTTTTGTACAGTACTTGCCTTATTTTTTTTAAAGTAAGAAAACAGGGATGTATTACTTCCATCTCAGAGAGCAAAACTTAAAACCTTGTTCAGTGTTTAACACACAATATAATAGGCATACAAAAGCTTACCAGAATGTAAAAGGTTTTGGTGAAATGAGGCATAGCAATTCCATAGTCTGAAGCCAAGACTACTGAAATTCTCAGGCCCTCTCAGGTTGCTTTTTCATTTTACTGAAGTTCAAGGGATTCTATCTTTTAAACCGGAGGTCAACTTTACCAAATACCAACAGGAAACTAAAAACATTATGATGTAACTCATGCAAATCCACCACTTGGAAATGGTTCTATTAACTTCTGAATGTTAACTTTCTACATCTGCAAATGGCCCCAAACCAAGTTCTAGTCTTGACTTGGTTTCTCGCAAGAGCAGCTCTCCTCTAGGTGACTATAGTTTGACTTTTACAAAAACCATGGAAAGGGGAACATAATTTCTAGTTGAAAATTACAAACTGAAGTTGCACAAAGTTGTACCTTCCAAGTAATCTAAAAATCAGAGACTAGCAAGGAGAACTGCCTGAAGAGGTCAGTCTCAATTTCAGTGCTGTCTCAAAAGTTAGCTGTTGCTGAAGGGTTCTACTAACACCAAGCTCCAGACAGACGGATTCTCAGTTAAGCGCTATCACAGGATGTTCTGCAGAATTGTGAAACGCCCTGAACCTCCATCTGGCTGCTCCTGAGGGTACAGCTGACAAGATATCATACCATTCAGCCAGGAGGCTTGTGTTACTCCACTCCTTCATTCCCCACAGGCCATGGAAGAGACTGTCAGTTATCCCCCTCTAGTTGCTGAATCAACGTGTATATCCACATAGAGGGAGCAAGGAATAGAAGTAAGTGTTGGGAAGGCTACAGCTACCATTCATAAGATAGCATCCAGAGCTCAGAGAGGACTCACACTGCCTGTTAAAAGGTCAGGTAATGCAACACTGGAGTAAGAACCCAGCACAAAGGATGCTGACAAAGATCACAAAGTATGCAAATCTCTTCAGCTCCACAACAAACAATTATCTACAAGACTGACATTTGCAACACGGAAAGCAAAGAAACTGATTTCAAAGTGACACTTTACTCAAATGCAACACAAAGACAAAGTAGTCATAACTCAGAGTTAGCTTGAGTCCAACTTGAAGCCAGGAGTTGAAGCTTCATAAAAGCTCTGCCCTTGAAGCCAGACATGGCTGTTACCCACCATTCTCATTTCAGAATGCCATTTTCACATGTGAACTGGTGCTTCTGTTCTAGTTTAACTCCACATAAGATAGCACCTGTGCCCCTGCATACTCTGCATCCCACCATGCTGCACAGACGTTTAGTGCCAAGCAGCAGGACAATCTAAGTCACTAGAGGAAATTAAAAAGGAATGTTAGGCACATGATTCAAATGGAGTTGGGAAGGGCACTTTTAAAAAGCTAATTTTATAACTGAAACTTTAAATCAAGCTACTCACTAAGAATGTTTACAAAGTCTCATGAACTTTAAAACTTCATGTGGAATTTTGACTTAGACCATATTAACACCAATGTCCATTTTACATGTTCTTACATTATAACCTTTTATACATATTAACACATAGCAAATTAAGACATACATGTTCATCCTGACACAAAACTTTCAGATGTTTATAAAATATGTTGAACTAATAAGTAAGGCATGCTATGAGGCAGATGGAAGTTCTTCTGTAATTAATATTTCCAATTCTGTTCCACCAAATCTTCCAATCCCACCTTCTTTAAAAGGCAATAAGCAGGATGAGACACTCTTTTTCCAATAAATGTGCCAGGCTCAAAAGCAGGAATGGAGGAGAACATCTCATTTAAAGTCCCATTCTCTCAAACTAGTAGTAAGAGTAAACAAGTAGTTCAAGAGTTATCCATATACACAGCACTATTGCCTATCACCACAAAATGCCTGACACTCCCATTAAAATAAATTCAAACCCCTGACTATCAGAGCAATAGGCATAAATATGCAGAAGAGATTGAAACAAGCAGTCCTTAATGTAACTCAAACCTCTTACTGGAAAATTTGTTAAAGAGCTCCAGATTATCTTAGAAATCTTTTGAAACACAAAAGATGAGTCAATAGTTCTGACAAACTGATCCGGTGGGAAAGGTTGAAGTCTTCCTATGTTGCATCCAGTTTAAACACATAACCAAAATATTTAACAGAATACTGGAGGTCAAAAGGAGAGTTGTACATCCGAATCTTGGTGGGGCTGATGATTAATGCATTATACACAGAGAAACATGTGAAGTTACACTTAACAAACCTTTCCCAGTCAGGCAGAAAAATACCTTCAAGCTGCAGTGGGTCCAAATTAGACTAGCAGCCAGCAGAAGCAGCTTTAAGTAACACATCGAAGATGTTAAAAAACTGGTTAGAGAGCAAAGAGTGTTCTGAAAGCCACAGCAAGTTGTATGGTGATTACATTTCAAGAATTGGAAGTGACACTACAGAATATGCTAATATAGAAGTATATATTCTAGCCAACATCAGTGAGGCTCCATCTGGAATTGCTCAGCTTGAACAGCACACATCATATATTAGCCATCTAGAGAGTCTGAAAGTGAAGCGTGCTCAAAGGCCTAGAAAACATGACCTACAAGAAAGGACTGGAAGAACTCGTAAGTATTCTCATAAAAGATAAAGATCTGAAAGTACTTACACTGCAAAAAAGAATACCTGCAAAGATTAGGAAGGAGATAAACCAGTAAAGCAGTAAAAAAACCCAAAAAAACCCAACAAAAAACCCCAAACAATAACAGAAGCACAAAAAATAAGCAACCAAGCCCACTGAAATAAAGAAAACCTTTGATGCTACAGAACGTGACTTCCTCAAATGAACACCCTGGCCAAAGTGACAAACCTCCACATCCTTTAGAAAGGTATGATATTTAGGAATTTAAAAAAATTCCCAAATTAACCTAAGCTGATCCTGCACATGATCAAGGATTTTATTGGCTTTGTTATTGTAACATTAACAGACATTTTTAGTAAAGTAATAATCCAATCTTCCTTAAAATTCTTGTTAGCCAGTATGACACACATGCTGAAGGACTTAATGACAAGTTCTCATTTCAGGAATTTACTTGCAACATTCCATCCAATACACTTACACCACTTGCTCTTGCATGACCATTGGGCTCACCCAATCCTCACTACTGTGAGAAGACTTCAGAATACACTGCTTTAACAAGTCTCATTTCCAGTTCTCTTCCTAGAAACCTTCTTTTTCTTCAACTGTGTTTAAGACTATCCTCCACTTGCTTTGCAAATCAAGAAACCAACCCAGTTATACATGAAGGAAATAAGGAAAACACAAAATAGAAATTAACACTGACAGTATCTAGAATGGCAAATCCATTTCATTTTCAGTGCTCAGTAAGCAGAACTTGAAATACATTATGAAACATAGCACCAGTGTTTTCAGCTAACACATACTTACTTAGAGCACTTTCAGATACTTTTTTCATTCTCAGGTCAGCTTGCCTTTGGTTTAACTTGAATATAGCAACTTGTTAAAATAAATAGCTACTTTCTTATTGAATGTATTTATAATTTCCTTCTATTTGTATCCTTTAATAACTTTTTTCAGTAAAGGTTCTTCTCTTGATCGGAGGGACAACCAGCTTCCAGAAGGTGACCAGTCTACTCTAGGACTTTTTTTCATTCTGATCCACAAGCAGATATTCATCCTTTGTCATGTGTTTTGTCAAAAGCTCGTAACTCTTTGAAGTTGTATATTTAACTCCCCATGAAATCTCAGTTAGCCTCAGCTTGTCCCCAGCTGAGTCACTGTGGCATCCTCAAATCACTCCTGACAAACAAGTCTTATTCTCAGCAACAAGTAAGATTTGGGAGAAATGACAGCCTTCAGCTTTGAGAAAAGTAATTCATTGTGAGCATGTTCAATAATAAGCTGAGTAATAACCTTGCTAATGTTGCTCACTTAAAATTTATTTTAAAAGCTCAATGTCATCACTTATTTTCAGGGCTGTGAGTTCAAGGTGATGAGAGAAATTCCATTCATGAGATATACAGGTACACCTAATCACGTAGTTTTACTCAGCTAGTGCTTCAGCTTTTCTGACTTCTATATATAAACTGCCTCTCATGATACAGGATGTCGCACATTACACAAAAATTTGACACTTTCTGGACATCAGTTTATTCTTAAAAGGTTTCAACTCTAGCAAATTTTCAGAGTTAAGAAATTACTACACTTCAAAGAGGATGTCAATACATCATGACAGAGGTACACTTTCCAACAGTGCACTGCCTAGTTCAGACCTTGCTCCTTCAAACTAGACCTCTGGCAAAGCTCACAGAACTGCCCATTGCATACTCAAGGACTTCTTTGCAATTATACAAATAAATATTTATAATAATTAATGCACATAAAGCTAAACACTCTCCTCTGCAAAGGATGCCTCATGGGCATCACTGAACAACTATCTACACTTCAGCTTGCTTAACTATCCAATCCTTCAGTTTCTTAAGGTACTTCAAAACTCTGTAACTCATCTTTATCCCAATTTGCTATCAGTAACTAGTAGTTATATATAGTTAGGGCACCTCATATTCCAGGAAACGTAATAGACAAGATCCTACTATCCTCTAGCACCACCTACAACTATAACTTCCACCACATTAAATTTTCCAGAAAAATTTCCCAGACCATGGTGACTGTTAAACGGGCTGGTCAGATAACTGCCCTGCCACTTCCTTCCAGACTCCAGACCTCTCCATTCCTTATTTAGAAAAGCAATTTAATGCTATTATAATATCCACCTTCAGGGTCTTTGGGGTTTTTTGAGGGGAAGAGAAATTGGAGGCGAGGGGTTGAGCACTAAATATCACAGAAGTCTGAAAAGTTACTTCATCACTTCTGCCCTTCACTTCTGCTTCATTTCAAACTGTGGAAGTTACTAATGACATAGCAGCATATTCTGTTCCACTGAGCTGCAAACTCACAAAAACATCAGTTGGTGCTCCTGATGCCAACCCAGCCCAAAAAAACAGCTTTCCGTCCAAGTTAAATGGCTGTTGTTTCAACACTACCATATAATAAACTTGCCGTTTCACAGACTAACAGGAAAAAAAAACAAGGCAACTCAATCAGAACCCAAAAATACAATACAGTGTTCAGTATAGGATTTTGTCGCTGCTGTTTGTTCTCTTTCATTATAAAGTAGCAAGTCACTTTCCTGCTACAGAGCAGTATTTACATAAGCTGCCATCCTAACCATGAGGGTAACTATAATGTGCATCTTGCTAGATTACTCAAAAAGCTCACGTCTATCCCAGAGTCTAAATTATGAGCATTATTAAGCTGTTCTTGATTTAATCACTCTGACTTCTTTTGTCAGACTGAAGCATTCAGACTCAAGTCACAGCAACCACTGTTCATCATTACCAGCCTATAGAGAGGAGGGAAAAAACCCAACCAACCAAAACTTCCACAGAAATCCTGTGTTATCTCCTGTTCAACAGGTCATGTCAAAAAGTGATGTAAGCTATAGTGATTGTTTCCAACCAGGTCACCTAGCAATTACCACAAACAACAGTGAAGTCCTAGGCACTGGTTTCTTCATGATACATTTATCATTGGCAAAGTCAAACAAGATATAATATTGATGTAGAGAATAATGATTTCATGTAGGTTAAGAGGCAAGGGACCTCAAGAGGCCAGTCAGTCCTGCTCAGAGTAGGTCCAGTTATATCAGACTGCTTGAAGATTCATCCAGTCACATTTGGAATATCACCACAGGACACTGATTCCTCAAATATTTTGGGTGCCCTCCCCTCACAGAAATTTTACTTTATAGGCTCAGGATTTTCCATACTCCAGCTTGTTCCAATCCCCTTATGTGGGCATCTCTGAAGAAAGCACCGATCTATGTTCTTGAGATATGTTCTCATCCGGCAGCAAATACGGGCTTTTTTCCCCACAGCTTTCCCCTCTCCAGGCAGATCAGACCCAGCTCTTGCAGCTTCTGCTTGCACACCCTGTGCTCCAATCAACACAGTGATCCACTTCTGGGCTTGTTCTGGTAGCTCAGTGTCCCCCTGGTACCCTGAGCCACAAATTAGACACACTGCTCCAGTGACAAAAGAAGGTAAAGAATGCCTTGACTCAATCTGCTGTCATGCTTAGCAGAGCCCATGATGAGACCTCCTTCCCTTGCTGTGAGGACAAACTGCTGATACTGTTCAATTTGTTGCTCACCAGGGCTCAATACCTGTGCCTGCCAAGCTGCCTTCCAGCCCCTTGGACCACAGCCTATGCTGTTGGAGTCCAGATGTGGGACTTAAAAATCACAAAATTGTTTAGGCTGAAAAAGACCTTTAAGATCACTGAGTCCAACCATTAAGCTAAGACTGCCAATTCCGCCACTAAACTAAGTCCCGAAGTGCCACATCTACACGTGCTGGGTGATGGCACTTGGTATGATCTGCTCCATAACCTTCCCTGGCACTGAGGTCAGGCTGACAGGTTTGCTTGGTCCTCCTCCCAGTCCTTCTTGTATCTGGAAATCACATTTGCTAACTTCCAGTGAACTAGAACCAGGACTGCTGGTAAATGATTCCAAGTGGCTTGGTGAGCATTTCTGACAGCTTTCTCAGTAGTCTTGGGTGGATGTCATCTCACCCCATAGATCTGTGTGTGTCCAAGTGGCACAGCAGGTCACTGACCATTCATCCTTGGATTTGGGGGGGCTTCATCCTGCTCCCTATCTTCCAAGCTCAGAGGGTACCCAGAGAACAACTAGCTAAATTCTGAGGCAAAAAATTTATTATGTACCTCACCCTTTGTCACTGTCTCACCCCATATTCAATAAAGGATGGGGATTTTCCTTAACCCTCTTTTTGTTGCTTGTGTATTCATAAAAATAATTTTTTTACAGCAGTACCCAGAGTTAAGTTCCAGTTGGGCTTTGGCTTTTCTAATTTTCCACCTGCAAACCTCACATCCTTGCAGTCCTCCTGAGTTGCCTGCACCTTCTTCCATAGTTCATCAACTCTCATTTTCCTGAATTCCAGCTCTCTGTTTAGCCACACCAGTCTAGCTCCAAGCATTCTAGACTCTTCCTCAACTTGGCAGCCTGCCTTTCCTGAAGGGTACAAATCCAGCTAATTGCATGACTCCAGTCATGCAAGTTATTCCATAACTATGCTGGAATCCCAACGAAATCCTAAGTCTGCAACTGTGCTCATTTGTGCTGCCTTCACAATGCAAGGGATAAAAACAATTTCTATCATATCCCCTTGGACACTTGTTGATTACTCCTTTTAAGATTAGAGAAGAATCAGAGGCCATCTCAACATGTGTAGTCTAAAAACCTCCTCAAAAGCTAGCGATGCTTTTGGAAAAGAACCCTCCACCTTACTTCATCAGACAGACCCTGCCTCTGGTTCAGTAGTCCTTGCTCCTCAGGGGAAGTTCAGCGACCAGAGAAGTCAAATTAATTAATACTTGATCTTTCATGCATTTCACAGTATTTACACCAGGCAGCACAGGAAAGCTGCAATGGTCAGCCAAAGTCTACGTATTAATTATAAGACTGCACAGAACACATGCTGAAATGACAGTCAACCCAGCTGGCCAGGAGAAGCAATGAAGATATAAATCAAGAATTAGCATATTTCTGTGCCTGTATTTACAGACTCGTGCAGTGCTATATCAGTACTTAATTATTTTGTTACTCAGTAATGTAATTTTCCATATATATATATATATATACATACACTTTGTTCTTCCAATACTACACTGCACTTCTCAGACTCCACCTCTCCATTCATTATCAAGGCAAACTTAAGTTGACTCAGAGAGCCAATTAACTGTCAATTTCTGAATTTCACAATTACTGTTCAACTTTATTAGACATAAGGTCTAATAAAAACATGATCACATTCAAGCTACATGTCCAAGAACTACGCCATATTTTACCTACTCAAAGGTAGGGGTGCAAAGGATGATTTCTGAACTGCTCAGTTTAGATGAATGAAGCCAATGAAGTCAGAGTACACAGGTTACCTTCCTTTGTCTTAGTTCATTCAGTATAAACAATGCAGTTTAAAAAAAAATCAACAAAAAACCCTGATTAACTCTCACAGTTATCACCAGAAATGCTGGCTGGTTTTGACAAGCCAAAACTACCGACATTTAAAGGTGTGCCATACTGAAAATCAAGGTCTATGAAGCTCCTAATCTAACCAAGAAGTTTTAAGTACAAACCTCCTGACTTGGGATCACTTAGGACAAACAAAAAACCCACACCACAAAACCAACTATCTAGTGCATTTAGCCATTTTGGGAAGAAAAAGGCAAACGAAAGAATACTGTTGTATTACATCTTTGTCTTTAGTAGAATTCTACTTTTACACAGGAACAATAAAGCAAAAATTCAAGTCACACAGAACTGAACATCACTTCAACTTTAAATGGAGAAAGGGACAAGGCAGAATCAGTGAGACTGCCCACTGCATTTAATGGTATGAGTGTACACAGTCCATGTAACTACCAAAAACTTCTGTACAAGTAAAGTTTCTGAATTGCTTTTAAGTAAACACTCTGTTATCCGGATTTTGGGTTCTGGGGAGTTTCTCTTTTGGCTTTTCTGTGAGGTTAGTAAGTGGTACCTGAAATTCTAAGCATTCAGTAACAGTTGCAAACACGCAGCACTCCCTGTCCCCTGCACTGTACTTCCTACACTGAAACCAGAAAGCCATTAAAAACTGGTCAGGAGCACTGATGCATGTGTGACATCCTCCTAGAGGAAGGAACAAGACCTTCAACCCCTAGGAAAGCCCTGACTGCCTTAAGCAGACCACTCCTTCACTCTTTGAATGCTGTCTTTCCACACACCACGTACCCAGGGCAGAACTGAGGTCTGCAGGAAGAGAAGGGAGGCTGTACTTTGCACCATGAAACATTGCAAAGTCTCAAACAACTTCAGAAGGACAGCTAAACATTAACTGCACATTTTCAATTACCTGTAAAGTTTTAGTGTTATCTGCCAGTATTGAACAACTGTGGTCATACACTGAAATATAAAACAAACTTATTTTGTCAGGAGCAGCAAATATCAGCTGTCCACAAAAAAAATCTGTTGAGTTACTAGTTACATTACAGAGTTATGGGATGCCTGCTGCCTGCCCCCTGCATTGCTGACACTGCTGGCTTTTTTTTTAGCTCTTCAGGCCAGCTCACTGCAGGCCATTCCAGAAAGTTAACCCTTTTTTGCCCAGCAACTGCATCAGGACAGTAAGGCTAGGAAATGCTGTTTAATAGCTGCTCAATTTACTGCTAAGCTATATATTCAGTATGTCTCACATTGTCACCCAGCTCTGTGCTGTATGGGATTAGTCTTACCAGATACTTAATGAAGTAACAGAAAAGATGCACCCAGACATTTATTTAACAAATTCTCTAATAGATAGAACTTACATTAGGAAGTAACAATGGGATCCAATTTTGAAGTAAGTTTTTATTAGTCTAATTGATTTATAGGAAAAACTTCTTTCAGACTTTACTTTGACATTTTAATCTAAATAGAAGACTTCTAACTATTACTTTTCTTCCAGTGCTAGCAACTATAGTATACTAGCTCCTGCCTGCCCATGCACACTACGAGGCTCATTTAGACTGAAAGGGACTTCTGGAGGTTATCCAATCCCATCCCCAACTGAAAGCAGGGCCAACTTTGAAGTCAGATCAAATTGCTCAGGGGTCATGCCATAGTCAGGTTCTGAATATTTTCAGGGACAGAGATCCCACAACCTGTTTCAGTGCTTCATTCTCTGTGTGGGAAAACATACTGCTAACACATCATAGTGATTTCCATCACTGTAGCTTGTGTCTGCTGCCTCTTATCCTTTCCCTGTGCTTAGTTAAGGAGAGTCTGCCTTCATTTTCCCTCTCACTGCCTATTACACAGTGCCAGCAGCAATTAGGGTGCCCCACTTCAGACATCTCTCAAAGCTGAACCAACTCATTTCTCCAGCCCTCTTTGTAGATCATGTGGTGACTCCCTACCTTAGATGCCTTTCACAGGCACCTCAGAACTTGCCTCATAAGTGGGAGTACAAAACTGTGCACAGTACTTTTGATGCAATCTCACAAGCCCCAAATGGTAGAGGTCCAAATTGCTTCTTTCAACTGGCTGACCATGCCCAGTGTGCTCTTCACCTTTTGCACCACAAAGGCACGTAGTGTCCCACAATGACCCTTAAGTTCTTTCCTGTACCTGTCACCAGTCTGCACCACATCTCTGCTGCTGCATGGGGTCATCCCCACCAAGACTTGGCTTGGCACTTGCTTTTGAATTTCACAAGGTTTCCAATAGTTATTTCAGACCTGTGGACATCCCACTCAATTAGCCCCAGTCTCCAGCAAATGAATTGGCCCCTACAGTCATCCACAGTATCCACAAACTTGCTTTAAGTTTCTTACAACCTGAAAGAGAGGTCAGAATGCAGATTGTCCCAGCACTGGTGCCACCAGCGACAAGACTCCAGGCAGACTCCATACAGCTGATCAGAAATGTCTGAGTTCAACAGGACACACAAATTTTCACCCAGCTAACAATCCACTTCCCAAAACATATTCACCAGTTTGGCTACAAGGAAATACTAGGAAATCCTATTAAAAGCCCCTTAGGGTTAATAACACTCACTGTTCTTCCTTTGTCCAGTGTCTTGTTCCATGCACTTATAGCCATCAATTCAGGACCTCTTTTCACAGCAGACTCAGATTGTGAAGACACCACCATAACTGTTCGTCCTCAATTCACTTCAGTTTTCACCTATTTGTAGCCACATCAATTTATTATACCTAAGCCATGTCTCTTGAGACTCAGAATACACAGCTGAAGAGTAGCTCTGGAAATTCACCACAAAAAGAACTTTCACTAACAGTTCTCTAGAGTCACACAGTCCTTATCTTTTTCTGTAAGATAGAACACTCCACAGAATTGTTTAAAGATTTTCCATGAAGCTTACACAAATCTGTTTCTCCACAAAAAATTACATTCTGATTTATCAGGAGGTAGCATAAGTTATTAAATATTCAGATGGAAACACTGATAATCTGGTTATAGTAAAAGAACCTTACTATTTTACAGTTGTTGAACATAACAGTTATGTTATACATATAGAATCATAGAATGGCTTTGGTTGGTAGGGACCTTAAAGATTGGAACTAGACCATAGAAGCCACATGCAGAAGCCTGAACTACCTCTGATACCTCAAACAGCCACACAGAACTCAGTATGCTTCTTCCTATAGACCCTATCCTGGATAAATGGCTATATTACACTTGCTAGTTACCAGAGATAGATTATTTTATGCTACCTCAGCTACCAGCAACACACTGAAACTTTGAAGAGGATACATTTAAATTTCCCAAAAAGTGATTAATAGTATGGTCACAACCATCAATTTCTCATTGCTGATTACTTTAGAACTACAGTGTCTTTTTATATGATACAGTGCTTTAATGAGATCATAATAACATTATGACTTTCTGTTTCCAGAAAGTTTATCTGTTGAAATTAAAAGTGTATTGAAGTGTTTAAAACACAGGAACAGCAGCACTGGTGAAGGGCTGAGAAAAGTGTTTTTACAATACAATTGTCAATCTTTACAAATATATTAAAAAATTATGTTAAGCTTAACAGCTCTTGCCTTCCTTTCTCCAACTGTTAGCAATCAGCCTTAGCAGCCTTAGTTATTCATTGTGGCGAGAGCCAACAGATGATGTTGGAGAAACAAAAGGAATTTGGGGAAAGAAATTATCTCAAAGTTATGTATGAGTTAGAAGTCTTGCTCCCTAAGTTAATCTGTTGCTATGAAGTTACTTGGTATTTGATGTAATTTAACTCATACTTGACTAAAGTTACTATTTTTCTACCAAATTACATGCACTGAAAAGAAATTAAGTTACCCATCTTGAACATGATGTCAACTTCTTCATATTCATTCTCCAGCACCTCTTCATCCAATAGGCTGGTTTTGGTTATGTTTGTCCCAGCAATAATTAGTTTCCAGCTTATACCAATACATCACATGTAGCATGGGTGGTATTTCAAGTAAAAAAAGAAACAGAAGTGGGCAAAGAATGCGCACACAATATAGGAATAAAAAAAAGTTAAACCCAACACTAATGTACAATCTTCTAACTGAAGGGCTAATAAAAATAACAAATCCAAAAGTAACCAATCAATTCATCAAGCTAGCTCCATTGTTT
Source organism: Muscicapa striata striata (assembly GCA_030060385.1). Lineage (NCBI taxonomy): Eukaryota > Metazoa > Chordata > Aves > Passeriformes > Muscicapidae > Muscicapa > Muscicapa striata. The sequence goes on from JAREIS010000011.1 coordinate 6,279,350, forward strand.
TTTTCTACTCATCTGTACACATCTCAGCTATGGAGACCTGCTTGACTAGTCTTTAATCACCTTTAGCAGGAGATTGCCATTTGAATTACTCCAAATTTTGCACATGCCACTGCATTACACTGATAGCCCTAGCACCTGCCAACCATTCAAAACAACAGCAGTAACTTTTGGAAAACATTCTGCTCTGTACAAACTAATGCCAGGACTAGTTTAAGAGCTATCATGTTATACAAACCCTGACTAATGGAAAAGGAGAAAACAATGAATCCCTGTAGACATATAACATTATCTTAAATGCCAGATAATGAAAATCTGATGTGGGAAGGGAAATGGGCAAGAGCTGTCTACTGCTGCAGATAATCTTAGTATCTCTGTCAACTTAGGAGCTACACTCAACTAAGCCTTCACACAGAGTAAGATGGATGCAATTTTATGCTACTAAAAAATTAAAATTGCTTTTACTCCTGTACACTACTTGAAAAACAACTGAAAAAAAGCAGAAATACTGAACAAAAGAATGCAGCTATGATAAAAGAGATTGTCTGGAAGCTCGTTAATGCTTTTCATCACCTGAACTAAAAGTGACCTCCTTGATAATATGCTAAACTTTATCTTCCCATACACTTGGAAAAACCAAGGTAAAAGGATAGAGGACATCAACAGAAGCTTTAAGACTTGAAAGAATTTTTTCATTCCTGCTGCTAATTTTCTTCTGTTGCTAACTCCTGGACAGAAAGAAGACCTTTCAGCTTCACATTTGAAGCAGACCAAAGTCTGAAAGTCAATTACCTGAAAAGCAACTCCTGAAGCATTCGTGTATTGGATAACACAAAAAAGTTGGTTTGGTGTTTTCACCATGACTTGGAAGTTGTGCAACAACTTGAAGCTCTTCATCATGAGCTTATGTACTAAGCTGTGTAATAAGTAACCATGGGCCAGATTTTCTAGAATCAATATAAATATTGTTCATGAGCCCCCTCAGGAGCCTCACTCATACACACCTCCACCATCCAGAACATCCAGCAGAGTAAGACAAGCTTTCATCCAACAGCTTCATCATCTCTCCCCACAACAGAGACAGAAACACAGTAATTATTTCCCCTCACACAGACTTTACTGCATATGTAACTCTTTATTTTGCTTCTCATGTATTCCTTTGCATTTTTCTACATTTAGCCATTCCCACCTTTTCTTTCTGAGCTCTTCTTGTGATTTCTTCCCATACTCAGATGATACTCTTCTCCAGGCAATCCTTCTGCTTTCTAACCAGGAATGAAGAATAATACCATGCCTAATCAAAAAGCCATCATCTCCATCCTCTCAATAAAAATACATTACTGCATTTCAGATACCTATGAACTCTGAGGCACTGAATACAACTGACCATCAAATAAGTACTGCTCAAAAATCTTGTTTTAGACAGGCTAACCCCACCAAAAACAAACTACAGAAACATAGAAGAGTTTTGGTTAAAGGTACCTTCAAAGACTATAGATACCTCCACCTCTAATGACCATAAAACACAAGAACATGTGCCATAACAAAGTAATAGTAATTAAGTAATTGCATCTATACCTATTTTTCACTTAGCAAATCTGGTCACTCACTTCCAACTATCAGTTGCCTTAGAAAATTCTTGACAGAAACTTCTGCAAAACAATCCACAAACCAATCAAAACAGAAGTCATCAGGGCAATAAAACCAACCAGCCAAAGCTGCAATAATCCTCATTCAATACAACACGTACATTCAAAGCTGGAAACAAGAAGTACAAACACAAACAGTGCTGGAGCAAAGCAATTTGTCATCACAGAGCCACCTTTAAGAGCCAGTGCATGGGGACTCCAGAGCAAGCAGACAACACACACAATCTCAGCACTCACTTCTCTGCACACATATCCAAGCAGTCTGCAGCCATAGCTTCTGAGAAAGAGCAGTTTGGACAAAGCTGAATTCAGCCACACAACAGCAGGGCAGGCCACCTCCACAGCAACAGGCTGGTCTAACGCTGGATGCAAAACCTCTTGGTCTTCAACAGACAATAAAATCAACACTAAAAAGGACAAGATTTACCAACAGCAATGCAGGTAGCTGGCACTTAGCAAGGTTACCGACTGTGTACCAGGTTTATTTTTCTCTTACATTCATTTACTTTGGATTTTATTTATTTTACAAATTAAAATTCAGACTTTTGATTCTAGAATTTCCAGCTTATTTTTCCTTTGAGGTCCACAAATGCTCCACTCACTAGTCCCACACACTGCTTTCTGAAGCAATACACTCCCCACCTTCTCACCCTTCTCACATCAGATGCAATTAACATCAGAATGTGCCTACATTAAAAGCTCTACTACCGGCACCTGAAGGGTAATCAGCTGGTACAGCTTTATAATGGTTACATATTTTTGCTTCTCCTGCTACAGAACAGTCCTTTGTTTCTCAATATCACCCTGTCAGCAATACTACATAAAAGGGATAAGAAAGAAAACAACCTAGATTTGACCATATTTCCAAACAGGATACTTGACTCTCTAATCTCACAGAAAGTAAATCCTGCTACAGCTACCTTTTGTTCACTGTCAAACAGTATTGATGTTCCATGACATAAAATTAAGCTGTTAAGAAGGCAAGAAAGAAACACTGTTTAAATCAAGTAACTGTTCAAGTTCTATGTAGCACAAGTGGCTAAACAACCATCACAATTCTTAAGATACTCCAAGCTTTCAGATCCTAACTCAAATAACATTGTACTTCATTTCCATATATATGGGAGTTCCTCCACACGAAAAGCATCACAGTGTAACAGTAACATTGAAAATGCCAGCTTAGCACAATGAAACATCTAAGAATTCTTTTAAAAAAGATCACACCTGGTATTCCTAAGAGTTATCCTCAAGCACAGGCTGGACAAACTTCTGGCAACTTTTAAATTTTTTTTGTTAATTATCAAACAATCCAGATTTAAACTGTTCTATCTGTTCTTACAGCTGCTCTGTTTCTTCACACAGCAGTTTCATACACTGCCCAACCTACTACATGGTTCACTATTTCATTCCAACTTTTGAAATACCTTCTATAGCATTCCTATTCCTTTGCTATTCTTTCACAGGTGTTGCTTCACCAAACACCTGTTCAAATGGGCATTTATTTCCATACAATTTTCAAAAAATAAATGCATATTTAGACACAGATTTCTAAACTATTAACATTTAACATGAAATGAGGAAAAAACACATTTTGTTGTCTTTCTGATCAGTCTACTACAGCTTCTCATTTCCAATTTAGTAACCTGCTTTGCTTGACATTCTGATTTGCCATGACTTAACCTGAAAAACTAGCAAAAACGTTTCTCATCAGATTGCTCTTGTCAATAATTACTTGGGAATTTTCTTTTTTAAAAATTATTTTTGTATATGGTACACTGCACTTATATTATTTACATCTTTATAACCCAATCCTTCCAGCTCTACTACCAGTCTGGAATCCTGTATTTTTTTAAGAAAAAAATTCATTGGAATCTTAGAAGACACATGTATACTTTGTCTGAGATGCTTAACATAACCAGCAATTTAAATTGAAAAATAATGATTATTTCTTCAACAAAATACCTGAAAAATGCATCTCATATGTCTTGCCTTTCTATTCACCTCACTTTATGGTTCTGCTTATTTTTAATTCATGCTTACATTCAAAAAAATTTTGCCAAAAACTTTTCACTGTGTGCAAACTAACGAGGCACTGGAATTATTAGGAATTAGTTATTTAGTAGCACACAGGTCCTCATTTACAGCATAGCTGAAAAATGTTTGCTGAAATGCAAAATAAGTTATTTTATAGATTAAAGGTTCTGCTGATGCTTCTAAAGGTTGCCATACACGTCCCCTAGTTCAAGATTACACTAGTTTATCCTGTAAGTTTAGTACTCACTTTGTTGCATCGTGCACTGTTTGACTGGGAAGTGGAAGAAGCACTTGGATGTATAACCTGAAGTCAGTAGTCTTGCCTTCATAAAATAAGCAGCATTTATTAAAGCAGGTCTATTTTTACTCAAAAATAGAAAAAGTTGCTGTTATTCCAGATTCCTGATATATTTTCTCTTTCCCCTTCAGTTTTTAGGTGTGATTCTTGGCAGTGTTTCTCAGAGGAGTTACAGCTCAAATAAATCATTGTTTCTAACAGTCAATCAAAATGACTGGATAAAAATTGATTTGGTTTTGTAGTGACTTTATTCTATTAGGATTGGGATTTTTTTGTGGTACCATTTTCAAATCTTCCTTTCTCTAGCATTATCAGAATTGGCTGAGTAGCAGGACAAAAGGCAACTAAAAGTTACAAGCAGTTTTGGGCTCCATCAACATGTAGACATGCTCAAAATATAATTAAGAGCACTCTTCAGAGCCACAGTAATAATATTTTTCCTTCACAGCCACATGTTGCAGTCACAGAAATAATGAAAACAACTGTGGGAAATTTCAAGGTGAAAAGAAAACTAAAACCTAAGATATTGACAAAAAGCCTCTTCCCCTCCTGATTATCTCCAAGTCCAGAAGTCCGTAGCAGTTTTTAAAGTTTTCCCTTTTATCCAGAGATTATAAACTTTGTGCTCAAAGAACAAAATTATTTCAACACAACATTGCCGCTTCTGGCGGATGTTCTGAAGTGTTATCAGTCAAGTTCACTTATGCCAAAAAAAAAAAAAAAAAAAAGAATCTGGGAAGACTGACATCTGAATTACACTCATCAAGACTAAAATGGTTGAGTTGCTGTATGACACCAGGCACAGATGCTCTTAGCTTCATTGTTACTATTAACTTCACATTTAGATGTAAAAATAGCTTCTCAAGGTTATGTCAAGTCTGCAACTTCGCTTTTTTAATTGCGGAAGAGCAGAAATAACCCTGAACAGAGAGAGGGGAATAAAAGTGCTAGTGCAAAAAGTTTGCCAACCATACTAAGTCTTCAAGCCATAAAGTTTGAAAAGTGATGCCTTCTCAATATTTACAAACTTAGTAACAATCATCTTTTTTGAAAGCTACATCATTGCCAGAGGGGGGAGACTATTACATGCACGAGGCACAATCCTACAGCGCCTCAACTCCCTCCCTGAGAAAGCATTTCTCAGATACTACACAAGTGTTTTACGGCGGCATGGCTTGCTCGTTCCTGGGTATTTTTATCACATGAACCTCCAGAGACTACCTCCTCTAACTTGTTCCTCCTTCATTAAAGAGGGAAGGGACACAGCGTCTCCTATAATAAAATATCCTTGCCAACTATTCATTACTGCATTGGGAATACAACGGCAGGATGAGGGTTTTCGATTTGCTCTTGTCCAAGTCTACTTTTATCCCTTCTCATCTTCCACTGCTGTAAAAAAAAAAAAAAAAAGACACTACACACGCACTACACCGCATGCAGTACAACATAACTAAGTAACTAAATTCCTGCTCAGTTTGCAAGCGCTACGTCGCTTGTTTGTTCCCCACAGGAAGATGACCGGGAAGGGGGTGATGGCATTTTCCTGCGGGTGGTCACGCAGTGCCGCCGGCAGCAGCTGCTCAGGATGCGGGTGATGCACAGCAGCACACGGTCCCACCTCAGCAGCGGCGGCGAGTGACCGAAACCAGCACGGGTTTCGCCCTCGGTCAGAGAGAACAATGACACGAGCCCACACCGCCGGAGGCAAAGCGCGTACTGTTCCTCCCCCCAGGCAACACCGAAATCCTTCTGTCCTTCCTACAGGATACGAAAGGAGAAGGAGGGGAGGAAGCGGCCGTGAATTCCCGCAAACAAGCGAAATCCCGCCGCTCAGGACGGGAATTACAGCGGATAACCTGCCGTCCGCCGGGGGAAGCCCCGGCCATGGAGAATAAACTTCCCTGCTGCCCCACCCGGGCCGCGGCCACCCCAGCCGGCCCGCCGGGGAAACTTGGCCTCCCGGGACACCCGCTCTCCCGGAGGCGGCCGCAGCGGATATTCCCGGGGGAAAGAGTCCCTGGGTCTCCGCCGTGCGGGCTTCGGTTCGGACCCCGCCTCGCATCTCTCCCTCCTCCACCATCCCGGCCGCGGCCGGCCCGGCTCCCCTCGCGCAGGGCGGCCGGCAGCCCCCGCCACCCCTCCCCACCGCCGGCCGCCACACAAAGTTTCCCTCAACTCGGCCGCGTCCCCCGGCGCTGCCGGGGCTCGGGTTTCTCTCCTCCTCTTCCTCCACCCGCCCCCCTCGCCCGCCCGCCAAGGGGAAAAGTTCCACTTACTGCAGCAGAAACGAGAGAAAACCAGCCCCAGCAGCCCCAGCCCCGGTCCGGGAGGCACCGCCGAACGCAGTAACCGCCGCCGCCGCTGCCACCACCGGGGGGAGGCACCGCCACCAGCCGCTAGGAAAAGTTCCCGGCGGGCGGGAGGAGGCGGCGAAGGAGGGAAACCAGCAGCAGCCTCCGCAGCGGCTCCAGCCCCTGCCATGCTCCGGGCTCGGCTCGCAGTCGCCGCCGCTACGACGCCCGGTCCCGCTGCCCGCGCCGCCGGCACCTCCCCACACGGTGCCTGTGTCACTGAGCGGGGCGGGGCGCGCCGCTCCCGCCCTCTCCGAGCGGGCCGCAGGGAGGAGGGGCCGGGGGAAGGCGGGACGCGTGTGCCAGGCGCCTCCACCGCGACCCCCACCACCTCCTCCCCGCCCCGGGGCGAGTCGCCTCGCTCCGCCTCGCCCGCCCCGCTCTGTGGGACTCGCAGACGCGCCCTGCGCATCGGGGGGTGCCCGCTGGTATCGAGAGCGCCGCGGGAGGCTGGTGGGAGGGGGCGTCACGGCGTCCTCCCCCGGGGCTGTTGGTACGTCCCGTCCCGCCCCGCCCCTCCCGGGTGCGGTCGGGTGCTCGCTGCCGGACAGGGCGCGAGCGCTGCTCGCGCTGCCGCACGTCAGGCTCCTGCGGCCCCCGCTCCCCGCCGCTGGGCCGGGCCGGGCCGGGCTGGGCGGCCACTGCCCCGCGGGCTGGGGACCAGCCAGAACCGCTGGGACCGGCCGCAGCCCTTTTTGCCGGGCGCGGGCATTCCCGGGAGCCGGGAGGTCCGGCCCCGGCCGCTCCCGGGACGGTTCCTGCTGGCCGCCGGGCTGGAGCCCCGCGCTGGGGCCGCCGGCCGCGGGCGTGCAGCCCGTGCCCCGCGGTTTTGCCAATAATAAACTTTCCCGGCGTTGTCCTGGCGTCGCTTTCGCTGCCCTTGGCAGAGCCCCGTGCGGGCTCGCAGCGTGTGCCGGGCAGCGAGGGGCCGGGCTGGGGCGCCGCTGCCGCAGCTCCTCCCGGCGGGGCTTGTGGCGCTGGGGCAGCGCGGGGCGCACGGCCCCGGGCGGTGCCGAGCCGCGAGGGATGGCAGGACACGATGGGCTGAAACCATCCGGGAGCAGAGCGAGCCCTGCGCCCAGCTCACGGAGGAATACCAAATACGGCCTGAGCGGCTCGGCAGGGTCCGGGGGCAGCGGGCGTTTCTGTCACGCTAATCCCCTGCAGGGATTTTTGGCTGTGGCACAACACATAACTTTGCTCCGGGAAACGCTGGCGAGGGCAGAGCTGCCCCTCAGGGAGCGATGTGCCCCAGCCACGGGCGGAGAGCGATGCTGCGAGTATTGTCAGGGCAAAGTGGCCGAAGAGGGAATTCGTGCCTTTGCCCGGGGTCCCAGTAGTCCAGCGATGGGCTGTCTCAGAATTAGAGCAGTCTGTAACCAGGTCACGAAACGAAAGGTGACTTTTCTAAGAAATGCAGTTTCTTTGCTGCATCTCGGTGCTGATTTGTGGGTGCAGTGTCAATGGATGTATCCTTAGATGAGATTTTCAACAGCAAAATACAGAACCTTAAAAGAAGTGGCTTGAGAGTCTTGCTTCTACAGTCTAGGTGTGCTTTTTCATTTCGGATGTGCCATCCTTGCAAAATCTCCAGGAAAATACTTAATAGCTATAAATACCATACTTGCTGCTGAAACATCTGTGGCAAACGTGCTTCACATATTTCCCAAAATTATGTAATATTTGATGATTACTCTAGACAGTAGACATGAAGAGCAGTTTCTCTCAAAGATATGTATGGCTAAGTTTATCAGATGCTTACAATAGTATGTTCATTCGGTCTTCAGCCACAGTGTTGCCAATTAACTGGCCCAATTAATTTGTAACTGTGAAACAAAACAGAATTCAGGCAGTGTTACTACAAGCAAATTGCTGGCTATGGTGGATGTTGGATATTCCTCAACATTTTGCTGTGAAAACCACCATAACTGAAAGGACTCAAAGTTTTATTAAATCAATGTAATTTTGCCAGTCTAATCCTCAGCTAGTGCAAAAATGTTCTCATTCCAATTTGCAGTAGGAATGTAGGATCACTCGGGTGGTACACAGGATGCTGTCCAAAGGTTCACAGACATGTTAATATTGCAAACATTTTTGTTTAAGTGAGAGTTTCTCACTCTGCTGATACTTCTGATGCCTGGTCCTTTACTCTCCTGTTAGATTCTGCTTTTTGATTCCATGGTAACCAATGTATTCCCCCATGCCAATAAACCTGGATAAATATAATACTGAATTAATCATTAGAGACCCATTTTTATTTATGATAAGAGCCTTTTTACCCAGGAAAACTAACGAGCATAATTGTAGCAGAATAATTTATACTGCTATGGCTTTGCTGATGTAACATCCCAGGTAGATGTTTTAATTGGGTGTAATTATTCCATTTCCCTGTATAGACAAGTCCTATATAGATAAATCCCATTTTATAGTTAGCAGTCGAAACAAATTACATTTCATAATTACATTTACACTGAGTTTAAGGCATTCTTAGGATGGGTAGGAAATATAATGGGGCCATAGTGTAATTGAGAGTGCAACCTTAAAATCCTGTTTGTGACAAGTATATTCAAATTGCCATCTGCTATATTTTTATTCCTTCTCATTCCAAGAAGACAGAAAGCATTAAGTCTTTTTAAAATAAAATGTTTTGAAGGTCTAGCACCAAATTATGTACATCAATTCATGCAGGCTAAGGAAGCAAATGCAATTTGTCATATTTAAGCAGAGCTGTGCCCAGTCTGTAGGTAACATCTTCCAGTGCCAGATTCAGCACTGTTGCAATCAGGCATCCTGGGGACTTTGTGGTACAAAAGGAAATTTGACTTCATGATATCAAGTCTAAATTTGGCTTAGAGCATGCTCCTGAAGGCATGATGCTCCAAACAATTAATCTTGCATAATATGGAATAAATGCATATAGGACACACTGGCTCAGCTCTTGTAAATCCATTGTCACTGGCATATTTTTTCCATAAAAAGATGGTTTTCCACATATGGCAGCGGTCCTGTTCAAAAGCATCTTTGAGCTGTAGAAATACAAAAGACTGTACTTTATTTCCAGTCCCTATTTCCCTCTCTGTCTGGCCATTGTCCACCCACCTGCCCTTCCCCCCATGCAAAAAAAAAAAAAAAAAAAAAATCCCTTACCCTTAGTTTAGATCGGGGGGTTGGCAAGTGTTTCCTTCTCAGTTCTTAACCCTTTGGTAGTTTGAAAACAAAGTCCTGAAGCAGTGTGAAATTAACTTATATGCATAACATTTGAAGTGACGGCACAAATTCCCCCTGGAATGAAGGGCTATTCACTTCAGTGGGAATGGGCAAATAGATTTGTGGCAGAACAATGTGCTTTTCTCAACACTCTCTCCTCCGTTCCAACGGATGGGACGGGGCCTCCCTGGCGATGCTTGCGCACCACCACCCGTTATGACCCTTTAAAATAAAACCACACCAAACCAACCCCAAACAAAACCTGCCTCTTTTTTTCATGTGCTTCCAGCTGGGTGAGAGATTTAGGCTGCTATTGCACGGAGTTTCTGCAATTTGTTAACAGGTGGTTGCACTTCTGCGTCGTCCCTCCAGCTGAAGTCAGAGTAATTGTCTCTGGGTGTGCCTCAGCAGAACTGCTGCCTGAGGGACTGCTTTCTGTGCTGTATGAAGAAAGGTGCCTGTCCAATTGCTTGTCTAGAGAGCAATGGAA